>OX451741.1:775016332-776488388 GCA_948472305.1 Vicia faba | reverse complement strand
AGACCCGATCAATCAGACATGCATGTTTTGCCCTTATTTTTTATGGGACGGGTCAAAGTTAGACTCGAACCCTCTAATATATGTGTTCCTCTCCACTTCATTTTTTTCGGTCTTTTGCAGATACATGAATTAACATAATTTTTTGCAAATTTAGACTTTAAAAGTGTCATATATGCATGTCTGCTCTACTCCGCTCTTACTTTTTGTGGCACATAACAAATTTTTAGACTCACACTCCTAATTATGTATGTCATGCCTCTTTAACTATGTTAGTCTCATTTCTCTCCTTTTTGATGGATTTTTGCTAAACAGTCCGTTTGTTATCTCTATACATATATATTTTATATTTAAAATGAAAATGTAACCCTTTTTTTTTTGGTAATTCTAGTCTCATTGTTGCTGTTACTTTTCCCCCAAATTCTCTATTAAGTCGTATCAAAATTTAATTTAAAGGGAGATTAAAACTCACACATATTAGAAGTTTGTTGAGTCACTTTGTCTATGAATAAATAAAGTATTCAATTTATAAAAGAGTTGACTCTTTAGCAATTTTATAGAAATAAAAATAAGTGATATATTGACAGTATAAAATTTTTTTATATTATTAATCAATTACACTATGATTCCAATAATTTAAACTTTCACTTTTAAAAAATTTATATAATATAAAATAATATATTTCTATAAAATGACATTGTAAAACTCTTTTACAGAGTCAATCCATCTTCTTTAAACTCATTCTTCTTTATTTATTTTTTTTAGTTCTGTAGTATTGTTCTTGTTGAAGACTCATATTTCCTATTGTGATTTTCTGGATGTGCGTAGAAATAAATCTCATGTTTCAAATTTGGAAAATTTTACACGTTGCGCGTAGACTTCTTTCTTTCTAATTATAACGAATTGACTCAAACTCAGAACATGACATATATAGAGATTTCTTAGTTCGTTTCTTTAGAAATAGTCGTCGTTTGTAGCTACAAATTAAATATCTTTAGTCTCTTTGTTACGAAGTGTTTTTTTATTATAAAATAATAGTGTTTTATTTATTGTTGAAAACAGTTAAGAACCAGCAGCCACATAAAACTAAATACTACTTAGACACAAAAATAAAATATTAAAATAAAACATTAGATACTGGTTACCATATAAATATAAATTTTAAAGTATAGAACAATTTATTTTTAATTTTATCAATATAAAAATGTTTTTTTATCACAAACATGAGACTGGATTATTAATAATTTTTTCTATTTTATTAATCACAAAAGTATTAGAATTCTGGTATAATTTTGACGTGTACTAGATTTTAAAAGACTATTATTCTTTGTGGTTCTTCATTGACTATAGATTAAATTAACAGAATTTTATTCTTTCGTCTAAAATAAAATAAATACTTGTTCCAAATGAAGAAATAATCGAGAATCTTGCCATGTTTTTCCACATGCTCTCTTACTTTCCTTCATAGAAAAATAATCCAGAAGCTTTTTGTGTACATTTACGTATGTTTTGTATTTGTCTTTTTTTTTTTTGTCTTTTTGTTAGATTTAATTTATATTTTAGAAATATTTTTTAGATACTAATCTATATTTTAAGAATATTTTTTAAGAAAATATTATTATTTTTTTTTATATCTTTGTTAGAGGATATTTAAGATTTTATTTTGTGTATAAATAGCCTAGTAAGGTAGGTTAATGTAATTCATTGTAAATCATTATTCATTATTTTTGCAGCTGTCATTTAATATATTCGTTTGTCTTTCATCTCTTCTTTGTGCACCAACAATTAGTATCTAGAGCTCTGGTTCGAAATCCACGGGAAAAAGGGAAACACGAGAAAACAGTGAGATGTTGTGTGATAATCGTTGTTTCTGATTCTAAGGATTTGGGAAACACTGAATATGATTCTGAGTTTCTACGTAAATTGCACAAGGTAGAAGATGAATGAAAACGACGGTGATATCCATTCCAAACTTCGAGTATTTGATGACAAAAACTGAAATCGTTAGACGATCCAGATGCGCGTGTTATTTGGTTCTCAAGATGTGTTAGATCTTGTCATCGATGACTATGATCTGTTAGAAGCAGACGCAATAGAGGCACAGAAGATAACACATAGGGCGCTAAGGAAGAAGGATCAGAAGGCGTTGTTCTACATCCATCAATGTGTGGATGCAAATGTGTTTGAGAAGATTGCTGATTCTGAAACAGTAAAGGCTGTGTGGGACACACTGGTCAGATGTTACGGTGGTGACATGTCAGTGAAGAAGGTGAAGCTTCAGTCTCTCAGAAAGCAATTTGAGAATCTCAACATGAAGGACAACGAGAATGTTTCTGAGTACATCTCTAGAGTGATTCTGATCACTAATGAGATGAAAGCTTGTGGAGAAACTCTTTCTGAACAAATAATCATTGAGATGATCTTGAGATCTTTAACTTCTCAGATTGATTACATTGTGGTAGTAAAGTGAACATTCCAAAGATCTGAGCACAATGAGATTTGAAGAGCTGCAAAGTAGTCTAGAGGCGCATGAGTTGCGTATGACTGCGAGAACTTTTGAGAGAGAAGTGGAGCAGCAGGCTCTGAAAGTAACTTCTGGTAAGAAGTATCAGAAGCAGACTTGGTCAGAAGCCAGGAAGAAAACTAAGGGTGGTCAAAGGTCAGAAGCTTCAAACTCTGGTAGGCAGAAGAATGTATAGAAGGAAAAGGAGAAGTCTGACAAGAAGAATGTTCAGTGTTGCTGTTGCAAGAACTTTGGTTACAATGCCAAAGATTGATGGTCAAACAAAGAAAGAAAGTCAGAAGAAGCAAATATAGCCAGAGGAGAGTCAGATGATGAACTTGTGCTATTGTTGGCTTCTGAACCTAATGATTTGAATGCATCAGAATAGTGATATATGGACACAGGGTGTTCAAACCATCTTACTGGAAATAAGAAATGGTTGGTTGATTTTGACTCTGGGAAGAGTACAAAGATCAGATGTGCTGATGATAAATACCTCAATGAAGAAGGTATGGGAAATGTCAGAATCATTCTAAACAATGGGAAAGAAGCAGTGATCCAGAATGTATGGTATGTACCTGACATGAAAAGAAATCTGATGAGTGTGGGACAACTGGTTGAGAAAGGTTTTTCAGTTACCATGAAGGACAATCTTCTAAAGTTGTATGACTATAATCAGAAGCTGATTATGGAGTCAGAATAGGGAAGAAACATAACATTCAAGGTGAATATTATAACTGCAGACTCTGAATGTCTTAGTGCAACAAGTGTTGTCGAGGAGAGTGAGTTGTGGCACAGAAGATTTGGTCATCTGAATTTCAGAAGTTTAGGGCATCTGAAATCAAAGAATTTGGTACATGGAATTCCTACAATCAAGAAGCCTGAAAAGTCATGCAAGATGTGCATGGAAGGGAAGCAACCAAGATTACCATTTGCATTAGAAGTAGCTCCAAGAGCAAAACATGTCTTGGGAGTAGTGCATTCTGATGCGTGCGGTCCTTTTCCAGTAGCATCAACTGAAGGGAATAAATATTTTGTGTCATTTGTTGATGAGTTCACCAGAATGACACGGGTATCTCTCATAAAGTTTAAATACGAGGTGTTTGTGGAATTCAAGAAGTCCAGAATGAAGATTGAGAATCAGAGTGGCCAGACTCTGAAGATTCTTAGAATTGATGGTGGTGGTGAGTATAACTCCACAGAATTCAGAAGATTTTGTGAGGAGAATGGAATTGAGCATGAGGTTATTGCTCCCTATGCTCCTCAATACAATGGTCTTGCTGAAAGAAGAAATCGTACTTTGCTTGATATGGTGAGAAGCATGCTGAAAGAGAAAAAGCTTCCTCATACTCTGTGGGCAGAAGCTGTTGCAACTGCATGTTATGTGCTCAACAGATGTCCAACAAAGAAATTGAAGGAAATAGTTGCTATTCAGAAGTGGACTGGAGATAAGCAAAGTGTTAGCCATTTGGTGTTTGGTTTTGTATGTTACAAACATGTTCCAAAAGCCAAAAGACCGAAGTTGGATGATAGAAGTAAAGTGATGTTGCTGGTGGGATACCACAGTACAGGTTCGTACAAAATTTATTGTCCAGAAACTAACACAGTTGAATTCAGCAGAGACGTCATTGTAAAGGAATCAGAACTTTGGAATTAGGAAAGGTCTCATCCTGACTCTGATGAGAGAACTCCTGAAGAAAAGTCAGAAACACATGTTTCTGAAGCTGGTAAAGACTCTGACTCTGAAGAAGATACAGAAGGAGAAGATGATTCTGACTCTAACTTCGATGGTGATCCAGACTCTGAAGACAGTCAAGGTTCTGGAGAAAGTCCCATTTCTGAAGCAAGTGCTTATGAAGGGGAAAGTTATGGTGTCCAAAGTTCTGAAGGTCCAATTCATAGGAAACAAAGATTCAGAAGCATCCCAAGAAGATTTGCAGAGTTTAACATGTTGCAAGACACTGAAGTAGACTCTGAAGGAGAAGTTATTCAGTGTGCAATGTGAGTAGACTCTGAACCCGTGAGTATGGAAGCGGCTCTTAAGCAGCAAGTTTGGTTACAGGCCATGAAAGAAGAACTTAATGTTATAGAGAGAAACAAGACTTGGAAGTTGACATAACTTCCAAAAGGCAAGAAAGCCATCAGCATCAGATGGGTTTTCAAGAAGAAGCTAAAGCCAGATGGATTAATTGGCAAACACAAAGCAAGATTAGTAGAAAGAGGCTTTCTAAAGAAGCCTGGGCTGGATTACTTTGAAGTGTTTGCACTTGTAGGGAGACATGAAATAATCAGACTAGTGATTGCAATAGCTGCTAACAGGAATTGGCCTCTGATGCACTTAGATGTAAAATCTGCATTTCTAAATGGTTCATTACAAGAAGAGGTATACGTATCACAACCTCCTGGATTTGAGAAAAAGAATCAGGTAGGGATGGTGTTCAAATTACACAAATCCTTGAATGGATTGAAGCAAGCGCCCAGAGCCTGGAATCTGGAGATTTATTCATTTTTCAAGGAACAAGGGTTTTAGAAGTGTGAGAAGGAGTATGGTGTTTATGTTCAGCACACTTCATAAGGTAATATGATTCTGGTCTATTTGTATGTTGATGACATATTACTCATAGGAAGTTATGAACAAGAGATAGCCGAGTTCAAGAAAGTTTTGATGAATGTGTTTGAGATGACAGATCTTGGGAAAATGAGTTTCTTTCTAGGGATGGAATTTATGTACTCTGAGAAAGGAATCATTTTGCATCAGATGAAGTATGAAATTGAGCTTCTGAAGAGATTTGAGATAGAGAATTGCAAAGTTGTTGTCAAACCTACTGATACGAATCAGAAGTTGAACTCTGATTATGATGGAGAGGATGTGGATGCTACAACTTTCAAACAGTTGGTTGGTTATCTAAGGTATTTGTGTAATACCAGACCTGATATTTGCTATGCAGTTGGAATAGTTAGCAGATTTATGAGTAAACCAAAGTGGTCTCATTACCAAGCTGCTATCATGATTCTAAGGTATGTGAAGGAAACTCTGAAATATGGAGTGTTATTTTCATCTAGAAGAAAGATCAAATCAGAACTTCTGAGTTATTCAGACTCTGATTGGTGCGGAGATAGAGTGGAAAGAAGAAGTACTTCTGGGTACTTATTCAAATTTCTGGGAGGTCCTATTTCTTGGTGTTCCAAGAAGTAACTTGTTGTTGTGCTGTCAACCTGTGACGTTGAATATATTGCAGGTGCTCTGATTGCATGTCAAGCTGTACGGATTCTGAACTTGTTGCAAGATCTGAAGATTGAAGTAGTCAAACCTCTGAAGCTGATGAATGATAACAAGTTTTCAATCAATCTTTCCAAGAACACGGTGCTGCATGGGAGAAGCGAGCATATTGAGACCAAATATCATTTACTGAGGAATCAAGTTCAGAATGGAATATTAGAAGTTATGCGTTGTAGCACCCAGAAGCAGCTGGCAGATGTTCTAACAAAGGCTATTAAGACTGATCAATTTCTTCGTTTGAGGGATGGAATTGGTGTTGTCAGTTTTGGATAAAATATAAATTAAGGGATGGTGTTAGATTTAATCTATATTTTAGGAATAACTTTTGCATATTAATTTATATTTTAATAATATCTTTTTAGAAGATATTATTATATCTTTGTATATCTTTGTTAGAGGATATTTAGGATTTTATTTTGTGTATAAATAGCCTAGTGAGGTAGGTTAATGTAATTCATTGTAAATCATTATTCCTTATTTTTGTAGTCGTCATTTAATATATTCTTTTGCCTTTCATCTCTTTTTTGTGCACTGTAACGCCCCGATATTTAATTATTTACTTAATTAAATATTGATTTGAATATCTTATTTTAATTCTAATTTTTATCGTTGAAGTCGGAATTATTTTATTAAGTCGGAATAATAATTAATCAGGCTTATATTGGTATAAATAAGTTGAAGTATCATTTTACTAATAAGCTTAGAATTGATGTTGGGCTTAAGTATGGTGTCGCGAAGTAATAAGGGGGTGTTTTGATTAGGCCCATTTAAGTTTACTAAGGATTAAATAATAGTATTTTATTAGAAAATAGAAGGAGAAAGAGAAGGTAGTGTTATCAGGAAAAACAAAAGGAGAATGGGGTTTTGTGAGAAGAGATGAGGAACAAGAAAGTTGCTGCTAGGGCCAATCTCAGAAATTCCATTGAAGCTTCCTAGAGTGCCTTCAAATCAAACCAGGTAAGGGTGGGGTTTCTTATTCTATAACGGGGCATATGATATTTTGTATGTGGGAATTAGTAGGTGGGATTATAATGTTTTGTTGATTTGTGTTGGCTTGTGTTGTTGTGGTAATAATTGATTTGATTATAGAATTGTCTAAGAATAGACGTGTTGTTGTGTTATACTTTTCCCTGGAATGGAGTTGGTATCGCTAGAGTATAGTAGGAATTTCAATGAAACATTGTCGAAAATAATAAGAAAAAGTAGAAACTGGCCTGGAAGTGGAAGTGTCGTTCGGCACTTGTTGTGTATGGGGGTTACCGTTCGACAACCTTGGATTGGCATATTCTAAGTTGGAGCGAATGCTCACCACGTTGGCCTTTATTGGTAAGATTTTATGTTAAGGGCTTATGCCTTATGCCTTGGTAAACTGACACTTTCTAAGTTGGGAGTTCTGCTCCAATGGTACCATATGCATTTGCATAGTTGAGTCGCATTTGGAGTCGTTGATTTGTTGCTTATTTGAAGTGGTGTTTACGCACGGTAATGTTATAAGTTGAATTGAGGTGTTGGTGAATGGTATTGCTTTATGTTGATGTGGTATGAAGTGGTGATTTTACATAAACTAATCTCGATATATTATTTATCATACGTTCTATTATAGTATTCGATATCTCACCCCTTCTGTTTGAATGTTACCCTTTGTTGGTAACGTGCAGGTAACCAAGAGTAGTAGCCAATAGCGTTGTTAGTTTGAGTTTGGTGTCATTTTCTCTGATACGTAACACTCGGGGGGAAATGAACGCTTGTCTTATTTTTTTGTTTATTTATCGAACCTTATGTTCTTATTTGAGGAGTTATCATATTGATGTTGTTTTATGATTCAAAAGATGTTATGTCTCATATGGAGAACTAATATGAATCTGCTGCGTGATTAATTAAAGTTTGGTTTATGTTATGAAGACTATATT
Organism: Vicia faba; assembly: GCA_948472305.1. Classification (NCBI taxonomy): domain Eukaryota; kingdom Viridiplantae; phylum Streptophyta; class Magnoliopsida; order Fabales; family Fabaceae; genus Vicia; species Vicia faba. The sequence continues at coordinate 776,480,698 of OX451741.1, read as the reverse complement.
CATGAGTTGTGTTCATTCCGCTTCTTTAAGTGTTATGTATCTATTCTAAAAGCATGACAGATTTATGTGTCTCTGTTGAATGTGTGGGATCCTGATTATATTGGAAATTTTTATACTCCGATTTTCTGCATATTGCTTGGGGTAGAATTGGGGTGTTATATTAGTGGTATCAGAGCAGATCGGTCCGTCCGGTCAAGTTATCGAGTCGTAGTTGTTTAACAATCGAGTATTGCTAGTTTTCTTAACCGTTGTTTGTGTTGTAGTGATAAGATAAGATGGCTGGGAGGAACGATGTTGCGATTGTTGCTTCTTTGCAAGCGATGGCTCAGGCTATGCAGAATCAGCCTAATACGGACGAGAATGCCAAATCTCGTAGTTTGGCGACTTTCCAAAGGGAGAATCCGCCGGTGTTCAAGGGTAGGCATGATCCTGATGGAGCACTAGATTGGTTGAAGGAGATCTAGAGGATTTTCCGTGTGATGGATTGCGCCCCGGCACAGAAGGTTAGGTATGGAACTCATATGCTAGCAGTTGAGGCTGATGACTAGTGGCTAGAAATGCGTGCAAGGTTGGAAGTTGCAGGTGAGGAAATCACTTGGATTATGTTCCGTAGGGAGTTTCTGAGGAAGTATTATCCTGAAGATATTCGGGGTAAGAAATAAATTGAGTTCCTTGAGTTGAAGCAAGGGAACAAATATGTCACTGAGTATTCTGCTAAGTTCATTGAGCTAGCTAAGTTTTATCCACATTTTGATGGTGAAGGTACCGAATTTTCTAAGTGCATCAAGTTTGAGAATGGGTTGCGCTCGGAAATCAACAAGGTTGTTGGATATCATAAGATTCGTGTCTTTTCTGATTTGGTTGATAGTTGCAGGATCTTTAAAGAGGATAGCAATGCTCATCACAAGATTGTTAGTGATAAGAGAGGCAAGAATCAACAGAATTGTGGTAAGCCTTATGATGATGAAAGAGGTAAACAAAGAGTTGCTCATGGTCAGAGGACTAGTGGGGGAGATGCTCCTGCTAGAGTTGAATGTTTCAAATGTGGGAAACCTGGTCACAAGAGTAATGTATGCACTACTGCTGATGGGAAGAGGTGTTTTCGTTGTTGTAAGATTGGGCATACAATATCTGACTGCAAGCATATGGATATGATCTGTTTCAACTGTGGTGAAGAAGGACACATTGGTAGTAATTGTTCGAAACCAAAGAAGGCACAAACTGGTGGCAAGGTGTTTGCTTTGGTTGGGACTCTGACAGCTAGTGAGGACAGACTCACCAGAGGTACATGTTTCATTAACAATACTCCTTTAATTACTATTATTAATACTGGTGCTACTCATTGTTTTATTATTGCTGATTGTGTTGAAAGATTGGGTCTTGTGTTGTCTTCTATGGATGGAGAAATGGTCGTCAAGATCCCGGCTAAGGGATCGATGACTACCTCTCGTGTGTGTTTGAATTATCCTTTGTTGATCTTCGACAAAGACTTTGCTGTTGATTTGATTTTTTTGCCGTTAAGCGGGTTAGAGGTGATCTTGGTTATGAATTGGTTAGAGTATAACTATGTTCATATCAATTGCTATAACAAGTCTGTGAGGTTTTCTACTCCTGAAGAGGAAGAAATTGGTATCTTGACCGGTAAATAGTTGAGGCAACTGATGTAAGATGAAGCACAAATGTTCTCATTGATGGCGTCGCTATCAATGGAGAACCGAGTTAGGATTGATGAGTTGCAGGTGGTGCGAGAATTTCTTGAAGTGTTTCCTGATGAAATTCCTGATGTACCGCTAGAGAGAGAAGTTGAATTTGTGATTGATCTTGTACCTGGTACCAGACCTGTTTCTATGGCACCGTACATGATGCTTGCATCTGAATTGTCTGAATTGAAGAAGCAGTTAGAAGAGCTACTTGAGAAAAAGTTTGTAAGACCCAGTGTATCACCGTGGGGAGCGCCTGTGTTGTTAGTAAAGAAGAAAGATGGAAGTATGAGGCTTTGTGTTGATTACAGACAGTTGAATAAAGTGACGATTAAGAACAAGTATCCGCTTCTGAGGATTGATGAGTTTATGGATCAATTGGTGGGTGCAAGTGTGTTTTCTAAGATTGATTTGAGGTCAAGGTATCACCAGATTATAGTGAGAGAAGATGATATTCAGAAGATCGCGTTTAGAACTCAGTATGGACACTACGAGTATTCGGTGATGCCTTTCGGTGTGACCAATGCACCGGGAGTATTCATGGAGTACATGAATCATATCTTTCATACTTATTTGGATAGGCTTGTGGTGGTATTCATTGATGACATTCTGATTTAATCAGAAGAAGAACATGAAGAGCACCTAAGAGTTGTATTGCAAGTTTTGAAAGAGAAGAAGTTGTATGCGAAATTTTCCAAGTGTGAATTCTGGTTGCAAGAGGTTAGTTTCCTTGGTCATGTCATTTCTGGTGGTGGCATTACCGTGGATCCTTCTAAAGTTGATGTTGTGTTGCAATGGGAAGCTCTGAAGTCGGTTACTGAGATTAGAAGCTTCTTGGGATTAGTCGGTTATTATAGACGGTTTATCGAAGGTTTTTCTAAGTTGGCACTTCCGTTAACCAAGTTGACTTGTAAGGGTAAAGCCTTTGTATGGGATGGTCGGTGTGAAGAAAGTTTTACCGAGTTGAAGAAGAGGTTGACATCGGCTCTGGTTTTGACCTTGCCTAATCCGGGGGAACCTTTTATTGTGTATTGTGATGCTTGTCTGATGGGGTTAGGTGGTGTACTCATGCAGAATAGTAAGGTGGTTGCTTATGCATCGAGGCAATTGAGGACTCATGAAAAGAATTATCCTACGCATGATTTAGAATTGGCTGCAGTTGTCTTTGTGTTGAAAATCTGGAGGCATTATCTTTATGGTTCTAGATTCAAAGTGTTTAGTGACCATAAGAGTTTGAAGTATCTTTTTTATCAGAAAGAGTTGAATATGAGGCAGCGAAGGTGGTTAGAATTGCTGAAGGATTATGATTTTGGTTTGAATTATCATCTAGGAAAAGCTAATGTTGTGGCCGATGGTTTAATTCGAAAGACGTTGTACATGTCAGCAATGATGGTTAAAGAGTTGGAGTTGATTAAGCAATTCTGAGATTTGAGTCTAGTTTATGAAGTGACACCGTAGAGTGATATGTTGGGAATGTTAAAGATTAATAATGACTTCCTCAACAGTATCAGTAAGACTCAAAAGCTGGATGTGAAGTTGGTGGATAAGATGATGGGAATTGATCGATCTGAGAATGATGATTTCAAGATAGATGCGCAAGGTGTGTTGAGATTCTGATATCGTATTTGCATTCCGGATGATGAAGAGATTAAGAAAGTGATTCTTGAGGAAAGTCACAGAAGTTGTTTGAGTATTCATCCAAGAGCTACTAAAATGTATCAAGATTTGAAAGGTTTGTTTTGGTGGCCTTGTATGAAGCGAGATGTGGCACAGTTTGTGTATGCTTGTTTGACTTGTCAGAAGTCGAAGGTTGAGCATCAGAAGCCTGCAGGGTTGATGCAACCGTTAGAGATTCCAGAATGGAAATGGGATAGCATTTCGATGGACTTTGTAACAGGATTACCTAGTACCTTGAGAGGACACGATTCGATATGGGTGATTGTTGATAGGCTTACAAAGTCAGCACACTTTATACCTATTAACATCACATATCCGATTTCGAAGTTGGCAAAGATTTACACCAGAATAATTGTGAAGTTGCATGGTGTTCCTTTATGTATTGTGTCGGACAGAGATCCGAGGTTTACTTTTGATTTTTGGAAAAGTTTGAAAGAGGCGTTGTGATCTAAGTTGAGGTTTAGTTCGGCATATCATCCTCAGATGGATGGTCAGATTGAGAGGACTATTCAGTCATTGGAGGATCTGTTGGGAGCATGTGTTCTTGAACAAGGAGGTTCGTGGGATACTTATCTTCCATTAATTGAGTTCACTTATAATAACATTTACCATTCTAGTATTGAGATGGCACCTTTTGAGGCGTTGTATGGTCGGAGGTGTAGGACTCCATTGTGTTGGCATGAATTTGGTGTAAGTGTGGTACTTGGACCTGAGATTGTTCGAGAGACTACTGAGAAAGTGAAGCTTATCTGAGAGAAGATAAAGGTTTCTCAAAGTAGACAGAAAAATTACCATGACAAGAGAAGGAAAGATTTAGAATTCTAAGCCGGTGATCATGTGTTTTTTAGAGTCACCCCTGTGATTGGTGTTGGGCGAGCTCTAAAGTCTAAGAAGCTCACTCCTTGTTTTATTGGTCCGTATCAGATATCGGGTCGAGTTAGGAAGGTTGCTTACCGAGTGATGTTACCTCCAAACCTTTCTAATTTGCATGACGTGTTTCATGTATCGCAACTTCGGAAATATATTCTCGATTCATCTCATGTGATTCAGATGGACGATGTGCAAGCACGGGATAATCTCACGGTGGAGACGATGCCTGTGCGAGTCTCGGATCGCAAGATGAAGATCCTAAGAGGGAAGGAGATTGCATTGGTGAAAGTTGTCTGGTTAGGAGCAGTTGGACAGAGTATGACTTAGGAGTTGGAGAGCAAGATGCGAGACTCCTATCCCGAGTTATTTGAACCAGGTAAACTTTTATTTTCGAGGACGAAAATATTCTAAGTGGGGGAGAGTTGTAACGCCCTGATATTTAATTATTTACTTAATTAAAGATTGATTTGAATATTTTATTTTAATTCGAATTTTTATCGTTGAAGTCGGAATTATTTTATTAAGTTGGAATAATAATTAATCAGGTTTATATTGGTATAAATAAGTTGAAGTATCATTTTACTAATAAGCTTAGAATTGATGTTGGGCTTAAGTATGGTGTCGTGAAGTAATAAGGGGGGTGTTTTGATTAGGCCCATTTAAGTTTACTAAGGATTAAATAATAGTATTTTATTAGAAAATAGAAGGAGAAAGAGAAGGTAGTGTTATCAGGAAAAACAAAAGGAGAATAGGGTTTTGTGAGAAGAGAAGAGGAACAAGAAAGTTGCTGCTAGGGCCAATCTCAGAAATTCCATTGAAGCTTCCTAGAGTGCCTTCAAATTAAACCAAGTAAAGGTGGAGTTTCTTATCCTATAACGGGGCATATGATATTTTGTATATGGGAATTAGTAGGTGGGATTATACTGTTTTGTTGATTTGTGTTAGCTTGTGTTGTTATGGTAATAATTAATTTGATTATAGAATTGTCTAAGAATAGGCGTGTTGTTGTGTTATACTTGTCCCTGGAATGGAGTTGGTATCGCTAGAGTATACCAGGAATTTCAATGAAACAATGTCGAAAATAATAAGAAAAAGTAGAAACTGTCCTGGAAGTGGAAGTGTCGTTCAGAACTTGTTGTGTATGGGGGTTGCCGTTTGGCACCCTTGGGAGAAAGAGAGGAGTGCCATTCGGCACTAGGGTAATTGTGGAAGGAAAGTTCCGTTTGGCACTAAGTGTTAGGCAGGGGCACTTGTTTCAGTTTCTGTTTCTGTTGCACTATGCTATATAACTGTTAATATGGTATCAGTCTGGAGTTTATTAAACACAAAAGCACTTGGGGAAAAATTAAACTATTCTTATCAGTAGTGTTATATAGCAAAAGCAACTTTAATAGAATCACCTACATGTCAATAATCTTAATTTACAATTCAACTTAATATTAACAGTCTGTAGTCATAAGACAGAGCTAGAAATAATTAGTAAAGTTGCAGTAAATGTTTTGGAGTATTAATTAAATAGTAGGAGTAGTATTATGGACATTGTTAAGTTATAGGTCTTATGACCAACGTTGTGTTATTTTGTGCTGAGCGATAATGTAAATATGTTATGTTATTTTATGCTGAACGATAATGTGAATATGTTGTTGCCATGAAAAGTTGTTGATTCCATTGATATGTTGTGTTGTAGGCCCTTGGCCAATGTTGAACGATGTGAATTGTTGTTATGTCGACCTTTATTATGTTGTTGTCGTTGTTGCGTTGCCAAGTTATAGTTGTTTATATCATCGCATAGCATAGCATTAAAGTTGACCTGGATTGGCATATTCTAAGTTGGAGCGAATGCTCACCATGTTGGCCTTTATTGGCAAGATTTTATGTTAAGGGCTTATGCCTCGGTAAACTGGCACTTTCTAAGTTGGGAGTTCTGCTCCAATGGTTCCATATGCATTTGCATAGTTGAGTCGCATTTGAAGTTGTTGATTTGTTTCTTATTTGAAGTGTTGTTTACGCACGATAATGTTATAAGTTGAATTGAGGTGTTGGTGAACGGTATTGCTTTATGTTGATGTGGTATGAAGTGGTGATTTTACATAAACTAATTTTGATATATTATTTATCATACTTTCTATATTATATTCGATATCTCACCCCTTCTATTTGAATATTACTCTTTGTTGATAACGTGTAGATAACCAAGAGGAGTAGTCGATAACGTTGTTAGTTCGAGTTTTGTGTCATTTGCTCTGATACGTAGCACTCGGGGGGAAATGAACGCTTGTCTTATTTTGTTGTCTATTTATCGAACCTTATGTTGTTATTTGAGGAGTTATCGTATTGATGTTGTTTTATGATTCAAAAGATGGTATGTCTCATATGGAGAACTAATATGAATCTGCTGCATGATTAATCAAAGTTTGATTTATGTTATGAAGACTATATTCACGAGTTGTGTTCATTCTGCTTCTTTAAGTGTTATATATCTATTCTAAAAGCATGGAAGATTTATGTGTCTCTGTTGAATGTGTGGCATCCTGATTATATTGGAAATTTTTGTACTCTGATTTTTCGCAAATTATTTGGGGTAGAATTTGAGTGTTACATGCACCAACATCTTTGACATAGATCAATTTTTTTTATTCATTCTTTGCCGAAACTAAAATTGATTTCAACGTCGCAGCCCACAACAAAGTTTGATTTCCCAAATAAAACATATATAAATTAATTAAATTGCAATACTATAATTTATAAAATAAATAATATTATTAATAAATTTTTATTTAATTAATATAATAAAAAAGGAGAGAAAGAGATGAAAAGAGATTTTTATAATTCTCGTTCTGAGTGATTGAAATATAATTTGAGTAAGTGATTGAAATATAATATGAATCATGGGACATATGTAATAAATAAAAAATTAATTTCAAATTTTCTAATTGATGGACATAAATAATCATTTTATTTATAATCGTCTCTCTTGGATGTTTATAAAAAATATGTCTTGTTAAAAAATTGATTGAAAAAAATTATAGTGAAGAAAAAAGAGTACAATATTATTTGTGAGGAAATTGCTTCATTATTAATCAATACAAATTATTACAAATAAAAAATAAAAATATAGGGAGATAATCATTCATTACTCATAACAATCCCTCTTTTATGTTTGTTGAATATATGTTTCGTTAAAACCTTACTAAAAAAACTCAGCAGAAAAAAAATCTAGTGAAGAAAAAAGAATATAATATCTTTTTAAGAAAAAATCATTTCTCTCTCTCGGTTGAACGCTCATTTCTTGGGCGATGAAGATCAATCTTTTGCACTAGTTGGTTAAAAGTTTCACTAGGGAGTAATTTTGTGAAAATGTCTACAAGATTAGCACATGAATAAATTTGTTAGAGCTTATATCACCACTTTTATGAAGATCATGAGTGAAAAGGAACTTTAGAGAAATGTGTATTGTTCGATCTTCTTTAATATAATCATCTTTCTATTGAGCAATGCATGCAATATTATCTTCATATATGATTGTTGTATTTCTTTTTCCAAAAGTCAAACTACAACTCTTTTGTGTGTGTTGAATTTGATCTCAACCAAACGTATTCTCGACTAGCCTCATGCAGTGTTAAAAATTTCTTCATAGATAAATGAAGTTACTGTTGTGATTTATTTTGTATGTCTCTATGAAATAGTTGTACCACCATAGATAAACAAATAATATGTGTGATCTACCATTATGATGATCTGAAAAGTAACTTATTTATGCATAACCTATTAATTGTAATTTGGATACTTTGCAATAAAACAAGCTCATGTCCATTTACCTTTAAGATAACAAAGTATATATTTTTATATGTTCAAATGTCTTCGTGTAGGTAAAGAATTATATCTTGCTAATAAAGTTATAGAAATTAACATATCATGGTGTGTATAATTAGCAAACTCACCATTGCTTGAACTACATTAGGATATGGTATTTCAAGACTACTTGGTTTTTTCATCCTCTTCTCGAAGTCTAAAAGAATCGTCTGCATAGTCCATGATATAACATCATAGAGATAGACAGCAAACGAGAGTTGTCCATATATGAACATTTTAATATATTTGCTATGTACGAGAATTTTTTATTTAGAAACATTTTAACACTTTTTAATATAACCTTCTTAGTGTATACAAGTTTCATTGTCTAAATATAACTCATATTATGGACATACCAAAAGTATCTTCTTATGTCATTATTTCACGGGCTATATAAAACAGGCAAAAAGAAGATTTCTGGTGATGAACTACTGCGCACAAAAAGAAGAACTCATGTGAAAAGTCAGTAACGCAGCAATCATTCTTCATCCTCAACGTTCAATATTAAATTGTGTAAAACATCACTGTTAGTGATATTGTTTATTAGAAACACCATAGTACACATTTATTCAATTAACTGTTTAATGAATTTTCTTGAGAAAATCAGATTGTGGTTTTGGACTCAAGAAGACTTTGACAGTTGTCAAAGTAGATTTGTAATCAAGTTTGGTTAATGAATTAAGACCTCGTTGGAGAGAGGCGAAATCACCTTGACGGGTGGACTGAAATAGTTTGAGTTCAAACGAACCAGGATAAAAATAAACGTGTTCTTTATATATTCTTAGTAAAAAAATTATATATATATATATATATATATATATATATATATATATATATATATATATATATATATATATATATATATATATATATATATATATATATATATATATATATATATATAAATTCTAAAATAATTTAATTGCCTAACTAAAAATCAATATAGACATTAATAATAGATATCAACAATTCAATATATTATTTTTAAATAATAGTATTAAAATAGTTAAAAATAATAAAGTTTTGAATAATATAGACAATTATATTAATGCATTACAAATTCAAATCAACATCCTACAAGTTTATTAATAACTTTTTATTAACATTAATATCATTAAATAATTTTATACTGTCAAACTTGAATAAAAATTTAAAATAAATTGATTCCAATCAAAATGCACAATATTCACGTCTTATCCTATAACAATATTCAATCTGAAAAAATTCATAGCATACTGATTTTGTTAACAAAATGGTGCATAATTGCTTCAGTCAATATTTATGCATCACAATATACTATTTCAACAAATTGAAATCACTACAAACGTTTTGGAATTTTTGCCGGTTAATAAAATGTAATGATGTGTTACTCTGATGCACTATTCGGAAAAAAAAATTGAAACAATTCTGAAATAGATTTGATCAAATTAAAATCTAATTTTAAAAACCATTTGATCACCACGTACATACAATTATGAACTTTTCAATATACAAGATCACTATGCATCAAACATATTGTAATTAATAATTTAATCATGCGTGTCGATAAATATCACAGCAGTAAATATATTACGACAACTAAATGCTGAAACTTCCTTTTGACAAATAAATTAAGAATAAATCAACTAAACCAAATAAAAATTGAATCAACTTCAATTATATGAGATTAGACAATGTTTTTTAATCAAATAAAAAATATATTATCATTATTATGATTATATCTACGTATAAACAACATTATTATGCATAAATCATATCTGAATTTAATGACTTAATCATAATTAAACTCTTATATTACCGAAGGAATTTAAGAGAGATTTTGATACTACTAATTTGAGAGAGGTTATTTTTAGTGTTTCTTCGGAAACTTAATCACAATTTTTTGTAATTCTTTAGAAATTTAATCACAAATCTTTTATTAATAAAAATAATAATAATTTTAGTTTTTCAAGGATGTTTGATAAGTTCTTCGAGAGCTATATAACAAACTCGTTCAGCGATATTTGATAAGTTTTTCGGGAATTAATCTTATCGGTTGATCAGAACCTACAAGGCGGCCAGATGATGATCTTTTGTCGGACTGAAATGTCGAGGAGGAAAAAAGGGGGTTGTACCTGCAAGACACTCCGACAATCAAGTAAGTGTGGGAGTAAGAAGATACAAGCCAAGTATCAGGGTTTTAGTGGTGAATAGTGAATATTTGATACCTGACCCTCACACATGTGAGGGTTTATATAATGCCTCTGGCGCTTTTCCATTGGTTCCTACTTTTACGCTTAGATATGCGGGTCAGTAAAAATAGGTGTAACTAGTCGTTGGTCAGTTCCTGGTTATTAGGAGGAGGTAGGTTACGGGCAGTGGTCTGGTCGGTTCCTGGTTGTCTGGTTGAATTGAGGTCGGGCAGACTGAGAGGCGCTCATCAGATGTTGTTGTAGGTCAGTGCTGGTCCAGAAGGGCGAACGAACGATGGTACCCGACGGAAGGCGGGGGATCCAGGGCCACGGTCGTACGGGTCATACCGAAGGAGGAAGTTAGGCTAGGCCCACTCTAGTGGTTGGGCCAGTCCAGAAAAGTATCTCCCTCAAGTCGTTGCTTATGGGCACAGGATTGATGACTTTAACACCTGCTTGTGGGATGAGGAACTTCTTACGGGGAGCGTGAGTGTCTCCCATTGCGCCTTTCTCACGGGGAAATGATGAGTTGGTCACTTTTGAGCTTCGAAAATTGAAGAGGTAACGTGTTTCAGGTAGTGCACTGACGAAGCAGCGTAATGATGGTCTAGGGGCTAGGGCGTAATGATGACGATCATATGGTTCCATAGGCATGTGTGTCTCACGCGCGAACGATTTCTGCTATAAATACGAGAGGAGTAGGGAATTATGTACTTTTTATTCTTCACTCACATTGCTCGTTATTGCTCGTCTGTCGACCACCACCGATTCTTGAAGATTAATTGTCCGTCGTCGCTCCTTTTAGCCTTCTTTCTTCTTTAACTGGTAAGATTTCATATTTTCATTGTCATTTATCTATTGTAGCTTAGATTTTAACGATTTTCTCCTTAGAAATGCATGTGGTTAATGTTGTACCCCCAAATTTTCCCTCTCATTTTATTTAAGACATGCTTATTGAGGTCCTCAATTGCTCAAGGTTGACTAAGAATTAGCCAGACAAATTCTCCTCCTAAGCAATGGACTTCCAACTAGGGTTTTACTTTTCACAAAGAAATTTTGGTTTCAAGGGCCTCAAGTGATTTCCATGGTCCCTAATATGTCCTAAAGAATATCCATGCCAAGTTTCATGCCTTGCATTACAAGTTTGCTCAATCAATGGCTCAAATGTATGAATATCAAATGTACTAGGTCATAAGTCAATTGTGGCCAATATACAGTCAAACTTCAAGATTTTTTGACAACATAAACATTTTGAAGTGATATTCATCATTTGATCAAGGGTTGATCATGATTCCTCAAGGAATGCTCCTAAATCATCAAGAATCAAAAATTTCCAAATTAGGGTTTCCTAGGAAAAGTCAACTGAACTTTGACCATGCATAACTTTCACATGCTTCATCCATTTTGCCCCAACCAAAGCTCATTTTGAATAAAATTCAATTCTATACAACTTTTATTTTATCCTCAATCCCAAGAAATTCATCATTTGGAAGATATGAGCTCAGACATTACAAGTCATTTCTAAAAAGTCAACAAAAGACACTTTTTTCCAAGACAATTTACATAAATATAAAGTCTCCAAATGCAAAATTGATCAAACGATATATTGTAAAGGACATCTTGGGATTTCCAAAAAGTATAAGATCATCTCCAAAAGATAAAAATTGAGCAAGTTATGAGTGGTACAAGTTGGGAAATTTTGGTGTAATTCATGAAATGCAAAGCATGCAAATTTGAAATTTTAGGTAAATGGCCTAACTTTTTGAGCTTCAAACATCTTCATGACTTTATGAAGGACCTCCAAACTCACCCTCACCTTGACTTTATTTTCTTATTATTTTATTCACATTTTATTTTGTTTTTATCCAAGTAAATGCAAAATAAATTGAAAAAAAATATGAAAACCATTGGGCCAGCACATGGAAGGACTTCTCTAAGGCCCATACAGCATAATCAAGCCTGTCAACCTTGCCATTTTCGTACACAATCCAAAATGGCATGAAATATTTCAAAATTGACAAGTTTCCAAATTTGATTATTTTGCTTTCATCATGGCCATTATGGTTTGATTTCTTCCCATATTTTCTATCCCTCTCCTTCCTCTATAAATACAGAGCAAGATTGCAAGCAAAGGACACACACAAGTTGCCTAAGCAAGTCATATCAAAATTGCACAAAATTGTCCAAAGTTGTAAAAACTCAAAACCAAGTTTCCAGCCTTCCTCGGTTAAAAACAGGCATCATAACGTGTCCCTGAGACTTCCAGGCCTCATCCCTTCTCATCACAAGACCTGAAATGCCCTAGAACGACCTATCCAAATTCAACGGTGGCAAGAAATTTTCTTATTTCCAAATCTTTAATTGTAGGAACATTTAATCCTTTTTGATGTTACAGGTATACTCATATTGGAGTTTAGGGCGTGACTGAATGGTTGCATGTCATTCTTGACGTCATAAATTCACATTGCCATGTTTGACCGCCGCTAGGGTTTTGTGTTCGAAACTAATAATGCACAAAGCTTTAGCAAATTTAGAGGTTGTATTCGTGACGTCAATCTGTGTTATTTTGTTTTTATTTCATCATGTTTTGCAGGGGATCCCACCAGAGAAGACGGTGGAAACCACTGGCTCCGGTGGTTGGACTTATCGGACACAGGTCAAAAGGTGACGTGTCCTAATAGGATGTTTTGATTGGTTCATTTAAAATATTTGGACCCCACTAAAGCGCGCACGTTTGACAACTCAACATTTTAACTTGTTTACATTATATTATTATCAATTGGTATATACTCTGGGATGTAAAGTCGTCCCAATAGTTGGGTGTGTGTGTGTTAAAACGTTACGTGTGTGCAAGGGCAGGGGTTCGATCCCTGCCTCTTGCATATTATTTTTCCATTTATTCTGTACAGATCCAATGCATCCAGGTTATACACGTGTACCGTATACCATCAAATCTATACCATCAGAGGTCAACGTAACCAGATCCAAGTGCCTCAAACATGCACCCACATCGTGAACCTTCAAAGGATCCCCTCACCAGATCCAATATAGCTCCTGGGCTCCCTCATACATGGGCCTCACGTTTTCCAGATTGCACCAACCCCCATGTCACTTTGAACACCAGGCCCATCTTTTTTTTTAATTCTTTTTAGTTTATTATTTATTTGTTTCATATTATTTTTAAAATCATTTTTATTTAACCATAAAATCAGAAAAAACATAAAAAACTTAGATTTAGGTTTTTTTTATTTATTTAATTTTCATAAATTAATTTAGTTAATTATTTTTGACTTTATTTCATTAATTAAAACCAATTAGAATTAGGTTAAATTTTCATTATTTCCTAAACAAAAAAAGCCAAAAATATTAGATTTGTTTAGAATTAATTTTAATTAATAATTTTATTTTCTTTTTTTATTATTTTAATTAATCGAGGTTATATTTAATTTAATCTAATATTTTCCCAAATAAACAAAAACAACAAAAAGATTTTCTTTTACTTAGAAATATTTTAGGGTTTTCGACGTCCTTTCCAATTCGCGCGCGTTTATTATTTTAAAATTATTACTTTTATTTTATTATTAATGTATCTGCTTATGGGTTAAAATAGAATAACTAGGGCATTTACTGTTTTTGTTTCTCCATTTTGGACCTGTAAATCCCCCTCCCCGAAGCCATGTAATAGTTAGGTTTTAAATTCTGCACTTTAAATTCATGTACATATATTAACTGTTTAGATGTATGGTAATAGGATTGCATGGCAAGAAATTAAAAATAAAACGTTAGCAAACCTAACACCAAGATAAATAACTGAAACACAACGCACTTGCACATGCACACCTTTAGGATATTCCCACTTTGGTTGCCTTCGGATTAAAACAATCACAACTCTCGAAACGTGAGAGATTTTAGTGGCTACCCTTCCGTTTAAAGATCTAAAAAAAACATCTCGATGTTGCCTCGGTATGATCTCAAAACCCTAGGGTGGTTACTAAAGTATCTTGTCCAGTTGCCTTTGTGATTGTAACAATGACCCTTCGATTGTCCCTCAAACATCCAACGATAAGGCTATCTACTCACTAATAGTAGGATAGCATTGTCTAAAGGAAAAGATGAAAAGAACAAACCCTTTCGAGTAAACTAGATAGTTCTTAGATGCTTGCTCAAAACAAAACATTTTTCACACCTACACTCCTTTCCAAAAATATTTTCAAAAAAACACTTTGTATATGTTCTCAACAATACGAGAAACATTACAAAGTTCTACGCACTAAGGCGTCTTTTCAAAATACTTTTTTTCAAACACACAAACACAAGGTATTTTCAAATGAGCTAGCATCTAAGAGCCCGTAGATAACTATGAGTGTAAAGGGTGCTCACACCTTCCCTTTCCATAATCTACCCCCCCTTACTCAGAAATAATCTCGAAAGGTCTTTTTCTATTCTTTTCACCCTTTCGTTTGTTGGATAAAAGAAAAGTCTGTGGAGACTCTTGTTTACTGCAACATTTGCGAATACAAATGCAAAACCAGTATAAACAGTCGGTTCTGCCACCATATAAAGAACTGGAGACTCTGCTGGGGAGATACAAAAAGTGGGGTTACCTTAAAGATGTATCATATTTAAAAAATGCTTTTCTTGTTTGACTTGTGTGCTTTACATTTCGGGTTTTATGTTTGGGTTATTCTTAAAGATCCTATACCCGAATCTAGGGAACTTTTAGGTAAGAAACAATAGATCGTGGAGACTATACGGCGTAGACCGATATGGTTGAAGCGATGGTTGCGTTAGTGTGACACATTTGTTGGTACCGATATCCCTTGTGTTGAATCAAGGAGAATACAGGGCCGCTGTGTGGTGTCATAAATCACTAACTGACCTTAGAACCTTTAGTTAAACAAACTTGGCCATTAGAAAAGTAGTGAGATGGCCGACCTCGGTATAAAGCTGAGGATTGGTTGATACTCCATTGAGATTGGACTTTCGGGATATTTCGGCCGCGAGAAAAGATTGTCTGAGTTGAGACAATGCCTTATAAAGAAAGATCAGTGATATTGAGACTCCTTAGAACCCGATAACTTTTCTAGGACAGGTTGAACCAACAAAACTTCAAGAGGGTATTTACCTATAAACCCCATGCAAGCCTAAACCTAAGATCTTGTGTGTTTTGCTTGTGTGTGATTAAATTGTTTAAACATAACATCATGCATTATAACATCCCTTTTCATTTCGCTAACCATTTCAAGGACCAAGGGAATTTATCTTTGTTCTATTTTGCAGATCATGGCTTCCGTTTGTAGAAATACCGTCTGAATCAGCTTTGTAAAAATACCTCTCCAACTCAAATAGCTAGTAATAAGGGTTCCTGAGACTTCCTCGTTCACCAAGAAATATGGTCTACTTCTTAACCTGGTTACCTCAAGCTTTGATGAGAAGATAATGGGTGTGCTCTTTGAATTCTTTGACCCCAAACACCATTGCTTCACATTTCCCGATTATCAGTTGGTACCCACCATGGAAGAGTTATCTCAATTATTGGGTGTACCTATTCTTGATCATATGCCTTTCATTGGTTTGGAGGAATCTCTGAAACCATAGGTCATTGCAGCAGCCTTGCATCTGAAACTGTCTGACATTATATCTAACTGGGAAACAAGAAGCGGAGTCAATGGTTTCCTAGTTAAATTCCTATTAGAAAAGGCTCAGGTTTTTTGGGATGATTTAGATTTCCAACCTTTCGAGGAAGTCCTGGCTCTTCTAATCTATGGGTTAGTATTATTCCATAATCCGGACTTACTCATAGATGTGAATGCTGTCAAGATTTTCCTCTCTCGTAACCCTATGCCTACTTTGCTTAGAGATATCTTGCATTCCGTTCACACTCGTACCATGAAGAGAAGAGGGGTTCTTATGTGTTGTATATTATTGATGTCTAAGTGGTTTATTTCACACCTTCCTCAATCAGTATTGAAGAACGAACAAGGTTTGGGTTGGTTGCAAAGGATAATGCCACTTTCTCACTCAGATATTCTTTGGTACTCCCGGTCTATGGGAGATATTTCTATCATCGACCGCTATGGGGAATTCCCTAATGTCCCACTCCTCGAAATTAGGGGAGGTATCACTTATAATCCTTCTCTGGCTCTACGAAAATTCGGTTATGCTCGAAAGGATGGTCCCCGTGATATGCTTATTCAAGGCATTATGTTCAACTACGAGGATGATGTTCAAGGGTATCATCAAAGGTTTGTATGAGCTTGGGGCATGGTAAACAAGGTCGATAGCAAGACTCTGGTGCATAAGGATTCCATTCCTATGGAGCCTTATCTCAAATGGGTATAAGCTCGCTCCCAAAACCTTATTATGCCACATACATCCATCTTTCCAGTGATTGTGGAGCCTATCTTCGAAGGAGGTGTTCCTTATACAGTTCTTCATCCTGACATGCTCACTAATCTTGAAGAGTTACAGAGATCCTGGATTCAGCTGAAGAAAGAACGAGATACCTTTAGAGATCAATTCTACACCAGTAAGAAGAAAGTGTTGGAGCTCACGAAGCAACTTCACGAAGAAAAAAAGTCTTAATGTCTACCTCGGCACGAAGAGGAAGCACCCATGGGAGACTTGATTCTTAGATTTTTAGAGTTTAATTTTCATATTGTAAGCCTAAAAGGAAGTTGTTATTTGAATTTTACTAATAAAATCTTTGTTTCATTTTGGTTCACAAGTTTAAATTTTCCGAAATCCTTGAAAATATCGCATAAACATGTCATGCATATCATTAACTAAGTAGGTATTTCAACACAGGTTTCTTAACTTTTCGTTGTTTATTTCAGCAAAAAGAAATGGCCCTTGAACAAACAGTTAAGGATCTTCAAGCACATAACGCTCAATCCCAACAGATGTTCCTCGATCTGACTAAAGGACAAGATGATCTAAAAGCTCTCATTGTCAAAGAGAAGAAAAAGAAGACAAAGAAATTGGTCGGTGTCCTGAATATGGGAAGAAGATTTAGAGGACCAGTCAAGCGAGCTCTAGAATTCGCAACTCCATCAAATGAGGGGGATAATCAGGAAGAGGATGACAAGAAGAGAAAAGAAGAAGATAATAGCCCAGGGACTGATGAAGAGGAAGCAGACTATGATGAAGAATAATATCCTCCTGCTGATGGCAAGTATAAACAGCTGGAGGACCGTCTCAATGCTATGAAGATTCAGAGGGTACATGGTTTGGATTTTGAAGATCTAGGGTTGGTCTCGGAAGTGGTCATCCCTCATAAATTCAAAGTTCCCGCATTTGCAAAGTATGCCGGTGTTTCCTGTCCCAAGTTGCATTTAAGGTCTTATGTAAGGAAGATCCAACCCCACAGAACTGACAGGAATTTATGGGTTCATTTCTTCCAGGAGAGTTTGTCAGGGACGTAGTTGGAATGGTTCTATCAATTGGAAGGAACCAATAATCACAATTGGGAAGATCTGGTTGCTACTTTTTACAAGCACTACCAATACAATGCTGACCTCACTCCAACCCATACGCAACTTCAAAGCATCTCTATGGATTCTAGTGAGGGTTTCAAAGATTATGCCCAAAAGTGGAGAGATCTTGCAGGAAGAGTCCATCCTCCTCTGTCTGATAGAGAGCTGGTAGATATGTTCTTGGGTACATTGTCAGGCCCATTTTTCAACCATCTGATCGGGAGCTCCTCAGTTGGATTCACTGAGCTGATATTAACGGAAAAACAAGTAGAAGTTGGCATCAAAAGTGGAAAAATTCAGGGGGTTGCATCTTCGAGTGCTGTGAAGAAGCATTTCAGTAGGAAGAAGGAGGTTAGTGTTGTCTATGGCCAGAGAAATTAGGGTAAAGTTGAACGTCGTCCGACAGTAGGAGCTGTAATGATCTCCAGCCCTGCATCAACTCAACAACAGAACAATCAACGCAGGCAGGATGCGCCTAGAAGACAATTCACCAGACTCAACATGCCCTTATCTTAGGTATTACAACATCTGATGAAGGCTAGCTTGGTCACTCTGAGGGAGCCTCCTCAAAATCCAAACACTACATCTCCCCGTTATAATCCAAATGCTCGGTGTGCCTACCACTCCAATAGTCCAGGGCATGATACAAATGATTGTTTGGCTCTGAAGAATAAAGTTTAGGATCTTATTGATGCAAAGAAGATTGAATTTGACCCTCCTGAAACCCCAATGTGATAACAGAACCAATGCCCAAGCATGACCAAGGTATCAATGATGTTGATGGTGGCCTATTTGTTTCTTCAGTCGACGAACTGGCTACTCCTCTGCCAACTCTTAAGAAGAATCTCTTATGAGCCGGTTTATTTCTGAGTTATGGTGAAAATTTCTATCATTGTGCATCCCTTCCTAATGGTTGCATATTGCTGTAGATAGGTGTTCAACGCCTGATGAACAACAGGGAAATTCTGTTTGAGAAGACTTCCTCTATGAAAAGTCTATGTGAAGATGTAAGATGTGAAGATGTGTCAATTGTTACCATTTCCAACAATCCTACCAGGGCCTCTTCTAAAGGTCCTGTGAGGATTACGTCCACTTCTAGGGTTGCCCTTTTGATTATTACGTCTCTTGGGCCAATACCATATTCCTCCGACAAAGCCGTTCCTTGGAATTATGGAGATGACGTTTATTACCATGACATCAAGCAAGACCTAGTGGCCATCAAGAATTAAATTACTAAAGATACAGACCCTAATATTTACACCATTGTTGGGACCAGTAAAGTTACCAGAAGCGAAAGGATTTTCTCTCCTGAAATCTCTCCAAAGACTGTTGCCACTCCTTTTGTTATTCCTGCTAATACTCCTATTGCTACTCCTATTATTACTCCTATTGTTATTCCTGCTACTGAGTCAGCTGAGACTCTGGGAAAACAGATGTCGGTTGAGCCTACCCGGACAGAGGCACCTAAAGAAGTCATTCCTGAGGCCTCCAAACAAGAAATGGAGGAAATTTTAAAAATCATATAGAAAAGTGATTACAATGTTGTGGAACAATTAGGGAAGACCCCCTCAAAGATTTCAATGTTGGCCTTGTTGTTATTCTCTGAAGCCCATGCTAAAGCTTTGGTGAAGTTCTCGAAGTCTGCTCATGTGCCACAAGAGACTTCTGCCGACCAATTTGAGAATTGTGTTGCCAGCCTGACTGCCAGTAATAGCTTAGGTTTCTCCAATGCTGATCTGACTCCTAAGGGAAGAAAACATAGTGATGCCCTGCATGTCTCTATTGAATGCATGGGCACTACTCTAGCTCATGTGTTGGTGGACACTGGTTCATCTCTGAATGTTTTACCCAAGGGTTCCTTAGACATAATGTATTGCGAATGACTTACATTGAAGCCCAGTAACATTGTGGTGAGGGCTTTTGATGGTTCCAAAAGGATGGTACATGGGGAGGTGGACATCCTGATTAAAGTTGGTTCATAAACTTTTGACTCCACTTTCTATGTGATGGATATTTTCCCATCTTACTCTTGCTTATTGGGATGCCCTTGGATTCATGGGGTCGGTGTTGTCACTTCCACTTTGCATTAGATGTTGAAACATCCGGTTAATGGAAAGATTGTTATAGTCCATGGTGAAGAAGAGTATATGGTGAGCCATTTTAACTCTTTCAGATATGTCGAGATGGACAGCAAGTTCATTGAGACCCCCTATCAGAATTTTGAAGAGATTCCTTAGACGACCGCTGCTACCAAGGTTGTTGTTGTTGTTCCAAAGATTACCAGACCTCTAATGAAGATGGCTTCTCTAAAAGATGCTAAGACTATAGTTGAAGAAGTTGGGTGTATTATTTGGGGCTAACTACCTGACATCCCCTATAAGTCTGACAAATTTGGTTTGGGTTTCACTTCATGAGCTCAAAAAGTTGTTCATCGTGCTCGCGCCGGAGGTCCGCCACTATGCATCAGCAACCATGGAGTCAATGTTGTAGAAGACGCTGACAATGACAGTGACTTAGACAATTGGATCTTCTCTACTATAAACGTTGGACTCAATAATTGGACAGCTAGAGACTTGTGCCTATTTCTTTTATCCAGGAGCAATTATTTTTCTGTTTTTTTTATATGTAATCTTTGAATAATTTAAACTCTAAAGCCTTGTGTCCTACCCGAGGCACAAAGGTTTATTTGTGAGGGTTATCACATGTCATTTTCATATGTCATTAATAAATCATTTGACGTTTTTTCACTCAAATTTTACGCTCTATGTTTTTCTTTTACTTTATTTTGTCAAAATAGCTATGTGCTCTTACACACACCCACATATCAAATTGCAAATCCACATCCACCCTGGATCCCATTGATAATAGTTCTGTTATTGCTAGTTATGACTTTGAAAATCTGATCTACCAAGCCGAGGACGATGGTGAGGAAGATTGTGAAGTACCAGGAGAACTTTCTAGACTGTTACAACAAGAGGAAAGAGAAATACAGCCTCAAGAAGAGTCGGTCGAGACAGTAAACTTGGGTACTGAGGAAAATAAAAATGAAAACAAGATGGGTACTGTGATACGGTTGGAGAACTGACTTGAGGTTTTGCGTTTGTTTTCGCAAATGTTTCGGTTGAGCAAGAGTCGCCACCGACTTTTTATTTTATCCTAAGGAAAGGTTAAAAAGCACAACAAAAACCTTTGAGATGTTTTCTTGGGTTCGGGGAGTAGATTATAGAAAGGGAAGGTATTAGCACCCTTTCTATCCATGGTTATCCATGGGCTCTTAGTTACTTGCTTAGATCAACTTGCCTTGATTTTCAATTGTTTGAAATGGTGTTTTGTGTGTGTGTTTGAAATTGTTTTGAAAAGAGGCCAATGTGGTGGCAACCTTTGTAATGATCCATGTTGGGATGCATACAAAGGTGTATGTCTTTTGAAAAGTTTTCAATGTTTTTTGAAAGTTGTTTTGAAAGTGTGTTATGATGTGTGTTTTGAAAAATAGGCAAGTGTTTTTGTTTTTCAAGTTGGCAAGTAACCAGGAGCTATCTACCCTAAATTTCTCAAAGATCTTTGCTATGTTTCAAGCCTTTTAACAATTTTGTTCCACCATTGTATTTTATGGACAATCTTGTGTTAGGATGTGACCGGGACGGGCGCGGGTCATCGTTTAGACCATGATTGCAACGGTGCCAAGTGTCTTTGGGCAATTTTTCCTTTAAGGGACTTGATCATTTTTTAGGCAACTTTTGAAAGCGTCGTCGAGGGACTATGATCATTTTGAATTGTTTTGTTTTTGTTTTGCCAAAGACACCTAACATGCAATATGGCCCATTATTGAAGGCAACAAGTGGAGTAACCTTAGGGGTGCAAGTATGATTGGTGTTTGTTCATTTTCATGCGTTTAACTTGGAATTAGGTCAAGCTATTTGTTTTGGTTGATTTTTGCATACAAACCCTAATTCTATCATGGCATATTTAGAAAGCTTTAAAGTGCGAAATTTAAAGGTCCTAAGTTATTACAACACAAATATGGGATGGGGGGTACAAATGTTCAAATGGGAATATTTTAGCAAGAAATTAAAACCTAAGCTATTACATCCAAATTGAAATATACAAATTATTTAATATACAACAATTAAACAAAAAAAATACAATAAATATGCAAGATGCAAAAAATGATTTTTTTATATGTATGTAAAAGTGTTTTTTATGTGGAAATTAAACAAAAAATAAAAAGGATTAATTTTTGATGTTTAGGGTAAAACCCTAATTTTTGCTAAATAAAATGTATTAATTATTTAATGTATGCAATATTTATTAATTATGTGCAAAAAATAAATAAAAAGAAAGTATATTTGTAAAAAGGGTATTTTTGAGGTTAAATATTAATAAAATGAAAAATGTATTATTTTTGTATTTTTAACCTAAATATACTAATAAATATATAAGTATTTATAATATTTACTAAATATATTAAATATGTACAAAAAATAAAATATTTAATATTTACAAAAAAAAAGTATATTTTTTATAAAATGTTTTTAAAAGATAAAGTAAAATAAAATCAGAAAATAAAATGTATTTTGGATTATTTTTGTATTTTTAATAAAAAGGATATTATGTTTATTTATGTATAAAACTAAATGAAACAAAATAAATATAAAAAAAATGCAAAAAAATGTGAGAAAAATATTTTTAATATTTTTTCATGCTTAAATAAAAATATAGAAACAAAATCAAAAGGAAAAAATTAAAAATGACAAATATATCTCAAAATGGGCCGGGGGGGTGCATGTGTAAAACAGTGGTGCAAAAAGGAAAAACAACACAGGCCCAACCCAAAGAGGTTGTCTTCAACCTCCAGCAACAAACTTGTCAAAAACGCGCGCCTTTCCCACCTTGTTCAAACATCCTGATTCCTGGACTTTTAGCACAAACTTATAACATGAAAAATGTCAAGCATCAAGCCACGATTCCATACATACCAAGAACTTGATCTAGCTCTCAGAAATGAGAGAGAATTTCTCCATCCCTAATTCTTAACCTAAGTTTTTTCTAATGTTCAGGTTCCAAATTCTCTCAGCACATGCAATATAAATGGAAAGTAAATATATGTGTAGCTTCAGGGCCATGAGTAGAGCATTTTTCATTCATAAACCTAAAGCTAACTCTTCCTAGATTGAGAGATAGAAGTCCATGAACTTACCTGTTCAGCTTGGATCGTGTCTGACAATGGAGGCACTTTCAAGGCAATGTGAGGACTTGTACAGCTTGCTTGAAGTTCAGGGATGCTTCTCCCACCTTTAGCTTGCTTTGAAACCAAATGAATCAAGCTATGGAAGTCATCCTGCAAAACAAAAAAAGTGAAAATGGTGAAGTTGGTTAGAGGTGTTACAGGTTGTGTCCAATGCTTGGGATAGTTTTTATAGGTGGTATGGAGTGTGTATGAACTGGTTTTGGCCAAGGCGCACGAATGGATTGAGTTGTAGAAGTCCAACTGCAGAAGGGACTCTGTTTTTTGCAGTAGGATGGTGTTTTAAGGTTTGATGAGGTTTGGAAGGTGGTTAGCTCGTGCCTTAGCTTAGTTTTGATATTTGGAATGTGTTTAACAAGTTTACTTTGGCTTGTCTTGGCAGAAATGTCAGATTTTTTGTTGGTTATGCAAGGTTTCTTCTAACTTAAGCAAAAAATGACAAGTTGGTTTCTAGACTTATGCAGGCCCCCTAAACATGCTGCCTCAATCCCTCTTGATCAGTGTGTTATGTCCCTGAACTTGTGCCAAAAATATTTGCATTGTACTTCTTGATTTGCAAACTTGACATAAAGCCATACTTTTCAAAAATGGATAAAGTGCTTTTTCTAATTAAGGCTTAATTCTTCATACAATGACCAAATGCATAAAATAATGCCTTGGCACAATGGATTGGCATTTAATTATTGAGTAAGAAAAGGATTAGAGGCCTGTAACTAGCTTGCTCATGCTGATTTGAAAAATTGCACAAGTTATGAACATGGAAATGGCTCATGAACAAAGTGACTTTTGCCCATATTGCCAAATTTGATTCTCCTTAACCATAAGGGTGTTTGATGAGTTCTTGACATTTTGGAAAGCTTGTAATGTGTTCTACAATCCATCTTTGTAATGCAAGTTAAAATTCCAAGTGGAAGCATGTGAAAAGTGGCCATGAAGTTAGGCAAAAATCCTGCCTAGAATAGGTCAAAAATTTTCTAAGTTAAGAATGTTTTGCACCCTTGTTCCAAAAATCATAACTTGAGCTACAAGCTTCTTTTGAGGAAACTTTGTGAATCAAAGTTGTATATTTTGCAATGGACTACAACTTTCATGTTTTGAGTTTTCCTTGAATCCAAATGTATCTTGATGAAAAAATGGGACAAAGTTAGGAAAAAATTAGGGATTTTCATAACTTAGAAAAAGTTATGAAAATTCTTCATTTCAAACCCTAATTTGTGATTTTTGATTTCTTGATGAACAAGTTTCATATTTTGGCATGTCTTGATGAAAAATGAATCTTGGCACTTGATTTTGACCAAAAAGTCAAAGTTTGACTTTTCAGTATACAGTCAAAAATTGATCAATTGACTGGAAAATTCATCTGTCAATCTTGTGCATTTGTGATCTTTTGAACTTGTTGAACATGTCAAGACAATTCCATGGGGTCCTTGAGTCCATATGTGAGCTTGGTTTGTCATTTGCTAGGTCAAACAGTCAAAAATTGCCTTTGTGCAGTCAAAACCCTAAAAATGACCATTTTGCCCTTTTGGTGATTTGATCAAATTTCTTGTGGAATTGTGATCCAAACTTGACCAAATGGTTCATATGAGTTCATAATGTTGATATGGGTCAAAAATCATGAGGTTTGACTGTCAATTAACCACAGTTGACTTTTTCCCCAATACAGCTGATTTCTAGGTCACTGTCCAATTGACTGGGCAAAGATTAGAATCAAGGCTTGAAACTTGGTATGGATAAACTTGTGAGTCCAACATGAAGCATGAAAGTCATCTTAGGAATTTTAGGTCAAAACATCTTTGTGCAAACTCAAACCCTAATTTGGGTCAACAGTGCAAAGAGAAGTCTTGAGCAGAGCAAACCCTAACTGGATCTTGAGCTCCAAGGGTCTTGTGATGAGAAAAATGTTGAGGAAATGGGAGGGCAAATTTTGGGGTACAACAGTTGCCCCTGTTCAATCTTCTTAGACCTGAAGAGTTAGATTGGCAAGTTTTCCTTTCGCGACTCGAGGGTAAAATGAGATTGGACACTAGAGTGCCCTAAAATTTGCACTCGCATGCTGGAGTATCAGCAATGTCATGGCAGGAATGGGCTTATAGATGCCATTTGGAGATAGGATGGATAGGAGGATGGGCTTATAGATGCCATCTGGAGGCGTGATAGAAACTTGTCGGGAATGGGCTTATAGATGCCATTTGGAAGTGTTGATCGCGTAAGAGATTCCTTAGCGAGAACTTGCGTACTTGAGGAAGAAAGATGTTTTCCTGGCTTGTTACAGGCATTGATCTTCAATCTCTTCATGCAAATATGCCCTGGCTAGATACTGAAATTCTGGTGTATGCCAGTCTTCAGATGTTATACTCAATGTCTAGACATCTGATATGGCATAATACATACACTGCAAGGTAGATACCCAATTTTTGTGATTCAGTATAACAGAAGCATAGAGGTTGCCATATCTGCAGTTCTCGAACAAATAGCTTTGGTTTGTAAACTATCCATTCATAGCCTGATGTCTCAACATTGGTTGCAACATCATTTATCACATACCATGAAGCAAACAAACCCCTTAGTTCTGTTTATCATGCACACAAACCAGCAGGATATCCATTCATCTCTTTTGACATCATCTGTAACATTCACACAGTTTTATTCAAGCTGTACCAGATACACTTTGAAGGTGCAGAGGATAGATCACATGATGTACCTAGTTCTGTCCATGATCAACAGAGAGCAAGCAACCTTCACAGTTCTGTTTCTCCTGCACAGATATCAGCGTGATGTCTTAACATGTTCTGAGACATCATCTGTTTCAACATTACAGTTTTACCTTGTTGTATAACAGACAGAATTATAAAGTATTGAAGGTAAAAACACAAATCAGTTGTTGACCCAGTTCGGTGTAATACACCTACTCTGGGGGCATACCAAGCCAGGAAGAAGATCCACTATTAGCAATATTAATTCAGGACTAAACTTCACAAGTTCCCATCCTTCACTTAATCATCTACCCAGTGCAACCTATACCTAGGAACTCCTAGATAGAAACCTACCAGTTTCCATTCCTATTGTCGCAACAACAGAAGTCTTACTCCTACTCAAGAAGCAGTGCCCTCCCACTTGGTTTCCTACATTACAATGAATATGGAGTAATGCAGAAATACTTAGACTTGCTTCACAGCTTCATCCAAGAACACTCAAACTCTTACCTACAGGTTTCGAGTTACATACATGGTAACCTTGCCACAGACCGACAGGTTTACCTAAAAACACCTTCTAATGTTACATTGTGTGTATCACCTAAGCCCTAGGTTACAATCTGCTATTTATAACCTATTACCTAACTCAGCAAGTTTTTCTCCTTGCTGTTACAACTCAGCAGCAAACTTCTCCTATAATCAAGGTCTTCAATCTTCTAGTTCCTAAAATATCTCCATATTTAGAAACAGTATTTTCTTCAAATATTCTGATTGATTCTTGATTGATCTTCAGATTCTCCACAAGAAACGCCTCATATATTCTCAGAGTATTTAAGTACCAGAACTGTAACTGAATTATCAATTCTGTTGTCGTGATGTCAAGTCAGATGTCATGACATTACATCTAACATGTTTTCCTAGATGTTGAACTTTTTCAACACAACAAATAACCTAGATCACTTAGAATAGTTAGGTTATAAGTCACAGCTGTTACAAGCATTCAACATATAGCATAGTTACTTAAACAGTACTTAGTTTCAGGCGCGATGTCACATGCTGATGTTGTGACATCTTACATAACATGTTGGTCCAGATGTTGAACTTCTTCAACACCACATATTAAAACAACAGAGGGGATCTGGGTAAACTTGCTTTCTTATTTGTTTTACAAATGAAGCCAACTCTCCAGCCAGGGCACTTACAGATACAGGTATCGAATCTACAATTGGTTGCTCACAGATGTGCCCTGGCTAGATACAGGAATCGAATCTGGAAATGTTGTCTACAGATGTGCCCTGGATGGATACAGGTATCGAATCTAGAATTGTCGTCTACATATATGCCCTGGCTGGATACAGGTATCGAATCTGGAATTTTCGTCTACAGATATGCCCTGGCTGGATACAGGTATCGAATCTGGAATTGTCGTCTACAGATATGCCCTAGCTGGATACAGGTATCGAATCTGGAATTAGTTGCTCACAGATGTGCCCTGGCTAGATACAGGTATCGAATCTGGAATTGTCGTCTACAGATATGCCCTGGCTGGATACAGGTATCGAATCTGGAATTAGTTGCTCACAGATGTGCTCTGGCTAGATACAGGAATCGAATCTGGAATTGCAAAAGGTTGGTAGAGATAGCTTTCCTGGCTGGATACAGGTGTAAGCCTCTGACCTGAGAATGAAAGATAATTTCCTGGCCTGTTACAGGGGTTGATCTTCAAACTCTTCATGCAGATATGCCCTGGCTAGATACAGGTATCGAATCTACAATCAATCACTCATAGATATGCCCTGGCTAGATATAGGTATCGAATCTGGAATTGCGATAGTTGATAGTAATCATCTTTTGGATTGATCTTTTTCCTGAAAAGGCAAAACATCAGTTGTATGCAATGTCATGATGTATGAGATGCATGATGTCATGATGTATGAGCTGCATGATGTCATGATGTATGAGCTGCATGATGCTCAAAATGAGACAGTGTTGTATGCACTTTATCATGTATGTATGAAATGTGAAATGTCTATGAATGTATTTTCGTCTAGGAAAATAAATCCTTGACGAGTGTTGGGAGTTTGTGGAATCCTGGGCTGATGTTGAAGAGTAGAGTTCTTCGTTTCCGCTGGGGATGATGATTGTAAGAATAAACCGGTAGGGGAAGATGACTCCGTTGGGGAACAAACTTGTTGGAGAGATTACTCTGAGGGGAAATACTCTGTGGGAAGAGATACTTCGCTGAGGTTTTGATGAGAGCTCCGCTGGGGATTTCAACGATAGACTCTGCCGGGGATTTCAACGATAAACTCCGCTGGGGATTCCGCTGATAAGTTATGTTGGGGAACTTTGATGAACTCCGCTGGGGATAGGAAGAACTTCGCTGAGGACGATCTTTCCGTGGTAATTAGCTGAGGATAACCCAGTTATACCCTGGTGGGGAAATAAACTTTGAATGAAACCGGGGAGGGACGTTCGTACTCTGCAGGGGATAAGCTTCCAGAATCTACTGGGGATAAGCTCCAAGACCTGCTGGGGATATGGATTCCACTCTCCTGGGGAAACTTTAGGTTGTACTTGTGGATGGTTCCACAGGGGAACAATCTTATATTAAGACTGCCGGGGATGCTTGCTGAGGAATGTCTATACTCCGCTGGGGAATGTTGAGATCTTCTGGGGATACCCAACTTCCTTAAGGCTGACAGTAGACTAACTCTGCTTGAGGAGAGTATCGCTGACTTGCTAGGGGAACTGTGTCTTTTTGGGGTTGATGGGAGACTAACTCTGCTTGAGGAGAGTATTGCTGAAATCTGGCCTTACTCTGTGGGGAGTTGAGGTAACTTGGCCACATTCTTCAGCCGAACCTACCTTGGTACCTCGGTGGACAGAGCAACTAGATCACTTAGACATTTCTAAATTGCCCCTGTTTCTGATGCCACCTGTAATCAGTCCTTTGTTTCACATGCAACTATTCATGATTAGCAATTAATGTCAAATGCATATATCAAAAATGAACATTGGACGTTCTTCGCAAAACAAAACAGAAAAAGGAAAAACAATGGATAATTTGTTTGAAAAATTGAACTTGTATTGATTTTGAAATTTGCCCGTAAATAGGCGTTTTTGTACAAGAGGCTGACGTCCTAGTAAGAGAACGCCGCCGAGCAAAATAGAGTTTATACAATTTTGTGAAAAGGAAACAAAACAGCTATGTGAAAAATAATCCCACTGGGTTCCAACTCTGATATCGCCTTTATGTCTTCAAGCGTCTCATCACTTTGCTGTTTAGTTGAAGATGAAGCTGATTGATTGATGCAGAATTCTGGATGCAAGGTGATCCAATGAGACATAGTATTACGCTTTATCCCTAACTTTTGCCTAGACCTCCCTTTCGGGTTTTCAGTCCACCGGGATACCCATTTTTCCCAAGCCTCCTTTTCAGGTTTTCGACTTGCCGGGTGTACAGATTTTTTTTATTTCATCCCTTATTCTTGCCCGAACCCTTTTGGTTCATCGGGAAGCCCTTATTTTTTCCTAGGTGTGTCAACCTAGCGGGTCCTTAATTCATGCGTAGTATCTTTTTACTATGTCTGCATTGGCAGGGTGAGGGAGGTCGTCACCATCCATGGTGTTTAGAATCATAGCTCCTCCTGAGAAGATATGTTTAACCACAAATG
This sequence comes from Vicia faba, assembly GCA_948472305.1. Classification (NCBI taxonomy): domain Eukaryota; kingdom Viridiplantae; phylum Streptophyta; class Magnoliopsida; order Fabales; family Fabaceae; genus Vicia; species Vicia faba. The sequence goes on along the minus strand of OX451741.1, from coordinate 776,451,335 downwards.
GCCCTTCGTACGTAGGGGTCCATTTGCCCCTGGGATCACTTTGAGGAAGAATGATGTGCTTGATTACCAGGTCTCCGACTTGATACTCTTGTCGTCTGACCTTCTTGTTAAATGCCCTGATCATCCGTTTTTGGTACGTCTGACCATGACAAATAGCAGTGAGTCTCTTTTCGTCAATTAGGTTTAACTGATCAAGCCGAGTCTGGATCCAGTCATCCTCACTCAAGTCTGCATCCTTCATTATCCGGAGGGAGGGTATCTGGACTTCAATAGGCAAGACTGCCTCCATGCCATAGACCAAGGAAAAGGGAGTTGCCCTTGTTGACGTCCGTGCTAAAGTACAGTACCCATGAAGAGCAAACGGTAACATTTCGTGCCAATCTTTGTAGGTCACTGTCATCTTCTGCACAATCTTCTTAATATTCTTATTTGCCGCTTCGACAGCCCCATTCATCTTCGGCCGGTAGGGAGAAGAATTGTGGTGTTGTATCTTGAATTGCTCGCAGAGCTCAGTGATCATCTTGTTGTTAAGATTGGTACCATTATCCGTAATGATCCTCTCAGGTATACCGTATTGACAGATCAGGTTGTGCCGAATGAACCGTGCCACGACGCTCTTGGTTACGGTGGTGTAGGAAGCTGCTTCAACCCACTTTGTGAAGTAATCAATTGCGACTAGGATGAAGCGATGCCCGTTGGATGTTGTAGGTCGGATCTTGCCGATCGTATCAATGCCCCACATTGCAAAAGGCCAAGGTTCCGTTAAGACGTTCAAAGGAACCGGAGGAATGTGCACTTTATCAGCATAGATCTGGCATTTATGACAAGGTCGCGAGTGTTGATAACAGTCGGCTTCTATTGTGGACCAAAAATATCCTGCCCGAAGGATTTTCTTAGCCATGGTATGTCCACTGGAATGTGTCCCGAAGGTACCTTCATGTAGCTCTGCCATGATCCTTTCTGCTTCAGTCTTATCCACACAACGCAGCAAGGTTAAATCATGGTTTCACTTGTACAGAATGTCGTTACTGAGGAAGAACTTTGCCGCAAACCTTCTCAGGAATTTCTTGTCATTAACAGATGCACCCTCGGGGTATTCTTGAGCTTCCAAGTACCTCTTCACTTCATGATACCAGGGTTTTTCTGCTACCTCCTCGGTCTCGAGATCGCAGCAATATGCAGGTTCATCCAATTTCCAGATAATGATCCGGGGAGCCTCGTTGTCCCATTTGACTTTGAACATAGAAGACATTGTAGCCAGCGCGTTCGCTAACTGATTCTCCTCTCTTGGGAAGTGTTCATAAGTTATCTCCTCGAAGTGGGGAAGCAATGTCAGCACATACTCCTTGTAAGGAATAAGATTTGGGTGTTTCGTATCCCACTCGCCTTTGATCTGATTGATCACGAGAGCGGAATCTCCGAAGACACTCAAAAACTTGATCCTTAAGTCGATTTCAGCTTGAAGACCCGTGATACATGCCTCATACTCTGCCATGTTGTTGGTGCAGTTGAAACATAGCCGGGCGGTGAGTGGAGTATGCGTGCCTTTAGGGGATATGATCACAGCGCGGATACCATTACCCAAAGAGTTCGAGGCTCCGTCAAAGTGCATAGACCATCGAGATCCTTCCTCAGGTCCTTTATCCGGTCCAGGTACTTCACAATCAGTTACCACCATGATATCCTCGTCTGGAAATTCAAAGTTGATCGACTGGTAATCATCCACTGCCTGGTGCGCCACATGATCTGCCAATACACTTCCCTTGATTGCTTTTTGAGTCGTGTACTGGATGTCATATTCCGTCAAGATCATTTGCCATCTTGTTATTCTTCCGGACAAGGCAGGCTTTTCGAATATGTACTTGATTGGATCCATTTTTGAAATCAACAAAGTAGTGTGAGTCAACATATACTGTCTCAGCCGGCGAGCAGCCCATACCAGAGCGCAGCAAGTTTTCTCGAGCAGTGAGTACCGAGACTCACAGTCGGTAAACTTTTTGCTCAGGTAATAAATGGCGTTCTCTTTTCGGCCAGACTCGTCATGCTGTCCCAGCACACACCCCATTGAGTTGTCAAGTACTGTCAAGTATAAGATTAGAGGTCTCCCTTCAAACGGTGGCATAAGAATGGGTGGTTCTTGGAGATACTCTTTGATCTTTTTGAAAGCAGCCTGACATTCATCGTTCCAACGTACTACTTGATCCTTCTTCAGCAGCTTGAAGATTGGTTCACAGGTAGCAGTTAGATGTGAGGTGAATCGGGCAATGTAGTTCAACCGTCCTAGAAAGCCTCTGACTTCTTTCTCTGTCTTAGGAGTTGGCATCTCTTGTATGGCTTTCACCTTGGCAGGGTCCACTTGAATACCTTTGTCGCTTACGATGAAGCCTAACAATTTTCCAGATCTTACCCCAAAGGTGCATTTGTTCGGGTTCAACCTCAGCTTGTACAACTTCAGACGGTCAAACAGCTTCCGTAGATGGTCAAGGTGTTCCTCCTCAGTTTGGGACCTTGCAATCATATCGTCGACGTATACTTCTATCTCGTGATGGATCATATCATGAAATAAAGCAACCATGGCACGTTGGTAGCTTGCCCCAGCATTTTTCAACCCACTGAGTAACAAAAGTGGTTTTCTCCATGTCTTCAGGAGCCATCTTGATCTGATTATAACCGGAGAAGCCGTCCATGAAGCAGAAAACCTTATGCTGAGCAGTGTTGTCAACCAGAACATCGATATGAGGCAGAGGGAAATCATCCTTAGGGCTCGCCCTGTTCAAATCCCTGTAATCAACACACATCCGGACCTTACCATCCTTTTTCGGCACTGGAACCACGTTGGCAATCCACTGAGGGTAAGAAGTCACTGCTAGAAACCCGACATCAAATTGTTTCATAACCTCAGCTTTGATTTTCTCGGACATTTCTGGACGCATACGGCGGACCTTCTGTTTTACTGGAGGGCAATCTTCCTTGGTAGGCAGGTGATGAACCACAATGTCGGTATCCAACCCAGGCATGTCTTTGTAATACCAGGAAAAGATTTCCACATAGTCATGCAGCATCTGAATCAACCGTTGCTTCACACTGAACTCTAGATTGGCACCAATCTTGACTTCCTTTCTGTCTGTCTCAGTACCCAGATTTACCGTTTCCACTGGCTCTTCATGTGGCTAAATGGCCCTCTCTTCCTGGAGTAACGGTCTTGCAAGTTCACCAGGCACTTCGCAATCATCTTCACCTTCGTCTTCGGCTAAGTTGATCGGATTTTCAAAGTCATAACTGGCGGTAGCAGAGTCGTTACCAGTGAGATCCAGAGTGGATTGGAACCTGTATGGGTGAGTGTGTGTAAATATAGTTGTTTTGCAATATATAATAAAGAAAGAAAAGGAGCGCAAGATTTTGAAATGCAACAAACGTCCAATGTTTTGATTAATGATATATGAAAATGTCATACAAAAGCCCTCACAAATGGAGCCACGGTGCCCCGGGTAGGACGCCGAGCCATAAAAGTTTCAACATATTGTTTGTTACAAATTGAAAACAAAAGAGTTCATTACTGAGTGACAAAAGTAATAGGTGTGAAGTCTTTGGAAGTCCAGTTGCTTGGTCCACTGTATGTTGTTGGGTAGATCCAGCTGTCAAATTCCGATTCCTCCACGTTGTCTTCTATAGCATTCACTCCCGGGTTGGTGATGAACACAGGAGGTCTTCCAATCCTTGCTTTACGAACAGCCCTCTGAGCCTCCGCAGTGAAACCTAAACCAAACTTGTCAGTCTTTGGAGTGAAGTCAGGAAGTCGGCCCCAGTTTGCGCATTCACCCTTCTCAATCACAGCCCGGGCATCCTTTAAGGAAGCCATCTTCAAAGGAGGGTCTTCAATCACAGTTTCAGCTGATGCAAGTGTCTGAGGCACTTCTTCAAAGTGTTGAAAGGGGGTTTCAATGAACTCCCCATCCATTTCTACGTACCGGAATGAGTTTAGGTGGCTGACCATATATTCTTCCTCCCCTTGAACTGTGACAATCTTCCCTCTGACTGGATACTTAAGCTTCTGATGTAGTGTGGAGGTCACAGCTCCAGCCTTGTGGATCCATGGACGACCCAGCAAACAAGAGTAGGATGGACGGATGTCCATCACATAGAAAGTAGAATCAAAAACTTGAGAACCAACCCTGATTGGAATGTCAACTTCCCCATGTACCATCCTTTTCGAACCGTCAAAGGCCTGGACCACAATGTTACTAGGCTTGAGCTCCAGACCCTCACAATCCAATCTGTCTAGGGCCTTCTTGGGCAATACATTCAATGAAGAACCGGTGACTACCAACACATGGGCAAGAGTAGTGCCCCTGCATTCAATGGAGACGTGCAGGGCATCATTATGGTTCTTTCCTTTGGCAGTCAGATCAGCGTCAGAGAAGCCCAAACCATTATCAGCAGTCAAGTTGGCCACACAGTCTGTAAATTGATCAGCAGACGTTTCTTGTGGCACATGGGCCGTCTTTAGGAAGGAGATCAGGGCCTTGGCATGGGCCTCTGAACACAACAGCAGTGATAACATATAAATCTTTGATGGGGTGTGCCCCAGCTGCTCAACTATGTTGAAATCACTTTTCTTGATAATCTTGAGGATCTCCTCCATCTCTTGCTGGGAGGCTTCAACAGTGGTTGTCTTCGGCGCCTCCGTCAGGGCAGGAAAATCAGTAGCAATCCCTTTGCCCCGAGCATCAGATGACTCGGCAGCAGGGGTAGAAACAGGAACTCGATTAGGAAGTGGAGCATGCACACTTGCAGGTGTGATGATAAGAGGTTTCTGAATAGCTGGTGGCGTAATATCTGGTGAGAACAGCCTACCACTGCGAGTAATTTTGGCAGGCCCGGTGATATTGCTGACACCGGTACTTGTATCGAACTCTTGTTTTACTCCAAGAACATAAACGTCTGCCCCATAGTGCCACGGGACAGCTTTGTCGGATGTATAAGGGAGAGGCCCCGGAACAGTAATGATGATAGGAGCAATCTTCTGAGTGGACATGATTTTGACAGGCTTCTTTGAAGGAGCCTTAGGAGGTTTGTTGAAAATAGTGACAATAGAAACTTCTTCGGCAGGGACAGCAAGAACAACAATCTTCTTGAACAGGATTTCTTTGCTATCTATCAGGCTTTGGATACCTGATTTCAGCAAAGGACAAACAAAAGGCGAAACAACACATAGAAGGCAATCTTCACCACATCCCGGAAATAAACTGGCTAGCAACAGATTCCTTTTGACAGTCAACAACGGAGTAACAATCTCTTCCACGGAGGCTACATACCGGTCTTCTTCCACAACATTCACTCCATGCTGGGGCATGGGAGCAGTCACAACATTGGGTCTTTCGGGCGCCTCAAATTGTATTTCTTTAGCATCAATAAGGTCTTGAACCTTATTCCTCAGAGCCCAGCAATCGTCCGTAGTATGCCCCGGGCTATCAAAGTGATAAGCGCAACGGGCGTTGGGGTTATACTTTGGAGAAGCTGTGTTCACTACCTTCAGAGCTTCTTTGACAGTTACCAGATTGGTTGACAGTAGCTGCGGCAAAATATGAGACAGGGTCATGCTGAGCCGAGTGTACTGCCTTTTGGGTCTCTCACCCCTTTGTTGATTATACTGCTGAGGAGCAGCAGCAGGCTTTGAAATTACCAATGCATTGACAGCTTGGCGGCGTTTCGGCTTAATTTGTCTTCTGGGACCATAAACAGCACTAGCTTCCTTCTTGAAGGGCTTCTTTTCAGTACTCGCAGCGGCACCTTTCTGTATCTTCCCTGACTTGATACCAGCTTCTATCCTCTCACCAGTCAAGATCAAATCTGTAAACCCAGCAGAAGAATTACCAATCATATGGTTAAAGAACGGACCAGACACGGTCCCAAGGAACATGTCAACAAGTTCACGGTCAGTCAGCGGTGGCTGCACCCTGCCAGCCAAGTCTCCCCACTTTTGCGCATACTCCTTGAATCCTTCGCCCGTCCCTAGTGACATACCCTGAAGTTGGGTACGTGTGGGAGCGAGGTCAGAATTGTACTGATATTGTTTATAAAATGCCGTAGCCAAGTCTTCCTAGTTTCGGATACTGGCTCCATCCAGCTGATAGAACCACTCGAGTTGAGCCCCAGAAAGGCTATCCTGAAAGAAATGGATCCAAAGGTTCTTGTCTGTAGTGTAAGGTTGGATCTTCCTTCCATATGATCTGATATGCATCTTCGGGCAGAATAGCCCGTCATACCTTGCAAAAACTGGCACTTTGAACTTCGGGGGGATCACAATTCCAGCAACTAATCCCAAATCTTCGAAATCTAAGTCGGGAACTCTCTGCAGCTCCATAGCTGCCAACCTGTCTTCCAAGCCTTTGTACTTATCATCAGCGGGCGGGTATTGTTGATCAGAGTAGTCTTCGTCCTCTTCAGCCTCCTCTTCTTCAACTTCGGATTCGGAAGGTACCGCAGTCGCATTCCCTTTACTGGTTCCCTCTTCAGATGTAGGGGGGAATTCAAGCACTCTTCTGGCTTCACCCTTAAACCTTCTTCCTAGGGTAGCCACCCCGATTCTCTTCTTCTTCTTCTTCACTTGCTCTTTGTTCCCCAGCAGGGCTTTCAGATCTTCCTGACCCTTAGCCAAGGTCATCAGGAGTTGTTGAAACAGTGAATTTTGAGACTGCAAGTCCTTGACCGTCTGTTCGAGATCTATCTTACTGAAATAAACAGCAGAAAGATAAGGAAACCTGGTGTGGAGACCTGCTTATGCACATGATGAATGATATGCTTATGTATGCAATTCATTCAAGGATTTAGAAAGTTCAAAATTGTTGCAAACAAAAAGAACGCACGTCATATTAATAAGAAGAAATTTGTCAGTACATAAATGCCCCATGGGCCAAATATTACAAAAACCTCTCAAGGTAAAAAGACGTTGCACATCCTCTTTGGTGCGATGTAGGTGTTGAGGGTCTCTTCCTCATGGAGTCGGAGGGTAAGCTCCAAAACCTTCTTCTTGCTGGCGTAGAAGCTGGCTTTAAAAGTGTTCTGTTCCTCCTTGAGTTGGATCTAACTCTTCTGCATCTCCTCCCACGACGTAGGCATGTCAGGATATAGGATGGTGTAGGGAACCTCTCCTTCCTTAACGGGCTCTTTAATCACAGGGAGAACATGAGGATAAGGCATCATTAGATTCTGGGCTCGGGTTCGTACCCACTTGAGATAAGGCTCAAGAGGGATGGAATTCTTGTGTCCCAGTGTCTTGCTGTCTACCTTGTTAGGCATCCTCCAAGCTCTGATGAATCTTTGGAGAAGTCCTTGCGCATCGTTGTCGAAGTCAAAAACTAGGTCGGGAATCAACATGTCGTGAGGGCCATCCCTCCGTGCATATCCAAATTGTCTCAAGGCTAGACAAGGGTTGTAGGTAATGCCTCCCCTAATGCCAAGTAATGGAACATTAGGGAACTCTCCACAACGATCGACGATGATGACATTTTCTCTGGACCGAGAACACTAATGTACATCAGAGTGAGTAAGGGTCATCAACCGTTGTGACCACCTTAAGCCTTGGTCATTCTTCAAGACAGATTGTGGAAGGTGCGAAATAAACCACCTTGCAAGGAGAGGAGTACAGCACATGAGAACACCCCCTCTTTCTCATTGTTCGTGTGTAAAATGAGTGAAGAATGTCCCCAAGCAATGTTGGTATTGGATTTCTGGATAAGAAGATTTTGACGGCGTTGACATCTACAAGCTGGTCAGGATTTGGGAACAAGACCAACCCATAAATGAGGAGTTCCACAATTTCTTCAAAGGATTGTAGATCCAATGAATTCCAACACTCTTGTGCCTTTTCAAACAAGAATTTTGCTAAGAAGCCTTTGACACCGCTTCTAGTTTCCCAATGTCCCTTGATGTCAGATGGCTGTAGGTGTAGTGCTTGAGCGGCATCTTCAGGCTTTGGTTCCTTTTCCGTACCGTTGTGGGGTAGTTGATTGAGAATAGGAATTCTCAAGAGTTGAGAAAATTCCTCCAAAGTGGGCACCAAATGGTAGTCGGGGAAAGTGAAACAGTGGTGAAGGGGGTCAAAGAACTGGAACAACACCTTTACCATGTCCTCTTCAATGTGGGTGCTGACTAGGCTGAGCAGTCTACCATGACTTTCACTGAAGGGAGAGCTTTCTGGAATTCTTGATGTGAGCTCCTTGAGTTGAGGAGGGATTCTCACAAGGTTGACTTGTATAGTTTTCCTGCGAAGAATTTCCATGACCTACAAAACAAGAACAAAGATGAAGATCTAAACCCTTGAAATGGTTAGTGAATGCATATGATGCTTTATGATGTTCATGATGTATGCACAAACATATGTACAAGCAAATCACACAAAACCCTAGTTTCAGGCTTGCATGGGGTTTCATAGGTAAGTACCCTCTTGAGTGTAGTTGGCTTAAAAACCTGTCCTATAAATAGTAACCGGGTTCTAAGGAGCTCAATATCACTGGATTGTTTTCATTGTTCATTGTTTTGGTTTAGCCACTTAACTAGCGACCAAAATATTCCAAGAAAACAACCCTCAATGAGTGTAGTATCGAGTATCTACCAACTTCGGACTGCACCAAAGCCGGTCATCTCACTACCCCTAATGAAAGGCCAAGATGGTTAAGTAAGGTTCTAGGTCATTAGTGCTTAGTGACATCACTCAGCGGCCCCGTACTCTCCTTGATTGAACTCAAGGGTTACCGGTACTCACAAATACATCGCACTAATATAGTTATTGCTTCAACCGTGTCGGTATACCCCGCACAGTTTCCACAACGTATTGCTATCTATGAATGTTTCCCCAAATCCGGGTGTAGGATTGCAAACCCAAACAAGAGAGCCAAGATATAAAGCAATCAAAGCAAACAATTAGTCATGCAAGAGGGTGATCTAAGCCCTAAGGTTACTCCACTTTAAAATATTCCCCAACAGAGTCGCCAGTTCTGTGATACGGTGGGAGAACTGACTTGAGGTTTTGCGTTTGTTTTCGCAAATGTTTCGGTTGAGCAAGAGTCGCCACCGACTTTTTATTTTATCCTAAGGAAAGGTTAAAAAGCACAACAAAAACCTTTGAGATGTTTTCTTGGGTTCGGGGAGTAGATTATAGAAAGGGAAGGTATTAGCACCCTTTCTATCCATGGTTATCCATGGGCTCTTAGTTACTTGCTTAGATCAACTTGCCTTGATTTTCAATTGTTTGAAATGGTGCTTTGTGTGTGTGTTTGAAATTGTTTTGAAAAGAGGCCAATATAGTGGCAACCTTTGTAATGATCCATGTTGGGATGCATACAAAGGTGTATGTCTTTTGAAAAGTTTTCAATGTTTTTTGAAAGTTGTTTTGAAAGTGTGTTGTGATGTGTGTTTTGAAAAATAGGCAAGTGTTTTTGTTTTACAAGTTGGCAAGTAACCAGGAGCTATCTACCCTAAATTTCTCAAAGATCTTTGCTATGTTTCAACCCTTTTAACAATTTTGTTCCACCATTGTATTTGGTGGACAGTCTTGTGTTAGGATGTGACAGGGACGGGCGCGGGTCATCGTTTAGACCATGATTGCAACGGTGCCAAGTGTCTTTGGGCAATTTTTCCTTTAAGGGACTTGATCATTTTTTAGGCAACTTTTGAAAGCGTCGTCGAGGGACTATGATCATTTTGAATTGTTTTGTTTTTGTTTTGCCGAAGACACCTAACATGCAATATGGCGCATTATTGAAGGCAACAAGTGTAGTAACCCTAGGGGTGCAAGTGTGATTGGTGTTTGTTCATTTTCATGCTTTTATCTTGGAATTAGGTCAAGCTATTTGTTTTGGTTGATTTTTGCATACAAACCCTAATTCTATCATGGCATATTTAGAAAGCTTTAAAGTGCGAAATTTAAAGGTCCTAAGTTATTACAACACAAATATGGGATGGGGGGTACAAATGTTCAAATGGGGATATTTTAGCAAGAAATTAAAACCTAAGCTATTACATCCAAATTGAAATATACAAATTATTTAATATACAACAATTAAACAAAAAAAATACAATAAATATGCAAGATGCAAAAAATGATTTTTTTTATATGTATGTAAAAGTGTTTTTTATGTGGCAATTAAACAAAAAATAAAAAGGATTAATTTTTGGTATTTTTAATGTTTAGGGTAAAACCCTAATTTTTGCTAAGTAAAATGTATTAATTATTTAATGTATGCAATATTTATTAATTATGTGCAAAAAATAAATAAAAAGAAAGTATATTTGTAAAAAGGGTATTTTTGAGGTTAAATATTAATAAAATGAAAAATGTATTATTTTTGTATTTTTAACCTAAATATACTAATAAATATATAAGTATTTATAATATTTACTAAATATATTAAATATGTACAAAAAATAAAATACTTAATATTTACAAAAAAAAAAGTATATTTTTTATAAAATGTTTTTAAAAGATAAAGTAAAATAAAATCAGAAAATAAAATGTATTTTGGATTATTTTTGTATTTTTAATAAAAAGGATATTATGTTTATTTATGTATAAAACTAAATGAAACAAAATAAATATCAAAAAAATGCAAAAAAATGTGAGAAAAATATTTTTAATATTTTTTCATGCTTAAATAAAAATATAGAAACAAAATCAAAAGGAAAAAATTAAAAATGACAAATATATCTCAAAATGGGCCAGGGGGGTGCATGTGTAAAACAGTGGTGCAAAAAGGAAAAACAACACAGGCCCAGCCCAAAGAGGTTGTCTTCAACCTCCAGCAACAAACTTGTCAAAAACGCGCGTCTTTCCCACCTTGTTCAAATATCCTGATTCCTGGACTTTTAGCACAAACTTATAACATGAAAAATGTCAAGCATCAAGCCACGATTCCATACATACCAAGAACTTGATCTAACTCTCAGAAATGAGAGAGAATTTCTCCATCCCTAATTCTTAACCTAAGGTTTTTATAATGTTCAGGTTCCAAATTCTCTCAGCACATGCAATATAAATGGAAAGTAAATATATGTGTAGCTTCAGGGCCATGAGTAGAGCATTTTTCATTCATAAACCTAAAGCTAACTCTTCCTAGATTGAGAGATAGAAGTCCATGAACTTACCTGTTCAGCTTGGATCGTGTCTGACAATGGAGGCACTTTCAAGGCAATGTGAGGACTTGTACAGCTTGCTTGAAGTTCAGGGATGCTTCTCCTACCTTTAGCTTGCTTTGAAACCAAATGAATCAAGCTATGGAAGTCAACCTGCAAAACAGAAAAAGTGAAAATGGTGAAGTTGGTTAGAGGTGTTACAGGTCGTGTCCAATGCTTGGGATAGTTTGTATAGGTGGTATGGAGTGTGTATGAACTGGTTTTGGCCAAGGCGCACGAATGGATTGAGTTGTAGAAGTCCAACTGCAGAAGGGACTCTGTTTTTTGCAGTAGGATGGTGTTTTGAGGTTTGATGAGGTTTGGAAGGTGGTTAGCTCGTGCCTTAGCTTAGGTTTGATATTTGGAATGTGTTTAACAAGTTTACTTTGGCTTGTTTTGGCAGAAATGTCAGATTTTTTGTTGGTTATGCAAGGTTTCTTCTAACTTAAGCAAAAAATGACAAGTTGGTTTCTAGACTTATGCAGGCCCCCTAAACATGCTGCCTCAATCCCTCTTGATCAGTGTGTTATGTCCCTGAACTTGTGCCAAAAATATTTGCATTGTACTTCTTGATTTGCAAACTTGACATAAAGCCATACTTTTCAAAAATGGATAAAGTGCTTTTTCTAATTAAGGCTTAATTCTTCATACAATGACCAAATGCACAAAATAATGCCTTGGCACAATGGATTGGCATTTAATTATTGAGTAAGAAAAGGATTAGAGTCCTGTAACTAGCTTGCTCATGCTGATTTGAAAAATTGCACAAGTTATGAACATGGAAATGGCTCATGAACAAAGTGACTTTTGCCCATATTGCCAAATTCGATTCTCCTTAACCACAAGGGTGTTTGATGAGTTCTTGGACATTTTGGAAAGCTTGGAATGTGTACTACAATCCATCTTTGTAATTAAAGTTGAAATTCCAAGTGGAAGCATGTGAAAAGTGGCCATGAAGTTAGGCAAAAATCCTGCCTAGAATAGGTCAAAAAATTTCTAAGTTAAGAATGTTTTGCACCCTTGTTCCAAAAATCATAACTTGAGCTACAAGCTTCTTTTGAGGAAACTTTGTGAATCAAAGTTGTAGATTTTGCAATGGACTACAACTTTCATGTTTTGAGTTTTCCTTGAATCCAAATGTATCTTGATGAAACAATGGGACAAAGTTAGGAAAAAATTAGGGATTTTCATAACTTAGAAAAATTCTAAGTTATGAAAATTCTTCATTTCAAACCCTAATTTGTGATTTTTGATTTCTTGATGAACAAGTTTCATATTTTGGCATGTCTTGATGAAAAATGAATCTTGGCACTTGATTTTGACCAAAAAGTCAAAGTTTGACTTTTCAGTATACAGTCAAAAATTGATCAATTGACTGGAAAATTCATCTGTCAATCTTGTGCATTTGGGATCTTTTGAACTTGTTGAACATGTGAAGACAATTCCATGGGGTCCTTGAGTCCATATGTAAGCTTGGTTTGCCATTGGCTAGGTCAAACAGTCAAAAATTGCCTTTGTGCAGTCAAAACCCTAAAAATGACCATTTTGCCCTTTTGGTGATTTGATCAAATTTCTTGTGGAATTGTGATCCAAACTTGACCAAATGGTTCATATGAGTTCATAATGTTGATGTGGGTCAAAAATCATGAGGTTTGACTGTCAATTGACCACAGTTGACTTTTTCCCCAATACAGCTGATTTCTAGGTCAACTGTCCAATTGATTGGGCAAAGATTAGAATCAAGGCTTGAAACTTGGTATGGATAAACTTGTGAGTACAACATGAAGCATGAAAGTCATCTTAGGCATTTTAGGTCAAAACATCTTTGTGCAAACTCAAACCCTAATTTGGGTCAACAGTGCAAAGAGAAGTCTTGAGCAGAGCAAACCCTAACTGGATCTTGAGCTCCAAGGGTCTTGTGATGAGAAAAATGTTGAGGAAATGGGAGGGAAAATTTTGGGGTACAACAGCTACCAACTTGAAAATGGTGTTAAAGAACGGTTAATTCAGATGTTACATAACTATGTTGAGATATTTGCTTGGTCATGCGAAGACATGTCGGGGTTGGATACTGATATCGTGGTTCATCGTCTACCAACGAACCAAGACTTCCCTCCAGTGAAGCAAAAGGTTTGTCATATGCGTCCTGAGATGTCAGAAAAGATCAAGGATGAAGTCATGAAACAACTCAATTTCAGATTCTTAGCTGTTACTTCTTATCCACAATATGTTGTGAATGTGGTACCAGTGCCTAAAAACGACGATAAAGTACGTATGTAAGTGGATTGCAGATATTTGAATAGGGCGAGCCCCAAGGATGACTTCCCACTTCCCAATATTGATGTTCTAGTTGACAACACCGTACAACATAAGATATTCTCCTTCAAGGACGGTTTCTATGGTTATAATCAGATCAAAATGGCACCTGGAGACATGGAGAAAACAACTTTCGTCACACAGTGGGGCACCTTCTATCACAAAGTTATTCCATTTGGGTTGAAGAACGTTGGGGCAACCTATTAACGTGCTATGGTATCTTTGTTTCACGATATAATCCATCACGAGATAGAGGTCTACATCGACGATATGATAGAAAGGTCTCAGACTGAAGAATAACACCTTGATCACCTACAAAAGTTGTTTGAAAGACTGAAGAAGTACAAGTTAAGACTGAACTCGAACAAGTGCACCTTTGGGGTAAGATCTGGTAAGCTCTTAGGTTTCATTGTCAGTGGCAAAGGTATTAAAGTAGACCATGCAAAGGTTAAAGCTATACAAGAAATGCCAACTCTCTGCACTGAGAAGGAGATTAGGGGATTCTTAGGACGTTTAAACTATATTTCCAGATTCATTTCCCACATAACCGCTACTTGTGAACCAATCTTCAAATTACTGAAGAAAGATCAAGTAGTGAAGTGGAATGACGATTGCCATACGACCTTTAACAGAATCAAGGAATATCTTCAAAAACCTCCAATTTTGATGACGCCGATTGAAGGAAGACCTCTGATCATGTACTTAATAGTATTAGAGAATTCAATGGGGTGTGTGTTGGAGAAGCATGACGAGTCTGGTCGAAAAGAGAATGCAATATACTACCTTAGCAAAAAGTTTAGCGACTGTGAAACAAGATACTCACTTCTCGAGAAAACTTGTTGCGCTTTGGCATGGGCTGCTCTCCGACTAAGACAGTATATGTTGACTCACACTACCTTATTGATATCTAAAATGGATCATATCAAATACATATTCGAGAAGCCTGCTCTCTCTGGAAGAATAGCAAGATGGAAAATGGTCCTGAACGAATACGACATTCAGTACACTACCTAAAAAGCAATCAAAGGGAGTGTACTAGCTGATCATTTCACTCACCATGTTGTAGATGATTACTAGTCAATGAATTTTGAGTTTCCGGAAGAGAATATTATGCTAGTAACAGACTACGAAGAACCTGGACTAGATGAAGGACCTGAAAAAGGATCCCGATGGACTATGGTCCTTGACGGAGCTTCCAACGCGCTCGACAATGGCATTGGTGCTGTGATTATCTCCCCAGAAGGATGCCATACACCCTTCGCCGCCAGACTATGCTTTAATTTTACCAATAATATGGTTGAATATGAGGCATGCATTATGGGTATCAAAGATGTTGTCGGTATGAGGATCAAGTTCTTACATTTATACGGAGACTCAGCCTTGGTGATCAGTCAAGTTAAAGGAGAATGGGACAAAAATCATCCTAACCTCATCCCTTACTGAGTGCATGTGTTAACAATGATTTCATACTTTGAAGAGATTACCTTTAAACATATTCCATGAGAAGAAAATCAGTTAGCGGACGTGCTAGCCACCATGTCATCCATGTTTAAAGTCAGATGGGATAACGAAGCTCCTCGGATCACTATCGAATGTTTAGACGAAATGGCCCATTGTTATGAGATTGATGCTGAGGGAGTAGAAGAAAAGCCTTGGTTCTACGAGGTGAAAAGGTATCTTGAAGCTCAAGAGTACCCTGAGGGAGCATCCATCAATGATAAAAAGTTCTTAAGAAGGTTCTCTGCCAAGTTCTTCCCGAGTAATGGAATTCTCTACAAGCGCAACCATGATTCTACCTTATTACGGTGTGTGGATAAGAGAGAAGCAGAGAAAATTATGGAGAATATTCACGAAGGTACCTTTGGCACCCATTCTAGTGGGAATAGAATGGCTAAAAAGATCCTACGGGAAGGATACTATTGGTCCACTATGGAAGCAGATTGTCATCATCACTCCCGAACTTATCACAAATGCCAAATATATGCTGACAAAGTACATGTGCCTCCGGTTCTGCTAAATGTCTTGGCTGCTCCTTGGACATTCGCAATGTGGGGTATCGATATGATTGGAGAGATTAGACCCACTGATTCCAATGGACACTGTTTCATCCTTGTCGCCATTGATTACTTCACGAAGTGGGTAGAGGTAGCTTCATTTGCTTCTGTTACTAAGAACGTCGTGGTACAGTTCGTCAGACATAATCTTATCTATCGGTATGGTATCCCAGAAAGAACTATCACAGATAATGGCACCAACCTCAATAATACTATGATCACCGAGCTCTGTACGCAATTCAAGATCTAGCATCATAACTCTTCTCCTTACCGGCCGAAGATGAATGGCACTGTGGAGGCTGCCAATAAGAATATCAAAAAGATTATATAGAAGATGACTGTGACATATAAAGACTGGCACGAGATGTTACCCTTTTCTCTTCATGGTTATCGTACCTCGGTGTGCACGTCAATAGGGGTAACCTCCTTTTCTCTCGTATACAGTATGGAAGTCGTCTTACCTATCGAAGTCCAGATCCCTTCCCTGAGAATCATGAAGGATGCAGGTTTAAATGAAGACAAATGGGTTCAGACTCGACTTGAATAATTAAACCTGATTGACGAGAAAAGGCTCGCGGCTGTTTGTCATGGTCAGATGTACCAAAAATGTATGATCAAAGCTTTTAACAAAAAGGTCAGACGTCAATTATATCAAGTTGGTGACCTAGTAATCAAGTGCATCATCCTTCCACAAGGTGATCCCAGGGGAAAGTGGACTCCTACGTGCGAAGGACCATTTGTGATCAAGAGTATATTTTTCAGTGGAGCTATGATATTAACCACCATGGATGGTGATGACCTTCCACACCCTGTAAACACGGACATAGTTAAAAGATACTACGCATGAAAAGAAACCCGCTAGGTTGACTGACCTAGGCAAAAATAAGGGCATCCCAGCGAGCCAAAAGGGTTCGGGCAAAAATTATGAATATATATATATATATATATATATATATATATATATATATATATATATATATATATATATATATATATATATATATATATATATATATATATATATATATATATATATATATATATATATATATATATATATATATATATATATATATATATATATATATATATATATATATATATATATATATATATATATATATATATATATATATATATGAAAAATATGTACACCCGAGCCGAAAACTTGAAAAGGCGGCTTTGGCAAAAAAGGGTATCCCGGTGGACTGAAAACCTGAAAAGGCGGTCGAGGCAAAAATTAGGGATTAAAAGCGTACGACTATGTCCGATTGGATCACCTTACAGCCAGACTTCGTTATCAAGTTTCAAGTTCGAATGGTACGGATCAATCCAGCCAGCTTCTGCCAAGCAGCAAAGTGATGAGACGCTCAATGATATAAAGGAAATAGCAGAATTGAAACCCAATGGGATTATTTCACATAGCTTTTTTCTCTTTGTATACTAATTTGTATAACTTTCATTTTCGAAGGCATTATCTTATTAGGATGTTCGTCTCCTTGTACAAAGACGCCTGTTATATGCAAATTTCTTCAAATTAATACAAAATTATCTCTTTGAAAGTGCAAAACTACTTATTTTTTTATTTTTCTGTTTTTGTTTGCAAAAACGTCCAATGGTTATTTTTGAACATATGCATTTGAATGTGATTACTGTTTAAAAATATATGCATAAAAATAAAAAGGTGGTTACTAAAGGCTCTAAGAGTTGGGACAATGTCGAACGGTCGTCCGTAAATCCCCACAGAACATCCCTCGGGGATCCTTTTCACAAAATTCATCATCAACGAGGGTACATTCCTCAGTAGATACAGAAGCAGGGACATCTTCCCACAGGTCACTATCATATCTTCAATGTATAGCCTAATGATTTCAGATATTCCGACATTTCTTAAACGGATCAAGAGGTCCAATCATCTCTCAAACATATTGGAGCATTCCTCAGCTTGGTCTATAAGTTTCTTGGGTTCCCCAACAGGGTTTCATAAAATCCCCAAACGGTTTACAAATTTTTCTCTCCCCAGTAGAGTTTATTTCTCTAGTTACAGAAATCCATCTCCCAGCAAATAGTGAAGAATTGCATTCTTCATCTCCAGCAGAAGTCAGGGATTTATTTTCCCCAGTTCAACAACACTGTAGAGAACAATTGATACATTCACATATTGCATTCATACATCATTTTACAAGCGTCATAACATATACGTACAAAATTCATATATAGCACAATCTCATTTATTTTGAGAACATCATTACCCGGTGCATTTCATGCATCATGACATTGCATGCAACTAAATATTTACCTTTTCAGGAAAGATCAACAGACGAATATCATCAATGATTTTCAACAATTCCAGATTAATTCCTGAAACCAGATACGGCAACTATCTGTGAACAAATGATTGCAGATCAATTCCCTAAACAAGACGGGGCGACTATCTACAAAATCAGGTTAGAGATTAATTCCTGAAACCACACAGGGCAACTATCTCAACAACCAACAAAATCAGGTTCCAGATTAATTCCCGAAACAAGACGGGGCAACTATCTGAGATAACAAGCTCAAGTTACTGTGAAGCCTAGATTTCGACCAGATAATAGTTTAAGTTGCTGCAAAGCCTAGAATACGACCAGATAAAAGTTTAACTTCTTCAATTACTGCGAAGCCTGGATCCGACTAGGTAACAGTTTAATTTCAATTTACTATGAAGCCTGGAATCAGACCAGATAGTAACTCATTTCGTCCTTACATCTAAGTTATTGCAAAGCCTAGAATCTGACCAGATAGCAATTAACTTCTATCCTTTCAAGAAAATTACTGCGAAGCCTAGACCTGACCAGATAATAGTTTAATTTCAATTTACTACGAAGCATTGAATCCAACTAAATAGTAACTCATTTCGTCCTTACATCTAAGTATTTGTAAACCCTGGAATCCGACCAGATAGCAATTAGCTTCATCCTTTCATCTAAGTCACTACGAAGCCTGGAATTCGACCAGATAATAGTTTAACCTTAAGTAAGTTACTGTGAAGCCTGGAAACCGACCAGATTACACTTAATTTCATATTCCCCAGTAAGTCGTTGTGAAGCCTGGAATATGACCAGATAACAATCAACTTTATTATCCTTAGCAAGTTAATGTTAAGTCTGGATTTCAACCAGATAACAACTAACTTTCCTTCTCCCCAGTCAAGAAATAATTCCCCGGTAGAGAAATGGATAACTAAAACTCCTGGACTTTATTCCCCAAAACATATGCTAAGATACAATCAGACACAAGCTCATTCTAGTACGAATCCAGATAAAGAGACCTCTTATGGCTCAGGGTAAATCGACCCGAGATTTATTCTAATACTTCTTCCAGTTTGAAGTCAACATTTATTTTGGATGGCATCTATAAGCCCATCTCCGACTACTCTCTGTCATCTTCTCCAAATGGCATCTGTAATCCCATTCCCGATATCATCAACCAATAACATCACTTCACACACAGGTGAGTGCAAATTTTTGGGCACTCTAGTGTTCAATCATCTTCCACTTTCAGATCACGAAAGGCAGACAAGCCAATCTAAATCCGCAGGTTTAAGAAGATTGAACAGGGGCAGCTATTGTACCCCAAAAATTTTCCCTCTCATTTTATTCAAGGCATTCTCATTGAGGTCCTCAATTGCTCAAGGTTGATCAAGAATTGGCCAGACAAATTCTCCTCCTAAGCAATGGACTTCCAATTAGGGTTTTACTTTTCACAAAGAAATTTGGGTTTTAAGGGCCTCAAGTGATTTCCGTGGTCCCTAATATGTCCTCAAGAATTTCTATGCCAAGTTTCATGCCTTGCATTACAAGTTTGCTCAGTCAATGGCTCAAATGTCTGAGAATTAACTGTACCAAGTAAAAAGTAAATTGTGGCCAATATACAGACAAACTTCAAGATTTTTGGTCAACATCAACATTTTGAAGTGATATTCATCATTTGATCAAGGGTTGATCATGATTCCTTAAGGAATTCTCCTAAATCATCAAGAATAAAAAATGGCCAAATTAGGTTTTCCTAGGAAAAGTCAATTGAACTTTGATCAGGCATAACTTTCACATGCTTCATCAATTTTGCGCCAACCAAAGCTCATTTTGAATAAAATTCATTTCTCTACAACTTTTATTTTATCCTCAAGCCCAAGAAATGCATCATTTGGAAGATATGAGCTCAGACATTACAAGTCATTTCTAAAAAGTCAACAAAAGACACTTTTTTCCAAGATAATTTAGATAAAGATAAAATCTCCAAATGAAAAATTGATCAAAAGAGATATTGTAAAGGACATCTCGGGCTTTCCAAAAAGTCCAAGATCATCTCCAAAAGATAAAAATTGAGCAAGTTATGAGTTGTACAAGTTGGGAAATTTTATTGAAATTCATGAAATGCAAAGCATGCAAATTTGAAATTTTAGGTCAATGACCTAACTTTTTGAGCTTCAAACATCTTCATGACCTTATGAAGGACCTCCAAACTCACCCTCACCTTGCCTTTATTTTCTTATCATTTTATTCACATTTTATTTTGTTTTTATCCAAATAAATGCAAAATAAATTGAAAAAAAATATGAAAACCATTGGGCCAGCACATGGAAGGACTTCTCTAAGGCCCATACAGCATAATCAAGCATGTCAACCTTGCCATTTTCGTGCATAAGCCAAAATGGCATGAAATATTTCAAAATTGGCAAGTTTCCAAATTTGATTATTTTTCTTTCACCATGGCCATTATGGTTTGATTTCTTCCCATCTTTGCTATCCCTCTCCTTCCTCTATAAATACAGAGCAAGATTGCAAGAAAAGGACACGCACAAGTTGCCTAAGCAAGCAATACCAAAATTGCACAAAATTGTCCAAAGTTGTAAAAACTCAAAACCAAGTTTCTAGCCTTCCTCAGTCAAAAACAAGCATCATAACATGTCCCTGAGACTCCCAGGCCTCATCCCTGCTCATCACAAGACCTGAAATGCCCTAGAATGGCCTATTCAAATTCACTGGTGGTAAGAAATTTTTTTATTTCTGAATCTTTAATTGTAGAAACATTTAATCCTTTTTGATGTTACATCTTCCACTAATACATCTTCAGCTATCCCATATGACTGCTTGATGGTGTGATCAGAAAATTTCAATTTTGTCCCACTCCCGCTTATCTTCTCAATACCGAGCTTCTTGGAAATCGATAATGGCCTTAAACTCACACTAGAGCCAGAATCAACCAGAACCCTCTTGAAAGTTCTATCTTTTATGGTGCACGGTATTGCAACTTACCCCGGATCCTTCTGCTTGACAGGGATTTTTTTCCCGGGTGTGATCGCACACAATTTCTCATCCACGGGTACTTGTCCATATTCTATTGATTTATTTTTTGAAGTTACCTCCTTAATGAATTTTTGGTACAGTGGCATTTTCTCGAGTGCTTCAAAGAATGGTGTGTGAATTTCTAGCATTTTGAAAATTTTGACAAATTTCTCAAAATCTTTTTCTTGTGTCCTTCTTTACCACTCGAGATGGATACGGTAACTTGATCACTGGTAGTCTTCTCTTCAACTGGATTCACAGGTGATACCACTTCTTCATGTTTGTTCTTGTTCTCTCTCACTTCCAGCTCTACTTCTATGATATTGTCATCAAACTTCACCTCATCTTATTTTTCTCTATCAATTTTCTCACTCCTTGTTTTGACAGCATTCACATTCTCATAACTTTTCTAACTTTCTTGTGCTCACATTCTACCTTTTTTGTAATTTGTCCCATTTGAACTTCCAATTTTTTATTGCAGCTATGGAATTCCTGTAATTACTCCTTGTCTCTTCTTGAAATTGAGAGGTTTGGGCAGCCATCTTTTCAATAGCCACCTCTCACTCTGCCTTTTGAGGATCTTGTTGTTGTTGATCTTTCCAGGAGAAGTTAGGATGATTCTTCCACCCAGTGTTGTAGGTGTTTGAATAAGGATTATTCTGCTTCAAGAACTTAATGTCTTTAATTTGTTATGGAGAAGCTAAACAGTGCATTGTATTGTGCGGCCCATTATAGATTTCACATACAACATTTTGTGCTTGTTGAACTTGGGAAACTTGATGAGTACCTAAATCCAGTGCTTTAAGCTTCTTGTCTACCTCTACAACAATTGTTTCTTCAATTTTTAATTGTCTGTTGGGCTCCAACTTTAAATCAATGACTCCTTCAGACTTACTGGCAACCCTGTCATATAACTCCAAATGCTCATTTGTAGCAATTGCTTCTATTATCTTCTTCACACTAGTGGCTATTGAGAAATTTGATGAGCCACCAACTGTTGTGTCTATCAGCTACTTTGTCTTGATTCTCAGACCATTTACAAATGTTTGCATTTGATCAGTATGGTTTAGATTATGAGTATGGAAGGCCACTAGGAGTCTTATGAACCTTTTATAGGCATCCCCCAGCGATTCTCCCTCTTTTTGCTTGAAATTAAGTATATCATACCTTTTTCTTATTAATACTGAGGCTGGAAAATATTCCTTCAAAAATGAAGTCTCCATTTCTTCCCAAGTTGTTATACTATCAGCTAGAAGAGAAAAGAACCATTCTTCAGCATCATCATCCAAAGTGAAGGGGAATATTCTCAATTTATTTTGTTCCTCGGTATGACCATCTATCTTCAAGGTGGTTCTCATTGTCAGAAATCTATGTAAATGCTTATTAGCATCTTCATTCAACCTTCCCAAAAATGACCTTCTCTCAAGTTGAGTGATAGTACTGGGATGCAGCTAAAAATTTAGTACATTCATCGGGTGGTTTACAATAGTGAGTCTACTATTCGGTGCATTCTTCCACCATAGTCACCAAGTAGTCTCTCAGGTGGATTTTCGCCCATGTTTTCAGTTTCTGAATTTGACTCCGTGTCTTGGTGTTCTGAATGGTGTTCTAAATCTGTGTCTTGGTGCTCTGAGTGAATTGAGGTAATATCTTCCTCAGAAGCCAGTCTGGCTAACTTAGCTTGTCTTCTCCTTGCGTGAAAAGTTCTTTCGATCTCTGCGTCAAAAAGAAGTTCAGCTGAGTTCTTACCTCGCATGAAAGATTAGTGAAAATATAATAATAAACAAAAATAATTGAAAAATAGAAATAAGGTTTCAATTGAATAACAATGAAACTCAGTATTTTGGCAGTCCCCAGCAACGACGCTAAAAACTTGATAGGAAAAATAACAAGTGTGCGATTTTCACTGATGTAGTAATAATGGGATTTTCCCAAAGTATCGATCTCGAGGACTACATAGGAAATACTAAGTTTTATTATTAATTCAATCAAACAAAAACAATAGTTTTGGGTTTGATTAAATCCTTGCGAAAGATTAAATGACTGAATATAAAATGTGACTTTTTCTGTTTGATTAAAAGATGCTAGGGGTGAGTGTATGATTTTCCATGAAATAACTTTCACTCTTTGATCTTTTCAACTAGTTCATCAACCTCAATTACCGATTCTTAAGATTATCATTCTCTAAGTCCTTAGTGAAAAACCTTTAACCTTCTATCCTAATTTCAATGTCCATTCAAATTAGTTTTGAAGTTAAGCATTCAATTATCAAGAATTATTCTAGTTATCATAGGATTGCCCTAGTCCTAGGTGAAATAATCTATAATATCATTATTTAGAAAACCTTAGCACGACTTTACGGTTCTAATGTATTAATAACAATGAAACCCTATGGCCCCATAGGGTAAAACTATAAATTCTTCTAAACAATCAAATTGATGCATAAAAACTATTATGTTGAATAAAACAAAGAGATCAGTGTTCTTAACATTGCAAATCAGGGACATCCCCTAGCATTAGCCTCTCATAGAATTCAAAAGTAAAATAACACAGATATTAGATGTAGACATTACAATAAGTTTGGATGGTTCGATCTTCAATTGCTATTGTGCATGAAGAGTTCTCTATTCCCAAAGCTCCTCTGGATCTCCAGTCTTCTATCATGAAATTATTAAATTGTTCAAAAAGTTCCTTTTTCCTTCTCCAAATTAGGTTAAAGTAGTATGGTCCTTCCTAGGTGATCAAAAAAGTCCAAAGTAGCCTCTAGGATTCAAAATAACTAAAATTTCCCAAAATTAAGAATTATCAGCATCTCAGCTGACACGAGCCATGTCAGTGGACACAGGAACCCGTGTCAGCGTTTGTGATCCTTCCTCCAAAAGTCCATGCTTTAGCTGACTTGACACGGGCCGTGTCGTGTGACACGGGCCGTGTCGTGTGACACGGGCGCCCGTGTCGCCTTCTGTCTTGCTCCAACTTCACTTTTCCAAGTCCTCCCCCTGACACGGCCCGTATCAGGCAACACAACCACCCGTGCCAGGGCTCCTGAAGCACTTCTTCTGGAACTCTAAATTCTGCACTTTTCTGCCCCGATTTGTCCTGTTTTATTCTTTTGAACCTGAAAACACTAAAATACAAAACCAAAACATAAAATGCGGTAAAATGAAATAAAACACCAGTCAATTAAAAGAAACGATAACTAAAATAAATGCACAAAATTCCTGTGTAAAAATCACTTATCAATGTCCTATGAAGGAGTACGACATCGCGCCTGAGCTGAAGTGATTCTGTTGAATTTGTTATGATTTAACAAGTGCAAAATATTTAGGGGATATTATGCAATGCTATGTGGAGATGAATTAAAGTTCAAGAGAATCAATTCATAATATCAAAGATTATACAGTTTCTAAATATTGAGATTATTTAGGAAACCAATGATTGAAGACCTTGTTTATAGCAGAAGTTACTGCTGGTTTGTAACAACTGATTTGCTATTATTAGAAAGCTCAATTCCAGTTGGGAATTGTGATACGGTGGCAGAACCGACTGTTTAATACTGGTTTGCATTTTTTGTTCGCAAATGTTGCGGTAAGAGTCCCCTACGGCTGGACGGTGTTCAGTTATGTCCTGATTCCTTTGGTTGTACACAACACTAACCTCTTTTTTCCCAGAAAATGGCTTCCTTGCTGAACTGGAGGACGCATCCTTTTGGATCTTACCACTCCTAATTCCAGCTTCCACCCTTTCTCTTATCAAGATCAATTCAGTGAAGCCGACTGAGGAGCTTCCAATCAGGTGATTGAAAAACGGACCAGACAGGCTACCCAGAAACATATCAACTAGTTCCCTATCAGACAGGGGGGTTGGACTCTTCCTAATAAGTCTCTTCACTTCTGAGCATAGTCTTTAAAGCCCTCACTCGAACCCATAGACATACTTTGGAGTTACGTACGGGTGGGAGCAAGGTTTGCATTGTACTGATATTGCTTGTAAAAAGCAGCATCCAGGTTTTCCCAATTACGGATATTGGCCCTTTCCAGCTGGTAGAACCATTCTAGTTGAGTTTCGGACAGACTATCCTGAAAGAAGTGGACCCATAAGTCCTTGTCAGCAGTGTGAGGCTGTATCTTCCTCACATAAGATCGGAGGTGCATCTTGGGACATGAAACCCCATCATATTTGGCGAACACCGGCACCTTGAACTTTTGCGGGATGACAACCCCAGAAACCAAACCCAATTCTTCAAAATCCAGACTTGGTACCTTCCGAACCTCCATTGCATTCAAACGATCCTCCAGTTGTTTGTATTTTTCATCAGCATGAGGATACTGTTCCTCATCATAGTCAGATTCATCATCGGATTCTTTTGGACTGGAGTCTTCCTCTCTTGTTTCCTCCTCTTGATTGTTTCCTTCCTTTGATGAAGTTATCAGTTCAGAGGCTCGCCGCACTGGTCCTCTGATCCTTCTTCAAAACTTCACCACACCAGCTGGTTTCCTTGGCTTATTCTTTTCTTTAACAAGCAGGGCTTTCAGTTCTTCTTGCCCCTTGGTCAGAGCCATGATCATCTGTTGAAACTGGGCATTCTGAGTCTGTAGATCCTTCACTGTTTGTTCTAGAGCCATTGCTGAAATAAACAGTGAAGAGGATGAGAAACCTGCTTTGAAACCTGCTCATGCAATGATATGTATGATATATGTATGCAATGTTTTCAAGGATTTCTAAGACTCAAATTTGCTTAAACAGAAAGAGAACAAACGTTAATTGTATTAAGATATTTTATTGATCACAATAATGCCTCTTAGGCTCACAAAGAGAACAAAGAAACAATAAAATTTCCAAGTAAAAGGAAGACCTCAAGCTCCCCACAAGCGCATCCTCTTTGGTGCAATGTAGGCATTTATATTCCTCTCCTCGTGAAGTAACCGGGTGAGCTTTAGAACCTTCTTCTCGCTAGCGTAGAATTGGGTTTCGAAAGTATCTCGTTCTTCTTTGAGTTGGATCCAGGATTTCTGTAGCTCCTCAAGGTCAGTTGGCATGTCAGGATGAAGCACAGTGTAAGGAGTTTCTCCCTCGGCAATTGGCTCCATAATCACAAGTAAGATGGCGGGGTAAGGCATCATAAGACATTGAGCACGAGCTCACACCCATTTGAGGTAAGGCTCAAGAGGGATGGAATTCTTGTGCCCCAGTGTCTTGCTATCAACCATGTTTATCATGCCCCAAGCTCGAATGAACCTCTTACGATAACCCTGAACATCATTCTCATAGTCAAACGTTATTCCTAGGACGAGTGTGTCGTGATGATCATCCCTTATAGCATAACTGAACTATCGCAATGCCAAACAAGGATTATAAGTGATTCCTCCCCTAATGCCCAAGAGAGGAACATTAGGAAATTCCCCACAGCGGTCAATGATGGCGACACCCTCCAAGGACCGAGAACACCGATGAATATCTGAATGTGTAAGGGACATCAACCTATGAGACCATCTCATACCATGTACATTATTCAAAATAGACCGAGGCAGGTGCTAAATAAACCACCTAGCCAATAGAGGAGTGCAACACCGAAGGGTCCCTCTTCTCTTTCGAGTGCGAGTATGCAGAGAGTGTAGAATATCCCCAAGTAAAGTAGGCATCAGATTATGCGACCGAAAAATCTTAACCGCATTCACATCTATGAGTTGGTCCGTGTTAGGGAATAGTACCATCCCATAGATGAGGAGGGCCAACACTTCTTCAAAAGCTTGTAAATCCAGGCTATCCCAAAAATAGTGAGCTTTCTTAAATAGAAACTTAACTAGAAATCCTTGGACAACTCTTTTGGTTTCCCAATTTGCCACTACATCAGACCGTTGTAAAGACAGAGCTTGAGAAATCTCTTCAGGCTTAGGGTCTCTTTCTGTACCGTTGAATGGTAGCTGATTAAGGAGAGGTACCCCCAATAACTGAGAAAACTCCTCCATAGTAGGCACTAACTGGTAATCAGGAAAAGTGAAGCAGTGGTGCAACGGGTCAAAGAACTGAAAGAGCACCTTTAACATTTCTTCATCAGGGGTTGAAGTGACCAAGTTGAGAAGTCGACCATGTTTTCAGTAAAGGGAGAGCTTTCAGGAATCCTTGATGCTAACGCCTTGAGTTGAGGATGCACTTTCACAAGGTTGATTTCGATAGTGTTCCTGCGAGCGGATGTCATGTCCTACAAAATAAGACAAAGATAAGCCCTATTTGAAATGGTTAGTATGATATGCCATGTTATGATGTCATGATTATGCCAAGAAATCACATATATACCAAGTACAAGCAAATCACACCAAGACCTTAGGCTTAAGGCTTGCATGGGTTTTAAGGTCATACCCTCTAGGAGTTGGATTGGTTCAAGTTGTCTTATAAATAGTAACTGGATTCTAAGGGATCTCAATATCACTGATCTTTCCCACAAGTTTCGTTCGATAGGCGACTGACTCGCAACCAAACAAAACTCAAGAGTCAAATATCAATGAGTGTAGCATCGAGTATCTGCCGACTTTGGGAATACACCAAAGACGGCCATCTCGCTACGTCCTAACGACCAAGTTGTTCAATTAAAGGTTCTAAGGTCAGTTGATGCTTCATGACACCACGCAACGGCCCCGTATTCTCCTTGATTAACTCAAGGGCTACCGGTACCAACCAAATTGTCGCATCAACGTAGCCATCGCTTCAACCATGTCGGTATACCTCGCATAGTTTCCATGATCTATTGCTACTTACCTAAAAGGTTTCCCCAGATCCGGGTGTAGGATCTATAGTAACCCAAACAGTACCCTTAAAAGTAAAGCAAACAAACAGACAAAGAAGCAAAATGATCTAGACCCTAAGGTAAACCCCACTTTATAATTTCCCCACTAGAGTCGCCATTTCTGTGATATGGTGGCAGAACCGACTGTTTAATACTGGTTTACGTTTTTTGTTCGCAAATGTTACGATAAGCAAGAGTCGCCACCGACTTTTCTTTCATCCAATAAAGGAAAGGGTGAAAAGAACAGAAAAAAGACCTTTTTCGAGATTTTGAGTAAGGAGGTAGATTATGGAAAGGGAAGGTGTTAGCACCCTTTTCATCTGTGGTTTTCCACGGGCTCTTAGGTACTTGCTCATTTTGAAAACTGCTTGTGTGTTTGTGTGTTTTGAAAGTTTTTGGTTGCTTTATGGTAATTCTTGTATCAGTCCTCAAGAGTGTGATAAAGCGTTTTTGAAAATAGTTTTTGAAAAGTGTGTAAGTGTGAAAAATTCATATTTGAGCAAGTACTTAAGAACAGTCTACCTACTCAAAAAAGGATGTTTTTTTCCTCCTTTACTTTAGATAGTGCTATCCTGCTATTAGTGAGTAGGTAGCCCTATCGTCGAATGTTGAGGGACTATCGAGAGGGACGCTATGGTCATTGAAGGCAACATGTAAGGATATCTTAGCATTCGAAGGGACTGTCATCATATAGGCATCATTGAGGGACAAGATCATTTCTCGTAGGCAACTCGAGGGACAATAAGGGACTATGATCTTTTATGATGACTTCTAGAGTGAGGTGTCTTTGCTAAGATATCCCCATGTTCGAGGGACATGATCATTGTTTTCCGAGGCAACCAAGTGAGGAATACCCTAAGGACGCAAGTGTGAGAAGTGTGTTTTTTCAGATATTTTTATCTTGAGGTTAGTGATCTAACGATTAATTGACTTTATCTTGTCATGCACGCCTAAGTTACTAACAAATATATACAAGCATATAAGAAATATAAAGCGATAAATAAAGTCATACAGCTAAGATCTCCCTGATTCTTATTCCAGTTGAAGATATCCCAAGACTTTCGTCTGGTTCAGTTAAATCGATTCTAAGATTTTTCTGATTCTTATCCAGTCAAAATTAATCCAAGACCTTCCCTGGTTCAGTCAGATTGACACTAAGATCTCCCTGATTCTTATTCTAGTTGAAGATATCCCAAGACTTTCGTCTAGTTCAGTTAAATCGATTCTAAGATTTTTCTGATTCTTATCCAGTCAAAGTTAATTCAAGACCTTCTCTGGTTCATTCAGATCGACACTAAGATCTCTCTGATTCTTATTCCAGTTGAAGATATCCCAAGACTTTCGTCTGGTTCAATTAAATCGATTCTAAGATTTTTCTAATTCTTATCCAGTCAAAGTTAATCCAATACCTTCTCTGGTTCAGTCAGATCGACACTAAGATCTCCCTGATTCTTATTCCAGTTAAAGATATCCCAAGACTTTCGTCTGGTTCAGTTAAATTGATTCTAAGATTTTTCTGATTCTTATCCAGTCAAAGTTAATCCAAGACCTTCTCTGGTTCAGTCAGATCGACCCTAAGATCTCCCTGATTCTTATTCCAGTTGAAGATATCCCTAGACTTTCGTCTGGTTCAGTTAAATCGATTCTAAGATTTTTTTTATTCTTATCCAGTCAAAGTTAATCCAAGACCTTCTCTGGTTCAGTCAGATCGACACTAAGATCTCCTTGATTCTTATTCCAGTTGAAGATATCCCAAGACTTTCGTCTGGTTCAGTTAAATTGATTCTAAGATTTTTCTGATTCTTATCCAGTCAAAGTTAATCCAAGACCTTCTCTGGTTCAGTCAGATCGACACTAAGATCTCCCTGATTCTTATTCCAGTTGAAGATATCCCAAGACTTTCGTCTGGTTCAGTTAAATTGATTCTAAGATTTTTCTGATTCTTATCCAGTCAAAGTTAATCCAAGACCTTCTCTGGTTCAGTCAGATCGACACTAAGATCTCCATGAATCTTATTCCAGTTGAAGATATCCCAAGACTTTCGTCTGGTTCAGTTAAATCGATTCTAAGATTTTTCTGATTCTTATCCAGTCAAAGTTAATCCAAGACCTTCTCTGGTTCAGTCAGATCGACACTAAGATCACTCTGATTTCCATTCCAATTGAAGACACTGTGAAGTCTGGATCCGACCAGATAGCAACCGATTACTTCATCCTCAGCAATTGTGAAGCCTGGATCCGACCAGATAACAGCTGATATCTGAGTCAGGGATTTATTTTCCTGGATGAAAACACACATTTCACACTCATACATCATAACATGTACATACCAATACATTTAGCATGATACTACATCTGGTGAACATCATGCAAGCATCTGCATTTTTCTAACCCCTTTTCTCATAGGTAAAACAGCAAGTTTAGTATGAATCAACAAAATATTTGTGCTAATACTTCTTCCAGCATTTACCTACATTCCTCCAATTGGCATCTATAAGCCCATTCACCATACATCTTCGAGTGCAAATTTTTGGGCACTCTAGTGTTCAATCATCTTTCACCTTCAAGTCACGAATGACAGATCCGCCTATCTAACTCTTCAGGTTCAAGAAGTTTGAACAGGGGCAGTTGTTGTACCCCAAAATTTGCCCTCTCATTTTACAAGGGATCACCTTGGATCCTCAAGATTGCTTCCATCCAATTCCAAGCCTTGAACTGCAATTTTCCAAGAAAATCACTCATAAGGGCTAAATGATCATTTGCACACTGAAAAGTCAAACTTTGACTTTTGGATCAATATCAAATCTCAAGAATCATATTTCATCAAAACAGGTTGGAATATGAAGTTTGTTTCATCAAGAGGTTCAAATGTCAAATTTACTATGGAAAAGCCAAATTTCTAAATACTTGGAATTTCTTCCAAGTATTTAAGAAAAATGACACTTCAGAACTTCTGAGTCAGCCTCCAGGCAGGAGCAGTCAGAAGATGTAAACATGGTTCAGCACATAGTCTCTAGTCAGAACATGGCTCTTCAGCATCTACGCAAGTTCAGTCAGAGTTTGCTAGGGTAATGCAAAGAACGTTAAGGGACGTGCTGAAAGCTTTCTAGAAAGTCTGAAAGCTCCTTCAGAACATGATGGAGCCAGAAGATACAAAGATAAGAGGATGGATGCTACGCTGAAGCAGAACTTCTGATCCAGAACAAAGTCTTGTTGTAGAGTTTCACGTTGCAGGATTTCTGGTTGTGATAAGTCTCATCATCATTTAATGCTCATTTAATGCTCACAACCACCTTCTGAGTCTTTATCCAAAGTATCTTCACCACGTGTACCTCTACTGTCTTGGGATAGCAGCTCTACTTTCGCTTTTCCTTAATTTCTGCTGACAGCCACCATACTTGCTTCAAAGACAAGGCAGCGCTTCAACACATGAAGGCTATTTTCAAAGCTTTGGTCAGAACTTGACCAAATTCCAAAACCTTGCTTATACAACTTGTTGCAGACCTATGACCAACAGTTAGCTCAGCCTACGTCTGCATCTCATTATTACACCAAACTAGCATACGAAAACTGTGATGAAAAAGCAAAGGAACAGGATGCCAAAACAGGTTCAAATCCTATTTGTTTTTCCCCCAAAAAATCACAACAAATTAATCTATAAATACTTGGCTCCATCATACATTCAAGGGGGCTTTTTTGGACGAGAGACTGAAGGCTGGCTTTTAAAGAGAGAGATTGGCCAAAAGAGAGAAAAGGAAGTTGTGAAACCTTCATAAAAATCCAGATTTCTCATACATAAAAACAAACCTTTGTTCTTCCCTTTGAACAAAAGGACACAACCATTCTTCCGTTTCTCTTACTAACTCAAAACATCCAGAGGCAGCCACTCAAAGCTCCAAGCACGCTCCAGGTTAGTCTTTCTGACTTTACTTGCTTTTCATTCTGAACATCATTAACATGTATATATCATAGTATTAATGTTGTACATATCATTGTATGAATAGAAAAACTATGGATCAGAACTTCTAGAATAATGCTAGGCTCAGACTTAGGATTGGAACTTCTATGATTTGTTGTGCTATGATCATTCTGATTTGCTGAACTGAATAAATTGTTGTTGTGCTGATTAAGAGCTGAAATGTAACACAGAACTTCTGTTTTTCACTCATCATTTTAACACACAGAACTTCTAGGATTTTCTCACTGTTTAAGCACGCAGAACTTCTGAGTTCTCTTCACTGTTTTAACACACAGGAATTCCATGATTTTTCTCACTGTTAACACACACTGAACTTCTGATGTTCACCCACTGGCTCAGCATAATACAGAACTTCTGATGTTCACTTACAATCTTAACACAGCACAGAACTTCTGAGTTCTCCTCACATGTCAAATACACTGAACTTCTGATGTTTCCATCAGTTGTTTTCAAACACTCTGAGTTTCTGATTTTCATATGCTGACAATACAGAACTTCTGACTTTTGGTTCATTGACTGAACGTCATCCAGAACCTCTGTGTTTTCCCTCTAACATTTTTTGCAGGACCTCAGAATGTACGAATCCAGAACTTCTGATCCCACTGACGTTTCCTACTGAGTCACGCGCCTGACTTCAGAACTTCTGATCCTTGTTTCTTTGTTTGCAGCAACACGATGTTTCTATTTTTGCATTTATTTTCCTTTTTATCTTTTTTTATTAACATAAAAAACATAAAAATATTTTCTTTTATTTTATTTCCTTAAGACAAAAACATTTTCTAAACAAGTCCATTTTACATTTCTTGTACATTATTTCAATATGGTTGTAATAGTAACTTAGGACTTATTTTTACTTGCAATCCCCATTCATACATATGTACCCCCATCCCCTAAATATTGTAATAGTGTAGGACTTTACATTTCTGTAATTTATCGCTTTCAAATATAAATGCTAGTAATTAGGCGTGTATGGCAAGACATGAAAACAACAAAATAGACAACCCTAATCAAGACTAAATGCATGCAATCAAACACACTTTGCACACATGCACCCTTAGGGTAATCCCACTTTGTTGCCTATCGGAAAAATAGTCATGTTCCTCGAACATGGGCGTTTTAGCAAAGACACTCGATAAAAGATCGTAGTCCCTCGATGACCCTCAATGTTGCCTTCGGTAAACAATCTAGTCCCTAAACGACATTGCTAAAACCTCTCGTATGTTGCCTTCTATGACTATACAAACTTCCCATACGCGTCCGTTCACATCCAATGATGGGGCTTCTTACCAAATCAATATTAAGATAGTCACATCTAAAGGAGAAGGAAAAGCACACTTAAGACCTTTCGAGTAGGTAGATTCGCTCCTAGTTACTCGCTTGCTCATAACAAAAAAACATTTGTATACACCTACACTTCCATTTTGAAACATTTTCGAAACAAACACTTTGTATGTGTTCTTATAGAAACGAGAATCATTACGAAGTTCCATTTTCAAAATCACTTTCAAAAACACATCTCACAAACACATCTTTGAACTATTTTTGAAACAAACACTTTGTATGCGTTCTTATAGAAACGAGAATCATTACAAAGTTATATTTTCAGAATACTTTCAAAAACCCACACCACAAGCACATTCAAATAAAAGCAAGTGATCTAGCAAGTAACTAAGAGCTCATGGAAAACCATGGATGAAAAGGGTGCTAATACCTTCCCTTTTCATAATCTACCTCTCGAACTCAAGAAAACATCTCTAAAGGTCTTTCCTGTGCTTTTTCACCTTTCCTTTTTGGATAAAAGAAAAGTCGACGGCGACTCTTGCTAACCGCAACATTTGCAAACACAAACGCAAACCCTCAAGTCAGTTATCCCACCGTACCACAAGGATTTTTGAAATGATTTTGTACAGGGTAGTACAACATGCGATAGGTCTGTATTCCCTAATTGCCTTCGCCTCATCATGCTTCGCAATAAGTGTAACCAGCGTGAATTTCACGACCAGGAATTTTTTTTTCATTTTCAAAGTACTCTTTCACTGCTGCAACCACATCTCTTCCAACTATATGCCAACTTTCTTTAAAAAATTTGGCTCCATATCCATCGATTCCAGATGATTTTAGATCTCCAATATTGTTCAGAGCTTTTAAAATTTCCTGATTTGTGACTTGGCCTGTGAGCATATCTGCCTGATCAGAACTAATTTGGTATCCCTCTCTCATTTCCACAATATCTATAGCCTGGATAGAATCAGCTTGTTTTCCCATTAGGTTCCCATAGAATTTAAGGACCTCTGCCTTTATTTCTTTTTGCTCGGAAATGACAGACCCATCTTCCAACTGCAACTTATCAATACTTTTTGCACTATGTTTAATTCAAATTGAGGCATGGAAATAAGAGTTATTACCATCCCCCAATTTTAGCCATTCTATTTTCGATCTCTGCTTCAAGATTTCTTCATCTATCTCATTCTAATTAATGACATCGTTTGCACATTTCTTCACCAATTCTACTTTTTTCTTTATTCATCTTGTCAGTACTAAGTGATTGTTGCGCATCTGCAAGTTCCTCTCTAGCTTTAGCTAGATGAACTCTGGCATGTGTAAGATGTTTAGTCAAGGTATCTAGGTCCTTTTGTAACCTCTTTGACTTCTTCCATACCACTTCCATAGGGCTTCCATTTACAGGGTTATTCCAGCTGTGAGCAACAATATCTTCATAGCCAACCATCTTAGTCACACAACTCTGAAATTTGAATCTTTTCTTGTACTGTGTTTTTGTTATCTCTTGTCCAGTCAAGTGAAGCATAGCGTGGTCCGACACATTAGGGGGTAAAACCTGTAAGGTGACATCCTTATATGCTTGAAACTAATCCACATTTCCCAATAATTTATCTATCCTTTAATAAATAGGATCTACACTATGTTTGTTAAACCAAGTAAAATAATCACCTTTGGACTCCATCTCAAAAAGATCAATCACGTTCATCATATTTTGTAGATCATTGTATTCAGCTTCGGTTACTGTACTCCCACCAATTATATCCTTAATCCTCAGTACATTGTTGAAGTCTCCTACAATGCACCATGGGCCTGATTTTTGAACATATTCAATATCGTGCCACAATTTCCTTCAACGATCAAGTTTATTATGCGCATATACAACCATCAACCAGAACTTAAAACCCCCATGTATATCCCTTACCTCACAGTGCACCATTTGGTCTGTGCTTTTAATACATGTAATCACAATTTTACCACCATTCCAATTCAACCAAATTCTCCCATTCACATGATAAGTATAGTTATCCAAATATTGTCCTGGGAGTTTTAGCTTATCCCTTACAACCTTAGCATTGTCTTTTTTAACCCTAGTTTCAAGCAGGACATTAATATCAGCTTTTAGAGATAGGAAATGGGAGCTAATCTCCTTATGTTTATCTGTTTTGTTAAGCCCCCTGACATTCCATGAGACTAACATAGGCCATGATCATCTAATGCAATAATGTCCTTCGAAACACCTAATGCATCAAATCCATTTACACATTTAAGACAATCTGGTGTTGCTATCTTGTTGTGCCCTTTTCCTATGTCATTACTTGTTTTATTAGGAGTAATCCACTCTTCTCTTGGCAGCATTTGGATGATAGGACCAGACGAATACGAGTGAGATACTTCTATTGGCTTCACAGGGATTGGTTCTGCAGTTATCTCCTTTTGTCCTGTTTTTGGTAATTTTTTCGGCCTCCATTGCTTTTCCTCCTTCTTTGTATCGCCACATTTATGTCCAATATTTTGACATTTGGAGCGAAACTCTAGTTTCCATTCAAATTTGATGGCTTGTTTCATCTTGTTTCCTTTTTTATCTCTGATGATGATCTCTTGTGGCAGCTCTTTTGTGATATCCACTTCCACCAGTATCCGTGCATACGATATGCGGAGTTTGCTCGTCGTACATTCATCTGTGACAAAAGGGCTTCAATGGCACTTACGATCTTTCCCAGGCTATTCTCCCCCCATAGGTATAGAGGTAGTTTAGGCAGTTTGATCCATACAAGTAGGGTTCTGAGCAAGTCCTTTTTCATGTTAAATTCTGACCTTCATTCCCAAAGTATGATGGGCATATTTCTGGTTGTATAGGGACCCTTTCTTAGTACCTCATCCTTGTCTCTATGTGATCCAAATCGCAGAAGAAAGTATCCATCATCACGATAATACATGTTTGGTAAGAATACAAAGTTCCACATCTTCATCATAAACTGCTTAACTAAGTTCATACTCATATCTGCTCCCAGAACATACATGATTAGTGTTATATCCCAGAATTTTAATTCTGATTCAATGTCTTCATCAATCACTACCTTTACTTCTCCATTGACTATTTGCAAGGCGAAGAATTTTAGTTGCGTCCCCTTCGATGGATTTCGATTCTCATTTAGAACATCGACCCACAACTTTCTTTGATCTTCAATTTTTGCCTTTTCCATCTGGATTGATAGTTCCTTCGTTGGGCTTGATTCTATGACATCAATCGATTTTTCCCCAATTTTTATATTTAGGGATTCAACGATGATTTCTTCATCTTCATCTTGAGTAGTCAATTGTTGATCTGGCTTTATCGGTTGAGATTGTGACACCGATGATGACCCCTTTTTTGGTCGTCCTCGTCCCATCAGAACCCCTTACTATTGCAATAACTACTATCATGTTTTTTTTTTAAACAAAAAAGTTTTTTTTCCATTTTTAATTAAAAAAATTTTTTTTCTGAAAAATATTATTTTCCAAAAAAAATTAAAACTCATACTTTTTATTTTTTCTTAAAATTAAATAAAAATTGTATTTTCTATTTTTGTGAAAAAAAAGAATAATATTTATTTATTTATTTTTCAGAAAATGTTTTTTCAAATATTAGAAAAACAATTATTTTATTTTTTTTAGAAAATATATTACTTCAAAATAAATTATAAGAGAAAAAAATTCAAAAAAAATTATTTAAAAAATACTTTTTATAAAAAATATTAATTTTAGATTTTTTGTGATTTTCAAAAAATACCCTAATTTAGTTTTTATTTTGGACATGGATATGCAAAATATAAACAGTGTTAATAATATCCCAAAATTTGTATTTGGTTAAAACTTAACCGGTTTTTAATAATCGGGTTTGGAAATAGATAATCCAATAACAAGTTAATTTGAACACCCATATATACTCATGTCATAAACAACAAATATTATATTTAAATAATTTATCTAAGTTCTCTAAATCCCTCCTTCAATATATAGTTTTTAGTTTCTCTGAATTAAGAGATTATGGTTTTTGAATAAAAATAAATCCCCACCTAAATTCTTATATTCTTTTCACTCAATTCTTCCTTTTCTTTTCAAAGTCTTTCTCTTCCTTCCCCCTCCAAACTCCCAAACAAAATCTTAGGATTTGCTTGTGAGTTGGTACAAAGCCTTAGGATTTGATTGTGAGTTGGTTTTTGAAAGGCTTTGGCAGGAAGGGTTTTGAAGAGCTATGTTTCTATTTTGATATATATTTAAAATTTATAAAAAAAAAATTAAAAACAACATGATACATTAGCTTATAATATCAGAGTTTTTTGTTAACTTTTTTGAAATATCAAATACATTTGATATAAACATAACCCTCCAAAACTCTCCTCTCCAAATATAGACATACCCCTAAAAAATTGGAAATGGCAATAACATCAAGATTCCGGAGGACAATTGTATGCCTAATCAAAACGGTTTTAGAATAGGATCCCCTAAGCCTATGGACATGGACATGTGCATTTCTACTGTTACAAGCTGATTCAGAACATTTTCCATTGTTGGAATTCTGATATTATCCAATCCATTTTCCTTCCATTAGAAGATAACAATCTGAGGCAGCTTCCAAATATGATCTCTGAAAGCATCTTTGGAAATTTAAGGCCCCTCAAACAGAAAATTATTTTCTAGAAATTAAAAAAAAAAAAAAAAGACACTTTCAGTTAAGATTAACTTCAGAAGAAGTGGCCTCCCTACCCCCCTCCTTTGTTCCATTGTAAGCGTACACTGGAGTCCATCAACCACACGTTCAAAAATTACCTTTTAATCAAACAAATTCGGTGTTGTCTCTTTTATGGCTTAAGGTCTCCCAAATTGCAGACAAATTTATTAGATTTGCTGTCTAAGATGATTTCAAACAGGTCAAGGAAAGAAGCAAAATTCTAACAACAATGACATATGAGATTTGGCTTGCCAGAAATAAAAGCAACTTTGAAAATATTATCATACCTGTTGAGAAGATTACAAAGAAAGCTATCCTTGTTCTTTGGGAATTCTACCACGCTTGTGGCTTTTCTTCTAGTAGCACTCGTAGAACCCATCTTCTCCTCCGTGCTGGAAACCCCTTCCTCCGTCATTTTCAAGGCACAACACAGATGGAACAATCTCAAATGAATGCTTCCAGGGGATTTGGTTTCATTATGAGAGATGATAAAGGATCTGTCATAGCCTTTGCAACAAAAAGCTCGAAGGGCAACATAGATGCTAGGGTTGCAAAAGCTATGGGCATTTGGGGCGGAATTCCCTTTTGCTCTGGATTGTGGTATTCGAAACTTGATTGCAGAAAATGATAACCAAATTGTGATTACAGCGATCCTAAATCAGAATAGGGCCATTTTGGTTGATTCATCTCATTCTGAAGTTTCT
Source organism: Vicia faba (assembly GCA_948472305.1). NCBI lineage: Eukaryota > Viridiplantae > Streptophyta > Magnoliopsida > Fabales > Fabaceae > Vicia > Vicia faba. The sequence goes on along the minus strand of OX451741.1, from coordinate 776,413,011 downwards.
ATATTATGGTGCCAAAGTGGTAATGCTTCAATAAAAGACAGAGTATTGGCAATCACTATGGATGAGAGTGCTTTAATGTGCTTGGGAAATGGGACTAGAGATGATGATGAAGTCTCTTAAGAAAGAACACTGAACAACTGTATCACAGATGAGAGAAGGTTTTCCCTTCCTCTTCCCCCTGACGAGGGAAGCGTTGAAATCTACACATCCATGAATGTAAGCTAACAGCCAGATAAATGCATGATTTCACTTTGGCAGTGTAATCAACCTTTGAGCCTGCAAAATTCTAAGCAGTTCTTGTTTGGAACTAGCAACATGTAATCTTTATCCATTGCACTCTCCACGAACATCCCTCTGCATTTGATGCATGCTTAATACAGTATTGCAAGTGATGAGAACTGGAAACAAGAAAGAAATCTGGTGTTATTTAAAATAAAATAAAATAAAAAAAGGTATGAATATGATATTAGATATGAATTGGTGTGTGACCAGTATTTGATATCACGCAACTGTACAAATTTGACAAATCAAACTATATATTACAATAATAAATATTTCATCATTCTTTACCTAACTACAAGTTGTTTGCTGCAGTGGCATGTGATTATTCACCAATCGAATTGCCAAATTTGCATTTAAAAGAGAAGAGACATATATAATATATTTACTAAGAAAATGGCTGAGACCATATTGAAAGAAGATGAAAACTAAACAAATTATTGTATCTTCAAATTGAAAGCTGTCAAAGATGTAATAAATATTATAACTCAAGAAAGTATCATATATGTTGTTATATACCCAGAAAGAGATAGTGAGAGAGTATAATAATAATGTGTTGATTGTTAGGTGGAATTAGCTGTTAAAGATATAAATGCTCTTTGATATACCATATTAAAGAGAGAGATGGAGTTAGTTGTTAAAGATATAAATGCTCTCCGATATACTACCCCGGCCTGATTTATAAGAAAAAAAGACAAATTTCACGCTTATTAAGAAAGACACTTGAGTACATTTAATTTTCTTGATTTCATGTAAGAGATAACGTAATTATTAGTATACCCTCAATTAAATCGTCATCCACTAAAAATATTAAGTAATTAATACAGGGATAATTTTGGAATACAAGCATTAAATGCACCTAGATTTTGTTGACATTTTCTTATATTTAAGGCCAAATTTTTTTGAAGACTTTTGCTTATAAATAAGAAGGGAGGGAGTACCATATTAAAGAGAGAGATGATGACTCGAGTTTATTTATTGATATCAATTGCGTTTTATAAGAAGTAGTACAATGAGATGATAAGGAATTGGAAAACAGAACAAGAAATATAAAACCAATTGGCTTATATAATTGGTATAGTAGGCTGCTAAGGAATTGGATAACAGAAAAGGAAACACAACAAACTACTAAAAGACTATGATAACAGAAGTAAGTAACTAAAAGACATTTTGTTTATATAATCCATGAAACTATGATGGACATTTTGTTTATATAATCCTACCAAATCATGTTCCTTGACTAGCTTCCTTAAAAATTGGGCTCTTTGATTTGTTCTTGTCAATGAGTTGAGTGTTGGAGAGTAAATTATACAGTACATAAATTGTGACTTTAGAAACAGAAATGGTCCCTTAAGCCTAACATGACCAAATGAAGTCTGGAAATGGATCAAAGGATGCAAAACCACCATCGAATTAAACTTACGTTTCTCATTACGTCATTTCAATATGTTATAAAAAATGCTTATAAAGAAACACCAAAAAAGTTACGAAAAATTGTACACCAATACTGCATGATCTACATTAATTTACAAAAATAACATTTAAATAGAAGCATAAACTCACCTGGTATAACTAAAATACTCAAGGGCGTTCATTTTAGGGTCTATTACCAAATATCTCAATAGACATAATTATGGCATTAACCCTCAGACCGAGACTGGCGGTTAGGTAAAGCTCCTCCAAAAGTGGATATTCCTAAGTTCGGATCCCTGGCATTATAGGTATATTTGCCTAGAATCACACAGTAAACTTCTCCTGTCCTAACTACTGTCTGGTAGAGTAATTCAAATATTGAAATGACTTCAAAGTTCAAAGAACCTGCTATATTACATTGTTTTTCTGTATTTTTTAGGAAACATTTGGGTTAACAATTTAATTGAGCACTTATTTTATATGAGAGCTTATTGTGTAGATATTTATGTATAAATTGTTTTTAAAATCAAGGAAAGAATGAAGAGTAACTTCACACAAACTTTGTAAAAGTTGTTTCTATAAACTAGTTTGGGGAGCTTTTTAAAATAAGCTGGAAATGGCTTACGAGCATGTCATAAACTATTTAACTTTTCCAACCATTTACAAAAATGTTTTAAGCCATAAGATAAGTCTGAGTAAGATTTTCCAAACACCCTCTCAAATTCAAGATATTATTCAATTAAGAAATAGAACAAGCATTTTATACCATGCATGGAACAAATAATAGTTAAGATTAGGCACTAAATTACACAATCACCCGATCGTTTTCAGAATGTTGTGCGACCATCAGTTATTGGGTAGTTTGGGCATAGTGCCATTTCCGCCTATGCTCCTTATTTTAACCTCCTGTAAATAAGTTCATGCACCTCCTTGTTAGCAATTGCAAGAGATTTATAAACTGAAGTTTTCCAATTCACTGTTCACTTAGAAAACAATCACTAGAAAAGGTGATTATGATGATATATCTTAATTTATTTTAACTAAAAATTGGTCGAAGGTGAACAAAAAAAAGCAAATGATAGAAACAACACAAACAAGACTTACAATTATGAAGTGAAAATAGTTCTGTTTCACCTGCATCATTTGTCATGAGAAATGAGCCTCAATCAAACACATTTCATGTCATTCATTATTCATTAGTTGTACATACTACCTACCATATGTTTCTACAAGTACAATCACCATTAACAAATCTGTGGTATCTGTTGACATCCCTCACAATAATTTCCCTTTCTAAAACTCTAGTCATATACTTAAAAGCCTCGTGACAATCTTTACAAATCCTCAAATTCTTCACAATCCTTAATGCCTTACCAGGTGGTATAGATCCACATAATACTCCAAACGCAACCGCCAACTTCTCACTGTGATACCAAAGAGCGTCTTTGCTCTTTTCTTCCCTGACATTATGCAACAACTCATCCCAAACTGGAACGTATCCTAATTTCTCAATATCCCCCATTAGCTCTTCCAACTTCTGATAAATCTCCACTGATCTCTCATGCTTCCAATCCCCTGCCACAAAAACATGAACTTTCCCCTGCACCTCAATCCAGCTCCTCCCTCCTTTCTTCTTCACCTTCCTATCTTTCATCATTTTCCTCAACTCTGCAACATCATCCCACCTTCCAGCAGACGATAACACATTAGCAACAATAACAAAAGCAGAATCATCTTGAGGCTCTAGTTCTAACACCCTCCTAGCCATAACCCGAGCTTTATCAACCGCACCATGGTATGCACAAGCAGATAGCAAAGCACGCCAAACTGCAGCATCTGGCTCAAAAGGCATCGTTGATGCTATCCTCTCTGCACGCTCCAATTGTCCAACACGGGCCACTCCCCCCACCAAACACGTATAATGCTCAAGAGTTGGTTCCAAACCATACTCCACTTTCATCCTATTCAACCACACATCGATCTGCATAAACATCCCAGCATTATACAAAGATGTCAGAATCGCCAAAAAACTATACTCATCAGGCACAAATCCATATCCTTTCATAGAATCAAACAATTCAAGAGTCGATTGACAATCCCCTTGTAGTGCATAACCAGCCAACATAGCATTCCAACCCAAAACATTCATACAATATATATTATCCTCAAAAACCCGTCTTGCATCATTAACAAGACCCGTTTTACCATACCCATCAACAAGAGAAGTACCAACCACAACATTTGAATCAAGGCCGGCAACAACAGCATGTGCATGAATAATCCTACACTGCTCCAGTGCAGCAAGCTGCGCAGCGGCGCGTAAAGCCCCAGAAACACTATGGACGGTAGAATAAAAACCCTGGCATTTCATGTCAGCAAAGAGAAAAAGAGCATCCGAAAACCGAAAATTCTGAGCGAGAGCAACAATGATAGCGGAGTAAGATACATTATCTCTATGGGGAGTTTCGTCGAACACTTTGAGTGCGTGATTGGGAAGTCGGCATTTGGAGTAAAAAGTGAGGAGAGATGAAGCGGGAAAAGGGTGGTGAGAGAGTGCGAGTTTGAGGGAGAGAGAGTGTAGGGAAAGACCAAATGAGATAGAAGAAAGAGAGGCGCAGGTGGCGAAGAGAGACGCGAGGGTGCGGTGGTTAGGGAGGGTGGAATGGCGAAGCATGGAGAGGAAGTGGTGGAGGGAATGGAGAGTGTTGGAATGTGCGGTGATGAGTGCGGTCCATGTGACGACGTTGGGAGAGGGGATTCGGGTGAAGAGGGAGAGAGCGTAGGAAGAGAGGTTGGATTTGAAATACTGTGTTATGAGGTTGTTGAATAGTGAAATGTCCGTGACGGTGGATTTTAGGAGGCGTGCGTGAGTTGCGCGCGGATCGGGACTGTTGTTGAGATTCAAGTTTGAATGGGTTGCTTCATGGTTGCCGCAGTAAGCCATCACTGATCTCGAATGTCCGCTCACAATGAGTTAAACAAGACGAGGCTTTTCTCCCGGTATATTTTTCGGCTGCGGTGATTTTGGTAATTGACTAAGGATATTATCGTTAGAAAAATTTAAATGTAAGTAAATGTAATAAAATTATATTTAAAATTTTAAAATATTGAATATATGTTTTTCACGAAAATATTTCTATAAATAATTTATTAACATTTACGATATATATTAATTTTTTTCATTATTTTTTATAGAAAAGAGGGTTAAAAGTCCAAAACCCTCTTCATCTGCATCCAGAATATGAATAAATATTTTTAAGTAGTTGGAAAAGAAAATACACATATCATCTATAACAAAATTATATTTTGCTAAGACATTTGCTAGTCTGTTTGCTTTCTGATACAAATGATTAACCACTACTTCTCAGTTCATGTCTAAAAGTCTTCAAATCTCTTCAGTTAAAGATCTCCCAAAAGTATAATGCTTCCTACTTATGATAATAGCAATCATGTCCTTAGAATCCAATTGAATCTCCACCTTAGAAAACTTTAAGCTCCAAGCCAACTTGAGGCCTTCAAAGTAACCCCCACATCTCGGCCATAAAAACATCCCATTGATCAATGATTTTGAAAAAACCAGTTAGTCACTCCCTATCACTTTCTCAAATGACACCTTCACAACCTATCAACCCGCTTTTGCACACCTCATCTATATTCAAACACACCTAATCTACTCTCAGAGCCGTCCAACCCCACTTGAATAGTAACCTGGTGATCATTTTCTTTCGGATGAATGACTTTGGTAACTTTTGTTTGGCATGATAGATGAATGAATAATTAGTGAATATTATATTAGTGTGAAAAAATAAGATGCTGACTAAAGTATTAAACTATGATAACACACAGTCACTTAAATCTAGTCTATAAATCTTATGATTATCAACTAAATTGTGACCAGCACAATACGCATTTATCGATCATAAAATATTTTTATATTTGTTATTTTATTTTAAATTTATGTTTTTGTATAATAAAAATAAATATTTCAATTTTAAAATAAATCAATATATTATCATTCAAATGAAATATAAAATAATAATTGAAGTACACATAATGAGTTATTATCATAAAAATGTTGATTGTAGAAAAAAATTTAAAAAAAATAGGAAAAAAAGTTAAATGGTGAAATTTATACCTAAATCGAGAGATAATCATGTTCATTTACGTCGAGAGGGGGGTGATTTTCTCTTATATTTAAGCAATTAGAATTTTGATTGGATTATTTTACGTAGTCGAGACATATCACTATTAGGGCTATTTTTGGGCTTCAGGAATCGAGATCCACCCGAGAATCGGACCGGTAGACCTTATCCATTGGACCAACCAAAACATGGCATGGACTGGGAATGGATAAATTTTTAATCTGATTCCCGAATGAAGATCCAGACCAATTAGCTAATGAGTAACTGAAACCAATAATGTAAAATTTGTTTTCATTTTCTCACTTTTTCTCTCTCCTTCAGTCACTCTCCTCATGTCTCTCCTTCCTTCTCTGCCTCTGACGACCTCCTCTTCCCCTCCCTCTTTTAGATCAAGTCAAACAATTTAGATTGTTGAGTGTTAGTGTGTTACTAATTTTATTTGTTCTTGTTCTTCATATGTGATTCGTGAGTGTTTGAGATAGAGTTAGAGTTAATCGTTCAAGGCTTCTGCTTGATAAACTTGTAATGTATTCAACTTATTCTGCTTTTGATTTTTATTATACTATCATTAATCTTTACCATGTTTGCATGTTTGAGTTGATGAATCTTTCTTTACCATGTTTCAGTTTTGACCTAATTTCTTGACCTAAAATGTTATGTTGCATTCTGACCTAATATTTTTTGACCTAAAATGCATGTTATAATTTTGACCTGGGTTTTGTGCTTCCCGTTTGATTAATAATAATAAAGGGCTAGGGTTTTTTGTTGCTGAGTTTTATTCATAACAAAGGTTCGGCTAGGGCTTTGAATAATTGTTTGTCTTCTGTTCTTAATAAAGTAAGGCTTTTGTTGTTGAGTTTTGTTCTTATTTCCTATTACATTATTGTTTGATTTATTGTATTTGTTTGATTGATTGTATTTTCTTCCATGTCTTTTCAAGATTCCTTGACTCCAACCATGGATAATCTTATTGATATTAATATGTTGCTTGATGGGATTGGGGAATAGGAGACAATGGACGGAGATAACTTAGAGATTAGTGAGATGATTGATTTGGAGCTTCTAGTTCCAACTGATAACACTACTTAAAATGCCACCACTAAAAATACTACTACTCAAAATACTATCACTACTGATGGGTCAACCCCTCAAGTTGACCAAGATCAGAGTTCTCAAATTCAGATAAATGCCTTTGGTAAAGCTCCTTGTCCCAAAAAATCTATTGTTCATACTGAAATGGTGCTTATTGAACAACCTGGTGGCATTAAGAAACAAAGTGAAGATGGTGTGGTAAGCTTTACACTTATGATACGAAGTGGAAAAGTACCTCTAATGGTAAGAAACATTTAGAATCTTGTACTCAGAGAAAGTTGAGGTTGAAAGGTAATAATTACAAAGAGGTTGCAGAGTCTAGGTTAAATATAGGTGATATTACTCCTAGTTTGGAAACTTGGACATATAATCATGCTAGGGTTAGAGAAATTGTAGCACGTATGATTCTAGGTCATGAAATTCTTTTTTCAGCTATGGAAGGTGTTATATTTAATGAGTTTCTAAGAGAGATTTATCCATGGTATAAAAAGACTACTAGGAAACAAGTTAAGTTTGATTGTAAGACATTTTATGAGGCTGGGAGAGTTAAGATGAAAAAGTATATATCTTTGATTAACAGGATCAGTCTTACCACTGAATTATGGTGGTCTGGTGAATAGAGAATAGGTTGTATGACTGTGACTGGTCATTTCATTGAATCAAAATGGCAGCTCCACAAAAGAGTTTTATCTTTTAAGAATGCGCCACCACCATATTCTAGGGAGGTTTTATGTAAGGAGTTGATTAAGGTGATAGAAGATTGCGGAATAAGGGATGAGGTTGTTTCAATTTCAGTAGATAATGCTAATGCCAATGATAATTGTGTTGCTAGGTTGAAGAGGGGTTATTCTGGTAGGAGAAATTTACCATTAGATGGTAAATTATTTCATGTAAGGTGTTGTGCACACATCTTAAATTTGTTGGGGCATGATGGTCTTGATATGATTAATATGGTTGTTGATAAGATTAGAAATGGTGTCAAATACTTGCTGAATTCTGAAACTAGATGCAAAGCATTCAAAAAAATTGTTGATGAGTTGTAACTTGAAGGCATAATGCAAGTGTTGGATACCAAGACAAGGTGGAACTCAACTTGGTTGATGTTGTCCACTACATACCATTACAAAGAAGTTTGGCCTAGATATGCTGAGAAAAATGCTGCATTTCTCAGCTTTTTGCCTGAGGCAAATGATTGGAAAGATGTTCATGATATTTGCAAGTTTTTGGAGGTTTTTGCTGATGTTACATCAATTATAAGTGGCACCTCTTACCCTACTGCTAATCTATTTTTGGCTGAGCTTTACAGGGTGAAGGTTCTACTTGATAAACCTTTAAGCATCTCAAATAATCCTCAATTGCAAGCGCTTGCTAATGAAATGGAGTTGAAATATGACAAGTATTAGTCATAGTCTAATACATTGATTTTTATTGGTGCAATTCTTGATCCAAGGTATGTACATTAATTAAGTTGTCATTGTATTGTACATTAGGTAGCTTGATATGTTGCCTTGTGATTCAATTTAGCCTATGATGATTTCTGTTTGATATGAATGTTATATATCTGAAGCCAACTCTGTATGTCTAGCTTGATATATTGTCTTGTGATTCAATTTAGCCTATGATGATTTCTGTTGATATAAATGTTATATATCTGAGGCCAACTCTGGATGTCTAGCTTGATATGTTGCCTTGTGATTCAATTTAGCCTATGATGATTTCTGTTGATATGCATGTTATATATTTGAGGCCAACTTTGTACGATCTGCTTGATATGTTGCCTTGTGGTTCAATTTTTCCTATGATGATTTCTGGTTGATCTCATTTTGTTTCTTAGTGCCTATGATGAATTCTGTATGATATGTGTGATACGGTGGGAGAACTGACTTGAGTTTTGCGTTTGTATTCGCACTTGTTCGGTTGAGCAAGAGTTGCCATCGACTTTTTATTTTATCCTAAAGGAAAGGTTAAAAAGCACAGGAAAAACCTTTTGAGATGTTTCGTGGGTTCGGGGGGTAGATTATGAAAAGGGAAGGTATTAGCACCCTTTTCATCCATGGTTATCCATGGGCTCTTAGTTACTTGGTTTTTAGATCACTTGCCTTGATTTTTGATTGCTTGAAATTGTGGTGTATGTGTGTGTTTTGAAAATGTTTTTGAAATAGACGCCTTTGTTTCGGCAACCAATGTAATTGACTCGTGTTTGAGTGTTTTACAAAAGTGCGTATCTTTTCGAAAAGATGTTTCAAAGAGTTTGTTTTGAAAGTGTTTGTGGAGTGTGGTTTGAAAGGGAGGCAAGTGTTTTTTGCAAGTTGATCTCAAGTAACTAAGAGTTTGGTCTACCCCTATTGTACTCAAAGGTTTTCTCTATGTTTTTAACCCTTTTTAACAATTTTGTTCCACCATTGAATTTGGTGGACAATCTTGCGTTTAGGATGTGATTGGGACAGGCGCGGGTCATCGTACGGACCATGAATGCAATGGTGCCAAGTGTCTTTGGCAATTTGCTTGAAGGGACTATGATCATTCCGTTTTAGGCAACTTTCGAAAGCGTCGTCGAGGGACTTATGATCATTTGAATTGTTTTGCCAAAGAAACACGACATGCAAGCATGGCCCATTTTGGAAGGTAACATGTGGGATTACCCTAGGGGGTGCAAGTGTGATTGTGTATTTATTTCATGTATTTGTCTTGTATTAGGTTATCTAGCGTTTGGTTTTATGTTCATGCAAACCCTAGGTTTAATCATGGTATAATTCGAAAGCGGTAAATTGCGGGAATTTTAAAGTCTACGCTATTACAAAATAATATCCGGGAGTGGGGGTACAAATTTGCAAATGGGGATGAGACTTAAATAGTTACAACCAAATCGAATTGCGATCAAATGTAATATGTATCATGTATAGCAATGTATAAGAATAGCAAATGCATAATGTATCAATGTAAGCGTATAAGTGTATGTGTATATGTATTGTTTATTTACAAGCATGGAGAATATTTAACTTAAGGGGAGATTAAGTATTTTGTTTATAATATTATCTTTTGTTAATATGTACAAAGTAAGGAAATCTTATTAAAAGAAAATAAAATGTTTCAAGTTCTATTCTTTATGGTATTAAGATAAAAATATATTTTAATTGATTATGTACAAACAATATGTTTTAAGAAAAAAAGAAAAGAATGTTTTAAGTTTTAACTATATTATGTAATATCGTTTTATGTACAAAACTTTAATTGAAAGAAAAGGAAAATTGTTTTAAATTTAAAGAAAATTTGGATTAGTTTCTATATATAAAAAAAAAGTATTATTAATGTAAAAATTAAAATTAGTATTAAGAAAAATGTTAGAGTGATAACAAGAATAATGTTTTTAGTAAAAAAAGAAATGGGCCTTAGGGGGTCTTGTGGCCCAAACAGTTAAACAGAAGCCAAAAAAAGGGGGAGGGTTTAATTGGAAATTCGTTTGGGCTTAAGCTGAGTGAATGGGGCGAGGCCCATTTGGTCTTACAACATTTTTGTGTTTAGGGTTAATCAAACTTTGTTCATTCGGTGAGAGGCTTAGGGTTTGCGCCGTTCTTCTTCATCTTCGTCTTTCTTTTACCAGCTTCTGAGCTTCTCCTTTGCCCAAGCCACCAACGCCATCTCCGTCCTCCCTGGATTAATCAACGACGTTCGCGAGGTTTGATCTTTATTTCCAACGCATTAGGGGTTTTCATTCTTCTTTCTTGCATGTTTGATTTTTTAATGTGTTCTGATCTTGAGTGTTTATTATTGTTTATTAATGAGGTCGCGGAAAGGGATGAAAAGAAATTGTGCTACCTTTACGAAGGAGGAGGAAGGAGGCGTTTGGAGGCTTGACAAGCGGAGGGACGGTGATGTTCGCTAGCTTTGAATCCACGGTACTCTGTGTTACTTCTTTAAGTTTGATGATGATAATGCCTGAGAACTTTTGTTTGATCTCTTTTCCTCTTTGTTGCCTTGATGCCTTGTATGTGTTAGCTTCGTATACTTCTTTATCCTCTTCTTCTTGTTAGCCTCGTATGCCTGGCCTCTTGCTTCTGTTTGCTTCTTTATCTCCTTGTTGCTTTGATGATGATTTGGTTGCCCGATGATGAGGAAACTCTGAGGGTTTGCATCAGTTGCCTTTGAATGCTTGTTAGGGTTGCCTAGCTTGCTTGGACAAAGCTTATGCAGGTTTTTAGATTTTTGCTTCAGGCTTTGTGTGGTTTGGACTTTTTAGGCTTGACAGATTTATGGTTTTGGCTTCAGCAGGCTCTTTGGCTTCTGGTTCATGGCCATATGTTTGAGGTTTGTTGGACTGTGCAATAGGCTTGACAGTTAAGTTTGGTGTGAACTTACAGGTTTTGGGGCTATGGAATGCAGGTTATGGCCTTGGGAGTTTTTGTTTGGATTATGCTGGTTTTGATTGAAGCTTGTGGCTTCAGCAGGTTATACTGGTTAAGGCTTGACAGTTTAGGTTTTAGCTTGACAGTTATGGTTTTTTGGCTTGGTTGTTAGCAGGTTGTAGGTTTGGTATTGCAGCTGGTAAGGCTTTTGTGAGGCTTGGACAGGTTCTACTGGTTTATGCTTCAGGCTTTAGTTATGGCCTTACTGGTTTTAGGCTGGAGGTTTGAACAGGTTATGTGTTTGGATATGGCTTTGGCTTGATTTTCTGGTACAGGTTGAGTGTTGTTGTGTTTTATATGTTTCTCCAGTTTTCTTTCACTTCTGCCTCCCTTTTGATATATCTTGCTTCTGACTGTGTTAGCAGTTTTATATATTTTTCTATGCCTCAAACCTAAACCTGTAAGCCTAACCTCTTTTCTCTCTTCTCTCTCTCCAGTACAATTCAAAACATTAAAATAATGTTATGTGTACTTTTCTGAAAAAGCAAATAGCTGGGAAATGATGACTTTGAATCTTTGCTTGCATATATAGTTTAACTCTGCATATTTTGTCTTCTTTTCTGCTTCTTGACAGCATTGATGGTACTTTGATATCTTGAGATATCTTTGGACAGCTTTTGTTTAGTTTGACATTGGAACTGAGTTTTGAAATTGTGACTTGCTTTAGGCCATTCAGTTTGTAACTTGGACTTTGTATTTGCACATGCTGTCTTGCTTTGAACTATGTAGTTTTGACAAATTTGAAATGTGCAATTTTTAACTTTGTGCATTCATTTTTAACTTGCAAACATTTTCATCCATCTTTGTGAACCGGGAGAAATCTCGTGATTTGCAGAGAGGGTTAACTGATCCCGGCCATTTGCTTTTAATGATGACCTTTTATCTGTCTGTCTCTTTAAATATTTATCTGCTTCTGATTTTTCTTCTTTTCTTTCGCAGATAAAAATTAAATGGAGAGGAAAAGCAACAGATGGAGGATGAAGAATTGAAGACTTAGAAAAATATTAGGATAATTTTATTTAAATTTAAATAAATGTAATATTATTATTGTAAATACTTTGTAAACGAATACTTGTATTTAAATAACAATTGTAACAAATATTTAAAGATGAAATAAAAGTTCCTTTTATCCAATTAATTCTTTTCTTCTTTTCAATTGTTTACTTTATTATTTATAATTCTTTAAATTAAAATAATTGAAAATAAATTCCAACTATTTAATCTCAGAATAATAAATAATTAAATAAACATTATTTCAGCATTGATCAATTAATAAACTTGGCGCTTCCAACATCCAAATCAATGCACAGTCAATCACAACAAACTGCCCAGACGTTTCTCCTTTTACTGATTTTAACCAAACACTGCAAATTCAATCCAAATGCATCTTTTCACTGATTTAGTCAAACACTGCGAATTCAATCCAAATGCATCTTTTCACTGATCTAGTCAAACACTGCGAATTCAATCCAAGTGTTTCAGTCCACATCTCAGAATAAACTTGAAAAGCACTGTAGAATTAGTCTTTCTAAAAATCTGCGCACAAAAACCTAGTTCCTGATTAAATGCCAAAGAAGCGTTCGCCTGATCAAAGTTGAGCCAAAATCAACCAAACCCCTAAGCAAACTATGTGAACTGTTCTAGAGCCATGAAAACCAATGAAAACCCTAATTTTGTCTGACTGACGAGAAAAGTCTGTTTGACCGATTCTTGAGCCAGTTTGAAAAATCAGGAAACGCCTGAAGCTGTGATTTCTTGAGGAAAAATGCAAGGGCAAATTTTGGGGTACAACAGTTGCCCCTGTTCAATCTTCTTGGATCTGAAGAGTTAGATTGGAAAGTTTACCTATCGCGACTCGAAGGTAAAAGGAGATTGGACACTAGAGTGCCCGGAAATTTGCACTTGGTGACGTGACGGTAGAGGGAATGGGCTTAAAGATGCCATTTGGTGATGGGCTTAAAGATGCCATCTAGTGACTGCTGGTAGGAGGATGGGCTTATAGATGCCATCTGGAAATGGGCTTAAAGATGCAATTTAGAAATGTTTGTTGAGGAGAATGGGCTTATAGATGCCATCTGGAAATGATTGTTGAACTGTATGTCACTGGCGAGTGGACGAGTATCAGGAAAGTATCCATGTTTTGGAACATCTCTGAACTGGGGGTCTGAACAAGCAATAGATTGACATCCGTGTTTGGAGAATCCGTAGACTGTTTTCAGGAGTTGAAATTGAATAAGCAATAGAGCAGCATCCGTTGTTGGGAAGTGTCCATAAACTGCTTTCAAAAGTTGCATCCGAACAAGTGATAGATTAACATCCGGTGTTGGGAAGAATCCATAAACTATTTTCAGAGGTCTGAAGAAGGAAACGGTGTAGGGTTTCCTGATGATGAGTCCGTGTAAAACTGCATCTGGATGAATCTGGAACAAGTATCAGAATGTCGCCGTGTCTGGGTCACATCTGAACTGTCTCCGAGTGAATCTGGAATGAGTATCAGAATGTCGCCATGTCTGGGTCACGTCTGAGCTACTTTTAGAAAGAATCTCGGAAGATGATGGTCTTTGTCTGTTGACTGATCTTTCCTGAAAAGGTAGAGAGTTAGTTGTATGCAATGTCATGATGCATGATACAATGTATGTTATATCGATGCTTATGATATGAATGTGATGAATGCGCATGTAAGCTGATGAGCTGTCTTGCTGAGGATAGATGAATCCTGGATGACTGAAGATAAAAGAATCTTGACTGCTGCCGGGGAGAACAATTCCTTGGCTGCTGCTGTGGAGGGCAAGAATCTTCTGATTGTTGAAAAATGAGAAGTCTTGGGACCACTGTTGGGGAAATCAGAAGCTTGGGTTGTATGCCAATCTACTGCGGAATCCTGTCTTGAGGAGATCTTCACCGGAGAATATTCGAATATTCTGTGAGGAACTGAGAATGAGAGTATTCAACTCTGCTTGGGGATTGATAGTTGGAAGTTTAGCTCCGCTGGGGATATTGAAACTTGATTCTGAGGGGAATTAGATTCCTGAAGGTTCTCAGGCTGGGGATTGCAAGAATCTTCTGATTGCCGTAGGCGTTAATCTGGAATAAGTCACCGAATGTTGCCATCTCTGGGTCACATCTTGAACTATATCTGGAAGGAATCTGAATGAGTTATAGAATGTCGCCAAATCTGGGTCACATCTAGAACTATATCAATCTTCTGAGGGGGAATTGTTGAACACTTTTGACATTCGAATGCCCCAAGTGGTGATGTAGATAATTTCCTGGCTTGTTACAGGTGTTGATCCATAATCAGTCGTCCACAGATATTTTCCTGGCTTGTTACAGGTGTTGATCTGGAACTTAAGAAAATTTGGTCAAGGAGATATTGTCCTGGCTTGTTACAGGTGTTGATCTCTGACCTGAGAAAGAAAGATGGTTCCCTGGCTTGTTACAGGTGTTGATCTTCAATCTCTTCATGTAGATGATTTCCTGGCTTGTTACAGGTGTTAATCCACAATCAATCGTCCACAAATACTTTTCTGGCTTGTTACAGGTGTTGATCTGGAACTTAAGAAAAGTTGGTCAAGGAGATATTGTCCTGGCTTGTTACAGGTGTTGATCTCTAACCTGAGAAAGAAAGATGGTTTCCTGGCTTGTTACAGGTGTTGATCTGGAACTTAAGAAAAGTTGGTCAAGGAGATATTGTCCTGGCTTGTTACAGGTGTTGATCTCTAACCTGAGAAAGAAAGATGGTTTCCTGGCTTGTTACAGGTGTTGATCTTCAATCTCTTCATGTAGATGATTTCCTGGCCTGTTACAGGTGTTAATCCACAATCAATCGTCTACAGATACTTTCCTGGCTTGTTACAGGTATTGATCTGGAACTTCAAAAGGTTGCCTACAGACATGCCCTGGATGGGTACAGGTATCGAATCTCTAAACTCCTCATGCAGACATGCCCTGGCTGGATACAGGTATCGAATCTACAATCAATCACTCACAGATATGCCCTGGCTAGATACAGGAATCGAATCTGGAATTGTTGTCTTCAGATGTGCCCTGGATGGATACAGGAATCGAATCTGGAAAATGTTACTCACAGATGTGCCCTGGCTGGATACAGGAATCGAATATGGAATTGTGATAGTTGATCTGTTGGTGGTTGTAATTTCCAGCAGGTAATGAAGGAATTGTTGAACACTTTTGGCATTCGAATGCCCCAAGTGGTGTTGAATGAGTCTTGAATCAGATTACTCTGCGAATTGAGAGATTTCTTGAAATCTTGACTGGACTGCCCCAGGTTAACTGAATTTTGAAAGATCTGTTGAAACCTTGACTGGACTGCCCCAGGTTAACTGAACTTTGAAAGATCTGTTGAAACCTTGACTGGACTGCCCCAGGTTAACTGGATAGTGCCATGTCATGCCCCTTGTTGATAGGAGATTTGTCGTTGGGAGTGTCATCCTTTTGAAGTGATTTTGTTCACTGAGAGAGTTTTCGTTCCTCCGAACATTCGCTGTATAAATTTCTTCGCTGTCAAACAAATAGTCAAATGCGAACAGTGATATTCAAGCAATGCAAAGTTTATGTTTGTCTCGAAGTTTTGCAAAATGCGTTTTTTAGCAGAAAATTTTTTTTATAAGACAAGTCAACACAAGATTTTAGAGCAAAGCCTTACAGGAGTCGGGATACCTTTGGTAACAGTATGCTTTCGAACTAACCCATGCTTCAATTAGGACTTTTGAAGGGTTGTAACGTGGCTTGGTTCACGGTTTACGAAACAAAAGATAAAGGCTCAAAGCGTATTTGTACCCACCCGCTCTTCGTGATGTTCTTCCGTCCTAAGCTCAGTTAATTGTGCGTCGCACTCTGTTTTGAGTTTGGAACGACCTTTGGGTGATGGTTCACCCATTGAATTTGGGAGACACTCATCATCTCCTTTTCTTTTCAACATTTTTCATGTTGCTGAGGATTTGTAATGACCTCACTATTTTGATTTTGATTTGTTATCCCTAACTTTTGCCTGACTGTTCCCATTTTCGAGATTACAGTCAGCGGGATGCCCCAGCTTTCTTAAGCCTCCTTTACAGGTTTTGGCTTGGTGGGCTTTTCTCTTTTGAGAGATTGACTGCCTATGTGATAGGGAACCATCACTGCCTTTTGATTCCAAGGGAATGCTTTTTCCTTTTTTGACGTCGTTCGTTGTGTTACGAACCGAGAGTTTGCGACTTCAATGCGCATTTTCTTTTGAATTAACTGAGATACTACCCTGCCCCATGTTTATATCAAAGGTTTTGATTGTTTAGAATAGAAAACTCCTACTTCTTTGGCTCGAAGGGGTTGACTAAGGATTAACTTCCTTATAACTCCAGTGTTTGGGAATTGAAAGAAATGCCTGTACATCATCAGCAAGGTCTATTCAAAAGCATACTGTATGAGATTATGGTATTGTTTCGTCATCCTCCCTCTAAAGGCTTGTAGCCTTTTATCAAGAGTCAAATATCATAAAGAAAGCATAAGAGTAGTGAAAACGAATGGATGAATTCAAGACAAACATATGCAATGCATTAATGAAACAGAGTTTAACATCAACAGTTAATTGTTTGAATAACAAAAGAAAATTACAACTTTGAAAATTCAAATGAAGCAAAAGTCTCTCAGTTTGAGTTCGTCACTTCAGGTGGAGAACCCCTTAACGGAAGATTTTCATCTCGCCGTCTGGCATGAATTTCAGCACTCCAATGTCGATCAGATCTTGAATCTTGTTCTTCAAGGCCCAACAGTCGTCGGTGTCGTGTCCCGGGCTGTAGGAGTGGTAAACACAAAATGCGTCGGGACGATAGTTAGGAGCGGAGGTATTGAGCTTCCGAGGAGGATCCCTTAAAGTAAGCAGGTTGACCTCCAACAAGCGCTTCAGTATGAAGGATGATGGCATCTCAGTCTCCGTGAACTGTCTTCCCGACGTTTCTTGCTTACGCCGATTACCCCGTTGATGCTGGCGAGGTTGTTGTTGGGCTTGTGACCCTGAAGCAAGCAAAGGAGCCCTCCCTTTGTCTTCTTGAGTGGATGGAGGCTGAGCGGTGACTTGCTCTTCAACCTCAGATGCCTGCCCCAATTGGTTGTCCTGAAGCAGTTGGCGGACGAGAACTCTGAGTTCCTCTTGTCTTTGAGACAGGTCTTGGATGAGAGCCATCTGGCCCACCAACTGCCCCATCACTTGGATCCTCAATGTTGCTAGATCAAACTGCAGCTCCGCAAGCTGATCACTCCTGGAATTATTTGAATTCTCCAAGCCCTTTGTGAGGAGAGCTTTCATTTCTTCTTGCCCCAGAGACAAGTTCAGGAACATTTCCTGCAGCTGAGCAGTCTGGTCTTGGATGTCTTTGACAGACCTTTCTAGAGCCATCTCTTACTGAAATAAACAGTATGAGAGTAAGGAAACCTGAAAAAGGAAAAACTGTCAAAATGCAATGCATGATATGTGGGTGCATGCTTTCAAGGATCTCTTGGGGTAAACACAAGAAAATGTTAGAGGTTGAACTTTGCTCTTGGATTAGAGAACTTCGCACCGGTGGATGTCTTTCCACGAGAAACAAGCTCACCATGTCAAGTGGGTCATAGCCCCCGATTCAAGTTGTTGCACTTGATCTTTGATTGGCGTTTGTTAGAGGAGAAACCTCTTGCCCTTTGGTAGACGTCTAGTTCAATGTAACCCTGTATCAAAAGAACCCTCGAGATTCTTGAAATGGTTATTGAAAATGCTATGGTATGATGTTATGATGCTATGCACATGTATGCAAAAAAGCAAGTGAGTGTATATACAAGCAAACATATTCACACGGAGCAAACAAGTTCTTAGGTTTAGGCTTGCATGAAGTTCAGGTACTACCCTCTTTCAGTTTCGTTGGTTAAAACCTGTCCTATCAAAAGTAACCGGGTTCTAGAGGATCTCAAATCCTTGACTACCCTCAATCGGTCATAACTCCAGCATCGCTATCTTTTCTTGCGGCCGGAACCATCGCGAGAGTTTAGCCTCAATGAGTGTAGCATACTGCTACTGTTCTATGGCCAAGTTGGGTCAATTTAGGGTTCTAAGGTCGGTTGGTGCCTAATGACTCCATAGAAGACCCATATTCTCCTCGTTTCAACACAAGGGATATCGGTACAGACCAAGGTGCCACACCAACGTAGCCACTGCTTCACCCATGTCGGTATACGCCGGACAGGTCCCTCACAGATTATGCTACTTAAAAGGGTATTCCCCAGATCCGGGTTAGGATCTATGAAACTCCGATGCAAAGCCCACAAATATAAAAGCAAACAAAGCAATCAATTGAAAACAAAGGTGATCTAAACCCTAAGGTAACCCCACTTTAAAAAATCCCCAGCAGAGTCGCCAGTTCTGTGATACGGTGGGAGAACTGACTTGAGTTTTGCGTTTGTATTCGCACTTGTTCGGTTGAGCAAGAGTCGCCATCGACTTTTTATTTTATCCTAAAGGAAAGGTTAAAAAGCACAGGAAAAACCTTTTGAGATGTTTTGTGGGTTCGGGGGGTAGATTATGAAAAGGGAAAGTATTAGCACCCTTTTCATCCATGGTTATCCATGAGCTCTTAGTTACTTGGTTTTTAGATCACTTGCCTTGATTTTTGATTGATTGAAATTGTGGTGTATGTGTGTGTTTTGAAAATGTTTTTGAAATAGACGCCTTTGTTTCGGCAACCAATGTAATTGACTCGTGTTTGAGTGTTTTACAAAAGTGTGTATCTTTTCGAAAAGATGTTTCAAAGAGTTTGTTTTGAAAGTGTTTGTGGAGTGTGGTTTGAAAGTGAGGCAAGTGTTTTTTGCAAGTTGATCTCAAGTAACTAAGAGTTTGGTCTACCCCTATTGTACTCAAAGGTTTTCTCTATGTTTTTAACCCTTTTTAACAATTTTGTTCCACCATTGAATTTGGTGGACAATCTTGCGTTTAGGATGTGATTGGGACAGGCGCGGGTCATCGTACGGACCATGAATGCAATGGTACCAAGTGTCTTTGGCAATTTGCTTGAAGGGACTATGATCATTCCGTTTTAGGCAACTTTCGAAAGCGTCGTCGAGGGACTTATGATCATTTGAATTGTTTTGCCAAAGAAACTCGACGTGCAAGCATGGCCCATTTTGGAAGGCAACATGTGGGATTACCCTAGGGGGTGCAAGTGTGATTGTGTATTGATTTCATGTATTTGTCTTGTATTAGGTTATCTAGCGTTTGGTTTTATGTTCATGCAAACCCTAGGTCTAATCATGGTATAATTCGAAAGCGGTAAATTGCGGGAATTTTAAAGTCTACGCTATTACAAAATAATATCCGGGAGTGGGGGTACAAATTTGCAAATGGGGATGAGACTTAAATAGTTACAACCAAATCGAATTGCGATCAAATGTAATATGTATCATGTATAGCAATGTATAAGAATAGCAAATGCATAATGTATCAATGTAAGCGTATAAGTGTATGTGTATATGTATTGTTTATTTACAAGCATGGAGAATATTTAACTTAAGGGGAGATTAAGTATTTTGTTTATAATATTATCTTTTGTTAATATGTACAAAGTAAGGAAATTTTATTAAAAGAAAATAAAATGTTTCAAGTTCTATTCTTTATGGTATTAAGATAAAAATATATTTTAATTGATTATGTACAAACAATATGTTTTAAGAAAAAAAGAAAAGAATGTTTTAAGTTTTAACTATATTATGTAATATCGTTTTAAGTACAAAACGTTAATTGAAAGAAAAGGAAAATTGTTTTAAATTTAAAGAAAATTTGGATTAGTTTCTATATATATATAAAAAAAAAGTATTATTAATGTAAAAATTAAAATTAGTATTAAGAAAAATGTTAGAGTGATAACAAGAATAATGTTTTTAGTAAAAAAAGAAATGGGCCTTAGGGGGTCTTGTGGCCCAAACAGTTAAACAGAAGCCAAAAAAAGGGGGAGGGTTTAATTGGAAATTCGTTTGGGCTTAAGCTGAGTGAATGGGGCGAGGCCCATTTGGTCTTACAACATTTTTGTGTTTAGGGTTAATCAAACTTTGTTCATTCGGTGAGAGGCTTAGGGTTTACGCCGTTCTTCTTCATCTTCGTCTTTCTTTTGCCAGCTTCTGAGCTTCTCCTTTTCCCAAGCCACCAACGCCATCTCCGTCCTCCCTGGATTAATCAGCGACGTTCGCGAGGTTTGATCTTTATTTCCAACGCATCAGGGGTTTTCATTCTTCTTTCTTGCATGTTTGATTTTTTAACGTGTTCTGATCTTGAGTGTTTATTATTGTTTATTAATGAGGTCGCGGAAAGGGATGAAAAGAAATTGTGCTACCTTTACGAAGGAGGAGGAAGGAGGCGTTTGGAGGCTTGACAGGCGGAGGGACGGTGATGTTCGCTAGCTTTGAATCCACGGTACTCTGTGTTGCTTCTTTAAGTTTGATGATGATAATGCCTGAGAACTTTTGTTTGATCTCTTTGCCTCTTTGTTGCCTTGATGCCTTGTATGTGTTAGCTTCGTATACTTATTTATCCTCTTCTTCTTGTTAGCCTCGTATGCCTGGCCTCTTGCTTCTGTTTGCTTCTTTATCTCCTTGTTGCTTTGATGATGATTTGGTTGCCCGATGATGAGGAAACTCTGAGGGTTTGCATCAGTTGCCTTTGAATGCTTGTTAGGGTTGCCTAGCTTGCTTGGACAAAGCTTATGCAGGTTTTTAGATTTTTGCTTCAGGCTTTGTGTGGTTTGGACTTTTTAGGCTTGACAGATTTATGGTTTTGGCTTCAGCAGGCTCTTTGGCTTCTGGTTCATGGCCATATGTTTGAGGTTTGTTGGACTGTGCAATAGGCTTGACAGTTAAGTTTGGTGTGAACTTACAGGTTTTGGGGCTATGGAATGCAGGTTATGGCCTTGGGAGTTTTTGTTTGGATTATGCTGGTTTTGATTGAAGCTTGTGGCTTCAGCAGGTTATACTGGTTAAGGCTTGACAATTTAGGTTTTAGCTTGACAGTTATGGTTTTTTGGCTTGGTTGTTAGCAGGTTGTAGGTTTGGCATTGCAGCTGGTAAGGCTTCTGTGAGGCTTGGACAGGTTCTACTGGTTTATGCTTCAGGCTTTAGTTATGGCCTTACTGGTTTTAGGCTGGAGGTTTGAACAGGTTATGTGTTTGGATATGGCTTTGGCTTGATTTTCTGGTACAGGTTGAGTGTTGTTGTGTTTTATATGTTTCTCCAGTTTTCTTTCACTTCTGCCTCCCTTTTGATATATCTTGCTTCTGACTGTGTTAGCAGTTTTATATATTTTTCTATGCCTCAAACCTAAACCTGTAAGCCCAACCTCTTTTCTCTCTTCTCTCTCTCTCCAGTACAATTCAAAACATTAAAATAATGTTATGTGTACTTTTCTGAAAAAGCAAATAGCTGGGAAATGATGACTTTGAATCTTTGCTTGCATATATAGTTTAACTCTGCATATTTTGTCTTCTTTTCTGCTTCTTGACAGCATTGATGGTACTTTGATATCTTGAGATATCTTTGGACAGCTTTTATTTAGTTTGACATTGGAACTGAGTTTTGAAATTGTGACTTGCTTTAGGCCATTCAGTTTGTAACTTGGACTTTGTATTTGCACATGCTGTCTTGCTTTGAACTATGTAGTTTTGACAAATTTGAAATGTGCAATTTTTAACTTTGTGCATTCATTTTTAACTTGCAAACATTTTCATCCATCTTTGTGAACCGGGAGAAATCTCGTGATTTGCAGAGAGGGTTAACTGATCCCGGCCATTTGCTTTTAATGATGACCTTTTATCTGTCCGTCTCTTTAAATATTTATCTGCTTCTGACTTTTCTTCTTTTCTTTCGCAGATAAAAATTAAATGGAGAGGAAAAGCAACAGATGGAGGATGAAGAATTGAAGACTTAGAAAAATATTAGGATAATTTTATTTAAATTTAAATAAATATAATATTATTATTGTAAATACTTTGTAAACGAATACTTGTATTTAAATAACAATTGTAACAAATATTTAAAGATGAAATAAAAGTTCTTTTTATCCAATTAATTCTTTTCTTCTTTTCAATTGTTTACTTTATTATTTATAATTCTTTAAATTAAAATAATTGAAAATAAATTCCAACTATTTAATCTCAGAATAATAAATAATTAAATAAACATTGTTTCAGCATTGATCAATTAATAAACTTGGCGCTTCCAACATCCAAATCAATGCACAGTCAATCACAACAAACTGCCCAGACGTTTCTCCTTTTACTGATTTTAACCAAACACTGCAAATTCAATCCAAATGCATCTTTTCACTGATTTAGTCAAACACTGCGAATTCAATCCAAATGCATCTTTTCACTGATCTAGTCAAACACTGCGAATTCAATCCAAGTGTTTCAGTCCACATCTCAGAATAAACTTGAAAAGCACTGTAGAATTAGTCTTTCTAAAAATCTGCGCACAAAAACCTAGTTCCTGATTAAATGCCAAAGAAGCGTTCGCCTGATAAAAGTTGAGCCAAAATCAACCAAACCCCTAAGCAAACTGTGTGAACTGTTCTAGAGCCATGAAAACCAATGAAAACCCTAATTTTGTCTGACTGACGAGAAAAGTCTGTTTGACCGATTCTTGAGCTAGTTTGAAAAATCAGGAAACGCCTGAAGTTGTGATTTCTTGAGGAAAAATGCAAGGGTAAATTTTGGGGTACAACAATATGAAATATTACCTGAAGCCAATTATGCTTGTGAAATATGTCTCCATGATTAATTATGTTTGATCAATTGTGAATTGTGTTGCATTGTGAGTTGTGACATAATAGTGCTTATGATTCAATTAAGTTGTCTTGTGAGTTGTGATTTAATAGTTCCTATGATGAAAATTATGTTTGATCTGCTTCATTTGATTATTATCTAAGGCCTATTATGTTGCTTGCTTGTGAATTTAATTGTGTCTGAGGCCTATTATGTTACCTCCTTGTGAGTTATGTGCCTATGATGAAAAATAATTCTGAGGTCAAATATGTTGCCTTGTGAATTATTCTGAGGACAATAGTGTTACCTTATACTCTACTTGATCCAATAGGTATAAGATGATATTCATCAAGTGGATATATCCCTTCTTGTATCCAAATCCTACTCAAGCAATTTTCTATGAACAAGAGTTATCAACCAACTTAAATTCCCTCTTCCAATTGTATCAAGATACCGATAGAACCAATTATGAGATTGCTTATGTATCTGAAAGTCCAGAAGTAGGACCTAGTTCTGGGTTGGGAATGAGGAATTTTGAGAGGTTTTTAGAAACTGTTGTTGGTAATAGTAATTCAAAATCTGATCTTGAATTATATCTTGAGGAGCCTCCCTTGAAAGTTCCCCTCAAAGCTAAGTTTGATGTTTTAACATGGTGGATGGGAAATTAAGCCAAGTATCGTGTTCTTAGTAAATTGGCAAAGGATATCCTAATTGTTCCAGTTACTACTGTTGTTTCAAAAGCAACTTTTAGTGCTGGAAAAAGGGTTATTGATCTGAAACAATCATCTATGAAAACTAAGATAATTGAAATGGTACTTTGTGGGGGTGATTGGATGGAGGAGAAGTATGTGATTAAGAATGATTCCACTGTTAGTGTTGTAAGTATGCATTTTTTTATTTAAAAAAAATGTATATTGCTTAATATGTTATCTCGCTATATGTGTTTCCATTTGTAACTTGAGGAGCCACGAGATGAACTTTTGTCATATCATTTTGGTGAAGATCCGAGTGTCACTTCTTTGATAACTGCAAGTTGAAGATCTTTATTAGCAATGTCAATGATGAGATTGTTCTGAGGCATTATTAAAATATGTAATGATATTTTGTACTTTTTTGATAACATAAGTTTCATAACTTATGTTTTAACAAGTTTTTTGAGATAGCGTTGTAATATTTATATAATGTCCAATAATAGAATGTGAATTAAGAATCAAAACTATGCACGATATAATATAATTCCATGCCTGAATATTATCAAAAATTCAAACAAATTGGAAATTTTGTTATGTGAATTAAAAATGTTGGAAATTCTACAATTTAATTTTTTTTTTCATTATATTTTGGGTGGTCCGGTTACCCAACCGAAAATTATCAGACCAGTCTCGATTCTCATAAGGCAAGTAAGTTTATTTCGGTTCGGTCTCGGTTTACCCGAAAGTACCGGACCGATTTTGGTCCAAAAAATTTCCATCATTGTTATGGTCTGGTCTCAATTTACCCGATTATGGGTTCGGTCCACTACTCGGGAGCCTGCATACCCGGACCTATCCGGACCGAAAACAGCCCTAATCACTATTGTTGTATAAGGTAACCTCCGCTTTGGATTCTCTACGAACATACATTGTGTTATCTATTACGACGACTTAATTGTCCATTTTCTATGTTACATTTCAGTTGCTATATAATTTATTTCTTAATTATTATATCTTTTGAAATTTTTAGCCAATATAAATAACTTATTAATGATAATAAAAAGACATAAATATAACTAAACTAAATTCAATTTCATGAGTCTTAAACACGTGAATGATCATCAAAAATCAATGTAAAAAATTGTTCATAAATTATCATGCGACTACATTTGTTTGGGAATTGGATTTCCCCTGCTTTTTTTCTCTTATGATGTCTTTCATGTGCAATTATGAATTATTGATAAAAGAAAAAAAATTAAATTTTAAGGTGAGAGAGAGAGAGAGATAAGCATTTGTGAATATAATTTCTTCAATTTTGATGGCATTTATTTGCCTTAATACTCTCGGTTTTTGTTGTTATACTCATGTTTCATTTTAGCCAATTGTTTTTGCCAACGATTTTTTTAATATCAATGTAATAAAAGTATATAAAAATAATTTTTTATTGAGTGTCATATTTGTAGTGAAACTATTCTCCTTTAAATAACTTTAGTACAAATGACTATAACAGTAACAATAGTAATATCGTAGAAATGAGAAAATACTACGACTAAAAATAGAGGTATTTATGTCAATAACAATCTCATGGACCTCTAGAGCAGATACAACAATTAAAAAAATGAAAATCCCATATATCTTATACTCATGATTTACGTGAAAAAAATAATTATATTTATGTAAACCAATACAAAAATAAGAAAGAAAGGTAGAATAACTAACTTACAAAAAATATATCAATAAAAAGAAGAGTTTTAAATCAAAAAAAATTAGGGCTATGGACATATGCTTATCTAAACGAATACTATACTTCCTCAACAACAATAACTAATACAATTTTATTATCATCTTTTTCTGATTCATATAGAAAAAAGTCATATTCACATTAACTTATAAAAATTATAAAAATAGTTAGAATAGGAAACTAACAAAAATTATATAAATATAAATGAAAGTTTAAATATTTGTAATAGAATAATTCGAGTTACTATTATGCCACAAAACAAATGGCAAGACACATCTGTAAATTGAAACAAAAAAATTATAAAAATATGTGAAGAGCACCGCCAAACACCACTGTTGTACCCAAAAAATTTCCCTCTCTTTTCTCAGGACATTTTACACAAGATCTCCAATAACTCAAGCTTGCACAAGTGTTGACTAGGCCAAACCATCTCCTAAACACTAATGCCTCAAATCAGGGTTTTGATTTTCACAAGGATAATTGGACTTTTAATGCCTCAAATGACTTTAATGGATCATTATAGAACTCCAATAATACTCATGTCAAGTTTCAAGTCTTGAATCACAAATTTGCTCAATCAATTGACCAGATGATTGAAAATCAACTGTATTGGGTAAAAAGTCAACTATAGTCAACCTACAGTCAAACTTCATGATTTTTGGCCAACATCAACATTTTAAAGTCCTATTCATCATTTGATAAAGTATTGATCACAATCCCTCAAGGAAAGCACTCAATTTACCAAAAGGGCAAAATGGTCAAAATTAGGGTTTTGATTGTAATTGACTGATCATTGACTTTTGACCTAATACATGATCTAATGGATTGAAGCATAATCTCAAGGATTCAAATACAACATACTAACCTAATTTCATAGTTCAAAACATTCCTCAAGATCAATGGATTGATAGTTGAAATTTAATCAACTAATGCACAAAAAGTTAAACTTTGACTTTTTGATCAAGATTTGATTTCAAAGATCATAATTCATTAAGACATTAAAAAATATGAAGTTTAATCATCAAGAAATCAAGAAAGTCAAAAGTCAATGTGAAAAGTCAAACTTTTGAAGACTTAGAAATTTTTCTAAGTGTTTTATACATGATAATTTCATTACTTCATGTCAATTTTTCACCAAGATGCAAGACGATTCAAAGAAAACTTTCAAAATGAAAGTTGTAGATACTGATGAGATCTACAACTTTGCTTTACTGATCAAGTCCTAGAAGTGCTTGGATTTTGAGTTATAAATTCATGAAGTCATGCACTTTTTCTAAAACACTTAGTGATGATTTGACCTAGTTTAGGCAGATTTTTTACCTAACTTCTTGGCCAATTTTCACCAAACTCCAAGATGATTTTGTCAAAATGGTCAACATGAAAGTTGTAGATAATGTTTCAATATTTACAAAATGTCCAAGAACTTGAAGAGATCATTTTTGAGCTAGGAGATTCGAAGACTTGAAGTTGGCATTTCATTCTTGAATTTCAAGTCATTTTTATGAAGAACTCAAGACCAAATCTCATAACCTTATTATCCAATCTCACTTTTCAGGCCATGTTGCTTATAAATCTCCATATATTAATATATTTACACAAATTTGTGATGCATTACACAAAGATTTGAGGCTTTATCCACTTGGTTATACCATTTTTGGATGAAATTGCAAAAAGCTCCATATCCATTTTCATAAAGATCACTTTAATCACAAAGTCAACTTATTGAGCTCCCAAACTTGTTTCATCTGAACACAAGCAAAGTAAAAACCAGAAGCAACTGGTCTAAGGCCTCCAACAACTTCAGACCATGCTTGTACAACACATTGAAACTTTTTTTCCACTTTTCTTTAAAAGCAAGCCACCTAGCCAAAACCCTACAACTCAGAAATACCTTGTACAAAACATATCTAAACTTTTCCATATAGATATACAAGTTATTTGCAAGAAAGGAGAAGAGAAAAAGAACCCTCCAACCTGCCCAAGCACTCTCTAACACAAAACTGTCCAAAAACACATCTTCTTGAACTTCAAATACTCATCTCTATTTTCACTCGTGCATTTTCATTTTTAACCATCAAAACACTTTACGTACCTCATATACAAGTGACCAAAGTCCCTGTTTCCTGACTGTAATCACTCCATCATCATCCACCATTTTCAAAACTCAGGCTTGCAACTTGACTTGAGTATGGAATTTCAGCCATTCTCAAAGCAAAGTAGGAGTTGGAATACACTCAAGGAGGCCCAGGCAAGCTAAACAGATCATTAGGACACCTCAAAGGTTGCTCAAACTCCATACACGAATCTCACTTGCAAGGTAATTTTCCTAACTTCAATATATTGATACAAGCATTTTTTGTACATACATTCTGAAGCAAAAATGTAGACATCATTGCCATAAAGCTAACCATGTTCTTAGTTTGCATTTATTTGCTTGTGTGTGAAGAATTTTGCTTCTTACCAGTTAGGGCACTCTTTTGGTATCAAACAAAATTATCATTAATCTTTGATTTATAGCTTAAATAAATTACATCATTGCATTCCTTATTAAAAACCAAGCAATTTTGGTTTTTACATTTTTTATTTTGGTTGAGAAATAAAGGAACTATAGAGAAAACAAGTTTAACAATGGTGTTGTTGTCATTCTACGCGCGCGAGGAAGACGAAGCTAAGCATTTTCAAGCCGAGAGTCTTCAATACCCTTCTAAGTACCCTTCAGG
The DNA here is from genome assembly GCA_948472305.1 of Vicia faba. Classification (NCBI taxonomy): domain Eukaryota; kingdom Viridiplantae; phylum Streptophyta; class Magnoliopsida; order Fabales; family Fabaceae; genus Vicia; species Vicia faba. Next base: position 776,384,758 of record OX451741.1, on the reverse strand, counting down.
GATGAAGTTAGCAGATTCCACCAATCTGGGGCAATCAAGCCGAGAGTCGATCTCTCCAAGTTCAACCAAGTATGGGGCATTCCCTCAAAGCTGTCAATCAGAGGCTATCACATTGACAAATCTATTCAAAATTCACTCAACCTGGGGCAGTTACGTCGAGATTCGACAAATCTCTCCAAGAAAGCTGTAATCAGAGACAGTTTATTTCGTGATTCAAGAAATTAGGACAGACTACCTCATATCGTATTGTGGAACAAATATTCTGGTCTTTTATTCAGCACAAATTCTTTCAGAAATCCCACAGACAGGGGCATTCCTCATTCGTACTTGCAAAGTTGCTCAAGCCAATTATGTTGTATGAGACGAATCAAGCTAAAAGCGTCATAACGGTCACCCTGACCTAGCCAGCGCATGAAGTTACCTTCATCTACTGCAGACAACTTCAAACCTGATTCCCCAAGTGAATTCAAAAAGTTCAGAGTCCCCATTTGACTTGGTACGCGCAAGTGCATCCCCAGTGGAGTTAATAAAGTGCATCCCCAGTGGAATTAATGAAGCGCATCCCTAGTGGAGTTAATCGAGTGCATCCCCAGTGGAGCTAAACCAGGGAATTCACAGGTGTCCATGCCCATTTTTTATCCCCAAGTGATTTAATAGATAATTCCCCAGTATGGTGTAAACTTGGGGCATGTATTCGAAGAGATCCACATGGTGTTAAATACACATTCCTCGGCATATTCAGTTCTACCATTCTCCAAATGGTTCAGGATGTAAAGAAGCCGGGCCATATTATCTCTTCCCTGAAAACAGGGTGATTCAGAATCTAGTGGCGTACCTAAAGACCCGCTTCGTCAACAATTCAATCTTCAGCGAAGTCATAAACAATCTTTGGTATCATGGGATCCCCAGTGCAAATTCTTATCAGTATCCCCAGCAATCCTTGGTACTGCAGGCTTCCAGCGACGATATGTATTGGCACCCCTAGTGATGAGTAACACTTCTCAATGATCCTTCACTTATCTCCATGAAGTCTATTTCTTTGCTTTGCATATAGTTATCATTACATGACATTGCATCTTCAAAAGCGCGTAGCCAATCCATCATAATGGATCTTTGCGGAAAAATAAATTTAAACATGCATGCGAAGCATAAGCCAGATCAAGTACCTTACACAAAAGATCTGAATTATCCAAGGACAACAATACATCCCCACAAGAGGGTATCGCTTCCAAAATCCCCAGCTGATAACTTTCACCTTCACAATGCCCAACTAACAGTGTCAGTGCCTGGTACACATGAATTCCCAGCAAAATTAATACACCTTGTCATTCCAAACCCAGTTTTCGTCTGGTAGCCAATTCCTGTCTGACAAATAATTCAGTCTTCCAATACTCATCTGTGTCGGCTTCCTAACACTCATTCATATCAGTCCCCCAAACACTCGTCTGTGTTATACCTTCCTTGTATTGGTATCACGCTACGTTACAAGTCTGATCTCTTCCTTGTATTGGCATCATGCTACATTACAAGTCAAATCTCTTCCTTGTATTGGTATCACGCTATGTTACAAGTCTAATCTCTTCCTTGTATTGGCATCACGCTACGTTACAAGTCTGACCTCTTCCTTGTATTGGCATCACGCTACGTTACAAGTCTGACCTCTTCCTTGTATTGGAACCACGATATGTTACAAGTCCAATCTCTTCCTTGTATTGGAATCACGCTATGTTACAAGTCCGACCTCTTCCTTGTATTGGCATCACGCTATGTTACAAGTCCAATCTCTTCCTTGTATTGGAATCACTCTACGTTATAAGTTCGATCTCTTCCTTGTATTAGCATCACATTATGTTACAAGTTCAATCTCTTCCTTGTATTAGCATCACGCTACGTTACAAGTATGATCTCTTCCTTGTATTGGCATCACGCTATGTTACAAGTCCAATCTCTTCCTTGTATTGGAATCATGTTATGTTACAAGTTCGATCTCTTCCTTGTATTGGCATCACATTATGTTACAAGTTTGATCTCTTCCTTGTATTGGTATCACGCTACGTTACAAGTACGATCTCTTCCTTGTATTGGCATCATGGTACATTACAAGTTCGATCTCTTCCTTGTATTGGCATCACGCTATGTTACAAGTCTGATCTCTTCCTTGTATTGGCATCACGCTACATTATAAGTCCGATCTCTTCCTTGTATTGGCATCATGCTACGTTACAAGCCTGATCTCTTCCTTGTATTGGCATCATGCTATGTTACAAGTCAGGTCTCTCCCTTGTATTGCCATCACGCCACGTTACAAGTTTTCTCTGTCCTTGCATTGGTATCATGCTACCGTCCAACACTCGTCATGTCAACTTCTAAACACTCGTCGTATTATTTTTAGACGCTCGTCGTGTCATCTACCAACACTCGTCCGTGTCAGTTTCCTAAACACTCGTCGTATCAATATCTAAACACTCGTCGTGTCAATCCCTAAACACTTGTCGTGTCAGTTTTCAAGTACTCTTTGTTTCGGTTTCTAAACCCCATTTCGACACCATTGCCATGATACGAGCAATTACCTTCCAGGTTCATCCATAAATCCTTCTCACTAAGAAAACAAAAATTCTTTCCCCCAGCAAATATCACAGAAATAAATAACTCTCACACTCTCTTCCAGAACAAATTTTCGGCATTGACATTTAATTATCTTCTATCTCGAACTTTCGAAAGGCACGCGCCAATTGTACTTCCAAATTTAAGACGATTAAATAGGGGCAGCTGTAATACCCCAAATTTGTCCTACCCTCTCACTTTTATCTGGCTTATGCATTTTTCACTTCTCATCCCATCTGCATACCCTCCATTAGGTCATTTAACACATCATGCATCATCAATAAGTAAATTTGGCATGAGAACAAGGATCTTGAAGTTAGGGTTTTGTATGTGCTTTTAGACTCTTATCTTAATTCAGGCTTAAATCAATTGGCTTCTCATTAACTATGGTTTGTGGAGCTAGGGTCTGGATTATTGATCATTGAGAACTTCTTTCTCTTATTAAGCTACAAAGTTGTCATCTTCATCAAGGGCATGATCATTAGGGTTCTATTAAAGGTTTAAGTAAAGACTTCATGAGTCAAGGCCTTATCATGGATAAGGGTTTATTTGATTACCTATTGAACAAGTCAAAAATTGGATCATCTTTTTATCAAGTCATCATAAGAGAGAAGTTGTTGACTAAGAATTGCTCATTCTCCATTAATACTCGACCATGGTTACATTGTTGGAAGCATACATAGGACTTTGCATGAACTTAATGGAATCATTTCTAAGTTGAAAATTATTGGAGACCTTATTCAAGAGTCCATGTTAAGCACTTGTTTTTTATCCTATTTATTGGTACTTATTCAAGCGTCACAAGAATTAAAGGAAAATTGGGAAATTAAAGTAAAGCATATGAGGGGAAAACGAATTCCAAACTTTGTTTGAATAGAGAAAGACCATTTCATGTTATATTCATGAGATCCATTACAATTTTAATCTTTATTCAAATTGCATCCAAATCTGTTCAAAGCACCATGGACATGGAAGTCATTACAAGTCAACGTTCAGAAACATTTAACAAAGAATATTGGAAATACAAATGATGCATTCAAGGAACATTACAAAAGGCATTTACATCAAAGTCTAATCATAAATCTAGCCTAATCCTTAATCTCTATCTTCAATTTTCTTCATGGCCAAGTGGACTCCTAAGTTACGACTTCAACATTTATATGGATCTACAAACATCAGTTCAGACTTGCAGAAGCACAACAATCAGAATCACCTCCATGTTGCCACCTTCTACAGCCTTATATCTAGATCTGCATTGTCATGTTATACATCAAAATAAAGCAACAAAATTAGTGCAACACATAATTCCATTATCAATTCATACGTAAGTTAAACAATAATTAGAGGCATATCTAAAGAAGGCCATTCCATCACACAATCATGTACAATTTCAGCTTGCAAACATGGTTCCATTGTAAATGCATCAAGTCGCCACCATACTAACTTAAAACATTGCAAGTTCATTACATGCACCATTATAGCCTTTCATGTTATCAAACACAATAGAAAAGAACATATGCGATGAATCATTCAAAGTCAGTTGCCATGACTTGAGTATTCACGCACATACTGTAACACCCCAGTTTCAATTTTTGATTTATTTAAATTTGGGAAATTATTTTATTAGAATTAATAAAATAAAAAGGAATTATTTATTTTGAAATATGGAGGAAAATAAAAGAAATAATAAAATGCTGAGTTTTAAGTTATTGGGCTTGGATGTTGTTAGTAAAGAGTGGGGGTGCAAAAGAAGTAAAGTTATGTTTTGGAACTCAAGTTAGTTTTCTCATTTTTCACGATAAACAGAAGTTGGGATTTTGGGAAGCAGAACTCTGAAGGTACGAAGAACGAAGAACGAAGAACATCGCTCAGAAAGTTCAAGGCTGCTAATTGATAAGGTAAGGGGGGCTATTACTCGATTTACTTTTGTTTATGGGTTTATGTACGGTCGATTTGGGTAATCGTAGGGAAAAACCCCAATTGTTAGATGTTACTAGGAATCGATACCCTTAGGATTGAACCTTGTTAGAAAAGGGTTAGGTTCCCAATTTTTATGAATCGATTAGGAATTTTAGGTTCCAAATGGTGGATTGGGAGTATATCTGCATGATCGTGAATTTACCTTAGAGGTTTAGGGATAACCTTAATGTTGTCAGAAATTCCCTAAAAAGGACGATTAATCCCGGTTAAGGTTACTATAATGATTGTTGGTAATTATGAAATGGATGTGTTGTTTTGAGTTGTGAAATATCGATGTCGTTAGGTACCGAAATGCGCGTTTAGCCGGCATTTTCCCGCGTTGGGCTGCTGTTCTGAGCTGCTGCAGGTTCAGGAAAATCCTGTACGCGCTCAGCAACACGGGCCGTGTTGCACAACACGGGCCGTGTTGCACAACACGGGCACCCGTGTTGCTCTTCTGTGTTGGTGAGATAGTGTGCTTTCTGGTTGCACAACACGGGCCGTGTTGCACAACACGGGTACCCGTGTTAGGTCCCCTGTAATGAGAAAAAATGTGTGTTTCTGGATATGTTACAACACGGGCCGTGTTGCACAACACGGGCACCCGTGTTGCTCTGCTGTGTTGATTTTTCTGAATTTTGTTTTTTGTGCGTTATTGTGGATTTTATTGTCGTGCTTTTGGATAATGTTATCGAGCATGAGTTATGATATGACTTGATATGATTGGTGTTTAAATAGTATGCTGAGTGATTACATGCTATCCATATCCTGTTATAATTGATGTTGTTGATGTGCATGATATGCTGATTGATGTTCATAGTATGCTGAGTGTTACATACTTACATATCATGTTGCATTTGTTAATTCCCATTGTGTGGAATTAACATGGTGGCCAATATACGTGTCCGCGATTTAATGGAACGTTGAGGTGGTAGCCGTGTCCGCGATATAATGGAACGGTGAGTTATCCGTGACCCGAGATTTAATGGGGCGGTAAAGTGGTACCACATGCATGGGTGTGTTGCATTACCTTGAATATAACATGAATGGATGATTTTTCCAATGTTGTATTTGATTGTTGTATGCACGTATTATTGCTAAACGGTTGACGATGTTTGATGATTATTTGCAAATATGAAAAGTAATATATCATGGGTATATGAATTGTAAAGGTTTTTGTGAACTATGAAATATGCTAATTATTGGGTGATGCTTATGATTTCCTGAATTGATTGTTATGAACGTATAATCAAATGTATAATTGAGATGCTCACCCTTACTGTTGAATATTTCAGATTGAGGAGCTTCGTTCAGGTGCTTGGCGAAGGCTTGTCGTTCTAGTTTATTTTTCGTTTTAGTATTGTCCGGGTCATGCTCTGATAGTTGTAACTCCGGGAACGTTTGTTTGTCGAGCTGCTTTAGTCAGACTCGTTTACTTCCTTAGTATTTGGTTATAATATGATGTTGATATATTCCAGGTGTTAATCCCTGATGATTGAAAATATTATAACTTTGGTTTTATTAAATAAATTATTCCGCTGTGTAAACATGTATGAGTTACTACTAAGATTATGCATGACAGGAATTTGTTGTTTTATTAAAAGAGAATTGTAGCATCCTCGAATTATACATGTGCTCTGAAATTATGATTTTATTATTTGCGAAAATTTGTTCGGGGTTTTAGAGGGTGTTACAATAGTGGTATCAGAGCATAGTCGGTCGTTGCGACCAGAGTCTTGAGTCAGTCATCCCTTTTGTATGCGATTAGTGTAAGGTAACACTGTCGATACTGTATTCTGATGAAGAGTATGTTTTGATTCTCAGGAATATGGCTGGAGGAGGTAACGGACGAAATGATGCTGCACTAGCTGAGGCTTTGGGGATGTTAGCTGGTGTACTTGCTGGAAACCCAACTGGAGACGTGATTGGTGCTGATAGGCAATTGGGAAATTTCCAAAGGAACAATCCTCCGTTGTTCAAAGGTACACATGACCCTGAAGGTGCTCAGAAGTGGCTGAAGGAAATCGAAAGGATTTTCCGTGTGATTGATTGTGCTGAAGATCTGAAAGTCAGATATGGTACGCATATGTTGGCAGAAGAAGCCGACGACTGGTGGGTTGCCACAAGGACTGAAATGGTTCAGGATGGAGAGGCACTGACTTGGGCTAACTTCAGAAGGGCTTTTCTGAGGAGGTACTTTCCTGAAGATGTTCGGGGAAGAAAGGAAATTGAGTTTTTAGAGCTTAAGCAGGGCAATCTGACGGTTAGTGAGTATGCTACTAAGTTCACTGAGCTGGCAAAGTATTATGCACACTACAACAATGATGAGGCTGGGGAATTCTCTAAATGTATCAAATTTGAGAATGGTCTCCGAGATGAGATTAAGCAGGGAATCAGGTACCAGCGTATTCGTAGATTTTCTGATCTGGTGGATTGTAGCAGGATCTTGGAAGAAGATATTACCAAGAATAGGTCGTCTCACTCTCGTGGGGCTGTGGATAAAAGAGGAAAGCAACATATGGACCGTGGCAAGCCATATGGTAGAGATAACCAGAGATCAGGCGGTTGGAAAAGGCCTAGTGGGGGAGATTCTAAGGCTCCTATCAGATGCTACAGGTGTGGTGAGTCTGGTCATCACATTCAAGATTGCAAGAGTGATGAGAAGAAGTGCTATAAATGTGGAAAGGCTGGACATTTGTCTATTGATTGCAAAGGGAAGTCTGTTACTTGTTACAATTGTGGCGGAGAAGGTCACATTCGTCCGCAGTGTCCTAAGCCTAGGAAGGATCAGTCAGGTGGAAAAGTGTTCGCTTTGTCTGGATCTGAGACTACTCCAGAGGATCGATTGATTAAAGGTACGTGTTTTATTCATGGCACACCTCTAGTTGCAATTATTGATACTGGTGCAACTCATTCTTTCATTTCTTTGGATTGTGCTGAGAGGTTGAAACTGGACATATCTGGTATGCGAGGTAGCATGGTTGTTGATACTCCTGCATCGGGTTCAGTGACAACTTCACTTGTATGTAGGAATTGTCCTATTGAGATTTTTGGTAGAGGTTTCGGTATGGATTTAGTGTGCCTACCGCTTGAACAAATTGATATTATCCTTGGGATGAACTGGTTGGAATTCAACCGGGTTCATCTGAACTGCTTTGCTAAGACGGTGATTTTTCCAGAAGCAGTTGGTGTCGAGAATTTGACTATGACTGCTAGGCAGGTACAAGAAGCAATGGAGGACGGTGCTAATGTGTTTATGTTACTTGCTTCGTTAGATGCAACAGGAAAGGTCAGGAGTGGCGAATTGCCAGTGGTGTGTGATTTTCCAGAAGTCTTTCTGGATGATGTTGGTGAGTTACCTCCAGAGAGAGAAGTGGAATTTTCTATAGATTTGATTCCTGGTACGAGACCGGTGTCGATGGCGCCATATCGTATGTCTGCGTCTGAGTTGGCTGAATTGAAGAGTCAATTGGAAGATTTACTGGAGAAGAAGTTTATTCGTCCAAGTGTTTCGCCTTGGGGTGCTCCGGTATTGTTGGTTAAGAAGAAAGAAGGTTCTATGAGACCGTGTGTTGATTACAGGCAATTGAACAAGGTAACCATTAAGAATCGGTATCCGTTACCGAGGATTGATGATTTAATGGATCAACTAATTGGAGCTAGTGTATTCAGTAAGATTGACTTGAGATCTGGATATCATCAGATTCGTGTGAAAGCGGATGATGTTCAAAAGACTGCTTTTCGAACGAGGTATGGGCATTATGAATATTCTGTTATGCCGTTCGGAGTTACTAATGCACCTGGTGTTTTCATGGAATATATGAACAGGATTTTTCATCCGTATCTGGATAAGTTTGTTGTGGTTTTTATTGATGACATTCTGATTTATTCCAAGAATGACGGAGAGCATGCGGAACATCTCAGAATTGTGTTAGAGTTGTTGAAAGATAGGAAGTTGTATGCAAAGTTGTCCAAATGTGAGTTCTGGCTGAGTGAAGTTAGTTTCCTTGGACATGTGATTTCTAAGAATGGGATTGCAGTGGATCCTACCAAAGTAGAAGCAGTATCTCAGTGGGAAGCGCCGAAGACTGTTTCTGAAATCAGAAGTTTTCTTGGTCTTGCAGGTTATTACAGAAAGTTTATCGAAGGATTCTCAAAGTTAGCATTGCCGTTGACGAAATTGACTCGTAAAGGACAAGCGTTTATTTGGGATTCTGATTGTGAGAAAGGTTTCCAAGAATTGAAGCGGAGATTGACTAGTGCTCCTATTCTGATTTTGCCGAATCCGGTGGAATCTTTTGTGGTTTATTGTGATGCATCTCTGATGGGATTAGGTGGTGTTTTAATGCAGAATCAATAGGTAGTTGCGTATGCTTCGAGACAGTTGAAGGTTCATGAAAGGAACTATCCTACTCATGACTTAGAGTTGGCAGCAGTTGTGTTTGTCTTGAAATTGTGGAGACATTATCTGTATGGTTCGAGATTTGAAGTGTATAGTGATCATAAGAGTTTGAAGTATCTTTTCGATCAGAAAGAGCTCAATATGAGGCAAAGAAGGTTGTTGGAATTTCTCAAAGATTATGATTTTGGTTTGAATTACCATCCTGGTAAGGCAAATGTGGTTGCGGATGCTTTGAGCAGGAAATCCTTGCATATGTCTATGATGATGGTTCGTGAATTGGATTTAATTGAACAATTCCGAGATTTGAGTTTAGTTTGTGAAAGTACTCCGAAGTGTGTTCGTTTGGGTATGTTGAAACTTACTAGTGGTATCCTAGAAGAGATCAGGATCGGGCAGAAATCTGATGTTAATTTAGTTGATAAATTGACATTGATCAACCAAGATCAAGGTGGTGAATTTAGGATTGATGAAAATGATGTTATGAGATTTGGCGATAGAGTTTGTGTCCCTGATGTCGCAGAAATCAAGAAGAGTATATTAGAGGAAGGACATCGCAGTGGGATGAGTATTCATCCGGGTGCCACGGAAATGTATCATGATTTGAAGAAATTGTTTTGGTGGCCGGGAATGAAAAAGGAAATAGCTGAATTTGTGTATGCATGTTTAATCTGTCAGAAATCGAAGATTGAACATCAGAAGCCGTCCGGATTTATGCAGCCGATGTTTATTCCAGAATGGAAGTGGGATAATATTTCTATGGATTTTGTGTCTGGGTTGCCGAGGACTCCTATGAATTGGGAAGCGATATGGGTCGTTGTGGATAGGTTGACTAAGTCTGCTCATTTTATACCGGTGCGAATGGATTACTCAATGGAGAGATTGGCACAGTTATATATTGAGAAAATAGTGAGTTTGCATGGAGTTCCTTCTAGTATTGTGTCGGATAGAGATCCGAGGTTCACTTCGAAATTTTGGGAAGGATTGCAGAAGGCTTTGGGTACTAAATTGAGGTTGAGTTCAGCTTACCATCCTCAGACTGATGGACAGACGGAGAGGACGATTCAATCGTTAGAAGATTTATTGCGTGCTTGTGTTTTAGAGAAGGGTGGAGCTTGGGATAGCTATTTGCCATTGATTGAATTTACTTATAACAATAGTTACCATTCGAGCATTGGTATGGCTCCGTTTGAGGCATTGTATGGTAGACGGTGTAGAACGCCTTTGTGTTGGTATGAATCTGGAGAGAGTTTGGTAATTGGGCCAGAGATTGTTCAGCAGACTACTGAAAAGATCAAATTGATTCAAGAGAAGATGAGAGCTTCTCAGAGTCGTCAGAAAAGTTATCATGATAAGAGGAGAAAGAATTTAGAATTCAGTGCTGGAGATCATGTGTTTATGAGAGTTACTCCGATGACAGGTATTGGTCGAGCGTTGAAATCTAAGAAGTTGACTCCGTGTTTTATTGGTCCGTTTCAGATTACGGAAAGAGTTGGAGAAGTTGCTTACCGTATTGCTTTACCTCCGAGACTTGCGAATTTGCACGATGTTTTTCATGTTTCTCAGTTGAGGAGATACATTCCAGACCCATCTCATGTAATCCAAATAGATGATGTACAGGTGAGAGATAACCTGACAGTAGAAACATTGCCTATGAGGATAGAAGATCGAGAAGTGAAACAGTTAAGAGGTAAAGAGATAGCATTAGTGAAGGTTGCTTGGGGAGGTCCAGCAGATGGAAATATCACTTGGGAGCTGGAGAGCCAGATGAAAGAGGCTTATCCGAAACTGTTCGTCTAAGGTATGTTTTCGAGGACGAAAACTCTTTTAGTGGGGGAGAGTTGTAACACCCCAGTTTCAATTTTTGATTTATTTAAATTTGGGAAATTATTTTATTAGAATTAATAAAATAAAAAGGAATTATTTATTTTGAAATATGGAGGAAAATAAAAGAAATAATAAAATGCTGAGTTTTAAGTTATTGGGCTTGGATGTTGTTATTAAAGAGTGGGGGTGCAAAAGAAGTAAAGTTATGTTTTGGAACTCAAGTTAGTTTTCTCATTTTTCACGATAAACAGAAGTTGGGATTTTGGGAAGCAGAACTCTGAAGGTACGAAGAACGAAGAACGAAGAACATCGCTCAGAAAGTTCAAGGCTGCTAATTGATAAGGTAAGGGGGGCTATTACTCGATTTACTTTTGTTTATGGGTTTATGTACGGTCGATTTGGGTAATCGTAGGGAAAAACCCCAATTGTTAGATGTTACTAGGAATCGATACCCTTAGGATTGAACCTTGTTAGAAAAGGGTTAGGTTCCCAATTTTTATGAATCGATTAGGAATTTTAGGTTCCAAATGGTGGATTGGGAGTATATCTGCATGATCGTGAATTTACCTTAGAGGTTTAGGGATAACCTTAATGTTGTCAGAAATTCCCTAAAAAGGACGATTAATCCCGGTTAAGGTTACTATAATGATTGTTGGTAATTATGAAATGGATGTGTTGTTTTGAGTTGTGAAATATCGATGTCGTTAGGTACCGAAATGCGCGTTTAGCCGGCATTTTCCCGCGTTGGGCTGCTGTTCTGAGCTGCTGCAGGTTCAGGAAAATCCTGTACGCGCTCAGCAACACGGGTCGTGTTGCACAACACGGGCCGTGTTGCACAACACGGGCACCCGTGTTGCTCTTCTGTGTTGGTGAGATAGTGTGCTTTCTGGTTGCACAACACGGGCCGTGTTGCACAACACGGGTACCCGTGTTAGGTCCCCTGTAATGAGAAAAAATGTGTGTTTCTGGATATGTTACAACACGGGCCGTGTTGCACAACACGGGCACCCGTGTTGCTCTGCTGTGTTGATTTTTCTGAATTTTGTTTTTTGTGCGTTATTGTGGATTTTATTGTCGTGCTTTTGGATAATGTTATCGAGCATGAGTTATGATATGACTTGATATGATTGGTGTTTAAATAGTATGCTGAGTGATTACATGCTATCCATATCCTGTTATAATTGATGTTGTTGATGTGCATGATATGTTGATTGATGTTCATAGTATGCTGAGTGTTACATACTTACATATCATGTTGCATTTGTTAATTCCCATTGTGTGGAATTAACATGGTGGCCAATATACGTGTCCGCGATTTAATGGAACGTTGAGGTGGTAGCCGTGTCCGCGATATAATGGAACGGTGAGTTATCCGTGACCCGAGATTTAATGGGGCGGTAAAGTGGTACCACATGCATGGGTGTGTTGCATTACCTTGAATATAACATGAATGGATGATTTTTCCAATGTTGTATTTGATTGTTGTATGCACGTATTATTGCTAAACGGTTGACGATGTTTGATGATTATTTGCAAATATGAAAAGTAATATATCATGGGTATATGAATTGTAAAGGTTTTTGTGAACTATGAAATATGCTAATTATTGGGTGATGCTTATGATTTCCTGAATTGATTGTTATGAACGTATAATCAAATGTATAATTGAGATGCTCATCCTTACTGTTGAATATTTCAGATTGAGGAGCTTCATTCAGGTGCTTGGCGAAGGCTTGTCGTTCTAGTTTATTTTTCGTTTTAGTATTGTCCGGGTCATGCTCTGATAGTTGTAACTCCGGGAACGTTTGTTTGTCGAGCTGCTTTAGTCAGACTCGTTTACTTCCTTAGTATTTGGTTATAATATGATGTTGATATATTCCAGGTGTTAATCCCTGATGATTGAAAATATTATAACTTTGGTTTTATTAAATAAATTATTCCGCTGTGTAAACATGTATGAGTTACTACTAAGATTATGCATGACAGGAATTTGTTGTTTTATTAAAAGAGAATTGTAGCATCCTCGAATTATACATGTGCTCTGAAATTATGATTTTATTATTTGCGAAAATTTGTTCGGGGTTTTAGAGGGTGTTACACATACGACCCTGCATCAAAAAACCAGAACCAACTGCTAACTGAATTCCTAACCAAGCCTCACCGAAAAATAGTTAACCAATTTCCCAAACAAATCCCTAATTTCCTAAATGTTTAACCAAAACCATAACAGAATAATTACAGTAGCAAAATGAAGTAAAACAAAATTCTAACTGCCATAACTAACTCCCCAACTTCTAACCATTTTCTCCAAACAAAATTTCCAAATAGGATTCTAACTATCCTCATCAAGCTCCTAATTAACTGTAACTAACCTATAACCAACCTCTAGCCGACTTCCCAACCTTCCAGCTGGATTAACAGAAAATCAATAACCCTTAACTAACTGGAAGAATTTTGTTATTAACTTTCTAATCGTTTCTAACCAATTCCCTATTATTCTAACAGTCCATAACACCTTCTAACTTAAATTGTTAACCGACAATAAGATAAAATAGAGCATCCTAAAAACTAACTCACCAACTGTCAAAACAGAATCACAAACAAGTTTTAACCAACTTCATAACCGATTTTCAATCTCTTTAACTGCTCACTTTTCACCCTCAGATCAATAACAGAACTAATTCAATCCTAGGGCTGAGTTTGTTTCATCTCCAACTAAATTCCTAACTTCCCCAATCTCTATATAATCTTCACACATCATTCAAACCCTCACCATTTTTCCAGTTTCACACACACCATTCTCCTTCAATTCTTTCTCTCCCTCTCTTTCTCTCTCTCTCTCTCTCTCTCTCTGAGTTCCATCTTCATCACTCTCTGTGTCGCATCTTTTTCAATCTTCACACACCACAACCTCCATCTTATTCAATCTTATTCACTGAATTGCATCAACCTTCACTTCATTCTCCATCACTCTTCTCAGAATCATCTTCACTCTCTCACTGTGAAACCATAATTTTCTATAAAATCTCAGAAATTCATCACGTTTCTTTCAACCATCTTCTTCACTCTTCACAAACTTCTAACAAACCATTCATCACTTTCATCCCTGAAACTCTCTATGAAATTCTTCATCAATCCCTTCTCTCACACTCACTCATACACTCATCACCATTGTTGTTAGAGTTTCAACCTCTGAAACTATAATCAACCGAACTAAAGCCTCTGAATTCTCTATTCGATCTCCCTGCATCTCTCATCTCAAGCGCAAGAACACATACAACAACCGCAATATTGGAATAAAGGGTAGAAGAAGAATGAGATTTTGTTACAGAAATCGAAGGAATCACAAGAGCTATTACCTGAAGATACCTCTGGTTTTCTGCTCATTTCATCACCATTGAAGAGGCACCAGACTTTCTCTGGTAGGTAAGTCGCCTTCTTCACCTTTTTGTACTGATCTTTATACCATTATATAGCTTGTATGCCACTGAACGAAAGCCCTGAGCATGTGATTCGATCTCACACACCATCTCAGTTTAATTTCGGTTTGTGTTCAGTTAGGTTTTTGGTTTCTATTGGATTTAGGTGAATGGTGTTAGAATTCATACAAACTAAGTGGAAGTTTGAAGAGATGAGACTGAGGCGAGGCTATTTGTGGTGCCAATCGATGGTTTTAGACGGTGAGAATGGCGGTTGCGCCAGCGTGTTATCAAAGACGAAGATGAGAAGGGAAGAGTATCTGATTTCAAAGGAGTTGAGGAGTCGCTAACCCTAGGGGAAAACGGTTCCGTTTTGAGTTGTTCACTGGTTCTCTTTATTCCTTTACTATTCCTTGTTAATCAACATTATGCCTAGTCCATATGATTTTTTTAAGACTAGTGGAACAAAAAAAAAGGCCGTTGATGGATCATTCTGGAACTGGACCATATTTTATTCCCTGGGCCCGTTACTTTTTGTTTGGAATCTGAGTTGAAGAAGAACAAAAATGAATTTTGGACTTTATGGAGTGGGCCTAGCGCCCAAAATTCTGCACCCTCCTGAAATTCGATTCTCACCTCTGATTCTCTCATTTTCATTTTATAATTATTTCTAATTCTTTCTTTTATGATTTTTTTATAACAAGAATACATAATAAAAAATTATAAAAATATTATAAGGCATTTTAGAAATTAATCAGGAATTTATTTCCCCTTTTGCTAACTTTTTAGTCAATTTTAATCACTAGTTTTACTCATTTTATGTCATGTATTTCGTTTGCGATTTTTGGTATGAGTTGTATGCAATACTTCGATACTTGCTGCCTAATTTTACTTGTTTGTATGGTATTTCATGATTCCTTAGGTGATTTTGATTCAAATTTAATCTTCGATTTAATTGAACTAAAATTTGATATTAGGCTTCTAAATCCAAGTATGTAAACATTAGGTAGAATTCCCTCGAAACTCCAACTTTAGGTCCATGATGCATAATAACATTAAGTTTAGAAATATGCTAGTCTCTCTTTGACTTTTCTTTCCCATTTTGCATTTACATTAAAACAAAAACTTCTTTTTCCTTTCAAACTTCAAGATACTTTAAAATTTTACTGATGAGAATCATACTTTTGTTGAGTATGGGAAATGATAAGCGAGTCTCTTCTCGATCTTATTGTTCTTCCATCTCAAGTCTAGGCGTGCTTCAAGTCTCAAAGACTCTTTTCATGGATAAGTAGAAAAGTGGCTAATATCTCTCTCTTGAGGCCAACTAGTCATTATCTGCAACAAAAAATACAAACCAATCAAGTGTGGCATCTTGTCTCGAGGGCGTAATTCGAAACCATTTTCAAACAAGGACATGATTAATTTACTTCTGTGTCAATGCATAAGTCTCCAAAGGTCGAGTTGCGGCAGAAGACGGAGTTAACATGGTCCAAAAAAAACACAAAACAAACAAAAACATGTGAGCCGAACTACAGTAGCTCTGATTCCTCAAAAAGGATACGTAGGTATTGGGGTAGGGCTCAAGCGAGTACAACTTTATTTTCCCTACATTCTTTTCTCCTTTCTTTTGCATGCATTCTTCAATAGTAAACAGTAAGTATAGATTAAACACATCCATAAGATAGATAACAAGAGTGGATACCGTAGAGTACTACGGGCGTGTGGGGTGCTAATACCTTCCCCTCGCGTAACAAACTCCCTTACCCGATCTCTCGGTTGCAAGACCGTGGCTTCTCCCTTCTCAAGTTTTCTCGATGTTTACCTTTTCCACCATGTGGGATAAAAGACGTTCGATGACGACTTCATTGTTTGATGATTTTCAGCCGGTTGTTTCACTCCCCATTTCATTTTCATACATTATGGTCCAATTTATTTTCTTTTTCTTTTAATTTATTTAATTTCTTTTTAATCATTTTAAAAAAAATCATAAAATCACCAAAATATTAGATTTAGGTTTTTACTTAATTAAACTAATTTTTTTACAAATAAAATTAATTTATTTTAGTTACCCTTTTGTTTTATTTTTATTAATTAACTTGTAAACTAGGGTTTTCATTATATTATATTTTACACATTAAAAATATTTTCTTAAGCAAAAAAACTCAAAAAATAATATTTTTTAAAATACTTAACTCATCTTATGTTTCATTAATTAATTTATTTTTATGATAAAATTAATTAATTTTCTTCACACTTTTCTTTTATTTTGTAAATAAATTAGAATTAGGGTTTGCTCCTAATTTCTTTCATTTCAAAATTCAAACTTCTTTTTCTCAAGAGAAAAAAAAAACATTTCTTTTTTCTAATATTTAAAAATACCTTTTTTAGGTTTTATATTTAACCCTTTTTTCATTCTTTATACATTTATTCACCCTTTTATATTATTTTGTGATTATGCAATTATTGTCAAAATTTATAATAGTAATTTTGGGTTTATTGCTTTCATCCCCCATTCATAAACTTGTATCCTCATCCCCTAAAATGATGTAATAATGTAGGATTTTACTTTCCGCAATTTATCGCTTTCATATTATTGCTAGTAATTAGGGTTTGTATGGCAAAATTAAAATCAACAAATAGAAAACCCTAATTTTAAAGACAAAAATATATGCAATCAAAACACAATTCACACATGCACCTCTAGGGTATATCCCACTTGTTGCCTTCAAATAAACAATCATGTCCCTCGAACGTAGGATACACTATAAGAAAAAGCTTGATTAGCTAGGGGATTTAGTGAGGTGATAAACCCCTCACTAAATTTTGACATTGCTTGGGGTAAACCCCCTCGCAAATGACAAAACAGAAGAATTTTTTTTAAATAAACGGTGATGGGCTACTCCTTGCAAATAAAATAGGAAAGATTTTTGAATTTTGAAAATTTTACCGCTCTGCATTTTGCGAGAGGCTCCACCTCACAAAATATGATTGTTGCTTACGCGTGGAGATACCCTCGCAAATTGCAGTTAATTGAAAAGTGTGCAGAATTCTGAAAAACGTGTAACATTTTGCCAGGGGCTACCCCTCACTAATTGTACTATTTAAAAAAAATTCCACTTTCCCAAATTCATTTGTGTCTCTTCTTCTCTTTATTTTCTCTCTTTCTTTCTTCTCTTTCTTTCTCTCATATTCTCACCTTCTTCTACATTCATCTCTCATTTTTATTAATTATTAAAGGTATTATTCTTTTAAATTATATTTTATATAATGTTTAGTTTATGTTTTTTTTCTAATATTTAGTTTTAGTTTTATGTTTTTAGATATATTTTTATCATTGAAGACAATCAACGAATTTAAATCTAAATTGGGTGTTCATCAAAGATACATATTTTTTGCTCGATTTTTCTTAAATCTACTTATATAGTTGTAATGGGTGTTATTTGTTATTATAGTTGTAAATGAGTGTTGTTAAATAGGTGATGTTTGTTATTATTTGTTATTATAATGATTATGGGTGATGTTTGCATAAATATTTGTTGATTAAAAATTATTTATTTATAATGATAAGTATTGCTAGAAATTAGTTAAAAATATTTGTAAAAAAACAGTAGTATGTAAAATGATTTTTTTAGTTATAATATTTTGAAAAATAGTAAGGCAATAAATATATTATCATGAAAACATTATTGATATTTTAGAAAAATAATATAATGAAATAGTTTTAATTATATTAATTATAATTATAATATTATAATTTTTTTCTGTTAATGTTAATATATTTTTATTCTATTAATATTTTTATTTTTTTATAATTTTTTTTACATTTTTCCAGGGGCTTAACCCCTAGCCAATGGAAAACACTTGTATTTTGCGAGGGGGTTAGCCCCAAGCAAAATATCGGACACACTGCACCAATATCTGAACTCCTAGTTTGCGTCTACGTTTGCATGTTGTTTGGAGGAAAATATTGATTGCATTTTGCGAGGGGGTTAGCCCCAAGCAAAATGGCGACGTGGAAAGCTCCTCGCAAATAAATTTGCGACCCCTTGTTTTGCTAGGGGACCAGTCCCCTTGCAATTTTTACATTTGTAAGGGGTTTTTGCCATTTGTGAGGGGATTATCCTCTGGCTGATTTCATTTTTTCTTGTAGTGATACTTTAGCAAAGACGTTTGATTAAAAGATCATAGTCCCTCAATGACCTTTCAATGTTGTCTTCGGTAAATGATCTTAGACTCTTACGATAAATTGTTAAGGTATCCTACAATGTTGCCTTCTATGACTGTACGATGACCCATGTCGTTCCTTCACATCTAATGATATGGTTTCTTACTAATTAATAGTAAGATAACAATATCTAAAGAAGGAGGAAAAGAACAATGACTTTTTGAGTAGGTAGAACACTCGTAGTTGCTTGCTCACAAATATTTCAAACAAAACATCTTTCAAACACACCAACACTTTTGTGAAATATTTTCAAAAGTCAACACTTTGTATATATTCTTATAGAGACGAGAATCATTTCAAAGTTCGCCTAAACAAAAACACTTTTCAGAAATACTTTCAAAACATCACAAACACATTTCAAACAAAGCATTTCAAAGTGAGCTAGCAACTAAGAGCCCGTAGATAACTACAGATGAAAAGGGTGCTAACACATTTCCTTTTCATAACCTACCCCCGAACTCAAGAAAATTCTCAAAAGGTCTTTCCTGTTCTTTTCACCATTTCCTTTATAGGATAAAAGAAAAATCGGTGACGACTCTTGCTATCCGCAACAATTGCGATAAAACGCAAAACAATCAAGTCGATTCTCCGACCGTATTACAACCACCAATGATAACTCAATATCACACGTGTATCTATGTATACATGTGAATATGAATAGAACAATAATAAATACCAAAAAATCAACAAATCAAATTAGTAATTAAAATTTATATCAATATAATAAGTGAGTGAATTGACATAATTAAATAATAGGAGTTACATAATATAAAAATTTATAATTTAAATATTTATTAGATATATTAATATATTTATTCCATCAATTATATTTCTAAATTATTATTTTTGTGATATATTATGTACTCTTATTTTTTAAGCTTCCACTATCTTTTACTATTCATTTCATTGAATTTCAATTTATTTCTTAATTTTAATTCATTATTATTAACATAAAATATAAAAAATATAAATTAAATGATAATAAATTAATATCACATATTTATATAGATGTGGTCATGTGATATGATGTGATTACGCATAGAACAATAACTATAAAAAAAAAACTAATTAAATTATTAATCAAAACTTATATCAATGTATTAAGTGAGTGAATAGTCATAATTAAATAATAGTAAGAGTTATGGAATAGCAAATCAAAATATAGTTTATAGATCAATGTGTCATATTTATATATTATTTCATCAATGACATTTTTAAATTAGTATTATTATGATATTATATTTATTTTAATTCTTTAGTTTTTCTCTATCTTTATTATTTGGACAACATTCAAATAAATATATATGGATAATTGCTGTGACTATTAATTTTTAAAAAACAGAAAATTAGTTTAAAATTTTATAATATTTAATGATAATATGAGTTATAAAGGTAGTAAAATTCTTAAAAAAATTTAATTGTGATATGAATTATACGAATAATTGAGAAATTTACTTGTCAGTTTTTTGTATGCAAAATTTATTTGAGTTACATTTGAAAGAAATATAAAATTGAATAAATTATTATTATTATTATTATTATTATTATTATTATTATTATTATTATTATTATTATTATTTTAATAATGTTAATTTGTATTTAAAATTTGATTATTATTATATAATATGAAAAAAATTGTCTTAATTATTTATTATAAATATAAGTATTTCATAATTTACATATTCTTTAAAATTTAAATCGCAAAATATTTTTTATTTTTAATAGTGGTAGTTGATTATATTATTATTTTTATTATTATTATTATTATTATTATTATTATTATTATTATTATTATTTATTATTATTATTATTATTATTATTATTATTATTATTATTATTTATTATTATTATTATTATTATTATTATTATTATTATTATTATTATTATTATTATTTTTAATAGTGGTAGTTGCTTATATTATTATTATTTTTTAATTATTAATATTATTATTATTTTAATAGTGTTAGGTGAATATTATTTCATTATTATTATTATTAATTATTAATGTAGAATCAATTTAAAAAAAAATAGAATTAGCATAGTAATTATCAAGATGACATGTGTCTAGGATTGATGTTAGAGTAGCTATCAAGATGACATGTGTCTAGGTGTTGTTGCTCGTTTTGTGGAGACTTGCGTGTTACTTATATTGCGGTAGAACGAAATTAACATGCCCTTTTGAAAAGATTTTAAAAAGAAAAGCCAAGAGGCAGAAATCATTTGAACTTGTTTGAAGTGTTTTGTTAGGAGATCCTTCAAGTGGTCCCTCAAAGCTGAGGGTACTTAAATAGATCTCCTTTATATTTAAAAATTGTTTGGGATATGTATTATACTAAAGTCTATGACATGAGAGACTTTGAATGATCGAGTCAAGCGCCTCAGATTCAAAGTACTCTACATGTACTTAAGGCTCATGGTGTATTATATGTATCATATGTAAGAACAAGATTTGGTTCTGCAATATCATCTCTGAGTTTTGATGATAAAAAATAAGTATGATTGTATGAATAATTTTGTTGTACTAATGTTTGTTATTGTTGAGTACTTAACAAACATGTTTTTCTTATGATGGATGGCATGGCCAAGACATTAGAATAGAAATGATCCAACTTCTATGCTACATAAGTTTTATTGAACAGTAGCGAGACACTCTAGAAGGTTCTGAAGTGTAAGGCCTAATATTTATCTGAAGAAACCAGTCAAAAGATCTTAAGACAGAAGTTGTTACTTATGTTCATATGCTGAAGACTCAAGCTCCTAAAGACAATGTGTTCTAAGGAAACTAGTCAGAAGATCTGAAGAAAAAAGTTGTAAACTAAAGTCCAGATGCTGAAGACTCAAGCTTCTAAAAGACAGCATGTTCCAAAGAAGACAAAGTCAAAATATCCGAAGACAATGTTTCTAACTGAAGTTCAGATGCTGAAGACTTTGTGTTTCTAATAATAAGGTTCTAAAAATAAGGATTCTTAAAGAATCAAGTGCTAAAGATTCTAAAGACATAAGGTCTGAAGATTCCAAATACTTGAACTTCTAAAGGTCCAAGATTATCTACAACGGGTTCCAAGACCAAGTGCTGAAGATTCTAAAGATGCAACTCTTAAGACTCTGAACACTTGAAGCTCTTCTAATCCAAAGGTCTGCTACAAGAGGTTCTCACGACCAAGTGTTGAAGACTCTGAAGACGCGGTTCTGAAGACTCTAAAGACTTGAAGTTATGAAGACCTTATGTTATGTTCTCACTTCTAATCTCATACTCACATAAGCTTTTGAAGTGCAGAAGGAAAGAATATAACCGTAACACAATACAATAGTACACAGTACGAAAAGCTTAATGCCACTACCTCTCCGCTAACTTATAATGTGGAAGAGATAAGGACATCATAGTACTATTTGTAATGACTCTTTTTCAAATAGCCAGCGACTTTATTTTGCTTGGATATATAAGAAAAGAATCGTATGTTTTAAACTGTTGATTTTGGTTAGTTAGTCAGTTGTTTTCTCAACACATGATGCTAAATATTGATGATCTTGACATAGGTTGCTTGGTTGGGTGCTAAAAGCTGCAAGTTACAAGTCACTGGTTGTTGGTGTTCAATGTTAAAATGAAAGTTGTCATTATTGGAACACAAACAAAAGCTATCAACCACTATAACAATACTAAGAACAACTGTTATCAAAATGATTCTTCAATGATGTTGATAATGATTACAATGAAATAATTGATTCACAATGTGCTTAATTTCATATGCTGCACAAAGTTTGCTAAGCCGCAAAAGATAATGAAGATGATCATGAAAGCTCCAGTTACAAATCCACAACACAAATGTTGTGCTCTAAAGTGATCATAGTGATGGGGATCTGTAACGTATAGCCTAAATATAGTACTGCAAGTGCACAGCCTATCGAAGTAATATATAAGATTATCGAACCACAGAGACCAATTGTCAATCTATCAACTCTATTGCTAAGGTGCTTATCTAAGGTGAACAAGAATATTGATGTGAGTGCAGTGCAACAAAGTAAATGAGCGAGGTAAATAACAGTTTAAAAGACAGGTTGAAATGTAAATCATGTAATCAGATATTGGTCCGGTCATGCGTAGATGAAACTACTTATGGGGCAGTATTTTCTATTGATAGCAAAGAATCAATTTAACGGGAACTTGTAGCTTTTGACTACTAAGAACCGAATTTACTCTTTAAATTAAATTCCTTTATTGTCACATATAAAGGGTGCCTTCCGCGTTAAAGAGGTAAACCTATTTTTAAGAAATTGATAGTTTTGACTTAACAGAAAAGTAATTTTACTTGGAAAGATTAACTTAAAGAGACTTTTGGCTTTTGACCAAGAGTCAGATTTCAAACCTACAAACGCGTCCGAAAATAGTTTCAAAATCGTTTTCTAAAAAGGTCAATGATTCCTATTTAACCAATCAACGGCTTTCGCTCTTTTTGTTTGGTTAAATAATAATCAAGTCGTATCATTAGTTTGGACGGCTTTCGATCTTACCCAATAAACATTTAAACATAATTGACTTAAGTTAAAAGCAAAACATCCCCAGAGTATTTTCACTAGCATGATAATTGGAACACGACCATGATGACAATCATTACATCCAAACCTTTATAGTTTAGCCAGACATAATAAGTGCGAGTCTATAAAACGTGTAGACTATGATAAGAGCGAGTAAGTAAAAGAGTGCGAGTCTATAAAACGTGTAGACTATGGTAAGAGCATTTAGAGTCTATAAAACGTGTAGACTATGGTAAGAGCATTTAGAGTCTATAAAACGTGTAGACTATGGTAAGAGCAATTATAAGTAGAGAAATACAATAAAATAGAACCTTGCTCCAGTCGGAGACTTGAATCTGATACAAATCTGCGGAATGGTAAGGCTGGTATGATGAACTTCAACCAAAGTGCTCCAAGACTCGATTACAACTCAATCTACACCGCAATAACTCCCCGATGTGAAGAGATTATTACTTTACAGAAACTGATAGTATATGGCTTAAGATTGTACTAAGCTTGGATGAAACTAAAAAATGAAAATCGAAAACTATTTATAGAGGATCCTTGAGATGCGTAAAGACCAGCATGCCCCTCAACTTCTTCTGAGCGGGAAACTTTTGTGAAGGCCGCGGGCGCGGTGGCAGTGGCCGCGGGCGTGGTGGCTGGAACTGCCAGATCGTGGGAACGTGGCAGTTGGTCTCTGGGTGAAAGTGGGCCACGTCATCGCGTTCCCTGTAGCCGGCGCGGCGCTGAACGCCATAAGTGCAGAATATCTTGAAAAACCCTAATTTCTTGGCGTTTTGGCTCGTTTCTTCACAGAAGGCTCTGAAATGACAAGAATCCTGAAAACAAAGGAAAAAGGAACATAATACGAGAAAATGATAATAAAAACTAAGGAAAAACATGTGATAGTTGAGTCAGAAATATAGTGCGATTTAGTGCGATCAAATCCTCCCACGCTTAGACCTTTGCTTGTCCTCAAGCAACAACTCTTAGAAGTAGATGAAAGAAAATTATGGTGTATACAGGTTTTGGGCAAAGAGGGCTTCTAAGTTCGAGTAAGGGTGTGTTGTCAGGCACTAACTATCTGAACCAAGGGTATCGTAATTACACTACTCGCAGAAATGCGGACATAAACCTCATAAGTATACAGATCGATCCTAATATCCTTACTATGCTAAGACTTCTTTTTGTACGAGGTCCTTTTTCATTCAGGCGCAATCACATTAAGCCCGTTATCGGTACATACTCATGGTGTAGTGACCGGTTAGTGACTCTGATCTCAAGTGATGGGATTCTGGTACAAGAGTTGGTTTAACCCCTTTTTATTTTACCCATTTGCAGTTGCGGGGGATCGGACCGTAGTCCGCCCTACCAAGTCCAGCACCAGATACCTCTGGACCAACTACAACGGATGTGCCTTATATATATTTTTTTTCTTTGTTTTTATTAGTGCTTACAACTTTCTTGAGTTGAGTAATCTTTGTGAGGATCACCCAACTCGTAGTCGTATTCATACTTTATTTTATAAACTTTTAAGGCAAAATAGAGATCATCCACTTATATTCATCGATCCTACACTTAGAGCATGCTTAGGCCGGAGCTGACTGCTAAGATAAACTACTTGAAGACCTATTTGTACAGTTTTATTCAAAATCATAGCATATTGGGAAGAAAGGATCTAATCTAAATGTTCAAAAAGGCTTACGGTGTTAAAACGATAACGAATTTTTCAAAAAGTGAGTGCCCAAGAAATAGACCCTATCTAGGACCTGTCTCATAGCCCAAATCCTTAAAAACAACCACAATTCTTTGAAAAAGATTTTGTAAAAATTTTGTAAGGCTAAAAAGTGGGGGAAATGAAAGGGTACACTACGCAGAAAGACTCGCCTATCACATGCATTTTATTAACTACGAATATAACATACCTAAAAGGAAAAATGCGGAAGGGAAATAAAAGCAGGAAAAACGGGAAATAAAAGCGATAAATGCTCCTCCCACACTTAAATCGGACATTGTCCTCAATGTTCCAAAATAAGGTAGGAGGAGGTACCTGAAAACGCTAGTGGGGGCCACTAGGACCTTCACCATCCTGGTTGGTACGACCGGAACGGCGGCTACGGCTGCGACGGTGGCTCTCTCGGTCCAAAACTAGCTGCTCCATTCTCTCTGTCAAGGCGGCATTTGCCGCTTGTAGCTCTTGGGTCCTACCAATGAGGGTGCCTTGGGTTGCCTCCATCAATTGGAAGTGACGAGTGTATGTGGTCTGGTTAAGGTGTTGTTCTCTCTGGAAAGCCAGCTGACTTTCCATAATAGTGCGCAGAGAGCTAGCATTTTGCTGTTGGGATGCTTGCATGAAGGCCATGTTATCGGTCGCCTGTTGCTGCAAAGTAGCAAGGAGGGTGTCCCTCTGGGCCTCTCGGGCCATATGCTCACGCCACATGTCCTCAGTGACATGGAAACTAGGAGCTGTACCTGCATGTGGGTTAGAAGTAGATGGTGTCGTGTGTGGTGGTGAAAAGTGGGGTGGTTCTTCCGTACGGAAATCGTACTCATCATCAGTGTTGTTACCCTCATTTAAAGGTAGATTTGGGGGCAACGGACCAATAAAAGCAGGAGCGTTGAGATCGTAGGTCCAGTTACGCTCAAATCTGATATCAGTACGACGGGTGCAAGGAATAACAACACTGGGTACAGCGGCACCTCCAACCATGAGGAAGTAACCACCTTCCCTCCTCGTCTTGCATAAACGCATATCCTTTAAAAATTTAAGATTTGCAATACGAGGAGGAAGTGGCTCAAGGGTGGCAAGTTCTGTATCCAATCCTATGGCACGAGCAATAGTAGTAATCAGTCCACCAAAGGAAATCGGCCCACCTTTTCTTAAAACATGGTGCATGTGGGCAATCATAAATGGGACTGGATTAACTTTGGTGTCTGTGAGGCAGCTCTGCATGATAATTAATTCTTTAGCATTCACCTTGTTTGGGTTTTCCCGAGAAAAGATGGTGGATGCTAAAAGAAATCTAAAAACACGAAGGGCAGGATTGTGGATATGAGAAGCAAGTAGGCCATCAAAAGATGTGGCATTTTGTTTAGTAATCCTGGCCCAAAATGCTTCAAATGCCCAATCCGTGTCTAAAGGTGCTTCACAAACGGCACCATCCCCATAAGGCCATCCTAACATGGCAGCTAGACCGTTAGTGGAGTAGTCATATTCAACATTAAACATTCTAAATTTTACTCCACCTACGGTGCTAGCAGTGTTAGGAGAGACGTTATAAATTAAAGAACTCAAAAATTCGAATGTCAGCCTAGGGTAGGTTGGTGCTTGAGTAGCAAAAATATCATGCATGCCTAGTTTGTCGAGAAGGAAAAATACACTATGGTGTATACCTAATGAATATAGACAGTTTTCATCGATATACCTGGTAGAGTGTATTGGTGTTGTCAGCAATTTCTCAAGCCGCTTTTGTTGTCTTTCTCCGGGTTGGCCATCTCGCAAAATGTAGCCGTGATACTCCATAGGATTTTCTTGTGGATGAATATAAAGAGAAAGAATGGGATGTAGAAGTAGTGAAGGTGTGAGGAAGAAAATGAAATAGTGGGGGTATTTATAGGTAGTGAAGAAAAATGGTGGTTGATGAATATTTATGATGGGAATAAATGTAGTGGGGTAGGTATGGATAATAGAGGAAGTTATGGGGGGTTAAGAATGGAAGAAAATGGGATTGGAAGTGGAAAAAGAGGCAAAATGGGGGGAAAACCGAGCCACTAGCCATTAGGTGACCGTTACGTCACCGCGGGCGCGGCAGGGATCACCGCGGGCGCGGTCAGGGCGAGCCAAGTTGGGCCGGTCTTGCTTCCTTTCCATTGGGCTTTTCCTTCCTTGCCATTAGCTTCAATTTTTGGAGGTGTACCTAGTTTTCTTACGAACGTGCATATATGTATGTGAATACATATATACATGTATATTTATTTATTTTTATATCAAAATTTTCATTATGGTGACCAGAAAAACAAAAACATTAGTAAATGAAAGATATATATAGAGAAAAAAAATACATATGCATATATATATATATATAGGTACGGACATCGGGTCACCAAAATAGTTATTAATAATGCAGGAAACAGATAATGCAAATAAAAATGAGTCTGAAAAGGAAATCAACATAATACTAATAATACTAGAACTAGAGATCTTGTGAATAACACAGATCTATCGCCAACCGGGAGGATGCTCTGCAGGAGTGTCTGGGCCACGCAGCTCAGTCAGCTGGCGTCGAATCTCTGCATCCTCGTGAGCTAATTCATCTAACTCACCAGCAAAGGTAACATCATTCAGTTCCAACTGTAAATGAAGGTCAGCCACCTCATTGTGGAGAGTGGCTATCTCAGTGCGCATAGCAGTCAACAGAGTGCGAATATCAGGTTCCTGCAAGCTGAGGTTATTAGTAAGAACAATAGTGCGTGTAACCTCGGGTCGGGATGTGTGATCTGGAGTAGAGTCCTCGGGAGCAGGAGTGTATTCAGGAGTAGGATCTTCGGAAGCAGGAGTGTATTCTGGAGTGGGATCTTCGGAAGCAGGAGTATATTCTGGGGCATACTCTGATATCTCACCCCAACCTTCTACAGAATAGTTCCAATTAGCAGGGTTGGAAACACAAGTCATCTGAGGGTCTGGCAGTGTGAAGGTGTAAACTGTCTGGTCATCGATGAGCAATCTGTACTGATATGGGTGGAAAGAGGCCCTCCTCATGAGCCCACGATCCATGCAAAAGTCTAAATCCAGGAAAGTATATCCACAGTATGGGGTCAGCTGTGCTATCATACTGTCCAAACCCAAAGCAGAAGCTATCTGTGTCACATTCCCTCCGGAATGAATGAGTCCTACAGCGGATCGAGCAGTCTGCTCGAGGCTCTCTATCAGAAAACCTCCACTAGCTATAGGTCTGGACTGACTGGCACAATATAGGAAAAGGATCTCCTCAGCGGTGACTAAGTGGTCACAGTAACTCCTCCCAAAGAAAGTGTGGCACAGAATCATCTCGAAGTATCGGAAAGCCGGGTTATGGATCTTCCTGGACAGCTGGGTAGAGGGATCAAGGTTGGCTCCATCAGTAATGTCCTGCCAAAATTTATCAATATCTCTGTCCATATAGTAACTCAATGGTAACTCAGTGATAGCGGTCGGTCCAGTTTGGAAACCAAGCAAATCCCCAAATTCTTTGATGGTCAGGGTATACTCGGTACCAAACAATCTGAAACTTAGGCATCCTCGCTCATCTCCTTCACCCACCCATGGGTTATAATCCACAGAGCTAAGAAACTCCAGAGTAAGGTTCCTGTAGGTTTTGTGGACATCATCAGCATAATAATCCCAGCCAAGTTGGTTGCACAGATACCTAATACTTGGCTCAATCCCGAGTGCCTCCATGCAGCTCTGATCGGGGTACCTAGTGGGTACCATAGGTCTAGCAGATAAGGTAGCAAATCGGGCTTTTTGTGCTTCATCCCTGAAAATCACAACCATACCATCGGGGTAATGCATCCTGAAAATATAAACACAAGAAATTAGTCCAGATAAAACATATATAAATTAATAAAATAAAATAAAATTAAGAATAAACCATGGGTTGCCTCCCATGCAGCGCTTGTTTAACGTCTTTAGCTTGACGATTAGATCTTACTTTATGTGGGTATTGGTGGGTCTATAAGAATATGACTAGAGTAGTCAACAGGCAAATCGCCTCCTTTGTATAGCTTCAGTCTTTGTCCATTTACCACAAATGGAGCGCATGAATTGTTTTTGATTTCTACTGCTCCAGACTTTAGAACTTTTGACACTTCAAATGGACCTGTCCATCTTGAACGAAGCTTACCAGGAAAAAGTCGTAACCTTGAGTTAAATAGGAGAACAGGGTCACCAATGTTGAAATCTTTCTTGATGATTTTTTTATCATGCCACATCTTGGTTCTTTCCTTATATATGATGGCATTCTCATAGGCATTCAAGCGAAGCTCTTCTAGCTTGTGAATGTCCAGGATACGTTTTTCTCCGGCTTTTAGGTAATCTAGATTCAAGGATTTAATGGCCCAATAGGCTTTATGTTCTAGTTCGAAGGGTAAATGACAGGACTTTCCATAAACCAATTGATAAGGAGTTGTTCCAATAGGGGTTTTATAAGCCGTTCTATAAGCCCATAAGGCGTCTTTAAGTTTTCCAGACCAGTCTTTTCTGGATAATGATACGGTTTTCTCTAGGATCTGCTTAATCTCCCTATTCGATACTTCTACTTGGCCACTGGTTTGCGGGTGATATGGTGTTGCTACTCTATGTTTTACTCCGTATTTGCTTAGAAGCTTGTCAAATATCTTAGATATAAAATGCGATCCTCCATCACTTATGACTAACCTCGGGGTTCCAAACCTAGGAAAAATAATATTCTTAAACAGTTTGATAACTACCTTGGTATCGTTTGTGGGTGATGCAACAGCTTCTATCCACTTTGAGACATAATCGACAGCTACTAGGATATACTTGTTACCCATTGAGGAAGGAAAAGGTCCCATGAAATCTATACCCCAGACATCAAATATTTCCACTTCTTGGATGTTACTTAAAGGCATTTCATCACGTCTTGAGATGTTCCCAGTGCGTTGGCATCGGTCACATTTTGTAATGTAAGTGTGGACATCGCGCCATACAGTAGGCCAATAAAAACCTGCTTGAAATATTTTGGCGCATGTTTTAGATGTGCTTGCATGTCCACCATAAGGTGCAGCATGACAATGTTTAATAACGTTGCCTACTTCTTCTTCCGGCACACATCGTCTGAATATATTATCTATTCCTCTTTTGAATAGGAGGGGTTCATCCCAAAAGAAGTGTTTAACATCACTAAAAAACTTCTTCTTCTGTTTGTAGCTTAAGTCAGGGGGTATGATATCAACGGCCAGATAATTCACAATATCTGCGTACCATGGTATGTTGTTCAAGGTTGAGATTTCCTCATAGGTCTCTTCTTCAGTTGAGTTTATCCCAGCTATTAATCTTTCATAAGTAGAGTGATCGTCTATAGGTATAAGTTCAGGTTTAAGGTGTTCTAACCTAGAGAGATGATCAACTACTAAGTTTTCAGCTCCTTTTTTATCCTTAATATCCAAGTCAAATTCTTGGAGTAAAAGAACCCATCTGAGCAATCTAGGTTTAGCATCTTTCTTACTTAACAAGTACCGGATTGCTGCATGATCTGTGTATACTATTATTTTTGCTCCCACCAAATAAGATCGAAATTTATCAATAGCAAAAACTACGGCTAGCAATTCCTTTTCTGTGGTTGTATAATTTAGCTGGGCAGCGTCTAGTGTTCTACTAGCATAGTAAATAACATGCAGTTTCTTGTCTTTTCTTTGCCCTAGTACAACTCCTACAGCGAAATCACTAGCATCGCACATGATTTCAAAGGGTTGTGTCCAATCAGGTGGTCTTATGATAGGTGCTGAAATAAGAGCTTGCTTTAAAACTTCAAAGGCCTCAAGACATTTTTGGTCGAATTCAAACTCGACATCCTTCATCAATAAGTTAGTTAAAGGTTTAGTTATTCCGGAAAAATTCTTGATGAAACGTCGGTAGAACCCGGCATGTCCTAGAAAACTTCTTACTTCCCTAACGGTCTTAGGTGGGTTTAGGTTTTCTATAACTTCTATCTTGGCCTTATCAACTTCTATACCTCTTTCAGAAATAATGTGTCCCAAGACTATCCCTTCATTTACCATAAAGTGGCATTTTTCCCAATTCAACACAAGGTTTACTTCCACACATCTTTTTAAGATTTTCTCTAAGTTTGAGAGGCAGTTTTTGAAATCAAACCCACACACTGAAAAATCGTCCATAAATACTTCCATAATTCCATCTAGGTAGTCTGCGAAAATTGACATCATACAACGTTGGAAAGTGGCAGGTGCATTACAGAGTCCAAAGGGCATTCGTCTATAAGCGAATGTTCCATAAGGGCAAGTAAATGTGGTTTTTTCTTGGTCCTCTGGGTGAATAGGGATTTGGAAAAACCCCGAATACCCATCAAGATAGCAGAAATATGAGTGTCTTGCTAGACGTTCAAGCATCTGATCTATAAATGGGAGAGGGAAATGGTCTTTTCTCGTTGCCTTATTCAACTTTCTGTAATCTATACACATACGCCATCCTCCTTCTGTTCATTTTGCCACATGCTCACCTTTCTCATTTTCCATAACAGTGATACCTCCTTTCTTGGGTACCACATGGACTGGGCTTACCCATTCACTATTCGAAATTTGGTATATGATACCAGCTTCTAATAACTTAAGAACTTCTTTCTTGACTACATCACTCATGATAGGGTTTATTCTTCTTTGATGTTCTCTTGAGGGTTTTGAATCTTCTTCTAGCATAATCCGATGCATGCATACGGATGGGCTTATACCTTTTAAATCTGAAACTTTATACCCTAAAGCTGAGGGATATTTTCGTAAGGTATCTAAGAGTTGATTTGTTTCTATTTGGTTTAGAGCGGCGCTAATTATAACAGGTCTATTCATCTCCTCATCCAAAAACTCATATCTTAGATTCTTGGGTAGTTCCTTAAGTTCTATAGTGGGTTTCTCAGTACGCGGCATAAGGTCAGGGGTAAGAGCTAAGCATTCGAAAAGGTTGTCGTCAATGTACGGTTCGATACTCTTAAATCCGTCATCCTCTAAAATAGGGGTTGATGGTAATTTGATTAAAGATTCGTTTTGTTCGAGCTCATTTACACATTCGTCAATGACGTCGATGGCATAACACGCATCTCCTATCACTGGTGCCATTAGAAACTTTGATAAAATGAACTCAATCTTTTCATCTCCTACCTCGAAAGTCAGTTTCCCTTTCTTAACATCTATTATAGCTCCGGCGGTCGATAGGAATGGTCTTCCTAAGAGGATTGGGATGTCTTCATCTTCTTTAATATCCATTACGACGAAGTCGGTCAGAATGTACAACTGACCAATCTTGACAGGTATGTCTTCTAAAATACCCATGGGATATTTGACAGATCTATCAGCTAGTTGTAAGGACATCTTAGTAGGTTGAAGTTCTCCTAATTTTAACCTCTTACAGACGGCCAGAGGCATCAGTCTTACGCTTGCTCCTAAGTCTAAAAATGCTTTGTCTATCATATGGTTACCTAGGATGCAAGGGATAGAAAAACTTCCAGGGTCTTTATCTTTCTTGGCGAGTTTATTTTCGGATATAGAATGACATTCTAAAGGCTTGGGATCATCGAGTCGCCGTTTATTGGTCAAAATATCTTTCAAGAACTTAGCATATGATGGTATCTGGGTTATAGCTTCAGTAAAAGGAATCTCTACATGGAGTTTCTCTATTACCTTAATAAACTTTTGGTACTGGTTTTCTACTTTGGTGTTTTTCAGCCTCTGTGGGAACGGAATAGGTGGTTTATAAGGTTGTTGAGTGTTATTCCCTACTTCTGGTTTTGATTGCTTTTCTGGTTTCTCTGGTTCCTCTACCTGGTCTTTAGGTGTAGCATCTTCCATAGGTTTTTCTGATGTGCTTAAGTTAGGATTTCTAGGCCCTTCATAAGCAGTTCCACTTCTTAAGGTGATAGAATTTGCTTGGCCTTTTGGATTTGGTTGAGTTTGTCCAGGAAATTGTCCTCCAGGTGCAACTTGTACAGAGGTGTTTTGTGCTACTTGGGAAATCTGAGTCTCAAGCATTTTGGTGTGGGTTATCATCTGGTCAAACTTGGTTGCCAGTTGAGTAACTAGTTCGTTCGTGTGAATGTGTTGGTTCATAAACTCCTTATTTTGCTGAGTTTGAGTCTGAATAAAGGTGTCTATGGTTTCTTTAAGGTTTGGTCTTGGGGGCACTATTTGCATAGGTTGGTTTTGTTTTTGCGTTTGGAATCTTTGAGGTCTCGAAGGTCCGGGATTTTGGATAGGGTTATTGTTTTTGTAAGAGAAATTCGGGTGGTTCCTCCATCCAGGATTGAAGGTATTCGAGAAAGGGTTCCCTTGGGTATAGTTAACTTGGTCTGAGCTAGATTCGTTCAAAAGGTTACAGTCAACGGTTTGATGTCCTTGAGTTCCACAGAGTTCGCATTCCGATTGGATTGCTGCTACTGTGGTTGGGTTTTGAGACATGTTCTCGACTCTCAAAGCTAGGGCGTCCATCTTGGCATTAATCATGTCCATGCAACTTACCTCATGCTTTCCTCCATGGCTCTCCTTTTTCTCCACTGTCGCTCGTTCTAATCCCCACTGGGCGTGGTTTTGGGCCATGTCCTCTATTAGGGCACAAGCGTCAGGGTAAGGTTTGTTCATCAACGCTCCGCCAGCGGCAGCGTCTATGGACATCTTTGTGTTGTAATGGAGTCCATTATAGAAGGTATGTATGATTAACCATTGCTCCAGGCCATGGTGCGGACAAGCTCTTAAAAGTTCTTTATATCTCTCCCAGGCATCAAAAAGT
This sequence comes from Vicia faba, assembly GCA_948472305.1. Classification (NCBI taxonomy): domain Eukaryota; kingdom Viridiplantae; phylum Streptophyta; class Magnoliopsida; order Fabales; family Fabaceae; genus Vicia; species Vicia faba. Next base: position 776,351,300 of record OX451741.1, on the reverse strand, counting down.
GATTCGCCTTGGTTTTGGGTGAAACAAGTGATCAGGTTCCTAAGAACAGCGGTCTTGCTTGGTGGAAAATATCTCGCAAGAAAAGCTCTCCTAAGGTCTTCCCAAGTTGTTATTGAGTTAGCTGGAAGGGCGTCTAACCAGTCGTGAGCTTTACCTCTAAGGGAAAAAGGAAACAGTCTTAAACGGATGGCTTCGGGTGTGGCTCCATTTGCCTTAAGGGTGTCAGCTAACTGGATAAATACCTTTAAATGTTGATTCGGGTTCTCGGTAGCGAGACCAGCGAATTGGTTTTGTTGTACTAATTGTAATAATGAGGGCTTTAGTTCAAAGTTGTTGGTAGTTATAGTAGGGTTTACTATACTAGAACTAGGTTCCTCGTTAGATGGTTGGGCGAATTCCTTGAGTGGTCTTTGGTTACGATCTTCTGCCATAGCTCTTCTTATCTTGCGTATAAAAAGACGGGCACGAGCGTAACGTTCAGGTTCTACTAAAGGATCTATTAGGTTACCGGTGCTACGATTTCTACGCATCTACCGGCTAGAATAGCCTTAGTCTAAACGGGATAACAATAGGGTACAAAATTTGACGAAGTTGGTCCCCGGCAACGGCGCCAAAAACTTGATGGGGATCTGTAACGTATAGCCTAAATATAGTAGTGCAAGTGCACAGCCTATCGAAGTAATATATAAGATTATCGAACCACAAAGACCAATTGTCAATCTATCAACTCTATTGCTAAGGTGCTTATCTAAGGTGAACAAGAATATTGATGTGAGTGCAGTGCAACAAAGTAAATGAGCGAGGTAAATAACAGTTTAAAAGACAGGTTGGAATGTAAATCATGTAATCAGATATTGGTCCGGTCATGCGTAGATGAAACTACTTATGGGGCAGTATTTTCTATTGATAGCAAAGAATCAATTTAACGGGAACTTGTAGCTTTTGACTACTAAGAACCGAATTTACTCTTTAAATTAAATTCCTTTATTGTCACATATAAAGGGTGCCTTCCGCGTTAAAGAGGTAAACCTATTTTTAAGAAATTGATAGTTTTGACTTAACAGAAAAGTAATTTTACTTGGAAAGATTAACTTAAAGAGACTTTTGGCTTTTGACCAAGAGTCAGATTTCAAACCTACAAACGCGTCCAAAAATAGTTTCAAAATCGTTTTCTAAAAAGGTCAATGATTCCTATTTAACCAATCAACGGCTTTCGCTCTTTTTGTTTGGTTAAATAATAATCAAGTCGTATCATTAGTTTGGACGGCTTTCGATCTTACCCAATAAACATTTAAACATAATTGACTTAAGTTAAAAGCAAAACATCCCCAGAGTATTTTCACTAGCATGATAATTGGAACACGACCATGATGACAATCATTACATCCAAACCTTTATAGTTTAGCCAGACATAATAAGTGCGAGTCTATAAAATGTGTAGACTATGATAAGAGCGAGTAAGTAAAAGAGTGCGAGTCTATAAAACGTGTAGACTATGGTAAGAGCATTTAGAGTCTATAAAACGTGTAGACTATGGTAAGAGCATTTAGAGTCTATAAAACGTGTAGACTATGGTAAGAGCAATTATAAGTAGAGAAATGCAATAAAATAGAACCTTGCTCCAGTCGGAGACTTGAATCTGATACAAATCTGCGGAATGGTAAGGCTGGTATGATGAACTTCAACCAAAGTGCTCCAAGACTCGATTACAACTCAATCTACACCGCAATAACTCCCCGATGTGAAGAGATTATTACTTTACAGAAACTGATAGTATATGGCTTAAGATTGTACTAAGCTTGGATGAAACTAAAAAATGAAAATCGAAAACTATTTATAGAGGATCCTTGAGATGCGTAAAGACCAGCATGCCCCTCAACTTCTTCTGAGCGGGAAACTTTTGTGAAGGCCGCGGGCGCGGTGGCAGTGGCCGCGGGCGCGGTGGCTGGAACTGCCAGATCGTGGGAACGTGGCAGTTGGTCTCTGGGTGAAAGTGGGCCACGTCATCGCGTTCCCTGTAACCGGCGCGGCGCTGAACGCCATAAGTGCAGAATATCTTGAAAAACCCTAATTTCTTGGCGTTTTGGCTCGTTTCTTCACAGAAGGCTCTGAAATGACAAGAATCCTGAAAACAAAGGAAAAAGGAACATAATACGAGAAAATGATAATAAAAACTAAGGAAAAACATGTGATAGTTGAGTCAGAAACATAGTGCGATTTAGTGCGATCACATAGAAGAAAATAGAATAAGGGTTGTTGTCCAGAATTTTCTAAGGTGAATCAAGATGAAAAAGTTCTTCTCTTTACTACATCAAGATCAATAAAGCTTCCAAAAGCTTATGAAGAATAAGACTTCAGCAATTCAAGTGCTTTGGGCTGTTTTCCGAGAAGAAGCTACTTGAAGAAAAGAAGACCACACATCAAGCCACAACACAATGTAATACTTTTAGTGTGTATTAGGATCTTCTGATATATGCTTAAATTATGTTTACATCTAGCTTTTTTAGAAGCATATTATTGTAAAAAAATGTAAATCAAACCGTTGTTTGATGATACCTTGAGAGGCTAAGTGAAGGTATGTGCTCAAGAAGATAGTGACTGAAGGTCATTATGAAATCCTGGTAGTGGTTTCTATTGAGTCAATGGTAGTCATATATCAAAGGGGATTAAGTGAAGGTCAACCTTCTGAGATTACTGATGGATGTCATTGGAAGGAAATCCTGATAGGAGATTTTGGAGAATAAGATTATGTTGGGTCAATGAATGTTATATCCGGTTTGGATCCCTGAACTTTTCATTGGATGTTTGTCATTGGAGGTTTCCCGTGCGATTGTAATCAGATTGATTATAGTGGATTAAGTCCTTGAGTTTAAGGCGAAATCACCTCGGAAGGGTAGACTAGATTAGCTTGAGGGTTTCTCAAGTGAACCAGGATATGTCGCGTGTTCTTTACTTTTGCTTATGCTTTAGAGTTTATGTTTTCTGAACCAAATTAGAAGCATTAATTAGAAGTAACAATCAAAATCATTGTTCAACTAATAAGGCTTAGAAGTGAAAATTTTACAAGAAAGGAAAACCCAATTCAACCCCCCCCCCTTTCTTGCGTTTTCTTCACACCTTCAATTGGTATAAGAGTTCGGTTCTATTATTGATGGATATCAAACACCTATTAGTGTCAGATAAAGATCTATATGCTTTGTGAAGAAATACTCTAAGGTGATAGTTATTCAATTTTCAACTACTGTTTAAATCCAAAAAATTGAAGAACAAGCTAACAAGAAAAGATTCATCAAATAAGAAGTTATATATGTTGAATCCTTTTGATTAAGTTCCTTGAGAAGTATGAGATGTTTTCAAGAAACGAATTAGTCCACCCTTGAATTTCTCATATGACTTCATTAGGAACCTTTTCAAAATAAGAATCACTGTTATCTTATGATATATAAGAACCTCGTGATAAAACCGTCTACTCAAACAGATAGAAGATCTTGTGAAGATATAATCATTGGTTCTGTCGAAAAAGGCTTTGCAGAAGACTAGACATTGTTGAGGAAAGAACGCTTATTGATGCATCAGAAGTATGGTCAAAGACTAACTCTAAACCAGTTAGAACAACATTGCAAGAACAAGATTGTTAATGAGAAATGTCAAGTTTTGATTATAACAGATTTTGCAATTTGTTCAAGAAAACAAAGATTTCAGAAGATGTTAAGCAATGATAGTTAATTCTCTCTATCACACAGCTTCTCAGAAGTTCATGAAATATTGACCTTCTGAAAATAAGCTTATGTTCAAAGGAAGCCTGATAAACAGATGAATATTCTGATAATAAAAGATCATAATATATGTGCTCTGAGGACTCTTTCAAAAGTCAGACGAATGATTCTAAACAGAAGAATGACGAGGTCGTCTAAAGAGAAGACTCTGATTCTAGTTCCCAGATTAGACATTAGATTTCAAAAGAAGGTTACTCTTCTCAAATCAAAAAACTGAGAATACTCAAAAAGATAAGAGGAATCAATATGAATATAATTCATAACCTCTGAAAGACTACTCTGAAGAAATCATAAGAAGAAAGAAGTAAATCAGAAGCTGTACTTAAGAGAAAAGCTTAAGTTAAAGAAAAAGTTAAAGATAGATGGAAAATCTTCAACGACATGACAAGCTGATCAGAAGCTCTATCAAGGACTAGCTGAAGTCAAAACCAGAATGGAAAGCACTCAGATAAAAGAATCATCGTAAATATTTCAGAATCTCAAAGGTATGTTTTCTTTTATATATAACTAATTAGAACTTCTGATAAAAATATTTCTACAAGTTAGAAGATGTTTTTAAACAGAAGCATTCCAAATGTTAGTGCAACTCAAAATTGTGAATTTTATGATTAAGTGAAAATTTCATGATCTGGAACATTCTCTCTTCCAAGATAAAGATCCTTTAATCAATTCTCTAGCCAATGTGAACTTGTAAGTTCTCTTGAGAATGATTCAAATATTTTACGTATGATGTATTTAATAATATCCTCTCATTCAAGCAGTTATGTTCAATGTTATGCTATCTCGGCTCCAGTACGTCACCTCTAAATGCTAATTCACTTAAATTCCTTATTTAGAACCTATATGGTACTCCATCTTTATAAAGACTGATTCACTCCATTCCTCTTCTTTGAAATTCTTGTCCTGTGCCAGTGATCTATGTAATTCTTGCGGATTAATACAACTTCTCTCAACCTCTTAAATGTGTGTGTGTGTGTGTATATATATATATATATAATGATTCATCATATTTATCTTATCCTCTCATAAACTAATTCCTATCAAAATTCATCCTCTCATCTGATTCATCATGCCTCAACAAATCTTTCTTAGAAATGAACATTTTCTTGAAATCACCATCAAAAAACAAATTGAAATCTCCTCTCTTGAAAGTAACATTTCTTCTAGCATCTCAGATGTGTTCTATTTTCAGCAATGGACAAGATACTTCAGCATGTTGAAGAAACCTGTTTACGTGAATCTTTTTAAAGAATTCTGGAAGCATGCTTATCTTGACTATGAGAATGGTTCCATTCAATCTTATATCTTTGAAATTCCCATCACCATTACTCCCTTCTCAATCACTTCCGCCACTGGATGTGAGAATGTAGGTGTCACAGTTGACTACGTCAAGTCTAGGTTTATGATGTCTGACAAATTTGATTCTCTTCATGACATGTCATTAGGATATGAACCTATCAATCCTGAAAATCTACTTCCCATTCCCAAAGCTTGGTTCAAGCTTGTATTGTCCAACTTTCTTCCCAGAGGGAATAATCAAGACCTTTCGAGGTATGATGACCAAACATCCATCTATCATCTGATGAATAATAATCGTGTAAGCTTTCTACAGTCAATCTTCATTTGTCTTTGGAAATCTATTTCCGAGTCTAGGAATCACATAAAGTCTTATATTCCTTATGGACACGTTTTGTCTGAAATTATTTTTCAAGAGGGAGTAATGGATATTTTCAAAGAAATGATAAAAGAAGTTGGTCCACAAAACTGTCCTGAAGACTGCTTGTTAAAATCTAAGTGCGAGATTTTCATTAGTTATGAAAATATGACTTGTCTCTTCGAAAGTAGGATCATTTTTCATATCATCTATTTAGTTTTTCAAATTTAAAAACCTGTATCTTTTGAAGTGTCTTAATTAATGAAGTTTTTATTTTGTGCTAATTTGTTGTTGTTAATTATGCACCATTATGATATAACATGTAAGAAGACAATATACTCTCTTATACGTATATGAGAAATAGGTCTAAAAATATTTGGCGTGTGTCAGTTACCTTTCCCATAGATTAAAGGGTAACTCTCAAACTTCTTTTTGTTTAAAATTATCTTCATAAATAAGATTAATTAATCATTATGCTTCCCAACATATCTAAGTTCTCTAGTATTTACCTAGATTATCATAGCCTATCTAATGGATGTCAGGCCTAGATTCTCTATCAGTTTATATAAATAGCCGAGGTCTCCCTTTTTACCTTTCATCACCCTCATTCCAAATAGAAAACCCTTTAATTTCTCCTTTTCCTGATTTTACAATGTCTTCTATAACTTTTCATGGCAATGAGGAAACTCTTGAAACTATTCAAGAAAAACGACCCAATCTTCGCAGGCTCAAACACCATGGTTTGGACCTAATAAGAAGTATGCAAATCCAATCTTGGACATGCTACTTTACTCTGCTTAGAGGTCCCATCTTCCTTATCCTTGTGAAGGAATTCTGGAAGTATGCCAAAATTAGTGATGATGGTAACACTATTCTGTCTGAAATCTTCAGACTTCCCATTATTGTCACCATATCTTCCATTGCAAGAGTCATTGGGTGTATCTCATCTGGAGTCACCATTGATGACTATCAATTCTACCTAAGTTTTATTGAAAGATTTAGGGTTCTTCATGACAGTCTAGTACCATATGAACCAACAAATCCTGGAACTCTTCTTCCTTCAACCAAAAATTGGTTCAAGTTCTCTCTTTCCAACCTCCATCCTCGAGCCACAACAAGAAGCACTATGTCTCATGATGGCAAAATATTTGTTTTCCTCTTGATCCATCACTTCAAGATCAACCTTCCCAAATACATATTTAATCATCTCAAACACTCCATTGAAATATCAAGAACTCAGATTCAATCCAATATTCCTTATGAAAGGATACTATCTAAAACAATAATCCAAGACAGAGTGTGGGAGTTGATAAATAAAAATGGACGGGATAATGCATTGGTTGAAGAATATTCCGCTAGGATTGATATTGTTCAAGATTTTGATAATTGAAATCTTGTCTGTAATGTTTTAGAAAATTTAAAGTTTTCTTCTACTTTGTTTTTCTTTTCTCTTAATGCACTCTGAAGTTTTCTTCTATCTGATTTAAAATACGACATTATCTTTTTGATGATGTCAAAATGGGGGATGTGATACGGTGAGAGAATTGAGTTGGTTGTTTGCGTTTTATCGTAAATGTTGCAGATAGCAAGAGTCGCCACCGACTTTTATTTTATCCAAAAGGAAAGGCTGAAAAGAACAGGAAAGACCTTTAGAGAAGTTTTCTTGAGTTCGGGGGGTAGATTATGAAAAGGGAAGGTATTAACACCCTTTTCATCTGTAGATATCTACGGGCTCTTAGTTGTTTGCTAGATCACTTGCTTTTGTTTGAATGTGTGCTTGTGGTGTGGGTTTTGAAATTATTTTGAAAATATCTTTGTAATGGTTCTCGTTTCTATAAGAACGCGTACAAAGTGTTGTTTAGAGAATAGTTCGAAGAGGTGTTTGTAGTATGTGTTTGTGAAAGAGATTTTGAAAAGGTGTCTTCTTTGTAATGGCTCTCATTTCTATAAGAATGCGTACAAAGTGTTTGTCTTTTGAAAATGTTTCAAATGAGTGTGTTGGTGTATAAAATGTTTTTGTTGTGAGGAAGCGAGCAACTAGGAGCAAATCTACCTACTCAAAAGGTCTTAAATGTTCTTTTCCTCCTCCTTTATATGTTGACATCTTACCATTGTTTTGGTGAGAAGACCCATCGTTGGATGTAAAGGGACGGGCGTGGGATGTTTGTATAGTCATAGAAGGCAACCTATGGGACGTTTTAGCAATATCGTTTAGAGACTAGATCGTTTACCAAAGGCAACATCGAGGGTCATCGAGGGACTATGATCTTTTATCGAGGGTAACCTGGGGAGCTTCATTGTCCCACCTGACCTTGAACATAGAAGACATAGTAGCTAGCGCGTCCGCTAACTGATTCTCCTCTTTGGGAAAATGTTCAAAGGTTATCTCCTCAAAGTGTGGGAGCAACGTCAATACATACTCCTTATAAGGAATAAGATTTGGGTGCTTCGTATCCCACTCGCCTTTGATCTGACTGATCACTAGAGCGGAATCTCCGAACACACTCAAGAACTTAATCCTCAGGTCAATATATGCTCGAAGGCCCATGATGCACGCTTCATACTCCGCCATATTGTTGGTGCAGTTAAAACATGATCAGGCGGTGAACGGAGTATGACAGCCCTCAAGAGATATGATCACGGCGCCAATGCCATTACCCAACACATTTGAGGCTCCATCAAAATACATAGACCATCGAGATCCTTCCTCAGGTCCTTCATCCGGTCCAGGTGTTTCACAGTCAGTCATCAATATGATGTTATCATCCGGAAACTCGAAATTCATAGACTGGTAATCATCCACGGCCTGATGCGCCAAATGATCCACCAACACACTCCCCTTGATTGCTTTTTGGGTCGTGTATTGGATGTCATACTTAGTTAAGATCATCTTCCATCTTGCTATTCTTCCGGACAAGGCAGGCTTCTCGAAGATATACTTGATCGGATCCATCTTTGATATCAATAGGGTAGTGTGAGTCAGCATATACTGTCTCAGCCGGCAAGCAGCCCATGCCAAAGCGCAACAAGTTTTCTCAAGCAGTGAGTATCGGGTCTCACAGTCGATAAACGTTTTGCTAAGGTAGTAAATAGCATGCTCTTTTCGGCTAGACTCGTCATGCTGCCCCATCACGCACCCCATTGAATTATCCAGTACTGTCAAGTATAAGATCAAAGGTCTTCCTTCAACTGGAGGCATCAGAATTGGTGGCTCTTGGAGGTATTCTTTGATTATTTCGAAAGCGGTCTGAAATTCATCATTCCATTTTACCACTTGATCTTTCTTCAACAGCTTGAAGATTGGCTCACAAGTAGAAGTCAGATGTGAAATGAATCAGGCAATGTAGTTCAGGTGTCCCAAAAAACCTCTAACTTCCTTTTCTGTGCGGGGAGCCGGCATCTTCTGTATGGCTTTCACCTTTGCGGGATCCACATGAATACCTTTATCACTAACGACGAAACCCAGCAGCTTACCGGACCTTACCCCGAAGGTGAACTTGTTCGGGTTCAGCCTCAGTTTGTACGTCTTCAACCTGTCGAACAGTTTCTGGAGATGGTTAAGGTGTTCTTCTTTAGTCTGGGACCTTGCAATCATGTCATCAACGTAAACCTCAATCTCATGGTGAATCATGTCGTGGAACAAAGCGACCATGGCGCATTGATATGTTGCCCCAACATTCCTCAACCCGAAAGGCATTATCTTGTAACAAAAGGTGCCCCACTGCATAACGAAAGTTGTCTTCTCCATGTCCTCAGGAGCCATCTTAAATCTGATTGTAACCAGAAAAACCATCCATAAAGGATAAGATCTTATGTTGCGTAGTGTTGTCGACCAGAACATCGATGTGAGGCAGTGGGAAATTGTCTTTGGGGCTCGCCCTGTTCAGATATCTATAATCCACACACATCCGAACCTTACCATCTTTCTTGGGCACCGGAACTACGTTGGCAACCCACTGCGGGTAAGAAGTGGCAGCTAGAAATCCGGTGTCAAACTGTTTCATGACCTTAGCTTTGATTTTCTCAGACATCTCGGGGTGCATACGATGAACCTTCTACTTTATCGGAGGACAATCTTCTTTTGTTGGCAGGTGATGTACCACAATATCAGTATCTAACCCAGGCATATCTTCATAAGACCAAGCGAAGATCTCAACATAGTCGCGTAGCATCTGTATCAACCGTTTCTTGACGCTAGGCTCCAGATTTGCACCTATCTTGACCTCTTTCTTGTCCTCTTCTGTACCCAAATTCACTAATTCCACTGGCTCTTCATGGGGCTGTATGGCCCTCTCTTCCTATAGTAACAGTCTAGCAAGTTCCCCAGGCACTTCACAATCATCTTCACCTTCGTCCTCGGCTTGGTTGATCTAATTTTCAAAGTCATATCTGGTAGTAGCAGAGTCGTTATCAATGGGATCCAGAGTGGATGTGGATATGCATTATGATATGTGAGTGTGTGTAAGACAATAGCTGTTTTGATAAAGTGCAAGATAGAAAAGAAAAACAAGGAGCGCAAAATTTGTAATGCAAGAAAACGTCCAATGCTTTATTGATGATATATGAAAATGACAAATAATAAGCCCTCACAAACAAAACCAAGGTGCCTCGGGCAAGGCACCGGGCCGTAAAGTTTTAAACTATCTGTTACAAATCTCAAAACAAAAGTCTATTACTGTGTAATAAAATAAACGGGCATGAAGTCCTTCGCCGTCCAGTTGTTCAATCCACCGTTGGTATTCGGGTAGATCCAACTATCGATATCTGACTCTTCTTCATCATCCTCAATTGCATTCACTCCCTGATTACTGATGTGCAGAGGAGGTCTTCCAATCCGTGCGCGCCGAACAGCCCTTTGAGCCTCTGCAGTAAAGCCCAAACCAAACTTGTCAGTCTTGTGTGTGAAATCAGGGAGCTGACCCCAATTTGCACACCCACCTTTTTCAATTACAGCCCTGACATCCTTGAGGGAAGCCATCTTCATTGGAGGTTTGTCAGTAGCAACTTCAGTCAACACCAGAGTCTGGGGGACCTCTTCAAAGTTCTGACACGGGGTTTCGATGAACTCTCCATCCATCTCCACATACCGAAAGGAGTTAAGATGACTCACCATGTACTCCTCTTCTCCTTGCACTGTAAAAATCTTCCCCTTCACCAGATATTTCAACATTTGATGGAGCGTAGAAGTCACTGCCCCAGCCTTATGAATCCACGGGCGACCCAACAAGCAAGAATAAGATGGTCAGATATCTATCACATAGAAAGTAGATGCAAAAGTCTGAGAGCCAACTTTAACAGGGACATCCACCTCCCCGTGCACCATCCTTTTTGACCCATCGAAAGCTCTAACCACAATATTACTCGGCTTCAGAATCAAACCTTCACAATCTAGACGGTCTAATGCTTTTTTTGGAAAAACATTCAATGAGGATCTAGTATCCACCAGTACATGGGCCATAATAGTGCCCTTGCACTCTATCGAGACGTGCAAAGCATCATTGTGATTTCTTCCTTTAGCAGTTAGATCTGCGTCTGAGAAACCCAACCCGTTGTCAGTAGTCAAACTAGCTACACAGTCTTTGAATTGATCGACAGAAGTATCCTGCAGCACATGCACAATTTTGAGGAAAGCAATTAAAGCCTTTGCATGGGCTTCCGAACACAACAACAAGGATAACATGGAGATTTTCGACGGGGTATGCCCCAGCTGTTCGACTACGTTGTAGTCGTTCTTCTTGATAATCTTCAGAATTTCCTCTATCTCTTGCTTAGAGGTTTCTACGATGATCTTCTTAGGTGCCTCCATCCGGGCAGGCTCACCTGTGATTTCTTTGCCCCGAGTCTCAGATTGCTCGGCGACAGGGGTGATAACTGGAACAGGAACTGGGACAGTAGCTGATGTACTAGCAGATGGAATGATAACAGGTTTGTGAACAGTCAGAGGGGAAATCTCAGGAGAGAAGAGTCTTTCACTTCTGGTGACCTTGCTAGCCCCGACAATATTGCTGATATCAGCATCAGCTTCTTCAATCTTTAAGTCTTGCTTAACCCCATGGTAATACACATCGACCCCATAGTGCCAAGGGACAGCCTTATCCGGAGTGTATGGGATAGGACCAGGGATAGTAATGATTAACGAAGCGATTATTGGAACAGATGTAATCCTAACAGGCTTTCTCGAGGAAGCCTTGGAAGGATTGGCTGAAATGGTTATGATGGCAACATCTTCAATCGGAACTAACGAAATCAAAGTCTTATCGAACATGATCTCTTTGTTATCCATCAGGCGTTGAACACCTGATTTTAATAAATGGAAACCAGCAGACTGGATTGAACATAGGTGGCAACCTTCGCCACAACCCGGAAATAAATCGGCCAACAATATATTCTTCTTAACTGTCATCAAAGGAGTAGAAATTTCTTCCATAAAGGTCACAAATAAATCATCGTCCACAGTGTTTACTCCATGGCCATGCTTGGGCATAGGAGCAATTATGACGTTGGGCTTTTCCGGAGCGTCAAACTCGATTTCTTTAGCTTCAATCAAATCTTACACCTTATTCCTCAAGGCCCAACAGTTGTTTGTATCATGCCCTGGGCTATCAGAGTGATAGGCGCAACGGGCGTTCGGGTTATATAGCGGAGATGTGATGCTGGGATTCTTCGGGGCTTCCCTCAGAGTTATCAGGTTGGTCTTCAATAATTATGGTAGAATTTGAGACAAGGTCATATTGAGCCGAGTGTACTGTCTCTGCAATCTCTCCATTCTTTGTTGATTGTTGCATTGTGGGGCAACGGTGGGTCTTGATATTACTACCGCATTCACTGCTTGACGGCGTTCAGGCCAGTTTTGGCTCCTCGAGCTATAAACTGCACTAGCTTCTTTCTTACCGGCGAAAGGCTTCTTTTCTGTACTAGATGAAGTACCTTTCTGTATCTTACCACTTCAGATACCAGCTTCTACTCTCTCCCCAGTCAAAATCAATTCAGTAAAACTAGATGACGAACTACCGATCAAATGATTGAAAAATGGACCAAACAACGTCCCCAGAAACATATCAACCAACTCCCTGTCACACAGAGGGGGTTGGACTCTTCCAGCCAAATCTCTCCACTTCTGAGCATAGTCCTTAAAACCTTCACTTGCACCCATAGACATACCCTGAAGCTGAGTACGAGTGGGAGCAAGGTCGGTGTTATACTAATACTGCTTGTAAAAAGCAGCAACAAGGTCCTCCCAGTTTCGAACATTAGCTCCTTCCAATTGATAAAACCATTCAAGCTGAGTCCCTGACAGACTATCTTGAAAGAAATGCACCCACAAATTTCTATCATCGTGTAAGGTTGGATTTTTCTGACGTACGAGCGGAGATGGAGTTTTGGATAGGATGCTCCATCGTACTTGGAAAAAACCGGAGCTTTAAACTTATGAGGGATCACCACCCCTGATGCTAGTCCCAGATCTCCGAAGTCCAAACCAGGTATCTTCTGAATCTCCATAATGCTCAAACGGTCTTCAAGTTGTTTGTACCTATCCTCAGCAGGAGGATATTGTTCATCATCAAAATCAGTATCATTATCAGAGACCACGGGACTGGGGCCCTTTTCTTCCTCTTGGACCTCTTCTCCTTTGGATGAAAGAGACATATCAGCTTCCTGTTGCAACCTATTCCCAATATCTGTTACCCATATTCAGAAGAACCACCTTCTTCTTCTTCATCTTCTTCTTCTCCTTCAAGATGAGAGTCTTCAAATCCTCTTGCCCTTTAGCCAAGTTCAAGAACATCTCTTGGAATTGGGCATTCTGTGCCTCAAGAGCTTTGATGGCTTGATCGGCAGGTATTTTAGAAGACATTTCGTGCTAAAATAAACAGCGAAGAAGATGAGAAACCTGTAATGGTACCTATAATGATGTGCATGGTAATGGGATGCATATGTAATGATTTCAAAGACTTTGGGAGATTTAAATTTGCAAAACAAGAAATGAACAAACTTTATTAGATTAACTTGTAAAAATGTTTAACAATGCCTTTGAGGCGTTACAAAATAAATAAATGAAAAACAAATCTAAACTAAAGAAAGCAAAATCAGAAATCCCATGGACGCTTCCCCTTCGTGTTGACGTAGTCATTGATTGTCCTTTCATTGTCAAGTTGCCTAGTGAGCTTCAAGATCTTCCTCTCTTGCTCATGATACTTCTCCCGGTAGGTATCCTTTTCCTCCTTCAATTGAATCCAGGATCTCTTTAATGCCCCAAGATCAGTGGGCATGTAGGGATAAATGACTGTATAAGAAACACCCTCTTCATTGGTAGGCTCTACAATCACTGGCAAAACAGCTTCATAAGGCATCCCAATCTTCTGGGCTCGAGCTCGGACCCACTGGAGATAAGGTTGCATAGGGAGAGAAGTCTTTGGTCCTAGTTCTTGAGGGTCAAACCTGTTCACCATGCCCCAAGCTCGTATAAACCTTCGGCGATGCTCATAAATGTCCCCCTTGTAGTCAAAGACAATATCTGTAAGAAGTAGCTCATGAGGACCATCTCTCCGTGCGCGACCAAACTATCACAAAGCCAAGCAAGGACTGTAGGTTATTCCCCCTCTGATTCCAAGCAACGGAACATTAGGGTATCCACCACATCGATCAATGACAACAACACTTTCCATAGCCTTAGAACTCCAAAGAATGTCTGTATGGGCAAGGGACATTATCATGTAAGACCATCCTAAACCTTCCTCATTCTTCAACACAGATTTGGGGAGGTGCGAAATAAACCACCTCGCCAGCAAAGGCATGCAACACATGAGAGACCCTCTTCTACACACAGTACGAGTGTAGAGGGAATGCAAGATATCACCTAGAAGAGTAGGCACAGGATTGCGATACAAGAAGATCTTAACCGTATTCACATCTATGAAGGAATCTAGATTCGGGAAAAGAACCAAACCTTAGATAAGGAGATCCAAGATGTCTTCAAAAGCCTGAAAGTCTAAGTTATCCCAGAATAGTTGAGCTTGATCTATTAGAAACTTGGCTAAGAAGCCTTCAACCCCACTTCGTGTCTCCCAATTAGATACTACATCAGCCCTTTTTAGATGCAAAGCTGAAGCAATGTCTTATGGTCTAGGAGTCTCTTCCAAACCTGTGAAGGGCATCTGCTCAAGGATGGATATGCCCAATAAGTGAGAAAACTCTTCCATAGTGGGAACCAACGGATAATCTGGGAAAGTGAAACAATGATGCACTGGATCGAAGAATTGGAAAAGCACACTCATCATTTGCTCATCAAACCTTGAGGTAACCAAGATAAGAAGCTGACCATGTCTCCTAATGAATGAAGAAGTATCAGAAACTTTTGAGACCAAATCTTTGAGTTGAGAAGGTATTTGCACAAAGTTAACTCGGATGGTGTTTCTGCGCATGGAAGCCATAATCTGCAAAACAGAACAAAGATAAATCCCCTCAGTCTTTGAAATGGTTAGTATAATGAAGTATGCATGCTATGTTATGATGCATAATGTCATGGTAAAACACACAACAGGTATAGCAGGTAACAGACATGGTAAAGGCAAACAAGAGCCCTTAAGTTTCAGGTTTGCATGGGGTCTAGGTATTACCCTTTTGAAGTTCAGTTGGTTTCAACCTGTCCTAATAATAATAACCGGGTTCTAGAGGTTCTCAATATCACTGACCATCCTCCATCGGTCATGGTTTCAGCTCACGCAATCTTTTCTTGCGGTTGGAACTATCTCGAGAGTATGGTCTCAATGAGTGTAGTATCGAGTATCAACCAGTTCCCAGCTTTATACCGAGACCGACTATCTCACTACTTCCTATGGCCAAGTTGGTCAATTATAGGTTCTAAGGTCAGTTGATGCTTAACGACCCATATAGCAGCCCCGTATTCTCCTCGTTTCTCCACAAGGGATACCGGTACCAACCAATGAACCACATCAACGTAGCTACTGCTTCAACCGTATTGGTCTACGCCGTACAGTTCCCTCACAGTTTATTGCTACTTACCTAAAAGGTGTCCCTCAGATCCAGGTTAGGATCTATAGTAACTCCCAATACAACACCCTCAAAAGTAAAGCAATCAAATCAAACAAGAGAAGCAATTTATGATGAACTAATCCTAAGCTATACCCCACTTATTATCTTCCCCAACAGAGTCGCCAATTCTGTGATACGGTGGCAGAACCAGACTGTTTTAGGAAAATGCTGGTTTGCGTTTTGCGTTTGTGTTTGCAAAATGTCGCGGTAAGCAATAGTCGCCACCGACTTTTATTTTATCCAACTGGAAAGGAAAAAAGCACATAAAAATTCCTTTTTCGAGATTTTAAGTACGGGGGGTAGATTATAGAAAGGGAAGGTATTAGCACCCTTTCTATCCGTAGTTTTCTACGGGCTCTTAGGTACTTGCTCATCATTTTTAAAAAATTGCTTCCGTGTTTGTGTGTTTTTGAAAAAGTTTTTGTTTTACTTTGATTTAACCCTTGCTTCTATCTTCAAGAGTGTTACGAAGTTGTTTTGAAAACTTTGTTTGAAAAGAGTGTAAGTGTGGAAAAAAGTTTAATTTTTTGAGCAAGTACCTACTAGCATCTACCTACTCGAAAAAAGAATGTTTCTGTTCTTGTTTCCTTTAGACAGTGCTATCCCACTATTAGTGAGTAGGTAGCACCGTCGTTGGAGTTTTAAGGGTCAATTCGAAAGGGACGTACAATCACTAAAGCAATGTTAGGACGTCTTAGTAATAACCCTAATGTCTTAAGATCATATTTGAGGCAACACTTCCGAGGCAACCTTTCCGAGGCAACATTTCCGAATGGGACTTTTGATCTTTGTTTAGACAAAAGAGCGACCACTAAAACACCCTATACTTAATGATCGTTTACCGAAGGCAACTGAAGTGAGAGTATATCCTAGGAGTGCACATGTGCGAGTATTTTGATTTCCAGTTATTATCTTTGCACATTTAGGGTTTGCTAACCATTTTAAAATTAACATACATTCTTGTCATGCAACCCTATTATCATACATCTAACAGTTAATATTTGCGAGAGTTAAAATACGGAAAGTAAAACTACGCTATTACAAGGCTTCGGGGAGGGGGATTAATTACATAGCCAAAAAACCGTAAAACGATAAATAAACGAAAAAGTCCTAATTAAACTATTACATCCCATGAACAATTACATTAATATTGTAAAAATAAATAAACGCGCGCGATGAATCGAGGACGAGCAAAATTAGGGTTTTGACCCCGTCTAAACCTAATTAAAAGAAAAAATTAATTTTTGGATGTTTTTGATTATTTTAAGAAAGAATAAGATTTTAAATTAAATAAATACAAATCTAATTTCTAATTAAATTAAATTAAAAAATAATTAATTTTGACCTATTTTTGTATTTTTGGTTATTTAAGAAAATAGAAAATAAAAATTAAGTTAAACAAAAACTCTAATTTTCTAATTGATTTTAATTTATTTACAAAAAGAATTAAAGTTACCTTAAAATTAAATTAAACTAATTAAATTAATTTTTGACAAAATAAATAATAAAAAAAAACCTAAGTTCTAATTTGATGAAATTGATTTTTATGAGTTTTTGTTAAAAAGAATTAATTTTGTGAGAAAATAAATTAAATAAAAGAAATAAAAGAAAGAAAATAAAAGAAAAGAAAGAAAATGGGCCTTGTGGTTACAGCAATTGAGGGGGGGTGCCAATAAGCAATTCTAGGCCCAAAACCTTGGTCTACGTTGACCCTCCTGGTTCCAATGTTGCACGTTGACTAGGGCCTTTGGTAGACTCTCACATGCCAAGCGTTGGATTTGATCTGCTTTAGATCCAGTGGTTGCAAGCTGATGGCATATGGTGGATGTTTTAGGAACCTGCGCATGGAATTATGCATAGAAAAAATATATTGAAGAAACAAGGGGACCTGGGGATCAAACCCAGGTCCTATAGCCTTTTCCACATGCCTCCAGACCAACTCTACTAGCGCGCTTGTGTTGTACAATAGACAAAAACAAAGATTATATTAAAAAACACAACATGTTAACTTTTAGCGCGCGAATTTTCAAATGGGCCAATGGGGTGGTGCCACGCGATCCTTCTTCTTCCCCTCTCCGTTGGTAAAAGTCAAGGACTTTTACCTACAGACATAAGTCCGTAGCTATAACCCCTGCAATTTTCCAAAATCCCATACACGCACCATAAATGAGATCTAATGCCACATACCAATTCGTCCTGGCCTTATGAACATCATGGTACCTCTCTTTTGGGCCAATTTTACCTGTACAAGAAAATCCCAAAACGAAACAAGAAACCCTAACAATGGTGAATCTCTATATGGTTAGCAAAAATGCAATTAATTATTACCATTAGCTTGCAAATGCTTCAAGGATTCAGAATATGTAAATAATTCATGCTACAAATTCCAAAATAATGATATGGATTTCAAAAAGGGAGGGATGCCGTGAAGCACTTACCTCGCGTTTCTGGGAACGAAAACACTTGCTTTTGATTGGTATAGACTCCTTGTACGCCCAGGAAACGAATGAGATAGCTTGGGAGTCTTGAAAATGCCTGGAACTATGAAATCAGATCACCACTTTTTCTTGATTTTTTGGAAGTTGTTCTTCACTCTACACGCCTCTAACCCTTGTTCTTTTGGTCTGAATTTGTCCTACATATGTCCTTGAGTGAATTAGGTTTACAAGTTTGCATCCAATCTTTGTAATTATGAAGATTTGATCCTTGATTCATACTTGTATCCAATCTTTCCAAAACAAGAAAAAAACAATCTTTTTGTGTACAAACATGCCTTGCACGATTTGATTTCATTGCTAGCTGTATAAGAGACCTGAAATATGCACAAAATCTCAAGGTTTAAATGATTTTGATATTTTCATGATTTTATTTTGATTTAATTTGATTTAATTGAAATAAAAATCAAAATAAATGGCAATAATAAAATAAAGGCAAGTGGGAAGGATCATGGGTCGTGGACCATGTTACAAACTCAAGACAAGTGCAAAAAGTTTGGCCCATTTGACAAAAATTGCAATTTGAGGCATATTTGACTTTTGGCAATTTTGCAAAAAAGCTCAACTTCACCAATGCATAACTTCTTCAATTTTGACTCTATGAAGGTGTTCTTGGACTTTTTAGAAAGCTCAATATGTCCTCTAAGCAAAACTTTTGGTCTCATCTCAATTGAGTCTTCCATGTTCATGTATGAAGCTTTGACAAAAAAAGGTGTTTTTGTTGACTTTTTAAAGTGACCTATAATGTCCAAATTCATAACTTCTTTTGAGTGCATATTTTGAACTTGGGAGATGAATATTAGTTGTAGGGTATTTCATCCTCTTAAAAATGAGCTTTGGATGGGTCATTTCTAATAAAGTATGAGAAAGTTATGCTTGGTCAAAGTTGGGTTGACTTTTCCTACAAAACCCTAATTTAGCAACTTTTGGTTCTTGATGAATTGTGAGCAATCCTTGGGGAATCATGATAAAGCCTTGATCAAATGATGAATAATACTTCAAAATTAGGATGTTTACCAAAAATCTTGAGGTTTGACTGTATGGGGACCACAATTGACTTTTGCCCTAGCATGGTCGATTTTCAGGCCTTTGAGCAATTGACTGAGCAAACTTCCTCTGCAAGGCTTGAAACTTGACATGAATGATCTTGAAAACATATTAGGGAAATGGTGAGCATTTGAGACCCTTTGGATTCAAGTATCTTGATGCAACATGAAACCCTAATTTGAGGTAGACTGCCTTAGGAGAGAGTTTGTCTGGTCAACCTTTGGACTTCCTTGAGCAATTTTGAGGACCTCACTTGAAATTTATTGAGAAATATGGGAGGGAAAATTATGGGGTACGACACATGCATTTAGTCTTTGATTTTCTGGTTGTCTATTTTTTGTTTTTATCTTGCCATATACACCTAATTACCAGCAATATATGAAAGCAATAAAAACGCGGAAAAGTAAAGTCCTACGCTATTACATCATTAAGGGGATGGGGTGTACAAATTTACAATGGGGATTTCGAGAAATTAAAGTCCTAGTTATCTATTACAACCATATTGAAATAATGTTCAAGAAATATAAAAATGGAATAGTCTTGTTTTTGTTAAGAAAAGAAGTAAGTTTGCTAAAGAAAACATTTTTGATCTTTGAATTTGTAAGTTTTTAGAGGGATAGAATAAAGTATGTAAATATAAAATGTTTTTTGGTGTTTTTAGTTATTAAAAGATAAAATAAGATAAATAAGAGAAAAAGGAGTCAGAATCAGCACATTGCTGAAACGAGAAAGAACAAAAGTTCTGACTCTGATACGTTGCAAGAGAGAAAATGTTAGTAGGAAAGTAGAGGGTCAGAAGTTTTGGGCCTGGGTACACCAAGTTCTGAGGTTGCTGGGAATAAAGGAAAACCTAGAAGTTCTGATTGTTGAAGGGGTTCAGAAGCTATATTGTAGCTGGGAACCTAGAAGTTCATATATCACTGGTAAGTCAGAAGTTCTGGCTATTTCAGAGAGTGAGGTGATAATGCTGCTAGGTAAGATTGTCTAGAAGTTCTAATTTAGAAATATTGTCTCACAGATAAATGGGTAAAAATGTCAATAAATGAACCTAAAAAGATGCTTCTGGGGTTAGAACCCAGGACCCTTAACTCTAATGTCTTATGCATACACCCTGTCTACCGCTGGGGTGGTTGTACATCCCGTATTAGAAGCAAAAGCATAAACATGTATTGCAAAGTAAACTCTGATGATAAATTCCATCTCGTTCTTCAAGCTAATCCGAACATCTTCAACTTAGTCATTTCTTAATAGAACAAAAAACACAAACATAACAATTATGGCAGGTTTTCATCATTGTTTCAGAAATATAAAAAAATGTCAAGACTGTAAACCAGAAACAAGCATGTATCTACTAATCCTAGTTTCCTTAAGAAGTTCTGAACTGATGTTTTTCCTACTTAGGCAGAAAAAAATACATGAAACCTCAAAATATGTACAACATCAGAATTAGGATGTCTACATTGTATTTTGGACATGCAAGTTTAACAATGCCTAAGTGATATGATGAGAATCAGTAGAAGCTTACCTTGCAGCTGGAGAAGGTCCTGTGAACTAGAGCCTGGTTCTGATTGCTTGTAATGTTCTGATCAGCTTCCTCACGTGCTCAGCAGACTGGAACAACCTTTAACTTAGGTTATGAATGGCTGGAAAATTCTGGAACAACCAAGAAACAAAGTTCTGACTTTTTTGAGGTGGAGATTGATGGAGAACATGTTACAGTCTGAAAACAGAAGTTAGGATGGCTTCTGAATATGTACCAGAAGTTGTATGGATGATTTGGTCAAGAAACACTTGAGGGAAATTGGAGTTTGAATGCAAAAATCAAAAACTCAACAGGTCTTGTATTTGTGTTTCAAAGCTTTTTTATTTTCAATTTTTCCCACCAGCCCCTTTCACAGTTGCAAATTAAGTTCAATTTATAGGCAAGAACTTTGTAGCTTGGAGAAGTCAAAAGTACCAACATCATGCTAGCATGATGGCTTGTTCTTGAAGCAAGATAAATAGGTATGGTGGTTAGCAGCTTTTAGCCGTGCCTAATATGGATTTGTAAGAATAAATTAAGGAAAAGTACCCTCATAAGCAAAAGCAAAGCATGGGCCTAGCATACTCTTGTACAAGAGTTTGCTTTTTCAAGGACAACAATGTACTTCTATGTCACACGTGGGGAAATCCTTTGGATAAAAACTCAAAAGTGGTTGTGAGCATTAAATGATGATGAGATTTATCAAACCAGAAATCCTACAATATGAGATTATGCATCATAGCTTAATTCCGAGTCAGAAGTTCAGCATCAGCGCAACTTAGAACCAACACCCAACATTTGATCCTTTAATCTCTTTGCTCCAGCATGTTCTGAGCGAGTTCTCAGACTTTCCAGAAAGCTTATGACATGCTTTGTAAGCCCTCTTTGAATTTCTCTTGTAACTTCTGACTGAATCTACGTGAAACTTGGCCCAGAAGTTGTAAACAAATTCTGATTTGAAAACACTCAGAATTTACTAAGTGTTTAAGTTTCAGGGACGTGTCTTTGAGGACGTATAACTTGAAATCCCAGCATTTCTAGAATAAATTATGTTCTACAATGTTTTAGATCTCATTGAGATCTATAACTCTTGTGTTATAAGTTCTTTCAAAATCACCTTGCATCATGGTGATAATCTGTCCAGAAGTTCTGAATTTATCATATGTCTTAAATACTTGGCAAAATTTCCAAGTATTTAGAATTTTGACTTTTTCAACATAAATCTTGACTTCTAATTTTCTTGATGAAACAAACCTCATGCCTTGATGAAATATGATTCTTGAAACTTGATTTTGGTCCAAAAGTCAAAGTTTAACTTTTTAGTATGCAAATGACCATTTTGCCCTTGTGAATGACTTTCTTGAAAAATTTGTAATTCAAGGCTTGGAATTGGATGGAAGCAAACCTGAGGGTCCAGGATGATCCTTTGAGACCTGAGAGAGAAAATTTTGGGGTACAACAGGGGAGAAGTATAATGATTTTGATGAACCTAAAGAACACAAATTCATCATGATAATAAAATGATATAAGATATGGTTTTACCATTAACGTGTGCTTGTCTGTTTGATAATTAACCAAGGAACTCTGAACAAGTTCACTAGGCATTCTAAGACAGGTCAAAATGAAATAACCCTATTAAAGTTCTTAAGAACTTATTGTTCATATATTAGAAGATGCATATTCTATGTTCAAGAATCAGATAGACCCAATACTGTTCAGAAGTTGAGAACTTTCTAAAAGTTAAAGTTATATTGATTTTGGTATCATAATGTTCAAAAGATGTATCATGTCTTAGAATGTGATAATCAAACATAAGAATCAAAAGCAGAAGCATATGTCTTCCAGAAGAATAGAGAAAATCAGAAGTTGAAGACTGTCTGAAATTCCTGAAGTCAAGACTCTCAAGATCTTGATATCTGATCTATTGGAACCAGTGGAGTTTTACTCAAATGGTTCATAGTAAGGATATTCGATCTTCATCAAGTCATTTAATCAAGGGGAGTATCATAAAAAGGATGAGTATTTCTTTCCCTTCTAATTTCACTGATTATGACTATATGTACAAAATTGTGTCATCAAAATACATAGTTTTGTCATCATTAAAAAGGGGGAGATTGTAAGAACAAGATTTGGTTGTGCAATATTATCTCTGAATTTTGATGATAAAAAATGAGTATGATTGTATGAACAATTTTGTTTTACTAATGTTTTTTATTGTTGAGTACTTAAGAAACATGTTCTACTTCTGATGGATGGTGTGGCCAAGACATTAGAAGAGAAATGATCCCGCTTCTATGCTACATAAGTTCTGCTGAACAATAGCAAGACACTCCAGAAGGTTCTGAAGTGAAAGGCCTAATATTTGTTTGAAGAAACCAAATAAAATATCTGAAGACAAAAGTTGTTACTTATGTCTAGATGCTGAAGACTCATGCTTCTAAAGACAACATATTCTAAGGAAACCAGTCAGAAGATCTGAAGACAGAAGTTGCAAACTAAAATCCAGATGCTGAAGACTCAAGTTTCTAAAAGATAATATGTTCCAAAGAAGACAAAGTCAAAAGATTTGGAGACAACATTTCTAACTGAAGTCCAGATGCTGAAGACTTTGTGTTTCTAATAACAAGGTTCTGAAGATAAGGATTCTTAAAGAACTAAGTGCTAAAGATTCTAAAGATAGAAGGTCTGAAGATTCCAAACACTTGAAGTTCTAAAGGTCCAAGATTATCTACAACGGGTTCTCAAGACCAAGTGCTGAAGATTCTAAAGACGCAACTCTTAAGACTTGAAGTTCTTCTGATCCAAAGGTTTGCTACAACAGGTTCTCACGACCAAGTGCTGAAGACTTTAAAGACGAAGTTCTGAAGACCTTATATTATGTCCCCGCTTCTAATCTCATGCTCGTAGAAGCCTCTGAAGTGCAGAAGGAAATAATTTAACGCTAACACAGTATAATAGTACACAATATGAAAAGCTTTATGCCACTATCTCTCAACTAACTTAAAGTGTGGAAGAGATAAGGATGTCATAGTACTATTTGTAACGACTCTTTTTCAAATATCCAACGGCTCTATTTTGCTTGGCTATATAAGAAAAGAATTGTATGTTTTAAACTATTTATTTTGGTTAGTTAGTCACCTGGTTGCTCAACATATGATGCTAAATATTGATGAGCTTGCCATAGGTTGCTTGGATGGGTGCTAAAAGCTGCAAGTTGCAAGTCACGTGTTGTTGGTGTTCAATGTTAAAATGAAAGCTGCCACTATTGGAATAAAACTAAGAGATACCAACCACTATAACAACAACAAGAACAACTGTTATCAAAATGATTCTTCAATCATGTTGATTATGATTACATTGAAGTCATTAATTTACAATGTGCTTAATTTTATATGCTGCACAAAGCTTGCTAAGCCGTAAAAGATAGTAAAGATGATCATGAAAGCTCCAGTTACAAATCCACAACACAAATGTTGTGCTCTAAAGTGATCATATAAGAAAATAGACCAAGGGTTGTTGTCCAGAATGATCTAAGGTGAATCAAGATGAAAAAGTTCTTCTCTTTACTACATCAAGATCAACAAAGCTTCCAGAAGCTTATGAAGAAGAAGACTTCAACGTTTTAAGTGATTTGGGTTGTTGTCAAAGAAAAAGTTACTTGAAGAAAATAAGAACACACATTAAGCAAAATGTAATACTTTTAGTGTGTATTAGGATCTTCTGATGTATGCTTAAATTCTGTTTACATCCAGCTTGTGTAGAAGCATATTATTGTAAACAAATGTAAATCTAACAGTTGTTTGATGATACCTTGGGAGGCTAAGTGAAGGTACGTGCTCAAGAAGATAGTGACTGAAGGTCATTATGAAATCCTAGTAGTGGATTCTATTGGGTCAATGGTAGTCATATCTCAAAGGGGACTGAGTGAAGGTCAACCTTCTGAGATCACTGATGGATATCATTGGAAGGAAATTCTGATAGAAGATTCTGGAGAATCTGATTCTGTTGGGTCAATGAACATTTTCTCCAGTTTGGGTCCCTGAATGTTTCATTGGATGTTAGTCATCAGCAGTTGCCCTTGCGATTGTAATCAAATTGATTATAGTGGATTAAGTCCTTGAGTTCAAGGCGTAATCATCTCGGAAGGGTGGATTGGATTAGCTTGGGGGTTTCGTAAGTGAACTAGGATATATCACGTGTTCTTTACTTTTTATTATACTTTAGAGTTTATAATTTATGAATCAAATTTAAAGCATTAATTAGAAGTAATAATCAGAAGCATTGTTCAATTAATAATGCTTAGAAGCAAAAGTTTTACAAGAAAGGAAAACTTAATTCAAACTCCCCTTGTTGTGTTTTCTTCAGACCTTCATCATATTTATTAGTGTTTTAAATGTAATAAATAAAAATATGTTGTTTTAATAAAAGAAAAGGATGCAATGCAAAAGAAGAAAGATAAAGGGGAAAGTCTACCCTAATATTGTCATGCAACATAGACCTAGAGTTGGGATCAAAGAAAAATCTACTTAGACGTTATCATGCTTGGATTAAATTCCTAAGGTCTATATTAATTCAATTTAATAAAGAGATTAAAATAAAATAAATAAATCTTAAGAGAACGTGTTAAACAAGCAAGCAATCAAAACAACTATCAAGCATCAAGCAAGGCAAAGCATCATGAGAAATTAACCACAAGATCAAGATCAAATTTCATCAAGACAAATCAAGAATAAAATCAAGAATCATGGCATAAATATTTTTGAATTAAAATCAATTAAACAACTAAAAGGAATTAATAGCAAAAATATTAAAAGAAAGTACTAAAAATAATATGAAAAATGAAAGTCAAGATTAAAATGTTTTAAGATTTTTTAGGAATAAAAAATAATTAAAAAAATTGAAAAAAAACCATTAGAATTAAAATCAGAAAAAAGAAATGAGGAGATGTAAAGTGAAAACATGATATGCAAATAGAAAGCAAGCCCAAAAAGTTAAGCCTAAAACAGTTATACCAAAAAAAGCTTGTTCCAGTTCAAACAAAAAGGGTAGCAATGGGCTAGAGAGAGGTGTGAAAAGTTAGCCCACACGAATTTTCCAAAGCCTGATCCACATCACTTCTCTATTTTCATTATTATTTATTTAAAACAAATAAACAAGATTATAAAGCAAATATTAAAATTAAAAATAAAAATAAAAAAGAAAATGCATGGACCAATCATATGATCACACGCAAAAATTTCGAATTCAAAATGAAGGAAAAGGTGAGCACCTCCCTCCTTCTTCTTCTTCCTCGTCTCAGGCCACCACCTCCACCGTGGAAGGTGGTGGAAAACACCAAAATGCTAAAGTCTCTACATCAATCTTGCTCATATTTTCACTAGGAACTCAAATAGGCCAATGGATTAAACTGAATCTAACTATAACTCAAGAAATCATGAAATAACCACCTAAACCCTAATTCAACCAATTCAAAATTAAAATATAAAGATAAAAAATAAATGTCTAAAACCTTAGGGATTTAAATCACAACATCAACGTGAATCAACTCGTATCAAGAAGCAAGCCAAATGATGATGATATGATGGAGATAAAAAATGGAGAAAACTAACTAATCAGTGTGCGTTCGATGCGCTTGTCAAGGTGAATTAAGACAGGATAATGAATAAGATAGCTACAGAGAGATTCTAGGAGCAAGAATCAGTGATTAGTTTTTCTTGAATATGCTTGAATTCGTTTGACCAAGTCATCTTGTTCGAGGAAGAAGGTGAAGTGGAAATGCTTGATTCAATAGATCCAAATGTGAATTCATGCTTACAGAAAACCACTTAGGACTTGTAGATGATGATAAGATTAAGAAATCCTAAAAAACCTTTGATAATTGAATAATTCGATTTCACTCCATTGATGATGAAGTGAAGTTGTAGATCTGGTTTTCCTAGTGAATTGGCCTAAAAATGCTTATAGAAGAAGCTTGAGATGTTGTTAATGATTAAGGAATGAAGATAATTGAGAGGGAGTAAAGAAAGAGAGGGAAAAGAAATTGAGTTTTGGTGAATTTAAGAGAAGTGGTGGTTATGGTGAAAATTGGAGGGAATGATTGTTATATAGGTGATGAGTTAGGCTTGGAGCTAGCTCTGGATCTGAAACTGAGGGTTGAAAACAGTTATTCCATCTGTAAAAGTTTGTTACATATTAATTTCACTTGGAATGAAGGTTTGGTGCTAGGCTCGGGTTCAAACAATTCAGGCTTGGAAAAAGGGTTGGAAAAGCTTGAACAAGTTTGTTATGAGGTGAGGAAGTGAGCTGGCACAAGTGGAAGGTTCTAGAGCAAGGCATTACAAATTTTTATTTTCAACTTGGCATGTTAGTTAGCATGAAAACATTGCATGAAATTCTGATTTTCAAGTGAGTTTCAATGTGATTTTGTGGTGGATTGGGTGAGGTAGCAACTTTGTAATGAAAAGGAAAAGTTTAGGCCGACGAAAAGTAGTTTGAAATGCTTTTGGTCACATTTGGAATAGGTTTGAAATCATGTTTAAAACCTGTTTTGAAAATGGTTGAACATAGAATTTAGACAAGGTTCAATTTCAGTAAGCAAACTTTGCAACATCATAACTTCTTGCACAATGTACCAAATGATCCCATTTTGATTTAAAATGGAAGAGAATGTGGCATAGAGAAAAATTGATGTAGGGAATATTTTGAAAAGATGACTAGATAAAAATACATATGCCATCAAAATTCATGTTCCATAACTGTCTAATACTTTGAAAAAATATAAGTGTTTGGCCAATTTGAACAAACTTGAATCCTTCACTTTAGCATAACTTTTAAAACTTTTGTGGACTTTTTTTGAATCCAAATTTTGCACTATGATGGAGTATCCCATATTATCTTCAAATGCAGGCCCTGATTGAAAATTTTGGTTCATTTATGAGAGAGAAATAACCTTGAAAAGTCACCCACGTGATCATGGTGGGAAACACAAAACTAGTTGTTTTGTCCCCAATAGTCATGGTGGGAATGGTAGATAACAAGTACAAAAGGTCTATCCTTACGCCACCCTATTAGAGTATAGGTTACAATGTACTTTGTATTTTTATACTCACCATCATATGCAATCCATAGTCTTGATCTTTATCTTCTATATTTTCAGAGGCTTTGAATTTATATGTTGATGAAGCATGTTGTAGAAGGATCATAACTTGCATCTTCAGAATTGAAGTCTTTGAGTCTTTAGAACTTGATCAACATAATATTTTTCTTTAGAGTCTTCAACACCTGGTCTTCAAAAGTGATGTCTTCAAATCTCCAGAACTTGTTCAGCAGAACCTTGTCTTCAACATTTTCAGAACTTGGGACAACAGAAGCAAAGCTTTAGAAGGCCTTCAAAGCTTCCTTGCAAAAGTCACAATCATAATCTCTTGTACTAATGTTCCTTAGAACCGCTAAATAAGAAGCATTCCAGAATCTTGACTTAATTTGTTCTTACACAATTGTAACAAACCAAAGGTATTCTTCTAGAGTGTTGAGTTCAGAACCTGATGACACCACACACCTTCTTACCAGAGTCAGAACCTGTTTAGAAAAAGCTACACACTAGACAGAAACCATTAGAGTATATAATTATTCTCTAAGATACCATGTAAAGTTATCATCAATACTCAAGGCCAGGTGCAGAACCAATCTTGTTCTTACAATCTCCCCCTTTTTGATGATAAGAAAACCATGTTTTTTAATATAACAATTCATACAGGGTAATCACCATAGAACACAAATTCATAAAAGCTAAACAACTCCCCCTGAATATGTTAATATAAAAAATTTCATTTATGCTTATTTAGAGTCTCCCTTTGAGCCCAAGACTCACAAAATGAATTTTGCAATACAGTAGGTAACATAGAGAAGGAATACTTCTCCATTGACCTCTCGTCAGAGTCTAACTAGAATTGTTTGGTCTTCATCTCAAAACCTGTCTCACTATTAGAACACTATGAGGTAACAGAACCTGTTTAGTAACTGTCTTGATTACTCGCATCAAACATTAAAACTAATTTACTAGTTCTTACATAAACTTGAATCATGCCACCATAAGGTGCAAAGCATCATGCAATCAGAATGTTCGGCACTTAAACCATTTCCTGAATGACCATGTCTTCTAACCACGTCTCAGACCATGTCTTAAAACATGTCTTAGACCATGTCTTAGATTATGTCTTAGACCATGTCTCAGACCATGTCTTAGATCATGTCTTAGACCATGTCTTAGATCATGTCTTCTGACCATTTCTTAGATCATGTCTTCTGACCATGTCTTATATCATGTCTTCTAACCATTTTTTAGATCATGTCTTCTGACCATGTCCTAGAAGTTCCACAACCTCTAAATGATGTCTGGTTGAAAGCATACTTACTACACTTCTAGAAAGTTCTCAACTTCCGAAGTATCAAAGTCTGGTTTATCAGGTTTTGAATACAAAACTTTCATACAATTTAGAAATTCTGAACAACTTCGTGGTATCAGAGCATATGTTTCCAAATCCCATGTTGACATTCTTCCAGATAGTTCACAACTTCTGAAAACTGCTTAGTAATAGATCAACCTTGTCGTGCTTCCAGAAAGATCTCAACTTCTGAAGCATCAAAGTCTGATTACTATACCTCCAGAAAGTTCACAACTTCTTAATAATGGGTGTTATCAAAACACGATTACCTTACTTTCAGAAAGTTCATAACTTATGAACAATATGGGTATCATAGCTTGATTTAACCACGTTTTCAAAAAGTCCACAACTTCTGAAACATATGTTGTATCAGAGCCTAGTTCCACCTTTGACTCAATTAGGAGGTCCATAACTTCTGACCAATACATAGTATCAGGACATGATCCGTTTAACAAAGTTCACAACTTATAACGAATACATTGTTCTCAGATGATTAGCTTATCAGAGCATACTTCATACACCTTGATCTTGTCTTCTGATGCCAAATGATAATCTTCTGAATGCCAAATAACCTGTCTATAAAAACCAGTGAACTTTCACAAAGTTCCTGAATCAAACATCAAACAAATGGTTAGAAGAAAAAACATTATACCATGTTTAGACTCAAGGTTATGAGAATATATACTATCAAAATCATATAGTCTTTCTCCCCCATTGTCAGAAATCAAAAAGATTTAAAAGACAAAAGAAAATTTTCATTAAAAATATATTTAATGTTCAGGATTACTTCATGGAAATGAGCATTGCGAGAGGTCAACACACAATATACTAAAACGAGAATATGAACAAAGAGAGAATAATAAGAAATAAACTTTTATTCATCGATGGGAAAAGAGTACAAACATGATACAGCCGAGGAAAGACAACAAAAAGAAACAACACCAAAAATAACAAGCCCATTCACCCATCAAAGACTTTACACATTTTCTCTAAAAGGCCATTCTTCGGTCCATTCCTCCGGACTATTCAAACAATCCCTGCCTTATAGAAAAGTTCAAATAGAAGGTGTGTAAGACTTATATTGACCTCTGGAATTGAGTCATGCAAATAATTGAAGATGGTCAGGGGAAATTTAACCCATACATGATTAACCAAGAGGAAGATGAAAAGTCGATCACCGTGTGACAGAGTGTCTTTAGTCACTTCTCTTGGACAAAAATTGGTTAAAAGCAGCTTAAACTAAACTCTAGGAATGTGGAGAATATATTCAGGGTTGGTGGGTTCATATTTGGACAATGTGTCGTGGAGAGAAAGAAATGTAATTGACAGAAGAAACAATTTAGTTCAGAGAAATATCAATCTCAAAACAAAGAATCCAATAAATGAAAACCATGAAGGGGGGATAATGACAATTTCCAAGAATAGTGTCAGGAAGAGATGAGGACAACTAAGACACGAATATGATAAAGTATGCTACCAATTTTCATTTCCAACGAAGTTGTTTACCCAATATGTCAATCAATTGATATACAATACTCAGTAACCGACAAAAGCTGACAAATGAGTAAGCGTATACACTTGATCAAACATTTATTGCTAGAGTGAACTCTTCAGTTTCCAAAGTACAAAAGATCTTCTACAAAGAGGATTATGACAAAGAGTACTTCTAATGCATGTGAGCTTCACTAAACATAAGTCTCATATTCCAGAAGCAGACAGAAAAATAATAGCATTCCATAGAATCTTATTTTTCCTTTTGAAGTAAGTATTTTGAGATTATATATTTTTCATTTTGGGCAGGAAACCATTTTTAAATGTTTCAGAATGAAAACAAGTCTATCCTCAGCAAGGGGTTTTATAAAGATATCAACCCATTGATGGTGTATATCTACGCATTTAAAGATAAAATTCCCTTATGAACATAGTCTCTAATAAAAATATGTTTTATCTCAATATGTTTAGCCCAAGAATGAAAAATAGGATTCTTGGAAACAAATAGGAGAAGCATTATCACAGAAGATAGGAATGTTACTCTCAAATATTTGATAGTCTTCCAACTGACTCTTCATCTAAAAAATTTGTGTATTGCATCCATAAGCAAAGATGTATTCAACTTCTACAGTGGAGAGCGCTATTGTAGATTGCATCTTGCTCGACCATGAGATCAAGTTCTCCCCTAGAAACTGACAACTTCCAAAAGTATTTTTCCTCTCAAGTCTATCACCAGCGTAATCAGAATGACAATAACCTACAACTTGTATTCACTTTATTTTATATAACAAAAAGCAAGGTTAGTAGTACCTTTCAGATACTTGAAATTCCTTTTGACAACAGTCAAGTAATATTCTTTAGAATATGATTGGAAGCGAGCGCACAAGCATAAACTGAATGGAATATCAGGTCTAGAAGTAGTTAAATATAATAGAGAGCCTATCATACCTCTGTATAGCTTCTGATAGACTTTACCACTTACCTCGTCCTTCACTAGAACACAAGTGGGATGCGTAGGAGTTTTAGCTATATTGCATTCAATCAAGTTAAACTTCTTCAGAAGTTCTTTGGAATACTTGCTATGATGAATGAAGGTTTCTTCCGATCCTTGATTTATATGGATCCCCATAAAGAACTTGAGTTCTACCATTAAGCTCATCTCAAAATCAGCCTGCATAGACTTAATAAACTCTATGCACAATGTGGCATTAGCAGAACCAAATATAATATCATAAACATATATTTGAACCACTAGAATTTCATTTTTGAAGGACTTGCGAACTAAGGTGGTATCAACCTTTCCTCTGGTGAAGTCATTTTCTAAAAGAAAATTGCTTAGTCTTTCATACCAAGCTCAGGGAACCCGTTTCAGACCGTACAATGATTTCTTAAGTTTAAAGACAATTTGGATTTTTAAGATCTTCAAAATCCAGATTTTTAAGATCTTCAAAATCCAGATTTTTAAGACCTCTGCTCACTCCCCAGTGATATATAACTGTTACAACCTCTGCTAACAATATCAAACTACTTGAAGGACACCCCTTCCAATATCAAGCACAATCTAGACTCTTGACAGACATACTTAGAGTTGCTTAAAAGCTTCCTCCAAGAACAATACTCAAATCTTTACTTCACAGCTTATGAGTGAGAACAATAATAGAGACTACAACTCTATAATATTAGGCCAACTCACAATCAAGTGGAACACACAACCAAGTCTCCTAGAGAGTGGTACAGACTCAGCCCTAATAACTACATCTTTTCAATTCTCGGCTGGTACAAATCCTAGGTTACAAAGCTTCTATTTATAATCTATACCCAACTAGATTTGGGCATTCAAATAACACCTTTTTGCTTGTTACAAACAACAATAACTTCTCCTACAAATAAGGTCTTCAATCAAATCTTCCTAAATTATATCCATATTTAGAAAGTCAATATTCTTCAATATTCTTCTTGACCTACAAAACAACGCCACATAGGATAATACAAATACTTTATTATCCTCAAAGTATATTATGTTTTTGTGACTTAACATAATATAACAGTCCAGTTCAGCTCATGCTCGATGTCATATGCTTCCTCATAGGACATCTCACGCGACATGTTGTTCCAGATGTTGAAACACTTCAACTCAACATGTTCTAACATAAGCATGACTTATTTCTCAACATGTTCCTGTTAGCAAGTTAATACATCCGATCTAACATATTGCTGTATTATTTGTTTTATAAAAATTAATGTCAATCCTTAAAATTAGGGAACTTACAAAAAGAAATTAAGAGACAAATAGACTCTAACCTGAAAACTGGTACAAATATTTATGTATAGTGAATCCCTTCTTGTTGACTATATCCTTATGCAACCAGTTGAGCCTTGTTTCTTACCATATCTCCCTTCTCATTGAGCTTGTTTCAGAAGACCCAATTAGTTCCAATTACATGGGATCCTTTGGGACTAGGCACCATATCCCAAATATAATTCACTGAGAATTGATTGAGTTCTTCATGCATGGATAGAATCCATTCTTTGTCCAGAAGCGCTTCATCAATAGATGTAGGATCTATCATGGACACCAAACTCAGAAGCATCACTTCAAAAGGTTTGAAAGATGATATGGTTCTGACAGGTTTCATGTTGTCACCCAGAAACGATTCCTCAAAATATGACGAATTTTGTCAATGCTTCCTCAAAGGTGTATCTGCTTCATCAAGTTTTAGTTGAGAATCTTCTGAGTCTTTGACCTTTTGTTCTTCTGTAGCAACTTGATTACCTTTGGCGCCTGAAAAGGTAATCTCTATACCTGCAAACTTTTCAACTAGTTTTGACTTTTCAGGGTCAAGCTTATCATTAAATCTAACACTAATTGATTATTCAATAATAAGTGTTTCATTGTTATACACTTTGTAGCCTTTTGAGCGTTCATAACATCTTAACATGATACAACTTTGAGCTTTAGAATCAAACTTGTTAAGATTATCTTTAGTGTTCAAGATATAACAAGAGCATCAAAACAAATGAAAATAAGAAATATTGGACTTCTTGTTCTTCTACAATTCATATAGAGTCTTACCCAGAATAGGTCTTATAGAGACTCTATTTTGAATGTAGCACATTGTCTTTACAGCCTCTGCCCATAAGTGCTTTGCCATATTGGTTTCATTGATCATGGTTCCAGCCATTTCTTGAAAAGTCCTATTCTTCCTCTCCACAACTCCATTTTACCGTGAAGTTCTAGGGCAGGAGAAATCATGGGAAATGTCATTATCATCAAACAACTTCTGAAAGTGTTCGTTCTCAAATTCTCCACCATTATCACTTCTAACATTGATAATTCTGAGACTCGTCTCATTTTTCACTTGATTAGAGAAGATGGTGAACACAACATGTGATTCATCCTCGTGTCTAAGAAACTTCATCCAAGTCCATCTGTTATAGTCATCAAGAATTACTAATCCATACTTATTTACATTGATTGACGTAGTTTTCACTGGTCCAGACAAATCAATATGTAGAAGCTCCAATGGTATGGAGGTAGAAACAACATTCTTTTCTTTAAAAGAATTTTTTGAAAACTTATCCTTCGGACATGCTTCACAAAGAGCTTATAAAGATAACTTCATATTTGAAAGGACTCTGAGTAAATTTAGCTTGTTTAGCTGAGATATTCTTCTCAAACTAACATGGCCCAATCGTCCATGCCAATTCCATTACTCCTCATTAACAGACATGGGGCATTTTAGGTTTTCTCTTTAAGATCAGAAAGTCTAATCTTATATATGTTGTTCTTACTTTTACTGTTGAATAGGATAAAGTCATCCTTATGACTAACAACTTTACAAGAGTCTTGATTAAAGATAATATCATAACCATTGTCACTTAATTGACTTATGGACAATAAATTATGCATTAATTCATCAACAAGTAAACCATTAGTTATAGAGTTAAGAGAACCATTACCAACTGCCTCAGAGCCTATGATATTTCCCTTCCGATCACCTCCGAAACCCACGACACCTCCATGCTTAAGGTCTAGGGTTTGGAACATATGCCTCCATCCCGTCATTTGTCGCGAGTAGCAAGAGTCCAGGTACCATGAGTGTTGTTTCAACTGTGTTATTAATGATATTTGCAACATAGATTATCTATTTCTTAGGTGCCTACAACTTTTTGGGTCCTCTCTTGTTAGTTCTCACAGAGTTCTTAACAACTTTAGGTTTAGCAGCAGAATAATCATATTTACAAGTATTAAAGCGAGAAGGTTTAGCCAAAGGTTTTGCCTTGGGTTCAGAAGCAGATTTCTCATTTTCTTTTCCTTTATTTTTAGGCACAAACCCAACAAAGACAAAATGGGAAGGAAGAGTAATAGGTTTGTGTTCCTTATCAGAATTAGATTTGTCATATGAGTTATAACCAACATCATTTGTGACATTTGTGCTCATGCCATAGATCATAGAAGCCATCATGCTTCTCCATATGCTTCTGGCTAGGAACTTCTAAAAAGCTTTGTCATATTTCTTAATGACATCATCAATACTCTCATAAGCTTCTGGAAGAGTTCTCGTGCCTTTGAGGGGGGAGTTATCATCTTTAAGAAAACAAGTTTTCTTCTTTAATAATGAAGAGACCTTCCTTAAGCTTACTGTTTTTAGAAGATATGGATTCATGGGACTTTTTAAGTTCCATGAATTCAATCTTGAGTAACTCATGTTTTTCTAGAATTTCAAGTAAATAAGAAGTTAATTAAGAATGAGTAAGTTCAGAAAACACCTCTTTAGAAAATACCTCTTATGCATTTGAATCAGAGTCTGCTTCATCTTCTGGATGGATCTTCACATCAGAAGTTCTAACATGAGCCATTGCCATGTTAGCATATTTTTCTTCCGAGTCATCTTCTGAAGAGTCAGAATCATCCCAGCTTGCCATCATCTCGTTCTTCTTACTTTTGAGAGCTTTCTTCTTGGAGATTTAATATTTAATATTCAAAATTTTCACCATAAAAAATGGGAGGTTTAATATTGTAGCTATCTTTTTCATTTGAAATTGGAGTAGGTGGAGCTGGTGTAGGATCAACCATAGTGTTTCTAAAACCCGACTAGATCTTTATCTAACACAGTTAAGTATTTGATAATAATCAATACTAGAATGAGAGCTCTGATACCAATTGCAGGTACAAGAAACACAAGATATGGGGGTTTGAATTGGGTTGCACCAAGTATAATCATTTCTCAACTCAAACACAAAGCTAGCAAGTGAATAAAAATAAATAAACACAATTATTTTTATCCTGGTTCACTGTTAACTAAGTTACTTCGGTCCACTCTGCAAGGTGATTTGCCTTATCCACAAGGACTTAATCCACTATAATCAACTGATTATAGACAACCATAATAAGTCTAATCAACCTTGTTGACAACCCCAACAAGTCCGTCGATCCTTATTGTCAATCCATGATGATCGCAGCCAAAGTCTTCTTTGGAATCTTGACTACACCTAGTCTCTCAAGGAACATATCAAAAACCGTTTATTTACAAAGATGTATATACAAATATTAGTCTTACAAGAAAATTACACAATGTTTAAGTACAACAACATAAAAGTGTTGATAGAAAGATATGAACAAAAGCTCGTTGCTTATTTACAAAACTATACAAAAAATATCTCAAAAGAGTTTGTGCAGCGCTTTAGCGTAGTTTTGTTGAACTGATTCATTGATTTTAAATTCTTCCAAGTCCTCCTATTATAGCTGAAAAAGAGATATGTTGGATGGTAGAATAGGAAACATAAAACTAGTTGTTTTGTCCTCAACGGTCATGGTGGGAATGGTAGACAACAAGTACAAAAGGTTTGTCCTTACGCCACCCTATTAGAGTAGACATCATAGTGTACTTTGTACTTTTATACTCACTATCACATGCAATCCCTAGTCTTAATCTTTATCTTATATATCTTCATAGGCTTCTAATTTGTATGTTGATGAAGCATGTTGTAGAAGGATCAAAACTTGCATCCTCAGAACCTAAGTCTTTGAGTCTTCAGAACTTGTTCAACACATCATTTGTCTTCAGAGTCTTCAGCACTTGATCTTTAGAAGTGATGTCTTCAGATATTTAGAACTTGTGCAGTAGAACCCTTTGTTCAGCATCTTCAGAAATTGGGATAACAGAAGCAAAGCTTTAGAAGGTCTCCAAAGCTTCCTTGCAAAAGTCACAATTGGAAGCTCTTGTACTAACGTTCCTTAGAATCGTCGCATAAGAATTCTAGAATCTTGACTTAACTTGTAACACACCAAAGGTATACTTCCAGAGTGTTGAGTTCAGAACTTGATGATGCCACACACCTTCTTACCAGAGTAAGAACCTCTTTAGGAAAAGCTACACACTAGATAAAAACCATTAGAGTACACAATTGTTCTTGAAGATACCATGTAAATTTATCATCAAAACTCAAGGCCATATGCAGAACCAATCTTGTTCTTACAATAGGATCTACAAAACATAATATTGACAAAGGTAAGATCGATGACAGCAAGGTAATCTATCATGTAGGATCTATTACCAAAAAAGAAAGGGCAAAAGGTTAGATTGATGACAGCGTAATGACATATCGTGTAAGATCTACAACCAATGGAAAGATCGAAGATAGCATAGTTACATATTATGTAGTATCTACAACTAAGGGAAGACAGAAGAAAAGATCGATGACAACACGGTAACATATCATGTAGGGTCTACAAACCAAAAGGAACGAAGGCAAGGGGTAAAATCGATGACAGTGGGGTAATGTTATCGAAGGATTTATGAATCAAAAGGAAAGACAAAGGGTAAAATCTATGATAGTGGAGTAATCTATCAAAGGTTTTCTGTCCCAAAAAAGGAAAGGTAAAGGGTAAAATCGATGACATCAGGGTAATCCATCGAAGGATTTTTGTCACAAAAAAGAAAGGTAAAGGGTAAAATTAACGACAATGGGGTAATTTATTAAAGGATTTCCGTCCAAACAATGAAAGGTAAAGTGTAAGATCGGCGTATGATCTACGAACCAGAAGAATGGATTGAAGGAGACAGGCGAGATCGATGACAGGGCGGTGACATATCATGTGGGATCTACTGGGGAATGTAAACTACAACATGTTGACTTGGACACGTATTACAAAGTGTATCGACTTTGCTGGGGATTGAAGAAAAGATTAACATGGGAAAATGTTTGAAAGGTCGACACATATGAGTGCTTGGAAGTGCAAGGTATTGGCACAATGGTTTGAGAAGGTTTTGCAATGCAGTGATGGATACTGTCTAGAGATTACGAGGATAAAATTATCCGCGGGGAAGTATTACCATTTTGATTGCAAATTGATTCAGTCTTTCATGCAAAGGTACCAAATCTAGCTTATGCTTCATACACATGTGTGATATGGTGGCAAAACCGATTGTTATACTGGTTTGCGTTTTTTGTTTGCAAATGTCGCGGTAAGCAAGAGTCGCCAACGACTTTTCTTTTATCCAACAAAGGAAAGGGTGAAAAGAACAGAAAAAGACCTTTTTTGAGATTTTCTGAGTAAGGGGGGTAGATTATGGACAGGGAAGGTGTTAGCACCCTTTCCATCCGTGGTTTTCCATGGGCTCTTAGGTACTTTCTCATTTTTGAAAATTGTTTTCGTGTTTGTGTGTTTTGAAAGGTTTTTGTCTGCTTTATGATAACTCTTGTATTAGTCCTCAAGAGTCTGATAAAGTGTTTTTGAAAAGAATTTTGAAAAGTGAGTAAGTGTAAAAGATCAGATTTGAGCAAGTACTTAACAACTATCTACCTACTCGAAAAAGGATGTTCTTTTCCTCCTACCCTTTAGATAGTGCTATCCTACAATTAGTGAGTAGGTAGCCCTATCATCGGATGTTAAGGGACTATCGAAAGGGATGTTTATGGTCATTGAAGGCAACATGTAAGGATTCCTTAGCATTTCGAAGGGACTGTCATCATATAGGAAAAATCGAGGGACAAGATCATTTCTTGTAGGCAATTCGAGGGACATTTAGGGACTATGATCTTTATGATGAATTTAAACCGAGGGTCTTTGCTAAGATATCCCTATGTTCGAGGGACATGACCATTCCGAGGCAACCAAAGTGGGGAAATACCCTAGGGGTGCAAGTGTGCCACAATGTGCTTTTTTCAGATATTTTATCTTGGAGTTAGTGACCTAATGATTAATTGATTAATACTTGTCATGCACGTCTAATTTACTAGCAGTTCATATACAAACATATAAGAAATATAAAAGCGAGAAATAAAGTTCCTACAGCTATTACAAGGCTTTGACGTAGTTACATAAATAATGACTGCAAAGTAAAATGCGGAAATTGAAAACCCTAATTAAACTATTACAAACCGGGCACAATTACATAATAAAATAATCGTATGAAAAATAATAGCGCGCAAAAATTAAGACGAGAATAAGTTCTAAACCCTAAAAATCTAATTGCCTATTAAAAATATTTTTGCTATTTTATGAAAAAAAATAGAAATCTAACCTAATTTCTAACTAATTTTAAATTAAAGAAAAAGAGTTAAAATTTAATTAAATTAGTTTGCAAAAATTAATTTTTCTTAAAAAAACTCTAAATCCTATTTTTTGATGATTTTCTGATTTTCTGATTTTAAAAAATGAATAAACAAATTAATATAAACTAATTAAGAAAGAATAAAGAAGTTAAAAAAATGGGCCTGGGGGGTGAGAAAGTAAATTGGGGGGTGCAGGCTGGAATTCTAAAGCCCAGATCTTATACAAGCCCAAAGCCTGCGTTGGATCTGGTGTTGTTGTGTTAGGGAGGTCCATTGTATACCTGCGTGCTAGAGGCGCTGGATCCAGGTCAGCTGAGATCTGATGGTGATGATGTCGTTAGCCTATGATGCACGTGAGTGGCCTGGCTACACTGGATCTGGAGGAAACTCCTTAGAAAAAATAAACTTCAAGACCTGGGAATCGAACCTAGGTCTCTCCCTTTGCACCCTTATGCTTTTGCCATCTGTGCTGCT
Organism: Vicia faba; assembly: GCA_948472305.1. Taxonomy (NCBI): domain Eukaryota; kingdom Viridiplantae; phylum Streptophyta; class Magnoliopsida; order Fabales; family Fabaceae; genus Vicia; species Vicia faba. Next base: position 776,311,785 of record OX451741.1, on the reverse strand, counting down.
GGATCATTCATGTATATAAACAAAACAAAATTATATCATATAAAACAAGGACAACCGCTGAGTTGTCAAACATGCGCCAACAAGTGGGGCCCCTGATATTTGAAACGAACCAATCATAGCATCCTAACATGCCACGCAAAGTCCTTGGCTGGTAAAACCACCCTGGATGGTGGTTCCGGTCATCTTCTCCGTTTGAGCAAAAACTCAAACCTATGAAATTCAATGGAAACAAACAATAGAACAACCATACTTGACTAATTGAGACCTTGCGATTCCAATGTGTGATACGGTGGCAGAACCAGACTGTATTAGGAAAATGCTGGTTTACGTTTTGCGTTTGTGTTTGAAAAATGTCGCGGTAAGCAAGAGTCACGACCAACTTTTATTTTATCCAACTGGAAAGGACAAAAGCACAGAAAAATTCCTTTTTCGAGATTTTGAGTACGGGGGGTAGATTATAGAAAGGGAAGGTATTAGCACCCTTTCTATCCGTAGTTTTCTACGGGCTCTTAGGTACTTGCTCATCATTTAAAAAAATTTCTTCCGTGTTTGTGTGTTTTGAAAAGTTTTTGTTTTACTTCGTTTTAACCCTTGCTTCTGTCTTCAAGAGTGTTACAAAGTGTTTTTGAAAACTTTAGTTTGAAAAAGTGTTTGGTGAGAAAAAAAGTTTGTTTGTTTTGAGCAAGTACCTAACAGTTATCTACCTACTCGAAAAAAGATTGTTTCTATTCTTGTTTCCTTTAGACAACGTTATCCTACTATTTTAGAAATAGGTAGCACCGTCGTTGGAGTTGTAAGGGTCAACTCGAAAGGGATGTACGATCACTAAAGCAATGTTAGGACGTCTTAGTAATAACCCTAATGTCTTAAGATCATATTCGAGGCAACATTTCCGAGGCAACCTTTCCGAGGCAACATTTTTGAACAGGACTTTTGATCTTTGTTTAGACAAGAGAGCGACCACTAAAACACCCTATACTTAATGATCGTTTACCGAAGGCAACCGAAGTGAGAGTATACCCTAGGAGTGCGCATGTGCGAGTGATTCAATTTCAAGTTATTATCTTTGCATATTTAGGGTTTGCTAACCATTTTAAATTTAACATACATTCTTTTCATGCAATCCTATTATCATACATCTAACAGTTAATATTTGCGAAAATTAAAATGCGAGAAATAAAACTACGCTATTACAAGTCTTCAGGGAAGGGGATTAATTACATAGCCAAAAACCCGTAAAACGATAAATAAAAGAAAAATCCTAATTAGAACTATTACATCCTATGAGCAATTACATCAATATTGTAAAAATAATAAATGCGCGCGATGAATCAAGGACGAGAGAAGATTAGGGTTTTGACCCCGTCTAAACCTAATTAAAAGAAAAAAATTATTTTTTGGTTGTTTTGATTATTTTTGAGAAAAATAGGTTTTTAATTAAATAAATACAAACCTAATTACTAATTAAATTAAATTAAGAAAATTAATTAATTTTGACCTATTTTTATATTTTGGTTATTTTAAGAAAATAAAATAGAAATTAAATTGAACAAAATCCTAATTTTCTAATTGATTTTAATTTATTTACAAAACAAATTAAAGTTACCCTAAAATTTAAATTACACTAATTAAATTAATTTTTGATAAAAGATAAAAAAAACTAAATCTAATTTGATGAAAATAATTTTATGAGTTTTTTTTACAAAAAAAGAATTAAATTTGTGAGAGAAATAATTAATTAAAATAATTAAAAGAAAATATAAAAGAAAAGAATAAGAATATGGGCCTGGTAATCAGCAATTGGAGGGGTCTCCATAGCAAATTCTGAGCCCAAAATCCATTGGCCCACGTTTGACTTTCAGATTCCAGGTTGTACGTTGACCAGAGTGCATCATGGACTCTCAAATGATGGCCTTTGGATCCAGCTTGTGGGCAATCTGATGGTTGACAGATGATGGAGTATGGTGGATCTATATGAAGCCTGCGCACGAAATTACACATATCAATATAATATTGAAGAATATGGGGACTTGGGGATCGAACCCAGGCCCTTTAACCTTTTCTCTCTCCCACTGACCAACTGAGCTGGCATGTCTTGTTGTACAAAGAAAAACAAGCAATTATTATATTGGAAAAGTAAATCAGTTCATAAAGAAACGCGCGAATTTTGAATAAGCGAATGGGGGGTTGCCACGCCACCTTCTTCTTCCCCTCTCCGTTGGTAAAAGTCAAGGACTTTTACCTACAGACATAAGTCCATAGCTATAACCCCCGCAACTTTCCAAAATCCCATACACGTACCATAAATGAAATCTAATGCTACATACCAATTTGTCTTGGCCTTGTGAACATCATGGTACCTCTCTTTTGGGCCAATTTTACATGTACAAGAAAATCCCAAAACGAAACAAGAAAACCTAACAATGGCATATCTCTGTAGGGTTAGCAAAAATGCAATTAATCATTACCAATAGCTTGCAAATGCTTCAAGGATTCAGAATATATAAATAATTCATGCTACAAATGCCAAAATAATGATATTGGATTTCAAAAAGGGAGGGATGTCGTGAAGCACTTATCTCGTGTTTCTGGGCACAAAAACACTTGCTTTTGATTGGTATAAACTCTTTGTATACCTAGGAAGCGAATGAGATAGCTTGGGAGGTTTAAGAATGCCTGGAAGTATGAAAAGAGATTCCTACTTTTCTTGAGTTTTTCCAAGTTTGTTCTTCATTCTACACGCCTTCAACCCCTGTTCTTTTGGTCTGCGTTTGTTCAATATATATCATTGAGTGAATTAGGTTTGCAAATGTGCATCCAATCTTCTCCCATAATGATTATTGATCAAGATCTGATTCTCATGTAAATCTTTCCAAAACAAGCCAAAAACTAATATTTTTGTGTACAAACATGCCTTGCACGATTTGATTTCATTTCTAGCTGTATAAGAGACCTGAAATATGCATAAAATCTCAAGGTTTAAATGATTTTGATATTTCCATGATTTTATTTTGATTTAATTTGATTTAATTGAAATAAAAATCAAAATAAATGGCAAAAATAAAATAAAATCAAGTGGGAAGGATCATGGGTCATGGACCATGTTACAAACTCAAGACAAGTACAAAAACTTTGGCCCATTTGACAAAAATTGTAATTTGAGGCATATTTGACTTTTGGCAATTTTGCAAAAAAGGTCAACTTCAACAATGCATAACTCCTTCAATTTTGACCCTATGGGGGTGTTCTTAAACTTTTTAGAAAGCTTGAGATGTCTTCTAAGAAACCCTTTTGGTCTCATCTCAATTGAGTCTTCCATGTTCATGTATGAAGCTTTGACAAAATAGGTGTTTTTGTTGACTTTTCAAAGTGACCTATAATGTCCATATTCATAACTTCTTGTGACCTATCAAGTTTTCTCAAGCAGTGAGTATCAGATCTCACAGTCGGCAAACTTTTTGCTAAGGTAGTAAATAGCATGCTATTTTCGGCCAGACTCGTCATGCTGCCCCAGCACGCACCCCATTGAGTTATCCAGTACTGTCAAGTATAAGATCAAAGGTCTTCCTTCAACTGGTGGCATCAGAATAGGTGGCTCTTGGAGGTATTCCTTGATCCTTTCGAAAGCGGCCTGACATTCATCATTCCATTTTACCACTTGATCTTTCTTCAGCAGCTTGAAGATTGGCTCACAAGTAGCAGTCAGATGTGAAATGAATAGGGCAATGTAGTTCAGACGTCCCAAAAAGCCTCTGACTTCTTTTTCTATGCGGGGAGCTGGCATCTCTTGTATAGCCTTTACCTTGGCAGGATCCACTTGAATACCTTTATCACTAACGACGAAACCCAACACCTTACAAGACCTTACCCCGAAGGTGCATTTGTTCGGGTTTAACCTCAGCTTATAGATCTTCAACCTGTCGAATAGCTTCTAGAGATGGTCCAGGTGTTCTTCCTTAGTCTGGGACCTTGCAATCATGTCATCAACGTACACCTCAATCTCATGGTGAATCATGTCATGGAACAAAGTGACCATGGCACGCTGATAAGTTGCCCCAACATTGTTCAATCCAAACGGCATAACTTTGTAGCAAAAGATGCCCCACTGCGTAATGAAGGTTGTCTTCTCCATGTCCTCGGGAGCCATCTTAATATGATTGTAACCAGAAAAACCATCCATAAAGGAGAAGATCTTATACTGTGCGGCATTGTCGACCAGAACATCGATGTGAGGGAGTGGGAAATCATCCTTGGGGCTTGCCCTGTTCAGATCTCTATAGTCCACACACATCCGCACCTTACCATCCTTCTTAGGCACTGGAACAACGTTGGCAACCCATTGTGGGTAAGAAGTAACAGCTAGAAATCCCGCGTCAAACTGTTTCATGACCTCAGCTTTAATTTTCTCAGATATCTCAGGGTGCATACGGCGAACTTTCTGCTTTACCGGAGGACAGTCTTCTTTAGTTGGCAAGCGGTGTACCACAATATCAGTATCCAACCCAGGCATATCTTCATAAGACCAAGCGAAGATCTCAACATAGTCGCGTAGCATCTATATCAACCGTTACTTGACGCTAGGCTCCAGATTTGCACCTATCTTTACCTCTTTCTTGTCCTCTTTTGTACCCAAATTCACTGATTCCACTGGCTCTTCATGGGGCTGTATGGCCCTCTCTTCCTGTAGTAATAGTCTAGCAAGTTCCCCAGGCACTTCACAATCATCCTCACCTTCGTCCTCGGCTTGGTTGATTGGATTTTCGAAGTCATAACTGGTAGTAGCAGAGTCGTTATCAATGGGATCCATAGTGGGTGTGGATCTGCATTATGATATGTGAGTGTGTGTAAGACAATAGCTGTTTTGATAAAGTGCAAGATAGAAAAGAAAAACAAGGAGCGCAAAATTTGTAATGCAAGAAAACGTCCAATGCTTTATTGATGATATATGAAAATGACAAAGAATAAGCCCTCACAAACAAAGCTAAGGTGCCTCGGGCAAGGCATCGGGCCATAAAATTTCAAACTGTTCGTTACAAATCTCAAAAACAAAAGTCTATTACTGTGTAATAAAAGAAACGGGCACGAAGTCCTTCGCCGTCCAGTTGTTCAATCCACCGTTGGTAGTCGGGTAGATCCAACTGTCGATATCTGACTCTTCTTCATCATCCTCAATTGCATTAACTCCTTGATTACTGATATGCAGAGGAGGTCTTCCAATCCGCGCGCACCAAACAACTCTTTGAGCCTCTGCAGTAAAGCCCAAACCAAACTTGTCAGTCTTGTGTGCAAAGTCAGGGAGCTGACCCCAATTTGCGCACCCACCTTTTTCAATTACAGCCCTTGCATCCTTGAGGGAAGCCATCTTCATCGGAGGTTTATCAGCAACAACTTCAGTCGATGCTAAAGTCTAGGGAACTTCTTCAAAGTTCTGACACGGGGTTTCGATGAACTCTCCATCCATCTCCACATACCGAAAGGAGTTAAGATGACTCACCATGTACTCCTCTTCTCCTTGGACCGTAACAATCTTCCCCTTCACTGGATATTTTAACATTTGATGGAGCGTAGAAGTCACTGCCCCAGCCTTATGAATCCACGGGCGACCCAACAAGCAAGAATAAGATGGTCGGATATCCATCACATAGAAAGTAGATGCAAAAGTCTGAGAGCCAACTTTTACAGGGACGTCCACCTCCCCGTGCACCATCCTTTTTGACCCATAGAAAGCTCTAACCACAATATTGCTCGGCTTCAGAATCAAACCTTCACAGTCCAGACGGTCTAGTGCTTTCTTTGGTAAAACATTTAATGAGGACCCAGTATCCACCAGTACGTGGGCCAGAGTGGTGCCCCTGAACTCGATCGAGACGTGCAGAGCATCATTGTGATTTCTTCCTTTAGCAGTCAGATCTGCGTCGGAGAAACCCAAACCGTTGTCGGCAGTCAAACTAGCCACACAGTCTTTGAATTGATCGGCAGAAGTCTCCTGCGGCACATGCGCAGTTTTGAGGAGAGCAATTAAAGCCTTTGCATGGTCTTCTGAACACAATAACAAGGACAACATGGAGATTTTCGACGAGGTCTTCCCCAGCTATTCGACTACGTTGTAGTCACTCTTCTTGATAATCTTCAGGATTACCTCTATCTCTTGCTTAGAGGTCTCTACGATGATCTTCTTAGGTGCCTCCATCCGGGAAGGCTCACCTATGATTTCTTTGCCCCGAATGTCAGATGGCTTGGCGACAGGGGTGATAACTGGAATATGAACTGGGACAATAGCTGATGTACTAGCAGATGGAACAACAACAGGTTTGTGAACAGTCAGAGGGGAAATCTCGGGAGAAAAGAGTCTTGCACTTCTAGTGACCTTGCTAGCCCCGACAATATTGCTGACATCAACATCAGCTTCTTCAATCTTTAAGTCTTGCTTAACTCCATGGTAATACACATCGGCCCCATAATGCCAAGGGACAACCTTATCCGAAGTGTATGGGATAGGACCAGGGATAGTAATTATTAACGGAGCAACTCTTGGAACATATGTAATCCTAACAGGCTTTCTCGAGGAAGCCTTGGAAGGATTGGAAGAAATGGTTATGATGGCAACATCTTCAACTAGAATTGACGGAATCATAGTCTTCTCGAACAAGATTTCTTTGTTATCCATCAGGAGCTGAACACCTGATTTCAAAAAGTGGCAACCAGCAGGCAGGTTTGAACATAGGTGGCACCCTTCGCCACAGACCAGAAATAAACCGGCCAATAAGAGATTCTTCTTTACTGTCATCAAAGGAGTAGAAATTTCTTCCGCGGAGGTCACAAATAAATCATTGTCCACAACATTTACACCATGACCATGTTTGGGCATAGGAGCAGTCATGACGTTGGGCTTCTCCGGAGCGTCAAACTCAATTTCTTTAGCTTCAATCAAATCTTGCACCTTATTCCTCAAGGCCCAGCAGTTGTTTGTATCATGCCCTAGGCTATCGGAGTGATAAGTACAGCGGGCGTTCGGGTTATATAGCGAAGATGTGGTGCTGGGATTCTTCGGGGCTTCCCTCAGAGTTACCAGGTTGGTCTTCAATAACTGTGGTAGAATTTGAGATAAGGTCATATTAAGCCGAGTGTATTGTCTATGCGGTCTCTCCATTCTTTGCTTATTGTTGCATTGTGGGGCAACAGTGGGTCTTGATATTACTACCACATTCACTGCTTGGCGGTGTTCAGGTCTATTTTGGCTCCTCGAGCTGTAAACAACACTAGCTTTTTTCCTACCAGTGAAAAGCTTATTTTCTGTACTTGATGAAGTACCTTTCTGTATCTTACCACTTCGAATACCAGCTTCTACTCTCTCTCCAGTCAAAATCAATTCAGTAAACCCAGATGACGAACTGCCGATCAGATGATTGAAAAATGGACCAGACAATGTCTCAAGAAACATATCAACCAACTCCCTATCAGACAGAGGGGGTTGGACTCTTCCAGCCAAATCTCTCCACTTCTGAGCATATTCCTTAAAACCTTTACTTGCACTCATAGACATACCCTGAAGCTGAGTACGAGTGGGAGCAAGGTCGGTGTTATACTGATACTGCTTGTAAAAAGCAACAGCAAGGTCCTCCCAGTTGCGGACATTAGCTCCTTCCAATTGATAAAACCATTCAAGCTGAGTCCCTGACAGACTATCTTGAAAGAAATGTACCCACAAATTTCTATCAGCATTGTAAGGTTGGATTTCTCTGACGTACGAGCAGAGATGGAGTTTTGGACAGGATACTCCATCGTACTTATAAAAAATCGGAGCTTTAAACTTGTGAGGGATCACCACCCCAGATGCTAGTCCCAGATCTCCGAAGTCCAAACCAGGGATCTTCTGAATCTCCATAGCACTCAGACGGTCTTCAAGTTGTTTGTACCTATCCTCAGCAGGAGGATACTGCTCATCATCAAAATCAGTATCATTATCAGAGACCACAAGACTGGGACCCTTTTCTTCTTCTTAGTTCTCCTCTCCTTTGGATGAAAGAGACTGATCAGCTTCCTGTCGTAACCTATTCCCAAATCTGTTACACATACTCAGAAGAACCACCTTCTTCTTCTTGTTCTTCTTCCTCTCCTTCAGGATGAGAGTCTTCAAATCCTCTTACCCTTTAGCCAAGTTCAAGAACATCTCTTGGAATTGGGAATTCTGTGCCTGAAGAGATTTGATGGCTTGATCGGTAGGTATTTCAGAAGACATTTCATGCTGAAATAAACAACAAAGAAGATGAGAAACCTGTAATGGTACCTGTAATGATGTGCACGATAATGGGATGCGTATGTAATGATTTCAAAGACTTTGGGAGATTTAAATTTTCAAACCAAGAAATAAACAAACTTTATTAGATTAAACTTGTAAAGAATGTTTAACAATGCCTTTAAGGCGCTTACAAAGAAGTAAATGAAAAAACAAATCTAAACTAGAAAAAGCAAAATAAGAAATCCCATGGACGCTTCCCCTTCGTGCTGACGTAGTCATTGATTGTTCCTTCATTCTCAAGTTGCCTATTGAGCTTCAAGATCTTCCTCTCTTGCTCATGGTACTTCTCTCAGTAGGGATCGCTCTCCTCCTTCAGCTGAATCCAGGATCTCTTTAATGCCCCAAGATCAGTGGGCATGTAGGGATAAAGGACTGTATAAGGCACACCCTCTTCATTGGTAGGCTCCACAATCATTGGTAACACAGCTTCATAAGGCTTCCCAAGCTTCTGGGCACGAGCTCGGACCCACTGGAGATAAGGCTGCATAGGGAGAGAAGTCTTTGGTCCTAGCTCTTGAGGGTCAGACCTGTTCACCATGCCCCAAGCTCGTATAAACCTGCGGCGATGCTCATCAATGTCCCCCTTGTAGTCAAAGACAGTGTCTGTAAGAAGTAGCTCATGAGGACCATCTCTCTGAGCGTGACCAAACTGTCGTAAAGCCAAGCAAGGACTGTAGGTTATTCCCCCTTTAATTCCAAGCAACGGGACATTAGGGTATCCACCACATCGATCAATGACAGCAACATTTTCCATAGCCTTAGAACTCCAAAGAATGTTTGTATGAGCAAGGGACATTATTCTATAAGACCATCCTAAACCTTCTTCATTCTTCAATACGGATTCGGGGAGGTGCGAAATAAACCACCTCGCCAACAGCGACATGCAACACATGAGGGTCCCTCTTCTTTGCACAGTACGAGTGTAGAGGGCATGCAAGATATCACCAAATAGAGTAGGCACAGGATTGCGAGACAGGAAGATCTTAACCGCATTCACACCCACAAAGGAATCTGGATTCTGGAAGAGAACTAAACTGTAGATAAGGAGAGCCAAGATGTCTTCAAAATCCTGAAAGTCCAAGTTATCCCAGAATAGTTGAGCTTGATCTACCAGAAACTTGGCTAAGAAACCTTCAACCCCACTTCGTGTCTCCCAGTTGGATACTACATCAGCCCTTTTCAAATGTAAAGCTGAAGCAATATCCTCTGGTCTAGGAGCCTCTTCCAAACCTGTGAAAGGAATTTGCTCGAGGATGGATATGCCCATAAGTGAGAAAATTCTTCCAAAGTAGGAACTAGCTGATAATCCGGGAAGGTGAAGCAATGATGCACCAGATTGAAGAACTGGAAAAACACACTCATCATCTGCTCATCAAACCTTGAGGTAACCAAGCTAAGAAGATGACCATGTCTCCTAATGAATGAAGAAGTATCAGAAACTCTCGAGGCTAAGTCTTTGAGTTGAGCAGGTATTTGCACAAAGTTAACTCGAATGGTGTTTCGGCGCATAGAAGCCATAATCTGCAAAACAGAACAAAGATAAATCCCCTCGGTCTTTGAAATGGTTAGTATAATGAGGTATGCATGCTATGTTATGATGCATGATGTCATGATAAAACACACAATAGGTATAGCAGATAACAGACATGGTAAAGGCAAACAAGTCACACAAGAGCCCTTAAGTTTCAGGCTTGCATGGGGTCTAGGTACTACCCTCTTGAGGTTCAGTTGGTTTCAACCTATCCTAATAATAGTAACTGGGTTCTAGAGGTTCTCAATATCACTGACCATCCTCTATCGGTCATGGTTTCAGCTCACACAATATTTTCTTGCGGCCGGAACTATCTCGAGAGTATGGTCTCAATGAGTGTAGTACCGAGTATCAACCAGTTCCCAGGTTTACACCGAGACCGGCTATCTCACTACTTCCTATGGCCAAGTTGGTCAATTATAGGTTCTAAGGTCAACTGATGCTTAACGACCCATATAGCAGCCCCGTATTCTCCTCGTTTCTCCATAAGGGATACCGATACCAACCAATGTGCCACATCAACGTAGCTACTGCTTAAACCGTATCAGTCTACACCATACAGTTCCCTCACAGTTTATTGCTACTTACCTAAAAGGTGTTCCCCAGATCCAGGTTAGAATCTATAGTAACTCCCAATATAAAACCCTTTAAAAGTAAAGCAAACAAATCAACAAGAGAAGCAATATGATGAACTAATCCTAAGGTATACCCCACTTATTATATCCCCAGCAGAGTCGCCAGTTCTGTGATATGGTGGCAGAACCAGACTGTTTTAGGAAAATGCTGGTTTGTGTTTTGCGTTTGTGTTTGCAAAATGTCGCGGTAAGCAAGAGTCGCCACCGAATTTTATTTTATCCAACTGGAAAGGAAAAAAGCATAGAAAAATTCCTTTTTCGAGATTTTGAGTACGGGGGGTAGATTATAGAAAGGTAAGGTATTAGCACCCTTTCCATCCGTAGTTTTCTACGGGCTCTTAGGTACTTGCTCATCATTTAAAAAAATTGCTTCCGTGTTTATGTGTTTTGAAAAGTGTTTGTTTTACTTCGTTTTAACCCTTGCTTCTGTCTTCAAGAGTGTTACGAAGTGTTTTTGAAAACTTTAGTTTGAAAAAGTGTTTGGTGTGAAAAAAAGTTTGTTTGTTTTGAGCAAGTACCTAACAGTTATCTACCTACTCGAAAAAAGATTGTTTCTATTCTTGTTTCCGTTAGATAGCACTATCCTACTATTTGAGAAATAGGTAGCACCTTTGTTGGAGTTGTAAGGGTCAATTTGAAAGGGACGTACGATCATTAAAGCAATGTTAGGACGTCTTAGTAATAACCCTAATGTCTTAAGATCATATTCGAGGCAACATTTCCGAGACAACCTTTTCGAGGCAACATTTCTGAACAGGAATTTTGATCTTTGTTTAGACAAGAGAGCGACCACTAAAACACCCTATACTTAATGATCGTTTACCGAAGGCAACCGAAGTGAGAGTATACCCTAGGAGTGCGCATGTGCGAGTGATTCAATTTCAAGTTATTATCTTTGCACATTTAGGGTCTAATAACCATTTTAAATTTAACATACATTCTTGTCATGCAATACTATTATCATACATCTAACAGTGAATATTTGCGAAAATTAAAATGTGAGAAATAGAACTACGCTATTACAAGGCTTCGGGGATGGGGATTAATTACATAGCCAAAAACCCGTAAAATGATAAATCAAAGAAAAATCCTAATTAGAACTATTACATCCTATGAGTAGTTACATCAATATTGTAAAAATAATAAATGCGCGCGATGAATCAAGGACGAGAGAAAATTAGGGTTTTGACCCCGTCTAAACCTAATTAAAAGAAAAAATTATTTTTTGGTTGTTTTGATTATTTTTGAGAAAAATAGGTTTTTAATTAATAAATACAAACCTAATTACTAATTAAATTAAATTAAGGAAATTAATTAATTTTGACCTATTTTTATATTTTGGTTTTTTAAGAAAATAAAAAATAAATTGAACAAAATCCTAATTTTCTTATTGATTTTAATTTATTTACAAAACAAATTAAAGTTACCCTAAAATTTAAATTACACTAATTAAATTAATTTTTGATAAAAGATAAAAAAAAACTAAATCTAATTTGATGAAAATAATTTTTATGAGTTTTTTTTATAAAAAAAAAATTAAATTTGTGAGAGAAATAATTAATTAAAATAATTAAAAGATAATATAAAAGAAAAAAGAATAAGAATATGGGCCTGGTAATCAGCAATTAGGGGGTTCTCCATAGCAAATTCTGAGCCCAAAATCCATTGGCCCACATTTGACTTTCAGATTCCAGGTTGTATGTTGACCAGGATGCATCATGGACTCTCAAATGATGGCCTTTGGATCTAGCTTGTGGGCAATCTGATGGTTGACAAATGATGGAGTATGGTGGATCTATATGAAGCCTGCGCACAAAATTACACATAACAAAATAATATTGAAGAATATGGGGACCTAGGGATCGAACCCATGCCCTTTAACCTTTTCTCTCTCCCACTGACCAACTGAGCTGGCATGTCTTGTTGTACAAATAAAAACAAGCAATTATTATATTGGAAAAGTAAATCAGTTCATAAAGAAACGCGTGAATTTTGAATAAGCGAATGGGGGGTTGCCACGCCACCTTCTTCTTCCCCTCTCCGTTGGTAAAAGTCAAAGACTTTTACCTACAGACATAAGTCCATAGCTATAACCCTTGCAACTTTCCAAAATCCCATACACGCACCATAAATGAAATCTAATGCTACAAACCAATTCGTCTTGGCCTTGTGAACATTATGGTACCTCTCTTTTGGGCCAGTTTTACCTATACAAGAAAATCCCAAAATGAAACAAGAAAACCTAACAATGGAATATATCTGTAGGGTTAGCAAAAATGCAATTAATCATTACCAACATCTTGCAAATGCTTCAAGGATTCAGAATCTATAAATAATTCATGCTACAAATGCCAAAATAATGATATTGGATTTCAAAAAGGGAGGGATGTTGTGAAGCACTTATCTCGTGTTTATGGGCACAAAAACACTTGCTTTTGATTGGTATAGACTCTTTGTATACTCAGGAAGCGAATGAGATAGCTTGGGAGGTTTGAGAATGCCTGGAAGTATGAAAACAAATTCCTACTTTTCTTGAGTTTTTCCAAGTTTGTTCTTTACTCTACACGCCTCCAACCCCTGTTCTTTTGGTCTGCATTTGTTCAATATATATCATTGAGTGAATTAGGTTTGCAAATGTGCATCCAATCTTCTCCCATAATGATTATTGATCAAGATCTGATTCTCATGTAAATCTTTCCAAAACAAGCTAAAAACTAATATTTTTGTGTACAAACATGCCTTGAACGATTTGATTTGATTTCTAGCTGTATAAGAGACCTGAAATATGCACAAAATCTCAAGGTTTAAATGATTTTGATATTTCCATGATTTTATTTTGATTTAATTGAAATAAAAATCAAAATAAATGGCAAAAATAAAATAAAAGCAAGTGGGAAGGATCATGGGTCGTGGACCATGTTACAAACTCAAGACAAGTACAAAAAGTTGGGCCCATTTGACAAATAATGCAATTTGAGGCATATTTGACTTTTGGCAATTTTGCAAAAAAGGTCAACTTCAACAATGCATAACTCCTTCAATTTTGACCCTGTGGGGGTGTTCTTAAACTTTTTAGAAAGCTTGAGATGTCCTCTAATAAACACTTTTGGTCTCATATCAATTTAGTCTTCCATGTTCATGTATGAAGCTTTGACAAAAAAGGTGTTTTTGTTGACTTTTCAAAGTGACCTATAATGTCCAAATTCATAACTTCTTGTGAGTTCATATTTTGAACTTGGGAGCTGAAGATGAATTATAGGTCATTGCATCCTATTTAAAATGAGCTTTGGATGGGTCATTTCTAATAAAGTATGAGAAATTTATGCTTGGTCAAAGTTGAGTTGACTTTTCCTACAAAACCCTAATTTAGCAACTTTTGGGTTTTGATGAATTGTGAGCAACCCTTGTTGAATCATGATCAACCCTTGATCAAATGATGAATAATGCTTCAAAATGAGGATGTTGACCAAAAATCTTGAAGTTTGATTGTATGTGGGCCATAGTTGACTTTTGCCCTAGTACAGTCGATTTTCAGGCCTTTGAGCAATTGACTGAGCAAACTTTCTCTGCAAGGCTTGAAACTTGAAATGGATGATCTTGAGAACATATTAGGACAAAGGTGATAATTTGGGATCCCGTGGACTCAAGTATCTTGATGCAACATGAAACCCTAATTTGAGGTAGACTGCCTTGTGAGAGAGTTTGTCTGATCAACCCTTGGACTTCCTTGAACAATTTGAGGATCTCACCTGAAATGTTTTGAGAAATATGGGAGGGAAAATTTTGGGGTACAACAGCTGCCTCTATTCAATCTTCTTAAATCTGAGGATGTAGATTGGCTTGTCTGCCTTTCGTGATCCAAAGGTAGAAGATGATTGAACACTAGAGTGCCAAGAAATTTGCACTTGCATGAAGTGGTATCTGTCTGGCGATGTCAGGAATGGGCTTATAGATGCCATTTGGAAATTGATGATGGAAGATGGGCTTAAAGATACCATCTGAAGGAGTGTCGATCGCCTAAGAGATTCCTTAGCGAGAAACCATATACCTGTTGTTGAGGAAGATTTCGCTGGGGAATACTGATCTCTGTTTTGAGGGAAAAGTTGAATTTTAGGAGCTTCGGTCGTCCGTTACTCTACTGAGGAATCGTCTCTTAGTCAAAGAGGTGAAAATGAACTATTAATCTGGTCGTGATCCAGGCTTCATAGTGATAAGATTGACTGCTATCCGGTCGTGCTCCAGGCTTTACAGTGACTTACTGGGGAGATGAGATTAAACTTTCTATCCGGTCGTAATCCAGGCTTCGCAATTTCTCAATTCTTATCTGGTCATAATCTAAGCTTCAGAAGGAATTAAGTTTTTATCCGGTCGCATCCGAGCTTCAACTTGAATTTAGGACACACTAATATCTGGTCGACTCCGGGCTTCTTAGTAATTGTCCAGGTAAACTGCTATTTGGTCAAAATCCAAGCTTCCCCGTGTCTTGTACTGTTATCTGGTCGTAATCCAGGCTTCAGTGTCTTTTACCACTATCTGGTCGTAATCCAGGCTTCACGATGTCTTATACCATTATCTGGTCGAATCCAGGCTTCATGGTGTCTTGTACTGCTATCTAGTCGATTCCAGGCTTCACAATACCTTACTTCTTATCTGGTCGTATTCCAGGCTTTAGAAGAAATCAAGTGGTTATCCAGTCGCATCCGGGCTTCCATTTGATTTTAAGACCTACTAATATTCGGTCGACTTCGGGCTTCATAGTAATTGGCCGGGTAAACAGCTATTTGGTCGAAATCCAAGCTTCACAGTGTCCCTTACTATTATCTGGTCATAATCCAGGCTTCAGTGTCTTTTACCGCTATCTGGTCGTAATCCAGGATTCACGATGTCTCATACCATTATCTGGTCGAATCCAGGCTTCATGGTGTTTGGAGAAATCAAGATACTATCCGACCGAACCCGGGCTTCATAACTTGTATTAAAGATATACCACAATCTGGTCGAATCCAGGCTTCATGGTGTCTTTGGATGCTATCTGGTCGTAATCCAGGCTTCACTGTAACTTGTACTGCTATCTGGTCGTAATCCAGGCTTCACAATAACTTGCTGAGCTGTTATCCGGTTAATTTCCGGGCTTCACGGCTTATGTTTATGACATACCACTATCTGGTCGAATCCAGGCTTCATGGTGTCTTGCACTGCTATCTGGTCGTAATCCAGGCTTCACAGTAACTTGTATTTCTATCTGGTCGTAATCCAGGATTCACAATAACTTACGGGGGATTAAACTATTATCCGGTTGAATCCGGGCTTCATCGCTTAAAGATGAACCACTATCTGGTCGATTCCAGGCTTCGCGGTGTTTGATACTGTTATTTGGTCGTTCTTCGGGCTTCACAATATGATGTAGAAATCAAGATATTATCCGATCGGACCCGGGCTTCATAGCTTGAACTGGAATAGAAATCTTCAACATTGATTTGACTGAACCAGAGAAAATAGTGAGAATTTGATTGTATATTTCCCTGAAAGGTAAAGAGTTAGTCGTATGTAATGTCATGATGCATGACATATATCAAATAATGATGTTCTCAAAATAAATGAGATTGTGCTGTATGATGCTTATGCACATGTCATGATGTATGGATATGCAACGTTTTTTATGATATTCTCTAACTGGGGAAAATAAATCCTGGACTGCTGCTGGAGAATATAAAGAGCTCAATTCTTTGTCCTCGCTGGGGATAACGATCGAAGATGATATTGAGAATAAATTGGAGGGAGAATAAACCCTGTTGGAGAATAAACTGGCGAGAAAATGACTCTATGGGGAAAAGGGATACTCTGCCAGAAGATCTGCTGATTTGAAGAAATAACCTCGGCTGGGGATGCATTATCGTTGCTGGAAATAATGAACCCTTGTTGGGGATTGAGTTTCTGCTTGTGGAAGAAATAAACTCCATTGGGGATAGTCTTCCATTGTTGGTGATAGATGAACTCTGCTTAGGGAGAATCAACACCAATGTTTTAAGATACCTTTTACTTTGCGGGGAGTGTATGTATCTTTAGTCATATTCTCCAGCTGGGTTTATCCCTATACCTGGTGACTAGAGCAACTGTAAGGTTTGGACATTTCTGTTTGCCCCTATTCCTGGAATTACGAGTAATCGTCTTTTGTTTCGCATGTAAATATTTATGAGCAGCAATTATTGTCAAATGCATATATCAAAATGAAACATTGGACGTTCTTGCAAAACAAAACAGGAAAAGAAAAACTATTTTTAAATTTGTTGTAAAATGAATTGTATTGATTCTTGAAATTGGCCTGTAGTAGGCATTTTGTACAAGAGGCTGACGTCCTAGTAAGAGAACGCCGCCGAAAGGTAGAAATTATACAATTTGTGAAAAACAAAGAAAGCAGCTATGTGAATAATCCCACTGGGTTCCAACTCTGCTATTGCCTTTATATCTTCGAGCGTCTCATCACTTTGCTACTTGGTTGAAGAGATCAGATTGATTGGCGCCGTCAGAGCTTGATAGTCGATACTAAAGTCTGGTTGCAAGATGATCCAATGAGACATAGTGTTACGCTTTGATCCCTAATTTTTTCCTGAACCGCCCTTTTGGGTTTTCAGTCCACCGGGATACCCTTTTTTGCCCAAGCCGCCTTTTCAGGTTTTCGACTTGCCGGGTGTACAGATTTTTCATTTTCATCCCTTACTTTTGCCCGAACCCTTTTGGTTCGCCGAGAAGCCCTTATTTTTGCCTAGGCCAGTTAACCTAGCGGGTCTTGGATTATGCATAGTATTTTTTCACTATGTATGCATTGACGGGGTGAGGAAGGTCGTCACCATCCATGGTGGTTAGAATCATAGCTCCTCCCGAGAAAATGTTCTTAACCACAAATGGCCCTTCGTACGTAGGGGTCCATTTGCCTCTGGGATCAACTTGCGGCAGTATGATGCGTTTGATCACTAGATCCCCGACTTGATATTCTTGTCGTCTAACTTTCTTTTTAAATGCCTTGGTCATCCGTTTTTGATACGTCTGACCATGACAAATAGCAGTAAGTCTCTTTTTGTCGATTAAGTTCAGCTGATCAAGCCGGGTATGGATCCAGTCTTCCTCGCTCAAACCTGCATCCTTCATAATCCAGAGAGAGGGTATCTGAACTTCAATGGGTAAGACTGCCTCTATGCCATACACCAAAGAGTAAGGTGTTGCCCCTGTCGACGTCCGCGCTAAGGTGCGGTACCCATGAAGAGCGAATGGTAACATCTCGTGCTAGTCTTTGTAGGTCACCGTCATTTTCTGCACAATCTTCTTGATATTCTTATTAGCCGCTTTAACAGCCCCATTCATCTTCGGCCGATAAGGAGAAGAGTTGTGATGCTGTATCTTGAACTATTTGTAGAGCTCGGTGATCATTGTATTGTTGAGATTTGTACCATTGTCCGTAATGATCCTCTCTGGTACACCATATCGACAAATCAAATTATGTCGGATAAACCGCGCTACGACATTCTTGGTTACCGTGGCAAAGGAAGTTACCTCAACCCACTTCGTAAAATAATCAATAGCCACCAGAATGAAACGATTCCCATTAGACGCGGTAGGTCTGATCTCGCCGATCATGTCGATGCCCCACATTACAAAGGGCCAAGGAGCCTTCAAAACATTCAGAGGAACTGGAGGTACATGCACCTTATCAGCATAGACTTGACACTTGTGACAGTTTCGAGAATGCTGATAACAATCAGCTTCCATTGTAGACCAATAATATCCTGCCTGTAGGATCTTCTTTGCCATGGTATGTCCACTGGAATGAGTTCCGAAAGTACCTTCATGTAACTCTTCCATGATCCTTTCTGCCTCGTTCTTTCCCACACATCGCAGTAAGGTCGAATCATGGTTACGCTTATAAAGAATCCCATTATTGATGAAGAACTTTGCAGCGAATCTCCTCAGGAACTTCTTATCATTAACAAATGCACCCTCGGGGTACTCTTGAGCCTCAAGATACCTTTTCACCTCGTGAAACCAGGGTTTATCTGCTACCTCTTTAGTCTCAATGTCACAGGAATCCGCGGGTTCGCCCAACCTCTCAATGGTAATCTGGGGAGCTTCATTGTCCCACCTAACTTTGAACGTAGAAGACATGGTATCTAGCGCGTCCGCTAACTGATTCTCCTCTCTGGGGAAATATTAAAAGGTTATCTCCTCGAAGTGTGGAAGCAACATCAATACATACTCTTTATAAAGAATAAGATTTGGGTGCTTCTTATCCCACTCGCCTTTGATCTGACTGATCACTAAAGCGGAATCTCTGAATACACTTAAGAACTTAATTCTTAGGTCAATAGCAGCTCGAAGACCCCTGATGCATGCTTCATACTCCGCCATATTGTTGGTGCAGTTGAAACATAATTGGGCGGTGAATGGAGTATGACAGCCCTCAGGAGATATGATCACGACACTAATGCCATTACCCAACGCGTTTGATGCTCCATCAAAATACATAGACCATCGGGATCCTTCTTCAGGTCCTTCATCCGGTCCAGGTGTTTCACAGTCAGTCACCAACATGATATTCTCATCCGGAAACTAGAAATTCATAGACTGGTAATCATCCATGGCCTGATGCACCAAATGATCCGCCAACACACTCCCCTTGATTGCTTTTTGGGTCGTGTATTGGATGTCATACTCAGTTAAGATCATATGCCATCTTGTTATTCTTCCAGACAAGGCAGGCTTCTCAAAGATATACTTGATCGGATCCATCTTTGATATCAATAGGGTAGTGTGAGTCAGCATATACTGTCTCAGCCGACGAGCAGCCCATGCCAAAGCGCATCAAGTTTTCTCAAGCAGTGAGTATCAGATCTCACAGTCGGTAAACTTTTTGCTAAGGTAGTAAATAGCATGCTATTTTCGGCCAGACTCGTCATGCTGCCCCAGCACGCACCCCATTGAGTTATCCAGTACTGTCAAGTATAAGATCAAAGGTCTTCCTTCAACTGGTGGCATCGGAATAGGTGGCTCTTGGAGGTATTCCTTGATCCTTTCGAAAGCGGCCTGACATTCATCATTCCATTTTACCACTTGATCTTTCTTCAGCAGCTTGAAGATTGGCTCACAAGTAGCAGTCAGATGTGAAATGAATCGGGCAATGTAGTTCAGACGTCCCAAAAAGCCTCTGACTTCTTTTTCTGTGCGGGGAGCTGGCATCTCTTGTATAGCCTTTACCTTGGAAGGATCCACTTGAATACCTTTATCACTAACGACGAAACCCAACACCTTACAAGACCTTACCCCGAAGGTGCATTTGTTCGGGTTTAACCTCAGCTTATAGATCTTCAACCTGTCGAATAGCTTCTAGAGATGGTCCAGGTGTTCTTCCTTAGTCTGGGACCTTGCAATCATGTCATCAACGTACACCTCAATCTCATGGTGAATCATGTCGTGGAACAAAGTGACCATGGCACGCTGATAAGTTGCCCCAACATTGTTCAATCCAAACGACATAACTTTGTAGCAAAAGGTGCCCCACTGCGTAATGAAGGTTGTCTTCTCCATGTCCTCGGGAGCCATCTTAATCTGATTGTAACCAGAAAAACCATCCATAAAGGAGAAGATCTTATACTGTGTAGCGTTGTCGACCAGAACATCGATGTGAGGGAGTGGGAAATTATCCTTGGGGCTTGCCCTGTTCAGATCTCTATAGTCCACACACATCCGCACCTTACCATCCTTCTTAGGCACTGGAACAACGTTGGCAACCCATTGTGGGTAAGAAGTAACAGCTAGAAATCCCGCGTCAAACTGTTTCATGACCTCAGCTTTAATTTTCTCAGACATCTCAGGGTGCATACAGCGAACTTTCTACTTTACCGGAGGACAATCTTCTTTAGTTGGCAAGCGGTGTACCACAATATCAGTATCCAACCCAGGCATATCTTCATAAGACCAAGCGAAGATCTCAACATAGTCGCGTAGCATCTGTATCAACCGTTTCTTGACGCTAGGCTCCAGATTTGCACCTATCTTTACCTCTTTCTTGTCCTCTTCTGTACCCAAATTCATTGATTCCACTGGCTCTTCATGGGGCTGTATGGCCCTCTCTTCCTGTAGTAATAGTCTAGCAAGTTCCCCAGGCACTTCACAATCATCCTCACCTTCGTCCTCGGCTTGGTTGATTGGATTTTCGAAGTCATAACTGGTAGTAGCAGAGTCGTTATCAATGGGATCCAGAGTGGGTGTGGATCTGCATTATGATATGTGAGTGTGTGTAAGACAATAGCTGTTTTGATAATGTGCAAGATAGAAAAGAAAAACAAGGAGCACAAAATTTGTAATGCAAGAAAACGTCCAATGCTTTATTGATGATATATGAAAATGACAAAGAATAAGCCCTCACAAACAAAGCTAAGGTGCCTCGGGCAAGGCATCGGGCTATAAAATTTCAAACTGTTCGTTACAAATCTCAAAAACAAAAGTCTATTACTGTGTAATAAAAGAAACGGGCACGAAGTCCTTCGCCGTCCAGTTGTTCAATCCACCGTTGGTAGTTGGGTAGATCCAACTGTCGATATCTGACTCTTCTTCATCACCCTCAATTACATTAACTCCTTGATTACTGATATGCAGAGGAGGTCTTCCAATCCGCGCGCACCGAACAACTCTTTGAGCCTCTGCAGTAAAGCCCAAACCAAACTTGTCAGTCTTGTGTGCAAAGTCAGGGAGCTGACCCCAATTTGCGCACCCATCTTTTTCAATTACAGCCCTGGCATCCTTGAGGGAAGCCATCTTCATCGAAGGTTTATCAGCAGCAACTTCAGTCGATGCTAAATTCTAGGGAACTTCTTCAAAGTTCTGACACGGGGTTTCGATGAACTCTCCATCCATCTCCACATACCGAAAGGAGTTAAGATGACTCACCATGTACTCCTCTTCTCCTTGCACCGTAACAATCTTCCCCTTCACTGGATATTTTAACATTTGATGGAGCGTAGAAGTCACTGCCCCAGCCTTATGAATCCACGGGCGACCCAACAAGCAAGAATAAGATGGTCGGATATCCATCACATAGAAAGTAGATGCAAAAGTCTGAGAGCCAACTTTTAGAGGGACGTCCACCTCCCCGTGCACCATCCTTTTTGACCCATAGAAAGCTCTAACCACAATATTGCTCGGCTTCAAAATCAAACCTTCACAGTCCAGACGGTCTAGTGCTTTCTTTGGTAAAACATTTAATGAGGACCCAATATCCACCAGTACGTGGGCCAGAGTGGTGCCCCTGAACTCGATCGAGACGTGCAGAGCATCATTGTGATTTCTTCCTTTAGCAGTCAGATCTGCGTCGGAGAAACCCAAACCGTTGTCGGCAGTCAAACTAGCCACACAACCTTTGAATTGATCGGCAGAAGTCTCCTGCGGCACATGCGCAATTTTGAGGAGAGCAATTAAAGCCTTTGCATGGTCTTCCGAACACAATAACAAGGACAACATGGAGATTTTCGATGGGGTCTTCCCCAGCTGTTCGACTACGTTGTAGTCACTCTTCTTGATAATCTTCAGGATTTCCTCTATCTCTTGCTTAGAGGTCTCTACTATGATCTTCTTAGGTGCCTCCATCCGGGCAGGCTCACCTGTGATTTCTTTGCCCCGAATGTCAGATGGCTTGGCGACAGGGGTGATAATTGGAATATGAACTGGGACAATAGCTGATGTACTAGCAGATGGAACGACAACAGGTTTGTGAACAGTCAGAGGGGAAATCTCGGGAGAAAAGAGTCTTGCACTTCTAGTGACCTTGCTAGCCCCGACAATATTGCTGACATCAACATCAGCTTCTTCAATCTTTAAGTCTTGCTTAACTCCATGGTAATACACATCGGCCCCATAATGCCAAGGGACAACCTTATCCGAAGTGTATGGGATAGGACCAGGGATAATAATTATTAACGGAGCAACTCTTGGAACAGATGTAATCCTAACAGGCTTTCTCGAGGAAGCCTTGGAAGGATTGGAAGAAATGGTTATGATGGAAACATCTTCAACTAGAATTGACGGAATCATAGTCTTCTCGAACAAGATTTCTTTGTTATCCATCAGGAGCTGAACACCTGATTTCAAAAAGTGGCAACCAGCAGGCAGGTTTGAACATAGGTGGCACCCTTCGCCACAGATCAGAAATAAACCGGCCAATAAGAGATTCTTCTTTACTGTCATCAAAGGAGTAGAAATTTCTTCCACGGAGGTCACAAATAAATCATTGTCCACAACATTTACACCATGACCATGTTTGGGCATAGGAGCAGTCATGACGTTGGGCTTCTCCGGAGCGTCAAACTCAATTTCTTTAGCTTCAATCAAATCTTGCACCTTATTCCTCAAGGCCCAGCAATTGTTTGTATCATGCCCTGGGCTATCGGAGTGATAAGCACAACGGGCGTTCGGGTTATATAGCAAAGATGTGGTGCTGGGATTCTTCGGGGCTTCCCTCAGAGTTACCAGGTTGGTCTTCAATAACTGTGGTAGAATTTGAGATAAGGTCATATTAAGCCGAGTGTATTGTCTATGCGGTCTCTCCATTCTTTTCTTATTGTTGCATTGTGGGGCAACAATGGGTCTTGATATTACTACCGCATTCACTGCTTGGCGGCGTTCAGGTCTATTTTGGCTCCTCGAGCTGTAAACAACACTAGCTTTTTTCCTACCAGTGAAAAGCTTCTTTTCTGTACTTGATGAAGTACCTTTCTATATCTTACCACTTCGAATACCAACTTCTACTCTCTCTCCAGTCAAAATCAATTCAGTAAACCCAGATGACGAACTGCCGATCAGATGATTGAAAAATGGACCAGACAATGTCTCAAGAAACATATCGACCAACTCCCTATCAGACAGAGGGGGTTGGACTCTTCCAGCCAAATCTCTCCACTTCTGAGCATAGTCCTTAAAACCTTCACTTGCACTCATAGACATACCATGAAGCTGAGTACGAGTGGGAGCAAGGTCGGTGTTATACTGATACTGCTTGTAAAAAGCAACAGCAAGGTCCTCCCAGTTGCGGACATTAGCTCCTTCCAATTGATAAAACCATTCAAGCTGAGTCCCTGACAGACTATCTTGAAAGAACTGTACCCACAAATTTCTATCAGCAGTGTAAGGTTGGATTTTTCTGACGTACGAGCAGAGATGGAGTTTTGGACAGGATACTCCATCGTACTTATCAAAAACCGGAGCTTTAAACTTGTGAGGGATCACCACCCCACATGCTAGTCCCAGATCTCCGAAGTCCAAACCAGAGATCTTCTGAATCTCCATAACACTCAGACGGTCTTCAAGTTGTTTGTACCTATCCTCAGCAGGAGGATACTGCTCATCATCAAAATCAGTATCATTATCAGAGACCACAGGACTGAGACCCTTTTCTTCTTCTTGGTTCTCCTCTCCTTTGGATGAAAGAGACATATCAACTTCCTGTTGTAACCTATTCCCAAATCTGTTACACATAC
Source organism: Vicia faba (assembly GCA_948472305.1). NCBI lineage: Eukaryota > Viridiplantae > Streptophyta > Magnoliopsida > Fabales > Fabaceae > Vicia > Vicia faba. The sequence continues at coordinate 776,287,800 of OX451741.1, read as the reverse complement.
TCAGAAGAACCACCTTCTTCTTCTTGTTCTTCTTCCTCTCCTTCAGGATGAGAGTCTTCAAATCCTCTTACCCTTTAGCCAAGTTCAAGAACATCTCTTGGAATTGGGAATTCTGTGCCTGAAGAGATTTGATGGCTTGATCGGTAGGTATTTCAGAAGACATTTCATGCTGAAATAAACAACAAAGAAGATGAGAAACCTGTAATGGTACCTGTAATGATGTGCACGATAATGGGATGCGTATGTAATGATTTCAAAGACTTTGGGATATTTAAATTTGCAAACCAAGAAATAAACAAACTTTATTAGATTAAACTTGTAAAAAATGTTTAACAATGCCTTTAAGGCGCTTACAAAGAAGTAAATGAAAAAACAAATCTAAACTAGAAAAAGCAAAATCAGAAATCCCATGGACGCTTCCCCTTCATGCTGACGTAGTCATTGATTGTTCCTTCATTCTCAAGTTGCCTATTGAGCTTCAAGATCTTCCTCTCTTGCTCATGGTACTTCTCTCGGTAGGGATCGCTCTCCTCCTTCAGCTGAATCCATGATCTCTTTAATTCCCCAAGATCAGTGGGCATGTAGGGATAAAGGACTGTATAAGGCACACCCTCTTTATTGGTAGGCTCCACAATCATTGTTAACACAGCTTCATAAGGCATCCCAAGCTTCTGGGCATGAGCTCGGACCCACTGGAGATAAGGCTGCATAGGGAGAGAAGTCTTTGGTCCTAGCTCTTGAGGGTCAGACCTGTTCACCATTCCCCAAGCTCGTATAAACCTGCGGCGATGCTCATCAATGTCCCCCTTGTAGTCAAATACAGTGTCTGTAAGAAGTAGCTCATGAGGACCATCTCTCCAAGCGTGACCAAACTGTCGTAAAGCCAAGCAAGGACTGTAGGTTATTCCCCCTCTAATTCCAAGCAACGGGACATTAGGGTATCCACCACATCGATCAATGACAACAACATTTTCCATAGCCTTAGAACTCTAAAGAATGTTTGTATGAGCAAGGGACATTATTCTGTAAGACCATCCTAAACCTTCTTCATTCTTCAACACGGATTCGGGGAGGTGCGAAATAAACCACCTCGCCAACAGTGGCATGCAACACATGAGGGTCCCTCTTCTTTGCACAGTACGAGTGTAGAGGGCATGCAAGATATCACCCAATAGAGTAGGCACAGGATTGCGAGACAGGAAGATCTTAACCGCATTCACACCCACAAAGGAATCTAGATTCTGGAAGAGAACTAAACCGTAGATAAGGAGAGCCAAGATGTCTTCAAAAGCCTGAAAGTCCAAGTTATCCCAGAATAGTTGAGCTTGATCTACCAGAAACTTGGCTAAGAAACCTTCAACCCCGCTTCGTGTCTCCCAGTTGGATACTACATCAACCCTTTTCAAATGTAAAGCTGAAGCAATGTCCTCTGGTCTAGGAGCCTCTTCCAAACCTGTGAAAGGAATTTGCTCGAGGATGGATATGCCCATAAGTGAGAAAATTCTTCCAAAGTAGGAACTAGCTGATAATCCGGGAAGGTGAAGCAATGATGCACCAGATTGAAGAACTGGAAAAACACACTCATCATCTGCTCATCAAACCTTGAGGTAACCAAGCTAAGAAGATGACCATGTCTCCTAATGAATGAAGAAGTATCAGAAACTCTCGAGGCTAAGTCTTTGAGTTGAGCAGGTATTTGCACAAAGTTAACTCGAATGGTGTTTCGACGCATAGAAGCCATAATCTGCAAAACAGAATAAAGATAAATCCCCTCGGTCTTTGAAATGGTTAGTATAATGAGGTATGCATGCTACGTTATGATGCATGATGTCATGATAAAACACACAATAGGTATAGCAGATAACAGACATGGTAAAGGAAAACAAGTCACACAAGAGCCCTTAAGTTTCAGGCTTGCATGGGGTCTAGGTACTACCCTCTCGAGGTTCAGTTGGTTTCAACCTATCCTAATAATAGTAACTGGGTTCTAGAGGTTCTCAATATCACTGACCATCCTCTATCGGTCATGGTTTCAGCTCACGCAATATTTTCTTGCGCCCGGAACTATCTCGAGAGTATGGTCTCAATGAGTGTAGTACCGAGTATCAACCAGTTCCCAGGTTTACACCGAGACCGGCTATCTCACTACTTCCTATGGCCAAGTTGGTCAATTATAGGTTCTAAGGTCAACTGATGCTTAACGACCCATATAGCAGCCCCGTATTCTCCTCGTTTCTCCATAAGGGATACCAGTACCAACCAATGTGCCACATCAACGTAGCTACTGCTTAAACCGTATCAGTCTACACCGTACAGTTCCCTCACAGTTTATTGCTACTTACCTAAAAGGTGTTCCCCAGATCCAGGTTAGAATCTATAGTAACTCCCAATATAAAACCCTTTAAAAGTAAAGCAAACAAATCAACAAGAGAAGCAATATGATGAACTAATCCTAAGGTATACCCCACTTATTATATCCCCAGCAGAGTCGCCAGTTCTGTGATATGGTGGCAGAACCAGACTGTTTTAGGAAAATGCTGGTTTGTGTTTTGCGTTTGTGTTTGCAAAATGTCGCGGTAAGCAAGAGTCGCCACCGAATTTTATTTTATCCAACTGGAAAGGAAAAAAGCACAGAAAAATTCCTTTTTCGAGATTTTGAGTACGGGGGGTAGATTATAGAAAGGTAAGGTATTAGCACCCTTTCCATCCGTAGTTTTCTACGGGCTCTTAGGTACTTGCTCATCATTTAAAAAAATTGCTTCCGTGTTTATGTGTTTTGAAAAGTGTTTGTTTTACTTCGTTTTAACCCTTTCTTATGTCTTCAAGAGTGTTACGAAGTGTTTTTGAAAACTTTAGTTTGAAAAAGTGTTTGGTGTGAAAAAAAGTTTGTTTGTTTTGAGCAAGTACCTAACAGTTATCTACCTACTCGAAAAAAGATTGTTTCTATTCTTGTTTCCGTTAGATAGCGCTATCCTACTATTTGAGAAATAGGTAGCACCGTTGTTGGAGACAACCTTTTCGAGGCAACATTTCTGAACGGGAATTTTGATCTTTGTTTAGACAAGAGAGCGACCACTAAAACACCCTATACTTAATGATCGTTTACCGAAGGCAACCGAAGTGAGAGTATACCCTAGGAGTGCGCATGTGCGAGTGATTCAATTTCAAGTTATTATCTTTGCACATTTAAGGTCTGCTAACCATTTTAAATTTAACATACATTCTTGTCATGCAATACTATTATCATACATCTAACAGTGAATATTTGCGAAAATTAAAATGCGAGAAATAAAACTACGCTATTACAAGGCTTCGGGGAGGGGGATTAATTACAAAGCCAAAAACCCGTAAAACGATAAATAAAAGAAAAATCCTAATTAGAACTATTACATCCTATGAGCAGTTACATCAATATTGTAAAAATAATAAATGCGCGCGATGAATCAAGGACGAGAGAAGATTAGGGTTTTGACCCCGTCTAAACCTAATTAAAAGAAAAAATTATTTTTTGGTTGTTTTGATTATTTTTGAGAAAAATAGGTTTTTAATTAAATAAATACAAACCTAATTACTAATTAAATTAAATTAAGAAAATTAATTAATTTTGACCTATTTTTATATTTTGGTTGTTTTAAGAAAATAAAATAAAAATTAAATTGAACAAAATCCTAATTTTCTAATTGATTTTAATTTATTTACAAAACAAATTAAAGTTACTCTAAAATTTAAATTACACTAATTAAATTAATTTTTGATAAAAGATAAAAATAACTAAATCTAATTTGATGAAAATAATTTTTATGAGTTTTTTTTATAAAAAAAGAATTAAATTTGTGAGAGAAATAATTAATTAAAATAATTAAAAGAAAATATAAAAGAAAAAAGAATAAGAATATGGTCCTGGTAATCAGCAATTGGGGGGTTCTCCATAGCAAATTCTGAGCCCAAAATCCATTGGCCCACGTTTGACTTTCAGATTCCAGGTTGTATGTTGACCAGGGTGCATCATGGACTCTCAAATGATGGCCTTTGGATCCAGCTTGTGGGCAATCTGATGGTTGACAGATGATGGAGTATGGTGGATCTATATGAAGCCTGCGCATAAAATTACACATAACAAAATAATATTGAAGAATATGGGGACTTGGGGATCAAACCCATTCCCTTTAACCTTTTCTCTCTCCCACTGACCAACTGAGCTAGCATGTCTTGTTGTACAAAGAAAAACAAGCAATTATTATATTGGAAAAGTAAATCAGTTCGTAAAGAAACGCGTGAATTTTGAATAAGCGAATGGGGGGTTGCCACACCACCTTCTTCTTCCCCTCTCCGTTGGTAAAAGTCAAGGACTTTTACCTACAGACATAAGTCCATAGCTATAACCCCTGCAACTTTCCAAAATCCCATACACGCACCATAAATGAAATCTAATGCTACAAACCAATTCGTCTTGGCCTTGTGAACATCATGGTACCTCTCTTTTGGGCCAGTTTTACCTGTACAAGAAAATCCAAAAATGAAACAAGAAAACCTAACAATGGAATATATCTGTAGGGTTAGAAAAAATGCAATTAATCATTACCAACATCTTGCAAATGCTTCAAGGATTCAGAATATATAAATAATTCATGCTACAAATGCCAAAATAATGATATTGGATTTCAAAAAGGGAGGGATGTTGTGAAGCACTTATCTCGTGTTTATGGGTACAAAAACACTTGCTTTTGATTGGTATAGACTCTTTGTATACTCAGGAAGCAAATGAGATAGCTTAGGAGGTTTGAGAATGCCTGGAAGTATGAAAACAAATTCCTACTTTTCTTGAGTTTTTCCAAGTTTGTTCTTCACTCTACACGCCTCCAACCCCTGTTCTTTTGGTCTGCATTTGTTCAATATATATCATTGAGTGAATTAGGTTTGCAAATGTGCATCCAATCTTCTCCCATAATGATTATTGATCAAGATCTGATTCTCATGTAAATCTTTCCAAAACAAGCCAAAAACTAATATTTTTGTGTACAAACATGCCTTGCACGATTTGATTTCATTTCTAGCTGTATAAGAGACCTGAAATATGCATAAAATCTCAAGGTTTAAATGATTTTGATATTTCCATGATTTTATTTTGATTTAATTTGATTTAATTGAAATAAAAATCAAAATAAATGGCAAAAATAAAATAAAAGCAAGTGGGAAGGATCATGGGTCGTGGACCATGTTACAAACTCAAGACAAGTACAAAAACTTGGGCCCATTTGACAAAAATTGTAATTTGAGGCATATTTGACTTTTGGCAATTTTGCAAAAAAGGTCAACTTCAACAATGCATAACTCCTTCAATTTTGACCCTATGGGGGTGTTCTTAAACTTTTTAGAAAGCTTGATATGTCTTCTAAGAAACCCTTTTGATCTCATCTCAATTGAGTCTTCCATGTTCATGTATGAAGCTTTGACAAAATAGGTGTTTTTGTTGACTTTTCAAAGTGACCTATAATGTCCATATTCAAAACTTCTTGTGAGTGCATATTTTTAACTTGGGAGCTGAAGATGAATTGTAGGGCATTGTGTTGTACCCCAAAATTTTCCCTCTCATTTATCAAGATTTTCCTCACAAGACTTCTTGGACTCAAGACAAGATTAGGGTTTGGCCAGCTCAAGACATCACTTTGCACTGATAACCCAAAATTAGGGTTTGAGCTTACACCAGGATTTTTGGACCATCAATGCTTCATGTGACTTTCATACACCATCTTGGACCCCTATGATTGCTCATACCAAGTTTCAAGCCTTGAACCACATTTTTGATCAGTCAATTGGACAGTTTACCTAAAAATCAGCTGTATTAGGGAAAAAGTCAACCATGGCAATTTACAGTCAAACTTCATAATTTTTGATCCAAATCAACATTTTAGGCTCCTATGTACCATTTGACCAAGTTTGGATCACAACTCCTCAAGAAATTTGATCAAATCATCAAAAGGGCAAAATGATCAAAATTCGGGTTTTGACTGAGAAAGGGCAATTTTTGATTTTCAACCTAGCCAATGACCAATTGGGTTCAAACATGATTTCAAGGGTTCAATAGCATCATCTTGACCTAATCACATAGTTCAATAGATCTCAAGTTCATAGGATTGACAAATGAATTTTCCAGTCAACTGATCAAAAGTCAACTGTACACTGAAAAGTCAAACTTTGACTTTTTGGTCAAAGTCAAGTGCCAAGGGTCATAATTCATCAAGATATGTCAAAATATGAAACTTTTTGACCAAGAAAACCAACTTTGAAAATTAGGGTTTTAAATTTGAAAATTTTCATAACTTAGAATTTTTCTAAGCATGGGAATTTTCTTATTTTGCCCAACTTTTCACCACTTTTTCACCATGATGCAATTTGATTCAAAGAAAACTTCCAACATGAAGTTGTAGTACTCCATGAAATATACAACTTTGATTCACAAAGTTTTCCCAAAGGATGCTTGGATCTCAAGTTATGAATTTGTGAATAGGGGTCCATGAACTAAATAACTTAGTGAAAATTTGCCCTAATTTAGGCAGGTTTTTGACCCAAATTCATGGACATTTTCCACCTAGTTCCAAGAGATATCTCAAAATGCATTTCAAAGATGTATTGTATAGCACATTTCAAGCTTTCCAAAATGTCTAAGAACTCTCCAAGATCATTTGTGGTTAGGGAGAATCGAAGAAGGGAAGTTGGCATTTTGTCACTTTTGTTCAAGTCATTTTTACATGAGATCAAGTTGCAAATCAGATCCTACCATGCTTGTACCTTGCATTACAGGTCCTAAACTCATTCTACACTCTATAATTAAATTCTAACACAATGGATAAAGGCTTTGTTTGTAAGATTAAGATTGCGCCTAAGAGGGGGGGTGAATTAGGTGATGGTCGATTTTTGACTTATTTTATACTTTCTGGTTTTGATTTAGTGCTTTGAAAACTGTAAAGTGCAGAAAGTAAAGAGACACGGAGAATTATCCTGGTTCCTTCCACAACCCGGAAGTACGTCCAGTCCCCTTGCAAACACGCAAGAGATTTTACTATATTGTTAGAACTTTTACAAGACTCTTCCTAGTCTTATCCACTAAAGAACCTAACAAATAACCAAGAACACCCTCTTGGATTTCCAATAAGTCTAATGAGAACAATCCTCTCAAAAGATACCTCTTGTTTCCAATAATGGACAACAAGGAACAAAAGTAATCTAATACTTAATTCCAACAATCCTGGAAATAAGTTACACTTTGTATGTTTTTATGAAGTATGATTTCTTGAAAGATGTTGATCACTTAGAGTGACTTCTTTGAAGTTTCTTCTTTCTTCTCTTGTAAGCAATTCAAACTGTAACACAATGGTTAGATAATGCTCAAAGATTTCTGTTCTTTATATGTGTGAAAGTGCAGAAAATCTTTGTTCTTAAAAGTTAAGAAATATGAAGTTTGAATATTTTACAAAGTTCAGATTTTATTGCAAGAGAAGAGTTGTTTTTGATTTGAAATATTTTGCAATATATAGTAATCAAGATACCTTTCCAAAAGGACACTTTTCTGTTTGTAAAACTTGACAAGATGCAATGTTTGATCATGCAACTATTGGAGAAAAGGTATGAAGGATATCTTGAAACCATTTCAGATTTTTCAAAATTTTCAATGTGCAAATCGATTAACATAACATGCAAATCGATTGCACGTGTTTGTAACGTTCAGAATTTCAAAAAGTTTGAAGTGTAAATCGATTAGCATGTTGTGTCAATCGATTTACATGTGTTAAAAAAATCAGTTTGTTCTGTGATCAATCGATTTACACAACCTGTAAATCGATTGCTGGCAGGAGCAAACAGTTTTTGAAAAAGCAAGTGTAAATCGATTTACACAAGATGTTAATCGATTTACAGCAGAGAAAAACTTAAAAATTGTTTTGAAATATAATTGAAGTGATGTGGCAAGTGTGTATATCATTTTTGAGCATTTCTAATCAATGTAGTTTAATTGAGAATTGATATACTTGATTGCTTGCCAAGTTCCTTGAAGCTTTGAGTGAATGATGCTTTAAGATGATTTCCACTTCTTTTCCTTCTTTCCATAATGCTTGTTTGTCTTTCATCAAACTAGCTTGTTTGTCTTTCATCAAAACTAAAGTTGAGTTGAGGCTTGAGATTACATTCTCCCCCTTTTTGATGATGACAAACCATTTTCCTTTATGTGTTGATCAGTATTTGAGCAAAAGGTGTTTTCTCCCCCTGAGAAGATTTCTCCCCCTATGGAGAAAAAGCTTTGAAAGTTTGCTCTGTAAAGACAATGAAAACAAACAACCATAAAGTGCTATTACATCCTTCTCCCCCTTTGACATTATCAAAAAGAAGGGAAAGATGCAACAAGAAATGTATACCAGAAAGAAATGTATAGGAACATGAATGAAAAACACAAAACTTCTAAAATATATAACAGAACATTTTTATGAAAAAATAATTTTCGTTCAGTGGTAAATCGATTTACATATTGTGTAAATCGATTTACACACAAGATTTTATTAAAAAAAATGATTTGCTTCAGTAGTAAATCGATTGACATATTGTGTAAATCGATTTACACAGAGGATTTTATTAAAAAAAATGATTTGCTTCAGTAGTAAATCGATTGACAAATGGTGTAAATCGATTTACTTAAAGAGAAAATTTAAAACATCATTATTTTTAACATTTGAAACAATGTCTAACCACATATATATGTACATTAAGGTATAGTCAAGGATTGAGTGCACCTTAAATATCTTGTTCATCGAGGATTCCAAGTTCACGACGAATTTTGAAAAATGCATCCTTTGCAAGTGGTTTTGTGAAGATGTCCGCGAGTTGATTTTGAGTGTCCACAAATGTGATCTCGACATCTCCTTTGAGTACATGGTCTCGGATGAAATGATGTCTGATGTCAATGTGTTTCGTCCGGGAATGCATAACTGGATTTTTCGTAATATTGATCGCGCTTGTGTTATCACATCGAAGAGGAATGCATCCAAGGTTTACTCCATAGTCAAGTAATTGTTGTTTTAGCCAAAGAATTTGAGCGCATCCACTTCCAGCCGCAATGTATTCTGCTTCGGCAGTGCTGAGAGCTACGCTTGCTTGCTTTTTGCATGACCATGAAACCAAGGCATTTCCAAGAATGTGACATGTTCCACTTGTACTTTTGCGATCAGTTTTGCAACCTGCATAGTCAGCATCAGAATAACCAACTAGATTGCACATACTACCTTTTGGATACCATAATCCGACGTTGGTTGTTCCTTTGAGATATTTTATTATGCGCTTGACTGCTGCAAGGTGAGACTCTTTAGGATTGGCTTGATATCTTGCACATAGGCAAACGCTGAACATAATGTCAGGTCTACTTGCTGTTAAATAAAGGAGTGAGCCAATCATTCCACGATACTTAGTTATGTCAATAGAATTTCCTGATTCATCAGGGTCAAGATAGGTGCCGGATCCCATAGGAATTGCACTTTCTTTGCTACTTTCCATCTCAAACTTCTTTATAAGGTCTTTGCAATATTTTGATTGGTTTACGAAGATACCATGTTTGAGTTGCTTAATTTGAAGACCAAGAAAGAAATTCAATCTTCCCATCATAGACATCTCAAACTCTCCTTGCATCATAGACGAAAATTCCTTGCACATATTTTGGTTAGTTGAACCGAAAACAATATCATCTACATAGATTTGTACAAGTAAGGTATGATGATTAACATTTTTTATGAAGAGAGTGGTATCAACTTTACCCTTTACAAACCCTTTTTCACATAGGAATGCGCTTAGTCTATCATACCAAGCCCTTGGTGCTTGCTTCAGCCCATAGAGAGCTTTCTTCAGTTTGAAGACATGATTAGGATGTTTGAAGTCTTCAAAACCGGGAGGTTGCTTTACATAGACTTCTTCATTTATGAATCCGTTGAGAAATGCGCTTTTTACATCCATTTGAAAAAGTTCAAAGTCCAATGAGCATGCATATGCAAGTAATAGTCTTATTGCTTCCAAACATGCTACCGGAGCAAAAGTTTCTTCAAAATCAATTCCTTCCTCTTGGTTGTATCCTTGAGCAACTAGTCTTGCCTTGTTTCGAGTGATTATTCCATTTTCATCCATCTTGTTTTTGAAAACCCATTTGGTTCCAATGATACGTTTATTTCCTGGATTAGGAACAAGTTCCCAAACTTCATTCCGCTCGAATTGGTTTAACTCTTCTTGCATGGCAAGGATCCATTGATCATCTTCTAGTGCTTGAGCCACTTTAGTAGGTTCAACTTGAGATACAAACGCCATATTTAAGCATGCATCCTTAAGATTTAGTCGAGTAGATACTCCTTTGCTAATATCTCCAATTATATTGTCAATTGGATGATCACGATGAGTTCTCCATTCTTGAGGAAGATCATCATCATTTTCATTTTGATGTGAAAGTTCATGTGTTTGTTCCGGATTGACAATTTTGCCATCTCCGCAGGAAATCTCATGAGATAAATCTATAGAATCATCATCATCACAAATAGCAACTTCCTCCTTGGAGGTGTTAGATTCATCAAAAGAAACATGCATTGATTCTTCTATAGTTAAAGTTCTTTTATTGTAAATTCTAAAAGCTTTGCTAGAAAGGGAGTAACCAAGAAAGATACCTTCATCCGATTTTTCATCGAACTTACCGAGATTGTCTTTGTCGTTGTTAAGGACAAAACATTTGCACCCGAAAATATGAAAGTGAGAGATATTTGGTTTTCTTCCTTTGTAGATCTCATATGGAGTTTTCTTTAGTATAGGTCTTATGATCACGCGATTGCTTACATAACATGCCGTGCTTACCGCATCCGCCCAAAAATATTTAGGCAAACTTGAGTCACTTAGCATGGTTCTAGCAAGTTCCACCAAAGACCTATTTTTCCTTTCAACTACTCCATTTTGTTGTGGAGTTCTTGGTGCTGAAAAATTGTGGAAGATCCCATTTTCTTCACAAAATTCTTCAAATAGACTGTTTTGGAACTCTCCACCGTGATCACTTCGGATTGATGTTATCTTTGATGACTTCTCATTTTGAACTTGTTTTGCATATCTCTTGAATGCCTTGAATGCTTCATTCTTGTGTACTAAAAACAAAGTCCAAGTGAAACGGGAAAAATCATCTACAATAACTAATGCATAAATGTTACCTCCGAAGCTTCTTGTTCTAGATGGACCAAAAAGATCCATGTGCAACAATTGAAGTGGTCTTGTTGTTGAAACCACATTCTTTGGTTTGAAAGTTGATTTGGTCTGTTTGCCCTTTTGGCATGCACTACATAATTTGTCTTTGATGAACTTCATCTTTGGTAGACCAATAACTAAGTCATGCTTAACCAATTTGTTCAAGTGCTCCATGTGAATGTGAGCAATCCTCTTATGCCATAACCAAGCGTCATTGTTGTTTACCATAAGACATTGTACCTTCATAGACAAATCATCTAGAGTAATCACAAAAATATTGTTAGATCTTATACCTTTGAGTTTTACCTCATTGGTTGCCTCATCCATAATAAGGCATTCTTCTTTGTTGAATTTGATCTTGAACCCTCTATCGCAAAGTTGACTTATGCTAAGAAGGTTGTGCTTTAATCCTTCAACATAGAGAACATCCTCAATTTGAATGGATGGAGGTGTGCCAACTATTCCAACGCCAAGAATCTTTCCTTTGGTGTTGTCTCCATAGGTGACACACCCTTTGGCTTTATGTACTAGATATGAAAATTGGTGTACATCTCCTGTCATATGCTTTGAACATCCACTGTCAAGATACCAAACATTTGAAGTGGATTTCAAGCATACCTACAAAAACAAATTATTTCTTGTTAGGTACCCAAGTTGCCTTGGGTCCTTCATAGTTAGTTCCCTTTTTCACCCATGCATAATGTCCACTAGCCATACTGAAATTTCTAATATAGCATGCATTTGGTGTGTGTCCAATAATACCACAGTAAAAACAGTTTGGAACAAATTTGCTCTTGTATCTAGGAATTTGTTTTCTTTTAGATACATTAGCCTTTTTCTTTTGATGATTATGAACAACTTGCTTCTTTTCTACTTTCTTGGGATTGGAACTATTACTAGCCTTTACAAAAACAGTGGGATTGTTACTTGGTTTCTTAGTATTCACATAACCAAGACCTCTTTTATCATTAGGATAACGTTGTTGGCTTAGTAATCCTTCCAATCCTATTTGTCCTTTTTCATATCGTTCAATGACTCTTTTCAATTGAACAATTTGAAAGACATTTGATTCACACTTGGAGCATGCAAAGTTTTCCTTTTCTTTTATAAAATTTTGTTTTTGAAGATCAAAATCTTTAGTCATGGTGTCAATTTTTTCTAGACAACTTAGAAGTTCTTTTTCTTGTTTTGACACCTTTTTGTATAAACTTTTGCATTCTTTCAAGAGTTCATCAATTGCACCTTGAACATCATCATCAAAAAGATTAAATTCATTACTAACCTCTTCTTCATTGTCGGAGTGATGCGATGCCATTAAGGCTAAGTTTGCACATTCGTCGCTTTCCGATTCCGATGAACTGCTCATATCATTATCTTCCCATGCTATGTAAGCTTTCTTTTGTTTTGAGTCCTTTCCTTTGAATCCATTTTTCTTTGGGAGATTTGGACAGTTTGGCTTGATGTGTCCTTGCTTTCCACATTCATAACATGAGACATCTTGAGTTGATGTGGAGGCTTCTCTTTTCTTGAAGTGCTTTCTCTTATGTGCATGAGATCCGCCTTTGTCATTTCTGCCAAAAAACTTTCCAAGTCTTTTCACTAGAAGCATGAAATTTTCATCTTCTTCCGGATTGTCTTCTTTTACCACTTCTTTTGAATCAATTTTCAAGGCAATGTTTTTGGACTTCTTTTCTAGATTCTCATGTTTTTCAAGTCTACCGAGTTCCGTTTCGTATTCTTGAAGTTTGCCGAATAATGTAGCGGAAGTCATTGCGGAGAGACTCTTCTTTTCCGAGATTGCCGTTACCTTTGGTTGCCATTCCCTAGTCAATGATCTAAGGATTTTCAAGTTGAGTTCATCATTTGACAGGGTTTTACCAAGAGCAATTAAGTGATTTGTCAAATGCACAAATCTCTTTTGTAAGTCAAGAATGGATTCTCCGGGCTGCATTCGAAATAGTTCATATTCTTGACTCAAGGTATTTAGCCTTGATCTTTTTACTTCAGCCGTTCCTTCATGAGTTTGAACCAAGGTATCCCAAATTTCCTTTGCTGTTTTGCAGTTTGAGACACGAAAAAATTCGTCCATACTGAGAGCACCTTGAAGAAGGTTTATTGCCTTTTTGTCATAGAGAACTTTCTTTTTGTCATCGTCGTCCCATACAGTTTTGGGCTTTGCAGACCCAACGCCATTGATTACCGTTATTGGGATAAATGGACCATTTTCAACAGCATCCCATACTTCCTCTCCTTGTGCTTCTAAATGCGCCTTCATGCGTATTTTCCAAAAGTCAAAATATTCACCACAAAATAGAGGAGGCTTGTTGTTACTACCACCATCTCTGAAAACTGGTTGATGATTTGCGGAAGCCATTCTGGATCTCTAGGAGCAGGTTACCTATAACCTGCTCTGATACCAATTGTAAGATTAAGATTGCGCCTAAGAGGGGGGGTGAATTAGGTGATGGTCGATTTTTGACTTATTTTATACTTTCTGGTTTTGATTTAGTGCTTTGAAAACTGTAAAGTGCAGAAAGTAAAGAGACACGGAGAATTATCCTGGTTCCTTCCACAACCCGGAAGTACGTCCAGTCCCCTTGCAAACACGCAAGAGATTTTACTATATTGTTAGAACTTTTACAAGACTCTTCCTAGTCTTATCCACTAAAGAACCTAACAAATAACCAAGAACACCCTCTTGGATTTCCAATAAGTCTAATGAGAACAATCCTCTCAAAAGATACCTCTTGTTTCCAATAATGGACAACAAGGAACAAAAGTAATCTAATACTTAATTCCAACAATCCTGGAAATAAGTTACACTTTGTATGTTTTTATGAAGTATGATTTCTTGAAAGATGTTGATCACTTAGAGTGACTTCTTTGAAGTTTCTTCTTTCTTCTCTTGTAAGCAATTCAAACTGTAACACAATGGTTAGATAATGCTCAAAGATTTCTGTTCTTTATATGTGTGAAAGTGCAGAAAATCTTTGTTCTTAAAAGTTAAGAAATATGAAGTTTGAATATTTTACAAAGTTCAGATTTTATTGCAAGAGAAGAGTTGTTTTTGATTTGAAATATTTTGCAATATATAGTAATCAAGATACCTTTCCAAAAGGACACTTTTCTGTTTGTAAAACTTGACAAGATGCAATGTTTGATCATGCAACTATTGGAGAAAAGGTATGAAGGATATCTTGAAACCATTTCAGATTTTTCAAAATTTTCAATGTGCAAATCGATTAACATAACATGCAAATCGATTGCACGTGTTTGTAACGTTCAGAATTTCAAAAAGTTTGAAGTGTAAATCGATTAGCATGTTGTGTCAATCGATTTACATGTGTTAAAAAAATCAGTTTGTTCTGTGATCAATCGATTTACACAACCTGTAAATCGATTGCTGGCAGGAGCAAACAGTTTTTGAAAAAGCAAGTGTAAATCGATTTACACAAGATGTTAATCGATTTACAGCAGAGAAAAACTTAAAAATTGTTTTGAAATATAATTGAAGTGATGTGGCAAGTGTGTATATCATTTTTGAGCATTTCTAATCAATGTAGTTTAATTGAGAATTGATATACTTGATTGCTTGCCAAGTTCCTTGAAGCTTTGAGTGAATGATGCTTTAAGATGATTTCCACTTCTTTTCCTTCTTTCCATAATGCTTGTTTGTCTTTCATCAAACTAGCTTGTTTGTCTTTCATCAAAACTAAAGTTGAGTTGAGGCTTGAGATTACATTGTTTTCACTTTTGGAACATTGTACAAGAAATAAATCCATTAATGGCATAAAGGGCACATTGCCATTTTCATAAAGGGAAGCTTTTCCAACATTATCAGCCTTGAGCCTTTCACTTGTTCCTTTGGTACAACAATTTCCACAGATATCAAGCAAAGCATACCAACTCTTATCATCTCATACACTAGCATGTACAAGCATATAGCAATAATCACTTCACCTTTCTTCAAAAACAAGAAAAGTGGCCAAAAAATAGACAACTTGTACAAGCTGATAAAGGGTGGACTTTGTATCATTCTAGACACGTTCACAAACTTATCACAAGCCAAAACACGAATGCCTAACATCTGAAACACTCCAAAACACAAAAACCCCATTTTTCTGCCAAAAACATACAGTTCTGCAAAATCATAGCAAGCTCATTATTTGCTCATGCGTTTTGCCTCTTGATACTTGAAACATATTCTCCACATCATATCTAAGCTATCCAAGCCCTTACATTGTTGCTGTAAGCTCTGTTTCAGCCATCTCCATTTTCACTTTGGAAGCTTGCAACTTCACTTCTACAAAGAGTTTCAGCCATCCACAAAGCCAGCTAAGCATTGGAATAGCTTGAGGGAACTTCAAGGAAGCTCACACGATCCTCAGGCCTCACTCAAAGTCCCCACATTGCCATATCCAAATCCAGCTAAAGCAGGTATTTTTCAAATCTCTATCTCTCTATTTAGGCATCCTCAAGTCACGATTTGTGAAGCAAAAATGTAGTCTCTAGCATGGTGAAGTTGTACATATGCATACTTTCCATTTATATTAAATGAGCTAAGAGAATTTGAATGTTGAACATGCTAAAAAAATTAGGTCATAAATTAGGGGTTATAAAATTCTCTCTGATCTTTGAGAGTTATGTCACAAATTTTATATCATTGGAATCGTGAGATTACAAGCTACATGTTTTATGTTATGGGTTTTTGTTTTTATGCAAGCTATAGCAAGTTACAAATTTGAAGCAAAAATGCACGCAGAAGGATGAAGCTGGAGGACAAGGATGACCTGTCTGGGCCTTGGCGCACTTGGGCCCTTCTGTTTTGACTTTCCACACCCCCTGACTTAATATTTTTACACCCCCTGGCTTTATTTTGTATATTTTTCATATTTTCTTTTCATTTTTATATTTATTGCTTTTATTTATTTTTCTGAATCATAAAAAATCATGAAAAATATTTTCTTTATTTTTTGCATTTTATTTTATTTAATTTAATTATTTTTTGCATAAAAAATAGTTTTATTAGGGTAATATACTTTATTTTCTTAAATAAATTATAAATACATTTAATAAAAATACTATACATTTTTATTTTATTATTTTACACATAAAATATTTATTTTCATACATATTTTAATTTTTAATATTTGTACATAATATTATTTATTATTTTCTTGTACAAAAAACGGACAAACTAATAATATAATACATATATTTCTTTTAATAAAAAAATTAGGGTTTTCCCCCTTTCAAAAATAATACTATTATTTTTCCTTTTTCTAGGGTTTATATAAATCATTTTCTCATACAAAAATTAAATACAAAAACATTTTTTGCATAAATACATTTTTATTGCATATTTAAATATTTGTTTATTTATTTAATTTGCACATAATTCAATTGGGTTGTAATAGTATATTAGGGTTTATTTTTTGTGCAATATCCCCATTCAAAAACTTGTATCCCCCCTCCCATAATAATTGTTGTAATAACTTAGTTTATATTTACGCAATTTATCGCTTTATATACTTGTGTAGTAAATTAGGGTTTTGCATGATAAGACCAAAAATCAAACAAATAGCAAAGACCTAATACAAGACAAATGCATGAAAATGACACACATTGCACACAAGCACCCCTAGGGTTTCACCCACTTGGTTGCCTAAACAAAAATGGCCATGGTATGCATGCAAAGTATCTTGGCAAAACAAAACAAAATAAGATCATAGTCCCTCGATGACGCTATCAAAAGGTTGCCTAAACAAAGATGATCTTGGTCCCTCAAAACTTGCTAAGAAACTTGGCAATATTGCTATCATGGTCATACGATGACCCACGCCCGTCCCGTTTAACATCCAAAGATAGGGTTGTTTACTAAATCAATGGTAAATCAACAATGTCAAAGGAATAAAAATGTACAAGAAAGACTTTTGGGTAGGTAGAATGCTTCTAGTTACTTGATCAATTTCAAAATAATCCTTGCTATTTTCAAAAACAAACACACACACATTTCAAAACATTTTACAAAACATTGAAACATTTTTCAAAAGACAAACATCTTTGTATACATTCTTTATAACGAGAATCATTACAAAGATTGCCTAAATGATGGCCTCTTTTCAAAATAATTTCAAAACCACACAAAGCACCATTTCAAACAATTTCAAAGCAAAGCAAGTGATCTAAACAAGTAACTAAGAGCCCATGGAAAACCATGGATGAAAAGGGTGCTAGCACCTTCCCTTTTCATAATCTACCCCCCGAACCCAAGAAAACATCTCAAAGGTCTTTCCTGTGCTTTTTTAACTTTCCTTTTGGATAAAAGAAAAGTCGGTGGTGACTCTTGCTAACCGCAACATTTGCAAACACAAACGCAAAACCTCAAGTCAGTTCTCCCACCGCATCACAGAACTGGCGATTCTGCTGGGGACAATTCTAAAAGTGGGGTTACCTTAGGGTTTAGATCACCTTTACATGCTTACAATTGTTTGACTCATTTGCTTTACACTTTGGTTCTATTGTTTGGGTTTGAATCCTCTACCCAGATTTGGGAAACATTATAGGTAAATAGCAATATGTTGTGGAAACTGTACGGGGTATACCGACATGGCCTAAGCAATAGCTATGTTAGTATGACATATTTGTGGATACCGGTAGCCTTTGAGTCAATCAAAGAGAATACGGGGCCACTGAGTGATGTCATGAAGCACTAACGAACTTCTAGAACCTTTACTTGACCAACTGTGCCTTTTAGGATGTAGTGAGATGACCGGCTTTGGTGCAGTCCGAAGTTGGTAGATACTCGATACTACACTCATTGAGGGTTGGTTTCTTGGAATATTTCGGTCTCCAGTCAAGAGGCTTAAACTGAAACAATGAACAATGAAACAATCCAGTGATATTGAGCTCCTTAGAACCTGGTTACTATTAATAGGACAAATTGAGCCAACTAAACTTCAAGAGGGTATTCACCTATTAAACCCCATGCAAGCCTAAACTAGGAACTTGTGTGATTTGCTTGTACATATATACTTGTTCATAACATCATGGACATCATGAAGCATCATATGTATCCACTAACCATTTCAAGGATTTTGGAGATTCATCTTTGTTCTTGTTTTGTAGGTTATGGATTCACTTCGCAGGAAAATTGTCCAAATCAACCTTGTAAGAATTCCTCCACAACTCAAGGAGCTAGCTTCAAGGATTCCTGAGAATTATCCATTCACCGAGAAACATGGTCGTCTACTCAATTTGGTTACCACCAACACAGAGGAGGATATGATGAAAGTTCTCTTCTAGTTCTTTGACCCTTTGCATCATTGCTTCACATTTCCTAACTACCAACTCGTGCCCACTTTGGAGGAATTTTCTCAACTCTTGAGGATTCCTATTCTCAATCAACTACCCTTCAACGATACGGAAAGAGATCCAAAGTCAGAAGAGATTTCTCAAGCCTTACACTTGCACTCATCTGATGTCACAACACATTGGGAATCTAGAAGTGGTGTCAAAGGCTTCTTGTCAAAGTTTCTGTTTGAGAAGGCCCAAAGCTGTTGGAATTCTCTAGACTTGCAAGATTTTGAGGAGATTATAGCTCTTCTCATCTATGGGATGGTCTTGTTCCCTAATCCTGATCAACTCATAGATGTGAGTGCTGTCAAAATCTTTATGACTCGCAACCCGGTGCCTACATTGCTTGGGGATATCCTCCACTCTTTTCACACTCGTACAATGAGGAAAAGAGGTGTTCTCATGTGTTGCACTCCTCTCCTGGCAAGATGGTTTATATCTCATCTTCCCCAACCAGTCTTGAAGAATGAGCAAGGTCTGAGGTGGTCACAAAGGTTAATGACACTTAACCATTCAGATATCCATTGGTGTTCTCGATCCAAAGAGAATATCATCATTATTGACCGTTGCAGGGAATTCCCTAATGTCCCTCTACTTGGCATTAGGGGAGGCATCACCTACAACCCTTGCTTATCTCTAAGACAATTTGGTTATGCCCAAAGGGATGGCCCACATGACATGCTGATTCAAGGATTGGTTTTCGACTACGACAACGACGACCAAAGACTCCATCAGAGATTCATCCGAGCTTGGATGATGCCCAACAAGGTGGAAAGTAAGACATTGGGACACAAGAATTCCATCCTTCTTGAGCCTTACCTCAAGTGGGTACGAACCAGCGCCCAAAGTCTTATGATGCCTTACCCATCCATTCTCTCTGTGATTATAGAGCCTGTTAAGGAAGGAGAGGTTCCATACACCACCCTACATCCTGACATGCCAACATCACTCGAAGCCCAATTCTACGCAAGCGAGAAGAAGGTTTTGGAACTAAATTGGCTACTTCACGAAGAGCATACTCTCAACACCTACATTGCACCAAAGAGGATGCACAACGTCTTTTTACCTTAGATTTTTGTATTATTTTGCCCAAGGGGCATTGATGTACTAACAAATTCTATCTTATTAATATGACGTGTGTTTCTTTTTTGTTTAAAAAAAATTGAATTTCTGAATCCTTGAAAGCATTGCATGAATACATATCATTCATCATATGCATAAACAGGTCTTCACACCAAGTTTCCTCAACTCTCTGCTGTTTATTTCAACAAGATGGATATTGAACAAACGGTCAAAGATTTGCAAGCTCAGAATTCACAATTCCAACAGTTGCTCATGACCTTAGCCAAGGGGCAGGAGGAACTAAAGACTTTGCTATAAAAAGAAAAAGATAAAAAGAAGAAGAAGCCAAATGGTGTGGTTATCATGGGTACAAGATTCCAGGGACAAGCCAGAAGGACCTCGGAATTCCCATCAACATCTGAAGAGGGGGAAGGAGAAGGAAAAGGAACGGCAATGCCATCAGATTCTGAAGCAGAAGAAGAGGAGGAAGAGGACTACTCTGAACAACAGTACCCTCCGGCCGATGACAAATACAAACACTTGGAAGATCGTCTAGCTGCTATGGAAGTACAGAGAGCACCGAGACTGGATTTTGAGGAGTTAGGGCTGGTGTCTGGAATTGTAATCCCTCCAAAATTTAAGGTGCCACTATTTTCCAAGTATGATGGGGTGTCTTGTCCCAAGATGCACCTCAGATCCTATGTCAGGAAGATTCAACCACATTCTGCTGACAAAGACTTATGGGTCCACTTTTTCCAGGACAGTTTATCAGGAACGCAACTTGATTGGTTCTACCAGTTGGAGAGGGCATATGTCCATAATTGGGAAGACTTGGAAGCCACTTTCTATAAACAGTATCAATACAACATCGACTTGGCACCAACCCGTGCTCAGTTACAGAGTATGGCCATGGCTACCAATGAGGGCTTTAAAGATTATGCCCAAAAGTGGAGGGATCTAGCCCGAAGGGTGCAACCACCTTTATCTGAAAG
Organism: Vicia faba; assembly: GCA_948472305.1. Taxonomy (NCBI): domain Eukaryota; kingdom Viridiplantae; phylum Streptophyta; class Magnoliopsida; order Fabales; family Fabaceae; genus Vicia; species Vicia faba. Next base: position 776,267,143 of record OX451741.1, on the reverse strand, counting down.
GGAGTTAGTGGACATGTTCTTGGGAATTCTTTTAGGTCCTTTCTTTAATCATCTGATTGGGAGCTCTTCTGTAGGGTTTACAGAATTGATCTTAACCGACGAAAGAGTGGAGGCTGGTATGAGAAGTGGGAAAATTCAAAAGGACACGTCTGCCTCAACAGCTGTAAAAAAGCCCTTCACTGGAAAGAAGGAAGTGTCTGCTGTCTATTCACAGAGAAACCAGGGAAGAACCGAGCGCCGATCAACAGTGGGGGCCGTTATGATTCAAAAGCCTGCATCAGACCAACCAAGAAACAACCAGCCAATAAATAACCAGCAAAGGGTGGAAAGGCCAGTATGACAATTCACCAAGATTAACATGACTCCAGCTCAAATCCTACCACATCTTCTGAAGTTGAATCTTTCCATGTTGAAAGAGGCCCCTAAAAATCCCAATACTGCATCTCCACACTACCATCTGAATGCCAGGTGCGCTTACCACTCTAAAAGTCCAGGGCACGACACCGATAACTATTGGGCTTTGAAGAACAAGATTCAAGATCTGATCGACGCAAAGGAAGTTGAATTTGAAGCTCCTGAAAAGCCGAATGTTATTTCCGCTCCGATGCCTAGGCATGGAAACAATACTAATGCTGTTGAGGAAGACCCATTTGTTGCTACCGTGGATGAACTATTAACTCCGCTCCCTACCATCAAGTTGAATTTGTTGAAGGCTGGAATCTTCCCAGGTTGTGACAAAGACTGCCATGCTTTCCTATCCTCCCCATTTGACCACCATCTGTTGAAGAAAGGTATCCAGCGACTGATGGATAACCAAGAAATTTTGTTTAAGAATGTTCTTGTTTCACCCATTCCAGTGAAAGAAGTTTCAATAATAACCATCCACGTCAATCCTTCCAGGGTTCCTAAAAAACCCGTTAGGATTACATCTGCTCTAAAGACTGCTCCGCTTAAGATAACAATGCCCGGGCCAACCCCCTACAATTCAGATAAATCAGTACCATGGAACTATGGTGGAGAAATCTACTATCATGGTATTAAACAGATTGAACAGACTGCCGAAGAAGAAAGCTCCGAGGAGGATAATCCCGACATTGGTAACATTGCCGGAATAAGCAAGGTTACCCGTAGTGGAAGAATCTTTTCTCCAGAGATTGCTCCTCCAATAGCAGTCTTTGGACCCGTGGCCATTACGAAGATAACCTCTGTACCAGCAACTGTACCTGCAAGTGTACCTGCCAACAAAGATAATACAATTCCAATTCCTACTTCTGCTGCTGAGTGTGATCGGTGGAAATAGAACTGACTGTTTTTTAAGCTGGTTCGCGAAATATCGCGGTAAGCAAGAGTCGCCACCGTCTTTTATTTTCTCCAACAAGGAAAGGACAAAAGCACAGCAAAATTCCTTTTCGAGATGTTTCTCGGGTTCGGGAGGTATATTATAGAAAGGGAAGGTGTTAACACCCTTTCTATCCATGGTTATCCATGGGCTCTTAGGTACTTGCTCACTATGTTTTCAAAATTTGTTTGCTTTTCAAGTGTGTGTGGGTTTTGAAAAAAGTTTAGTTTGAAAAACTTCTAAGTAACTCTTGTATCAGTCCTCAAGAGTGTATGAAGTATTTTTTTGAAAAACTTTTTGAAAGTGTGAGTGCGAAAAGTTGTTTTTGTTTTTGAAAGAGCAAGTACCCAGGAGAAATCTACCTACTTTAAGGAATTAGGATGTGTAAGAGTCCTTTAGACAGTACCATCCCACTATTGAGAAGTAGGTAGCACCGTCGTTGGAGTTATTCGGGTCAATTCGATTATAGGGACAATGTATGGTCACCAAAGCAATGGTAGGACGCCTTAGTGGTAACCCTAATGTCCTAGATCCTTTTTATCCGAGGCAACCGTTTCGAGGCAACTGGATCTTAGACAGGAGGGCGACCTCTAAAACACCCTATACTCGATGACCACCTCGAGGCAACCAAGTGAGGCGTACCCTAGGAGTGGCATGTGCATGTGTGTTGATTTCATGTTATATTATCTTGTACATGCATTTGTGAGCTACAGATTGATTTTATTTATCATACAAGTCTTTCATGCATATTAACAGTTAAGAGTGCGGAAAATAAATTGCGGAAATATGAATCTACGCTATTACAAGGCGCGAGTCTATACATCGCCAAAAACAAAACCCGTTTGGAAAATAAATGCGAGAAAATAAATAAAGTGATAAAATCCTATTATCTATTACATCCTCAGAAACAGTTACGTAAATATGATAAAAAGGAATTAAAGCGCGAAAAGAAATTAAATCGGGAACATCTTAGGGTTTTGACCCTTTTTTTTTTTGAAAGCATGAGTTTTGGTCCTTTGCAATTAAATTAAACATTAAACCTAATTTACTAATTAATTAATTATTTAAAGAAAAAATGTTTTTGGTGTTTTTTATGTTTTAATGAAAATAAAAATAAGAAATTAAAAGTCACAAGAAAAACCCTAAATCTAAGTTAATTTTATTTATTATAAAAAAAGATTAAAGTTAACCTAATTTAACTAATTTAATTAATTTACATTTTATTTACAAAAATAATAATTAATAGTAAAAATAATAAATAATAAAAATATTATAAATATTTAAGTTTCTGATTTTATTATGAAAAAAATAATTTATGAATTAATTAGATAATAGTAATAAAAATTATTAAAATAATTAGTTAAAAGAAAATAAAAAGCAATTAACCAGGGGGGGGTGTTGACCCAAGAATGGAGGTTAAGCCTGGAATTTCTGGCCCACTAAGCCAAGCCCTTATGACTTTTGTAATTGGCTGTGCTGGCTTTGATTGGGAACATGATGGTCATCCATCCCATGGCCATTGGATTGAGCTTTGTGGCCACTTGGCAAGCTACAGCGTGAGGTTTATGGTGGAGCCTTTCATGAAGCCTGCATGTGAACTCATTGAAAAAAATAGAAACAAGGAATTTTGGGGACCTGGGAATCGAACCCAGGTCCCAATGGTTCTTGGACAGATCACCAACCACTAGGCCATCATGCTGCATTTGTAAATATAATGGATAATGAAATTAATATATGAAAACAATAATTATGCTGGAAAGAGAAAAAAGCGCGCGTTCGTTTGAACGCTCCAATCACCAGCCAACACATCCTTCGTCTTCATCCTTTTTCCTCTAAAACAAAAACAATTAGCGGGGGGTTTTAACCCCCACAAAGCTGAACGAGGAAAAATAGCGAATAGGATTCTATGTTATATAAATATGGCGCGATATGTCCATTGAGTTCGTCATGTCCAGACGGTTTCAACCATGGGTATCATTGGTCCTAATTTTTCTTGTATGGGAAAACCCCAATTTTGAAACTGAAGAACCCTAAAATTCAACAATGGTGATTTCAGTTTCAGGACACCATAACGCGATTCACCTATACCATTAGCTTCAGAAAGGTTAGAGCAATGCAAAGCAATGATTATAATATGTTAATGATGCATAAAATGTGAGTTTCGATTCTGAAAAGAATAAGCAAACCGTGATTCTGTTTTGGACGTTTCCTTGAGTGTTAGCCCTTGATTTGATTTGCAAAAGGTTTCTGGGAACGCTAGCAATGTATTGGAATAAAAAACAAGCTTTGAATCATGTGAAATTATGGAATTCAGTTTTGAGTTTTCTTCACTTTTTTCCAATATTGCATATGGCTTTTTGCAGCAGCTCTCACGTGTTTGGCATTAGGGTTAGGTTCAACATATATAGTATAATGGATTTAGGTTACAATCTTGGCCAAGAATCCATGGAATTCATGTTTTCAATATTTGATTTCAATAAAATCTTTTTGCATATTTTTTATTGGAAAACCTTGCCAAATTGGGAGATTTTGTCCCCTTGATGTGTACACGAGATCTCCAGCTTGTCTTGAGTTTATTTTCATCACAAAAAGATTTGAAAACCATATCTTCATATTTTCCTACATTTTAAATCAATTAAATGAATTAATATTAATAAAAAAATCCAATTAATTAATAAAAATAATAAAATAAATCAATTTAAGCTCAATGGGTCGTGCATAGGCCTTGGACAAAGTTTCAAGAAGGAATTTGAGGCCCATTAGCAAAAACAAGGTGTTTTAGGCAAAGTTGACTTTTGCAAATTCCCAAACATTTCCCAACTTCTCCAATGCATATCTTGCCCAATTTCGATCATATGAACATGTTCTTGGACATTTTGGAAAGGTCTTGAAGTCCTCTAACCAATTCCTTTGGTCTCATGTCATTTGGATTTACCAATCTCAAGTTATGGTCTTTGACTTAAAATGTCTTTTTGTTGACTTTTAAAATTGACCTATAATGTAGAAATTGATCTTTTTGTGAGAGCATTTCTTGGACTTGGAGTGTGAAGATGAGTTGTAGGAAATGTCATCCCCTTCAAAATGAGCATTGGATGGGATTTTTATGATGAACCATGAAAACGTTATGCCCTGGTCAAGTTATAGTTGACTTTTCAGCTGTCCAGAAATAACAACTTTTGCATCTTTGAAGATTTTTGAGCCATGCTTGTCGAATCATGATCAAGACTTGATCAAATGATGATTGTGGCTTCAAAATAAGATGTTGACCAAAAATTCTGACTTTTGACTGTAAAATGACCATTTTACCCCTGCAGTTGACTGTGAACCAAATAGGGCTTTTGACTGTGCAATTTGATGCTGTGAGACTTGAGACTTGTCATGTAGATGCTTGGCAATGTATATAGGCCTATGGGACTTGATTGGACAACTGAAAACCTCAAATTCATTGAAGGAACCAAAACCTTAATTTTGACTGGCTTAGGAGGATGTTTGACTGTGTAACCCTTGAGTAGTCTCGAACCATTTGAAGGTGATTCTTGACATATCTTGAGGAATATGGGAGGGAAAATTTTGGGGTACAACAGTTGCCCCTGTTCAATCTTCTTAGACCTGAGGATGTAGATTGGCTTGCGTGCCTTTCATGATCCGAAGGTGGAAGATGATTGAACACTAGAGTGCCCAGAAATTTGCACTCATATAATAGAATATCAGCAACGTGATGTCGAGAATGGGCTTACAGATGCCATCTGGAGATGTGACAGAACCTTGTCGGGAATGGGCTTATAGATGCCATTTGGAAGTGTAACGGATAGTTGTGGAGATGGGCTTAAAGATGCCATCTGGGGTGTCGGTCGCGTAAGAGATTCCTTAGCGAGAACTTACGTACCTGAGAAAGAAAGATAATTTCCTGGCCTGTTACAGGGGTTGATCTTCAAACTCCTCATGAAGATATGCCCTGGCTAGATACAGGTATCGAATCTACAATCAATCGCTCACAGATATGCCCTGGCTAGATACAGGAATCGAATCCGGAACTTCAAAAGGTTGCTTAAAGACGTGCCCTGGCTGGATACAGGTATCGAATCTACAAACTCTTCATGCAGACATGCCCTGGCTAGATACAGGTATCGAATCTACAATCAGTCTCTCACAGATATGCCCTGGATAGATACAGGTATCGAATCTGGAATTAGTCGTCTACAGATATGCCCTGGTTGGATACATGTATCGAATCTCTAAACTCTTCATGCAGACATGCCCTTGCTGGATACAGGTATCGAATCTACAATCAGTCTCTCACAGATATGCCCTGGCTAGATACAGGTATCAAATCTGGAATTAGTCGTCTACAGATATGCCCTGGCTGGATACAGGTATCGAATCTCTAAACTTCAAAAGGTTGCTTACAGACGTGCCCTGGCTGGATACAGGTATCGAATCTACAAACTCTTCATGCAGACATGCCATGGCTGGATACAGGTGTCGAATCCACAATTAATCGCCCACAGATATGCCCTGGCTGGATATAGGTATCGAATCTCTAAACTCTTCATGCAGACATGCCCTGGCTGGATACAGGTATCGAATCTAGAATTAGTCGTCTACAGATATGCCCTGGCTGGATACAGGTATCGAATCTTTAAACTCTTCATGCAGATATGCCCTGGACGGATACAGGTGTCGAATCTAAAATCAATTACTCACAGATATGCCCTGGCTAGATACATGAATCGAATCTGGAATTGGTCGTCTACAGATATGCCCTGGCTGGATACAGGTATCGAATCTCTAAACTCTTCATGCAGATATGCCCTGGCTGGATACAGGTATTGAATCTACAATCCATCACTCACAGATATGCCCTATCTAGATACAGGCATCGAATCTGGAATTAGTCGTCTACAGATATGCCCTGGCTGGATACAGGTATCGAATCTCTAAGCTCTTCATGTAGACAAGCCCTGGCTAGATACATGTATCGAATCTACAATCGATCACTCACAGATATGCCCTGGCTAGATACAGGTATCGAATCTACAATCAATCGCTCACAGATATGCCCTGGCTAGATACAGGTATCGAGTCTGGAATTAGTCGTCTACAGATATGCCCTGGCTGGATACAGGTATCAAATCTCTAAACTCTTCATGTAGACATGCCCTGGCTGGATAAAGGTATCGAATCTACAATCAATCACTCACAGATATGCCCTAGCTAGATACAGGTATCGAATCTGGAATTAGTCGTCTACAGATATGCCCTGGCTGGATACAGGTATCGAATCTCTAAACTCTTCATGTTGACATGCCCTGGATGGATACAGGTATCAAATCCACAATTAATCGCTCACAAATATGCCTTGGCTAGATACAGGTATCGAATCTGGAATTACTCATCTACAAATATGCCCTGGCTGGATACAGGTATCGAATCTCTAAACTCTTCATGTAGATATACCCTGGCTAGATACAGGTGTCGAATCCACAATCAATCACTCACAGATATGCCCTGGCTGGATACAGCTATCGAATCTGGAATTAGTCGTCTACAGATATGCCCTGGCTAGATACAAGTATCGAATCTCTAAACTCTTCATGTAGACATGCCCTGGCTGGATACAGGTGTCGAATCCACAATCAATCACTCATAAATATGCCCTGGCTGGATACAGGTATCGAATCTGGAATTAGTCGTCTACAGATATGCCCTGGCTGGATACAGGTATCAAATCTCTAAACTCTTCATGTAGATATGCCTTGGCTAGATACAGGTGTCGAATCCACAATCAATCACTCACAGATATGCCCTGGCTTGATACAGGTATGGAATCTGGAATTAGTCGTCTACAGATATGCCCTGGCTGGATACAGGTATCGAATCTACAGACTCTTCATGCAGACATGCCCTGGCTGGATACAGGTGTCGAATCCATAATTAATCGCCCACAGATATGCCCTGGCTGGATACAGGTATCGAATCTCTAAACTCTTCATGCAGACATGCCCTGGCTGGATACAGGTATCGAATCTGGAATTAGTCGTCTACAGATATGCCCTGGCTGGATACAGGTATCGAATCTCTAAACTCTTCATGGAGATATGCCCTGGCCGGATACAGGTGTCGAATCTACAATCAATTACTCACAGATATGCCCTGGCTAGATATAGGAATCGAATCTTGAATTGGTCGTCTACAGATATGCCCTGGCTGGATACAGGTATTGAATCTCTAAACTCTTCATGCAGATATGCCCTGGCCAGATACAGGTATCGAATCTACAATCCATCGCTCACAGATATGCCCTGGCTAGATACAGGTATCGAATCTGGAATTAGTCGTCTACAAATATGCCCTGGCTGGATACAGGTATCAAATCTCTAAACTCTTCATGTAGACATGCCCTGGCTGGATACAGGTATTGAATCTACAATCAATCACTCAAAGATATGCCCTGGCTAGATACAGGTATCGAATCTACAATCAATCGCTCACAGATATGCCCTGGCTAGATACAGGTATCGAGTTTGGAATTAGTCGTCTACAGATATCCCCTGGCTGGATACAGGTATCGAATCTCTAAACTCTTCATGTAGACATGCCCTGGCTGGATACAGGTATCGAATCTACAATCAATCACTCACAGATATGCCCTGGCTAGATACAGGTATCGAATCTGGAATTAGTCGTCTACAGATATGCCCTGGCTGGATACAGGTATCGAATCTCTAAACTCTTCATGTAGACATGCCCTGGCTAGATACAGGTATCGAATCCACAATTAATCGCTCACAGATATGCCCTGGATAGATACAGGTATCGAATCTGGAATTAGTCGTCTACAAATATGCCCTGGCTGGATACAGGTATCAAATCTCTAAACTCTTCATGTAGATATGCCCTGGCTAAATACAGGTGTCGAATCCACAATCAATCACTCACAGATATGCCCTAGCTGGATACAGGTATCGAATCTGGAATTAGTCGTCTACAGATATGCCCTGGCTGGATACAGGTATCGAATCTCTAAACTCTTCATGTAGACATGCCCTGGCTGGATACAGGTGTCGAATCCACAATCAATCACTCACAGATATGCCCTGGCTGGATACAGGTATCGAATCTGGAATTAGTCGTCTACAGATATGCCCTGGCTGGATACAGGTATCGAATCTCTAAACTCTTCATGTAGATATGCCCTGGCTAGATACAGGTTTCGAATCCACAATCAATCACTCAAAGATATGCCCTGGCTGGATACAGGTATCGAATATGGAATTAGTCGTCTACAGATATGCCCTGGCTGGATACAGGTATCGAATCTCTAAACTCTTCATGCAGATATGCCCTGGCTAGATACAGGTATCGAATCTACAATCAATCACTCACAGATATGCCCTGGCTAGATACAGGTGTCGAATCTGGAACTGCGAAAGTTGATGGTAATCGTCTTTTGATTGACCTTTTCCTGAAAAGGCAAAACATTAGTTGTACGCAATGTCATGATGTATGGAATGCATGATGTCATGATGTTCTCAAAAATAAATGAGATCGTGTGATATGATGCGTATATGTATGTATCAGGATGTGTAAAATGTGAAATGTCTATGAATGTGTTTTCGTCTGGAAAATAAATCCTTGACGAGTGCCGGGAAGTTAAATTCTGGGCTGATGTTGAAGAGTAGAGTTCTTCGTTTCTGCTGGGGATGATGATTGCAAGAATAAACCGGTAGGAGAAGATGACTCCGTTGGGGAGTAAACTTGTTGGAGAGATTACTCTGCGGGGAATTACTCTGTGGGAAGAGATACTTCGCTGAGATTTTGATGATAACTCCGTTGGGGATTCCTGTTGATGAATTTGCTGAGGATTTGATGAACTCCGCTGGGGGATAGGAAGAACTTCACCGAGGACGATCTTTCCGTGGTAATTAGCTGAGGATAACCCAGTTATAAGCTCTGGTGGGGAATAACCTTCTGAATAAAGTCGGGGAGAGACGTATGTACTCTACAGGTGATAAGCTTCCAGAATCTACTGGGGCTAAGCTTCCAGAATCTACTGGGGAGATTGATTCAACTCTCCTGGAGAGATTTTTGGACTGTACTGGGGAATGGCTCCACTGGGGTGTCTGGTATTCCGCCGGGGGACAATCTTAGATCAAGACTGCCGGGGATGCTTGCTCAGGAACATCTGTATACTCCGCTAAGGAATATTGAGATTTTCTGGGGATACCTAACTTCCTTAAGGCTGACAGTAGACTAACTCTGCTTGGGGAGAGTATCGCTGACTTGCTGGAGATACTGTGCCTCTTCGGGGCTGATTGGAGACCAACTCTGCTTGGGGAGTAAAGGTTCTTGGTTATGTTCTTCAGCCGAACCTACCTTGGTACCTTGGTGGACAGAGCAACTAGATCGCTTAGACAACTCATTATTGCTCCTGTTTCTGTCGTCACCCGTAATTAATCCTTTGTTTCGCATGCAAATATTTATGAGTTAACAATTAATGTCAAATGCATATATCAAAAATGAACATTGGACGTTCTTCGCAAGACAAAACAGATAAAGGAAAAACAAATGGCAATTTGGCTGGAAAAGTGAATTTGTATTGATTTTGAAATTTGCCTGTAAATAGGCATTTTTGTACAAGAGGCTGACGTCCTAGTAAGAGAACGCCGCTGAACAACATAGAGTTTATACAATTTTGTGAAAAGGAAAACAAAACAGCTATGTGAAAAATCCCACTGGGTTCCAACTCTGCTATCGCCTTTATGTCTTTAAGCGTCTCATCACTTGGCTGCTTAGTTGAAGATGAAGCTGATTGATCGATGCCGTCTGAGCCTGATAGTTGATGCCAAATTCCGGATGCAAGGTGATCCAATGAGACATAGTATTATGCTTTAATCCCTAATTTTTTCCTGGACCGCCCTTTCGGGTTTTCAGTCCACCGGGATACCCATTTTTGCCCAAGCCGCCTTTTCAGGTTTTTGACTTGCCGGGTGTACAGATTTTTTTCCATTTCATCCCTTATTTTTGCCCGAACCCTTTTGGTTCGCCGGGAAGCCCTTATTTTTGCCTAGGTGTGTCAACCTAGCGGGTCTTTAGTCATGCGTAGTATCTTTTTACTATGTCTGCATTGGCGGGGTGAGGAAGGTCGTCACCATCCATGGTGGTTAGAATCATAGCTCCTCCTGAGAAGATATGTTTAACCACAAACGACCCTTCATACGTAGGGGTCCATTTGCCCCTGGGATCACTTTGAGGAAGAATGATGCGCATGATTACCAGGTCTCCGACTTGATACTCTTGTCGTCTGAATTTCTTGTTAAAAGCCTTGATCATCCGTTTTTGGTACGTCTGACCATGACAGATAGCAGTGAGTCTCTTTTCGTCAATTAGGTTTAATTGATCAAGTCGAGTCTGGATCCAGTCATCTTCGCTCAATCCTGCATCCTTCATTATCCGGAGAGAGGGTATCTGGACTTCAATAGGCAAGACTGCCTCCATGCCATAGACCAAGGAAAAGCGTGTTGCCCCTGTTGACGTCCTTGCTGAGGTACGGTACCCGTGAAGAGAAAACGGTAACATCTCGTGCCAATCTTTGTAGGTCACTGTCATCTTCTGCACAATCTTCTTAATATTCTTATTTGCCGCTTCGACAGCCCCATTCATCTTCGGTCGGTAGGGAGAAGAGTTGTGGTGCTGTATCTTGAATTGCTCACAGAGCTCAGTGATCATTTTGTTGTTAAGATTGGTACCATTATCCGTAATGATTCTCTCAGGTACACCGTATCGACAGATCAGGTTATGCCGAATGAACCGTGCCACGACGTTCTTGGTTACGGTGGCATAGGAAGCTGCTTCAACCCATTTCGTGAAGTAATCGATTGCCACCAGGATGAAGTGATGCCCGTTGGATGCTGTAGGTCTGATCTCGCCGATCATATCAATGCCCCACATTGCAAAAGGCCAAGGTGCTGTCAAGACGTTCAGAGGGACTGGAGGAATGTGCACCTTATCAGCATAGATCTGGAATTTGTGACACGTCCGAGAATGTTGGTAATAGTCGGCTTCCATTGTGGACCAGAAATATCCTGCCCGAAGGATTTTCTTTGCCATGGTATGTCCACTGGAATGTGTTCTGAAGGTACCTTCATGTAGCTCTGCCATGATCCTTTCTTCTTCAGTCTTATCCATACAACGCAGTAAAGTTGAATCATGGTTTCGTTTGTACAGAATGCCGTTGCTGAGGAAGAACTTTGCAGCGAACCTTCTCAGGAACTTCTTGTCGTTAACGGATGCACCCTCGGGGTATTCTTGAGCTTCCAAGTACCTCTTCACTTCATGATACCAAGGTTTTTCAGTTACCTCTTCAGTCTCAAGATCGCAGCAATGTGCAGGTTCATCCAACTTCCAGATAATGATCCGGGGAGCCTCGTTGTCCCATTTGACTTTGAACATAGAAGACATCGTAGCTAACGCGTCCGCCAACTGATTCTCTTCTCTTGGGAAGTGTTCAAAACTTATCTCTTCGAAATGGGGGATCAATGTCAACACATACTCTTTGTAAGGAATAAGATTTGGGTGTTTCGTATCCCACTCGCCTTTGATCTGACTGATCACGAGAGCGGAATCTCCGAAGACCCTCAAAAACTTGATCCTTAAGTCAATTGCAGCTTGAAGACCCATGATGCATGCTTCATACTCTGCCATGTTGTTGGTGCAGTTGAAACATAGCCGGGCGGTAAATGGAGTATGAGTGCCTCTTGGGGATATGATCACAACGCCAATACCATTACCCAAAGCGTTTGAGGCTCCGTCAAAGTGCATAGACCATCGGGATCCTTCCTTAGGCCCTTCATCTGGTCCAGGTACTTCACAATCAGTTACTACCATGATATCCTCGTCTGGAAATTCAAAGTTCATAGATTGGTAGTCTTCCACTGCCTGGTGTGCCAAATGGTCTGCCAATACACTTCCCTTGATTGCTTTTTGATTCGTGTATTGGATGTCATATTCCGTTAAGATCATTTGCCATCTTGCTATTCTTCCGGACAAGGCAGGCTTTTCAAAGATGTACTTGATTGGATCCATTTTTGAAATCAACAGAGTAGTGTGAGTCAACATATACTGCCTCAGCCGGCGAGCAGCCCATACCAAAGCGCAGCAAGTTTTCTCGAGCAGTGAGTATCGGGTCTCACAGTCGGTAAACTTTTTGCTAAGGTAATAAATGGCGTGCTCTTTTCGGCCAGACTCGTCATGCTGCCCCAGCACACACCCCATTGAACTGTCAAGTATAATATTAGAGGTCTCCCTTCAACCGATGGCATAAGAATGGGTGGCTCTTGGAGATACTCTTTGATTCTTTCGAAAGCGGCCTGGCATTCATCGTTCCAATGTACCACTTGATCTTTCTTTAGTAGCTTGAAGATTGGTTCACAAGTAGCAGTTATATGTGAGATGAATCGGGCAATGTAGTTCAGCCGTCCTAGAAAGCCTCTGACTTCTTTCTCTGTCTTGGGAGTTGGCATCTCTTGTATGGCTTTCACTTTGGCAGGGTCCACTTGAATCCCTTTGTCGCTCACGACGAAACCTAGCAATTTTCCAGATCTCACCCCAAAGGTGCACTTGTTTGGGTTCAACCTCAGCTTGTACAACTTCAGTTTCTGCAGATGGTCAAGGTGCTCCTCCTCAGTTTGGGACCTTGCAATCATATCGTCGACATATACTTCTATCTCGTGATGGATCATGTCATGAAACAAAGCAACCATGGCACATTGGTAGGTTTCCCCAACATTTTTCAACCCAAAAGGCATGACCTTGTAGCAAAAGGTGCCCCACTGAGTAACAAAAGTGGTCTTCTCCATGTCTTCAGGAGCCATCTTGATCTGATTATAACCGGAGAAGCCATCCATGAAGGAGAATACCTTATGCTGAGCAGTGTTGTCCACTAGAACGTCGATGTGAGGCAGATGGAAATCATCCTTGGGGCTCGCCCTATTCAAATCCCTGTAATCAACACACATTCGGACCTTACCATCTTTCTTCGGCACTGGAACCACGTTGGCAACCCACTGAGGGTAAGGAGTCACTGCTAGAAACCCGGCGTCGAATTGTTTCATAACCTCAACTTTGATTTTCTCGGACATCTCTGGACGCATACGGCGAACCTTCTGTTTTACCGGAGGGCATTCTCCCTGGGTAGGCAAGTGATGAACCACAATGTCGGTATCCAACCCAGGCATGTCTTCGTAAGACCAGGCAAAGATTTCCATGTAGTCATGCAACATTTGAATCAACCGTTGTTTCACACTAGCCTCCAGATTGGCCCCAATCTTGACTTCCTTTCTGTCCGTCTCAGTACCCAGATTTACCGTTTCCACTGGCTCTTCATGTGGCTGAATGACCCTCTCTTCCTGGAGTAGCAGTCTTGCCAGCTCACCAGGCACTTCGCAATCATCTTCACCTTCGTCTTCGGCCAAGTTGATCGGATTTTCGAAGTCATAACTGGTAGTAGCAGAGTCGTTACCAGTGGGATCCAGAGTGGATTGGAACCTGTATAAGTGAGTGTGTGTAAATATAGTTGTTTTGCAACATATAATAAAGAAAGACAAAGAGCGCAAGATTTGAAATGTAAAAAACGTCCAATGCTTTTATTAATGATATATGAAAGTGACACACAAGAGCCCTCACAAATGAAGCCACGGTGCCCCGGGTAAGACACCGGGCCATAAAGTTTTAGTAATATTGTTTGTTACAAATTCAAAACAAAGGATTTCATTACTGAGTGACAAAAGTAATAGGTATGAAATCTTTCGCCATCCAGTTGCTTGGTCCACCGTTGGTCGTCGGGTAGATCCAGCTGTCGAATTCAGATTCCTCCACATCGTCATCATCCCCAATAGCATTTACTCCATGGTTGGGCATGGGAGCTGTCACCACATTAGGCCTCTCGGGCGCCTTGAACTGTACCTCTTTAGCATCAATAAGGTCTTGAACCTTATTCCTCAGAGCCCAACAATCATTTGTGTTATGCCCCGGGCTGTCAGAGTGATAAGCGCAGCGGGTGTTGGTATTGTACTTTGGAGATGTTGTGTTCACTACCTTTGGAGCTTCCTTGACAGTTACCAGATTGGTTGATAGTAGTTGTGGCAATATCTGAGACAGGGTCATGCTGAGTCGAGTGTACTGCCTTTTGGGTCTCTCACCCCTTGGTTGGTTATACTGCTGAGGAGCAGCAACAGGCTTTGAAATTACCACCACGTTGACAGCTTGGCGGCGTTCCGGTTTGTTCTGTCTCCTTGGACCATAAACAGCACTAGCTTCCTTCTTGAAGGGCTTCTTTTCAGTACTCGAGGAGGAACCTTTCTGTATCTTCCCTGACTTGATACCAGCTTCTATCCTTTCACCAGTCAGAATGAGGTCTGTAAACCCTGCAGAAGAATTACCAATCAGATGGTTGAAGAATGGACCAGACAGGGTCCCCAAGAACATGTCCACGAGTTCACGGTCAGTCAACGGTGGCTGCACCCTGCCAGCCAGGTCTCTCCACTTTTGCGCGTACTCCTTAAAACCTTCACCCGTCCCAAGTGACATACCCTGGAGTTGGGTACGCGTGGGAGCAAGGTCGGAATTATACTGATACTGCTTATAAAATGCAGTAGCCAAGTCCTCCCAGTTTCGAGTACTGGCTCCATCCAACTGATAGAACCATTCGAGTTGAGCCCCTGAAAGGCTATCCTGGAAGAAATGGATCCATAAGTTCTTGTCTGCAGTGTAAGGTTGGATCTTCCTTACATATGATATGAGGTGCAGCTTAGGGCAGGAAGCCCTGTCGTACTTCGCAAAGGCAGGTGCCTTGAACTTGTGCGGGATCACCACCCCAGAAGATAAACCTAGATCTCCAAAATCCAACCCGGGCACACGTTGAATCTCCATAGCATTTAACCGGTCCTCCAGCTGTTTGTACCTGTCCTCAGCAGGAGGGTACTGTTCATCATTGAAATCTGTCTCGTTGTCGGAGACCACAAGACTAGGAACCCTTCTCTCTTGGGGACTGCCTTCCCCAACAGATGGAGTAGTCAGCTCAGCTTCATTCTGCAGTGTATTCCCAAACCTCCGTCCAGTGTTAAACAACACAGTCCTCTTCTTTTTCTTCTTCTTCTCCTTTAAGAGCAGAGTCTTCAACTCCTGCTAACCCTGGGCTAAGCTCATGACCAGCTCCTGGAACTGGGCGTTCTGGGCCTGGAGGGCCTTGATAGCTTGTTCGGTAGTAGGCTCGGAAGACATGATGATTGAGTGAGTGCTGAAATAAACAGCGAAGAAGATTAAGCAACCTGTAGAAAAAGAGTACCTGTTATGCACATGATGCATGATATGCTATTTATGCAATGCATTCAAGGGTTCGAAAGTTCAAATTCGTTGTAGACAAAAAGGAACACACGTTATATTAAGAAATAATCTGTTCAGTACATCAGGGCCTCATGGGCAAAACATTACAAAATACTTAATCCCAAAAGACACTGCGCATCCTCTTTGGAGCGATGTAAGTGTTGAGAGTCTTTTCCTCGTGAAGTAGACGGGTGAGCTCCAAGACTTTCTTCTCACTGGTATGTAGACTGGTTTCAAGAGAATTCCGTTCTTCCTTGAGTTGGATCCAGCTCTTTTGCATTTCCTCCCAAGACGTTGGCATGTCAGGATGTTGAATGGTGTAGGGCACCTCTCCTTCCAAAACAGGCTCTTTGATCACGGGGAGAATGTGAGGATATGGCATCACAAGCTTCTGGGAACGGGCTCGTACCGACTTGAGATAAGGCTCCAGGGGGATGGAGTTCTTGTGCCCCAGTGTCTTACTATCTACCCTGTTAGGCATCCTCCAAGCTATGATAAATCTCTGGCGAAGTCCTTGTGCATCATTGTCGAAGTCAAAAACTATGTCAGGAATCAACATGTCATGAGGGCCATCCCTCCGAGCATATCCAAACTGTCTCAAAGCCAGACATGGGTTGTAAGTAATGCCCCCTCTAATTCCAAGTAAAGGAACATTAGGAAACTCTCCGCAACGATCAATGATAGTGACATTTTCTCTGGACCGAGAACACCAATGTATATCAGCACGTGTAAGAGTCATTAATCGTTGTGACCATCTCAAACCCCGCTCGTTCTTCAAAACTGATTGTGGAAGGTGCAAAATAAACCACCTTGCCAGGAGAGGAGTGCAGCACATGAGAACACCTCTTTTTCTCATGGTTCGAGTGTAACATGAGTGGAGGATGTCCCCAAGCAACGTAGGTATGGGATTCCTGGACATGAAAATCTTGACAGCATTGATGTCTATAAGCTGATCCAGATTCGGGAACAACACCAACCCATAGACAAGGAGTGCCATAACTTCTTTAAAGGCTTGTAGGTCAAGGGAATTCCAACATTCTTGTGCTTTCTCAAACAGGAACTTTGCCAAGAATCCTTTGATACCACTTCTGGTTTCCCAATGCCCCTTGATGTCAGATGGTTCTAGGTGTAATGCTTTAGCAACCTCTTCAAGTTTTGGTTCCCTTTCCGTACCGTTGTAGGGTAGTTGACTGAGAATGGGAACCTCAGAAGCTGAGAAAACTCTTCTAAAGTAGGCACCAATTGATAATCCGGGAAAGTAAAACAGTGGTGCAAAGGGTCAAAGAACTGGAACAACACTTTCATCATATCCTCTTCAATGTTGGTATTGACCAAACTGATGAGCCTACCATGCCTTTCACTGAAGGAGGAGTTCTCAGGAATCCTGGATGTAAGCTCTTTAAGATGAGGAGGGACCCTTACAAGGTTGATCTGAATTGTCTTTCTGCGGATAGTTTCCATGTCCTACAAAACAAGAACAAAGATGAAGATTCGAACCCTTGAAGTGGTCAGTAAATGCATATGATGCTGTATGATGCTATGATGTTATGATAAGGACACACCACAAGTATTCACAAAAAGCAAACATGGTAAGGCACACAAGTCACACCAGACAACCCTTAGAGTTTAGGCCAGCATGAAGTTCAGGTACTACCCTCTTGAAGTTGGTGGGCTCAAAACCTGTCCTATCAAAAGTAACCGGGTTCTAAGGAGCTCAATATCATTGGGTCATTTTCTGTGTTCATTGTTTTGATTTAGCCACTGAACTGGCGATCAAAATATTCCAATAAAATAACCCTCAATGAGTGTAGTATCGAGTATCGACCAACTTCGGACTGCACCAAAGTCGGTCATCTCACTACCCCTAAAGAGGCCAGGATGGTCAAGTAAGGTTCCTAAGGTCAGTTGATGCTTCACGACACCACGCGGCGGCCCCGTACTCTCCTTGAATTGACTCAAGGGTTACCGGTACTCACCAAAGTGCCACATCAACGTAGCAAACTGCTTCAACCGTGTCGGTATACACCGCACAGTTCCCTCACAGTTTGTTGCTACCTAAAAGGTATCCCCCAGATCCGGGTTAGGATCTATGAAACTCCGATGCAAGCCCACAAATATAAATCATACAAAGCATGCAATTGAAAACATAGAATGATCTAATCCTAAGGTACACCTCACTTATTAAGGTCCCCAACAGAGTCGCCAGTTCTGTGATCGGTGGAAATAGAACTGACTGTTTTTTAAGCTGGTTCGCGAAATGTCGCGGTAAGCAAGAGTCGCCACCGTCTTTTATTTTCTCCAACAAGGAAAGGACAAAAGCACAACAAAATTCCTTTTCGAGATATTTCTCGGGTTCGGGAGGTAGATTATAGAAAGGGAAGGTGTTAGCACCCTTTCTATCCATGGTTATCCATGGGCTCTTAGGTACTTGCTCACTATGTTTTCAAAATTTGTTTGCTTTTCAAGTGTGTGTGGGTTTTGAAAAAAGTCTAGTTTGAAAAACTTCTAAGTAACTCTTGTATCAGTCCTCAAGAGTGTATGAAGTATTTGTTTGAAAAACTTTTTGAAAGTGTGAGTGCAAAAAGTTGTTTTTGTTTTTGAAAGAGCAAGTACCCAGGAGAAATCTACCTACTATAAGGAATTAGGCTGTGTAAGAGTCCTTTAGACAGTACCATCCCACTATTGATAAGTAGGTAGCACCGTCGTTGGAGTTATTCGGGTCAATTCGATTATAGGGACAATGTGTGGTCACCAAAGCAATGGTAGGACGCCTTAATGGTAACCCTAATGTCCTAGATCCTTTTTATCCGAGGCAACCGTTTCGAGGCAACTGGATCTTAGACAGGAGGGCGACCTCTAAACCACCCTATACTCGATGACCACCTCGAGGCAACCAAATGAGGCGTACCCTAGGAGTGGCATGTGCATGTGTGTTGATTTCATGTTATATTATCTTGTACATGCATTTGTGAGCTACTGATTGATTTTATTTATCATACAAGTCTTTCATGCATATTAACAGTTAAGAGTGCGGAAAATAAATTGCGGAAATATGAATCTACGCTATTACAAGGCGCGGGTCTATACATCGCCAAAAACAAAACCCGTTTGGAAAATAAATGCGAGAAAATAAATAAAGCGATAAAATCCTAATTATCTATTACATCCTCGGAAACAGTTACGTAAATATGATAAAAAGGAATTAAAGCGCGAAAAGAAATTAAATCGGGAACATCTTAGGGTTTTAACCCTTTTTTTTTTTGAGAAAGCATGAGTTTTGGTCCTTTGCAATTAAATTAAACATTAAACCTAATTTACTAATTAATTAATTATTTAAAGAAAAAATGTTTTTGGTGTTTTTTATGTTTTAATGAAAATAAAAATAAGAAATTAAAAGTCACAAGAAAAACCCTAATTCTAAGTTAATTTTATTTATTATAAAAAAAGATTAAAGTTAACCTAATTTAACTAATTTAATTAATTTACATTTTATTTACAAAAATAATAATTAATAGTAAAAATAATAAATAATAAAAATATTATAAATATTTAAGTTTCTGATTTTATTATGAAAAAAATAATTTATGAATTAATTAGATAATAGTAATAATAATTATTAAAATAATTAGTTAAAAGAAAATAAAAAGCAATTAACCAGGGGGGGTGTTGACCCAAGAATGGAGGTTAAGCCTGGAATTTCTGGCCCACTAAGCCAAGCCCTTCTGACTTTTGTAATTGGCTGCGCTGGCTTTGACTGGGAACATGATGGTCATCCATCCCATGGCCATTGGATTGAGCTTTGTGGCCACTTGGCAAGCAGCAGCGTGAGGTTTATGGTGGAGCCTTTCATGAAGCCTGCATGTGAACTCATTGAAAAAAATAGAAACAAGGAATTTGGGGGACCTGGGAATCGAACCCAGGTCCCAATGGTTCTTGGACAGATCACCAACCACTAGGCCATCATGCTGCATTTGTAAATATAATGGATAATGAAATTAATATATGAAAACAATAATTATGCTGGAAAGAGAAAAAAGCGCGCGTTCGTTTGAACGCTCTAATCACCAGCCAACATATCCTTCGTCTTCATCCTTTTTCCTGTAAAACAAAAACAATTAGCGGGGGTTTTTAACCCCCACAAAGCTGAACGAGGAAAAATAGCGAATAGGATTCTATGCTATATAAATATGGCGCGATATGTCCATTGAGTTCGTCATGTCCAGACGGTTTCAACCATGGGTATCATTGGTCCTAATTTTTCTTGTATGGGAAAACCCCAATTTTGAAACTGAATAACCCTAAAATTCAACAATGGTGATTTCAGTTTCAGGACACCATAACGCGATTCACCTATACCATTAGCTTCAGAAAGGTTAGAGCAATGCAAATCAATGATTATAACATGTTAATGATGCATAAAATGTGAGTTTCGATTCTGAAAAGAATAAGCAAACCGTGATTCTGTTTTGGACGTTTCCTTGAGTGTTAGCCCTTGATTTGATTTGCAAAAGGTTTCTGGGAACGCTAGCAATGTATTGGAATCAAAAATAAGCTTTGAATCACGTGAAATTATGGAATTCAGTTTTGAGTTTTCTTCACTTTTTTCCAATATTGCATATGTCTTTTTGCAGCAGCTCTCACGTGTTTGGCATTAGGGTTAGGTTCAGCATATATAGTATAATGGATTTAGGTTACAATATTGGCCAAGAATCCATGGAATTCATGTTTTCAATATTTGATTTCAATCAAATCTTTTTGCATATTTTTGATTGGAAAACCTTGCCAAATTGGGAGATTTTGTCCCCTTGATGTGTACACGAGATCTCCAGCTTGTCTTGAGTTTATTTTCATCACAAAAAGATTTGAAAACCATATCTTCATATTTTCCTACATTTTAAATCAATTAAATGAATTAATATTAATAAAAAGTCCAATTAATTAATAAAAATAAGAAAATAAATCAATTTAAGCTCAATGGGTCGTGCATAGGCCTTGGACAAAGTTTCAAGAAGGAATTTGAGGCCCATTAGCAAAAACAAGGTGTTTTAGGTAAAGTTGACTTTTGCAAATTCCCAAACATTTCCCAACTTCTTCAATGCATATCTTGCTCAATTTTGATCATATGAACATGTTCTTAGACATTTTGGAAAGGTCTTGAAGTCCTCTAACCAATGCCTTTGGTCCCATATCATTTGGATTTACCAATCTCAAGTTATGGTGTTTGACTTAAAATGCCTTTTTGTTGACTTTTGAAATTGACCTATAATGTAGAAATTGATAACTTTTTGTGAGAGCATTTCTTGGACTTGGAGTGTGAATATGAGTTGTAGGAAATGTCATCCCCTTCAAAATGAGCATTGGATGGGATTTTTCTGATGAACCATGAAAAAGTTATGCCCTGGTCAAGTTACAGTTGACTTTTCAGCTGTCCAGAAATATCAACTTTTGCATCTTTGATGATTTTTGAGCCACGCTTGTGGAATCATGATCAAGACTTGATCAAATGATGATTGTGGCTTCAAAATAAGATGTTGACCAAAAATTCTGACTTTTGAATGTAAAATGACCATTTTACCCCTGCAGTTGACTGTGAACCAAATAGGGCTTTTGACTGTGCAATTTGATGCTGTGAGACTTGAGACTTGTCATGTAGATGCTTGGCAATGTATATAGGCCTATGGGACTTGATTGGACCACTGAAAACCTCAAATTCATTGAAGGAACCAAAACCCTAATTTTGACTGGCTTAGGAGGATGTTTGACTGTGTAACCCTTGAGTAGTCTCGAACCATTTGAAGGTGATTCTTGACATATCTTGAGGAATATGGGAGGGAAAATTTTGGGGTACAACACTGAGAATAAAGGAAAGAATGTTCAAGAGGAGCATGTCTTGATGAAGGCTCAAGCACTAGTTATTCCTGAAACATCCAAGAAGGAGATGGAAGAAATCCCGAGGATCATTAAGAAGAGTGATTATGATATGGTTAAACAATTAGGGCAGACCCCTTCCAAGATATCTATGCTAGCCATGCTGTTGTGCTCTGAAGCACATGCCAAAGCATTGGTAAAATTTCTGAAGACAACTCACGTGCCGCAAGAAACGTGTGCTGACCAGTTCGAGGACTGTGTGTCCAGCTTGACAACTGATAATGGCCTGGGTTTCCCCGATGCTGACTTGACACCCCGAGGGAGACAACACAACGATGCACTACATATCTCAGTGGAGTTCGGAGGAACAACCCTAGCTCATGTCTTGGTTGATACTGGATCGTCTTTAAATGTCTTGCCAAAGAAAGCCCTTGATAGGTTGGATTGTAAGGGGCTGACTCTAAAACCCAGTAATATAGTGGTGCGAGCTTTTGATGGTTCTAAGAGGATGGTCCATGGAGAGGTGGACATCCAAATCAAGGTGGGAACTCAGGTCTTCAACTCCACATTCTACGTGATGGACATCTGTCCTTCTTATTCATGTCTGTTGGGACGCCCCTGGATCCACAATGCCGGAGCTGTCACCTCCACTTTGCATCAGATGCTCAAGTAACCCGTCCGGGGAAGATCATAACTGTCCATGGGGAAGAGGAGTATATGATTAGTCATCTGAATTCCTTCCGTTATGTGGAGTTAGATGGCGAATTCATAGAAACCCCTTTCCAACATTTTGAATAAGTCTTTAAAGAAATAGCGGCGACCAAGGTGTTATCTTCGATTCCTCAGATCACAAGACCTCCACCTTGGATGTCATCTCTCAAGGATGCAAGGGCAGTAGTGGAAGAAGGGGGATGTACAATCTGGGGTCAGCTTCCAGATATTCCTTACAAATCAGACAAGTTCGGCTTGGGGTTTACTTCGACTGGTCAGAAGACTGTGCGCCGCGCCCGTGCCGGAGGTCCACCTGTGAAGATCAGCCACCGTGGTTAATGCACTAGAGGACAGTGAAGAAGATGGAAGCCTGGAAGATTGGATATTTCCTACTGTCGGCGAAGGACTGTGCAATTGGGAAGCAAAAGACTTTGTTCCGGTTACTTTCATATCTCAGTAATTTATCTTTTCCATTTCTGTTGGATCTGTAATAACTCACAAACAATTCGTACTTTTTCAACCTTGTGTCTTACCCGAGGCACATAGGTCCATTTGTAAGGGTTTTTATTTCATTTTCATATGTCATTTCAATGAATCATGGACGCTTTTTCACATATAAAACTTTTATGCTCATTGTCTTTCTTTTACATTTTATTGTTTTAAGATGGCTATACCCTTACACACACCCACACTTACAAATGCAGGTACCCTTCCATTCCGCATCCCATGGGTAACGATACTGCTATAGCCTTCAGTGACTCTGAGGATATGATCTACCAAGCTGAATACGAAGGTGAGGAAGATTGTGAGGTGCCAGGGGAATTGGCCAGACTACTACAACAAGAGGAAAGAGCAATTCAGCCTCATGAGAAGCTATTGAATACAATCAACTTGGGTACCGAGGAAGATAAAAAGGAAATCAAGATAGGTGCCAATCTAGAGCCGAGTGTCAAGGAGCGCCTAATTCAGCTATTGCATGATTATGTTGAGATCTTTGCCTGGTCATACGAAGACATGCCGGGACTCGATACAGACATTATGGTACATCGTCTACCAACAAGGGAAGACTGTCCACCAGTGAAACAAAAGGTCCGCTGCATGAGACCTGACATGTCAGAGAAGATCAAAGCAGAAGTTATGAAGCAGTTCAATGCTGGATTTCTGGCTGTTACTTCCTATCCACAATGGGTTGCTAACATTGTTCCCGTGCCTAAAAAGGAAGGCAAAGTGAGAATGTACATGGATTATAGAGATTTAAACAGGGCCATCCTTAAAGATTATTTTCCACTTCCGCACATCGACATCCTGGTTGACAACACAGCTTAGCACAAAGTATTTTCTTTCATGGACGGATTCTCAGGATATAACCAGATCAAAATGGCACCTGAGGACATGGAGAAAACTACATTTGTCACACAGTGGGGTACGTTCTGCTACAAAGTGATGACATTCGGACTGAAGAATGCCGGGGCAACCTATCAACGCGCCATGGTAGCTTTGTCCATGATATGATACATCATGAAATAGAGGTCTACGTAGATGACATGATAGCCCGATCACAAACTGAAGAAGAACACCTTGATCACTTGCGAAAGATGTTTGTCAGGTTGAAGGAGTACAAGCTACGATTGAACCCAAACAAGTGTACATTCGGATTCCGGTCCGGTAAACTCTTAGGTTTCTTTGTCAGCAACAAAGGCATCGAGGTTGATCCTGCCAAAGTCAAAGCTATACAAGAAATGCCTGCTCCTCGCACTGAGAATGAGGTCAGAGGTTTTTTGGGACGCCTAAACTACATTTCCAGGTTCATTTCTCACCTAACGTCTACTTGTGAACCAATCTTCAAGCTGTTGAAGAAAGACCAGGTAGTCAGATGGAACGATGAATGTCAAGTTGCTTTTGATAAAATTAAGGAGTATTTGCTAGAACCTCCTGTCTTGATGCCACCCGTCGAGGGAAGACCTCTAATCATGTATCTGACCGTCTTAGAGAATTCAATGGGGTGCGTACTGGGGCAGCATGACGAGTCTGGCCGAAAAGAGCATACCATTTATTACCTTAGCAAAAAGTTTACCGATTGTGAAACCAGATATTCACTGCTCGAGAAAACTTGCCGCGCTTTGGTATGGGCTGCTCGCCGGCTAAGGCAGTATATGTTGACTCATACCACTTTGCTGATATCTAAGATGGATCCGATAAAGTACATCTTTGAGAAGCCTGCTCTGTCTGGGAGGATAGCCAGATGGCAGATGATCCTAACGGAATACGACATACAGTACACGACCCAAAAAGCTATAAAGGGGAGTGTGCTAGCTGACCATCTGGCTCATTAAGCTGTAGAAGATTACCAGTCCATGAAGTTTGACTTCCCCGACGAAGACATTATGACATTGGACAACATTGAAGTGATCAGACCATATGACGAACCTGAACAAGGATCCCGATGGACCCTGTACTTTGATGGGGCCTCCAATGCACTCAGTAACAATATCGACGTTGTGCTTATATCTCCAAAAGGATGCCATACTCCTTTCATCGCCAGACTTTGCTTCAACTGTACGAACAACATGGCAGAGTATGAAGCATGCATCTTTGGACTCAAGGCTGCCATTGACTTGGGAATCAAATCTTTAGATGTGTTTGGGGACTCAACTTTGGTCATCAGTCACATCAAAGGAGAGTGGGACACTAAGCATCCAAACCTCATCCCTTACAAAGAAAATGTTTTGACATTGTTACCACATTTCGAGCAGATTACCTTCGAGCACTTCCTGCGAGAAGAAAATCAGCTAGCAGATGCTCTAGCTACAATGTCATCCATGTTTAAACTTGATTAGGACAATGAGGCTCCCCAAATCTTCATTGAACGGATGGACGAACCAGCACATTGTCACGAGATTAATACCAAAGAAGTAGTGGACCAGCCATGGTTTCATGAAGTCAAAAGGTATCTCGAGGCTCAAGAATATCTTGAAGGGGCTTCAGTCAATGACAAAAAGTTCTTAAGGAGATTCTCAGCTAAGTTCTTCCTAAGTAATGGCATCCTGTACAAACGCAATCATGACTCTATTCTGCTCCATTGTGTGGACAAGATTAAAGCTAAAAAGATCATGGCTGAATTGCATGAAGGCACCTTTGGCACTCACTCTAGTGGGCATACGATGGCAAAGAAGATTCTACGGGCAGGCTACTACTGGTCTACCATGGAAGCTGATTGCTATCAACACTCCTGCACCTGTCACAAATGTCAAATCTATGCCGACAAGGTACACGTGCCTCTGGTTCCTCTAAATGTCCTAACATCTCCTTGGCCCTTCGCTATGCGGGGAATCGACATGATTGGAGAGATCAAGCCTACAACATCCAATGGACACTGCTTCATTCTGGTGGCCATTGACTACTTCACCAAGTGGGTCGAAGCAACGTCCTTCACATCCATTACTAAGAATGTTGTTGCTCGCTTCATCAAGCAGAATCTTATATGCCGGTACAGTATCCCCGAAAGGGTCATCACTGATAACGGTACAAACCTTAACAATACTATGATCACTGCCTTGTGCGAGCAATTCAAAATTCAACATCACAATTCATCCCCCTATCGGCCAAATATGAATGGTGCAGTTGAAGCTGCTAACAAAAATATCAAAAAGATCATACAAAAGATGACAGTCACCTACAAGGACTGGCATGAAATGCTACCGTTTGCTCTTCACGGGTACCGTACCACGGCACACACATCAACTGGGGAAACACCTTATTCCTTGGTATATGGCATGGAGGCTGTTTTACCTATCGAGGTTCAGATTCCCTCCTTGAGAATCATGAAGGAGGTTGGTTTGAGTGAAGACGATTGGATTCAGACCCGACTTGATCAGCTAAACTTGATTGATGAAAAGCGACTTGCTACTATTTGCCACGGTCATAGGTATCAAAAACGGATGATCAAGGCTTTCAACAAGAAAGTCAGACGCCAGATATATCAAGTTGGAGATCTAGTGATCAAGCGCATCATCTTGCCGCAAAATGATCCCAGGGGAAAATGGACTCCTACCTATGAAGGACCATTTGGAATCAAGAACATCTTTTCTGGTGGGGCAATGATCTTAACCACCATGGACGGCGACGACTTGCTGCACCCTGCGAACACAGACATAGTCAAAAGATACTACGCATAAGAGACCCGCTAGGTTGACACACCTAGGCAAAACAAGGGCATCCCGACAAACCAAAAAGGTTCGGGCAAAAATTAGGGATAAAATAAAAAAATCTGTACACCCGGCAAGTTGAAAACCCGAAAGGGCGACTTGGGAAAAAAGGGTTTCCCGGTGGATCGAAAACCCGAAAGGGCGATCCAGGCAAAAGTTAGGGAATTAAAGCGTATGACTATGTCTCGTCGGATCACTTTAAGGACAACCTCTTCACTGACAAACCTGAAGCTTCTGATCAATCCAATCACCTTCGGACGAAGCAACGGACAGACAAGATACTCAGAGATACGAAGGCTATAGTGGAATGGGAACCCCATGGGATTATTTTTTACACATAGCTATCTTTCTTTTTATAATTTTTTCTTACTTTTATGACACCATCCTCTTACTAGGATGTTTGTATCCTTTGTACAAAATACTTATTCAAGTAAATACAAAGATATCTTTTTCAAATACAGAAAAACTATTTGCCTTTTTCTTTACACTTGTGTTTTTATTTGCAAAAACGTCCAATGATTCATTAATGAACACATGCATTTGAACATAATTACTGTTTACAAATAAACAAAATGAAAAAGAACAATTACTGTCAGGTTGAAAGGATAGGAAAACGTATTTAAGCTATTCCAGGAGCAATCCCTATGGTACATCATCTAGATCCCCAGCGGAGCTAAATTTCAAACCCTTAATCACCATCAGAGTTAAAACTTCAAACTCCCAATCCCCAGCGGAAACTGTCCAGTTTCTCTAAATTACCCAGCAAGTTTGTCTTGAAGTCTGAAAATCAACCAAATAACAGTTAACTTTTGTCTCTCCCCAACCTAGGATAACTCCCCAGTAGAGTGGCAGACAACCTGAAACTCCTGAACCTACTCTCCAACAGTGAGCTTTCTTCCCCACAGAGTTTTCATTGATTTTTTTCAACAGAATGAAGATTCTCATTCTTAATTCCCCAGTGAAGTTGCCAAAGTTTTCATTGCTCCCCAACAGAATGAAGATTCTCATTCTTAATTCCCCGCAGAAGTCATCCGAGTTTTCTTTATTCCCCAGCGGAACAAGGATTCTCATTGTGCAACCCCCAGTAGAAGTCATCAAAATTCTATGGATTCCCCAAGTAGATTACTCAAGCAATATACGACATCGCTCGCAACAAAGTTTTTGTCAAATACTCCAACTTCAAGACATGAAGGATCCATATATCCCCAGGAAAATCATCAAGGATTTTTAATCCCCAACAGTCGCCAAGGATTTCTTATCTTCAGCAGTCAAGGATTTATTTTCCCCGACAACAGTCAAAGATTTATTTTCCTCAGCAATACATCACATCAGCTTACGTGCGCATACATTACATCCATATATCACAAACATTGATAAAACACACATATTGCATCATACATTTCATGCAACATAACTTTGTGTTTCGGCTAACATTTTACCCTTTTCAGGATAAGATTAACAACTATCATTAACAATGTTCAAAGATTTCAAGATACAATATGGATACACTCCAAACACAAAAGTCATTCTGTTACTCATTCAGTCTCAACTTTCAAGATACAGTACGGATACACTCCAGACACGGAAGTCATTCTGATACTTATTCAGATTACAGTATAGATACACTCCAGACACGGAAGTCATTCTGATACTTATTCAGATTTCAAGTCAAGATACAATTCAGATACGCTCCAGATACAAATGCCATCCTAATACTCATTCAGATTTAGCTTTCAGATTCAAGTTCAGATACGCACCAGACACGGTTGCCATTCTGTCACTTATCCAGATTACAGTACAGATACACTCCAGACACGGAAGTCATTCTGCTACTTATTCAGATTCCAGTCCAGATACGCTCCAGACACAGAAGCCATTCAGTCACTCATTCAGATTCAGACTTCAGATACAGTCCAAATACACTCTAGACACGGTTTCCATTCTGTCACTTATTCTGATTTTCCCCAGCTCAGAGACGCTCCAGACACAGATGCTATTCTATTGCTCATTCAGATACAAAGTTCAAATACAACTCAAATACGTTCCAAATACGGACACCATTCTGATGCTTTTTCTTTTGACTTACAACTTACAATTCAACAAACATTCTTGGATGGAATCTACAAGCCCATCTCCAACAAGGTTATATCACCTCTCCAAATGGCATCTTTAAGCCCATTCCCTCAACTACATTTTGACGAGTGCAAATTTACGGGCACTCTAGTGTCCAATCATCTTTTACCTTCAAGTCACGAACGACAAAACTGGCCAATCTAACTCTTCAGGTTCAAGAAGATTGAGCAGCGGCAGCTGTTGTACCCCAAAATTTTCCCTCTCATTTATCAAGATTTTCCTCACAAGACTTCTTGGACTCAAGACAAGATTAGGGTTTGGTCAGCTCAATACATCACCTTGCACTGATAACCCAAAATTAGGGTTTGAGCTTACACTAGGATATTTGGACCTTCAATGCTTCATGTGACTTTCATACACCATCTTGGACCCCTAAGATTGCTCATACCAAGTTTCAAGCCTTGAACCACATTTTTGATCAGTCAATTGGACAGGTGACCTAAAAATCAGCTGTATTGGGGAAAAAGTCAACCATGGCCAATTTACAGTCAAACTTCATAATTTTTGATCCACATCAACATTTTAGGCTCCTATGTACCATTTGATCAAGTTTGGATCACAACTCCTCAAGAAATTTGATCAAATCATCAAAAGGGAAAAATGGTAAAAATTAGGGTTTTGATTGAGAAAGGGCAATTTCTGATTTTCAACCTAGCCAATGACCAATTGGGTTCAAACATGATTTTAAGGGTTCAATAGCATCATCTTGACCTAATCACATAGTTAAAAAGATCTCAAGTTCATAGGATTGACAGATGAATTTTCCAATCAACTGATCAAAAGTCAATTGTACACTGAAAAGTCAAACTTTGACTTTTTGGTCAAAGTCAAGTGCCAAGGGTCATAATTCACCAAGATATGTCAAAATATGAAAATTTTTGACCAAGAAAACCAATTTTTAAAATTAGGGTTTTGAATTTGAAAAATTTCATAACTTAGATTTTTTCTAAGTGTGGAAATTTTCTTATTTTTTCCCAACTTTTCACCACTTTTTCACCATTATGCAATTTGATTCAAAGAAAAATTCCAACATGAAAGTTGTAGTCCTCCATGAAATCTACAACTTTTATTGACAAAGTTTTCCTAAAGGATGCTTGGATCTCAAGTTATGAATTTGTGAATAGGGGTCCATGAACTAAATAACTTAGTGAAAATTTGCCCTAATTTAGGCAGGTTTTTGACCCAAATTCATGGACATTTCTCACCTAGTTCCAAGAGATATCTCAAAATGAATTTGAAATATGGATTGTAGAGAACATTGCAAGCTTTCCAAAATGTCCAAGAACTCTCCAAGATCATTTGTGGTTAGGGAGAATCGAAGAAGGGAAGTTGGCATTTTGTCACTTTTGTTCAAGTCATTTTTACATGAGATCAAGTTGCAAATCAGATCCTAGCATGCTTGTACCTTGCATTACAGGTACTAAACTCATTCTACACTCCATAATTAAATTCTAACACAATGGATAAAGGCTTTGTTTTCACTTTTGGAACATTGTACAAGAAATAAATCCATTAATGGCATAAAGGGCACATTGCCATTTTCATAAAGGGAAGCTTTTCCAACTTTATCAGCCTTGAGCCTTGGACTTGTTCCTTTGGTACAACAATTTCCACAGATATCAAGCAAAGCATACCAACTCTTATCAGCTCATACACTAGCCTGTACAAGCATATAGCAATAATCACTTCACCTTTCTTCAAAAACCAGAAAAGTGGCCAAAAGATAGAGAACTTGTACAAGCTGATAAAGGGTGGACTTTGTATCATTCTAGACACGTACACAAACTTATCACAAGCCAAAACACGAATGCCTAACATCTGAAACACTCCAAAACACAAAAACCCCATTTTTCTGCCAAAAACATACAGTTCTGCAAAATCATAGCAAGCTCATTATTTGCTCGTGCGTTTTGCCTCTTGATACTTGAAACATATTCTCCACATCATATCTAAGCTATACAAGCCCTTACATTGTTGCTGTAAGCTCTGTTTCATCCATCACCATTTTCACTTTAGAAGCTTGCAACTTGACTTCTACAAAGAGTTTCAGCCATCCAAAAAGCCAGTTAAGCATTGGAATAGCTTGAGGGAACTTCAAGGAAGCTCACACGATCCTCAGGCCTCACTCAAAGTCCCCACATCGTCATATCTAAATCCAGCTGAAGGAGGTATTTTTCAAATCTCTATCTCTCTATTTAGGCATCCTCAAGTCACAATTTGTGAAGCAAAAATGTAGTCTCTAGCATGGTGAAGTTGTACATATGCATACTTTCCATTTATATTAACTGAGCTAAGAGAATTTGAATGTTGAACATGCTGAAAAAATTAGGTCAGAAATTAGGGGTTATAAAATTCTCTCTGATCTTTGAGAGTTCGGTCACAAATTTTATATCATTGGAATCATGAGATTACAAGCTACATGTTTTATGTTATGGGTTTTTGTTTTTATGCAAGCTATAGCAAGTTACAGATTTGAAGCAAAAATGCGCGCAAAAGGATGAAGCTGGAGGACAGGGATGACCTGTCTGGGCCTTGACGCGCTTGGGCCCTTCTGGTTTGACTTTCCACACCCCCTGACTTAATATTTGCACCCCCTGGCTTTATTTTGTATATTTTCATATTTTCTTTTCAATTTTATATTTATTGCTTTTATTTATTTTTCTAAATCATAAAAAATCATGAAAAATATTTTCTTTATTTTTTGCATTTTATTTTATTTTATTTATTATTTTTTGGCATAAAAAATAGTTTTATTAGAGTAATATACTTTATTTTCTTAAATAAATTATAAATACATTTAATAAAAATACTATACATTTTTATTTTATTATTTTACACATAAAATATTTATTTTCATACATATTTTAATTTTTAATATTTGTACATAATATTATTTATTATTTCTTGTACAAAAAATGGACAAAATAATAACATAATACATATATTTCTTTTAATAAAAAAATTAGGGTTTTCCCCCTTTAAAAAATAATACTATTATTTTTCCTTTTTCCTAGGGTTTATATAAATCATTTTATCATACAAAAATTAAATACAAAAACATTTTTTGCATAAATACATTTTTATTGCATATTTAAATATTTGTTTATTTATTTAATTTGCACATAATTCAATTGGGTTGTAATAGTATATTAGGTTTTATTTTTTGTGCAATATCCCCATTCAAAAACTTGTATCCCCCTCCCATAATAATTGTTGTAATAGCTTAGTTTACATTTACGCAATTTATCGCTTTATATACTTGTGTAGTAAATTAGGGTTTTGCATGATAAGACCAAAAATAAAACAAATAGCAAAGACCTAATACAAGACAAATGCATGAAAATGACACACATTGCACACAAGCACCCCTAGGGTTTCACCCACTTGGTTGCATAAACAAAAATGGCCATGGTATGCATACAAAGTATCTTGGCAAAACAAAATAAAATAAGATCATAGTCCCTCGATGACGCTATCAAAAGGTTGCCTAAACAAAGATGATCTTGGTCCCTCAAAACTTGCTAAGAAACTTGGCAATATTGTTATCATGGTCATACGATGACCCACGCCCGTCCCGTTTAACATCCAAAGATAGGGTTGTTTACCAAATTAATGGTAAATCAACAATGTCAAAGGAATAAAAATGTACAAGAAAGACTTTTGAGTAGGTAGATTGCTTCTAGTTACTTGATCAATTTCAAAACAATCCTTGCTATTTTCAAAAAGAAACACACACACACATTTCAAAACATTTTACAAAACATTGAAACATTTTTCAAAAGACAAACATCTTTGTATACATTCTTTATAATGAGAATCATTACAAAGATTGCCTAAATGATGGCCTCTTTTCAAAATACTTTCAAAATCACACAAAGCACCATTTCAAACAATTTCAAAGCAAAGCAAGTGATCTAAACAAGTAACTAAGAGCCCATGGAAAACCATGGATGAAAAGGGTGCTATCACCTTCCCTTTTCATAATCTACCCCCCAAACCCAAGAAAACATCTCAAAGGTCTTTCCTGTGCTTTTTTACCTTTCCTTTTGGATAAAAGAAAAGTCGGTGGCGACTCTTGCTAACCGCAACATTTGCAAACACAAACGCAAAACCTAAATTCAGTTCTCCCACCGTGTCACACATTTCACCCTCTTAAAAATGAGCTTTGGATGGGTCATTTCTAATAAAGTATGAGAAAGTTATGATTGGTCAAAGTTGAGTTGACTTTTCTTGCAAAACCCTAATTTAGCAACTTTTGGGTTTTGATGAATTGTGAGAAACCCTTGATGAATCATGATCAACCCTTGATCAAATGATGAATAATACTTCAAAATGAGGATGTTGACCAAAAAACTTGAAGCTTGACTGTATGTGGGCCACAGTTGACTTTTGCCCTAGCATAGTCGATTTTCAGGCCTTTGAGCAATTGACTGAGCAAACTTTCTCTGCAAGGCTTGAAACTTGACATGGATGATCTTGAGAACATATTAGGACAAAGGTGAGCATTTGGGATCCCTTGGACTCAAGTATCTTGATGCAACATGAAACCCTAATTTGAGGTAGACTGCCTTAGGAAAGAGTTTGTCTAGTCAACCCTTGGACTTCCTTGAGAAATTTGAGGATCTCACCTGAAATGTTTTGAGAAATATGGGAGGGAAAATTTTGGGGTACAACACAATGACATGGCTGGTTTGTCCTAAAAATGTCTGTATCATGTGATCTGAAACTTCAAAAGCTTCATGCCCTAACAATGGCACAATGGTGTTTCTGCATTAAAACCTTCATGTAAAATGTTAGAACACTTATAATGATGTGTATGAATTATGCTAGTATGCTTAAATTGATTGAAATCACTTTGAAACTTGAAAATTAAAACCTACCAACTTACCAACCAGAGCTTGTGCAAGGAGGGGTTTTAGGGTTGATTCACGATGAGTAAGGACTGGTATCAAACCCTGGCAACTTCAGGAAGGTGATTGGATCTTTTGTTTTGATCAACAAAGGCTAGAATTGATGCTTTTCACCTTCATGATTTTCTTGAAATTTTGCACTTTGATATGGTTCTTTTGTGGCTGTTGCGCTTATCCTTTTGATCTAGGGTTGTTGTGTATATGTAGTAAATCATTTTAGGTCAACAATTGTAGAAAAAATCCAATGCTTTGATGAGAAATATTCTTCTTTCAATTATGTGATTTTTGGCCTTTTTTAGAACAAATCCAATCTTGCCTTCCCTCCACGATTTTCCTTTGATTTTCCAACATGTTTTGTCCATCATTTGATAAGAAAAAGATTCCCAATCATATATTACATATTTTCCATTATTTCTTTATTTAATTTTGACTTTTAATGAATAAAAATCCAAATAAATAATAAAAATAATGAAAACAAGTTTCAAGCATGAAAATATGGGCCCATTTGGAAAAAAATCAAGTTAGGTCAATATTGGCTTCATGCACATTTTCAAAAATTGGTCAACTTTAGCAATGCATATCTTTCTCATTTTTAACCCTAAGATGGTGTTCTTGGGCTTTTTAAAGATATTAGGATGTCTTCTAAACAACATTTTTGGTTTCATCTCAATTGGATCTTCCATGTTCATGTAAGGAGCTTTGACCCAAAATGTGTTTTTGTTGAGTTTTTGAAAGGACCTATAATGCCCGAGCTTGTATGTTTTGATTGGGGCATTTCTTGAACTTGAGGGATGAAGAGAAGTTGTAGGGAATTGGATTCTATTAAAAATGAGCCTTGGTGGAAAAATTTATGATAAAGTATGAGAAAGTTATGCCTGGTCAAAGTTTGGTTGACTTTTCCTATAGAAACCCTAATTTGTCATTTTTTGACTTTTGATGAGTTAGGAGCATTTCTTGAGGAATCATGATCAACCCTTGATCAAATGATGGATATCACTTCAAAATGTTGATGTTGACCAAAAATCTTGAAGTTTCACTGTATTTGGGCCACAGTTGACTTTTGACCTTGTACAATTGATTTTCAGGCATTTGAGCAGTTGACTGAGCAAACTTGTTGTTCAAGGAATGAAATTTGGCATGGATGATATTGAGAACATATTAGGACAATGGAGAAAATTTGGTATCCTTGGGACTCGCACATCTTGCTTAAAATTGAAACCCTAGTTGAGGTTCATTGCCTTTAGGGGGAGAGTTTGCCTGGTCAACTCTTAGTCATCCTAGGGCAAGTTGAGGACCTCTAGGAGTATGTCTTGTGTGAAAATGGGAGGGAAAATTTTGGGATACAACAGCTGCCCCTGTTCAATATTCTTAAACCTGAGGATGCAGATTGGCTGGTCTTCCTTTCCTGATCTGAAGGTGGAAGATGATTGAACACTAGAGTGCCCAGAAATTTGCACTCACCGGAAATGATACTTGACTGTATAGATAATATCAGGAATGGGCTTATAAATGCCATTTGGAGAAGATGACGGAAGATCATCAGAGATGGGCTTAAATATTCCATCCAGAGAATATGACGGAGAGTCGTCGAAGATGGGCTTAAAGATTCCATCTAGAACAATGTTGACTTCATGAGATATTCCTTTATTGGAATCCCTATGCTTGTTGTTGGGGAGGACTCCGCTGAGGAATATCGGTCTTTATCTTGGGAAATAGAGTTTAGGAGCTTCAGTTGTGCATTACTCTATTGGGGAGTCATCTCTTGATTGAAGAGACGAAAGTGAACTGCTATCTGGTCGGGATCCAAGCTTCACGGTGACTTGCTGAGGATAATAAGGCCGACTGCTATCTGGTCGTATTCCAGGCTTTACAGTGACTTACTGAGGAATGAGATTAAACTGTTATCTGGTCGTACTCAGGCTTCACAGTAGCTCAAACTGTTATCTGGTCAGAATCCAGGATTCAGTGACTTGAACTGCTATCTGGTCATGTCCAGGCTTAAGTAATTTGGAGAAATTAAGCTGTTATCTGGTTGGATCCAGGCTTCAACTTGAATTTGAGGTACACTACTATCTGGTCGAGTCCAGGCTTCATAGTAATTGACAGAGTAAACTGCTATCTGGTCGGATTCCAGGCTTCGCAGCACCTTACATTGTTATCTGGTCGGATTCCAAGCTTCACAGTGTCTTGAATTATTGATTGACTATTATCTGGTTGGATTCTGGGCTTCAACCACGATGTTAACTTCTTTCTGGTCGGGTCCAGGCTTCACAGTATGGTAAACTGCTATCTGGTCGTATTACAGGCTTTACAATTTCTTTAAATGGAATAGAAATCAGAAAAATATTAGTATTGATTTAACTGAACCATAGAAAGGTCTTGAGTTGTTCTTCAACTAGAATAGAAATCAAGAAAATCTTAGTATCGATTTAGTTGAACCAGAGGAAGGTCTTGAATTAACTTTGACTGGAATCGAAATCAGGAAAATCTTAGTATCGATTTAACTGAACCAGACAAAAGTCTTGGAATATCTTCAACTGGAATAGAAATCAGAGAGATCTTAGTATTGATCTAACTAAACCAGAGAAGGTCTTTTGAGAACATCTTTCTGAGGAAAATGCTGAAATAGCCCTTCATCAGACATAACTTTTGAGAAGACTACCGGGTCACGTAAGTAGTCAACGGTGTTTGTGGATTTGATCTTTCCCTGAAAAAGGTAAAGAGTTAGTCGTATGCAATGTCATGATGTATGAAATGCACTGTAATGATGGTCTCAAAATAAATGAGATCATGCTATATGCGATGTGTATGTGCATGTCATGATGTATGAATATGGGATGCTGAATCCTTCATTTCCGTTGGGGATGACGAATGGAGATAATTTGTCGGGGATTTCCTCTTTCTGTTTGAGGATATTCTGTCGGGGATTGACTTTATGGAGAGAGATAATGCTTTGTTAAAAGGTTTTATCGATGTAGAGAAATAAACTCTGTTGGGGAATAAAATTCTGCAGTTAGAGAAATAAACTCTACCGGGGATGAGGTTTTATAAACTGTTTAAGATTATAAAGCTCGATTGGGGAATACAGAGTTCAGCTCTCTGAAGGCACTTTTCTGGAGTAGATAATTCCTACTTGGGGAAAGAGATTAAAACCTTAGTTGTTTCTACTCTGTGGGGAACATAGACGTCACAGGGTCGTATGTAATGGTGACTTCGTCTCAAAATGTCTCTACCCCTGTACCATGCTGGAAAGAGTAACTGTTGGGAATACAAATTGTTTTAGAATTTGCCCCATTTCTTAAAGTCATTAGCAACCATCTTTCTGTTTTTTATGAAAGTATTTGTGAACAGTAATCATATTTAAATGCATATGTCAAAAATAAGTCACTGGACGTTTTTGCGAAACAAAACAGAAAAACAAAGCAAACAGTTTTGTACTTTCAAAGAAATGATTTGTATTGATTTCTGAAGTTCGCCTATAATAGGCATTTTGTACTAAGAGAGTGACGTTATAGTAGGAGAACATTGTCGTGATAACTATACAGGATAATGTACAAAGAGAAAACAGCTATGTGTAATAATCCCATTGAGTTTCAATTCTGCTATTTCCCATATGTCCTTGAGCGTCTCATCACTTTGCTACTTGTTCGAAGCTGACTGGATTGATCAGTACCGTTTGAGCTTGATAGTTGATACTGAATTCTAGTCGCAAGGTGACCCAATGGGACATAGTTGTACGCTTCAAATCCCTAACTTTTGCCTGGACCACCCTTTCGAGTTTTCAGTCCACCGGGATACCCTTTTTTACCCAAGCCGCCTTTTCAAGTTTTTGACTTTCCGGGTGTATAGATTTTTTTGTTGTATTTATCCTTAATTTTTGCCTGAACCCTTTTGGTTCGCAAGGATGCCCTTATTTTTTCCTAGTCCAGTCAACCTAGCGTGTCTTTATTTACGTGTAGTATCTTTTCACTATGTCCGCATTCACAGGCAGAGGAAGGTCGTCACCATCCATGGTGGTCAGAATCATGGCTCCACCAGAAAATATGCTTTTGATCACAAATGGCCCTTCATACGTGGGAGTCCATTTTCCCCTGGGATCACATTATGGCAGTATGACGCGCTTGATTACTAGATCACCCACTTGATATTCTTGACGTCTGACCTTTTTTTTAAATCCTTGATCATCCATTTTTGATACATTTGACCATGACAGATAGCAGCAAGCCTTTTCTCATTAATCAGATTCAGTTGATCAAGTCGAGTTTGGATCCAATCATCTTTGTTCAAGCCCGCATCCTTCATGATCCTTAAAGAAGGGATCTGGACCTCAATAGGTAGGACAACCTCCATACCATATACCTGAGAGTAAGGTGTTGCCCCTGTTGACGTACATGCTGAGGTGCGGTAACCATGAAGAGAAAATGGTAACATCCCATGCCAGTATTTGTAGGTCACCGTCATCTTCTGTATGATTTTCTTAATATTCTTGTTAGCAGCCTCCACAATGCCATTCATCTTCGGCCAGTAAGGGGAAGAATTATGATGCTGGATCTTGAATTGTTTAGAGTTCGTTGATCATTATATTGTTGAGATTTGTACCATTGTCTGTGATGATTCTCTTTGGTACACCATACCGACAAATCAAGTTATGCTTGATAAACCGTGCCACAACATTCTTGGTAACAGTAGCAAAAGAGGCAGCCTCGACCCACTTCGTGAAGTAATCAATGGCCACTAGGATGAAGCGATGCCCATTGGAAGCGGTAGGTCTAATCTCTCCGATCATGTCAATGCCCCACATTGTAAAGGGCCTGGGATCCGTCAAGACATTCAAGGGAACTAGAGGTACATGTACTTTATCAACATAGATCTAGCATTTGTGACAAGTTCGGGAATGCTGATAACAATCTGCTTCCATAGTGGACCAATAATACCCTGCCCGTAGGATCTTTTTAGCCATGGTATGTCCACTAGAATGGGTGCCAAAGGTACCTTCTTGTAAATCTGCCATAATCCTCTCTGCTTCGCTCTTGTCTACACACCGAAGTAAAGTAGAGTCATGGTTGTGCTTGTAGAGGATATTCTTGAGCCTCAAGATACCTTTTCACTTCATGAAACCAAGGTTTGTCTGCTACTTCTTCAGTGTCAATCTCATAGTAGTATACTGGTTCATCCAACCTCTCAATAGTGATCCGAGGAGCCTAGTTATCCCACTTGACCTTGAACATAGATGACATACTAGTTAGCGCATCCGCTAACTGATTCTTTTCTCGTGGAAAATGTTCAAAGGTGACCTCTTAAAAGTGTGGAAGCAATGTCAGCACATGTTCTTTGTAAGGGATGAGATTTGGGTGCTTCGTGTCCCACTCTCCTTTTATTTGACTTATTACCAAGGTTGGATCCCCTAAGAAACTCAAGAATTTGATCCTTAGGTCAATAGCAGCTTTGAGACCCATGATGCATGCTTCATACTCCGCCATGTTGTTGGTATAATTGAAACATAACTTGGCGGTGAAATTAGTATGACAGCCCTCAGGAGATATGACTACATCGCCGATGCCATTACCGAGTGCATTGGAGGCTCCATTAAAAACCATAGTCTGTCGGGATCCTTCCTCATGTCCAGGTTCTTCACAGTAAGTCACTAACATGATATTATCATCCGGGAATTCAAAATTCATAGATTGGTAGTCATCCACAACCTGATGAGCCAATTGATCACCTAGTACACTTCCCTTGATGGCTTTCTGGGTCGTGTATTGGATATCATATTCGGTCAAGATCATTTGCCATCTTGCTATCTGTTGTACCCAATTTTTTCCCCTAAGATCCCCTCATCATACCATGTTGATTCAATCAAAACAAGACCATATTAGGTTATTTTGGTTCTCCTCTCTATCTTTAGCTTTGCTCCTTGAGGAATCACCAAACACCTTGACTTGTTTTCTTTTGTGATCATGAATATTTTGTCTTGATTTTCCTTTTAATTAATAAAATTCAATGTTGGTTTGTCTTACTTGTTACTAATGTAGGTAAAGGCAACGAGGTTTAGCAAGTTGCTCCATGGGTTCATGAGTTTATTTCCATGCCCTAGGCAATAAAGCTTTAGAAGTACAAACCTCACCATTGAAGTTGTTTTGGAAGGGATGGCATGGAAAGGTTATTTTGGTTCACTACATTTCCAAGATATCAAGATTGATTCAAAAGTGCAAGGGATTGATTGAAGAAGTTGTCATGCTTGGACAATGCTTTGTTCCCATTGGTCACAAGTGCATATTTCTCTCAATTCTCAAGATATGGAAGTGGTTTTGGTGGATATTAATTCTCATTTTCATCCTCAACAACTTCTATTAACAAAGCATTTGTGTTGGTACAAGAAGTTTGTTCAAAATTGTCAAAGTTCCTCAAAGCATTTTCTTGATCTAGGAGCTAGGGTTTTGAACTTCAAAGACGTATATCTTGCTCATCTTTTGGTATTTTTGAGTGATTCCAAAGACATCCTACTCTTCAAAGGGTTATCAACAAATCACTTCAAAATTTTCAAGGAGTTTTCATGTGGAAGAAGCTTGATGATGAAGAAAGATTACAAGTCCTCCAGATGAACCCCCAATTTCTCATGTGTGACTTCAAATGATCATAACTTAGTCCATTTTTATCACCTTGAGCCCATTATTTTTCCATAATGATCTTGATGATGTGAACTTTATGCCTTCTTTTATATGCAAAGTGATAAAATGGATGGAAGATGCCCTAAGGATACAAAATATTATAGGTCATTTCATGATTGTTTTCCAACTTCAACAACTCATAACTCTCTCAATTTTTGGATATTTTGAACGGTTCAAGTTTCAAAATGTCATTCAGGAGGTCTATTTCATGCCATCTTTTTTGGTCAAGAGCAAATTCCAAGTGGAAGGCCATTTTTGGATGCAAAACATTATAGGTCACTTTTGAAGGAAAAATTGAAATATTTCTAAGTATGGAAAGTCAACTTCTTTTTCCCAACTTTGACTCAATGCAACTTTCATCTAAAGCATCCATTTGATTCCATTATTTTTCCATTGCAAAACTTGTAACTTCATCTTTCTAAAGCATCAAGAATCATGCCTTAAGACCCCTTGAGTTGAGAATGCCATTGGATTGAACTTGGTAACTTGGAACTGAAGTTTCTCCATAAGTCAGAATTTGAAATCTTTGTTTTGGCTTCTAATCACAAGTTTTCCACGCGTTTTTTCCTCTAAACATGTTTAGTGAACCTCCAGAATTGATTAGCACAACAAAACACGCGTTTTGAATGAGTTTTGATCAAATTAGAAGTCACACTTTTCTTGTTTGCAACCTCACACGATTTCCCTCCAAACTTCATCATTTCACATGCTTGGACATTCCATTTGATTCCCTATAAATAGAGGGTTATCCCCCATTCATTTCCTGAAGCTTGAATAGCCAAAATCACCCTGCCAAACTTGTTCCATAAATCAAAATTCTGCAACTTCGAAATCTATTCTCAAGCCTTTTTTAATTAATTTTTTCCATCAATTCACCTTCCTTGATCTTCCCTGAAGCTAACCATATAATTACATTCAAGAATCGTGCCCTATATTGCTCCATAGAAGTCCAGTTTCAGAGCTCTACAACTCAACTTCAATAGGTAGATTCCTTCATCAATTCTTCAAAACTTTGATATTATTATGATGCTCTCATTGCCCTGGTTCTAGTCGTAACACTTACCTTTATCTAGAAACATGTTTTGACCATGAAATTTCAAATCCCTTTTCAAAACTTTCCTTCTAAATTGCTTGAGCTACAATTTATATAAATTTGTCGCGAGAGTGTGGTTGTCTTCGTCTTGAAGAGACGAATCGAATGACATAGGTCTGAGCTTCTGATTTTACAGTTTGAGAGACCTGCAATTCACGTTGGTTGGATGTTGAAGACGACCAACGTGTCTACTTCCAACCAATGAAGGCGCATCATCTGTTTTTTTTGAAAATCTGATTTAATTAATGATCCTATGCTTTATTCACTAAGGACCATGATATGCACAGCGTGCCAGATCCCTTGGATTTGATTACTAACGCGTTTTGACTCTCATCCATTGGTCCACATTTTTTTGGTTTTTATTTTATTTTATGATTTTTATCTTTAATTGTTTTTAACTTCAAAAAATCATAGAAAACTCACTTTTAGTCCAAAAAAACTGAAATAAGTATGTAAAATATTTTTGATTATTCTCTTTCTGATTTTAATTTTAACACAATTTAATTTTGTGTTTTGATATTTTTTTATAAATTTTCACTTTATTTAAATTGTTTTAAATGTTTAAAAATACTTTGATACATTTTTAAATTTTGAAAAAATTATGGAATGATCCAATGATATTGTGACAAATATTGGTGACCTCATTTTATTTTTTTCCTGATTTTGTTATTTTTTATCATTTTTTGTTTATTTTACTCATTTCTTTTAATTTAAAAAATAGTTTCTGACTTTAAAAAATTACCAAAATTTTTGTAAAAACATTTGAGCCATTTTCTGATTTTTTTATGGTCTCACTTTTTATTTCTCAATTAATTTTAATATAGTTGATATTTTTCTCTTATATTTCCATTTTAAAAACATTTTAAAAACCTTTTTAATGTATATATTAAATGCAATATTATTTTGTGATTATTTTCTGGCTGATCTCGGGTTAAAATTCTTGATCATGAGCTTTATTAACATCATTGGATCCATGGTGTTGAGTCTAACTCCATAAAAATGGATGAATGATTTTAATAATAGTTTGATTTGAATTTAATTCAAAAGTGGTTTGTATATTCTCTCCCACCCCTCTTCATCTCACCCCTTCTTATTACACTAAATGTTATTGGAGCATGATCTCTATATCATGTCTCAAAACAAATGGTGCATAGATTTCTATTGACCGGCCTCAAAATAG
Organism: Vicia faba; assembly: GCA_948472305.1. Classification (NCBI taxonomy): domain Eukaryota; kingdom Viridiplantae; phylum Streptophyta; class Magnoliopsida; order Fabales; family Fabaceae; genus Vicia; species Vicia faba. Next base: position 776,224,654 of record OX451741.1, on the reverse strand, counting down.
GTGCGACTTCTATATAAGTCCACTTACGATTGATTAACATATTGCTAAATTTTGTCCCGATTCGAATAAATGATCTTTCGTGGCCTAAACCTATGTTTGCAAGACCAAGTAGGTTAATTTGACCTCTTTGATCCAATAACTTTGAGATTCATTGTGTGGAGGCTTTGGTTCTACCAATCCTCTAATGGATCTACAACACTTTTGGTCAACGCGGATCACTTAAACATCATTGATCATTAAATGGTATTTATAAGGATTCCAAATGGATGATATACTTGACAAAAAGCAAATGCAACTTGTTGTGTGGAGGCTTTGGTTCTACCAATCCTCTAATGAGTTCCAAATGCAAGTTTCAAGATGGTCATCCAACTAACCACTAATTATTAATTTGTTTTTACTTTATGCCCTTTTATGCTTTATGCACCATTTACTTTTAGCATTTATATTTCATACTATTTTCATCTTTACTCATTTGGGCATTTACTTTCTTGTCATTTTTATTTTTTGCTCATTTGTGCTGTTATTTCCTTTTTGAAGACACTTAATAATCAACATAAACCCTAAAAAAAAACTTTAATGATACTTGGACTATTTGGTTACTATCCTTGGAATTATGGAGCTTTGGACTTCTTGGACTTAGGATTAGAAACCTCGGCCTATGTTGGAGACCTTGTGATCTTAATTGATATTTTGTCTGAAGTTCTTGAGGTTTACCTCAATACATTGGGTTGTTTATTTGTTTTGTGTGCATGTTATTGTGATTACATTCTTTGTTTGTAATATGGAATTTACCCATATACAACCGTTACTCTACCCAATTTTTGTGAAGACTTAATACACTTGAAGTTTGGTTCACACAAGAGGTCTAGTATCTTTGCTTGCTCGGTTTCAATCCAAAGAATGAGAATTCTATCTTGGCTCATAATGTCAAGTATTGGCTTCTTGTTGGTTAGATGGTTCTTATCCCTAGCTTTTACCTTATGCTTTAGGATAGTCCCTTCTTCTCCTCCCATCTTCTTTAATTTCAAAAATCATCTCCCTCCTTTTGAAAATTATTCTTGTTTTTAAACTTGAACCACTTTCATAATAAACTTGGACTTAGGTCCATGCATTTTCAAAACATTTTCATCAATAAACTTCAACCAACTTAATAATACTTTGACATTTTTTGTGAGAAGACTAAAAGTTAATCAATCTCATTTCAAACCATTTTGCCACTCTGGATTTTTACTTTAAATTTTTTCTCAAAAGATTGGACTCTTGCCAATCCTTGTAGTGATGCAAACAACTATACTTCTACAATATATAGTGAAGAGAGATATTTTCCACTTGGGTGTTGAGTGAGGAATTGTTGATTTTAAAATCCAAGCCATATCCTCCACTTTGAGATGATGCAAATTCTCCTTTCTCATGATTGTGGGTAGTAAGTATGTTTTCCACACGGACAATGACGATGATGTCCTATCTCATAAAATTAACCAACACACTTGTGTTTTAAACTTTTCAAAGAGGAACTATGTGTACCCTGATCCCATATTGCACAAAAGTTGGTATGTAGGCACTAAAGGTTCGCAACCGCGTCGGGTGCAAAAAATCATAAAAAATATGTTTCTTTTCTCACCTCTACCATCTATTTTACATACAACATTTTATAGCCAAAATATACAGATTTTTACAAAGAGGTTCTTGTAGAGTACCGTAGATGTTTAGGGTGCTAATACATTCCCTTTACATAACCAACCCCCTTACCTTGAATCTTTCCCCCTCTTTTTGGATTATTCTCTCTTTTCCCATTCATTTGGAAACAATAATGCATGGTGGAAATTTTTATTTTGATCTATATGAGTCAAGTCAATCCAATGGCTTAGTCTTAAACATTTCTACCGCTACACTATCCTTTCGGAGAGAGCGGGTGTGATATGGTGGCAGAACTGACTATTTTTTGTTACTACTGGTTTTGTGTTTTTTGTTTGCAAATGTACGGTAAGCAAGAGTCACTACCGTCTTTTATTTCATCCAACAAAGGAAAAGGGAAAAAGAATAGAAAAAACCTTTTTCGAGATGTTTTTGAGTACGGGGGGTAGATTATAGAAAGGGAATGTGTTAGCACCCTTTTTATCCGTGGTTTTTCACGGGCTCTTAGGTACTTGCTCATTTTTAAATTGCTTTTGTGTGTTTGTGTGTTTTGAAAAAGTTTTGAAATTGCCTTAGTGCGGAGATTCACTTTTTGGTAACCCTTGTATCAGTCCTCAAGAGTGTGATAAAGTGTTTTTGAAAACTTTAGTTTGAAAAGTTTGTTTGAAAGTGTATGGTATAAAAGTTTGTTTGAGAAAGTACTTAAGGGTTTCTACCTACTCGAAAAAGGCTATTCGTTTTCTTATTTCCTTTATACAGCACTATACTACTAGTAAGGAGTAGGTAGCTCCATCGTTGGAGTTTAAGGGACAATCAAAAGGGACGACTACGATCACTAAAGCAATGGTTAGGAAACCTTAGTAGTTACCCTAGAGTCTTAAAGATCTTTTCGAGGCAATATTCGAATGGGTCATTTTTTATCTTTTGAGACTAGAGGGCAACCACTAAAACTCCCTATACTTCATGACCGTTTTCCGAAGGCAACCGAAGTGGGGATACCCTAGGGGTGCGTATGTGCGAGTGTATTTGATTTCAGATATATTAGTCTTTGTGTTTAGTTTTCTAGCGATTGGTTTTATCTTGTTCATGCAATTCTATTAGCCACACATCTAACAGTTAATATATGTACAAAAATATAAAGTGCAGAAACGTAAATTCCTACACTATTACATGGCTTCGGGGAGATGGATTTAATTACAAGTCCAAAACCGGGAGAAATATAAAGGAAAACAACAAAAATGCCTTATACTTTGGCTACATTGATATGTACAGGAATATAAAAGTGCGAAAGAAGAAAATGCGTGCGAAAAATTAAATACGGAAATTAAAGTTTAAATTCTAAGAAAACTTAATTAATGAAAGAAAATATTTTTTGTTATTTTTTTATTTTTTAGGAAAAAACATTAAGTTAAAAATGAAAGGAAATTAACTCTAAATAACCTAATATTTTTGTAATTTTATTTGAGAAAAAATAATTAACTTGCAATTTAAACCTAATTTCTAGCTAATTTTAATTATGAAAATAAACCAAATTATCCTAATTAAACTAATCTATTTTCAAAATTAATTTTAATAAATAAGGAAGAAAAAACTAATTCTACATTTTTTTGTGATTTCTTGATTTTATCATGTTTATGATTTTTTTTAATAAAAGGAAAATAATTGAAATAAAATAAAATTAAATAAAATTAAATAAAGAAAAAAAGAAAAATGGGCCGCGCTGCAAAAATGAAAATGAGGGGTGAGAAAGAAGCAGAATTAAAAGCCCAAACTGGACAAAGCCCGGTTCTACGCTGAATCAAGTGTGGATAACATCGTGGGGTGCACCACGGGGAGGCGACTTTGAGGCTTTAGATCTGGCATTTTTAGATTCCTGCATTAAAACTTAAAAGCAATGGTTCTAAAATATTCTAAATATTAGTATGAACATGCATGAACGCTTATAAACCATTTACAATGTAAGAATTGAGAGTTGTAATTAAGAATTTTTACCCAACCAGATCTACTTGGTGCAACTGTTTTAGGCGTGGACTGGCTTGGCAAGAGGCCTGAGTAGACTCTTGGAAGTCTCAAAAATGTGATTTTCCCACTTGTTTGGACTAATAGCACTTGGGAATATAGCTGCGAACTCTTGCAACTTTTAGCAATTTTTTTGAGAATTTTGTAGAGCTTTCTTGAAGATGAATTTCGTGTCTTTCAAGCTTGTATGGCTCTACATTTATAGAGGAGAATGAGGAGACAAGAAAGCATGGAAAGAATCTCCCTCATAATGTTGTGTTTTAAGACCATGATCAAAATTTGAAAAAATTCCATATTTGATGATTTCATGCCATTTTCACATATGGATGAACCTGGACATATTTTAAGGGTTATTGCATGAAATCAATTGACATAAACCAGCATAAAACTTGCCCAAAATGGATTCACATCAAAATTTACATTATTTCTATTATTTATTTATTTAATTATGAATTTTAATGAATAAAATATCAAAATAAATAGCGTAAATAGTAGAAAAATGTATGGGTGGTCTTAGAGGTCGTGGACCATGTTAGGAATGAGTTTCAAAATTGAAAAGATAGGCCCATTTGGAAAAAAATCCATGTTTGGTCAATATTTGCTTCATGCATTTTTCCAAAAATTGGCCAACTTTGACAATGCATATCTCTCTCAGCTTTAACCCTATGAGGGTGTTCTTGGACTTTTTAGAAAGCTTAGGATATCCCCTAAACATAGCTTTTGGTTTCATATCAATTGGATATTCCATGTTAATGTAAGGAGCTTTGACCCAAAAGGTGTTTTTGTTAACTTTTTAGAAGGACCTATAATGTCTGAATTTATATCTTTAAATGAGTGCTTTTTTGGAACTTGAGGGCTGAAGAAAAGTTGTAGAGAATTGGATTCTCTTCAAAATGAGCCTTGGTTTAAATTTTTTTGATAAAGTATGAGAAAGTTATGTCTGGTCAAAGTTTGGTTGACTTTTCCTTTAGAAACCCTAATTTAGCAACTGTTGAGTTTTGTGAATTAGGAGCATTCCTTGAGGAATCATGATCAAAATTTGATAAAATGATTGATATCACTTCAAAATGTTTTTGTTGTCCAAAAATATTGAAGTTTGACTGTAAATAAGCCACAGTTGACTTTTGACCTAACACAGTTGATTTTCAGGCATTTGAGCAATTGACTGAGCAAACTTGTTGTGTAAGGCATGAAACTTGACATGGACGATCTTGAGGACATACTAGAACCATGGAAAAGATTTGAGACCTTTGGAGTTCACATATCTTGATGAAAGTGGAAACCCTAGTTGAAGGTTCATATCCTTAGGAGAGAATTTGTCTGGTTAATTCTTTGGCATCCTTGAGCAAGTTGAGGACTTCAATGAGCATGTGTTGAGTAAAATGAGAGGGAAAATTTTGGGGTGCAACAACGGGCTTCTTAAAGATGTACTTGATCGAATCCATCTTAGATATCAACAATGTAGTGTGGGTCAACATATACTGTCTCAGTCGGTGAGCAGCCCATGCCAAAGCACAACAAGTTTTCTCAAGCAGTGAGTATCTTATTTCACAGTCGGTAAACTTTTTCCTAAGGTAGTATATCACATGCTCTTTTCGACCAGACTCGTCATGTTGCACCAGCTCACACCCCATTGAATTATCTAGCACTGTTAAGTACATTATCAAGGGTCTTCCTTCGATCGGAGGCATCATAATTGGAGGCTCTTGAAGGTATTCTTTGATTCTCTCGAAGGCAGTATGGCATTCGTCATTCCATTTTACCACTTGATCTTTCTTCACGAGTTTGAAGATTGGCTCACAAATAGTAGTTAAATGGGAGATGAACCTGGCAATGTAATTTAGGCGTCCCAAGAAACCTCTAACTTCTTTCTCAGTGCGAGGAGCCGAAATATCTTGTATAGCCTTCACCTTTGCAGGGTCTACCTGAATGCCCCTGTCACTAATAACGAAACCCAAAAGTTTACCAGACCTTACCCCAAAAGTTCACTTGTTTGGATTTAACCTCAGCTTGTACGTCTTCAACCTATCAAACAACTTTTGTAGATGATCAATGTGTTTTTCCTCAGTTTGAGATATGGCTATCATGTCATCGAAGTAGACCTCTATCTCATGGTGAATCATTTCATGGAACAAAGCTACCATGGCTCGCTGATAGGTTGCCCTAGCCTTCTTCAATCCAAACGACATCAATTTGTAACAGAAAGTGCCCCATTGTGTGACGAAAGTTGTCTTCTCCATGTCTTCAGGTGCCATATTGATTTGATTGTAACCAGAGAAACCGTCCATGAAGGAAAAGATCTTGTGCTGCGCAGTGTTGTCAACTAGAACGTCAATGTGGGGAAGTGGAAAGTCATCCTTGGTGCTTGCCCTGTTTAAATCTCTGTAGTCTACACACATCCGTACCTTGCCATCCTTTTTAGGCACCGGGACTACGTTAGCAACCCATCCCTAAGTGGGTTAATCCTATCTTTTTTTTATACTTGTATTTGTGCTATTGTTGTGTATGTGTTATATGTTGTATATACGTTTGTGATACGGTGGCAGAACCGACGGTTTTGGAAATGCTGATTTGCGTTTTGCGTTTGTGTTTGCAAAATGTCACGGTAAGCAAGAGTCGCCACCGACTTTTATTTTATCCAACTGGAAAGGAAAAAAAGCACAGAAAAATTCCTTTTATGAGATTTTGAGTACGGGGGGTAGATTATAGAAAGGGAAGGTGTTAGCACCCTTTCTATCCATGGTTTTCCATGGGATCTTAGGTACTTTCTCATCTTTTAAAATTTCTTGTGTGTGTTTGTTTTGAAAAGTTTTGTTTTACTTTGTTTTAACCCTTGTATCAGTCCTCAAGAGTGTTACGAAGTTGTTTTGAAAACTTTGTTTGAAAAGTGTTTGGTGTGAAAAAGTTTGTTTTGAGCAAGTACCTACTAGCATCTACCTACTCGAAAAAGAATGATTTCTATCCTCGTTTCCTTTAGACAATGCTATCCTACTATTGAGAAATAGGTAGCACCGTCGTTGGATTTGCAAGGGTCAATTCGTAAGGGACGTACGATCACTAAAGCAATGCTAGGACGTCTTAGTAATAACCCTAATGTCTTAAGATCATATTCGAGGCAACATTTCTGAGGCAACCTTTCCGAGGCAACATTTCCGAACGGGACATTTGATCTTTGTTTAGACAGGAGGGCAACAACTAAGACACCCTATACTTAATGACCGTTTAACGAAGGCAACCGAAGTGAGAGTATACCCTAGGAGTGCGCATGTGCGAGTGATTTGATTTCAAGTTATTATCTTTGCACATTAGGATTTTCTAGTCATTTTAAATTATCATGCAATCTTGTCATACAATCCTATTATCATACATCTAACAGTTAATATTTGCGAGAATTAAAATGCGAGAAATAAAAACCTACGCTATTACAAGACTTCGGGGTAGGGATTAATTACATAGCCAAAAACCCATGAAAAACGATAAAGAAAAGAAAATCCTAATTAAGTTATTACATACCATGAGCAGTTACATTAATATTTGCAAAAATAATAAAGCACGCGCGATGAGTCGAGAATGAGAGATTTACGGTTTTGACCCCGACTAAGCCTAATTAAAAGAAAAATCATTTTTGTGTTGTTTTTGATTATTTTAAGAAAATAAGGTTTAATTGAATAAATAAAAAAACCTAATTACTAATTAATTTAAATTAAGAAAAATAATTAAATTAACCTATTTTTGTATTTTTGTTATTTTATGAAAGAAATAAAAAATTAAGTTAAAAGCAAACCCTAATTTTCTCTAATTGATTTTAGTTATTTACAAAAAGTTAGAATTATTCCTAAATTAAATTTAAACTAATGTTAAATTAAATTTGGTAAAATAAAATAAAACCTAATTTTAAATTTGTGAGATTTGATTTTATGATTTTTTGTGAAAAAAAGAAATTATTTGTTTTAGAAAATAATTTAAACAAATTAAATTAAATAAAAGGAAATAGAAAAAGAATAGGAATAGGCCTGAGGTAAATAGCAAAAGGGAGGGGTGTTGTTTGAAACTTTTTGGGCCCAAATGCTGATGGCTCGTTTGACTTTTCCAATCCCATGCAGGCGCTTGACTCATGCCTATGGTGGACTCTCAAGGATAAGCCTTGGATCTGGAGTGTGGATGGATGGAATGGATGGATACTGAGGATATATGGTGGACTCATGGGGTACCTACACGCCTGATTATGTAAAGCAAAATAATATGATACAATGTTGGGACCTGGGGATCGAACCCATGCCCTTGAGCACTATCACGCTGCATGCTTACCATCTGAGCTGGCCACGTTATTTGTACAAATAACAACAAGCAAACATTATATGATAAAACAAGTGGTTAAACTCAAACAACATGCAGAATTTGAATGGGTGAGTCATGGAGCGCCACATTATCCTTCTTCTTCCTTGGCTTTGTTGTTTTAGACAAAACCCTTTACCTACGGACACTGGGCGTAGGTATAACCCTTGTCCACTCCAAAATCTTGTCCCTGCATGATAAATCACAACCAGTGGTACCAATCAACTCATTGCAACCTCACGAGCATCATGGTACCACTATCCACGCCTAATTGTTCCTGTACACAAAACCCCTAAAAACAAAACTAGAACCCTAGCCATGGAAATTTGTTGTATAGTTAATAAAAATGCAATTAAGTACAACCATTAGCTTGCAAATAACTCATGGATTAAGAATATGCTAATAAACCACGTTAAAGATGCCAGAATGATGGTATTCGATTTCAAGAAAATATGAAAACTGTATGGTACTTACAGTGCGATTCTGGATGTTAGGAAGCTTGCTAGTGATTGCAACACGGTCCAAGAATGTCCAGTAAGCGATTGAGATGGTCAAAACGCCTTAAAGTGAGTTGTAACATGGAAATCAGTTTGCCACTTTTCTTGAATTTTTTGAAACTTGCTTTCTCTTTTACACGCCTCCAGCCTCTCTGTTTTTGGTCTGCAAATGTTCCTTATGTACCCTAGAATGAATTAGGGTTGCAAACTTGTATCAAATCTTCTCCAATTATGATCATTGATTCATGATTTTATCCTTGTGCAAATCTTTCCAAGTCAAGCAAAATGAAATCTTTTTGTATCCATATGAGCCTTGCACGATTTGATTCCATCCCCAGCTGTATAATAGACCTAAACATGCATAAAATCTCAAGCCTTGATTAGTTTTTGATATTTTCATGATTTTATTTTGATTTTATTTGATTTAATTGAAATAAAATCAAAATAAAATGATAAAAATAAAAGAATGACAAATGGAAGGGCTCATTGGTCGTGGGTCATGTTACAAACTCAATGCAAGCATAAAAAGTTGGGGCCATTTGGCAAAAAATGCAATTTTGGACACTTTTGACTTTTGGCAATTTTGCAAAAAGGGTCAACTTTACCAATCCACAACTCCCTCAATTTTGACCCTAGAGATGTTTTCTTGGACTTTTTAGAAAGCTTAAGATGTCCTCTAAGCAACCTTTTTGGTCTCATCTCAATTGAGTCTTCCATATTCATGTATGAAGCTTTTACCCAAAAGGTGTTTTTGTTGATTTTCCAAAATGACCTATAATGTCCAAATTCATATCTTCTTGTGAGTGCATATTTTGAACTTGGGAGATGAAGATGGATTTTATGAAATTGCATCCTATTTAAAATGAGCTTTGGATGGGTCCTTTTTGATAAAGTATGAGAAAGTTATACTTGGTCAAAGTTGAGTTGACTTTTCTTACAAAACCCTAATTTAGCAACTTTTGGGTTTTGATGAATTATGAGAAATCCTTGAGGAATCATGATCAAACCTTGATCAAATGATGAATAATACTTCAAAATGAGAATGTTGACCAAAAATCTTCAAGTTTGACTGTATGTAGGCCACAGTTGACTTTTGCCCTAGCACAGTCGATTTTCAGGCCTTTGAGTAATTGACTGAGAAAATTTCCTCTGCAAGGCTTGAAACTTGACATGGATGATCTTGTGAACATATTAGGATGATAGTTAGAATTTTGTATCCTTTAGACTCAAGCATCTTGATGCAAACTGAAACCCTAATTTCAGGTAGAATGCCTTAGGAGAGAGTTTGTCTGGTCAACCATTGGACTTCCTTGAGCAATTTGAGGACCTCACTTGACATGTATTGAGAAATATGGGAGGGCAAATTTTGGGGTACAACAACATTTATCTGCATTTTCCTGGTTTTCAGGGTGCATGGTGATTACTTATAAGTCCTATACCCGGACTTGGGCAAACTTTAAGATAGGACGGGCGGTATAGTCATGTTAATTTTGAGGGAGTAATCCCAAAAAAGGAGGCATGAGATACCCCACTAAGTGGAGGACCCTTTGACTATAGTATCGTTTAATGAGTAACCGGGAAGGCGTATTGCTTTTGACTTGGGAGTCTCCTGAAGCTAAGGACCATAGAATACCTAACCCATCTTGGCCTTTTAGGTGTAGTGTGGAAGCTATGACAGAGTAATCCGGAAATAGTTGTCATGTGATACTATGCTCAAACGAGTTTTTCTTGAGAATATTACTAATTATCGAGTTAATCGGGAAGTTGGTAATATCCAAAGGAAGGATGTAGACTCTGGGAATATCTAGAACCTTGTTCGGTAGGTGATAACTTTTAGACCATACCTTATGGGTAGTACCTTCGACCTCATTCTCGTGACGTTGAATCTATGAACCCTATATGTGTGATCTTGTGTGTGATTGTTGCATCCTTTGAAGAAATTTTATTTCAGGGGACTTAAAATTTGACCATTTATGAATATCTCAGGTACTTTTTAACCATGGACTCTGGAAAAAGAAAGACCAGGAAATACAGTTTCAAGGATCCCAAGATAGATGAGTTGATCAGTCTAATTCCCGAGATCGAGTGTTCTGCAGATTTTCAGAAGAAGTATGGATCCATCATTCCTCTCATGAAGCTGAAGATGAAGGAGGGTATTCTCTCGATCTTGGTCCAGTTCTATGATCCAATGTATCATTGCTTTACTTTTCCCGACTATCAATTGATGCCTACATTGGAGGAGTATTCTTATCTGTTGGATTTACCCGTTACTGATTGTGTTCCTTTCACTGGTTTGAAGGGTGATCCAAAATCACATGAGATTGTTGCTTTGATCCATCTGGGGAAGTCTGAGGTTGAAGCCCATATGACTACTAAAGGAGGGATTACAGAATTACCAGCTCAGTTCTTATTGGAGAAAGCTCGTTACTTTGCTAGGATGAAGAGTATAGTCGCTTTTGAGGCCATCTTTGCTCTACTTGCTTACGGATTGTTCTTATTTCCTAATGTGGACAAATTTGTTGACGTTAATGATATTAGGATCTTCATGATCAGAAACCCAATTCCTACATTGTTGGGTGATGCTTATTACTCTATTCATCTTCAGAATTCTTATCATGGGGGGATGATTATCTGTTGCACGCCCTTATTGTACCGATGGTTTATCTCTCATATGCCTCAGTCTGATGCTTTCTGGAATGTCAGGAAGGAACCCCGTTGGGCCCCTAAGATCATGGCACTTACTCACTCGGATATTGATTGGTATCGTCGGACTTATCAGGATATAGAGATTGTTGACAGTTGTGGTAGTTTCCCCAATGTACCTCTTCTTGGTACAAAGGGAGGAATTAACTATAACCTTGTTCTTGCACGATGACAACTTGGTTATATGATGAGGGATAAACCAAATAGTATTCATTTGATTAGTTTATTTCTAAAGGATGGAGAAGACCATAGGGAAGCTAGGGAGAAAATTGCGACGGCCTAGCGTCATATTCATAAGAATAGTAGGAAAGACTTGGGACCTAGGGGAGCTGTTTCTTTGGAGCCATATCTTTAGTGGGTCCAAATGAGAGCTATTTAGTTGAAGATGCCGTATTCTCAGGAGACACCTATGCCTGATTTATTTGTGAAGACCACCCCTCCCTTATTGGATGATCTAGAAGAGCTGTAGCTTGCTTTAGTCAAAATACAGCAGGAAAGGGATGCTTGGAAGAATAAGTGCCCAACTTTAGAGATTTCCTATAGAGCAGACTTGAAGGAGAAAGACGACTTAATTGAGATTCTTGAGAGTAGGGCTGTAGAGACCATGGAAAGGCAGGGGGATTTATTTTCTCCTAAGCCTCAGTCAGATGCTATTTGCTCACTTCCTGATTCAGGTGATTGGAAGGGGGTTTCTACCAGATATGCAGAAGAAAATCAAAGGTTGAAGGCTCAGGTTGCCAGACTTACAGGGAAGCGCCATCGTATAGAGTGATCTCCATCAGCTTCACTACTTAGGGTTTTAGACTTTATTTTCATCTTGTACTTGGGATTATTGAGACTTGTAACCTATTTTGAAGTTATTATAATAAAAATTTTCAGTGTTTCAAATGCGTTATTACTTTGATATTTGCAACGTGTCTATAAATCTTTAAGTCCCTTGAAATATTAATAATAAAACAAATCATGCGCATTGCATATCATGCATCATATTGCACATATTTCTTGCATTTGTTATGCATATCTAGGTGTCTTACCAAGATTCTTTACTTCGTATAGGAAGCTGACTCACCACTACAACACTCATGCTAATTTCAGAAAGAAGATGGACAACTTAGAACAAGAGAATTGTGAGCCGCGCGAGGAAGTTTCTGCTTTGAAGGCCGACATGGCCAATCTTACTGCTCTGATGGAATCTCTCGTGGCTGCTCAGAATCAGCCACTGAGTGTTCAACCTCAATCAACAAAGGCTACTGCTGAAGCTCTGAATGTTCTTGTGTCTTCTGCTCCAGCTGTTGTTCAAAACCGCATGCCTCAAGGTTATCCATGGGGAATGCCATAGAACTTTGCGCCTGAAGGTTTCAATCTTGGTCCTCAAGATACTCCAGTTGTCCATACTATTGTTACTCCTGTACCTCCTGTGGTGCATGTTGCTCCTGCTGCACCTCCTTCGGTGAATTTAGTTCCATTTGTTAATGATTATGTGTGTTGTCCTTTTCCTTCACCAAGTGAAGACTTGGGTCTCTATGATAAAATGGATGATTTTCAAGAGCAGTTTGACAAAATGCAGAGGGAGATGAAGGCCCTCAGGGGAAAAGAGTTATTTGGCCAGAATGTGAATGAGTTATGCTTGGTCCCGAATGTTAAGATACTTGCAAAGTTTAAGGTCTCGGAGTTTGAGAAGTACAAGGGTAACACTTTCCCTCGTGCTCATCTGGTAATGTATGTAAGGAGAATGTCTACCCATACTGATGATCAGCGTCTGCTGATTCACTTTTTTCAGGATAGTCTGACCGGTGTTGCACTGAAGTGGTATATGAGCTTGGACAGTGTCAACATCCATACTTTTAATGACTTGGGAGAAGCGTTTATCAGACAATATAAGTACAACGTGGACATGGTGCCTGACCATGATCAACTCAGGGCCATGGTTCAGAAAGACAGGGAATCATTCAAAGAATATGCACAGAGATGGCGTGAGGTAGCCGCCGAAGTGATTCCTCCTATGGAAGATAAGGAGATGACTAAGATTTTATTGAAGACTCTTGGTGCTTTTTACTATGAAAGGATGGTAGCAAGTGCGCCATGTGACTTTACTGAAATGGTAGGAATGGGTATCTGTTTAGAGGAGGCTGTAAGAGAGGGCCGTTTAACGAAGAGTGAAGGATCTAGCGGTGCGAAGAGCCATCTTATGGGTTTACCAAGAAGAAGGAAGGGGATGCAAATACTGTTATGCAAGAGAGGAGGGTTAATCCTCCTAGAAAAAATTGTCAGCATTATCAGCAAGTCGCCTTAGTTACTCTAGTTGTTGGTGTAGCTCCAACCACCATTACTTATCAGAGACCATCCCAGCAGGGGAATCAAGGGTATAATCAGAGAAGGGAGAGTTATGATCCTATTCCTATGAGTTATACGGATTTACTACCGGAATTGATTCAGAAGAAGTTGGTTCAGACCCGACCATCTCCCGTTGTACCATCACCATTGCCTTGGTATTACAAAGCAGACCAAACATGTGCTTTTCATCGGGGAGCACCAGGGCATAATGTTGAGAACTGCTATCCTTTGAAGACTGAAGTACAGAAATTGGTGAACTCAGGTATTCTATCTTTCAAATATATGGGCCCTAATGTGAAAGACAATCCTCTACCCAAGCATGGAGGAGCAAATGTTGTGAATATGGTAGCCGATTGTCCAGGCGACTTCCGAATTTTTGATATTCATCTGGTTAGAGGAGATTTGGTGAAAATGAATGCAGTCCTCTGTGAATTTAGCTACTATACGCATGACCATGCCGGTTGTGCTATTTGCAGTATAAACATACAGGGTTGCGACAAGATAAAGGTTGATTTGCAGGAGATGATGGATGAGGGCCTCATCCACATAATCAGGCCTAGGGTAGAGTATCAAGAGGAGGTGAATATGGTTTCTGGATGTCCTGGAGAGTTCAGAATTTTTGATTTGGAGTATATGAATGAATACATTGTGCAATTGCATACTACTTTCTGCCATTTGGCTGGTCAGGTGGAGCATCAGTATGAATCTTGCCGAATTTACTTCCGAGACTCCCGAGGATGTTGAATCGTGAAGAAAGGTATTCAGTTGTTGTTGGACAATGGAAATATCAAGGTTACAGGTCAAAGGGATGATTACCATGAAGTTGATATGATTGAGGTTTTTTTAGCTGAAAAAGAGTCAGATGATGAGTATGCCTCTGCAGATGAGTATTTCTCCTCAGATGAGGATTTTTTCCCCAGAGATGACTCAATAATGACTTATTGTGTTAAAGAAGGAGTAAATGTTATTGTGCCTTGTTTTGGTGCACCTGCCCATTTTGAAGTCGAGTATCATAGCAAGCTGGCTATTACTCCATTGGTGATTAGTTTTTTGGGTCATGTCCCCTATAAGTCAGATAAGGCTGTACCTTACAAATATAACGCTACAATCTTAGAGGATGGTGTGGAAGTTCCCATCCAGTCAATGCCTGATGTTGGAAATATTGCTGAGACTAGCAGAGTGACCCGTAGCGGTCGTGTGTTTGCACCAGTTGTTCGAGGAGATGTTAATGCTGGAAAGAAAATTGCTGAGAATGTTGAACCCAAGAAGGCTATGGGTGAATCCAGTGGAGCTACGTTAGAGAAAGAAGTGGATGATATTTTGAAGATAATAAATATGAGAGACTATAGAATTGTAGATCAACTACTACAAACTCCTTCAAAAATATTTATCTTGGATTTATTTATGAACTCCTCTGCTCACAGGGAATCTTTGATGAGGGTATTGGACCAAGCTTTTGTGGAAAGTGACATGCCTGTAGACCAATTCAGCAGTGTAGTAGGGAACATTACGTCATGTAATAACCTGAGTTTCTGCAATGATGAATTTCCAGATGAAGGAAGGAATCACAACCTGGCCTCTACATCTCTATGAATTGTAAGAATGATTCACTATCCAATATGCTAATTGATAATGGATCCGCTTTGAACGTTATATCGAGGAGTACACTTATGAAGTTGAAATATCAAGGAACGCCCATGTGCCCAAGTGGCATTATTGTGAAAGCGTTTGATGGATCAAGGAAATATGTTATTGGTGAAGTGGACATACCTATTCATATAGGCTCACATTTGTTTCAGATTACTTTCCAGGTCATGGATATTGTACCCGCTTACAGCTGTTTGTGAGGACGAACGTGGATACATGAGGCAAGGGCTGTCACTTCAACTTTACACCAGAAGTTGAAGTTTGTACGTGAAGGAAAAGTGGTAATCATAAATGGAGAACAAGCATTATTGATATCTCATTTGTCCTCTTTCAGCATTGTGGAGGCGGATGAAGCTGCTGTTGGAACCCAGTTCCAAGCTTTATCCATTGATAAGATAAGCGGAAATGAGAATTCTATGATTTCTCTTAAGGATGCGCAACAGGTTGTGCATAAGGGTCATGGTGAAGTTTGGGGACAGATTGTGGATCCACCTGTAAACAAGACCAGAGCCGGCTTGGGGTTCTCTTTGAAAGATGGCAAATGTAAGAGCATGAAGCCGAAGTCTGCTGCAGGCAAGTATCAAGACATCTTTTGTAGTGGGGGTTATCTTCATCCAACTATTTCCTCCCTTTGAATCAAAGAACATAACCACTGTTCCATTACTCTCACTAACTCCAGAACATCTGAAGGCAACAACTCAAGTTCCAAGCACACGTTCCAAATTCAAGGCAAGTCTTTCTGAATTTCTATCTTTTCATTCAGAACTTCATTAAATATGTAAATACCATAGTATTGATGTTGTCCATATCATTTCATAAGTAGAAAAAACTATAGATCAGAACTTCTTGAATAAAGCTAGGCTCAGATTTAGAATTAGAACTTCTATAAACTGATGCGCTTTTATCCTCCTGATTAGCTGTTAAGGACTGAATAAATTGTTGATGTGCTGATTAATATGAGGAAAGAGTTGAAATGTAACACATAACTTCTGGCTTTCACTCACTATTTTAACACTCAGAATTTCTGATTTTCACTGTTTTAACACACTAAACTTCTGATTTTTTCACTGTTTAAGCACACAAAACTTCTAGAATTTTCTCACTGTTTAAGCACACAAAACTTCTAGGACTTTCTCACAGTTTTAACACACTGAACTTCTGATTTTCACTCACTGCTTTAGCACAACACATAACTTTTGAGTTCTCCTCATTGTTTTAACACATACAGAGTTTCTAAGATTTTCTTACTGTTCTAACATTCAGAACTTCAGCACGTAGCAACCCAGAACTTCTGTGTTTTCCCTCTAACGTTTCTTGCAGGACCTCAGAGTATGTCAACTCAGAACTTCTGATTTCCTCTGATGTTTCTTGCTGAACCACAGCGCGCCCGACATCAGAACTTCTGATCCCCTTTGTTTTGCTTTCAACAACATGCTGATTCCTTTTCTCTCGTTATTTTCCCTTTTTATCATTTTCAATATTAATACCCTTTTTATTAATATAAGAAAGACATAAAAACATTTTCTTTTTTTAATTAATTTATTTCTTTTTTATTTTATGCAGTAAGACAAAAAACCATTTTCAAAACAAGTCCTTTTTCTTTCTTGCATTAAGCATGTCAATATGGTTGTAATAGTTAAATAGGATTTAAATTCTTGCAACCCCCCATTTGTAAATTTGTACCCCATCCCTAAATGATGTAATAGCGTAGGACGTTACATTTCTGCAATTTATTATTTTCAAGTATAAAGGCTAGTAATTAGGGTGTGTATGGCAAGACATGAAATCCATAAATAGATAACCCTGATCAAGACTAAAGGCATGAAAATCAAACACACTTGCACACTAGCACCCTTAGAGTAATCCTGCTTTGTTGCCTTTCGAAAAATAGTCATGTCCCTCGAACATGGGCATTTTAGAAAAGACCCTCGATAAAAGACCGTAGTCCCTCGATTACCCTCGATGTTGCCTTTGGTAAACGATCTAGTCCCTAAAACGACATTGCTAAAACGTCCCATAGGTTGCCTTTTATGACTATACGAATGTCCCGTGCCCGTCCCTTCACATCCAACGATGGGGCTTCTTACCAAAACAATGGTTAGATAGAAACATCTCAAGGAGGAGGAAAAGAAAATTTAAGACATTTTGAGTAGGTAGATTCGCTCCTAGTTGCTCGCTTGCTCACAACAAAAACATTTTTATACACCAACACTTTCATTTTGAAACAATTCAAAAGTCAAACGCTTTGTATGCATTCTTATATAGACGAGAACCATTACAAAGACACTCTTTTTCAAAATCACTTTCAAAAACAAACACTTCGTTGAACTATTTTCGAAATAACACTTTGTACGCGTTCTTATAGAAACGAGAACCATTATAAAGACATTTTCAAAATACTTTCAAAAAACCGCACCATAAGCACACATTCAAACAAAAGCAAGTGATCTAGCAAGCAACTAAGAGCCCATAGATAACTACGGATGAAAAGGGTGCTAATACATTCCCTTTTCATAATCTACCCCCCGAACTCAGAAAATATCTCTAAAGGTATTTCCTATTCTTTTTAGCCTTTCCTTTTGGATAAAAGAAAAGTCGGTGGTGACTCTTGCTATCTGCACAATTACGATCAAACGCAAAACAACCAAGTCAGTTCTCCCACCGCGTTACACCCAGAAAGTCATCTTACAATCCTCCATAACAGCAAGTAGCAGGTCTCTTTATTTGAGCAACTTATACTTCCCCGTAAAAGTCGACGTTATTTTTTGCTATCTTCTCTATGAATGGATAGTTTGCAGTTCGTTTCCAAATCACTCCAGTGGATGGCAAGTCTTTCAATATCGCAGAGACAGTTCATTGAGAAATCTTTTCAAGTGCTGGTCTCTTTATTTCAGACAGCTTATATATTACCCTTTCTAGGAAGAATGCCTTGGTTAAAGAAGAAGTTGAGACCCGTTCTAGGTGAAATGCCAGAATTTTGGGGAAACTTGTTATCTTTTTGCTACCTTCAGTTAACGTTAGTAGTTCATCGTTAGTGAACGTTGGTGTAATGATATTCTCTTTCTACCTTCAGTGAAAGTTGGTAGGTCACCTTCAGTGAAAGTTGGTGATTGTTATCTTTTTGCTACCTTCAGTGAATGTTGGTAGTTCATTGTCAGTGAACGGCGATGCTATGATATTTATTTCCCTCTACCTTCAGTGAACGTTGGTAGCTCACCTTCAGTAAACGTCGGTGTTGCCATTTCTTTCCTCTTTCTACCTTCAGCGAATGTTGGTAGCCCCGCCTTCAGTAGAAGTCGGTGTATCCTTTGGCTTTTTATCATCCTCTCTGATTCAGGTCTTTTGATCCACTAGTAATTTATTTTCCTGGTTGGGTTCCTCTCTTGTTTCTTTATTTTGTTACATCCCTAGTGGTGTTTTGCGTCCCTTTGGAGTTATCCATGTGCACTCATATTAATAAGCATTGCATGGCATCTTAGGGCCAAAAATAGAGTTTGTTTTTATATTTAAGTATCTTCGATCGCGTCGACACGAAGATTTTTAACCTTCGCAACTCCGGATAGAAGAAACTTAAATAAGGGCAACCGTTGTACCCCAAATTTTGCCCCTAAGATCCCCTTATCATACCATGTTGATTCAATCATAACAAGACCACATTAGGTTATTTTGGTTCTCCTCCCTATCTTTAGCTTTGCTCCTTGAGGAATCACCAAGCACCTTGACTTGTTTTCTTTTGTGATCATGAATATTTTGTATTGATTTTCCTTTTAATTAATAAAATGCAATGTTGGTTTGTCTTACTTGTTACTAATGTAGGTAAAGATAATGAGGTTTAGCAAGTTGTTCCATGGGTTCATGAGTTTATTTCCATGCCCTAGGCAATAAAGCTTGAGAAGTCCAAACCTCACCATTGAAGTTGTTTTGGAAGGGATGGCATGACAAGGTTATTTTGGTTCACTACATTTCCAAGATATCAAGATTGATTCAAAAGTGCAAGGGATTGATTGAAGAAGTTGTCATGCTTGGACAAGGCTTTGTTCCCATTGGTCACAAGTGCACATTTCTATCAATTCTCAAGATATGTAAGTGGTTTTGGTGGATATGAATTCTCATTTTCATCCTCAACAACTTCTATTTACAAAGCATTTGTGTTGGTACAAGAAGTTTGTTCAAAATTCTCAAAGTTCCTCAAAGCATTTTCTTGACCCAGGAGCTAGGGTTTTGAACTTCAAAGAAGTATATCTTGTTCATATTTTGGTATTTTTGAGTGATTCCAAAGACATACTACTCTTCAATGGGTTATCAACAAACCAATTCAAAAGCTTCAAGGAGTTTTCATGTGGAAGAAGCTTGATGATGAAGAAAGATTACAAGTCCTCTAGATGAACCCCCAATTTCTCACGTGTGACTTAAAATGATCATAACTTGGTCCATTTTTATCACCTTGAGCCCATTATTTTTCCACAATGATCTTGAGGATGTGAAATTTATGCCTTCTTTTATATGCAAAGTGAGAAATTGGATGGAAGATGCCCTAAGGATACAAAATATTATAGGTCATTTCATGATTTTTTGCCAACTTCAACAACTCATAACTCTCTCAAATTTTGGAGATTTGGAATGGTTCAAGTTTCAAAATGTTATTCAAGAGGTCTATTTCATGCTATATTTTTTGGTCAAGAGCAAATTCCAAGTGGAAGGCCATGTTTGGATCCAAAACATTATAGGTCACTTTTGAAGGAAAAATTGAAATATTTCTAAGTATGGAAAGTCAACTTCTTTTTCCCAACTTTGACTCAATGCAACTTTCAGCTCAAGCGTCCATTTGATTCCATTCTTTTTCCATTGCAAAGCTTGTAACCTCATATTTATAAAGCATCAAGAATCATGCCTTAAGACCCCTTGAGTTGAGAATGCCATTGGATTGAACTTGGTAACTTGGAACTGAAGTTTCTCCATAAGTCAGAATTTGAAATCTTTGTTTTGGCTTCTAATCATAAGTTTTCCACGCGTTTTTGCCTCTAAACATGTTTAGTTAACTTCCAGAATTGATTAGCACAACAAAACGCACGTTTTGGATGGGTTTTGATCAAATTAGAAGTCACACTTTTCTTGTTTGCAACTTCACATGATTTCCCTCCAAACTTCATCATTTCACACACTTGGACATTCCATTTGATTCCATATAAATAGAGGGTTATCCCCCATTCATTTCCTCAAGCTTGGATAGTCAGAATCACCCTACCAAACTTGTTTCATAACTCAAAATTCGGCAACTTCGAAATCTATTCTCAAGCCTTTTTTAATTCATTTTTTCCATCAATTCACCTTTCTTGATCTTCCCTGAAGCTAACCATATAATTACATTCAAGAATCGTGCCCTATATTGCTCTATAGAAGTCTAGTTTCAGAGCTCTGCAATTCAACTTCAATAGGTAGATTCCTTCATCAATTCTGCAAAACTTTGATATCATTGTGATGCTCTCATTACCCTGGTTCTAGTCGTAACACTTTCCTTTATCTGAAAACATGTTTCGACCATGAAATTTCAAATCCCTTTTCAAAACTTTCCTTCCAAATTTCTTGAGCTACAATTTATATAAATTTGTCGTGAGGGTGTGGTTATCTTCGTCTTGAAGAGAAGAAGTGAATGGCATAAGTCTGAGCTTCTGATTTTACAGTTTGAGAGACCTGCAATTCATGTTAGCTGGAGGTTGAAGATGACCAACATGTCATCTTCCAACCAATGAAGGCGCGCCATCTGTTTTTTTTTGAAAATCTGATTTAATTAATGATCCTATGCTTTATTCACTAATGACCATGATATGCACAGCGTGCCAGATCTGTTGGATTTGATTACTAACGCGTTTTGACTCTTATCCATTGGTCCACATTTTTTTGGTTTTTATTTTATTTTCTGATTTTTATATTTAATTGTTTTAAACTTCAAAAAATCATAGAAAATTCATATTTAGTCCAAAAAATATGAAACAATTATGAAAAATATTTTTGATTATTCTCTTTCTGATTTTTATTTTTTCACAATTTAATTTTGTTTTTTTGGTATTTTTGATAAATTTCCACTTTATTTGAATTGTTTTAAATATTTAAAAATACTTTGATACATTTTTAAATTCTGAAAAAATTATGGAATGATCCAATGATATTGTGACAAATATTGGTGACCTCATTTTATTTGTTTCTGATTTTGTTATTTTTTTAAATCATTTTTTGTTTATTTTACTCATTTCTTTTAATTTAAAAAATAGTTTCTGACTTTAAAAAATTACCAAAAATTTTATAAAAATATTTTAGCCCTTTTCTAATTTTTCTATGGTCTCACTTTTTATTTCTTAATTAATTTGAATATAGTTGATATTTTTCTATTTTATTTCCATTTTAAAAACATTTTAAAAACCTTTTTAATGTATATATTAAATGCAATATTATTTTGTGATTATTTTCTGGCTGATCTTGGGTTAAATTTCTTGATCATGAGCTTTATTAATATCATTGGATCCATAGTGTTAAGTCTAACACCATAAAAATGGATGAATGATTTTAATAATAGTTTGATTTGAATTTAATTCAAAAGTGGTTTGTATATTCTCTCCCACCCCTCTTCGTCTAATCCCCTTCTTATTGCACTAAGTGTTATTGGAGCATGATCTCTATATCATATCTCAAAACAAATGGTGCATAGATTACTATTGACCGACCTCAAAATAGGTGTGACTTCTATATAAGTTCACTTACGATTGCTTAACAGAGCGCTAAATTTTGTCCTAATTCGAATAAATGATCATTCGTGGCCCAAACCTATGTTTGCAAGCCCAAGTATGTTAATTTGATCTCTTTGATCCAATAACTTTGAGATTCATTGTGTGGAGGCTTTGGTTCTACCAATCCTCTAATGGATCTACAAAACTTTTGGTCAACGCGAATCGCTTAAACATTATTGATCATTAAATGGTATTTGTGAGGATTCCAAATGGATGATATACTTGACAAAAAGCAAATGCAACTTGTTGTGTGGAGGCTTTGGTTCTACTAATTCTCTAATGAGTTCCAAATGCAAGTTTCAAGATGGTCATCCAACTAACCACTAATTATTAATTTTTTTTTACTTTATGCCCTTTTATGCTTTATGAACCATGTACTTTTAGCATTTACATTTCATACTATTTTCATCTTTACTCATTTGGGCATTTACTTTCTTGTCATTTTTATTTTTTTCCTCATTTGAGCTCTTATTTCCTTTTTGAAGACACTTAATAATCAACATAAACACTAAAAAAAAACTTTAATGATACTTGGACTATTTGGTTACTATCCTTGGAATTATGGAGCTTTGGACCTCTTGGACTTAGGATTAGAAACCTCGACCTATGTTAGAGACCTTGTGATCTTAATTGATATTTTGTCTGGAGTTCTTGAGGTTTACCTCAAGACATTGGGTTGTTTGTTTGTTTTGTGTGCAGGTAATTGTGATTACATTCTTTGTTTGTAATATGTAATTCACCCATATACAACCGTTACTCTGCCCAATTTTTATGAAGACTTAATACACTTGAAGTTTGGTTCTCACAAGAGGTCTATATCTTTTCTTGCTTGGTTTCAATCCAAAGAATGAGAATTCTATCTTGGCTCATAATGTCAAGTATTGGCTTCTTGTTGGTTAGATGGTTCTTATCCCTAGCTTTTACCTTATGCTTTAGGATAGTCCCTTCTTCTCCTCCCATATTCTTTAATTTCAAAAATCCTCTCCCTTCTTTTGAAAATTCTTCTTGTTTTTAAACTTGAACCACTTTCATAATAAACTTGGACTTAGGTCCATGCATTTTCAAAACATTTTCATAAATAAACTTCAACCAACTTAATAATACTTTGACATTTTTTGTGAGAAGACTAAAAGTCAATCAATCTCATTTCAAACCATTTTTCCACTTTGACTTTTTACTTAAAATTTTTTCTCAAAAGATTGGACTCTTGTATATCCTTGTAGTGATGCAAATAACTATACTTCTACAATATGTAGTGAAGAGAGATATTTTCCACTTGGGTGTTGAGTGAGGCATTGTTGATTTTAAAATCCAAGCCATATCCTCCACTTTGAGATGATGCAAATTCTCCTTTCTCATGATTGTGGGTAGTAAGTATGTTTTCCACACGGGCAATGACGATGATGTCCTATCTCATAAAATTAACCAACACACTTGATTTTTAAAATTTTGAAAGAGGAACTACGTGTATCCTGATCCCCTATTGCACGAAAGGTTCACAACTGCGCCGGGTGCAAAAAATCATAAAAAATATGTTTCTTTTCTCACCTTTACCATCTATTTTACATACAACCTTTTATAGCCAAAATATACAGATTTTTACAAAGAGGTTCATGTGGAGTACCGTAGATGTTTAGGGTGCTAATACATTCCCTTTGCATAACCAACCCCCTTACCTTGAATCTTTCCCCCTCTTTTTGGGTTATTCGCTCTTTTCCCATTCCTTTAGAAACAATAAAGCACGATGGCGATTTTTATTTTGATCTGTATGAGTCAAGTCAATCCAATGGCTTAGTCTTAAACATTTCTACCACTACACTATCCTTTCGGAGAGAGAGGGCTTCTCAAAGATGTACTTGATCGAATCCATCTTAGATATCAACAAGGTAGTGTGGGTCAACATATACTGTCTCAGTCGGCGAGCAGCCCATGCCAAAGCGCAACAAGTTTTCTCGAGTAGTGAGTATCTTATTTCACAGTCGGTAAACTTTTTGCTAAGGTAGTATATCACATGCTCTTTTCGACCGAACTCGTCATGCTGTCCCAGCACACACACCATTGAATTATCTAGCATTGTTAAGTACATTATCAAGGGTCTTCCTTTGATCGGAGGCATCATAATTGGAGGCTCTTGAAGGTATTCTTTGATTCTCTCGAAGGCAGTCTGGAATTCGTCATTCCATTTTACCACTTGATCTTTCTTCAGGAGTTTGAAGATTGGCTCACAAGTAGCAGTTAAATGGGAGATGAACCTGGAAATGTAATTTAGGCGAGAGGAGCCGACATCTCTTGTATAGCCTTCACCTTTGCAAGGTCTACCTGAATGCCCTTGTCACTAATAATGGAACCCAGAAGTTTACCAGACCTTACCCCGAAAGTTCACTTGTTTGGATTTAACCTTAGCCTGTACATATTCAACCTATCAAACAACTTTTGTAGATGATCATGGTGTTTTTCCTCAGTTTGAGATCTGGCGATCATGTCATCGACGTAGACCTCTATCTCATGGTGAATCATGTCATGGAACAAATCTACCATGGCTCGCTGATAGGTTGCCCCAGCGTTCTTCAATCCAAACGACATCACTTTGTAACAGAAAGTGCCCCATTGTATGACAAAGGTTGTCTTCTCCATTGAAATTCCGGGAATGTCACAGACTCAGAATGTCTAATGGAATGTTAAGACCTCTGATCTGACATTAAGCGCTGTACAAGTAGAATAGGTTGTACTTTTGATATCTGTTCTACAACAGTCACTGGACTAACATACCAGAGCCAGCAACACGCAGGTTCTGATTTAATGAAGTTCAGAACAGTTAAGGTTAATCTTATACATTGATGTTACGAGGAATGCTGTGACATCAAGGTAAATAACCAATACAGAAAGTAAATAACACACAGAATTGTTCACCCAGTTCGGTTCAACCAACCTACATCTGGGGGCTTCCAAGCCAGGGATAAAGTTCACTATTAGTAGTATCAATTCAAAGACCCTACAGCCAACACACCCGTTGACAGCCTTCTCACTTAATCACTACCTAATGACACTTTTACCTAAGATCCAATCCTAGATATGAGACCCCTCTCACTCCCCCTCAATCACCGCAGTGATAACTTTCTATAGTACTTAAACTGTTCAGAAGATACACTTCCATTACACATCTTGATCATGCTTAAAAGCTTCAATCAAGTACAATGCATACATCCTTTAACCTACAGGTTTCAAGGAGTATGGTGACCATCCCACAGCCCGGGTGGTTCACAACTAGCCCTAAGTGATTACATCTTGTCAATCAGCGAACTGACTTAAATTAGGTTACAATGCTTCTATTTATAACCCTCTTTACCCAGCTGGATTTGGGCCTTCACATAACAGCAATGCAGCTCTAACAACCTGCATAAAATAAGCAGAAAACTTCTGCTACAAGTTAGGTCTTCAATCGAGCTTTTCTCCTTATCCTTAGCTTCTGATTGAATCTTCTAGGGCTCCACGTATGCCTTCAATTTTCGCTACTTGTTATGCATTCTATTTGGCAGAATATTCTGCATAACTTTAGGAACAGAACTGCATCAGTCTTGACAGTTCAGTAGCTTGATGTCTGGTATGATGTTATGACATCTCTTGAGACATGTTGTTCCAGAGCATGTTTAGGCATTTACAATAGAATTTTCAGGCTGTTCCTATTGTACATTACATTACATTATTGTTGCTATTTGTTTTACAAGAGATGAGCCAATCCCAAACGAAGGCACTTACAATCTCCCCCTTTGGCTAATTTTGGCTAAAACAAATACAACAATAATACTCACCATTCAGGACCTCTTGTGGCACAGGAGGAAGAGGATGCACCTTATTCCCTTTTAGACCACGAACCATTTCTTGTCACTGATGGTGGAAAAAGAGGACCGTGGGAGATAAACTATCCTTTCAGAGGCATCAGAGAACCTTTAAGGAGTGACCAGAATATCTCCCTTGTAACTCAGAACACAGGTCACAACTGTGTTCATAACTCAGATCACAAGTCACAAAGAAATTCACGCCATTTGAATTTCTGCTGAGTTTGTGACAAGTCTTTGTGATCAAAATTTTGAGTAGTAGCTGCTGCAACGAGGACAGTTTCTAACAGTACTCCTTTCTCCCCCTTTTTGGCCAAAAATTGCCAAAGAAAGCCCTCACAAAACCAGATCCAAGAACAGTTTTCCCAAATCCGTATAAACCCCATGATGGTTGTGAGAGAAAAGAATGTGTGACAGGAGGTTATATAAGGAGATACCAGGTTCAAAAAGATGGTAATATAAAATCTTGGTCAAGGATACCTGTTAGAGCATGTGCACATTTCAGACTGACTGTGCATGTATTGTTTGTTTCTGTCAATACCACAAAAAGATCCAGTCCTAATACATGCATAAATTTTGGTCAAAGTAATTCCTGAATAAAATCAGCCTTTGACCCATTTTCGGGACTGAAGATTTATTCCTTCTAGGAAACAGACTACCAATGACGTGGCGAAGTTATTTTCCCGTATTCTTCTTGATTTCCCCAAGGTTGCAATGTCGTTGATAATGTCATGACACTTACTTAGACATTACCTTGCATTTTTCAACAGCAGCCTTCTTTTTACTTCTCTCATTTAGGCACAGAGAGGGGCACTTTAACCAGCTAGTAGCAAGAGATTTTAAGCATGGCCATCACTCATGCTTTGTGTTGCTGAGATTCAATACACCAAAAGACTCTAAATTCTTCTGATCTTCCATTCACTAGTAGTTGTTGGAGCTAGTGAAGTCTGATTTGCTAGACCAGTTTGCTATTGATAAGAGCAATTCTTCAATCTCCTGTTGTTGAGACATTATCCATGACTTCACAATGTCATATTATCAGAACACATAAACATCAGCATACCACTGCCCTCTTCTGACTTCTGATCTTCAGATTAAGTCCAACATTACAGAATCTCCCTTCAATGTATATTGTAATTGGAAAAGTGCAACACTCAGTGACTTCCCTTGTTAAGGCCAATCAAAACAGTGGCGTGGAAACCAGTAGCACTAGCTCTGAGGTGGTAACTTCAAGCACCCTGAACTAGTCTTAGAATAGTAAGAACATCTCTGATTCATGCCCTTGCGCTTCCACACTTATCATGTCTCTCATGTAGCCATAGTCTGAAACCAACCTCCAACCTTCTTAGTGTGCTTACAAGCTTTACTAAGATTTAGACTTTCTAGAAGGATTATCCTTTGATCATGTCATCCTTCTGTATAATATATTTACTAGTAGTTGCTAATACTAGTAAATTTCTTCAGACCACAACAGTAGTTATGCGTTGTTAAGCATACTTCTTTTAAACACAAGTAGAATCTACTTATTCCAAACTAACAATAAAACTGCCACACTAGAATATTAAGATTCACAGTTCCAAGTCTCTGCCACGGACTTCTAACAATAAATGATGTTACAGCATGAACCTATCTGCTTGGATTCTGAAGTTAACATCCAGGGGATTGATGCCCTTTTATATTCCCCATAAGAAAGGTGTGATTACTCACCAGAATATTCTTAGAGAGAAATAAACTCTCTACCAAGTTCTGAGTAATAGGTTCAGAATACAGCCTTGCATACATATTAGACAAACAATTAGTCTCCCATCAAAGTGCTTATATATATATATCTTTATGCAAGATCCTAATGAATACTTAGTCTCCCGTCAAAGTATTCATTATTAGTTAGATTATGCCATCTTCTCAAGGTAGGATAATTATTCTAACAATCTTCTGCTCCATGCATGAAAAACCAACTGCTGAAGCGGCCCTTCGTTTGAGATGATGTTGCACCATCAGATCTGACATTGATCTCAACCATATGAACCTGGCTTATACTATGGTTTTGGATGAACATCCAAAGCAATCAAAGCACACTTTTCTTACATCCTTTATGATCAGACCCACAACAACCACATAACCATGCAGCAACTAGCATGTATCACCTTCACCTTGACCCTTGAACAGTACAAGGAGTTAATCGTACCATACTCAACTAACAAGTTCATCCTAGGTGATGGGGATGACTTGTCAAAGTGTAGATATCCACCATTTGACTTTGTAGAGACTTAAGTGAATTCTCCTTCACATGCTGCAGTTTATGTGATTGGTAGACATACCCTGTTCTATTCCTATCCTCTTAGGAAATCACTAAGATCATGAGAAATAAACTCAAGCATCTTATAGAACAAGGTAAGATGAACTCCCTTTCATATCAGCTTGATCATACAGTGTTGAGCTCTTTACTTTAGACACATAGTAAGTACTCTTCATTTGGAATTTTCCACAGGTTTCAAATTAAGAGTCCTTAGTTTACTTGCTGTACAAGTTTCAGGTTTCCACATTCTGTAACTTGTACTAGAAGAAACTTCATTATCAATCATGAGGATGTTCACTAAATCTGGAACTTATCTGTCTTTCCTCAACAACGGATGTCTTCAACAGTTGTGATGTTGTACAAGCTTTAGAACTTTTGATTCTGATTTCCACATATTTATCACATAAAGATTCTGCTTCCATTATCTAATCATACTAGATGATCATGACTGATTACTTCTTCATATTTGTTAAGTATATTTACTTGGCTGAAGACACAGAAATCATATGAGGGGAAACCTGGAAATCACACTTTAAAGTCCTTTTAAGTGCTTTTAGCTCAGTACATATACTCCCTTGATCAATTATTTCAAACCAGATGTCTCCTCTTCCAGATCAGGAGTAGGTTCCAAACATATGTATTCGCACTACAAGTGTTTAGCACCCAGAACATCTGTTCTTCAACTGGCAGTTGCATGATGTTCTAACATCCTTAAGCATATCAGTTCCATCTCCTTGGAACACATCATCCTTGATAATCTTCAAGCAGCTTGTAGACGTATATGAGAATCATTGATCAATTGATACTCATCAACACTAATAATAAATGCCTTGCCTTTATGAGTGGACTTGAGGACATTATTGATAGATTGCAAAATCTGCTTACAAATTCTGTTGAAAATAATAACCCTAGAGTTCTTCTTTCACTTTAGGCGTTGTATCAGAAGCTATGCAGCGGAATAGCAGTACTTCAACAGAACCTACACAATGCTTACTCCATATAGCAAGCATGACACATAAGGATTGAAAATAAATCAATCCTACAAGTTGTTTGCTTCTTCACCAAGCAACTTCCTAGACCCAACTCTACAGCCTGGTTAAAAGGAAGCTTTATACACACAGATGATACCTTATCAATATCTTCACTCCCGCATGAAGGTTTTGATAATATTCTTCTTTGTGCTGAATACAGGTTGAACAATGCACTCCAAAATCTTCACTCCCGCATGAGGTTCAAACACTTTCATCTTCCTTCAACATTGCTGATCAGATTGATCTACTTTCTCCCAAATTGGTCCATCCTCCACTCCTAGGGACCAAACAATATGAACACTACTGGTTCAAACAATATTCTACCTTGTACACAACCGGAAAGTATCCCCCATGGATCTCATCCAGAGACAGACAGGATGCCTGCTCTGATACCAATTGAAATTCCGGGAATGTCACAGACTCAGAATGTCTAATGGAATGTTAAGACCTCTGATCTGACATTAAGCGCTGTACAAGTAGAATAGGTTGTACTTTTGATATCTGTTCTACAACAGTCACTGGACTAACATACCAGAGCCAGCAACACGCAGGTTCTGATTTAATGAAGTTCAGAACAGTTAAGGTTAATCTTATACATTGATGTTACGAGGAATGCTGTGACATCAAGGTAAATAACCAATACAGAAAGTAAATAACACACAGAATTGTTCACCCAGTTCGGTTCAACCAACCTACATCTGGGGGCTTCCAAGCCAGGGATAAAGTTCACTATTAGTAGTATCAATTCAAAGACCCTACAGCCAACACACCCGTTGACAGCCTTCTCACTTAATCACTACCTAATGACACTTTTACCTAAGATCCAATCCTAGATATGAGACCCCTCTCACTCCCCCTCAATCACCGCAGTGATAACTTTCTATAGTACTTAAACTGTTCAGAAGATACACTTCCATTACACATCTTGATCATGCTTAAAAGCTTCAATCAAGTACAATGCATACATCCTTTAACCTACAGGTTTCAAGGAGTATGGTGACCATCCCACAGCCCGGGTGGTTCACAACTAGCCCTAAGTGATTACATCTTGTCAATCAGCGAACTGACTTAAATTAGGTTACAATGCTTCTATTTATAACCCTCTTTACCCAGCTGGATTTGGGCCTTCACATAACAGCAATGCAGCTCTAACAACCTGCATAAAATAAGCAGAAAACTTCTGCTACAAGTTAGGTCTTCAATCGAGCTTTTCTCCTTATCCTTAGCTTCTGATTGAATCTTCTAGGGCTCCACGTATGCCTTCAATTTTCGCTACTTGTTATGCATTCTATTTGGCAGAATATTCTGCATAACTTTAGGAACAGAACTGCATCAGTCTTGACAGTTCAGTAGCTTGATGTCTGGTATGATGTTATGACATCTCTTGAGACATGTTGTTCCAGAGCATGTTTAGGCATTTACAATAGAATTTTCAGGCTGTTCCTATTGTACATTACATTACATTATTGTTGCTATTTGTTTTACAAGAGATGAGCCAATCCCAAACGAAGGCACTTACATCCATGTCTTTAGGTTCCATCTTGATCTGATTGTAACCAGAGAAACCTTCAACGAAGGAAAAGATCTTGTGCTGCGCAGTGTTGTCAACTAGAACGTTAATGTGGGGAAGCAGAAAGTCATCCTTGGGGCTTGCCCTGTTCAAATCTCTGTAGTCCACACACATCCGCACATTGCCATCCTTTTTAGGCATCGGCACTACGTTAGTAACCCATTATGGATAAGAGGTGACAACTAAAAACCCCGCGTTGAATTGCTTCATAACTTCTGCTTTGATCTTCTCTGACATTTCAGGACGCATACGATGGACCTTCTGTTTTACTGGAGGGCGATCTTCTTTGGTTGGCAGGCAATTAACCATAATATCTGTGTCTAGTCCTGGCATGTCTTCATATGACCAGGAAAAGATCTCGACATAATCATGCAACATTTGTATCAACCGCTGTTTGACACTAAGCTCCAAATTTGCACCTATCTTGACTTATTTTATGTCCTCTTTTGTGCCCAAGTTTATTGTCTCAACTGGCTTTTCATGAGGTTGTATAGCCCTTTCTCCCTGTTGTAATAGCCTAGCAAGTTCTCCGGGTACCTTACAATCTTGCTCACCTTCGTCCTCAGTTTGGTTGATCGGATTTTCAAAGTCATAACCGGCAATAGCATAACTGTTATCAATGGAATCCAAAGTGGATATGGATTTGCAGTTTGATACGTGAGTGTGTGCAAGAGCATAGTTGTATAGACAAAGTAAAAGGCAGAAAGGAAAAACAAAGAGCTCAAAATTTGTATTTAAAAATGTCCAATGCTTTATTAATACCATATGAAATTGAAACATGATAACCCTCACAAATAAACCATTGTGCCTCGGGTAAGACACATGGTCATAGAGTTTATATTATTTATTACATATTCAAAAACAAGAAAGACAATTACTTATGAATAAAAGTAATTGGTATAAAGTCCTTTGCCATCCAGTTACTGGGTCCACCGTTGGTAGTAAGGAAGATCCATCTATCCATATCATAGTCATAATCACTATCTTCTAGAGCGTTGACCCCACGATTTCTGATGCGTAGGGGAGGTCTTCCAGCACGAGCACGGTGAACAACCCTTTGAGCCCCTGAAGAGAAACCCAAACCAAACTTATCAGATTTGTACGAAATATTAGGGAGTTGGCCACATATGGTACACCCATCTTCTTCAATAACTGCTTTGGCGTCCTTGAGAGAAGCCATCTTCAAGGGAGGTCTGGTGATCTTTGGCGGAATGGTAACAGTTTCAGTTGCAACCATAGTCTGAAGCACCTCTTCGAAGTTCTGACACGGAGTCTCGATGAACTTGCCATCCATTTCTACATACCTAAAGGAATTCAAGTGGCTTACCATGTAATCTTCTTCACCATGTACCGTGACAATCTTTCCTTTCACCAGGTATTTCATCATTTGATGCAGAGTGGATGTGACAGCTCCCGCCCCATGGATCCAAGGGAGACCCAACAAACAAGAATAAGATGGTCTGATATCCATCACGTAGAAGGTGGAGTCAAAGGTTTGAGAACCAACTTTTATGGGGATGTCCACCTCCCCGTGAAACATTCTCTTCGAACCATCGAAAGCCCTCACTATAATGTTTCTAGGTTTCAGGGTCAAACCTTCACAGTCTAACCTGTCCAGAGCCTTCTTGGGCAGCACGTTCAAAGATGAACCAGTATCGACTAGAACATGGGAAAAAGTAGTGACCCTGCATTCAACAGAGACGTGCATCACATCATTGTGTTTTCTTTCTCTGGGTGTCAGATCAGCATCAGAAAAACCCAAACAATTATCAGCCGTCAAACTGGCCACACAATCTTCAAATTGGTCAGCGGAGGTTTCTTGTGGCACATGGGAAATTTTAAGGAACTTCACCAAAGCCTTTGCATGAGCTTCAGAGCACAACAGTAAGGCTAACATAAAAATATTGGAAGGGGTCTTCCCCGACTGTTCGACCATATTGTAGTAGCTCTTCTTTATTACCTTCAAGATTTCTTCCATTTCCTTCCTGGAAGCCTCTAGGATAGATTCTGAATGCGCCTTCGGTTGGACAAGCTTAATCAACATGTCTTTGCCCCGAGTCTCGACCGACTCGGTGATAGGGGTGGCAACTAGGGTTATCACGGGAATTGCAGTAGTAGCATCAGCAAGAATGACAATAGGAATGGTCACAGGACTAGTAACGACTTTTGGAGGAGAAATCTCAGGGGAGAATACTCTTCCACTTCTTGTTATTTTGGTGGTTCCAACAATGTTGCCAATGTCGGGATCAACATTTTTAGAAACCTGGTCTTCAACAGCCAGTAGGTGTTGCTTGACGCCGTGATAGTAGACGCCAGCCCCATAGTTCCAGGGAACAACCTTGTCCGAGGAGTATGGGATTGGCCCTGGCATAGTGATAATCAGAGGAGCCAGCTTCAAAGCATATGTAACCCTGACGGGTCTTTTGGTGGAGACCCTGGGAGGATTGGCGGAAATGGTTATGATTGAAACATCCTTGCAAGGAACAGTCGGGACGGGAGTCTTCTCAAACAAAATCTCTCTATCATTCATCAGGCGCTGAACACATGCCTTCAACAAATCACAACCAGTCGGTAGAGATAAACATAAGTGGAAACCTTCGCCACAACCCGAAAATAAACCAACTTTCAACAAGTTCCACTTAACAGTCATGAGAGGAGTAACAAGTTTCTCAACAAAAGTAATGAACATATCATCTTCAATAGCATTAAGACCACGACCGTGCTTGGGCATTGGAGCAGTGATAACATTGGAAATCTCAGGAGCATCAAATTCAATCTCCTTCGCCTTGATCAGGTCTTGCACCTTGTTTTTCAGAGCCCAACAATCGTTTGTATCATGACCTGGACTGTCTGAATGGTAAGCACAACTAGCATTTGGGTTATAGCGAGGAGACGCAGTGTTGGGATTCTTAGGAGCTTCTCGCAAAGTCACCGGATTAGATTTCAACAAGTGTGACAAGACTTGAGATAGAGTCATGTTTATATGGGTAAACTGTCTTACATGCCTTTCTGCTTTGGGTTGATTGTTCCTTTGTTGAGTAGGTGCAGGTTTAGAGATCATAATAACCCCTACCGCTGGACGATGCTCGATTCTGCTCTATTTTCATTGATTATACACAACACTGACCTTTTTTCCCCTACAAAATGTCTCTTTCCTGCACTTGAAGAAGCATCCTTCTGAATCTTGCCACTTCTAATCCCATCTTCCAGTCTTTCTCTTGTCAAAATCAATTTAGTAAAGCCGGCTGAGGAGCTTCCAATCAGATGATTGAAAAATGGACCAGATAGAGCACCCAAAAACATATCCACTAACTCCCTATCAGACAGGGGAGGTTGGACTCTTCCTGCTAAGTCCCTCCACTTCTGAGCATAGTCTTTAAAGCCCTCGCTCGAACCCATAGACATACTTTGGAGTTTTGTATGGGTGGGAGCAAGGTCTGCATTGTACTAATACTGCTTGTAGAAAGCAACAACCAGGTCTTCCCAATTATGAATGTTAGTCCCTTCCAGCTGGTAGAACCATTCTAGTTGAGTCCCGGATAGACTATCTTGAAATAAGTGGACCCATAAGTCCTTGTCAGTAGTGTGAGGCTGGATCTTCCTCACATAGGATCGAAGGTGCATCTTGGGACATGAAACCCCATCATATTTGGCGAACACCAGCACCTTGAACTTCTGCGGGATGACAACTTCGGAAACCAAACCCAGCTCATCAAAATCCATCCCAGACACCTTCTTGATTTCCATTGCACTCAGACGCTCTTCCAGCTGTTTGTATTTTTCGTCAGCCGAAGGATATTCCACTTCATTATAGTCGTTCTCATTATCAGATTCCGTTGGACTGGGGTCTTCCTCTCTTGTCTCCCCTTCTTGATTTTCTCCTTCTTTTGACGAAGATGTCAACTCTACAACTTGCCTTAGCGGTCCTTTGAACCTCCTTCCCAAATTCACCACACCAACTGTCTTCCTTGGCTTCTTAGTCTTCTCTTTAACGATCAGGGCTTTCAGCTCCTCTTGCCCCTTAGCAAGAGCCATGATCATCTGTTGAAACTGAGCATTTTGAGTCTGTAGATCCTTCACTATTTGTTCGAGAGCCATTGCTTTACTGCTAAAATAAACAGCGAAGAGGATGAGAAACCTGCTATGAAACCTGCTTATGCAATGATATGTATGATATATGTATGCAATGTTTTCAAGGATTTCTAAGACTTAAGTTTTCTTAAGCAGATAGGGAACAAACGTTAATTTCATTAAGAAGTTTTAATGATCACAATGACGCCTCATGGGCTTACAAAGGAGGTAACAAAGCAAAAATAACTCTCTAAGCAAAGAGACTCAAGCTTCCCATCGGCGCATCCTCTTTGGTGCAACGTAAGCGTTTATACTCTTCTCTTCGTGAAGTAACCTGGTGAGCTCTAAAACCTTCTTCTCGCTGGCGTAGAATTGGGTTTCAAAGGTATCCCGTTCTTCATTGAGTTGGATCCAGGATTTCCGTAGCTCCTCAAAATCAGTTGGCATGTCAGGATGAAGAACAATGTAAGGAGTGTCTCCTTAGCAATTGGCTCCATAATCACAGGTAAGATGGCGGGGTAAGGCATCATAAGACATTAAGCACGAGCTCGCACCCATTTGAGGTAAGGCACAAGAGGGATGTAATTCTTGTGCCCCAGTGTCCTGCTATCAACTCTGTTTATCATGCCCCAAGCTCGAATGGACCTCTTACGATAACCCTAAACATCATTCTCATAGTAAAATGTGATTCCTTGGACGAGTGTGTCGTGAGGACCATCCCTTCTTGCATAACCAAACTGTCGTAAGTCCAAACAAGGATTATAAGTGATTCCTCCCCTAATGCCTAAGAGAGGGACATTAGGGAATTCTACACAACAATTAATGATGGTAACATTCTCCAAGGATCGAGAACACCAATGAATATCCTAATGTGTAAGGGATATCAACCTATGAGACCATCTCATACCCTGCTCATTCTTCAAAATAAACCGAGGTAGGTGTGAAATAAACCACCTATCCAATAGAGGAGTGCAACACAGAAGGGTCCCTCTTCTCTTTAGAGTGCAAGTATGCAGAGAATGTAGAATATCCCCAAGTAAAGTAGGCACTGGATTATGGGACAAAAAAACCTTAACCGTATTCACATCTATGAGTGGGTCTGTGTTAGGGAATAGTACCATCCCATAGATGAGAAGGGCCAACACTTCTTCAAAAGCTTGTAAATCAAGGGTATCCCAAAAATGGTGAGCTTTCTCAAATAAAAACTTAGCTTGAAATCCTTGGACACCTCTTCTGGTTTCCCAATTTGCCACTACAT
Source organism: Vicia faba (assembly GCA_948472305.1). Lineage (NCBI taxonomy): Eukaryota > Viridiplantae > Streptophyta > Magnoliopsida > Fabales > Fabaceae > Vicia > Vicia faba. Next base: position 776,188,640 of record OX451741.1, on the reverse strand, counting down.
CAGACCGTTGTAAAGATAGAGCTTGAGCAACCTCTTCAGGCTTTGGGTCTCTGTCCATACTGTTGAATGGTAACTGATTAAGGATAGGTATCCCCAATAACTGAGAAAATTCCTTCATAGTAGGCACTAACTAGTAATCAGGAAAAGTGAAGTAGTGGTGTAACGGGTCAAAGAACTGAAATAACACCTTTAACATTTCTTCATCAGGGGTTGAAGTGACCAAGTTGAGAAGTTGACCATGTTTTTCAGTGAAGGGAGAGCTTTCAGGAATCCTTAATGCTAATTCCTTGAGTTTAGGAGGTACTTTCACAAGGTTGAATTGAATAGTGTTCCTGTGAGCGAATGTCATGTCCTACAAAACAAGACAAAGATAAGCCCTAGAAAATCCTTGAAATGGTTAGTATGATATGCCATGTCACAGATATAGCAAGCACAAGCAAATCACACATAGACCTTAGGTTTAAGGCTTGCATGGGTTTTAAGGTAATACCCTCTTGAAGTTTTGATTTGTTCAACCTGTCCTATAAATAGTATTAGGGTTCTAAAGGATCTCAATATCGCTGATCTTTCCCACAAGTTTCATTTTGATAGACAACTGACTTGCAACCAAACAAAACTCGGGAGTCAAATCTCAATGAGTGTAGCATCGAGTATCAACCGACTTTCGAAATACACCAAAGACGGCTATCTCACTACGTCCTAATAGCCAAGTTGTTCAATTAAGGTTCTAAGATCAGTTGATGCTTCATGACACCATGCAGCGGCCCCATATTCTCATTAATTAACTCAAGGGCTACCGGTACCAACCAAAGTGTCGCGTCAAGATAGCTATCGGTTCAACCGTGTAGGTATAGCCCACACAATTTCCACAATCTATTTCTACTTACCTAAAAGGTTTCCCCAGATCCGGGTGTAGGATCTATAGTAACCCAAACAATACCCTTTAAAAGTAAAGTAATCAAACATACATAGAAGACAATTTAGAAATGATCTAGACCCTAAGGTAAACCCCACTTTTATTATTTCTCCCCAGCAGAGTCGCCAGTTCTGTGATACGGTGGCAAAACTGACTATTATACTGGTTTATGTTTTTGTTCATAAATGTCGCGATAAGCAAGAGTCGCCATCGACTTTTCTTTTATCCAACAAAGGAAAGGGTGAAAAGAACGGAAAAAGACCTTTTTTGAGATTTTCTGAGTAAGGGGGGTAGATTATGGAAAGGGAAGGTGTTAGCACCCTTTCCATCTGTGGTTTTCCACGGGCTCTTAGGTACTTGCTCATTTTTGAAAATTGTTTTCGTGTTTCTGTGTTTTGAAAGGTTTTTGTCTACTTTATGATAACTCTTATATCAGTCCTCAAGAGTATGATAAAGCGTTTTTGAAAATAATTTTGAAAAGTGTGTAAGTGTAAAAAATCAGATTTGAGCAAGTACTTAACAACTATCTACCTACTCGAAAAAGGATGTTCTTTTCCTCTTACCCTTTAGATAGTGCTATCCTACTATTAGTGAGTAGGTATCCCTATCGTCGGATGTTGAAGGACTATCGAAAGGGACGTTTATGGTCATCGAAGGCAACATGTAAGGATACCTTAACATTTCGAAGGGACTATCATCATATAGGCAACATCGAGGGACAAGATCATTTCTGGTAGGCAAATCGAGGGACATTTAGGGACTATGATCTTTATGATGACTTTAAACCGAGGGTCTTTGCTAAGATATCCCTACGTTCGAGGAACATGATCATTCCGAGGAAACCAAAGTGGGGAAATACCCTAGGGGTGCAAGTGTGCAAGAATGTGCTTTTCTCAGATATTTTATCTTGGAGTTAGTGACCTAATGATTAATTGATTAATACTTGCCATGCACGTCTAATTTACTAGCAGTTCATATACAAACATATAAGAAGTATAAAAGCGAGAAATATAGTTCCTACAACTATTACAAGGCTTTGGTGTAGTTACATAAATAATGACTACAAAGTAAAATGCGGAAATTGAAAACCCTAATTAAACTATTATAAAACGGGCACAACTACATAATAAAATAATTGTATGAAAAATAATAGCGCGCAAAAATTGAGACGAGAATAAGTTCTAAACCCTAAAAATCTAATTGCCTATTAAAAATATTTTTGGTATTTTATGAAAAAAATTAGAAATTTAACCTAATTTCTAACTAATTTTAAATTAAAGAAAAATAGTTAAAATTTAATTAAATTAATTTGCAAAAATTATTTTTTCTTAAAAAAACTCTAAATCCTATTCTTTGATGATTTTTTGATTTTATGATTTTAAAAAATGAATAAACAAATTAATATAAACTGATTAAGAAAGAATAAAGAAGTTAAAAAATGGGCCTGGGGGGTGAGAAAGCAAACTGGGGGGTGCAGGCTGGAATTCCAAAGCCCAGATCTTATGCAAGCCCAAACCCTGCGCTGGATCTGGTGTTGTTGTGTTAAGGAGGTCCATGGTATGCCTGCATGCTAGAGGCACTAGATCCAGGTCAGCTGAGATCTGATGGTGATGATGTGGTTAGCCCAAGATGCGCGTGAGTGACCTGGCTACACTGGATCTGGAGGAAACTCCTTAGAAAAAATAAACTTCAAGACCTGGGAATCAAACCCAGATCTCTCCCTTTGCACCCTTATGCTTTTGCCTTCTGCGCTGCTGGATCATTCATGTATATAAACAAAACAAAATTATATAATATAAAACAAGGACAACTGCTGAGTTATCAAACACGCGCCAACAATTGGGCCCCTGATATTTGAAACGAACCAATCATAGCATCCTAACATGATACGCAAAGTCGTTGGCCGGTCAAACCACCCTGGATGGTGGTTTCGGTCATCTTCTCCGTTTGAGCAAAAACTAAAACCTACGAAATTCAATGGAAACAAACAATAGAACAACCCTACTTGACTAATTGAGACCTTGCGATTCCAATGGCATGGTTGGTTTGTCCTAAAAAGGTCTGTATCATGTGATCTGAAACTTCAAAAGCTTCGTGCCCTAACAATGGCCTGATGGTGTTTTTGCATTAAAACCTTCATGTAAAACGTTAGAACACTTATAATGATGTATATGAATTATGCTAGCATGCTTTCACTAATTGAAATTGCTTTGAAACGAAAATTAAAACCTACCAACTTACCAACAAGAGCTTGTGCAAGGAGGGGTTTTGGGGTTGATTCACGATGAGTAAGGACTGGTATCAAACCCTAGCAACTTCAGGAAGGTGATTGGCTCTTTTGTTTTGATCAACAAAGGCTGGAACTGATGTTTTTCACCTTCACGATTTTCTTGAAATTTTTCACTTTGATATGGTTCTTTTGTGGCTGCTACGCTTATCCTTTTGATCTAGGGTTGTTGTGTATATGTAGTAAATCATTTTAGGTCAACAATTGCAGCAAAAATCCAATGCTTTGATGAGAAATATTCTTCTTTCAATTATGTGATTTTTGGCCTTTTTTAGAACAAATCCAATCTTGCCTTCCCTCCATGATTTTCCTTTGATTTGCCAGCATGTTTTGTCCATCATTTGATAAGAAAAAGATTCCCAATCATATCTTACATATTTTCCATTATTTATTTATTTAATTTTGACTTTTAATGAATAAAAAATCCAAATAAATAACAAAAATAATGAAATAATGTATGAGTGAGCTCAGGGGTCGTGGGCCATGTTAGAAACAAGTTTCAAGCATGAAAACATGGGCCCATTTGGAGAAAAATCAAGTTAGGTCAATATTGGCTTCATGCACATTTCAAAAAATTGGTCAACTTTAGGAATGCATATCTCTCTCATATTTAAACCTAAGAGGGTGTTCTTATACTTTTTAGAGAGCTTAGGATGTCCTCTAAACAAACTTTTTGGTTTCATCTCAATTGGATCTTCCATGTTCTTGTAAGGAGCTTTGACCCAAAAGGTGTTTTTGCTGACTTTTTGAAAGGACCTATAATGTCTGAGCTTGTATCTTTTGATTGGGGAATTTCTTGAACTTAAGGGTGAAGAGAAGTTTTAGGGAATTGGATTCTCTTCAAAATGAGGCCCGGTGGAAAAATTTCTGATAAAGTATGAGAAAGTTATGCTTGGTCAAAGTTTGGTTGACTTTTCCTATAGAAACCTTAATTTTCCATTTTTGACTTTTGATGAAGCATTTCTTGAGGAATCATGACCAACCCTTGATCAAATGATGGATATCACTTCAAAATGTTAATGTTGACCAAAAATCTTGAAGTTTGACTGTATTTGGGCCACAATTGTCTTTTGACCTAGTATAGTTGATTTTCAGGCATTTGAGCAGTTGATTGAGCAAACTTGTCGTTCAAGGCATGCAATTTGCCATGGATGATCTTGAGAACATATTAGGACAATCGAGAACATTTGGGATCCTTGTGACTCACACATCTTGCTTAAAATTGAAACCCTAGTTGAGGTTCATTGCCTTTAGGGGGAGAGTTTTCCTGGTCAACTCTTAGTCATCCTAGGGCAAGTTGAGGACCTCTAGGAGTATGTCTTGTGTGAAAATGGGAGGAAAAATTTTGGGGTATAATAGCATGTTTGAATTATATGGTGTAATGATCCATCTTAATGGATTAACTATGTTAGAACATTTGGTTATGCAATAATACCTCTGAGTTTCAATGATAACAACGAGTATGTTTGTATGAACAATTTTGGTACTCTAATGTTTGTTATTTTTTGCATTTAACAAACAGGTTCTGCTTCTGATGAAAGTCGCGACCAAGACATTAGAAGAGACCAAGTTCCGCTTCTGTGCTACACAAGTTTTGATGAATAGTAGCAAACCATTTCAGAAGGCTCTGAAGTTTGGACTCTGATACACGGTCTAGAAACTAAGTTTTGAAGATCTAAAGACAAAAGTTCTGATGAACAAGTCCAGATGCTGAAGACTTATGTTTTTGAAGACAAAGGATTCTGAAGACCAATTGCTGAAGACTCTGAAGACGAAGTTCTGAAGACTCTGAAGACTCCGAAGACTTGAAGTTCTGATGACCCAAGTGTTATTCTCTTTTATCTAACACATGCTTAATCATAAGCCTTTGATGTTAAGAAGAAAAGAAGATAAGATTATATGGTACAAAAGTACATGGTACAATCAAAAAATTTCATTCCACTACCATGAAGGATGGACGGAAGACACGCTGTACGATCTTGTTCCCCTACGAAGAATCAACCTGCCAACTTTCTGGAAATGCTAGAAATTCCCTCTAATTGATATTTTATTTTATTGGCTATATATATGCTTGAAGACTCAAAGGAAATGGCTGCTAATTCACTTTCTCTCACAAGACTATTCATAACATTCCTATTTTCTTAAGTCTATTTGTTCTTGAAATACTGTTTACTATCAACTTGTGTAGAAGCAAATCTATTGTAAACAAATATTTTCAAACAGTTGTTTGATTGTGTCTTAAGGGACCAGTTGGTCAGAATCCTTGAGAAGTCTAAGATTAGCGTGTCTTAGAGGTTGTATGTGAGTCACTTATAGTTAGCTTGTGCATTGTAACAATCTGTGTGATTATTGGATTAAGACCTTGTTTGGTAAGGCGAAATCACCTTGGCGGGTGGACTAGACTAGCTTAATAGTTTTCAAGTGAACTAGTATAAACATAACTTGTTCTTTACTTCTTGCATTTTTAGCTTTATTATCAATAGTGAAGAAATTTTTTTAGTTAAAGGGAATTTTTTTAAAGAAAAGTTTTTGTTTTAAAACCTAATTCAAACCCTCTTTCTTGTGTTTTTCACACCTTCAGCTGACACCAGAGATCCAGTTCTAAGTGATAAAAAGTTTGAATTTTATCAAGCACTTAACAATGTTCAGTACCGATCCAGATTGTGTGAAAACAATGGCTAATAACACTAACATTAACAACATTGTCACTGTTGATAATAAGGACAATGATAGAGACCAATACAGTGTAAAACCTCATATCTTTGATGGAGAAAGGTTTGACTTATTTTCTGGGATTTGACCTAGATCTATGGGATCTGGAAGTTGATGGCTACAGTTATCCAATAGATGATGAAGGTAAAAAGATTGCAAAGAGTGCAATGTCAGATGCTTAGAAAAATAGTTACAATAATCACTACAAAGCTAGAATAATTCTTCTGAGTATTATTTCTTACAATGAGTATGAGAAGATCACAGATAGAGAGACTGCAAAGTCTATCTTTGATTCTATTCAGATGACTCATGAAGGTAACTATCAAGTTAATGAGACAAAGGCTCTGGCTCTAATCCAAAAATATGAAGCCTTTAGAATGGAAGACGATGAATCTGTGTGAACTATGATTTCAAGATTCGATACGCTTGTTGCAGGACTCAAGTTTCTGAACAAAGGATATAATATTATAGATCATGTCAAGAAAATTATCAGAAGTCTGCCTAAGAAATGGAGACCGATGGTAACTGCCTTGAAGTTGTCCAAGGATATAAACAATACTAGTCTTGAGGAGCTAATCAGTTCTTTAAGAAGTCATGAGATTGAACTTCATGAAGACAGACCTTAAAGAAAAGGTAAATATGTCACTTTGAAGTCTAAGTCAGAAAAGATAAAGGCTTTATAAGCTGAAGAAGAATCAGAAGAATCAGAAGAATATTCAGATGAAGATGAACTTTCTCTAATATCTAGAAGGATAAACCAGTTATAGAAACATAGGTAGAGCAAGTTCAGAGGATCAAGAAGAAAAAAAGGTAGATATGAATCTACATTTGGTCACAAGAAATCTTCTTGAAAAGAAGTTACGTGTTATGAGTGCAAATAGCATGAACACTACAAGAATAAATGTCCAAAGCTCAGAAAAGACAAGAAACACAAGAAGGTTTTCGAAGCTAAGAAGGGTCTCATGGAAACATGGGATGATTCAGAGTCAAAAGAGGAATATCCTGATTAAGAACATGCTAACGTGGCACTCATGGCCAAAAAAGTACAAATGAAGTAATATTAGAGTGTGAGCTGACAATTGATGATGAGATAGACTCTGACGACGAAACAAAGGTAGTTTCTTCTCTCTCTCGCGTACTGAACTTGAATCTTGTTTATCAAAAATGATGAAAAGATATCAACTTCTTCTAATTAAACACAAAACTATGAAAATACTTTTGTAGTTACTTTTTAGAACTTTCCTAAGAGTGAGCAAAATGAATCCGATTTAAATGAAAAGATACTTGCTTTAGAAAAATCAAATCTTGCTCTTAAAAGTAAAGTCTCAAAATTGGAAGAAGAAATCACTTCTAGCACATATATTACTGATGAAGTAATCAAATATGATAGAGCCTTTCAACACTTATTAGCTAAAGGCATAGATAGAAGAAAGATGGCTTCAATGATCTATGGAGTTACCATAAACAAAATGAGAGGCTTGGGATACTCAGGGCCATCAAAAATAATTGACGAGACTCTAACTGTCAAACCAAGACCTCTATTTGAAAATTTTGTGCTTGTTGGTAATGAACTGAAAAGTCCTGAACAATAAAGTTTTGCTTTTATTAGAACACAACCACAAACACAGAAGGAAACTTCAAATCCAAAATATCATGCACAAATTCCACTTAACTATCCTGTTGCAAAAGAATCCAAAGGTGTCAAAACCTCTAGAACTGCTAACAAGAAATAACCCAGAAAATGGGTACCTATAGCTGAGATAATCTATGTTGGAGACATCCTTGATAGCTCCATTAAGACACCATTCATGGTACCTGGATAGTGGATGCTCGCGACACATGACAGGTGAAAGGAATATGTTCCAAGATTTGGAACTTAATTCTGGAGGAGTTGTTGGTTTCAGAGGCAATCATAAAGGAAAGATCATTGGAAATGGTAAACTTCCTTATATTAATAATTTTCTTTTAGTAGAGGGTGTGATGCATAACCTATTGCCAATCAGTCAACTCAGTGACAATGGTTATGATGTCATCTTTAATCAAACATTATGTAAAGTTGTAAGTCAGAAGGATGGCTCAGTTCTGTTTAATAATGGTAAGAGGAAGAACAACATTTGGAAAATCAGGTTATCAGATTTGAAAAACCAGAATGTAAAATGTCTTATGCCTGTCAACAAGGAGCAGTGGGTATGGTATAGACGTCTGGGCTATGTTAGCTTGAGAAATATATCTCAACTAAATAACCTTGGATTAGTCATAGGCTTGCCCAATCTGAAGTATTCTTCATATGCTCTTTGTGAAGCATGTCAAAAAGGCAAGTTTTTAAAAAACTTTTTTAAAGAGAAAAAGGTTGTTTCTACCTCTAGGCCATTAGAACTTCTTCACATTAATTTGTTTGGACCAATGAAAATTGCTTCTATCAATGGAAAAATATGTACTAGTCATCTTTGATGATTACAGCAGATGGACATAGGTAAAATAATTAAGACACAAGGATGAGTCACATTCTATGTTTGCTTCTTTCTATTCTCAAGTGCAAAATGAAAATAGTTGCAAAATAATCAGAGTCAGAAGTGATCATGGTGGAGAATTTGAAAAAAAAGATTTTGAATTTTTTTATTCTTATGGCATATCCCATGATTTCTCCTACCCTAGAACTCCATAACATAATGGGGTCGTAGAAAGGAAGAATATGACATTGCAAGAAATGGCTCGCTCCATGGTCCAAGAGACTGAAATGGCTAAGCACGTTTGGGAAGAAGCAGTAAATACAACTTATTACATTCAAAATAGGATCTCTATAAGACCTTTTTGGGTAAGACTCCTTATGAACTATAGAATAAAAGAAATACCAACATTTCTTATTTTCATCCTTTCGGATGTATATGTTTTATGTTGAAAACTAAAGAGAATCTGGGTAAGTTTGATTCCAAAGCACAAAAATGTCTATTGTTAGGATATTCTGAATGCTTAAAAGGCTTCAGAGTCTATAATAGAGAATCACGAATTGTAGAAGAATTAATTCATGTCAAATTCAATGATAAGCTTGACTCTGAAAAGTCAAAGCTAGTTGAAAAATTTGTAGATTTAGAGATAACATTTTCAGAACCTAAGGAGAAGGTACAAGAAGAAAAAGAACCAGAAATTCCCACTTCTGATGTTTTTTCTGCTCCTTTTTGATCCTCCACAATGAAGGAAAAAGAAGAACTGCAATCTCTCATCCGGAAGATTTGATTATGGGAAACAAAGAATCTTCTGTCAGAACCAGATCATCCTTTAAACTATCTGAAGAAATGCTTCTGGGTTTGGTGTCTCAGATTGAGACAAAATCTATTGATGAAGCTCTTCTAGATAAAGAATGGGTTCTGGAAATGGAAGAAGAACTAAACTAATTCTCAAAGAATGATGTATGGGATCTTGTTTAGAAACCTAAAGGTGTTCGCATCATTGGAACCAAATGGGTGTTCAGAAACAAGCTTGACGAGAAGGGTGAAGTTGTCAGAAACAAGGCACGACTGGTTGCACAAGGTTATAGTCAGCAAGAAGGAATAAACTATACAGAAACCTTTGCACCAGTCTCCAGGTTAGAAGAAATTTTTTTTATTAATTTCTTTTTCTATTAATCATAACATTATCCACTATCAGATGAATGTTAAGAGTGCATTTCTGAATGGTTACATTTATGAAGAAGTGTATGTTAAACAACCTTCTGGATTTGATAACTATGAGAAATCAGATTATGTTTTTAAACTCAAAAAAATCTCTTTACAGTCTAAAGTAAGGTCCCAGAGCTTGGTATGACAAATTGAGTAATTTTATTTTAGAAAATAAATTTACCAGAGGGAAGGTTGATACTACACTCTTCTGTAAAACATTCAAAAATGATATTCTGATAGTTCAAATTTATGTTGATGATATTATTTTTGGTTCTGCTAATCCCTCCTTTTGCAAAGAATTTTCTAAGTTGATGTAGGCTGAGTTTGAGATGAGTTTGATGGGAGAACTGAAGTTCTTTCTGGGAATTCAGATTGATCAACAATCAAAAGTTACTTACATTCATCAGAGTAAGTATAGTAAAGAACTTCTGAAGAAGTTCAACATGATGGACTACACACCAACAAAGACTCCAATGCATCCAACATGCATTCTAAAAGATGAGGTAAGTGGAAAGGTATGTCAAAAGTTGTATCGTGGTATGATTGGCTCTCTTCTATATCTAACTGCTTCCAGACCTGATATCTCATTCAGTGTCCAATTATGTGCTAGATTCCAATCTTATCATAGAGAATCTCACTTAACTACTGTTAAGATAATTTTGAGGTATCTGAAAGGAATAACTAACCTTGGATTGATGTATGAGAAAACATCAGAGTACACTCTTTCTGGTTTTTGTGATGCACATTACACTGGAGATAGATTCGAGAGGAAGAGTACTTTTGGAAACTGTCATTTTCTTGGAAAGAATATGATTTCATGGTCAAGTAAGAGGCAATCGACAATTTATCTTTAAACAATAGAGGCAGAGTATATTTCAGCTTCACTGTGCAGTACTCAGATGCTATGGATGAAGAATCAGCTGGAAGACTATCAGATTTATAAGAGTAACATTCCTATCTTTTGTGATGACACAACTGGTATTTGTTTAAGTAAAAATTCTATTTTACACTCTAGGGATAAACATATAGAAATAAAACATCATTTTACTAGAGATTATGTTCAGAAAGGGATTTTATCTTTAAAATTCATAGATACAGACCATCAATGGGCTGATATCTTTACAAAACCCTTAGCTGAAGATAGATTTATGTTCATTCTGAAGCATCTGAAAATGGATTTTTGTCCAGAGTAAGATTTCATCATAATCAGATATGTTTAGTCGTAGTCTGAATAAATGAGATTGTGATTTAAACAAAAAGTATTTTATTTTTATTCAGAACCTCAGTCATCAAAAGATGTTTTGGTCAGAAACGTCTCAGATCAGATGAAAACCTTTTGGATTTCCAAACTCTGAGGATATTAAAATGTGTCACTTAATTAGATGTTTTGATTAACGCGTGTAACCCTTGGTTATTATTAATCATTACATAATACTTAAGCTATGTAATGAGCAGTGCAATTTTTCTTGGAATTGATTAAATTCATAATTATTACTCTTACTTATTACTCCTAATTATTATGTCTGTTTTATTTTGAGTTTTTATCCCTCTTCTGAAAACACTATACACTAAACACACACCTCCTCACTTCACTTCCACTCATTTTAGAAACCCTAAACCTATCTTTCTCTCAACTGTTCATCAAGTTCTTCATCAAAGTCATCACCTTCGTCAACTACTTCATCATCTTTAACATCTTCAACAATGATGAACGCACAACAGCAAGAGGCTGTTAAATTTTCAAATGAGTTGGAACAAGCTTTGAACACTTATGGGCCTTCATCGTCAACCGTTCCACCAAGATCTTCTACCCCCATGGTGACTGTTTCATCCTCTATACCCATTATTGATGAAACCCACATTACAAAGAAGCCTGTTCAAGTTCATTGTATTACTCCACCACAAGATTTTACTATTCTTTGTGAATATCTGGTTGATATTAATAATCTCTCTTCCAACAGTTGTGACCTAAGGGAAGAATTGAATGCTCTAGGATGGGAACACTATTTCACGAGGCTTCATGGTCCTATATATGAAGCTTTTATGAAGGATTTTTGGAAACAAGCTGACTGTGATAACTTGCATGTGGTTTCTCATGTGCTAGGTCAAAGGATCATCATAACTGAAAAGTCTATAGCAGGTCTTCTGGGGATGAATCATCTGTAAGGAAAAAGGGTCCATGGAATGGATAACAAGTCTAAGTTTTTGAAGGAAACTATCAACAAATCAATCTTCAAAAATTACTCTTCTGATAAGTCTGAATACAAGAGTAAGGACTTGTATGATAAGCTCAGGGTTTAGCACAAAATTATTATGGGATGTATCAACCCTATACCATCTTCTAGCTCATTTGATTTCTTCAATGTTCGTCAGAAGTACATGTTGTATTATCTGATGGCTCATCAGAAGATTTGTCTTCCTTCTCTTCTGTTCTACTATCTGAGGTACACCATCAGAAAGACCATAACCGCATATAATCCAAATAAGAAGAATGTAAATCACATTCCCTTTGGACGTCTTCTGACTGACATATTTGTTGAAAGTGGTCTGGTGAAGTTTCTAATTGAAGAAGCTCACTACACAGAGGATATGGCTCCTGGCATTGAAGAATATTTCAATGCACAAAATGTGAAGAATATGCAGATGATAAAGAAAGTCAATGTTAATCCTCTGTTGGTTCCTTCTGCTAACATTATTAACCAAAGGTTTTCAGTGGATAACTTCCCTTTATTCACCAAGGGAGATAGTCTAGATAGCATTGCTGCTTATATAGTAATTATGGTAGAAGAAGGGCATGATATGTATAACTTTAGATATGATGACTTAGCTGCTCTTCTGATTCCAGTTGATCCTTCAAGAGGCAAGAGGAAGAAAAGTTCAGAGGCTTCCGCACTTGAAAGGAAGAAGAAGAAGGAGAAGTCTGAAGCTTCTAGAATGTATCTTTGGCCACTTATCCAGAAACTAAAAGTAAGTATGCTTTTTCTGTATTTGTTTTTGCAGTTGTTTCAAATATTGTTAATGCATTATCATCCACTCTAACCTCCATTACATAAACCTCTTCTTTTCCATTCCTTTCTGTTCCACCATCTACCATCACCATATTTATATCTGATCCTCCTACTACCACAACCCCTTTTACAAAACATGCTTCTGTTTCAAACCCCATTCCCTCTCTCACAACTACCATTCCATCTGAACCACTTCAAAGTTTCGCCTCAACCATAATATCTACCATTTCTGAAAATTTTACACCACAACCAGTTTACGAAACACTTCATTCACCAATCTCACAAACTTTACTTCAATTCACTTTCTCCAACCTAGAACCTATCCACCCTGACTCACCCACTCACTACTCTGATCCACACTCTCAATTTGACCATGAAATGTATGAAAGGATTATTTTTGTTACTCTTGAAATCTCCACTTCCGAATAATTCACCTTTTCTGATCTTTTTGATCTTGCTGAACAACCATCTGAACCAAACCCTTATGCACCTGAATTTTCATTAATTGTTTATGAAAAATATGTCCCCAAAACCTTGGATGAATGTATTAATATGTTTCAAAACAAGGCCATGAAGAAGTTTGCAAAGCTGTAAGAAGAAGCAAGTTCAAGTTTTAAGCCTCAGGATTAGGAAGATTCTTGGAAGTTTTTTCAGAAGTGGATGTCTTCTGAATTTGAGAGGATGATGAGATTTTTTGAAGCATCCATAGTTACTGGAGTTTAGATGGTGACTGAAAGAGAAGAAGACAAAGAAAAAATCAGAGTCTTTGAAATCTTTGCTTCAAAACAAAGAGAAGCTAAAGCTAGAGTTCTCGAAGAAGCTAGGCTCAAAGCTGTGGAAGATGCCAGAGCTGCTGAGGAAGCCAGATTGGCTCAGGAGGCTGAAGAAGCAGAAAGAGCAAGGCAATAAGCTTTGGTTGTATCATCTTCAGATCCTACCATTTTCTGTCTGGAACAAACAATTGGCATAATCAGAGAACAATAACAAGTCGTTAGAGAAAGCATAACTCAACAGAAGGTTGTTAATGATTCTGTTTAGAACATGCTTAAGTTGATTCTAGAAAACCTATCTGCTCCAACACCATCATCTTCTGGATCCTAGGCTCTTAGGATTTTGTTTTTCCTTTTGCTATGAACCATAGGATTCTATCTGTTTCTTTTGTTTTTCTTCTTTCTTTCTGATGTTCTCTTTTTGCATTCAATGAATTCTCATTTTGGTTACTTCTTATTTCATACGTTTCTTCTTGTATTTCTTTTGTTTTATGTAGTTCACACATAATTACCTTTTTGATTATGACAAAAAGGGGGAGTAAATAACTGAAGTAATATTTTGATTCTAATAATAAAATTCTCTGAAATAAGAGGAGTTGCTTACATTCTAACCAAGATAAACTTTGTTTCTATTAGAAGTGTTTTCTTTTTCAGAAATCATGAAATCTGATTGGAATCAAGATTTGAAAGTGTTAAATAAGGTTTTGTCTAACTTTTGGAATCAGACTCTGAGAAGTGTTAAAGTTATAATCAAGCTCTGAATTGAAATATGGAATATGTCTTTCATGACATCAAGGGTTCAAGATCTCAATTGTCATGATTGACATCAAAATCAAGACTCTCAAGATCTCAAATATCTGATCTATTGCAACCAGGGGGAGTTTTACTCAGACGATTCATAATCAGGATATACGATCTTTACCGAGTCTTAGATTAAGGGGGAGTTTCATATAAAGGATAAGTGTTTCTTACCCTTCTTATTTTTTATACTTTTTTTGATTATGTACAAAATTGTGTCATCAAAATACATAGTTTTGTCATCATCAAAAATGAGGAGATTTTTAGAATAAGGTTTGGTTCAATAATAATACCTCTGAGTTTTGATGATAACAATGAGTAGTGGGCTTATCTCTCAAAGTATCACCCATACCACAAAGAACAATACATCATATATCCAGAATATGTGAATAATAAAATGCAATGAATACAAATAAATACAATAAATAAAGCAACTAAAGCATATAAATAAACACCCAAAGAAACAAACAAATGAAACTAGCATTGACTTTCTTGAAGGTCCCCAGCAGAGACATCAGCTGTCGCATCGTAAAAAAAATAGAGTCGCCATCAAACTTTATTTATCCCAAAGGGAAGAGGAAACATCGAGAAAACCCCAGAAGGAAGGATACAATAATCAATGCAACCAAAAGAAGGGTATATAAGACAGTTATACAAGGGGAAGGAATTAGTACTCCTCACATCTATTATACTCAATGAGATCCACTTCAGTCGTTTATTTCTAAGGGTGTGTATATCTAAATCTTACTTTCTAAGGGAATGCATACATGATTTACTAGGAAAAAAGAAAAGGTTTTTATTATTGAGTTTTCCCAGGTCTTAAAACCCAGTGCCTATGTATCCCCATAGTGCAATGAAGAAATCAGAACTCCGTAGTTCGTCTAAAAAATGTTGGTTTGTTTGGTGTTTTTAGTGGACGATGTTAACATTTACGTTCTAGCATTAGGTGTTACTGTAATACGTGGGAGAACTGACTTGGTTTGTTTTACGTTTTATCACAATTGACGCGAATAACAAGAGTCTCCACTGACTTTTCTTTTATCCAATAAAGGAAAGGGTGAAAAGAACATGAAAGACCTTTTAAAATATTTTCTTGAGTTCGGGGGGTAGGTTATGAAAAGGGAAGGTTCTAGCACCCTTTTCATCCATAGTTATCTACGGGCTCTTAGTTGCTTGATCACTTTAAAATGCTTTGTGTGATCGGTGGATCTGGAACTGACTGTTTAATGCTGGTTCGCGAAATGTCGCGGAAGCAAGAGTCGCCACCGTCTTTTATTTTCTCCAAATGGAAAGGACAAAAGCACAAAAAAATTCCTTAAAGAGATTGCTCTCGGTTCGGGAGGTAGATTATAGAAAGGGAAGGTGTTAGCACCCTTTCTATCCATGGTTATCCATGGGCTCTTAGATACTTGCTCATTTGTGTTTTCAAAAGGTTTGTTTGCTTTTCAATTGTGTGTGGGTTTTGAAAAAAAGTTCGTTTGAAAACTTCTAAGTAACTCTTGTATCAGTCCTCAAGAGTGTATGAAGTATTGTTTGAAAACTTTTTGAAAGTGTAAGGTGTGAAAAGTATTTTGTTTGTTTTGAAATTTAGAGCAAGTATCTACGAGAACCTACCTACCCTAAGGAATTCGTCTGTGTAAATGTCCTCTAGAGTAGTGCCATCCCACCATTGAGAGGTAGGTAGCACCACCGTTGGAGGTGTTCGGGTCAATTCGAAGGTTCGGGACATGGTGATCACCGGAGCAATAGGAAGACACCTTAGAAGCTACCCTCATGCCAGGTTCCCGGATCATGAGGACTTACTAAGACATCCTCTACTCGACGATCACCTTTCGAGGGGCAAGGCAACAGTGAAGCGTACCCTAGGGGTGGTGTGTGAATTGTGTGTCATTTTCAGTTTATTGTTTGTCTTGTCATGTATTGGTGATCTACGCTTTGATTTTATTTTTGGGCATTCATTCTTTCATGTGATTGTTTAACAGTTAAAGGTGCTGGAATTTAAAGTGCGGAAAAGATAAAAGGTCCTACGCTATTACAAGGGCGCGGGTCTACAACGCCAAATTAATCCAGACTCGATTTAAAATAAATTATAGAAAATAAATGTCTAATTGACTATTACAGGGCTTTGGAGCAAGTACATTATATTCACAAAAAGAAATAAATAAAACGCGCGAAACAAAAATGTAATCGAATGCGAGGGCGTTGAACCCTTTAAAGGAATTAAAATAAAATTAATAAAATAATTAAATTAAATAAAGGCAATGACTTATTTTTGTGTTTTTTGTATTTATGACATTAAAGAAAATTAAATTAATTAAAAGTCAAATAATTCTAGTTCTAATTGTTTTTTAATTTATTAAAGAAAATGCATTAAAGTTAAAAACCTAGAATTAAAACTAAATTAATTATAAAATTTATTTACAAAATTAATGGTTAATGATACTTATCATAAAAATATTTAATTAATTAAAAAAAAGGGTAAAAAGTGCTAAAGGTCTATTTTTATTATTTTTTTAATTATTGAGAAAAAGAATATTAACAACCTAATATTAAAACTAAATTAATTATGGGATTTATTTACAAAAGAAAAAAAAAGTCATTGATGAATTAAAATAAAACATATTTTTGTTCTTTTATGATTTTTTCCTGATTTTTATTGTTTTGGTGTTTTTTATATTATTTGTTATGTTAAAAAATATTGTTTTGAAAAATTAAATGGAAATTAAACAAGCAAATAAAAATAAAAAAAGAGAAATAGGAGAGGGCAAACCAAGGGGGTGTTATTTTCAAACTGGAGGTAAGACTTTAGCAATTTAGGCCCATCTATCCTGGCCTGATTGACTTTCGTGGCTAGCATGTGGCACCTTTGACTGCAGCTTATCCTGTTCCTCAGACCGTGGCCTTTGATTGAATCCAGTAGGACGCGTGGGCGTTTGATTTTGAAGGCGTACAATGGTCCACTATGTTGAATCTGCACATGAACATTATATGGAGAAAAATATGAAAGGGGGTGAGGACCTGGGACTCGAACCCAGGTCATGAACGTTGCCAACGCATATGCTTACCACTGAACCATTTTGTTTATCTATAAATTAAATAATCAACAATCAATATAAAATAAAACAACACGCTAGTGGATTTTTAGCGCGCGTTTTTGAACCAGCCAACCATTGCTTTACAACTCAGCATCTTCTTCCTCGCTTTGCTTATTTCCTGAAACATGAAAAGAAGAAGCAACGGTTTTTTGACCGTTCCCAAAAGTGACATTACAAGAAATAGCGATTAGGCCGTGGTGGGAAAGAAATAGGGCGCGATGGTCCAAATCCACTCAGTGGAAGGCCCTGATTTCAATGGTAGCAATCTTAGGCTCCAATTGTTCCTTGAGTGAAAAGCCCTAAATTTTCAAGACTGAAACCCTAAAATATCATAATGGTGGTTTCTTCGTTTTGGCACGAAACTCCAATCAAACTATGCTGTTAGCTTGCAAACATCATTCTAAACACAAAAACAACCATGAAACATGTTAAAAATGCATGAATGATGGAAAACGATTTTAGAATTTTCCTTACCAACTTCAATGGTGATTTCGTGATTTCTTGAGTATGGGGCTTGGTGAATGATTGGAAAACGTTCTATGGTCCTCAAGGAAGGTGTTTGAACAACTCTTTTGCCTTGAATCAACCTCTAGCCTTGTTTTCAGTTTTAAAAAAAAATGGCCAAAAATGTGAGTTTTCTTTTTGTGTTTATGCGCAACTTAGGTCCCAATTTGGTTTCTGATCACTTGTATATACCTTAGGCAATGTGTATGAAGAGGAATTATGGCTCCATAATGTATAGCATTCAAGTTCAAAATCCTCCATAAACCTCCATAACCAAACTTCCTTTTTTGACTCATTTTTGAATTCTTGCTCTATTTGGCCCTTTGCACGAATTTGGCATATGCTTAAAGGTGATTCAAGACCCATCAAAGTCAAATATACTCTTTAATTAGGCTTTTTGATTTTCCTTTGATTTTAAAAGATTTAAAATTAATTAAATCTAATAAAATCAATAAAAAATGAAAAAATTAATTAAAAAATTTGAAATAAAAGGTGGGACACGTGGGAAGCATGGCCAAGTTAATTCAAGTGGAAAAAGTGGGCCCCTTTTGTTAAAAATGAAATTTCAAGGATAAATGATTTTGGCCATTTCACAAAAATTTCCCAACTTCTCCAATGCATATCTTGCTCAATTTTTAAGCTTTGCTCATGTTCTTGGACATTTTGGAAAGGTCTTTGAGTCCTCTAACCAATGTCTTTGGTCCCATGTCATTTTGATTTACCAATATCAAGTTATGGCCTTTGACTTAAAGTCCCTTTTTGTTGACTTTTGAAAATGACCTATAATGTTGAAATTGATAACTTTTTGTGAGAGCATTTCTTGGACTTGGAGTGTGAAGATGAGTTGTAGGAAATGTCTTCCCCTTCAAAATGAGCATTGGATGGGATTTTTCTGATGAACCATGAAAAAGTTATGCCTTGGTCAAGTTACAGTTGACTTTTCAGCTGTCCAAAAATAGAAACTTTTGCATCTTGATGATTTTTGAGCCATACTTTGAGAATCATGATCAAGCATTGATCAAATGATGTTTGTGGCTTCAAAATGAGATGTTGACCAAAAATTTGAACTTTTGACTGTCAAATGACCATTTTGCCCCTACAGTTGACTGTAGTGCAATTAGGTTTTTTGACTGTGCAATTTTGTGCTGAAAGTCTTGAGACTTGATATGAGGATGCTTGACCATATTTATAGGCATGTGGGACTTGATTGGACCCTTGGAAACTTCATTTTCTTGATCAGGACCAAAACCCTAATTTTGACTGTTCATGAGACTCTTACACTGTGCAACCCTTGGGGAATTTTGAAGCTTGTCTTGGCAAATCTTTGAAGAATATGGGAGGGAAAATTTTGGGGTACAAAAGTTGCCCCTGTTCAATCTTCTTAGACCTGAGGATGCAGATTGGCTGACGTGCCTTTCGTAATCCGAGGGTAGAAGATGATTGAACACTAGAGTGCCCAGAAATTTGCGCTCACATAGTAGCACTGTGATGGAAATGGGCTTATAGATGCCATCTGGATGTTGATGGATAGGAGGATGGGCTTATAGATGCCATCTGGAGGTTGATCGCGTAAGAGATTCCTTAGCGAGAACTTGCGTACCTGCAAAAGAAAATGAGTACCTGACATGTTGCAGGATCTGGTTTTCGGATGCTTTGCATAGATGTGTCCGGACTGGTTACAGGAGCTGGATCTGGAGTTTCAAAAGATGATGATTGAACCAGGGATGGTTACTACCTCAACGGGAACGGTGAGAGAACCTTGGGTGACTTTAACCTCAACAGCAATTGTTGAGAAAATCTTGGTGGGAATTACCATCTCTGCAGCATTGGGGAGAGAACCATAGGCAATTATAATCTCAAAAGCGGACGTTTGAGAAAAACCTGGAATGGAATTATCGTCTCCGCAGGATTGGGGAGAGAACCATAGGAAATTATAATCTCAAAAGCAAACATTGAGAAAAACCTGGAATGGAATTATCGTCTCCGCAGCATTGGGGAGAGAACCATAGGCAATTATAATCTCAATAGCAAACATTGAGAAAAACCTGGAATGGAATTATCGTCTCCGCAGAATCGGGGAGAGAACCATAGGAAGTTATAATCTCAAAAGCAAACATTGAGAAAAACCTGGAATGGAATTATCGTCTCCGCAGCATCGGGGAGAGAACCATAGGAAATTATAATCTCAAAAGCGGACGTTTGAGAAAAACCTTTGATAACTTCTACTGAGTCTTCATCAGAAAAAATCTGTCTGGGGTCGATTTAACTGGACTAGAGAAAGCCTTGGACTGGATAAGAAATCTTTGGAGTCGATTAACTGAACCGGTCTAGGTCTTGAAATAGCTGAGAACTTAACTGAATCTTTCCTGAAAGGTAGAGGTCAGTCATATGCAATGCATGATATGAACCAAGCAATGATGTTCTCAATATAAATGAGATTTGTAAGATATGATGCGTCTATGCATGCTATAATGATGTATGTGATGTTTAGGAATGTATGCTTTCGTCTAGGAAAATAAATCCTTGACGGGTGCCGGGAGGTCACATCTTGGGCTGATGTTGAAGAATAGATTTCGCTTCTGCTGGGGATGATAGCTGCAAGAATACCGGCAGGAGAAGACGACTCCGTTGGGGAATAAACTTGGCGAATGGGATAACTCTGCGGGGAGGAAAGTACTCTAGTAATCTTGCTTGGGGAGCAATACTCTGTGGGGAGAGAGACTTTGTTGAAATGTTGATGGTAATTTGCTGGGGGATACCCTTGTTGTGTTGGAAGTGCTGATAGACTTCACTGGGGATGAGAAAGAACTGTGTTGACGACGACCTTTCCGTGGCTTTTGGTTGAGGATAACCCAGTTATATCCTGTTAAGGAAATAACTCTTTGAATAAAGCCGGACGACGCGTTCGTGCTCTGCGAGGATAAGCTTCCAGAATTTACTGGGGATAAGCTTACTGCTGGGGGGATGGATTCCAACTTTCCTGGGGAAACTGGATTAGACTCTCCTGGGGAAGTTTTGAACTGCGGGGGAAGTGATTCCTTTGAGTATTTGATATGCCTCCGGGGAACAATCTTTAGACCAAGATTGCCGGGGATGCCTGTTAAGAATATATGCATATATGCTACTGGGGAATGTTGAGATCTACGGGAGTATACCCAACTTCCTTAAGACTGATAATTTTGCTTGGAGAAGAGTGCACTGACTTGCTGGCTCACTCTCTAGGGAATTATGATGTACTGGTCATGTTTCTTATCTGAACCTACCTCGGTACCTTGGAGGACAGAACAATTAGACTGCTCAGACAACTCTTTATTGCCCCTGTTTCTAATGTTACCTGTAATTAATCCTTTGTTTCGTATGCAAATATTCATGAGTTAGCAAATTATTGTCAATGCATATATCACAAATTGAACCTTGGACGTTCTTCGCAAAACAAAACAGAAAAGGAAAGCAATTGGCACTTTTAACTGAAAAGTATATTTGTATTGATTTTGAATTGCCTGTAAAATAGGCGTTTTATGTACAAGAGGCTGACGTCCTAGTAAGAGAACGCCGCCGAACAAAAGAATTTATACAAGTTTTGTACAAAAGAACATAAAACAGCATGTGAAACGAATGATCCACCGGGTTTCAACTCTGCTATTGCCTTTATAACTCCGAGCGTCTCATCACTTGATGACTTAAACAAAGAATGAAGCTGACTGATCGATGTCGTCTGAACTTGATGTAGATACTGGATTCTGGATGCGAAGTGATCCAATGCGACATAGTATTACGCTTTTATCCCTAATTTTTGCCTGGACCGCCCTTTCGGGTTTCAGTCCACCGGGATACCCATTTTTGCCCAAGCCGCCTTTTCAGGTTTTCGACTTGCCGGGTGTACAGATTTTTTCATTTCATCCCTTCATTTTGCCCGAACCCTTTTGGTTCGCCGGGAAGCCCTAATTTTTGCCTAGGCATGTCAGCCTAGCGGGTCTTTTTCATGCGTAGTATCTTTTTACTATGTCTGCATTGGCGGGGTGAGGAAGGTCGTCACCATCCATATTGGTTAGAATCATGGCTCCTCCTGAGAACACATGTTTAACCACAAATGGCCCTTCGTACGTAGGGGTCCATTTGCCCCTTGGATCACTCTGAGGAAGGATGATTCTTTTGATTACCAGATCCCCAACTCGATACTCTTGCGGTATGACCTTTTTGTTAAATGCCCTGATCATCCGTTTCTAATACGTCTGACCATGGCAGATAGCAGCAAGTCTCTTCTTATCAATAAGGTTTAACTGATTAAGTCGTGTCTGGATCCAATCATCTTCGTTCAGATTTGCATCCTTCATTATCCGGAGAGAGGGTATTTGCACTTCGATCGGTAAGACTGCCTCCATACCATAAACCAAAGAGAAAGGAGTTGCCCCGGTTGACGTCCTAGCTGAGGTACGGTACCCATGTAGAGCGAACGGTAACATCTCGTGCCAATCTTTATAAGTCACTGTCATCTTCTGCACGATTTTCTTGATATTTTTATTTGCTGCTTCTACAGCCCCATTCATCTTCGGTCTGTAAGGAGAAGAATTGTGGTGCTGTATCTTGAACTGCTCGCAGAGCTCAGTGATCATCTTATTATTCAGATTGGTACCGTTGTTTGTAATAATTCTCTCTGGGACGCCGTATCGACAGATCAGATTATGCCGAATGAACCGTGCAACAACAGTCTTGGTTACCGTAGCGTAGGAAGCTGCTTCGACCCACTTTGTAAAGTAATCAATTGCCACAAGGATGAAGCGATGCCCGTTAGATGCCGTAGGTCTGATCTCACCGATCATATCAATGCCCCACATTGCAAAAGGCCAAGGTGCAGTCAGGACATTCAGAGGAACTGGGGGAACATGCACTTTGTCCGCATAAACCTGGCACTTGTGACACGTCCGAGAATATTGGTAACAATCAGCTTCCATTGTGGACCAGTAATACCCTGCCCGAAGGATCTTCTTAGCCATAGTGTGTCCACTAGAATGTGTACCAAATGTCCCTTCATGTAGCTCTTCCATGATCCTTTCTGCTTCAGTTTTATCCACACAACGCAGTAGGGTTGAATCATGGTTCCGCTTGTACAAGATGCCGTTGCTAAGGAAGAACTTTGCCGCGAACCTTCTCAGGAACTTCTTATCATTGACAGAGGCACCTTCAGGGTATTCCTGAGCTTCCAGATATCTTTTTACTTCATGGTACCAAGGCTTCTCAGTTACCAATTCAGTCTCGAGATCGCAACAGTATGCCGGTTCGTCCAGTTTCCAGATGATGATCCGGGGAGCCTCATTATCCCATTTGACCTTGAACATAGAAGACATTGTAGCTAACGCGTCCGCCAGCTGATTCTCTTCTCTTGGAAAGTGTTCAAAGGTTATCTCTGTGAAGTGGGGGATCATTGTCAACACACATTCTTTGTAAGGAATAAGATTCGGATGTTTCGTATCCCACTCTCCTTTGATCTGGTTGATCACGAGAGCGGAATCTCCGAAGACACTCAGAAACTTGATCCTTAAGTCAATTGTAGCTTTGAGTCCCATGATGCAAGCCTCATATTCCGCCATGTTGTTGGTGCAGTTGAAACATAGCCGGGCAGTGAGTGGAGTATGAGTGCCTTGAGGGGATATGATCACAGCGCCGATACCATTACCCAAAGCATTGGAGGCTCCGTCAAAGTGCATAGACCATCGGGATCCTTCCTCAGGTCCTTCATCCGGTCCAGGTACTTCACAATCAGTTACTATCATGATGCTTTCATCTGGAAACTCGAAGTTCATTGATTGATAGTCATCTACGGCCTGATGTGCCAAGTGGTCTGCCAATACACTTCCCTTGATGGCTTTCTGGGTTGTGTACTGAATTCGTATTCCGTCAAGATCATTTTCCATCTTGCAATTCTCCCAGACAGAGCAGGCTTTTCGAATATATACTTTATAGGATCCATCTTTGAGATCAACAAGGTAGTGTGAGTCAGCATATACTGTCTCAGCCGGCGAGCAGCCCATACCAAAGCGCAGAAAGTTTTCTCAAGCAGTGAGTATCGGGTCTCACAGTCGGTAAACTTTTTGCTAAGGTAATAAATGGCATGCTCTTTTCAGCCAGACTCGTCATGCTTCCCCAGCACACACCCCATTGAGTTATCAAGTACTGTCAGGTAAAGTATCAGAGGTCTCCCTTCAACCGGTGGCATAAGGATGGGTGGTTCTTAGAGATACTCTTTGATTCTATCGAAAGAAGCCTGGCATTCATCATTCCAACGTACTACCTGATCTTTCCTCAGCAGTTTGAAGATTGGCTCACAGGTAGCAGTTAGGTGTGAGATGAACCGAGCAATGTAATTCAGGCGTCCTAAAAAGCCTCTGACCTCTTTCTCTGTTTTAGGAACTGGCATCTCTTGAATAGCTTTGACCTTGGCAGGGTCCACTTGAATGCCCTTATCACTTACCACGAAGCCTAGCAACTTTCCAGATCTTACCCCGAAGGTGCACTTGTTCGGGTTCAACCTCAGCTTGTATAGTTTCAACCGGTCAAACAACTTCTGCAGATGATCTAGGTGTTCTTCCTCAGTCTGGGACCTTGCGATCATGTCGTCAACGTACACTTCTATCTCATGATGGATCATATCATCTAATAAAGCAACCATGGCACGCTGGTAGGTTGCCCCAGCGTTCTTTAGTCCAAAAGGCATGACCTTGTAGCAGAAGGTGCCCCACTGAGTAACAAATGTAGTCTTTTCCATGTCTTCAGGTGCCATCTTGATCTGATTGTAACCTGAAAAGCCATCCATGAAAGAGAATACCTTGTGCTGAGCTGTATTATCAACAAGGACATCAATGTGAGGTAGAGGGAAGTCGTCCTTGGGGCTGGCCCTGTTCAGATCCCTGTAGTCGACACACATTCTGACCTTACCGTCTTTCTTTGGTACCGGCACCATGTTAGCAACCCACTGAGGGTATGAAGTCACTGCAAGGAACCCGGCATCAAACTGCTTCATAACCTCGGCTTTAATCTTCTCAGACATCTCTGGACGCATACGGAGGACCTTTTGCTTAACCGGAGGGCAATCTTCCTTAGTTGGCAAGTGATGGACCACAATATCGGTATCCAACCCGGGCATGTCTTCGTAGGACCAAGCAAAGATCTCCATATAATCATGCAGCATTTGAGTCAACCGTTGCTTCACGCTGAGCTCTAGGTTGGCACCAATCTTTACCTCTTTCCTGTCTGCCTCAGTACCCAAGTTTATTGTTTCCACTGGCTCTTCATGGGGTTGAATTGCCCTCTCTTCCTGAAGCAACAGTCTTGCAAGCTCGCCAGGCACTTCGCAATCATCTTCACCTTCGTCTTCGGCTAAGTTGATCGGGTTTTCGAAGTCATAACTGGCAGTAGCAGAGTCGTTATCAGTGGGATCCAGGGTGGATTGAAACCTGTATGAGTGAGTGTGTGTAAATACAGCTGTTTTGCAATATATAAAGAAAGGAAAGAAAAATAGCGCAAGATTTGAAATGTGAAAAACGTCCAATGCTTTTATTTATGATATATGACAGTGACAAACAAAAGCCCTCATAAATAAGACCACGGTGCCCCGGGTAAGACACTGGGCCATACAGTTTCAAATTATGGTTTATTACAAATCCAAAACAAAGAAGTTCATTACTGGGGAACAAAAGTTATGGGTGTAAAGTCTTTAGCAGTCCAATTGGTCAATCCACCATCAGTCGTCGGGTAGATCCAGCTATCGAACTCTGACTCTTCCACTTCGTCTTCCTCTCCAATAACATTCACTCCTGAGTAGGTGATGAGCACAGGAGGTCTTCCAATTCTCGTCTTGCGCACAACCTTCTGAGCCTCCGTAGTGAAACCCAGCCCAAACTTGTTAGTCTTGGGAGTAAAATCAGGGAGCTTGCCCCAGTTTGCACATTCACCTCTTTCAATCACAGCCTGGGCGTCCTTTAAGGAGGCCATCTTCAAAGGAGAAACCTCTTCGACCATTGCTTCTGCTGCTGCCAATGTTTGTGGTACCTCCTCAAAATGTTGAAAGGGGGTCTCAATGAACTCCCCATCCATTTCTACGTACCTGAAGGAGTTGAGGTGGCTGACCATGTATTCCTCTTCCCCTTGCACCATTACAATCTTCCCCCTGACCGGGTACTTGAGCTTCTGATGCAACGTGGAGGTCACAGCTCCAGCCTTGTGGATCCACGGGCGACCCAGCAAACAAGAATAGGATGGACGGATGTCCATCACATAGAATTTTGAATCGAAGACCTGTGACCCAACCCTGATTGGGATGTCCACCTCACCATGTACCATTCTTTTGGACCCGTCAAAGGCCCGGACAACAATGTTACTTGGTTTGAGCTCTAGACCCTCACAGTCCAGCCTATCCAGAGCCTTCTTGGGCAGCACGTTTAATGAAGAACCAGTGTCAACCAGCACATGAGCAAGAGTAGTGCCCCTGCATTCAATGGAGACATGCAGGGCATCATTATGGTTCTTCCCTTTGGCTGTCAGATCGGCATCAGAGAAACCCAGTCCATTATCAGCGGTTAGGTTGGCCACACAGTCGGTGAACTGATCAGCAGACGTCTCTTGGGGTACGTGGGCCGTTTTTAAGAAAGCAATCAGGGCCTTGGCATGGGCCTCTGAACACAGCAGCAGTGATAGCATGGAGATTTTAGAGGGGGTGTGCCCCAGCTGTTCTACAACGTTGAAATCACTTTTCTTTATTATCTTGAGGATTTCTTCCATTTCCTGTCTGGAAGCCTCAACAATGGTCTTCGGTGCCTCCGTCTGGGCAGGCACATCAGCAGCAATCCCCTTGCCCCGAGCATCAGATGACTCGGCAGCAGGGGTGGAAACTTGGTCAGGGGGTGAAACAGGCACACTGGCAGGTGTGATGATCAAAGGCCTCTGAATTACCGGAGGAGCAATGTCTGGTGAGAATAGTCTTCCACTACGAGTGACCTTAGCAGGCCCGGTGATGTTGGTGACACCAGTATCAGTATCGAACTCTTGTTTCACACCCAGAACATAAACATCTGCCCCATAGTGCCATGGGACAGCCTTATCAGATTTGTAGGGGATGGGTCCCGGAACAGTAATGGTGATGGGAGCAATCTTGTGGACAGGCAAAATTTGGACAGGCTTCCTTGAAGGAGCCTTGGAAGGGTTGTTGAAGATGGTAATAATTGAGACTTCTTCAACAGGAGCAGCAGGAACAATAGTCTTTCTGAATAAAATCTCTTTACTATCCATCAGGTTTTGGACGCCTGACTTCAGCAAAGAACAACCAGCAGGGGAAGCAACACATAGAGGGCAACCTTTGCTACATCCCGGAAATAAACCGGCTAGCAACAGGTTCCTCTTGACCGTCAGCAGCGGAGTAGCAACATCATCCACCGAAGCTACATACAAATCCTCCTCAACAGCATTCACTCCATGCTGGGGCATGGGAGCGGTTACAACATTTGGCCTCTCGGGCGCCTCAAACTGTATCTCCTTTGCATCGATAAGGTCTTGAACCTTATTCTTCAAGGCCCAACAGTCATCTGTGTTATGCCCCGGGCTATCAGAGTGGTAAGCACAACGAGCATTAGGATTGTACTTAGGAGATGTAGTATTTGGAAACTTTGGAGCCTCTCTGACGGTCACCAAGTTGGTTGAGAGCAGCTGTGGCAAGATCTGTGATAAGGTCATGCTCAAGAAAGTAAACTCTCTCCGGGGTCTTTCAGCCCTTTGAGGATTGGTCGGCCGAGGAGCGGCAGCAGGCTTGGCAATCATTACCGCACTGATAGATTGGCGGCGCTCAGATCTCTCTGGTCTCCGGGAGCTATATACAGCACTAGCCTCCTTTTTGAAGGGTTTCTTTTCAGCATTGGAGGAGGCAACCTTCTGTATCTTCCCCGACTTTATACCGGCCTCGATCCTTTCACCAGTTAGGATCAGATCAGTAAACCCAGCAGAGGAATTACCAATGAGATGATTGAAAAATGGACCAGATAGGGTCCCTAAAAACATATCCACCAGCTCCCGGTCCATCAATGGTGGCTGCACCCTGCCAGCCAGATCTCTCCATTTTTGTGCGTACTCCTTAAAACCTTCACCCGACCCTAGCGACATACCCTGGAGTTGGGTACGCGTAGGAGCGAGGTCGGAATTATATTGATACTGCTTGTAAAAAGCAGTGGCCAGATCCTCCCAGTTACGAATGTTGGTTCCATCCAACTGATAGAACCATTCGAGGTGAGTCCCTGAAAGACTCTCCTGGAAGAAGTGGATCCATAAGTTCCTGTCTGCTGTGTAAGGCTGGATCTTCCTTACATAAGAACGGAGGTGCATCTTGGGACAGGAAGCCCCGTCATACTTCACAAAGGCAGGTGCCTTGAACTTGTGCGGAATCACCACCCCAGTAGATAACCCCAAGTCTCCGAAATCCAGTCCAGGCACACGCTGAATTTCCATAGCTTTTAATCTGTCCTCCAGCTGCTTGTACCGGTCTTCAGCAGGAGGGTACTGTTCGTCGTTGAAGTCTGTTTCAGTATCAGAGACCACAGGAGTAGGGACCTCCCTTTCTTGGTGACTACCTTCCCCCACAGACGGAGTAGTCCTCTCAGCCTCATTTTGCAAGGTGTTCCCGAGTCTGCGCCCAGTGTTAAATAGCACAGTCCTCTTCTTCTTCTTATTCTTCTTCAGAAGCATAGCCTTTAGCTCTTTTTGACCTTGAGCCAAACCCATGATCAGCTCCTGAAATTGGGCGTTCTGTGCCTGAAGGGCCTTGATAGATGTCTCGGTTGATGATTCAGGGTTCATGATGCTGAAATAAACAGCGAAGAATAGTCAGCAACCTGAAAAGAAGAGTACCTGCGATGCATATGATGAATGGAATGCGTATGATTTATGTTTTCAAAGAAAATTGGGAATAAACTTTGTAAACAAAAAGGAACACACTTCATTAGATTCGACTTTGAAACTGAAATTATTCAACAGGTTGCCCTTAGGCGTTACATGAAAGGAAATACTGAAAAGGGAAATAAAACTGTAAAAGAACATCCGGAGCTCCTTATTGATCCCATGGTCTCCTCTTCTCAGTACGAATGTAGGCATTCAGAGCTCGCTCATTCTCCAACTGCTTTGTCAGCTTCTGGATCTTCAATTCCTGCTCGTTGAACTTTTCCCGGTAAGAATCCCGTTCTTCTCGCAGTTGCGACCAAGATCTCTTCAGTGTCTCATAATCAGCAGGTATCTGAGGAGGAAGGACAGCTGGAGGAACACCATCTTTGTCAGGACATTCAAGAATGATAGGTCTGACGGCTTCATATGGCATACCTAACTACTGAGCACGGACGCGAACCCATTTGTAGTAGGCTTCCATAGGTAAAGAAGTTTTTGGCCCTAACTCTTGTGGGTCAGCTTTATGAACTTTGTCCCAAGCCTTGATGAACCTACGACGTAGCTCGTCACTATCCACCTGAAATTCAAAACTGATGTGAGGCACCAACATCTCATGGGGACCTGCTCTTCTTGCTCTTCCAAACTGACGGAGCGCTAGACATGGATTGTAAGAGATTCCTCCTTGGGTACCAATCAGAGGAACATTAGGGTATTCCCCGCATCGATCAATAATAGCTATCTCATCCAAACCTCTGCAAGTCCAAATGATGTCTTTATCGGTGAGAGACATTAACCTATGAGCCCAACCTCTTCCTTCTTGGTTCTTCAGTACGGACTTAGGGAGGTGCGAAATAAACCACCTCACCAACAAAGGGATACAACACCATAGGGTTCCTCGTCTTCGGGTAGTACGAGCATGAAGTTGTTGCAAGATGTCACCCAAGAGAGTGGGTACGGGATTCTGAGACATAAAGATCCTTATGGCAGTGACATTGATGAAGTTATCAGGGTTACGAAACAAGACTAGCCCATAGATTAAGAGAGCGAGGATGTCTTCATATGCCCTAAAGTCCAGGTCATTCCAGAAACTGTTAGCTTTACCAATCAGAAACTTGGCCAAGAAACCCTTAATTCCGCTTCTAGTTACCCAGTTGTCTGTTACCTCTTGATGGGTCAAAGGAAGAGCTGCAGCAACATCCTCCAGCCTGAGGGTCTTTTCCCAACCAGTAAAGGGAGTCTGATCCAAGATAGGGATACCAAGCAGATCAGAGAACTCTTCCAGGGTAGGGACCAGCTGGAAGTCTTGAAAGGTGAAGCACTGGTACAGAGGGTCATAGAACTGGGTCAGAACACTCATCAACTGTTGATCCCGCTTTGCAGTGACTAAACTGAGGAGAGAACCATGCCTCTGAATGAAGGAAGTGGTATTTGGAATCCTGCTAACTAACTCTTCAAGCAACTCAGGTGAGTGAACAAAGTTGAACCGGATAGTATTCCTTCGCATAGGCATCATGGTGTCCTACAAAACAGAGCAAAGGTGAAACCCTCTTGTCTTTGAAATGGTCAGTCCTTATGCAGGATGCATGCCATGCTCATGATGTTATGATGTTATGATAAAGCACACCACAAATAGATACACAGGCAAACATGGTAAGGCACACAAGTCACACAAAGCAAGCCCTTAAAGTTTAGGCCAGCATGAGGTCTAGGTACTACCCTCTTTCAGTTTGTTGGTCCATACCTGTCCTATCAAAGTAACCGGGTTCTTAGAGGATCCCCATATCATTGACTACCCTCAATCGGTCATAACTCCAGCATCGCAATCTTTTCTTGCGGCCAGAACCATCACGAGAGTTTAGCCTCAATGGGCGTAGCATACTGCTACTGTTCTAATGGCCAAGTTGTGTCATTTTAAGGTTCTAAGGTTGTTGGTGCTTAATGACTCCTTAGAAGACCCATATTCTCCTCGTTGCAACACAAGGGATATCGGTACAGACCAAGGTGCCACACCAATGTAGCCACTGCTTCACCCGTGTCGGTCTACGCCGGACAGGTCCCTCACAGCTTATGCTACCTAAACAGGGTACCCCCAGATCCGGGTTAGGATCTATGTAACTCCCATGCAACCCACAAATTTAAAGCAGACAAGTCAATACAATTGAAAACACAGTGATCTTAGTCCTAAGGTACACCTCACTTTATAAATTATCCCCAGCAGAGTCGCCAGTTCTGTGATCGGTGGATCTAGAACTGACTGTTTAACGCTGGTTCGCGAAATGTCGCGGAAGCAAGAGTCGCCACCGTCTTTTATTTTCTCCAAATGGAAAGGACAAAAGCACAGAAAAATTCCTTAAAGAGATTGCTCTCGGTTCGGGAGGTAGATTATAGAAAGGGAAGGTGTTAGCACCCTTTCTATCCATGGTTATCCATGGGCTCTTAGATACTTGCTCATTTGTGTTTTCAAAAGGTTTATTTGATTTTCAATTGTGTGTGGGTTTTGAAAAAAAGTTCGTTTGAAAACTTCTAGGTAACTCTTGTATCAGTCCTCAAGAGTGTATGAAGTATTGTTTGAAAACTTTTTGAAAGTGTAAGGTGTGAAAAGTATTTTTTTTGTTTTGAAATTTAGAGCAAGTATCTACGAGAACCTACCTACCCTAAGGAATTCGTCTGTGTAAATGTCCTCTAGAGTAGTGCCATCCCACCATTGAGAGGTAGGTAGCACCACCGTTGGAGGTGTTCGGGTCAATTCGAAGGTTTGGGACATGGTGATCACCGGAGCAATAGGAAGACACCTTAGAAGCTACCCTCATGCCAGGTTCCCGGATCATGAGGACTTACTAAGACATCCTCTACTCGACGATCACCTTTCGAGGGGCAAGGCAACAGTGAAGCGTACCCTAGGGATGGTGTGTGAATTGTGTGTCATTTTCAGTTTATTGTTTGTCTTGTCATGTATTGGTGATCTACGTTTTGATTTTATTTTTGGGCATTCATTCTTTCATGTGATTGTTTAACAGTTAAAGGTGCGGGAATTTAAAGTGCGGAAAAGATAAAAGGTCCTACGCTATTACAAGGGCGCGGGTCTACAACGCCAAATTAATCCAGACCCGATTTAAAATAAAGTATAGAAAATAAATGTCTAATTGACTATTACAGGGCTTTGGAGCAAGTACATTATATTCACAAAAAGAAATAAATAAAACGCGCGAAACAAAAATGTAATCGAATGCGAGGGCGTTGAACCCTTTAAAGGAATTAAAATAAAATTAATAAAATAATTAAATTAAATAAAGGCAATGACTTATTTTTGTGTTTTTTGTATTTATGACATTAAAGAAAATTAAATTAATTAAAAGTCAAATAATTCTAGTTCTAATTGTTTTTTAATTTATTAAAGAAAATGCATTAAAGTTAAAAACCTAGAATTAAAACTAAATTAATTATAAAATTTATTTACAAAATTAATGGTTAATGATACTTATCATAAAAATATTTAATTAATTAAAAAAAAAGGGTAAAAAGTGCTAAAGGTCTATTTTTATTATTTTTTTAATTATTGAGAAAAAGAATATTAACAACCTAAAATTAAAACTTTATTAATTATGGGATTTATTTACAAAAGAAAAAAAAAGTCATTGATGAATTAAAATAAAACATATTTTTGTTCTTTTATGATTTTTTCCTGATTTTTATTGTTTTGGTGTTTTTTATATTATTTGTTATGTTAAAAAATATTGTTTTGAAAAATTAAATGGAAATTAAACAAGCAAATAAAAATAAAAAAAAGAGAAATAGGAGAGGGCAAACCAAGGGGGTGTTATTTTCAAACTGGAGGTAAGACTTTAGCAATTTAGGCCCATCTATCCTGGCCTGATTGACTTTCGTGGCTAGCATGTGGCACCTTTGACTGCAGCTTATCCTGTTCCTCAGATCGTGGCCTTTGATTGAATCCAGTAGGACGCGTGGGCGTTTGATTTTGAAGGCGTACAATGGTCCACTATGTTGAATCTGCACATGAACATTATATGGAGAAAAATATGAAAGGGGGTGAGGACCTGGGGCTCGAACCCAGGTCATGAACGTTGCCAACGCATATGCTTACCACTGAACCATTTTGTTTATCTGTAAATTAAATAATCAACAATCAATATAAAATAAAACAACACGCTAGTGGATTTTTAGCGCGCGTTTTTGAACCAGCCAACCATTGCTTTACAACTCAGCATCTTCTTCCTCGCTTTGCTTATTTCCTGAAACATGAAAAGAAGAAGCAACGGTTTTTTGACCGTTCCCAAAAGTGACATTACAAGAAATAGCGATTAGGCCGTGGTGGGAAAGTAATAGGGCGCGATGGTCTAAATCCACTCAGTGGAAGGCCCTGATTTCAATGGTAGCAATCTTAGGCTCCAATTGTTCCTTGAGTGAAAAGCCCTAAATTTTCAAGCCTGAAACCCTAAAATATGATAATGGTGGTTTCTTCGTTTTTGCACGAAACTCCAATCAAACTATGCTGTTAGCTTGCAAACATCATTCTAAACACAAAAACAACCATGAAACATGTTAAAAATGCATGAATGATGGAAAACGATTTTAGAATTTTCCTTACCAACTTCAATGGTGATTTCATGATTTCTTAAGTATGGGGCTTGGTGAATGATTGGAAAACGTTCTATGGTCCTCAAGGAAGGTGTTTGAACAACTCTTTTGCCTTGAATCAACCTCTAGCCTTGTTTTCAGTTTTAAAAAAAAATGGCCAAAAATGTGAGTTTTCTTTTTGTGTTTATGCGCAGCTTAGGTCCCAATTTGGTTTCTGATCACTTGTATATACCTTAGGCAATGTGTATGAAGAGGAATTATGGCTCCATAATGTATAGCATTCAAGTTCAAAATCCTCCATAAACCTCCATAACTAAACTTCCTTTTTTGACTCATTTTTGAATTCTTGCTCTATTTGGCCCTTTGCACGAATTTGGCATATGCTTAAAGGTGATTCAAGACCCATCAAAGTCAAATATACTCTTTAATTAGGCTTTTTGATTTTCCTTTGATTTTAAAAGATTTAAAATTAATTAAATCTAATAAAATCAATAAAAAATGAAAAAATTAATTAAAAAATTTGAAATAAAAGGTGGGACACGTGGGAAGCATGGCCAAGTTAATTCAAGTGGAAAAC
Source organism: Vicia faba (assembly GCA_948472305.1). NCBI lineage: Eukaryota > Viridiplantae > Streptophyta > Magnoliopsida > Fabales > Fabaceae > Vicia > Vicia faba. The sequence continues at coordinate 776,154,804 of OX451741.1, read as the reverse complement.
GTGGGCCCCTTTTGTCAAAAATGAAATTTCAAGGATAAATGATTTTGGCCATTTCACAAAAATTTCCCAACTTCTCCAATGCATATCTTGCTCAATTTTTAAGCTTTGCTCATGTTCTTGGACATTTTGGAAAGGTCTTTGAGTCCTCTAACCAATGTCTTTGGTCCCATGTCATTTTGATTTACCAATCTCAAGTTATGGCCTTTGACTTAAAGTCCCTTTTTGTTGACTTTTGAAAATGACCTATAATGTTGAAATTGATAACTTTTTGTGAGAGCATTTCTTGGACTTGGAGTGTGAAGATGAGTTGTAGGAAATGTCTTCCCCTTCAAAATGAGCATTGGATGGGATTTTTCTGATGAACCATGAAAAAGTTATGCCTTGGTCAAGTTACAGTTGACTTTTCAGCTGTCCAAAAATAGAAACTTTTGCATCTTGATGATTTTTGAGCCATACTTTGAGAATCATGATCAAGCATTGATAAAATGATGTTTGTGGCTTCAAAATGAGATGTTGACCAAAAATTTGAACTTTTGTCTGTCAAATGACCATTTTGCCCCTACAGTTGACTGTAGTGCAATTAGGTTTTTTGACTGTACAATTTTGTGCTGAAAGTCTTGAGACTTGATATGAGGATGCTTGACCATATTTATAGGCATGTGGGACTTGATTGGACCCTTGGAAACTTCATTTTCTTGATCAGGACCAAAACCCTAATTTTGACTGTTCATGAGACTCTTACACTATGCAACCCTTGGGGAATTTTGAAGCTTGTCTTGGCAAATCTTTGAAGAATATGGGAGGGCAAATTTTGGGGTACAACACTTTGTTTTGAAATGTGTTTGTGATTGGTGTGAGTTTGAAAATATTTTGAAAACGCCTTTGTTTCGGCAAAATTTGTAATTATTCTCGTCTCTATAAGAATGTATACAAAGTGTTGGTTTTAAAAATAGTTCAAAGATATGTTTGTTTTGAAGATGTTTTAAAAGTGCGAGTGTGGAGGTGGTTTTAGTTTGTGAGCAAGCAACTACAAGCGTTCTACCTACTCAAAAGATATTTGTTCTTTTCCTCCTCCTTTAGATATCCCTACCTTACCATTGATTGATAAGAAGCCCTATCTTTGGATGTGAAGGGACAAACTTGGGTCGTCGTATAGTCATAGAAGGAAACTTATGAGACGCTTTAGCAATTTTTGTAGGGACTAAGATCGTCTTACCGAAGGCAACATCGAAGGGTCATCAAGGGACTACGATCTTTTTATCGAGGGTCTTTGCTAAAGCATTCGATATTCAAGGGACATGACTATTTATTCGTAGGAAACAAGTAGGATTACCTTAAAGGTGCGCATGTGTGAATTGTGGTTCGATTGCATGCATTTTTGTCTTTGAGATTAGGGTTTTCTAATGGTTGATTTTATCTTGCCATACACACCCTAATTACTAAAAATTATATTAAAGCGATAAATTGCGAGAATTAAAATCCTAAGCTATTACATCACTTGGGGGATGGGGGTACAATTTACAAATGGGGATGAAATAAGCTTAATTATTACAACCATATTGAATAGCGATGAAGAAAATATATAGAAAATATAAAATACATGCATCTATGCATCAACACATAACCCTTCTTGTTCATGTAAAACCAAAATCAACTCAGTATGAGTTGATACATAATGGTATGTGTCGACTCATTTCTTGTTTATGTCAACACATTCATGTTTTGTGTCGACTCATACACCTTTTGTCTTTCTGTTTTTGGGTCTGGATAGCAGTATGCATCGACTCATATGAGTATGCATCGACTCATATGAGTATGCATCGACTCATGCTGGATTTTTTTTAGCTCTAACATTGTTCTATTGTTTGTACAGGTCAGTTCACAACATAGTATTGACAAAAATGAAAAATAAGTAAATGGTTAGATTCAAAAGGCAATGCTTACTACATTTATCTTTAACAATGAATTACTAATGATATTTGAAATGAAAAGCTCAAAGTTAAGAAGACTCACCTTGAGACTGCGATTTGTTTTGAATCTGAACCTCTTTCAAGATGCTGTAGTGGCTTCAATGAACCTCCAAGAAGCTTCTCCAAGCCTTCCTTTGTATTGAAAATTGCTGAACCAACTCCAACCCAGTCAAGTTATACAATACTGTCTTTTATTTGTGTTTGAAAGGTGATGATAATGTAACTACAGAAACTGTTCTTGTGTTTGAACAATCTCTATATGATATGAAGGGTTTGGATGGCTGGTTTATGGGAGAGCTTGCAAGGTGGAATAATGGATTGAGGTTTCGTTTTTCTGAATGAAGATAGAGCTGAAGATGAGCAGAAATTACAAGAAAAGTTCTGTTAGATTTTTCAAAACTCTCTATTCTCTCTCTATCAATCATTTTTTTTGTGTCTTGAAAATAGTTTATTTGTAGATGAAGTTTGGTTGAGATTTGGGGGGGAAACAAATAAGTTTTTTTGAACTTTTTAGGTATGCTGTTTCATAGCTTTTAATATGCAGCTCTTATATGCTAATTTGGTGTAAATATGGGGACTGATATAGTGCAGGCTTGGACAACAGAACAGGTTTTGGGATCAGGTTGTGACAGTGTTTAGAGGCAGCATAGTAGGACTGGTTTTGCATAGACTATTTTGTGTAGGAACAATAGGTTTTGGACTGATATGCTTGGACTGGTTGGTGTAAACTTTGGGCTTTATTCAGCAGTAAATTGGACAACATTGTTTGTAGCATGATACAATTTTGGTTTTATGGACAACATAGTGGCAAGGTTTGAGTCAAAGGGAAAAGTTTAGCCAAGACAAAGTTTAGGATTTGTAATTTTAACTTAAAAATGCAGCTTTGTTGTTTATTTGAAAATTTGAATTATCTTGGATTGTGGTGGAGAAAAATGTCATGAGGTAATGAAATTAATCATGTATAGAAAATACTTAGAAATTTTTCCCAAGTCTTGCAAAAGTTTGATTTTTGACTTTCTTGATTTTTGATGATCAGATTTCATATTTTGCATGTCTTGATGAAATGTGATATTTGGAATTCAAATTTGACCAATAAGTCAAAGTTTGACTCTTCAGTGCACAATTGACTTTTTCATCAGTTGACCAAATTTCGTCTATCAATCCAGTGATCTCGGGAGATGGATTGAAATATGCAATTAGGTCAAAATGATGCACTTGAATCCTTGAGATAATGTTTCAAACCAAAAAGTCAAAGATTGGTCGTTCTTAGTCAAAACCCTAATTTTGACCATTTTGCCCTTTTGACGATTTGAATGATTTTCTTAGAGAATTATGATATGATCTTGATCAAATGATATAGATGAATTCAAAATGTTGATATTGGTCCAAAATCTTAAAGTGTGACGGTAGGTTGACCACATTTGACTTTTTTCTAATACAACTGATTTTAGGCCATCTGATTAATTGACTGAGCAACTTTGGTAATCCAAGACTTGAAACTTGTCGAGAGAAAACTTGAGGGTCCATAATGATCCATGGAAGTCATTTAAAACATTAGAAGTCCAACTGTCCATGTGCAAACTCAAACCCTAATTTGAGGCATCAACGTTGAGGAGATGTCTCGACCTAGTCAATACTTGTGCAAACTTGAATCATTGAAAATATTTGTGAGCAGCAACTTAAGAAAAGAGGGAAAATTTTGGGGTACAACAGCTGCCCCTGTTAAATCTTCTTAAACCTGAAGAGTTAGATTGGTGGGTCCGCCATTCGTGACTTGAAGGTGGAAGATGATTGAACACTAGAGTGCCAAAAATTTTCACTTGATGATAGGTTGGTTGATTGTGTCAGAAGTGGGTTTAAAGATGCCATTTGGAGAGGTGATAAAGAATTCGTCAGAGATGGGCTTACAAATGCCATATGGAGTGCTGGTGGTATGTTGTTTGGCGACTTCACTGGGGAAATAATTCTAACCAGAAGAGGCCTGTTGGTTGCCTATTATTAACCGGAAGATGTGTATCTATCCAGAAGAGGACTTTAGATTGTCTGTTATTAACTGGTGGGAGTGAATTCTAACCATAAGAGGTCTTTGTCTTGTTGATTGACTTTTCTTGCAAGGAAAATGGTTAGTTTTCATGCAGACGTATACATGGCGTAATGATGTTCTCAAAATAAATGAGATTGTGTTGTATGCATTTGTCATGTATGTAATATGATGTATGAATGTGAAATATTGTTGATGTGTATCTTTGTCTTGGAAAATAAATACTTGACAAATGCTGGGGAGCTCTGGGAAGTTAAATCCCGGACTGCTGTTGTAGAGTATGAAAAATACGCACATCTTCAGACTTTGTTTAGAATGTTTCTGATGGGGATTCCTGTTTTTTTGTTTGAGGAAATATCCGTTGGGGAATATTGAATTTGCTTGAGAGAAACTCTGTCGAGATTGTTGATTTCTGCTTGAGGGAAAGAGTTAAGGAGTTTTAGTTGTTTGCTGATCTACTGGGGAGTTATCTTTGATTGGAGAGAATGGGAGTTAGCTGTTATCTGATCGGATCCAGGCTTCGCAACAACTTTTCAGGGGTAATAAAGTTAACCATGATCTGGTCGGATCCCAGGCTTCGCAGCAACTTACTGGGGAAGATGAAATTAATTGTTATCTGGTCGAACTTTAGGCTTCACAGTAACTCAAACTATTATATGGTCGGACTCCAGGCTTCATAGTAATTCAAATTGTTATCTGGTCAGAATCCAGTCTTTGTAGTAAATTTTTTAGAGAGATGAATTTGGACTAGCATCTGGTCGGATTCCAGGCTTTGCAGTAACTTAGATGAAACCAAACTGTTATCTGGTTGGGTCCAGTCTTCACAATAACTTTCTTGAGAGGATAAGGTTGAAATATTATCTGGTCGGGTCCAGGCTTCACAGTAACTTGCTAGAAAGGATGAAGTTGAAATGTTATCTGGTCGGGTCCAAGCTTCGCAGTAAATTGCTGTTATCTGGTTGGATTCTAGGCTTTATAGAAATTAAAGAAGTTAAACTGTTATCTGGTCGGATTCCAGGCTCCGCAACATCTTAGATGAAATTAACTGTTATCTGGTCAGGTCCAGGCTTCGCAGTAACTTGCTAGAAAGGATGAAGTTGAACTGTTATTTGGTCGAGTCTAGGCCTCATAGTAAATTCCTGTTATCTGGTCGAATTCCAGGCTTCGCAGTAACTTAGATGAAATTAATTGTTATCTGGTCGGGTCCAGCCTTCACAGTAATTTTCTTGAGAGGATAAAGTTAACTGTTATCTGGTCGGATTCCAGGCTTTGCAGTAACTTTCTGAGATAGATGAAGTTAATTATTATCTGGTCGGATTCTAGGCTTCATAACCATTTACTGAAGTTGGTTGTTATCTGGTCGGATTCCAGGCTTTACAATAACTAATGAAAGGATGAAGTTAATTGCTATCTGGTCGGATTCCAGGCTTCGTAACCACTTACTGAAGTTGACTATTATCTGGTCGGATTCCAGGCGTTACCATAACTTACTGGGGTAGTAGTGACTCCGTCGAGGATTGCAATGACTCTACCGGGGATTAAGGGGTTTTGTCCATTAGTCTGAGGGGCCAACTCAAGCTGGAGAATTTGTAGTTTGTTGGGGAAAGAAACCCTGGCGAAGAGAATTAATTTGATGAACTGTTGGGGAAGTGTTTTCTTTAGGAAGAACTATGCAAGGTTTCTTATATAAGACTACCTTAGTCGTGGAGAGGGTTTTCAAGATATTGCAACTCTGGTTGGGGACTGCATGAATCCAGCTTTGTGGGGAGAATTTTATTGAAGTATCCATGTGGAGATATTCCAAATCCTTAAGGAGATGCTTATTTCTGTATTTAGGCATACACTTGTTAACCGTTTAATCATGTTCATATGCATATGCATATGTTCATTCAATTTTAGTCATTGGATATTTTGCACTCAAAACAGAAACAACAAAAGGTTGCACTTCAAAACATATTTGTATTAATGTCTGCCTATAAACAGGCGTTTTGATACAAGGAGACAAAGATCCTAATAAGAGGTAATCTTTGAAAGAAAGGAATACAAAGTGAAAACAAAAGTAATAGCCATGTGGAAATGATCTCGATGGGTTCCAACTCTGCTATTGCCCCTATGTCTTTGAACATCATGCCTTGCTGTTGAAAGAAGTTAATTGAATTGATCTCAGACCTTTTGAAATTTTGACCTTGGTAATAAAGCTGGTAGCAGATATCCAATGGGACATAGTCGTACGCTTTAATCCCTAACTTTTTCCTGGACCGCCCTTTCGGGTTTTCAGTCCACCAGGATACCCATTTTTACCCAAGCCGCCCTTTCGGGTTTTCGACTTGCCGGGTGTATAATCTTTTGTGTATATCCCTTACTTTTTCCAGAACCTCTTTGGTTCTCCAGGATGCCCTTATTTTTTGCCTATGTATGTCAACCTAGCGGGTCAATATTTTATGCGTAGTATTTTTTGACTATGTTTGTGTTCACTGGATGTGGAAAATCTTTGTTGTCCATAGTAGTTAGCATCATGGCACCACCAGAGAATACTTTTTTGAAAACAAATGTCCCTTCGTATATGGGAGTCCATTTGCTGCTGGGATCGCCTTGTGGAATAATGATGTGCTTGATTACCAAGTCGCCAGTCTGATACACTTGAGGCTTGATCTTTGTTTTTGAAAGACTTGATCATGCGTTTTTGATATATTTGACCATGACAAACAATAACCAGTCTCTTCTCGTCAATCAAATTCAATTGATCCAACCTGGTCTAAATCCATTCATCTTCGCCTATATCTGTTTCTTTCATAATCCTTAGGGAAGGGATCTGAACTTCAACAGGCAGGACAACTTTCATACCATAGGCAAAAGAGAAAGGAGTTGCCCCAGTTGACATTTGAGTTGAACTACGGTAGCCATCAAGAGAAAATGATAGCATCTCATGCCAGTCTTTGTTGGTTACTACCATTTTTTTGCACAATCTTCTTTATGCTTTTATTGGCAGCTTCCACTGCGCCATTCATCTTAGGTATGTATGGAGAAGAATTGTGATGCTTGATTTTGAACTGAATGCAAAGATCCGTAATCATAACATTGTTGATATTGATTCCATTGTCAGTGATGATCCTTTCGGGAATACTATAACGGCAGATGAGGTTATGCTTGATAAACCTGGATATAACATTCTTCGTGACTGGGGAAAATGAAGTAGCTTTGACCTATTTGGTAAAGTAATCAATAGCAACAAGGATGAAACAATGTCCATTGGAAGCAGTGGGTTTGATCTATCCAATCATGTTAATCCCACCCATTGCAAACGGTCACAGAGCAGTCATGACGTTCAAAGGAATTGGAGGCATGTGAACCTTGTCGACATAGATTTGACACTTATGACAAGTCCTTGAGTGATGGTGACAATCAGTTTCCATAGTTGACCAATAATATCTAGACCTCAGAATCTTCTTGGCCATAGTGTGTTCACTAGAGTGAGTCCCAAAGAGACCATCATACATGTCTTCCATGATCTTCTCTGCCTCCTTCTTGTCCATACCACCGAAGTAGAGTAGAATCATGGTCACGCTTGTACAGGATTCCATTTCTTAGGAAGAATTTGGATGAAAGTCTTCTCAAAAATTTCTTATCATTAATGGAAGCTCCTTCAGGATACTCTTGTTCTTCAAGATATCTCCTTACTTCATGGTACCATGGCTTCTCTTTGTCAGTGTCAAGTTCATAATAGTGTGCAGGTTTGTCAAATCTTTTGATTGTAATTCTGGGAGCTTCATTGTCCCAATTAACCTTGAACATGGAAGACATTGTTGCTAGGGCATCTGCCAACTGATTTTCTTCTCTTAGGAAGTGTTCAAAAGTAACGTCCTCAAAGTATGGGATCAGAGTTAGCACAAGCTCTTTGTAAGGGATCATATTAGGGTGTTTGGTATCTCATTCTACTTTAACTTGACTGATCACTAGAGCAGAATCTCTGTATACATCCAAGAACTTGATCCTTAAGTCAATGGCAGCCCTTAGACCCAAGATGCATGTCGCATACTCAGCCATGTTATTTGTACAGTCGAAGCATAGCCTAGCAGTGAAAGGTGTATGGCAACCTTCAGGAGAAATAATCACAACACCAATTCCATTACCCAGCGCGTTGGAAGCCCCATTAAAACCATAGTCCATCGGGATCCTTGTTCAGGTTCGTCATACAGTCTAAGATTTTCACAATCAGTTATTAGCATGATATTCTCGTTCGGGAATTCAAAGTTCATGGATTGGTAGTCGTCAACAGCTTGATGTGCCAAATGACCCGCCAATACACTCCCTTTGATTCCCTTTTGTGTAGTGTATTGGATATCATACCCGGTCAAGATCATTTTCCATCTAGCTATTCGTCCGGAGAGAGCTGGTTTCTCAAAGATATACTTGATAGGGTCCATCTTAGAAATCAACAAAGTGGTGTGAGTCAACATATACTGTCTTAGCCGGCGAGCAGCCCGTGCCAGAGCGCAACAAGTTTTCTCGAGCAGTGAATATCTGGTTTCACAGTCGGTAAACTTTTTGCTCAGGTAGTATATTACATGCTATTTTCGCCAGACTCGTCATGTTGGCCCAACACACACCCCATTGAATTCTCTAATACAGTCAAGTACATACTCAGAGGTCTTCCTTCAACTGGAGGCATCAGAATGAGAGATTCTTATAAATATTCTTTGATCTTATCAAAAGTTGCTTGGCAGTCGTTGTTCCATCTGACTACTTGATCTTTCTTCAAGAGTTTGAAGATTGGCTCACAAGTAGCAGTTAGGTGAGATATGAATCGAGCAATGTAGTTAAGTCGACCCGAGAAACCTCTGACTTCCTTCTCAGAGCGGGGAGCTGGCATTTCTTATATGGATTTAACCTTCATAGGATTAACTTCAATGCCTTTTCTTCTGACGATAAAGCCTAAAACTTTTCCAGATCTTACTCTGAAAGTGCACTTGTTAGGATTCAACCTTAGCTTGTATTTATTCAACCTTTCAAACAACTTATGAAGATGATCAAGATGTTGTTCTTCAGTTTGCAACCGTGCGATCATATTATCAACGAAGACTTCTATCTCATGATGGATCATGCCATGGAATAGGGATACCATAACTCATGGAATAAGGCATGACTTTGTAACAAAAGGTGCCCCATTGTGTAACAAAGGTGGTTTTCTCCATGTCCTCGGGAGCCATCTTGATTTGATTATAGCTAGAGAAACCATCCATGAAAGAGAAGACTTTGTGTTAAGCTGTGTTGTCGACCAGGACGTCAATATGTGGTAGCAGGAAATCATCTTTGGGGCTTTCCTTATTCAAATCTCTATAGTCTACACACATACAAACCTTCCCATCTTTCTTAGGTGTAGGGACCATATTTTCAACCCATTGAGGATACAATGTCATAGCCAGGAAACCTGCATTGAATTGCTTCATTACCTCAACTTTTATCTTTTCAGACATATCTGGCCGCATACGACGCACTTTTTGCTTGACTAGAGGACAATCTTGCTTTATTGGTAGACGATGAACCACAATGTCAGTATCCATCCCCGACATATCTTCATATGACCAAGCAAACACCTCAACATAGTCATTCAACATCTGTACCAATCTGCCTTTGAATCCGTCTTCCAAATTGGCGCCGATCTTAACCTCTTTCTTGTCTTTCTCAGTACCTAGGTTGATCACTTAAACTCACTCTTCATGAGGTTAAATGGCCTTTTCCTCTTGCATCAGAAGTCTGGCTGATTCCCCAGGTATTTCGCAATCTTCTTCACCTTCATCTTTGGCTTGGTTGATTGGATGTTCAAAGTCATAACTAGCAATAACAGAGTCGTTGGCAATGAGATCTGGAGTGGATGAGGATCTGCAGATGTGTGTGTGTGTTCATGTAAAATAAATGGCTATTTTGAAAATGCAAATAAGAAAAGAAAGACAATAAGCGCAAAATTTGAATGCAAAAGGTCCAACATTTTTCATTGAATGATCATATGGCACACGAAAATGAACCAACCCTTAACAAATGGACCATGATGCCCCGGGTAAGGCACTTGGTTTAAAGTCATTGTTTGGAATTTAAATTATAGATAAAAGCTCTTGAATTGACAAAGTAATAAATAGTAATTACTCCTCGTCGAAGGAGATGGGAATGAAATCCTTTGCATGCCAGTTGTCGAGTCCTTTATCGGCAGTCGGGTAGATCCATTTATCAATGTCGTACTCATCCTTAGAGTCTCCAATAGCATTCACTCCATGATTACCAATGCGAAGAGGTGGTTTTCCTATGCGAGCGCATCTGACCTCCCTTTGAGCTTTGGCAGTGAAACCCATCCCAAACTTGTCTGCTTTGAAAGGATGTGAGTTGTCCCTAAATAGTACAGTTTCCATTTTCAACCGCAGTGCGAGCATCTTTGAATGAAACCATTCTTGGCGCAACTTGATGAGTTTTTGGAATATCATAAGAGATTTTGGTGGTAGCAACCATGGGAGGAACCACTTCAAAAGCTTGGCAAAGTGTCTCTATAAACTCACCGTCCATCTCCACATACTTGAGCGAATTCAAGTGGCTAACCATGAATTCTTCTTCACCACAAACAGTAACAATCTTCCCCTTGACTGGGTATTTCAACTTTTGGTGAGGGTGGATGTCACTGCCCCTGCCCCATGTATCCAAGGGTGTCCAAGTAAACATGAATAGGCGGGAGGTATATCTATCACGTAAAAGGTAGAGTTGAAAACTTGCGAACCAACTTTAATGGGGAGATCAACTTCTCCAAGTACCATCCTCTTGGATCCATCAAAAGCCCTCACAACTATGTCACTTGGTTTTAACACCAAACCTTCGCAATCTAACTGGTCCAAGGCACCTTTGGGTATAACATTTAGAGAGGAACCAGTATCAACCAAGACATGGGCCAGGGTAGTTCCTTTGCACTCAATAGAGACATGCAAGGCCTTGTTATGATTACTTCCAACTGGTGTCAAGTCGGCATCAGAGAACCCCAATCCATTGTTGGCAGTCAGACTTGCCACATAGTTTTCAAATTGATCAGTTGTGGTCTGTTGTGGAACATGCGCTTTCTTTAAAAATTTGATTAAAGCTTGGGCAAGAGCATCGAAACAAAGAAACAAAGACAACATAGAGATCTTTGAGGGGGTTTGCCCCAGTTTCTCTACTATCTTGAAATCACTCTTTTTTATAATCGTCAAGATTTCTTCCATTTCTTGGGTGGAAGGTTCCTCAGCAGCAATGTCTTTGGCAGGTGCCTCTATCCTAGTAGGCTCAATCACTTTATCTTTACCCCTAGTGTCAGTACTAAGCTTATCAATGGTAATGCGGACATGTGTCGTTGTAGTAGTTGACGGTGAAATGATAGGAGAGAATGCTCTCCCCGTTCTCGTTACCCTTCTAGAACCAACAATATTTGTAACATCATCATTTTTGTCTTCATTGATCCAAGAATCTTGCTTAATTCCATGATAGTAAACTTCAGCACCATAATTCCAAGGGACTGCTTTTTCGAAGGAGTAAGGAATTGGACCAGGAGCAGTAATTATCAAGGTAGAAATCGTTGGTTCATTTGTAATCCTAATAGGACCCTTTGAAGAGATCCTAAGAGGCTTATTGGAAATGGTTATGATAGAAACGTCTTCAGTTTTATCGGTCAAACTTTTGATGGTCAGAGTTCTTTTGAACATGATTTCATGACTATGGATCAGGCGTTAAACACCTTCTTTCATCCATTTGCATTCATTAACTTGTTTGGCGCAACAAATACAGTCTTTCAAACAGCCAGGGAAAACCCCAGCTCTTAGCAGATTCTCTTTAACAACGGTCAGAGGAGTAGTCAAATCTTCAACGGAGGAAACAAAAACAGTGCTTTCAATTGCATTGACACCTTTTCCATGATTTAGCATTGGTGGAGTTATAACATTTGGAGTTGTTGGTGGATCAAACTCAATAGTCTTATTGTTGATAAGATCTTGAATTTTGTTTTTTAGAGCCTAACATTGATCAGTATCATGCCCAGAGCTATTGGAATGATATGCGCATTTTTCATTAGGATTGTACTTTAGTGACGAAACATTGGGATTTGATGGTGGATCACGTAATGTTACCAAGTTGGCCTTCAACAGGTGTTGCAAGGCTTGGGATAATGACATGTTAATCCTTGCGGACTGTCTTCTTGGGATCGTAGGTCGTTGATGATTGGGTTGTTATGGTTGTCTTTGAGTAAATAGAGGGTTGGAGATCAAAACAACATTAACAGATGAACAATGATCCTTCTTGGTATAGGCCCTTGACCCATATAAATCATTGGCTTCTTTCTTTCCAGTAAAGGGCTTCTTTATAGTGTTTGATGTAAAAGCAAATGTCATGGGAATTTTTCCACTCTTGATACCACTCTCGACCCTTTCACCAGTCAGAATTAACTCAGTGAAACCAGACAATGAGCTCCCAATTAACAAATTGAAAAATGGGCAAGTTAATATTCCCATGAACATGTCCACCAACTCCCTATCATTTAGTGGTGGTCGAACTCTACTAGCAAGGTCCCTCCATTTTTACGCATACTCTTTAAACCCTTCATTAGTACCCATTTTTAATCCTTGGAGTTGAACTCTAGTCGGTGCCAAATCAGTGTTGTACTGATATTGACAGTAGAAAGCAGTGGCCAGATCTTCCCAAGTATGAATGTTGGAACCCTTCAACTGGTAAAACCATTCCAACTGAGTCCCAAACAGACTCTCTTGAAAGAAATGTACCCACCATTTCTTGTCAGTGGTATGTGGTTGTATCTTGCGGGCGTAGGACCTCAAGTGAAGTTTTGGGCATGAAACTCTGTCATACTTAGCAAAGATTGGAATTTTGAACTTGTGGGGGATGAGTACCCCAGGAACTAAGCCCAAATCACCAAAATCCAAACCAGGCACAACTTGAATTTCCACAGCTTTCAACCTCTCTTCCAGTTGCTTGTACTTATCCTCAGCCAGTGGATACTGTTCATCAAAGTAATCTTCACCCTCAGAAGCTTGATCGTTTGCACCCCCAACATGGGTGCTCCTTGCATCTTCATTCTGATTTTCATCCTCCTCGGATGACTCTTCAACCACTTGTACTTGACAGACGGGACCTTTAAACCTTTTCCCCATGTTGACCAGTGCTTTCTTCTTGGTCTTCTTTTTGGCCACTAGAAGTGACATCAACTCTTGTTGTCCTTTGGCCAGAGTCAATAACGTTTCTTGGAATTAAGAATTCTATTTCTACAAGTCTTTCACGGTTTTCTCGATATCCATCTTACTGAAATAAATAGTAGAAAGATGAGGAAACTTGTGTCTGAAAACCTGCTTATGTTATGATGCATGGAATGCATATGCAAATGATTTCAAGGATTTTTAAGTGTTAAGTTTTTTTAGACAAAGAGGGAACAAACATTAATTGCATTAATAAGTTCAAACGGTTACAAGATTCCTCTTGGGTTTACAAATGGAAGAAACAAAGATAATACAAAATAAACTCCTAAAACAAAAAAGGACTCAAGCTTCCCATGAGCGCATCCTCTTCGATGCAATGTAAGCATTCAAACTCCGTTCTTCATGAAATTGTCTTATGAGCTCCAAAATCTTCTTCTCACTTGCGTAGAACTGGGTTTCAAAGGTGTCTCACTCCCCTTTGAGTTGAATCCAAGATCTTTGAAATTCTTCGAGAGTAGTTGGCATGTCAGGATAAAGAATAGTTTAAGGGGTGTCTCCCTTAGTAACATGCTCTATAGTGATAGGTATAATGGCCTCATAAGGCATCATGAAGTTTTGAGCGCAAGCTCGCACCCACTTGAGATAAGTTTCCAAAGGAATGGAGTTATTAAGCCCCAAGGTTTTTCTATCAACTTTGTTCACCATGCCCCAAGCTCGTATGAATCTATGACGATAACCTTGGACATCGCTCTCGTAGTAAAATACAATTCCTTAGACAAGTTCATCATGAGGACCATCCCTCATAGCATACCCAAAATGTCGCAAAACCAAAAAAAGGATTATAGGTTATTCCTCCACTAATGCCAAGGAGAGGGACATTAGGAAATTCCCCATAACGATTAATGATGATAACGTCCTCCAAAGATCAAAAACACCAAAGAATATCCAAATGCGTGAGTGACATCAACCTATTATACCATCTCATGCCTTTCTCATTCTTTAAAACAGATCAGGGAAGGTGTGAAATAAACCATTTAGCCAACATAGGAATGCAACCATACGAATTCCCCTTTTCTTCATGGTGCGAGCGTGAAGAGAATTCAAGATAACCCCGAGTAAGGTAGGCACCAGATTGCAAGATAGAAAAACTTTGACTGTATTCACATCTATGAGTTGGTCTGGGTTAGGAAATAGTACCATCCCATAGATGATAAGAGCCAACACTTATGCAAAGGCTTGTAAATCTAGAGCATCCCATAAATATTGAGCCTTCTCAAACAAAAACTTGGCTAGAAACCCTTTGACACCACTTCTTGTTTTCCAATTGGCCACAACGTTGGACCGTTGCAAATGTAGAGCTCGAGCAATCTCCTCAGGTCTTGGTTCTCTTTCAATACTGGTGAAGGGTAATTGATCAAGATTATGTATCCCCAAGAGTTGAGAAAATTCTTCCATGGTAGGCACTAGTTGATAATCAGGAAATGTGAAACAATGGTGTTTAGGATCAAAGAATTGAAAAAGCATACGTACCATGTTATTGTACCCTAAAATTTTCCCTCTCATTTTTCTCAAGGCATGCCCATTGAGGTCCCCAACTTTCCCAAGAATGACTAAGAATTGACCAGGCTAATTCTCCTCCTAAGGCAATGAACCTCTAACTAGGGTTTTCAATTTTTATCAAGATGAGTGAGCTCCAAATGTCTAAAGTGTTTTCCATGGTCCAAATATGCCTTCAAGATTGTCTATGCCAAGTTTCATGCCTTGCACAACAAGTTTTCTCAGTCAATTGCCCAAATGTTTGAAAATCAACTGTATTAGGTCAAAAGTCAATTGTGGCCCAAATATAGTCAAACTTCATGTTTTTGGTCAACATCAACATTTTGAAATAATATCCATCATTTGATCAAGGGTTCAACTTGATTCCTCAAGAAATGCTCCTAATTCATCAAAAGTCAAGAATTGCTAATTAGGATTTCTATAGGAAAAGTCAACCAAACTTTGACCAGGCATAACTTTCATATACTTCATCCATTCCCTCCCCCCCCCTAAAAAAGCTCATATTGAAGAGAATCTCATTCCCTACAAATTCTCTTCAGCCCTCAAGTCCAAGAAATGCACCATTTAAAAGATACAAGCTCATACATTACAGGTCATTTTTAGAAAGTCAACAAAAACCACTTTTTGCCAAGACCTTTTACATCAAGATAAAATTTATCCAAAAATTCTAATATCATCATCATGAGATAAAAATTGAGCAAGTTATGGCTTTCCCAAGTTGGAAAAATTTGGGAATTTTCAAGAATTATGCATTGAGCAAATTTGAAGTTTTAAGGCAAGGGCTCAATTTCTTGGACTTCAAGCATCTTCCTAAGTTTATAGAGGACCTATAAAATTATTCTTTCCA
Organism: Vicia faba; assembly: GCA_948472305.1. NCBI lineage: Eukaryota > Viridiplantae > Streptophyta > Magnoliopsida > Fabales > Fabaceae > Vicia > Vicia faba. The sequence continues at coordinate 776,139,180 of OX451741.1, read as the reverse complement.
TGCCTTGCATTTGCTAACTATTTTATTCATATTTATTTTAATTTATTTCAAATAAATATAAAATAAAATGTATAAAATAATTGGAAATGGGCTTTGAGCTTTGGGTTGATGTTTGGGAAAGTCTAGGCCCATAAAATTTCGTGCAAAGGTGTCCACATTCATTCAAATTCAAAAAAGGACAAGTTTCCTTGTTTTTGGCCAAAGTTACAAATTTCATTCATGGCTTTGAAACGTTTGCTTTAAGGTTATTTAAACCTTTGTTTTGTTGTCTCCTCATTCCTCTTTATATAAACAAGCATCTAGCAAGCATTTCAGGGGGCCTACACAGCCTAGAGAGAGCTCTACCATTTTTGAAAAATTATCAAAAGTGGTAAAAATTTGAAACCCACTTTGCAGGTACTTTTGGTCCGAACTAGTAATCATACATTGCTCTTGAGGTTTCTAGGGACTTGTTCCAACCATCCTCAAAGCTTGCAAGGTCCTAGATCACTGGATCCAAGCTATCACCATTTTGGTATAATCTCAAATTCGAATCTCTATTTTTATTAATTGTTGAATGTCCTAATATGTGTATATGAGTTCCTGGATATCTGTTGTACCCCAAAATTTTCCCTCTCATTTTTCAAATAATCTCTCACAAGATTTCCTTGGATTCAAGATTGCACAGGGCTTGATCAGCTCAAGACACCTCTTCTAGCACTGATGACTGAAAATTAGTGTCTGAGTTTGCACAAAGACAATTGAAATTTTAATGCCTCATATGACTTTCATGGATCATGTTGGACTCTCAAGATTGCTCATGTCAAGTTTCAAGTCTTGGATCACATTTTTGCTCAGTTAATTGATCAATTGACCTAAAATTAGTTGTATTGGGACAAAAAGTCAATTATGTTCAATTTACAGTCAAACTTTATACTTTTTGATCCATATCAACATCATAAACTCATACATGTCATTTGATCAAGTTTGGATTACAATTCCTCAAGTAATTGGATCAGATCATCAAACGGGCAAAATTGTCAAAATTAGGGTTTTGACTGAGAAGGTGTAATTTCTAATTTTTGACTTAGCAAATGATTGATTGGTTTGAGACATGATCTCTAGGTTTCAAATGCATCATTTTTTCCTAATGGCAAGGCTTAAAACATTGCTCAAGATCAATTAATTGACAGATGAATTTTCTGTCAACTGATCAAAAGTCAACTATACACTGAAAAGTCAAACTTTGACTTTTGGGTCAAAATCAAGTGTCAAAGATTACAATTTATCAAAACATGTTAAAATATGAAACTTGTTCATCAAGAAATAAAAAATTCAAGATTTCATTTTGAAAAGTCAAAATTTCTAAACATAGAAATTTTTCGAAGTGTTGAAAACTTCATATTTTTCATAACTTTGAGCAAAATATTCACCATGATACAAGATGATTCAAAGGAAACTTCCAACATGAAAGTTGTATATCTCAATGAGATATAAAACATTGTAGAACATAACTTCTCCTAGAAATTCATGGATTTCAAGTTATGATTTTATGAATACATGTTCATGAAACTTGGAAAATTAGTGAAATTTTGCCCTAATTTAGGCAGGATTTTGACCTAACTTCATGGAAATTTTTCACATAGTTCCAAGAGGAATTTTCAAAAATGTCCAACGCAGAGGTTGTATAGTATGTTACAAGCTTTCCAAAATGTATAAGAACTCATTGAGATCATGCTTGAGCTAAGATAATCAAAGGCAAGAAGTTGGGGTTTCAAACTTGTTTTTCAAGTCATTTTCATGATGAAAACATTTGATCCAATCCACACCCATGCTGCATAAATCTTACTTTGAAGGCTTCTAACCTCTAAATCTATCCATAATCAGAAGATAACACAACTATTTGAGCTATGATCCAAGTGCTTGAGTCATTGTCCAAGTGATTATTCCATTAATGGAACAAAGTTCACACTTCCATTTTGGAAAAGTGACTTTAATCACAAAGTCAATGCATAAAGCTCCTAACTTGTTTCATCTGAACACAAGCAAAGTCAAAAACTAAAATCAACATGGCTAGAACCTCCTACCAACTCATACCACGCTTGTACAACATATTGAAACTTGTTTTCCCACTTTTCTTCAAAATCAATTAACATAGCCATAACTTTATATCTCACAAATATGTCAACTTCAAACCCTAAGACCTCTTGCTTGCAACTATACAAGTAATTTGCAAGCAAACACAAGATTTGAAACACTCCCAAGCTCCCTGAAAACTCATATTGCATAAAAACTCCATTGTTGTGCAGAACCTGACCAAAAAACTTCCATCTCTCAAACCACTTATGAGTTTTCTCTCCAAATCATCTCAAAAGCTTCCCTACTTCAAATACAACTCATCCCAATCCCTGTTCCTAAACTGTAACACCATTTTCACCATTGTCCAAGCTCAAAAACAAAACATTGCAGTTGGACTTCTCCAGGCCATTTCAGCCACTCTCAGCTCAAGCTAAGCATTGCATTAGTTTCCTAGAGACCCAAGGAAGCTAATCTGATCATTGCAGCACCTTGAATCAAGCTGAAACTCATTTCATGATTTCTAGTTTTGAGGTATTTTTCTTGAACTTCTATCTTCTCATTTAGGCATTGTTAGGCTTGCATTTGTGAAGATAAAATGTAGACATCATTTCCCTGAAACTATACATCTCCAAAGATTTCATTTATGTTGCTTGAGTAGGGAGAATTTTGAGTTTGAACCTCTGAAAAAATTTAGGACATAACTTGGTACTGTTATAAATTCATGCTCATATTTGAGAATTAGCTTAAGTTATTTACATATTCAGAATCGTGAGGAAATTTCTAACAAGTTTGATGTTGGAAGTTTTATGAATCGATGAGAAATGAATAAGTTACAGGTCCTTTGGCTGGAGGTTGAAGATGAAGTTCATTCAGGGCAAAACTTATGTTACATATTTATTGTTTTATTTAAGTTAACTGACGTATCACCATCCCAGTGGTTAAAATGCGCACCTGTCACCTTAGGGACCTGGGTGCGAGCCCCAGTGGTACCCTTTTGGTTCTTTTTCATATTTTTTTCTCCATTTTTTGTTTGAAACAGGCGCATGGGCTCCCCCCCCCCCCCCCCCCCCCCCCCCCCGGGCTTTTTATTTTTTCTGACCTCTAACCCTTGTTTACTTGCACACCCCTGGCCCTTTAACTTATTATTTCATTTTCTTTTTTCTTTATTTTTCATATTATTTTTTATTACTATTATTATTTTTATCATTATTATTTTTATTATTACAAAAATATAAAAATATAAATTTTTTATTTATTTACACTTTTAAAAATTTGAGACAAAATTAAGATATAACAAATAAAAAAGATAAAAACTATAAATAAAAAGAGTTACATGGATAATTTATATTTTAATAGTTAATTAAATACTAAGAGTCACACAAAGTATAGCCTATCTTTAATAAGAATCATACTTTTACAAGAAATTCAAAAGAAACAATGAAAAAAATGCATCAAATTCTAACAAACTCAAAACAACATGTGGCTGGCACACAGGAATAACTTATAAAGAACATGTGATTAAGAAATTTTATACAACAACTTGACACAAATGAATTAGATTTAATTGTAATTTTGATTTTTATTCTATTTTTTAATCCTCTTATTTTAAAATTTGGAAGTTATTTATTTTAGTTTTTTGAGAATTTTAATCTCATATAAATTTGAAAGTAATTTTTAATAACATAAAATATATATTGATGATATATTTACTGTAAATTTTAAATAAAAATATCATTTTTCAACAATTTACTGTTAAACTGACACTCACACATCATTAATGTAAACGTCATTTCATTAAAAGTTGTTTACATATTTGAAGGAGATTAAAAACAAATTTTAAAATAGAGGAACTAAAACAAATATATATATATATATATATATATATATATATATATATATATATATATATATATATATATATATATATATATATATATATATATATATATATATATATATATATATATATATATATATATATATATATATATATATATATATATATATATATATATATATATATATATATATATATATATATATATATATATATATATATATATATATATATATATATATATATATATATATATATATATATATATTATATTTTCTTCATAATACAAAAAACTAAAAAACATTTTTCTTAACAAATTAATTTCTTTTTAATAATTAATATTTAGACTTAGGATTAATTATTATATTATTTTCTTTTCTTAATTAAAATTAATTTAGAACTTAGGTTTATTTTAATTGATTAACTTTAATTTTATTTTATTAATTTAAAAACCTTTTCATAAAAAAACCTAAAAAAAATCATTTTTAACTTATTTTCTTTGTTAATTAATTTAGGTTTTAATTTTGTTAATTTTAATTAATCATTTTCCTAAATTAGGTCAAAACTAAACCCCTTTCATGAAAACCAAACAAAAATCATTTTTTTTTCCATTTTTGTATTTCTACATTATTTTTTCAATTATTATACATTTATTCAATATGGTTGTAATAGTTAATTAGATTTAGTTTTTTTGCAAAATCCCCATTTGTAAATTTGTACACCCCCTCCCCTAATTATGTAATAGGTTAGTATTTTTACTTTCCGTAATTTATTGCTTTATATAAATGCTAGTAAATTAGGATTTGTATGGCAAGACTAAAATCAACAAGTTAGCAAACCCTAATTCAAGATAAAATAATGCATGTAAATCAACACATTTTCACACTTACACCCTTAGGGTAATTCCACTTTGTTGCCTTACAAAAATGGCCATGTTATACATGTGGGGTATCTTAGCAAAAAGAAATAAAAATACAAGATCATAGTCCCTCAATGACACTATCAATATTGCCTTTCAAAATGATCTTAGTCCCTCAAAGAGAATTGTTAAGATATTTCACAACTTTGCTATCATGGCTATACGATGACCCACGTCCGTCCCTTTACATCCAAAGATAAGGCTTCTTACCAAATTAATGGTAAGATAACAATATCAAAGTAAAGGAAGAAATGAACTAAGACTTTTGAGTAGGTAGATTGTTCCTAGTTGCTTTCTCAATTTCAAATTAAACACTCTTGCTTATTTTCAAAACAAACACCAACAATTTCAAAACATTTTCCAAACTTGAAGAATTTTCAAAAGATCAACACTTTGTATACATTCTTACAAATGAGAACTATTACAAAGTTTTCCTAAACGATGGCACCTTTTCAAAATACTTTCAAAAAACACACCAAGCACATTTTCAAACAAGAGCAAGTGATCTAGCATGCAACTAAGAGCCTATAGATAAATATGGATGAAAAGGGTGCTAACACCTTCCCTTTTCATAATCTACCCCCCGAACTCAAGAAATAATCTCAAAGGTCTTTCATGTTCTTTTCAACCTTTCCTTTTGGATAAAAGAAAAGTCAGTGGCGACTCTTGCTAACCGCAACATTTGCGATAAAATGCAAAACAACCAAGTCAGTTCTCCCACCGTATCATAGAAATGGTGACTCTGCCGGGGAGAAACTTAAAAGTAGGGTTACCTTAGGGCTAGATCACCTTTATTTGCTTTCATTGTTTTACTTGATTGCTTTACATTTTGGTTCCTTGTTTGGGCTTGTTCTAATCCTCTACCCGAATTTGGGATACCTTATAGGTAAGTAGGAATGCGTTGTGGAAACTGTGCGGGGTATATCGACATGGTCTAAGCAATAGCTACGTTAGTGTGACATATTTGTGGGTACCGGTAGCCCTTGAGTAGTCAAGGAGAACACGGGGCCGCTGAGTGATGTCGTGAAGCACTAACTGACTTTTAGAACCTTTACTTGACCAACTTGGCCATTAGGACGTATTGAGATGACCGACTTTGGTGCAGTCCGAAGTTGGTAGATACTCGATACTACACTCATTGAGGTTTGATTTCCGGGATATTTCGGTCAGCGTGAAAGAGGTTTGCGCTGAAACAATGCCCGAGAAGACAAATCAGAGATATTGAGATCCCTTAGAACCCAATTACTATTTATAGGACAAGTTTGAGCCAACTAAAATTCAAGAGGGTATTTACCTATGAGACTCCATGCAAGCCTAAACCTAAGGAATTGTTTTCCTTGTTTGTATATACTTACTTGTACATGACATCATAAACATCATAACATCATACTCATTTTCACTAACCATTTCAAGGATTATTGGGTTTTATCTTTGTTCTGTTTTATAGGACATGGCTTATATCCGTAGGAATACTATTCAAGTCAATCTCGTAAGGATTCCTCCTCAACTTAAAGAGTTAGCATCAAGGGTTCCTGAGAATTCTCCATTCACCTAAAGACATGGTCGTCTCCTAAACTTGGTTACCTCCAACACTGATGAGGATATGATGAAGGTGCTTTTCCAATTCTTTGATCCTCTACACCATTGCTTCACTTTCCATGATTATCATCTTGTAGCAACTTTGGAAGAATTCTCTCAACTCTTGAGGATTCCCATTCTCAATCAACTACCCTTCAACGGTACAGAAAGAGATCCAAAACCTGAAGAGATTTCCCAAGCACTACAATTGCAACCATCTGATATCACAACAAATTGGGAAACAAGGAATGGTGTAAAAGGTTTCTTGGCCAAGTTCTTGTTCGAGAAAGCTCAAGATTGTTGGAACTCTTTAGACTTACAAGATTTTAAAGAAATCTTGGCCCTTCTCATCTATGTAATGGTTTTATTTCCAAACCCTAACTAACTCATAGATGTAAACACTGTCAAAATCTTCATGTCTCATAACCCAGTTCCTACTTTGTTGGGAGCTATCCTACATTATTTTCATTCTAGAACTATGAGAAAGAGAGGGATCCTCATATGTTACACTCCTCTCTTGGCAAGATGATTTATTTCGTATCTTCCCTGATCTGTGTTGAAGAACGAGCAAGGTTCAAGATGGTCCCATAGGTTGATGACGCTCAGACATTCAGATGTTCATTAGTGTTCTCGATCCTTAGAGAATGTCGCTATCATTGACCGTTGTGGTAAATTCCCTAATGTCCCTTTACTTGGAATTAGGGGAGGTATCACTTACAACCCTTGTTTAGCCTTACAATAGTTTGGATACGCCGGAAGAGATGGTCCACATGAGATGCTCATTCAAGGAGTGGTATTCTACTATGAAAGAGATGATCAAAGCTACCGTAAGAGGTTTATCCGAGTTTGGAGGATGGTGAGCAAGGTGGATTGTAAGATGTTAGGACACAAGAATTCCATTCCCCTCGAGCCTTACCTTAAGTTGGTACAAGCTCGTGCTCAGAAACTTGTGATGCCTTATCCCTCAATCTTACCAGTTATCATGGAGCCTGTGGTTGAAGGAGATGTTCCCTACACTGTCCTCCACCCCGACATGCCAACTTCTCTCGAAGACTTTCAAAAAGGTTGGATTCAGCTAAAGGAAGAACGAGATACTTTTGAAGCTCAACTCTATGCTAGCGAGAAGAGGGTCTTGGAGCTTATAAAGCAGTTACAAGAAGGGAAAAGTGTGAACGCCTATCTCGCGCCCAAGATGCATGTTGTAATCTTTTCAAGTTAATTAGTGAAAATTGATGTTTGTTCATTATTTTGTCTATGCAAATTTAAATTCCATAAATCCTTGAAATCATTTTCATATACATATTCCATGCATCATAACATGACAGGTTTTCGCATAACAGGTTTCCTTATCTTTCTGCTATTTATTTAAGCAAGATGGATCTAGAGAAAACTGTGAAGGATCTTCAGGCACAAAAGTCTCAATTCCAAGAGACGCCACTGGCCCTAGCCAAGGGGAAGCAAGATATGATGGCATTGCTGGTAGTTAAGAAGAAGCCCAAGAAGAAAACTCTACTCAACATAGGTAGAAGGTTCAAGGAGACAGTCTGTTAGATACCGGTAGGGGAAGACTCATCTGAAGAAGACAAGAATCAGATTGGTGAAGTTAAGAGTACCCAGGCTGACTGTGTTAATGATCAAGCGTCCGATGATGATTATTTCGACGAACAGTACCCACCCGCTGATGTAAAGTATAAGCAGTTAGAAGACAAATTAAAGGCTGTTGAAATCTAAGCCGTCCCGATTTAAATTTTGATGATTTGAGTATGATCTCTGGGGTTGTCATTCCCTACAAATTCAAAATACCAGTCTTTATAAAGTATGATGGAGTTTCTTGTCCAAAACTTCACCTGAAATCTTATGTGCACAAGATATAGCCGCACGCTGCTGATAAGAAACTTTGGGTTCACTTTTTGCAAGAGAGCCTGGCGGGAATGCAATTAGAATGGTTTTATCAGTTAGATGGTTCCTGCATTAATACTTGGGAAGATTTAGCTACCACCTTCTACCATCAATACCAGTATAACACTGACTTGGCGCCAACAAGAGTTCAGTTGCAAGATATGACCATGAGGAAGAACGAAGGATTTAAAGAATATGCACAAAAGTGGAGGGACCTGGCCAGTAGGGTTCAACCACCTTTGACTGATAGAGAGCACATTAACATGTTTATGGGCACTTTATCCGATTCATTCTTTAACTTGTTGGTAGGCTTCTCCTCTTCCATTCACCAAGATAATCTTAACCGGTGAAAGAGTTGAAAGCGAAATTAAAAGTGGGAAGATCTCTGTGGCATCTGCCTCCACTTCCAATCCTGTCAAGAAAGCTTTTTCCGCAAAGAAGGAAATCAATGATGTCTACGGGGAAAGGGCCCGTACTAAGAAGAATGATCACCCGTCTGTTAATGTTGTCCGAATATTCAATCTAACTCCTACTCCAAGACCATCTGCAAATCATCAATGTTTTGAAACTCCAAGAAGACAATTTACAAGGTTAGGCATGTCATTATCTCAAGCCTTACAACATTTCCTCAAGGCTAATTTGGTGACATTGCGCGATCCTCCTGCCAACCCAGATACCTCTTTGCCAAAGTATAATCCGAACGCTAAATGTGCCTACCACTCAAATAGCCTCGGGCACGAGACTGACCAGTGGTGGGCCTTGAAAAATAAAATTCAGGATTTTATCGATAACAAGACTATTGAGTTTGATCCTCCTCTGACTCCGAATGTAATCACCGCACCTATGCCGAATCATGACAAAGGTGTTAATGCTGTCGAAAATACAATTTTTGTTGCCTCTGTTGAAGAATTGACTACTCCACTGAATATAATAAAAAATAATCTGTTGAAAGATGGGATCTTCCCTGGCTGTGTAAAAAATTGTGTGTTCTGTATAAGACAACTCAATGGATGTGAAGGGATGAAGAAAGGCATTCAACGCTTGATGGATATCAACAAAATTCTATTTGAGAAGACTCCGCTTTCCAAAAGTTTGACCAACAAATGTGAATATCTCTCCATTATTACCATCTTATACAAGCCTCTTAGGATCACCTCCAAAGGTCCTATTAGGATTTCAAACGAACCAATTATTTCTCCCTTAATAATTACCAATCTCGAACCAATTCCCTATTCTTCAAACAAGGCAGTGCCATGGAACTATAGCGCTGAGGTGTTTTATTATGGGATTAAACAAGACGCTTGGATCGAAGAAGAAAAACCTGATGATGTTAGTAACATAACTGGCTCAAGCAAAGTAACCAGAACTGGGAGAATATTTTCACCCAATATCTCACCACCAGTTGTTACAAAGGCGCCCATTCGCATCACTGCTAAGCCAAGTACTGATGCCAGAGGGAAAGAGAAAGTTCTTGAACCAGTCGTAACAGATATACCCGCCAAGGATGTTGCTGATAGAGAACCCTCCGCTCGTGAGATAGACGAGATCTTGAAGATAATAAAAAGGAGCAACTTCAAGATTGTGGAACAGTTGGGGCAAACCCCTTCTAAGATTTCTATTTTGTCTTTGCTAATCTGTTCAGATGCCCATGCTCGGACATTAATCAAATTCTTGAAAAAGGCTCATGTCCCCCATGAGACCACAACTGACCAATTTGAGAATTGCATGGCGAGCCTGACGGCTGATAATGGCTTGGGATTTTCAGATGCTGACCTAACACCGCTTGGGAAGAACCACAATAAAGCTCTATATATTTCTGTCGAGTGTAAGGGGACCACCCTAGTACATGTTCTAGTCGACATTGGTTCTTCTCTAAACGTGTTACCCAAGGGAGCGTTAGACCGTCTAGACTGTGAGGGTTTAGTCTTGAAGCCAAGTGATATCATTGTAAGGGCCTTCGATGGATCAAAGAGGACATTTCACGGAGAAGTAAATCTTCCAATCAAGGTGGGATCCTAAATCTTCAACTCCACCTTCTACATTATGGATATCCGTCCTTCCTATTCTTGTCTGTTGGGTCGCCCTTGGATCCATAAAGCTTGGGCAATAACCTTGACTCTCCATCAAAAACTCAAATATCTAGTCAAGGGAAGAATTGTCACCATCTGTGGAGAAGAAGAGTTTATGGTAAGTCAACTCAACTCGTTCAAGCACGTAGATATGGATGGATAATTCATTGAGACCCTGTGTCAAGCCTTTGAAGTCGCGCCATCAATGGTTGTTGCCACCAAATGTTCCTCTGATGAATCCAAAGCTGTTAAAGTTGTACCAAAGATGGTTTTAGTCAAAGATGCTCATGCTGCAATTGAAGAAGGAAGTTGTGATAATTGGGGGAAACTCCTCGATATCCCATTCAAAGAGGAGAAGTATGTATTACGCTTCACCGTCAAAGCTCAGAAGGAAGTGAGGCGTGCCCGTGTAGGAAAGCCACCTCTCCACATTAGTAGCCATGAAGTCAACGATGTAGGTGATTCTGATGAAGAAGCTGCATTTGAAGATTGGGTGTATCCTTCTACAAAGAAGTTGAAGAATTGGCATGCAAAGGACTTCGTGCCCATCTCCTTCCTTGAGGATTAATCTACTTGTTATTACTTTTCTTTCAATTCAAGAACATTTTGTCTGAAATATTTAACAATGACTTTTAAGCCATGTGCCTGACCCGGGGCACTTTGGTCCATTTGTCAATGGTTTTATTTAAGTTCATCTAATCATATGATCATTTAGTACATTGGACTCTTTTGCATTCAAATATTTGTGTTCATTGTCTTTGTTTTCTTTCAAATACATTTTTCAAATAGCCATGTATCTTATATGCGCATACACACACTCTTACAGGTCCTCATCCACTATAGATCCTATTGCCAATGACTCTACTATTGCCAACTATGACTTCGAATGTCCAATTAACCAAGCCGAAGACGAAGGCGAGGAAGATTGTGAAATATCAAGAGAACTAGCCAGACTTCTATTACAAGAGGAAAAAGTTATTCAGCCGCACGAAGAGTCAGTTGAAGTCATCAATCTGTGTACTGAGTCAGATAAGAAGGAAGTCAAGATCGGCACTAACTTAGAAGATAGTGTCAAGAGTAGTTTGGTTAATATGTTGTATGATTATGTGGAAGTATTTTCTTAGTCGTATGAAGATATGACAGGTTTGGATACCGACATCGTAGTTCATCGTCTGCCTATAAAAGAAGACTGTCCTCCTGTCAATCAACAGGTTCGTCGCATGAGGCCTGATATGTATGAGAAGATAAAAGCTGAAGTGATGAAAAAATTTGATGTGGGATTCTTAGATGTGACATCCTATCCCCAATGGGTTGTCAATCTGGTGCCAGTGCCAAAGAAGGACGGAAAAGTTCGCATGTGCGTAGACTATAGGGATCTGAATAGGGCGAGCCCCAAGGATGACTTCCCTCTACCATACATTGACGTCTTGGTCGATAATACTGCTCAGCATAAAGTCTTCTCTTTCATGGACGGTTTCTCCGGCTAAAATAAGATAAGGGTGGCTCCCGAAGACATGGAGAATACCACTTTCGTCACATAATGGGGAACCTTTTGCTACAAGATAATGCCGTTCGGATTGAAGAATGCATGGGAAACATATCAAAGAGCTATGGTAGCTTTGTTTCATGACATGATTCATCATGAAATAGAGGTATACATGGATGATATGATTGCTAGATCACAAACTGAAGAGAAACATCTTGGTCACCTGTAAAAGCTATTCGAAAGGCTGAAAAAGTACAAGTTGAGGTTGAACCCTAACAAATGCACATTTGGAGTACGATATGGAAAGCTTCTAGGTATTGTTGTCAGAAATAAAGGCATTGAAGTTGATCCTGCCAAGGTAAAGGCCATCCAAGAAATTCCAGTCCCCCACTCTGAAAAGGAAGTTAGAGGATTCTTGGGTCGTCTCAATTACATCACCCGCTTCATATCTCACTTGACTACTACTTGTGAGCCAATCTTCAAACTCTTGAAGAAAGATTAGGTAGTCAGATGGAATGATGAATGCCAAGCTTCCTTCGATAAGATCAAAGAATATCTACAAGAGCCTCATATTCTCATGCCTCCAGTTAAAGGAAGACCCTTGATCACGTACTTGATAGTACTAGAGAAATCTATGGGGTGTGTTTTGGGCCAACATGACGATTCTGGCCGAAACGAGCATGCTATTTATTACCTGAGCAAAAATTTTACCGACTATGAAACCAGATATTCACTGCTCGAGAAAACTTGTTGCACTCTGGCATGGGCTGCTCGCTGGCTAAGACAGTATATGTTGACTCATACCACTCTGTTGATTTCTAAGATGGACCCAATCAAGTACATCTTCGAGAAACCTGCCCTCTCCGGATGGATAGCAAGATGGCAAATGATATTGACTGAGTATGACATTCAATACACTACACAAAAGGCCATCAAAGGAAGTGTACTAGCAGATCATTTGGACCATCAAGCTATTGATGATTATCATTCTATGAACTTCGACTTCCCGGATGAGAACATCATGCTAGTGACCGACTGTGTGAAACCTAGACCGTATGATGGACCTGAAAAAGGATCCTGATGGACTATGGTCTTCGATGGGGCTTCCAACGCCTTGAGTAACAGAATTGGTGTTGTGATCATCTCTTCTGAAGGTTTCCACACTCCTTTCACTACCAGATTATTCTTTGATTGCACGAACAATATGGCTGAGTATAAAGCGTGCATCTTGGGTTTGAAAGCTGCCATTGATTAGAGGATCAAGTATTTGAGTGTGTTCGAGGATTCCGCTCTAGTGATCAGCCAAGTAAAAGGAGATTGGGACACTAAGCACCCTAATCTCATCCCTACAAGGAACTTGTGCTATCGCTAATTCCTTATTTCGAAAAGATCACATTTGAGCACTTCCCTAGGGAAGAAAAATCAATTGGCTGACGCCTTGGAAACCATGTCTTCAATGTTCAAGGTCAGATGGAACAGCGAAGCCCCTATGATTACAATTGAAAGATTCGATGAACCTGAACATTACTGTGAGCTTGACACTGATGCAGAAAAGCCATGGAACCATGAGGTGAAGAGGTACCTTGAAGCACAAGAGTATCCTGAGGGAGCATCCATGAATGACAGAAAGTTCTTACAAATATTTGCGGCAAAATTCTTCCTAAGTAACAGAATATTGTACAAGCACAACCATGATTCTACTCTACTCCGATGTATGGACAATAAAGAGGTAGAGGAAATTATGGAAGACATGCACGATGGTCTCTTTGGTACTCACTCAAGTGGACATACGATGGCCAAGAAAATATTAAGAGCTGGCTACTATTGGTCAATAATGGATACTGATTGCCATCAACATTCAAGAACTTGTCACAAATGCTAAATCTATGCTGACAAGGTCCATGTGCCTCATATCCCTTTGAATGTCATGTCCGCTCCGTGGCCATTTGCAATATAGGGCATTGACATGATTGGAGAAATCAAGTCCACCGCTTCCAATGGACATTGTTTCATTTTAGTCGCTATTGATTACTTCACCAAGTAGGTCGAAGCCGCTTAATTTGCCTCAGTCACCAAGAATGTGGTAGCCAGATTCATCAAACACAACCTCATCTACCGCTGTTGTATCCCCAAAAGGATCATCACCGACAATGGGACTAACCTCAACAATTCTATGATTACTAAGCTTTGCACTCAGTTTAAGATCAAGCATTACAATTCTTCTCCATATAGACCTAAAATGAATGGCGCAGTCGAAGCGGCCAATAAAAACATTAAGAAGATTATGCAGAAGATGGTAGTAACCTATAAGGACTGGTATGAGATGTTACCGTTTGCTCTTCACGGCTACCGCACTTCAGCTAGAACATCAACTGGGGAAACTCCCTTTTATTTAGTCTATGGCATGGAAGTTATTTTGCCAGTGGAAGTTCATATTCCCTCGTTAAGGATTATGAATGAAGAAGGCTTAGGCGAAGACGAGTGGATTCAAACAAGATTGGATGAGCTAAACTTGATCGACGAAAAATGACTGGCTGCTGTTTGTCATGGTCAAACGTACCAAAAACTTATGATCAAGGATTTCAACAAAAAGATCAAGCCTCAAGTATATTAAGCTGGAGATTTGGTGATAAAGCGCATCATTCTTCCACAAGGAGACCCAGAGGAAAATGGTCTCCCACCTACGAAGGGCCATTTGTTGTCAAGAGAGTGTTCTCTGGTGGTACCATGATGCTGACTACCATGGATGGTGAAGACTCCCCATATCCTATAAACACGGACATAGTTAAAAAATACTACGCATAAGAGACCCACTAGGTTGACACACCTAGGCAAAATAAGGGCATCCCGGAAAACCAAAAGGTTTGGGAAAAAATTAGGGATATATGTAAAAGATTGTACACCCGACAAGTTGAAAACCCGAAAGGGCGACTTGGGCGCAAATGGGTATCCTGGTGGGCTAAAAACCTAAAAGGGAGGTCCAGGCAAAAATTAAGGATTGAAAGCGTATGACTATGTCCTGTGGAATCCCCACAGTCAATTTTATCACCAAGGTCCGAGTTCAAACGATCCAAGATCAATCCAATCGACTTCTGTCAACAACAAGGGGCATTCAAAGTCATTGGGGGTAATAGTAGAGTTGGAATGGAATGAGATTATTTCGCATGGCTATTTGTTTTTGTTTTCAATCTTTGTTTTCCTTTCAACGATTTCCTCTTACTAGAATCTTCGTCTCTTTGTACAAAAAAATGCTTATTCATGGGAAAAATATCAATACAAATATACTTTGAAGTGCAAACTTTCTATTTTTTTGTTTTGAATGCAAATTTGTCCAATGACTAAAATTGAACGAACATATGCATATGAACATGATTAAAACTATTTGGCACACGTGTCATGCTAAACAATATCAAAGCATCTCTTTAATGTATATGGAATATCCCCACAGAGTTATTTCATTAGCATCATCCCCACAAGACGACTACAATAAACCAATCCTCAACAAAGTTACCCATAAAGTCTCTTTGCATAGAATAATATCTAGCCACAGTCTCAATCTCTTGGAAACTCTCTCCCCATCTAAGTTGAATCCTACAAGTAGAAGCCTTGTGGATCTCTTCCTCAAAGAACTCACTTCATCAGCAGTTCATCGAGTATTCATCAACAGGGTTTATTTCCCCAACATACAACAATCAAGGAACCATAAACTTCCCTATCTTAGTTTATCCTCCCCAGCCGAGTCTGTATTCCCCCGACATAGTCTATCTTCCCCAGCTGAGTATGTCCTGCCCAAGCTAATTCTGTCCTCCCCGATGAGTCTACACTTTCCAGCTTGAGTTTGCATTTCACACTATTGCAAATCATAGGGCCACAACCCCTAATCCCCAGTAAAGTCATCAACAAAACCTTTACTATCTCCAAAAGATGCTATGAAGCCTGGACCCAACCATATATTAGTACAACTTTTAGATACTATGAAACCTGGACCCGACCAGACAATAATTTAACCCTTCAAAGATATAGAAGATCTTGGACTCAACCAGACTAGGGTTTAACTTCTTTTCCCCAATAGAGTTTTCCTCTACCCTAACAAGTTACTATGAAGCCTGGATCCGACCAGATATCAGTTATCAACTTCATCTTTTTTAAGACAGTTATTGTGAAGCTTGGATCCGACCTGATAGCAATTCCCTTCAGAAGTTTGTTGTGGAACCTAGAGTCCGACCAGATAACAACTAAAATCCCCAAGCAGTTTATTATGAAACCTGGACCCGACCAGATAACAATTAACCTCATCCATCTCAAAAATCTGCAAAGCCTGGAATCTGACCAGATAGTGGTGCAATGTTATTAAGTTACTATAAAGCCTGGACCCGACCAGATATCAGTTGAATTTTGTCTTTTTAAGAAAGTTATTGTGAAGCCTGGAGCCCGGCTAGATAACAACTAACTAAGATCCCTAGAGAGACACTATGAAGCCTGAACCCGACCAGATAATAGTACAACTTTCCAAAAACCATGAAACCTGGACCCGACTGTAACACCCCAATTCTACCCCGGTAAATTATATAAATAAATCAGAGTTATAAAAATCATTCATGCAAACAAATCGGGATGCCACAAATTCTTCTATCAAAATTCATTGCACTCATCGTGGATATATAACACTTTTAAAACATTGGATGAACCATCATCATGACATCTTTAATTAAATAATTCAACATCTACGCAACGTAAATTCTTAATAACATCGTTGTCATTATTACAACAAATTCAAAACAACACAATTTAATAATAATCAACTTAAAGTTCAACAACTGAATAATTAACAATCAAAAGCAACAAGAATTCATCCCCCCGAGTGTTACATATCAGAGCAATGACACCGACTCGAACTATTGAAGGTATACAACCTTCACTCTTGATTACCTGCATGTTACCAACATAAGGGCAACATTCAAACAGAAGGGGTGAGATATTTAACAATATAATAAAGCACATGATAATGAATATATTAAATTAGATCACATAACATCACCACTTCTCATCTCAAAATCAACAATAATAATAATACATTCACCACATCAATAAACACTTCTTTATGCAGTCATATAATACGACTCAATACTATGCAAATGCATGTGGTACCATTTGGAGCAGAACTCCCATCTCAAATATTGCCAATTAATAGAGGCATCAACAAGGCATAAGCCTTCATCTCAATATTCGCCAATACATGCCATCTCAACGAGCATAAGCTCTATCTCAAAATGCAATGTATGGGACACAATCATGAATATAATAACAACACCACAATTAGCAACATCTCAATACAACATCATCATTGACCAACGACCTACATCTCAAAAGCATCTTAACATCTCTTCATCAAACATCTCATATCATTCATAATAATTCATCAAACCTCATTTTTTCATCAAACATCATTTATTCATCAAACATCATTTATTGATCAAACACAACTTCGTTAATAACCTCTCATCAACAACTCAGCTATACTTTAATACGACAATAACTCATCAATTTCACAATGTTGGCCATAGGCCTTGTGATACGGTGGGAGAACTGACTTGAGGTTTTGCGTTTGTTTTCACAAATGTTTTGGTTGAGCAAGAGTCGCCACCGACTTTTTATTTTATCCTAAGGAAAGGTTAAAAAGCACAGCAAAAACCTTTGAGATGTTTTCTTGGGTTCGGGGAGTAGATTATAGAAAGGGAAGGTATTAGCACCCTTTCTATCCATGGTTATCCATGGGCTCTTAGTTACTTGCTTAGATCAACTTGCCTTGATTTTCAATTGTTTGAAATGGTGCTTTGTGTGTGGGTTTTGAAAATGTTTTGAAAAGAGGCCAATGTGGTGGCAACCTTTGTAATGATCCATGTGGGGATGTATACAAAGATGTATGTCTTTTGAAAAGTTTTCAATGTTTTTGAAAGTTGTTTTGAAAGTGTATTGTGAAGTATGTTTTGAAAAAAATAGGCAAGTGTATTTGTTTTGCAAGTTGGCAAGTTAACCAAAAGCTATCTACTCTAAATTTCTCAAAGATCATTGCTATGTTTTAACCCTTTTAACAATTTTGTTCCACCATTGTATTTGGTGGACAATCTTGTGTTAGGATGTGAACGGGACGGGCGCGGGTCATCGTTTAGACCATGATTGCAATGGTGCCAAGTATCTTTGGGCAATTTTTTTCTTTAAGGGACTTGATCATTTTTTAGGCAACTTTTGAAAGCGTCATCGAGGGACTATGATCATTTGAATTGTTTTATTTTTGCCAAAGATACCTAACATGCAATATGGCCCATTATTGAAGGCAACAAGTGGAATACCCTAGGGGTGCAAGTGTGATTAGTGTTGTCCATTTTCATGCTTGTTTATCTTGAATTTAGGTCAAACTATTTGTTGTTTTTGATTTGCATACAAAACCCTAATTCTATCATGGAATATTTAGAAAGCTTTTAAAATGCGGAATTTAAAGGTCCTAAATTATTACAACATAAATTACGGGATGGGGGTACAAATGTTTAAATGGGAATATTTTAACAAGAAATTAAAACCTAAGCTATTACATCCAAATTGAATTATACAAATTATTTAATTGTACAATAATTAAATAAAATATAATAAATATGCAAGATGCAAAAAATGATTTTTTAGATGTATGTAAAAAGGTATTTTTCATGTGACAAATAAACAAAATAAAAAGGTTTAATTTTTGGTATTTTTATGTATTTAGGGCAAACCCCTAATTTTATAAATAAAAGGTATTTATTATATAATATATGCAATATTTATTAATTATGTAAAAAAATAAAAATAAATAGAAAGGAAGTATATTGTAAAAAAGTGATTTTTTAAGTTAAATATTAATAAAAATAAAATGTATTATTTTTTATGTTTTTATCCTAAATATTATAATAAATATATATAAGTATTTATTTTATATGTTAAATATATTAAATATGTACAAAATAAAATATTTAATATTTACAAAAAAAAGTATATTTTTTATAAAATGTTTTCAAGAGATAACATAAAATAAAAATCAGAAATAAAATGTGTTTGTATTATTTTTAGTTATTTTAAATAAAAGTATATTTATGTTTATTTATGTACAAAACTAAATGAAGCCAAATAAATATCAAATAAAATGCAAAAAAAAAGTGGAAAAATAATTTTAATATTTTTTCATGCTTAAATAAAAATATAGAAACAAAATCAAAAGGAAAAAATAAAAAATGACAAGTATATCTCAAAATGGGCCAAGGGGGTGCATGTGAAAAATGAAAGTGAAAAAAGGAAAAACAATCTCAGGCCCAGCCCATGAGAGGTTGTCTTCAACCTCCAGACAAACGTTTGAAAAATGCGCGCTCTCTCTTGCTTCAACCACAACTCCTGATTCCTGGACTTTTAGCACAAACTTATAACATGAAAAGTGTCAAGCATCATACCACGATTCCATAAATACCAAGAACTTGATCTAACTCTCAGAAATGAGAGAGAATTTCTCCATCCCTAATTCTTAACCTAAGTTTTTGTCAATGTTCAGGCCTTAAATTCTCTCAGCATATGCAATATAAATTGAAAGTGAGGATATGTATAGCTTCAGGGCCATGAGTAAAACATTTTTCATTCATAAACTTAAAGCTAACTCTTCCTAGATTGAGAGATAGAAGTCCATGAACTTACCTGTTCAGCTTGGATCGTGTCTGGCAATGGAGGCACTTTCAAGGCAAGGTGAGGATTGGTACAGCTTGCTTGAAGTCCAGAGATGCTATTCCAACCTTTAGCTTGCTTTGAAACCAAGTGAATCAAGCTATGGAAATCAACCTGGAAAACAGAAAAGTGAAAATGGTGAAGTTGGTTAGAGGTGTTACAGGTCGTATCCAATGCTTGGGATAGCTTGTATATGTGGTATGGAGTGTGTATGAACTGGTTTTAGCAAAAATGCACGAGTGGATTGAGTTATGGAAGTCCAACTGCAGAGGTGACTCTGTTTTTTGCAGTAGGAGGGTGTTTTGATAAATGGTGAGGTTTGGAAGGTGTTTTGGTCGTGCCTTAGCTCAGTTATGTTGTTTGGGATGTGTCTAACAAGTTTGTCTAAGCTTGTGTTGGCAGAAATGTGAGATGGATGTCAATATGCCAAGTTTCTTCTAACTTAAGCAAAAAATGACAAGTTGGTTTCTAGACTTGTGCAGGCCCCCTAATCATGTTGCAACCATCCCTCTTGATCAGTGTGATATGTTTCTGAACTTGTGCCAAAAGGATTTGCATTGTACTTCAAAGATTGCAATCTTGACATAAAGTTCAACTTTTCAAAAATGGATATATTGCTTTTTCTAATTATGGATTAAATTGGCATGTAATGGTTAAACACATAAGATAAGGCTTGAACACAAGGGGTTTACATTAAATTATTGAGTGTGGATGAGATAAAAGGCCTGTAATCTAGCTTAAAGCATGCTGAGTTCAAAAATGCAAAGTTATGGACATGGAAATGGTTCATGAACAAAGTGAGTTTTGCCCATATTGCCAAATTCGATTCTCCCTAACCACAAGGTTGTTTGATGAGTTCTAGGACATTTTGGAAAGCTTGGAATGTGTACTACAATCCATTTTTGTAATGCAAGTTTAAATTCCAAGTGGAAGCATGTTAAAAGTGGCCATGAAGTTAGGCAAAAATCCTGCCTAAAATAGGTCAAAATTTTTCTAAGTTAAGAATGTTTTGCACCCTTGTTCCAAAAATCATAACTTGAGATACAAGCTTCTTTTGAGAAAACTTTGTGAATAAAAGTTGTAGATTTTGAAATGGGCTAAAACTTTCATGTTTTGACTTTTGTTTGAATCCAAATGCATATTGATGAAAAAATGGGACAAAGTTAGGAAAAAATTAGGGATTTTCATAACTTAGAAAATTTCTAAGTTATGAAAATTCTTCATTTTAAACCCTAATTTGCAATTCTTGATTTCTTGATGAACAAGTTTCATAATTGGACATGTTTTTGATAAAAAAATGAATCTTGACACTTGATTTTGACCAAAAAGTCAAAGTTTGACTTTTCAGTATACAGTCAAAAATTGATCAATTGACTGGAAAATTCATCTGTCAATCCAATGCTTTTGAGATCTTTTGAACTTGTTGAACATGTCAAGACAATTCCATGGGATACTTGAGTCCATATGTGAGTTTGGTTTGCCATTGGTTAGGTCAATCAGTCAAAAATTGCCTTTGTGCAGTCAAAACCCTAAAAATGACCATTTTGCCCTTTTGGTGATCTGATCAAATTTCTTGTGGAATTGTGATCCAAACTTGACCAAATGGTTCATATGAGTTCATAATGTTGCTGTGGGTCAAAAATCATGAGGTTTGTATGTCAATTGACTACAGTTGACCTTTTCCCCAATACAGCTGATTTCTAGGTCAACTGCCCAATTGACTGGGCAAAGTTTGGAATCAAGACTTGAAACTTGGTATGGATAAACTTGTGAGTCCAATATGAAGCATGAAAGTCATCTTAGGCATTTTAGGTCAAAACATCTTTGTGCAAACTCAAACCCTAATTTGGGTCAACAGTGCAAGGAGGAGTCTTGTGCAAAGTAAACCCTAATTCTGATCTTGAGCTCCAAGGGTTTTGTTGTGAGAAAATATTGAGGAAATGGGAGGGCAAATTTTGGGGTACAACAGGCCTATACTGGATATTGCCTATAATTAATTAACCAACTAAGGCTTACTTCTAAATCATTAAATCTCTACATACTACTATTCTGTAATATTACCTCGTTATTATTATTAATCCTACTGTTACAAATCGAACAACAACTTCTAAGCATCTCATTGTCATTCTTCTCCACAAAACCAACATAACAATCAACATGGGAACTAATTAAAATCCTATGGTTATCCTTCGTATCTTCATTTAACCCTTAAAAATAAAGCTCATCACGTTAGCTATTCAACGCTTTGAACGGTACCTCAAACGGAGTCCGAAAACTCAAGTTACAACATTCTCAAACTGATTCTTCTTAAAACTAAGAAACATGGATCGACGCGTACTGCACTGAACTTGCAACATGATTCGATGCATCCTCTATTGTATCGACTCATGCTGAGTCTACCACACAGCATATATCGACACATGCTCCTATGTATCGACTCATCCTGAGTCTAAAAGTCCTCATGTATCGACGCAAAACCTCTTCGTGTCGACTAATCCTGAGTCTAACATCGTTCATGTATCGACACATACCATTTGGGGTCGACGCATATTGTTCTGTCATGGGAAATTTTTGCGATTTTCTCTGCGTTTTCACTACGGGTTCCATACTTTAAGCCTTAAAAACTTAATCCAATCATAGATAATCATCACTTACAATTATCCTATAATCCTACGTCAATTAAACAACATCAGAACATCATTATTCATCTAAAATTCATCAATTTCATCATACAACATCATATACATTCAATTCATGGACAAGACAACAGTCACCTCTAACCCCACATACCAATTATCATGAAGTCAATTATAGAGTCAGAACCCCACCCTTACCTTGGATTGAAGGTCGCTCTATAATCTTCCGGTTGAAACCTCATTCTGCCATTTTTCCTCTTTTTCCCGCAACTTCACGTCTTTCTTCTCAATCCTTATTCTTCTACTGCCTCTTCTTTCTATTCTTTCTAACAATAATAAAATAACCTATTATTCTCTTTATTCCTTAATGGAGTTAAAACTAATACACCCCCTTATTACTACTTCCATTCCTTAAAAACAAGCCCACATCAAATAATATTATACTTCTAATATTATTTCACCACTTAATAAAATAATTCAATCCAATTAATCACAACACATCTTCCAAATATTCCAAAAATAATTTAATTAAATAATTAACTAAATTACGGGCGTTACAACTCTCCCCCACTTAGAATATTTTCGTCCTCGAAAATTTACCTCAATCAAAGAACTCAGGGTATGACTCTCGCATCTTGTTCTCCAACACCCAAGTCATGCTTTCTCCGGAAGCTCCTAGCCAAACCACCTTAACCAAAAAAAATCTCTTTTCCCCTCAGAGTCTTTATTTCACGATCCGCGATCTGTACAGGCACTGTCTCCACCGTAATATTATCCCGTACTTGCACATCATCCACATGAATCACATGAGATCAATATGAAATATACTTCCGGGGTTACGACACATGAAACACATCATGCAAATTCGAAAGATTAGGCGGTAAAGACACTCTATAAGCAACATTCCCCACTCTCTCAAAAATCTAATACGGTCCAATAAAACAAGAAGTGATCTTCTTAGACTTCAATGGTCGCCCAACACCAGTCAGAGGTGTAACTCTCAAAAACACATGGTCACCCGCTTGAAATTATAAATCCTTCCTTCGCTTGTCATGATAACTCTTCTGTCTACTTTGGGAAGCTTTCATCTTTTCTCGAATTAACTTCACCTTCTCAGTAGTTTCACGAACAAGTTCAGGTCCAAGTACTACACTTTCACCAGATTCATGCCAACATAACAGAGTTCTACATCTTCGACCATACAACGCTTCAAAAGGTGCCATCCCGATACTAGAATGGCAACTGTTATTATAAGTGAACTCTATCAACGGAAGATAAGTATCCCACGAACCTCCCTGCTCAAGCACACATGCCCTCAGCAAATCTTCCAACGATTGAATCGTCCGTTCAGTCTGACCATTTGTCTGAGGATGATACGCTGAACTTAATCTCAACTTAGAACCCAACGCTTCTTGCAAACTCTTCCAAAAATCAGAAGTAAATCCTGGATCTCTATCTGACACAATGCACAAAGAAACACCATGCAACTTCACAATCACACTAGTGTAAATCTCAGCCAACTTCGACACTAGAAAGCTGGTGTTAATAGGAATAAAATGAGCCGACTTTGTAAGCCTATCAACAATCACCCAAATCGAATCATGTCCTCTTAAATTATTAGGAATCCCCGTCACAAAGTCCATTGAAATTCTATCCCATTTCCATTCTGGAACTTCTAACGGTTGCATCTACCCTGCAGGCTTCTGATGTTCAACTTTCGACTTCTGACAAGTCAAACATGCATACACAAATCGAGCCACATCACTCTTCATTCCAAGCCACCAAAATAAACCTTTCAAATCTTGATACATCTTTGTAGCTTCTGGATGAATACTTAACTTACTTCTATGGCTCTCTTCCAATATCACCTTCTTCATCTCAGCTTCATCAGGAATACAAATCCGATTACAAAACCTCAACACACCTTGCACATCTAGCTTAAAATCGCTATTCTCAGACTGATCGATCCCAACCATCAAATCTACCAGTTTCACATCTAACTTCCGAGCTTCTCTGATACTGTCTAGAAATTCATTATTAATTTTCAACATACCCAACATAACACTCTGCGGCGTAACTTTGCAAACTAAGCTCATATCTCTGAACTGCTCAATTAATTCCAACTCTTTAACCATCATTGCTGACATATGTAAAGTCTTTCGACTTAACGCATCAGCTACCACGTTCGCTTTTCCTGGATGATAATTCAAACCGAAATCATAATCCTTTAACAATTACAACCATCTTCGTTGCCTCATATTCAACTCCTTCTGATCGAAAAGATACTTCAAACTCTTATGGTCACTAAACACTTAAAATCTAGAACCATAAAGATAATGCCTCCAAATCTTCAACAAAAAAACAAATGCAGCAAGCTCTAAATCATGCATAGTGTAGCGGTAGAAATGTTCAAGACTAAGCCATCTGGAGACGTGACAGAAACTTGTCGGGAATGGGCTTATAGATGCCATTTGGAAGTATTGATTGCATAAGAGATTCCTTAGCGAGAACTTGCGTACTTTGAGAAAGAAAGATGTTTTCCTGGCTTGCTACAGGTGTTGATCTTCAGTCTCTTCATGCAGATATGCCCTGGCTGGATACAGGTATCGAATCTGGAAATTGGTTGCTCACAGATGTGCCCTGGCTAGATACAGGAATCGAATCTGGAACTTCAAAAGGTTGTTTACAAATGTGCCCTGGCTGGATACAGGTATCGAATGTCTAAACTCTTCACGCAGATATGCCCTGGCTAGATACAGGAATCGAATCTGGAAATTGTTGTCTTCAAATATGCCCTGGCTGGATACAGGTATCGAATCTGGAATTAGTTGCTCACAGATGTGCCCTGACTAGATACAGGAATCAAATATGGAATTGCAAAAGGTTGGTAGAGATACCTCTCCTGGCTGGATACAGGTGTAAGCCTCCGTCCTGAGAATGAAAGATAATTTCCTGGCCTGTTACAGGGGTTGATCTTCGAACTCTTCATGCAGATATGCCCTGGCTAGATACAGGAATCGAATCTTCAATCAATCACTCACAGATGTGCCCTGGCCAGATACAGGTATCGAATATGGAATTGCGATAGTTGATAGTAATCATCTTGGGATTGACCTTTTTCCTGAAAAGGCAAAACATTAGTTGTATGCAATGTCATGATGTATGAGATGCATGATGTCATGATGCTCAAAATGAGGTAGTGTTGTATGCACTTCATCATGTATGTAAGCAGGATGTATGAAATGTGAAATGTCTATGAATGTATTTTCGTCTAGGAAAATAAATCCTTGATGACTGGCTGGGGAATCAAATCCTGGGCTGATGTTTTGAAGAGTAGAGTTCTTCGCTTCCGCTGGGGAGGATGGTTATAAAAATAAACCGGTAGAAGAAGATGACTCCGTTGGGGAATAAACTTGTTGGAGAGATTACTCTGAGGGGAATAAAATAGGTGAAGAGATTACTCTGCGGGGTATTGCTCTATGGGAAGAGATACTTCGCTGAGGTTTTGATGAGAGCTCCGCTGGGTATTTCAACGGTAAACTCCGCTGGGGATTCCGCTGATAAGTTATGTTGGGGGAACTTGATGGACTCCGTTGGGGAATAGGAAGAACTTCGCCGAGGACGATCTTTCCGTGGTTATTAGCTGAGGATAACCCAGTTATACCCTGGTGGGGAAATAACCTTTGAATAAAGTCGGGGAGAGACGTACGTACTCTGCAGGTGATAAGCTTCCAGAATCTACTGGGGATAAGCTTCAAGACCTGCTGGGGATAATGATTCAATTATCCTGGGGAAACTTTTCAGACCGTACTGGGGTGTTGGCTCCACTAGGGTGTCTTATATCCCGCCGGGGAACAACCTTATATTAAGACTGTCGGGGATGCTTGCTGAGGAATGTCTATATTCCGCTGGGGAATGTTGAGATTTTCTGGAGATACCTAACTTCCTTAAGGCTGACAGTAGACTAACTCTGCTTGGGGCGAGTATGGCTGACTTGCTGGAGAATAATGTGCCTTTTTGGGGCTGACGGGAGACTAACTCTTTCTGGGGAGAGTATTGCTGAATCTTGTCTTTCTCTGTGGGGAATGAAGGTAACTTGGTCACGTTCTTCAGCTGAACCTACCTTGGTACCTCGGTGGACAAAGCAACTAGATCGCTTGGACAATTCTACATTGCCCCTGCTTCTACTGTCACCTGTAATTAGTCCTTTGTTTCGTATGCCAATATTTATGATCTAGCAATTTTAATGTCAAATGCATATATCAAAAATGAACATTGGACGTTCTTTGCAAAACAAAAACAAAAAAAGGAAAAACGATGGATAATTTGTCTGAAAGATTGAACTTGTATTGATTTTTGAAATTTGCCTGTAAATAGGCGTTTTTGTACAGGAGACTGACGTCCTAGTAAGAGAACACCGCCGAACAACATAGAGTTTATACAATTTCGAAAAGGAAACAAAACAGCTATGTGAAAAAATAATCCCACTGGGTTTCAACTCTGCTATCGCCTTTATACCTTCAAGCGTCTCATAACTTTGTTGTTTAGTTGAAGATGAAGCTGATTGATCGATGCCGAAGTTTGATGTTGATGCCGAATTCTGGATGCACGGCGATCCAACGAGACATAGTATTACGCTTTATCCCTAACTTTTACCTGGACCGCCCTTTCGGGTTTTCAGTCCACCGGGATACCCATTTTTGCCCAAGCCGCCTTTTCAGGTTTTCGACTTGCCGGGTGTATAGATTTTTTTTCATTTCATCCCTTATTTCTGCCTGAACCCTTTTGGTTCGCCGGGAAGCCCTTATTTTTTCCTAGGTGTGTCAACCTAGCGGGTCTTTGATTCATGCGTAGTATCTTTTTACTATGTCTGCATTGGCGGGGTGAGGAAGGTCGTCACCCTTCCATGGTGGTTAAAATCATAGCTCCTCCTGAGAAGATATGTTTAACCACAAATGGACCTTCGTATGTAGGGGTCCATTTGCCCCTGAGATCACTTTGAGGAAGAATGATGCGCTTGATTACCAGGTCTCCGACTTGATACTCTTGTCGTCTGACCTTCTTGTTAAATGCCCTGATCATCCATTTTTGGTACGTCTGACCATGACAAATAGCGGTGAGTCTCTTTTCGTCAATTAGGTTTAACTGATCAAGCTGAGTCTGGATCCAGTCATCTTCGCTCAATCCTGCATCCTTCATTATTCGGAGAGAGGGTATCTGGACTTCAATAGGCAAGACTGCCTCCATGCCGTAGACCAAGGAAAAAGGAGTTGCCTATGTTGACGTCCGTGCCGAGGTGCGGTATCCATGAAGAGCAAACGGTAACATTTCGTGCCAATCTTTATAGGTCACTGTCATCTTCTGCACAATCTTCTTGATATTCTTATTCACTGCTTCTACAGCCCCATTCATCTTCGGCCGGTAGGGAGAAGAGTTGTGGTGCTGTATCTTGAATTGCTCGCAGAGCTCAGTGATCATCTTGTTGTTAAGATTGGTACCATTGTCCGTAATGATCCTCTCAGGTACACCGTATCGACAGATCAAGTTGTGCCGAATGAACCGTGCCACGACGCTCTTGGTTACGGTAGCATAGGAAGCTGCTTCAACCCATTTTGTGAAATAATCAATCGCTACCAAGATGAAGCGATGCCCGTTGGAAGCTGTAGGTCTGATTTCGCCGATCATATCAATGCCCCACATCGCAAAAGGCCAAGGTGTTGTCAAGACGTTCAGAGGAACCGGAGGAATGTGCACCTTATCAGCGTAGATCTGGCATTTGTGACACGTCCGAGAATTTTGGTAACAGTCGGCTTCCATTGTGGACCAGAAATATCCTGCCCGAAGGATTTTCTTTGCCATGGTATGTCCACTGGAATGTGTTCCGAAGGTACCTTCATGTAGCTCTGCCATGATCTTTTCTGCTTCAATCTTATCCACACAACGCAGTAAGGTTGAATCATGGTTTCGCTTATAGAGAATGCCATTGCTGAGGAAGAACTTTGCCGCAAACCTTCTCAGGAATTTCTTGTCATTAACAGATGCGCCTTCGGGGTATTCTTGAGTTTCAAGGTACCTCTTTACTTCATGATACCAGGGTTTTTCAGTTACCTCTTCAACCTCAAGATCACAATAATATGCAAGTTCGTCCAACTTCCAGATAATGATCCGGGGAGCCTCGTTATCCCATTTGACTTTGAACATGGAAGACACCGTAGCTAGTGCGTCCGCTAACTGATTCTCCTCTCTTGGGAAGTGTTCAAAAGTTATCTCTTCGAAGTGAGGAAGCAATGTCAGCACCATACTCCTTGTAAGGAATAAGATTCAGGTGTTTCGAATACCACTCGCCTTTGACCTGATTGATCACGAGAGCGGAATCTCCGAAGACGCTCAGAAACTTGATCCTTAAGTCAATTGCAGCTTGAAGACCCATGATGCATGCCTCATACTCCGCCATGTTGTTGGTGCAGTTGAAACACAGCCGGGCAGTGAGTGGAGTATGAGTGCCTTTTGGGGATATGATCACAGCGCCAATACCATTACCCAAAGCGTTCGAGGCTCCGTCAAAGTGCATAGACCATCAGGATCCCTCCTCAGGTCCTTCATCCGGTCTAGGTACTTCACAATCAGTCACTACCATGATATCCTCGTCTGGAAATTCAAAGTTCATCGACTGGTAGTCGTCCACTGCCTGGTGTGCCAAATGGTCTGCCAATACACTTCCCTTGATTGCTTTTTGAGTCGTGTACTGGATGTCGTATTCCGTCAAGATCATTTGCCATCTTGCTATTCTTCCAGAGAGAGCAGGCTTTTCGAATATGTACTTGATTGGATCCATTTTTGAAATCAAAAGAGTAGTGTGAGTCAACATATACTGTCTCAGCCGGCGAGCAGCCCATACCAGAGCGCAACAAGTTTTCTCGAGCAGAGAGTACCGAGTCTCACAGTTGGTAAACTTTTTGCTCAGGCAATAAATGGCGTGCTCTTTTCGGCCAGACTCGTCATGCTGCCCCAGCACACACCCCATTGAGTTGTCAAGTACTGTCAAGTATAAGATTAGAGGTCTCCCTTCAACCGGCGGCATAAGAATGGGTGGTTCTTGGAGATACTCTTTGATCTTCTCGAAAGCGGCCTGACATTCGTCATTCCAACGTACTACTTGATCTTTCTTCAGCAGCTTGAAGATTGGTTCACAGGTAGCAGTTAGATGTGAGATGAATCGGGCAATGTAGTTCAGCCGTCCTAGGAAGCCTCTGACTTCTTTCTCTGTCTTGGGAGTTGGCATCTCTTGTATGGCTTTCACTTTGGCAGGGTCCACTTGAATACCTTTGTCGCTTACGACGAAGCCTAGCAATTTTCCAGATCTCACCCCAAAGGTGCACTTGTTCGGGTTCAACCTCAGCTTGTACAACTTCAGACGGTCAAACAGCTTCCATAGATGGTCAAGGTGTTCCTCCTCAGTTTGGGACCTTGCAATTATATCATCGACATATACTTCAATCTCATGATGGATCATGTCATGAAATAAAGCAACCATGGCACGTTGGTAGGTTGCCCCAGCATTTTTCAACCCAAAAGGCATGACCTTGTAGCAAAAGGTGCCCCACTGAGTAACAAAAGTGGTCTTCTCAATGTCTTCAGGAGCCATCTTGATCTGATTATAATCGGAGAAGCCATCCATGAAGGAGAAAACTTTATGTTGAGCAGTATTATCAACCAGAACGTCTATGTGAGGCAGAGGGAAATCATCCTTAGGGCTTGCCCTGTTCAAATCCTTGTAATCAACACACATTCGGACCTTACCGTCTTTCTTTGGCACCGGAACCACGTTGGCAACCCACTGAGGGTAAGAAGTCACTTCTAGAAACCCGACATCAAATTGTTTCATAACCTCAGCCTTGATTTTCTCGGACATCTCTGGACGCATACGGCGGACTTTCTGTTTTACCGGAGGGCAATCGTCCTTGGTAGGCAGGTGATGTACCACAATGTCGGTATTCAACCCAGGCATGTCTTCGTAAGACCAGGCAAAGATTTCCACATAATCATGCAGCATCTGAATCAACCGTTGTTTCACACTGAGCTCTAGATTGGCACCAATCTTGACTTCCTTTCTGTCTGTCTCTGTACCCAGATTTACCGTTTCCACTGGCTCTTCATGTAGCTGAATGGCCCTCTCTTCCTGGAGTAACAATCTTGCAAGCTCACCAGGCACTTCGCAATCATCTTCAACTTCGTCTTCGGCTAAGTGGATCGGATTTTCAAAGTCATAACTGGCAGTAGCAGAATCATTACCAGTGAGATCCAGAGTGGATTGGAACCTGTATAAGTGAGTGTGTTTAAATATAGCTGTTTTGCAATATATAATAAAGAAAGAAAAAGAGCGCAAGATTTTGAAATGCAACAAACGTCCAATGTTTTGATTAATGATATATGAAAATGTCATACAAAAAGCCCTCACAAATGGAGCCACGGTGCCCCGGGTAGGACACCGAGCCATAAAAGTTTCAACATATTGTTTGTTACAAATTGAAAACAAAAGAGTTCATTACTGAGTGACAAAAGTAATAGGTGTGAAGTCTTTGGTAGTCCAGTTGCTTGGTCCACTGTCGTTTGTTGGGTAGATCCAGCTGTCGAATTCCGATTCCTCCACGTCGTCTTCAATAGCATTCACTCCTGGGTTGGTGATGAATACAGGAGGTCTTCCAATTCTTGCCTTACGAACAGCCTTCTGAGCCTCTGCAGTGAAGCCTAAGCCAAACTTGTCAGTCTTTGGAGTGAAGTCAGGAAGTCGCCCCCAGTTTGCGCACTCGCCCTTCTCAATCACAACCCGGGCATCCTTTAAGGAAGCCATCTTTAAAGGAGGGTCTTCAATCACAGTTTCAGCCGACGCCAAAGTCTGAGGCACCTTTTCAAAGTGTTGAAAGGGGGTTTCAATGAATTCCCCATCCATTTCTATGTATCTGAATGAGTTTAAGTGGCTGACCATATACTCTTCTTCCCCTTGAACTGTGACAATCTTCCCCCTAACCGGGTACTTAAGCTTTTGATGTAGTGTGGAGGTCACCGCTCCAGCCTTGTGGATCCATGGACGACCCAGCAAACAAGAGTAGGATGGACGGATGTCCATCACATAGAAAGTAGAATCAAAGACTTGAGAACCAACCCTGATTGGAATGTCAACTTCACCATGTACCATCCTTTTCGAACCGTCAAAGGCTCGGACAACAATGTTACTGGGCTTGAGCTCCAGACCCTCACAATCTAGCCTGTCTAGGGCCTTCTTGGGCAATACATTCAATGAAGAACCGGTGTCTACCAACACATGGGCAAGAGTAGTGCCCCTGCATTCAATAGAGACATGCAAGGCGTCATTATGATTTTTTCCTTTTGCAGTCAGATCGGTGTCAGAAAAGCCCAAACCATTATCGGCAGTCAAGTTGGCCACACAATCAGTGAATTGATCAGCAGACGTTTCTTGTGGCACATGGGCCATCTTCAGGAAGGAAATCAGGGCCTTTGCACGGGCCTCTGAACACAACAGCAGTGATAGCATAGAAATTTTTGAGGGGGTGTGCCCCAACTGCTCAACAACATTGAAGTCACTTTTCTTGATAATCTTGAGGATCTCCTCCATCTCTTGCTGGGAGGCTTCAACAGTGGTTGTCTTCGACGCCTCCGTCAGGGCAGGCAAATCAGTAGAAATCCCTTTGCCCCGAGCGTCAGATGACTCGGCAGCAGGGGTAGGAACAGGAACTTGATTAGGAAGTGGAACATGCACACTTGCGGGTGTGATGATAAGGGGTTTCTGAATAGCTGGTGGTGAAATATCTGGTGAAAACAGCCTACCACTGCGAGTAATTTTGGCAGGCCCAGTGATGTTACTGACACCGGTACTTGTATCAAACTCTTGCTTCACTCCAAGCACATAAACATCTGCCCCATAGTGCCATGGGACAGCTTTGTCGAATGTATAAGGGAGAGGCCCCGGAACAGTAATGATGATAGGAGCAATCTTTTGAGTGGACATGATTTTGACAGGCTTCTTTGAGAGAGCCTTGGGAGGTTTGTTGAAAATAGTGACAATAGAAACTTCTTCAGCAGGGATAGCAGGAACGACAATCTTCTCGAACAAGATTTCTTTGCTATCCATCAGGCTTTGGATACCTGATTTCAGCAAAGGACAAACAAAAGGCGAAACAGCACATAGAAGGCAATCTTCACCACATCCCGGAAATAAACCGGCCAGCAACAGATTCCTTTTGACAGTCGATAACGGAGTAACAATCTCTTCCACGGAGGCCACATATCGGTCTTCCTCAACAGCATTCACTCCATGCTGGGGCATGGGAGCAGTCACAACATTGGGCCTTTCGGGCGCCTCAAACTGTATTTCCTTAGCATCAATAAGGTCTTGAACCTTATTCCTCAGAGCCCAGCAATCGTCTGTAGTATGCCCGGGGCTATCAGAGTGATAAGCGCAACGGGCGTTGGGGTTGTACTTTAGAGAAGCTGTGTTCACCACCTTCAGAGCTTCTTTGACAGTTACCAGACTGGTTGATAGTAGTTGCGGCAAAATCTGAGATAGGGTCATACTGAGCCGAGTGTACTGCCTTTTGGGTCTCTCACCCCTTTGTTGATTATACTGCTGAGGAGCAGCAACAGGCTTTGAGATTACCAATGCATTGACAGCTTGGCGGCGTTCCGGCTTAATTTGTCTTCTGGGACCATAAACAACACTAGCTTCCTTTTTGAAGGGCTTCTTCTCGGTACTCGCGGCGGCACCTTTCTGTATCTTCCCTGACTTGATACCAGGTTCTATCCTCTCACTAGTCAAGATCAAATCTGTAAACCCAGCAGAAGAATTACCAATCAGATGGTTAAAGAACGGACCAGATAGGGTCCCAAGGAACATGTCAACAAGTTCACGGTCAGTCAGCGGTGGCTGCACCCTGCCAGCCAGGTCTCTCCACTTTTGCGCATACTCCTTGAATCCTTCGCCCGTCCCTAGTGACATACCCTGGAGTTGGGTATGCGTAGGAGCGAGGTCAGAATTGTACTGATACTGTTTATAAAATGCCGTAGCCAAGTCTTCCTAGTTTCGGATACTGGCTCCATCCAGCTGATAGAACCATTCGAGTTGAGCCCCAGAAAGGCTATCCTGAAAGAAATGGATCCAAAGGTTCTTGTCTGCAGTGTAAGGTTGGATCTTCCTTACATATGATCTGAGATGCATTTTCGGGCAGGATAGCCCGTCATACCTTACAAAAACTGGCACTTTGAACTTCGGGGGGATCACAATTCCAGCAACTAATCCCAAGTCTTCGAAATCTAAGCCGGGAACTCTCTGCAGCTCCATAGCTGCCAACCTGTCTTCCAAGCCCTTGTACTTATCATCAGCGGGCGGGTATTGTTGATCAGAGTAGTCTTCGTCTTCTTCAGCCTCCTCTTCTTCAACCTCGGATTCGGAAGGTACCGCAGCCGCATTCCCTTTATTGGTTCCTTCTTCAGATGTAGGGGGAAATTCAAGCACTCTTCTGGCTTCACCCTCAAACCTTCTTCCCAGGGTAGCCACCCCGACTCTTTTCTTCTTCTTTTTCACTTGGTCTTTGTTCCCCAGCAGGGCTTTCAGATCATCCTGACCCTTAGCCAAGGTCATCAGGAGTTGTTGAAACTGTGCGTTTTGAGACTGCAAGTCCTTGACCGTCTGTTCGAGATCCATCTTACTGAAATAAACAGCAGAAAGATAAGGAAACCTAGTGTGGAGACCTGCTTATGCACATGATGAATGGTATGCTTATGTATGCAATGCATTCAAGGATTTAGAAAGTTCAAAATTGTTGCAAACAAAAAGAACGCACGTCATATTAATAAGAAGAAATTTGTCAGTACATAAATGCCCCATGGGCCAAATATTATAAAAAAAACCTTCTCAAGGTAAAAAGACGTTGCGCATCCTCTTTGGTGCAATGTAGGTGTTGAGGGTCTCTTCCTCGTGGAGTCGACGGGTAAGTTCTAAAACCTTCTTCTCACTGGCGTAGAAGCTGGCTTCAAAAGTGTTTCGTTCCTCCTTGAGTTAGATCCAACTCTTCTGCATCTCCTCCCACGATGTAGGCATGTCAGGATATAGGATGGTGTAGGGAACCTCTCCTTCCGTAACGGGCTCTTTAATCACAGGGAGAACATGAGGATAAGGCATCATTAGACTCTGGGCTCGGGCTCGCACCCACTTGAGATAAGGCTCAAGAGGGATGGAATTCTTGTGTCCCAGTGTCTTGCTGTCAACCTTGTTAGGCATCCTCCAAGCTCTGATGAATCTTTGGCGAAGTCCTTGCGCATCGTTGTCGAAGTCAAAAACTAGGTCAGGAATCAACATGTCGTGAGGGCCATCCCTCCGTGCATATCCAAATTGTCTCAAAGCTAGACAAGGGTTGTAGGTGATGCCTCCTCTAATGCCAAGTAATGGAACATTAGGGAACTCTCCACAATGATCGACGATGATGACATTTTCTCTGGACCGAGAACACCAATGTACATCAGAGTGAGTGAGGGTCATCAACCGTTGTGACCACCTTAGGCCTTGGTCATTCTTCAAGACAGATTGTGGAAGGTGCGAAATAAACCACCTTGCAAGGAGAGGAGTACAACACATGAGAACACCCCTTTTTCTCATTGTTCGTGTGTAAAATGAGTGAAGAATGTCCCCAAGCAATGTTGGTATTGGATTTCTGGATAAGAAGATCTTGACGGCGTTGACATCTACAAGCTGGTCAGGATTTGGGAACAAGACCAACCCATAAATGAGAAGTGCCACAATTTCTTTAAAGGCTTGAAGGTCCAATGAATTCCAACACTCGTGTGCCTTCTCAAACAAGAATTTTGCTAAGAAGCCTTTGACACCGCTTCTAGTTTCCCAATTCCCCTTGAGATCAGATGGCTGCAGGTGTAGTGCTTGAGCAACATCTTCAGGCTTTGGTTCCTTTTCCGTACCGTTGTAGGGTAGTTGATTAAGGATAGGAATTCTCAGGAGTTGAGAAAATTCCTCCAAAGTGGGCACCAACTGGTAGTCGGGGAAAGTGAAACAGTGGTGAAGGGGGTCAAAGAACTGAAACAACACCTTTACCATATCCTCTTCAATGCTGGTGCTGACTAGGCTGAGCAGTCTACCATGTCTTTCACTGAAGGGAGAGCTTTCCGGAATTCTTGATGTGAGCTCCTTGAGTTGAGGAGGGATTCTCACAAGGTTGACTTGGATAGTTTTCCTGCGAGGAATTTCCATGACCTACAAAACAAGAACAAAGATGAAGATCTAAACCCTTGAAATGGTTAGTGAATGCATATGATGCTTTATGATGTTCATGATGTATGCACAAACATATGTACAAGCAAATCACACAAAACCCTAGTTTCAGGCTTGCATGGGGTTTCATAGGTAAGTACCCTCTTGAGTGTAGTTGGCTTAAAAACCTGTCCTATAAATAGTAACCGGGTTCTAAGGAGCTCAATATCATTGGATTGTTTTCCATGTTCACTGTTTTGGTTTAGCCACTTAACTAGCGACCAAAATATTCAAAGAAAACAACCCTCAATGAGTGTAGTATCGAGTATCTACCAACTTCAGACTGCATCAAAGTCGGTCATCTCACTACCCCTAATGAAAGGCCAAGATGGTCAAGTAAGGTTCTAGGTCATTAGTGCTTAGTGACATCACTCAGTGGCCCCGTACTCTCCTTGATTGAACTCAAGGGTTATCGGTACTCACAAATATGTCGCACTAATATAGCTATTGCTTCAACCGTGTCGGTATACCCCGCACAGTTTCCACAACGTATTGCTATCTATGAATGTTTCCCCAAATCCGGGTGTAGGATTGCAAACCCAAACAAGAGAGCCAAGATGTAAAGCAATCAAAACAAACAATTAGTCATGCAAGAGGGTGATCTAAGCCCTAAGGTTACTCCACTTTCAAATTGTCCCCAGCAGAGTCGCCAGTTCTATGATACGGTGGGAGAACTGACTTGAGGTTTTGCGTTTGTTTTCGCAAATGTTTCGGTTGAGCAAGACAAAAACCTTTGAGATGTTTTCTTGGGTTCGGGGAGTAGATTATAGAAAGGGAAGGTATTAGCACCCTTTCTATCCATGGTTATCCATGGGCTCTTAGTTACTTGCTTAGATCAACTTGTCTTGATTTTCAATTGTTTGAAATGGTGCTTTGTGTGTGGGTTTTGAAAATGTTTTGAAAAGAGGCCAATGTGGTGGCAACCTTTGTAATGATCCATGTGGGGATGTATACAAAGATGTATGTCTTTTGAAAAGTTTTCAATGTTTTTCAAAGTTGTTTTGAAAGTGTATTGTGAAGTATGTTTTGAAAAAAATAGGCAAGTGTATTTGTTTTGCAAGTTGGCAAGTTAACCAAAAGCTATCTACTCTAAATTTCTCAAAGATCATTGCTATGTTTTAACCCTTTTAACAATTTTGTTCCACCATTGTATTTGGTGGACAATCTTGTGTTAGGATGTGAACGGGACGGGCGCGGGTCATCGTTTAGACCATGATTGCAATGGTGCCAAGTATCTTTGGGCAATTTTTTTCTTTAAGGGACTTGATCATTTTTTAGGAAACTTTTGAAAGCGTCATCGAGGGACTATGATCATTTGAATTGTTTTGTTTTTGCCAAAGATACCTAACATGCAATATGACCCATTATTGAAGGCAACAAGTGGAATACCCTAGGGGTGCAAGTGTGATTAGTGTTGTCCATTTTCATGCTTGTTTATCTTGAATTTAGGTCAAACTATTTGTTGTTTTTGATTTGCATACAAAACCCTAATTCTATCATGGCATATTTAGAAAGCTTTTAAAATGCGGAATTTAAAGGTCCTAAATTATTACAACATAAATTACGGGATGGGGGGTACAAATGTTCAAATGGGGATATTTTAACAAGAAATTAAAACCTAAGCTATTACATCCAAATTGAATTATACAAATTATTTAATTGCACAATAATTAAATAAAATATAATAAATATGCAAGATGCAAAAAATAATTTTTTAGATGTATGTAAAAAGGTATTTTTCATGTGACAAATAAACAAAATAAAAAGGTTTAATTTTTGGTATTTTTATGTATTTAGGGCAAAACCCTAATTTTATAAATAAAAGGTATTTATTATATAATATATGCAATATTTATTAATTATGTAAAAAAAATAGAAAGGAAGTATATTGTAAAAAAGTGATTTTTTAAGTTAAATATTAATAAAAATAAAATGTATTATTTTTTATGTTTTTATCCTAAATATTATAATAAATATATATAAGTATTTATATTATATGTTAAATATATTAAATATGTACAAAATAAAATATTTAATATTTACAAAAAAATATATATTTTTTATAAAATGTTTTCAAGAGATAACATAAAATAAAAATCAAAAATAAAATGTGTTTGTATTATTTTTAGTTATTTTAAATAAAAGTATATTTATGTTTATTTATGTACAAAACTAAATGAAGCCAAATAAATATAAAATAAAATGCAAAAAAAATGTGGAAAAATAATTTTAATATTTTTTCATGCTTAAATAAAAATATAGAAACAAAATCAAAAGGAAAAAATAAAAAATGACAAGTATATCTCAAAATGGGCCAAGGGGGTGCATGTGAAAAATGAAAGTGCAAAAAGGAAAAACAATCTCAGGCCCAGCCCATGAGAGGTTGTCTTCAACCTCCAGACAAACGTTTGAAAAATGTGCGTGCTCTCTTGCTTCAACCACAACTCCTGATTCCTGGACTTTTAGCACAAACTTATAACATGAAAAGTGTCAAGCATCAAGCCACGATTCCATACATACCAAGAACTTGATCTAACTCTCAGAAATGAGAGAGAATTTCTCCATCCCTAATTCTTAACCTAAGTTT
Organism: Vicia faba; assembly: GCA_948472305.1. NCBI lineage: Eukaryota > Viridiplantae > Streptophyta > Magnoliopsida > Fabales > Fabaceae > Vicia > Vicia faba. Next base: position 776,101,038 of record OX451741.1, on the reverse strand, counting down.
TTGTTAATGTTCAGGCCTTAAATTCTCTCAGCATATGCAATATAAATGGAAAGTGAGGATATGTATAGCTTCAGGGCCATGAGTAAAACATTTTTCATTCATAAACTTAAAGCTAACTCTTCCTAGATTGAGAGATAGAAGTCCATGAACTTACCTGTTCAGCTTGGATCGTGTCTGGCAATGGAGGCACTTTCAAGCAAAGGTGAGGATTGGTACAGCATGCTTGAAGTCCAGGGATGCTATTCCAACCTTTAGCTTGCTTTGAAACCAAGTGAATCAAGCTATGGCAATCAACCTGCAAAACAGAAAAAGTGAAAATGGTGAAGTTGGTTAGAGGTGTTGCAGGTCGTGTCCAATGCTTGGGATAGCTTGTATATGTGGTATGGAGTGTGTATGAACTGATTTTAGCAAAAATGCACGAGTGGATTCAGTTATGGAAGTCCAATTGCAGAGGTGACTCTGTTTTTTGCAGTAGGAGGGTGTTTTGATGAATGGTGAGGTTTGGAAGGTGTTTTGGTCGTGCCTTAGCTCAATTATGTTGTTTGGGATGTGTCTAACAAGTTTGTCTAAGCTTGTGTTGGCAGAAATGTGAGATGGATGTCAATATGCCAAGTTTCTTCTAACTTAAGCAAAAAATGACAAGTTGGTTTCTAGACTTGTGCAGGCCCCCTAATCATGCTGCAACCATCCCTCTTGATCAGTGTGATATGTTTCTGAACTTGTGCCAAAAGGATTTGCATTGTACTTCAAAGATTGCAATCTTGACATAAAGTTCAACTTTTCAAAATGGATATATTGCTTTTTCTAATTATGGATTAAATTGGCATGTAATGGTTAAACACATAAGATAAGGCTTGAACACAAGGGGTTTGCATTAAATTATTGAGTGTGGATGAGATAAAAGGCCTGTAATCTAGCTTAGAGCATGTTGAGTTCAAAAATGCAAAGTTATGGACAAGGAAATGGTTCATGAACAAAGTGAGTTTTGCCCATATTGCCAAATTCGATTCTCCCTAACCACAAGGTTGTTTGATGAGTTCTTTGACATTTTGGAAAGTTTGGAATGTGTACTATAATCCATCTTATTAATGCAAGTTGAAATTCCAAGTGGAAGCATGTGAAAAGTGGCCATGAAGTTAGGCAAAAATCCTGCCTAAAATAGGTCAAAAATTTTCTAAGTTAAGAATGTTTTGCACCCTTGTTCCAAAAATCATAACTTGAGATACAAGCTTCTTTTGAGAAAACTTTGTGAATAAAAGTTGTATATTTTTCAATGGACTACAACTTTCATGTTTTGACTTTTGTTTAAATCCAAATGCATCTTGATGAAAAAATGGGACAAAGTTAGGAAAAAATTAGGGATTTTCATAACTTAGAAAATTTCTAAGTTATGAAAATTCTTCATTTTAAACCCTAATTTGCAATTCTTGATTTCTTGATGAACAAGTTTCATAATTGGACATGTTTTTGATGAAAAATGAATCTTGAGACTTGATTTTGACCAAAAAGTCAAAGTTTGACTTTTCAGTATACAATCAAAAATTGATCAATTGACAGGAAAATTCATCTGTCAATCCAATGCTTTTGAGATCTTTTGAACTTGTTGAACATGTCAAGACAATTCCATGGGGTCCTTGAGTCCATATGTGAGTTTGGTTTGCCATTGGTTAGGTCAAACAGTCAAAAATTGCCTTTGTGCAGTCAAAACCCTAAAAATGACCATTTTGCCCTTTTGGTGATCTGATTAAATTTCTTGTGGAATTGTGATCCAAACTTGACCAAATGGTTCATATGAGTTCATAATGTTGTTGTGGGTCAAAAATCATGAGGTTTGACTGTCAATTGACCACAGTTGACCTTTTCCCCAATACAGCTGATTTCTAGGTCAACTGCCCAATTGACTGGGCAAAGTTTGGAATCAAGACTTGAAACTTGGTATGGATAAACTTGTGAGTCCAATATGAAGCATGAAAGTCATCTTAGGCATTTTAGGTCAAAACATCTTTGTGCAAACTCAAACCCTAATTTGGGTCAACAGTGCAAGGAGGAGTCTTGTGCAGAGTAAACCCTAATTCTGATCTTGAGCTCCAAGGGTCTTGTGGTGAGAAAATGTTGAGGAAATGGGAGGGCAAATTTTGGGGTACAACAGGCCTATACTGGATATTGCCTATAATTAATTAACCAACTAAGGCTTACTTCTAAATCATTAAATCTCTACATACTACTATTCCGTAATATTACCTCGTTATTATTATTAATCCTACTGTTACAAATCGAACAACAACTTCTAAGCATCTCATTGTCATTCTTCTCCACAAAACCAACATAACAATCAACATGGGAACTAATTAAAATCCTATGGTTATCCTTCGTATCTTCATTTTAACCCTTAAAAATAAAGCTCATCACGTTAGCAATTCAACGCTTTGAACGGTACCTCAAACGGAGTCCGAAAACTCAAGTTACAACATTCTCAAACTGATTCTTCTTAAAACCAAGCAACATGGATCGATGCGTACTGCACTGAACTTGCAACATGATTCGATGCATCCTCTCTTGTATCGACTCATGCTGAGTCTACCACACAGCATATATCGACACATGCTCCTATGTATCGACTCATCCTGAGTCTAAAAGTCCTCATGTATCGACGCAAGACCTCTTCGTGTCGACTAATCCTGAGTCTAACATCGTTCATATATCGACACATACCATTTGGGGTCGACGCATATTGTTCTGTCATGGGAAATTTTTGCGATTTTCTCTGCGTTTTCACTACGGGTTCCATACTTTAAGCCCTAAAAACTTAATCCAATCATAGATAATCATCACTTACAATTATCCTATAATCCTACGTCAATTAAACAACATCAGAACATCATTATTCATCTAAAATTCATCAATTTCATCATACAACATCATATACATTCAATTCATGGACAAGACAACAGTCACCTCTAACCCCACATACCAATTATCATGAAGTCAATTATAGAGTCAGAACCCCACCCTTACCTTGGATTGAAGGTCGCTCTATAATCTTCCGGTTGAAACCTCGTTCTGCCATTTTTCCTCTTTTTCCCGCAACTTCACGTCTTTCTTCTCAATCCTTATTCTTCTACTGCCTCTTCTTTCTATTCTTTCTAACAACAATAAAATAACCTATTATTCTTTTTATTCCTTAATGGAGTTAAAACTAATACACCCCCTTATTACTACTTCCATTCCTTAAAAACAAGCCCACATCAAATAATATTATACTTCTAATATTATTTCACCACTTAATAAAATAAATCAATCCAATTAATCACAACACATCTTCCAAATATTCCAAAAATAATTTAATTAAATAATTAACTAAATTACGGGCGTTACAACTCTCCCCCACTTAGAATATTTTCGTCCTCGAAAATTTACCTCAATCAAAGAACTCAGGGTATGAGTCTCGCATCTTGTTCTCCAACACCCAAGTCATGCTTTCTCCGGCAGCTCCTAGCCAAACCACCTTAACCAAAAAAAATCTCTTTTCCCCTCAGAGTCTTTATTTCACGATCCGCGATCTGTACAGGCACTGTCTCCACCGTAATATTATCCCGTACTTGCACATCATCCACATGAATCACATGAGATCAATATGAAATATACTTCCGGAGTTACGACACATGAAACACATCATGCAAATTCGAAAGATTAGGCGGTAAAGACACTCTATAAGCAACATTCCCCACTCTCTCAAAAATCTAATACGGTCCAATAAAACAAGAAGTGAGCTTCTTAGACTTCAATGGTCGCCCAACACCAGTCAGAGGTGTAACTCTCAAAAACACATGGTCACCCGCTTGAAATTATAAATCCTTCCTTCGCTTGTCATGATAACTCTTCTGTCTACTTTGGGAAGCTTTCATCTTTTCTCGAATCAACTTCACCTTCTCAGTAGTTTCACGAACAAGTTCAGGTCCAAGTACTACACTTTCACCAGATTCATGCCAACATAACAGAGTTCTACATCTTCGACCATACAACGCTTCAAAAGGTGCCATCCCGATACTAGAATGGCAACTGTTATTATAAGTGAACTCTATCAACGGTAGATAAGTATCCCACGAACCTCCCTGCTCAAGAACACATGCCCTCAGCAAATCTTCCAACGATTGAATCGTCTGTTCAGTCTGACCATTTGTCTGAGGATGATACGCTGAACTCAATCTCAACTTAGAACCCAACGCTTCTTGCAAACTCTTCCAAAAATCAGAAGTAAATCCTGGATCTCTATCTGACACAATGCACAAAGAAACACCATGCAACTTCACAATCACACTAGTGTAAATCTCAGCCAACTTCGACACTGGAAAGCTGGTGTTAATAGGAATAAAATGAGCCGACTTTGTAAGCCTATCAACAATCACCCAAATCGAATCATGTCCTCTTAAATTATTAGGAAACCCCGTCACAAAGTCCATTGAAATGCTATCCCATTTCCATTCTGGAACTTCTAACGGTTGCATCTACCCTGCAGGCTTCTGATGTTCAACTTTCGACTTCTGACAAGTCAAACATGCATACACAAATCGAGCCACATCACTCTTCATTCCAGGCCACTAAAATAAACCTTTCAAATCTTGATACATCTTTGTAGCTTCTGGATGAATACTTAACTTACTTCTATGGCTCTCTTCCAATATCACCTTCTTCATCTCAGCTTCATCAGGAATACAAATCCGATTACAAAACCTCAACACACCTTGCACATCTAGCTTAAAATCGCTATTCTCAGACTGATCGATCGCAACCATCAAATCTACCAGTTTCATATCTAACTTCCGAGCTTCTCTGATATTGTCTAGAAATTCATTATTAATTTTCAACATACCCAACATAACACTCTGCGGCGTAACTTCGCAAACTAATCTCATATCTCTGAACTGCTCAATTAATTCCAACTCTATAACCATCATTGCTGACATATGTAAAGTCTTTCGACTTAACGCATCAGCTACCACGTTCGCTTTTCCTGGATGATAATTCAAACCGAAATCATAATCCTTTAACAATTACAACCATCTTCGTTGCCTCATATTCAACTCCTTCTGATTGAAAAGATACTTCAAACTCTTATGGTCACTAAACACTTAAAATCTAAAACCATAAAGATAATGCCTCCAAATCTTCAACAAAAAAACAAATGCAGCAAGCTCTAAATCATGCGTAGTGTAGCGGTAGAAATGTTCAAGACTAAGCCATTGGATTGACTAGACTTTATAGAAATCAAAAATAAAAATCGCCACCGCGCTTTATTATTTCCAAAGGAATGGGAAAAGAGCGAATAACCCAAAAAGAGGGGGAAATATTCAAGGTAAGGGGGTTGGTTATGAAAAGGGAAGGTATTAGCACCCTAAACATCTACGGTACTCCGCGGGAACCTCTTTGAAAAATCTGTATATTTTTACTATAAAATATGTTATATAGAAATAGAAGGTGGAGGTGAGAAGAGAAGTATTTTTTATGATTTTTGCACCCGCTGCGGTTGCAAACCTTTAGTGCCTACGTACCACCTTTCGTGCAATAGGGGATCAGGGTACACGTAATTCCTCTTTTAAAAATTTAAAACACAAATGCGTTGGTCAATTTTAAGAGATAAGACATCATCGTCATTGTCCGTATGGAAAACATGCTTACTACCCACAATCATGAGAAAGGAGAATTTGCATCATCTCAAAGTGGAGGATATGGCTTGGATTTTAAAATCAACAATGTCTCACTCAACACACAAGTAGAAAATATCTCACTTTACTACATATTATAGAAGTATAGTTGTTGCATCACTACAAGGATTGACAAGAGTCCAATATTTTGAGAAAAGTTTTAAAGTAGAAGCCAAAGTGGGAAAATAGTTTGAAATGAGATTGATTGACTTTTAGTCTTCTCAAAAAAAATGTCAAGGTATTGTTAAGTTGATTGAAGTTTATTTATGAAAAGTTTTGAAAATGCATGGACCTAGGTCCAAGTTTATTATGAAAGTGATTCAAGTTTAGAAACAAGAAGAGTTTTCAAAAGGAGGGGGAAGATTTTTGAAATTAAATAAGTTAGGAGGAGAAGAAGAGACTATCCTAAAGCATAAGTAAAAGTAAGGGATGAGAACCATCTAACCAACATGAAGCCAAAACTTGACATTATAAGCCAATATAGAATTCCCATTCCTTGGATTGGAACCAATCAAGCAAATAAATACTATACCTCTTGAGAGAACTAAACTTTAAGTGTATTAAGTATTCACAAAAATTTGGACAGAGTAACGGCTGTATACGGGTGAATTCCAGATCACAAATAAAGGATGTGATCACAAAAACCTGCACACAAGAATTCCAGACAAAATAATCAAATAAGATCTCCAAGATAGGTCAAGGTTTCTAATCCTAAGTCCAAGAAAAGTCTCATGCTCCACAATGCCAAGGATAGTAACCAAGTAGTCCAAGTATCATTAAATATTTTTTAGGGTTTATGTTGATTATTAAGTATCTTAAGAAAGGAAGAGAAAAGCTCAAGCGAGCAAAGTAAAAATGGCAAGAAAATAAATTCTCAAAGGAGCAAAGATGAAAATGGCATGAAATATAAATGCTAAAAGTAAATAGTACATAAAGCATAAAAAAGAATAAAAGCATAAGATAAAACAAGTCAATAATTAGTGGTTAGTTGGATTACCATCTTGAAACTTGCATTTGGAACTCATTGGAGGATTGGTAGAACCAAATCCTCCACACAACAAGTTGCATTTGCTTTTGGTCAAGTATATCATCCATTTGGAATTCTCATAAGTACCATTTAATGATCAATGATGTTTAAGTGATCCGCGTTGACCAAAGATGTTGTAGATCCATTAGAGGATTGGTAGAACCAAATCCCCCACACAATGAATCTCAAGGTTATTGGATCAAAGAGATCAAATTAACATACTTGGGCTTGCAATCATAAGTTTGGGCCACGAATGATCATTTATTCATATCGGGACAAAATTTAGCGCTATATTAAGCAATCGTAAGTGGACTTATATAGAAGTCGCACTTATTTTGAGGCCGGTCAATAGAAATTTATGTATTTCATGTTTGGATAAATGATATAGAGATAATTATCCCATAACATGTAATACAATAAAAAAGGGGAATAAGATGAAGAGGGAAGGGATTAAAGCTTCAAATATCATCAATATCATTCGTCTATATTGATGGATTTGGTTTATCAACCTATCAACACCCAAGACCCAATAATGTTGAAGAATTTGTCCTCAAGATATGCTCCAAGTCAGTACCACATTCTATTTCAAGAATCAAACAAGTTTCATGTACAAAACTTTTTAATTTACAAACATTGTTCAAAGGGAAAACCCTAAATGCAATCTTAAGTCAAAAATAGTTTAAAAATATGAAAATGACTTGAAAAATTATGAAATTAAAACCCTAACTTCCTAAGGTACTATAAAATTCAGAAATAAAATTTGGAGTCTCTGGATTGAGGTGGAAATTTGCTTTAGAAATGCAAACTGGGAAACTAGTAAGTTTAAGCCTTAAACTAGATGGTTTTGGAAAATAAATTGTGAAAAATATGAAATCAAATTGTAAAATTCCAGAAAAATGATTTTTAAGCCTCAACATGTTCAAGCACTCCAAACAACTTCATCTCTGATTTTATAGGTATAGGAAGTTATAAATTTAAATCCATTAATGTGCATGATCAAGCAAAAACCCTAAAAGAGGAAATTAAGTTCACAAATTTATCAATTAGATCCAAAGGCAAAATAAATTTAATTTAAAATAACCTAAATGTCAAGAAAATTAAAAGGATCATAAAGCATATTTTTCTTGAATTTTATCTCAAAAATAAAAAAGAAATAGAAAATTATTTACACAAACTAAAAAAATTAATACAAATAAAAGATATTATGTCCAAATGATTTTTAAAATGTAACCAAAATTTTTATAAAATTGGACAAAATATTTTCAAGTAATAAACTTTGAGATGAGTCCAAAAACATTTTTTATGGATTTTATTACTTAATAGAAATAGGAAAAATAAAATTCAAGATTTAAAAGAAAAATTAAAACCCTAATTATTTACATGACTTTATTTAATCAAGAAAAATAAGAAAAAAATGAAATAAAAAATCAAAATATGAAAATATATTGAAAAATAAGTCTAAAACAATTTTTTTATAATTTTTGAAGTGAAGGAAATATTAAAATAAAATTTGAGAAAACAAAGAAGAATTAATATTAAAAGGCTATTACACATGTGTTTGCAAAAACGCGCTGTAAAAAGAACTGAAGCCATGTTCAATTAAAACAAGACACCTCATCATCCCTACCAATTAGCCATGCCATGCATGTTTTTCAGCTTTGACACACCATTTTCAGATCACCATAACTCACTCATTTCTTGATGAAATCCAAAAATTCCAACACCAAAGTTCAAGATTGAAATTAGTAGAACATAGGATCAAAAAATTCATGAAATGAAGCATGGATGATTGAGAAAAACGCGCTCGAAAGTAGCTACATGACACTTTATTTTTATTTACACATTTCAATAAACAGTTTTCAATCTTGATTTTCTCCCTCAATTCTCCACCAAATTAAACGATCCAAAAATGAAAGTTGATCAGAAAAATGCAAGGATTATGGATATGATCTTAGATTTTGCAAAAAGCTCATGGACTAAAACAACATGCAAGTTGCATCAAGAGAGAGAAAGATGGATCATATACCTTGTAATAAAATTGATGGTGCTTGGAGCTCAAATAAAGAGCTAGATTTTGAGAAATGCTTGCTTTAAAGATGCAGTGAAGATGAGTAGAGAGGGATACAAAGAAGCTTCAAAAATTATGGAAGCTTGCTTTGACAACAATGGTGGAAATTGGTTGTAAATTCAATGAGAGAGAAGAGAGGATCACTTGCTTTGTGTGGGAGTGAGAGAGATATAGGCTTACAAATACGAGTGAAACGAATGAATTTCTTCAAGACAAACATACTCATTGTATTAAAATTAAACATTCAAATGCAAACAAGTTATTACATGCAAACAGTGCAATGATAAACAAGAAAAATTACAAATGAGAAAGCAATAAAAGTGCTAATAACTAAGATGACTCTCTTATCCAGACTTGAGCTGAAGGAAACATTTCCCAAACTTTGGAACTACCACCAACAGAGATTCATTCATCCTCTGCTAAGGAATTATTTTGAACATTAGGGCCAATGTCCTTAAATGACAAGATACTGCTTCAGACCAACCTCTGAACTTCGACCTTTAAAGCAAAACAATCTTCTAAATTGTGCCCAGGAGCATCCTGATGAAAGGCACAGGAAGCGTCAACCTTATATCCTCTTGGAAATTTTTCAAGAACAATTGGTCGAGCTCGGGTTTGAACCAGATTCTTCTTCAACAAAGAAGGATATAACTCGGCGTATGTCATTGGAATTTGATCAAAGCTCATTTTCCTCTGATGACCTTGCCCTTGATTTCCTTGTTGAGGTGCCCTCTGATATGCAACATCAGTCAGAGTCACATTGACGACTGGAGTCACAGAAGCAACTTATTGATTCCTAATATGAGATCACCCTTGCCTACCACGAAGTATAGCATAGGAGTCTTGCTCTTTATTTTTGGAAGAACTATCACCATACTTCTTAGAACCATTTGACGACTCCCCGTCTTTAGATGAACGACCTTCACGGACAGCTTCCTCTAAACTGACTCCCATGCTTACCATTTCAGTAAAATCACTGGGTGCACTCGCTACCATCCTCTCGTAGTAGAAAGCACCCAGAGTCTTCAGTAAAATATTAGTCACGTCCTTTTCTTCCATGGGAGGAATCACTTTGGCGGCTACCTCATGCCATCTTTGTGCATATTCTTTGAATGATTCCATGTCCTTATGGACCATGGCCCTGAGTTGATCATGGTCAGGCGCCATGTCCATGTTGTACTTGTATTGTTTGATGAATGCTTCTCCCAAATCATTAAAAGTATGGATGTTGGCGTTGTCCAAACTCATATACCATTTCAGTGTTGCGCCGGTCAAACTATCCTGAAAAAGTGAATCAGCAGAAGCTGATCATCAGTGTGGGTAGACATTCTTCTTACGTACATAACCAGGTGAACATGAGGGCAAGTGTTGCCCTTATACTTCTCAAATTCTGGGACCTTGAACTTAGCAGGTATCTTAACATTCGGGACTAAACATAGCTCATTCACATTCTGCCCAAATAGATCTTTTCCCCTAAGAGCCTTCATCTCATTTTGCATTTTATCAAACTGCTCTTGAAAATCATCCATTCTGTCATAAATACCCAAGTCTTCACTCGGCGAAGGGAAAGGACGACACGCATCATCATTAACAAACGAAACCATATTTGCTGAAGGAGGTACATCAGGAACAACATGCACCATAGGAGGTGCCGGAGTAACAATAGCCTGAACAACTGAAGTATCTTGAGAATCAAGATTAAAACCTTCAGGAACAAAGTTCTCTGGCATTCCCCATGGATAACCTTGAGGAATGCGATTCTGAACAATAGATGGAGTAGAAGACACAGGAACAGTCGGAGCTTCAGTGATAACCCTTGTCTGTTGAGGTTGAACACTCGGTGGCTGATTATGAGCAGCCACCAGAGATTCCATCAGAGCAGTGAGATTGGCATGCCGGCCTTCAGAGCAAAAACTTCCTCGCGCAGCTCACGATTCTCTTGTTCTAAGTTGTCCATCTTCCTTCTGAAATTAGCTCGAGTATTGTAATGGTGAGACAACTTGCTGAACGAAGTAAAGAAGCTTGGTAAGACACCTGGATATGCATAATAAATGCAAGAAATATGTCCAATATGATGCATGATATGCAATGCACATGATTTATTTTATTATTAATATTTCAAGGGACTTAAAGATTTATAGACACATTTCAAATATCAAAGTAATAACACATTTGAAATACTGAAAAAAGATTTTATTATAATAACTTCAAAATGGATTACAAGTTTCAATAATCCCAAGTACAAGATGAAAATAAAGTTTAAAACCCTAAGAAGTAAAGCTGATGGAGATCACTCTATACGCTGGCGCTTCCCTGTAAGCCTGACAATATGAGCCTTCAACCTCTGATTTTCTTCCGCATATCTGGTGGCAACCTCCTTCCAATCACCTGAATCAGGAAGTGAGCAACTAGCATCTGACTGAGGCTTAGAGGAAAATAATTCCCCTTGCCTCTCCATTGTCTCCACAACCCGACTCTAAAGAATCTCAATCAAGTCATCTTTCTCTTTCAGGTTTGCTCTATAGGAAATCTCTAAAGTTTGGCACTTATTCTTCCAAGCTTCCTTTTCTTGTTGTATCCTGACTAAAGCAAGTTGTAGCTCTTCCACATAATCCAATAAGGGAGGTATGGTCTTCACAAACAAATCAGGCATAGGTGCTTCCTGGGAATACAACATCTTTAACTGAATAGCTCTCCTTTGGACCCACTAAAGATAAGGCTCCAAAGAAACAGCCCCCCTAGGTCCCAAGTCTTTCCTAATCTTCCTATGAATGTGACGCCAGGCCTTCGCAATCTGCTCCCTAGCTTCCTTATGGTCTTCTCCCTCCTTCAAGAAGAAACTGCTCAAATGAATACTCTTTGGTTTATCCCTCATCGGATAACCAAGCTGTCGTCGTGCAAGAACAGGGTTGAAGTTAATTCCTCCCTTTGTACCAAGAAGAGGTACATTGGGGAAACTACCACAACTATCGACAATCTCTACATCATGGTAAGCCCGATGATACCAATCAATATCTGAGTGATTAAGTGCCATGACCTTAGGATCCCAACGAGGTTCCTTCCTGACATCCCAGAAAGCATCATACTGAGGCATATGAGAAACAAACCATTGGTACAACAGAGGCGTGCAACAGATAATCACCCCCCCATGATAAGAATTCAGAAGATGAATAGAGTAATAAGTACCGCCCAATAATGTAAGAACTGGGTTTCCAATCATGAAGATCCTGATAGCATTAATGTCAACAAACTTGTCCACATTAGGAAATAAAAACAACCCGTAAGCAAGTAGAGAAAAGATGGCCTCAAAATCAACTGTACTCTTCATCCTGGCAAAGTAACGAGCTTTCTTCAATAAGAACTGAGTGGTAATCCTCTAATCCCTCCTTTAGTAGTCATATGGGCTTCCACCTCAGACTTCCCCAGATGAATCAAAGCAACAATCTCATGTGGTTTTAGCTCACCCTCCAAACCAGTAAAAGGAACACGATCGGTAACGGGTAAATCCAATAGATAAGAATACTCCTCCAGTGTAGGCATTAACTGATAATTGGGATAAGTAAAGCAGTGATACATCGGATCATAGAACTGGACCAAGGTCGAGAGAATACCCTCCTTCATCTTCAGCTTCATGAGAGGAATAATGGATCCATACTTCTTCCGAAATTTTGCAGAACACTCGATCTCTGGAATTAGACTGACTAACTCATCTATCTTGGGATCCTTGAAACTGTATTTCCCAGTCTTTATCTCTCCAGAATCCATGGTTAAAAGTACCTGAGATATTCATAAATAGTCAACCTTTAAATCCCTTGAAATATTGTTTTCTTCAAAAGATGCTTATGAGTGCATGGATGCATGATGTAACAATCACACATAAGATCACACATATAGGGTTCATAGGTTCAACATCACGAGCATGGGGTCGAAGGTACTACCCATAAGGTGTTGGTCTAAAAAGTTATCACCTTCCAAACAAGGTTCTAGAGGTTCCCAGAGTCTACATCCTTCCTTCAGATATTACCAACTTCCCAATTAACTCGGTAATTAGTAATATTCTCAAGAAAGACTCGTCCGAGCATAATATCGCGTGACAACTATTTCCAGATTACTCCGTCATAGCTTCTGCACTACACCTAAGAGGCCAAAATGGGTTTGGTATTCTAAGGTCCTCAGTTTCAGCAGGCTCCCAGGTCGAAAGCAGTACGTCTTCCCGATTACTCGATAAACGATACTACAGTCAAAGGGGCCTCCACTGAGTGGGGGATCTCATGCCTCCTTTTTTGGGATTACTCCCTCAAAGTTAACATGACTATACCGCCCGTCCTATCTTAAAGTTTTCCCAAGTCCGGGTATAGGACTTATGAGTAATCACCAAGCACCCTGAAAACCAGGAAAATCCAAACAAACATATACACAAAATATAACACATAAATAACAATAGCACATATACAGATATAAACAAAGATAGGCTCAACCCACTTAGGGATGGACCAGCAAGAGGTCAATCTTTCCCCAGTGAAGTCGCCATTTTTCTGTAGCAGTAGAAATGTTCAAGACTAAGCCATTGGATTGACTAGACTTTATACAAATCAAAAATAAAAATTGCCACCGCGCTTTATTGTTTCCAAAGGAATGGGAAAAGAGAGAATAACCCAAAAAGAGTGGGAAAGATTCAAGGTAAGGGGGTTGGTTATGCAAAGGGAAGGTATTAGCACCCTAAACATCTACGGTACTCCGCAGGAACTTCTTTGAAAAATCTATATATTTTGGCTATAAAATATGTTGTATAGAAATAAATGGTGTAGGTTAGAAGATAAGTGTTTTTTATGATTTTTGCACCCGCCGCGGTTGCGAACCTTTAGTGCCTACGTACCACCTTTCGTGAAATAGGGTATCAGGGTACACGTAGTTTCTATTTTAAAAATTTGAAACACAAATGCGTTGGTCAATTTTAAGAGATAAGACATCATCGTCATTGTCCGTGTGGAAAATATACTTACTACCCACAATCATGAGAAAGGAGAATTTGCATCATCTCAAAGTGGAGGATATGACTTGGATTTTAAAATCAACAATGCCTCACTTAACACCCAAGTGGAAAATATCTCACTTCACTACATATTGTAGAAGTATAGTTGTTGCATCACTACAAGGATTGTTAAGAGTCCAATATTTTGAGAAAAGTTTTAAAGTAGAAGCCAAAGTGGCAAAATAGTTTGAAATGAGATTGATTGACTTTTAGTATTCTCACAAAAAATGTTAAGGTATTGTTATGTTGATTGAATTTTATTTATGAAAAGATTTTGAAAATGCATGGACCTAGGTCCAAGTTTATTATGAAAGTGGTTCAAGTTTAGAAACAAGAAGAGTTTTCAAAAGGAGGGAGAAGATTTTTGAAATTAAAGAAGATGGAAGGAGAAGAAGAGATTATCCTAAAGCATAAGATAAAAGTTAGGGATTAGAACCATCTAACCAATAAGAAGCCAAAACTTGACATTATAAGTCAAGATAGAATTCCCATTCCTCGGATTGGAACCAATTAAGCAAAGAAATACTAGACCTCTTAAGAGAACTAAGCTTTAAGTGTATTAAGTCTTCACAAAAACTTGGACAGAGTAACGGCTATATACGGGTGAATTCCAGATCACAAATATAGGATGTGTTTTCAAAAACCTGCACAAAAAAAAAAACAAACAACCCAATGTCTTGAGGTAAACCTCAAGAATTCCAGACAAAATAATCAAATAAGATCTCCAAGATATGTCAAGGTTTCTAATCCTAAGTCCAAGAAAAGTCTCATGCTCCATAATGCCAAGGATAGTAACCAAGTAGTACAAGTATCATTAAATATTTTTTAGGGTTTATGTTGATTATTAAGTATCTTAAGAAAGGAAGATAAAAGCTCAAGAAAGCAAAGTAAAAATGGCAAGAAAATAAATTCTCAAATGAACAAAGATAAAAATGGCATGAAATGTAAATGCTAAAAGTAAATAGTACATAAAGCATAAAAAAGAATAAAAGCATAAGATAAAACAAGTCAATAATTAGTGGTTAGTTAGATGACCATCTTTAAACTTGCATTTGGAACTCATTGGAGGATTGGTAGAACTAAATCATCCACAAAACAAGTTTCATTTGCTTTTTGTCAAGTATATCATCCATTTGGAATTCTCATAAGTACCATTTAATGATCAATGATGTTTAAGTGATCCGCGTTGACCAAAGGTGTTGTAGATGCATTAGAGGATTGGTAGAACCAAAGCCCCCACACAATGAATCTCAAGGTTATTGGATCAAAGAGATCAAATTAACATACTTGGGCTTGCAATCATAAGTTTGGGCCACGAATGATCGTTTATTCGAATCGGGACAAAATTTAGCGCTATGTTAAGCAATCGTAAGTGGACTTATATAGAAGTCGCACCTATTTTGAGGCCGGACAATAGAAATTTATGTATTTCATGTTTGGATAAATTATATAGAGATCATTATCCCATAACATGTAATACAATAAGAAAGGGGAATAAGATGAAGTGGGAAGGGATTAAAGCTTCAAATATCATCAATATCATTCATCCATTTTGATGGATTTGGTTTATCAATATATCAACACCCAAGATCCAATGATGTTGAAATATTTGTCCTCAAGATATGCTCCAAGTCATTACCACATGCTATTTCAATAATCAAACAAGAATCATGTACAAAACTTTTCAATTTACAAACATTGTTCAAAGGGAAAACCCTAAATGTAATCTTAAGTCAAAAATAGATTTAAATTAAGAAAATGACTTGAAAAATTATGAAATTAAAACCCTAACTTCCTAAGGTCCTATAAAAGTCAGAAATAAAATTTGGAGTCCCTGAATTAAGGTGGAAATTTGCTTTAGAAATGCAAACTTGGAAACTAGTAAGTTTAAGCCTTAAACTAGATGGTTTTGGAAAATAATTTGTGAAAAATATGAAATCACATTGTAAAATTCCATAAAAATGATTTTTATGGCCTCAATATGTTCAAGCACTCCAAACAACTTCATCTCTGATTTTATAGGTATAGGAAGCTAGAAATTTAAATCCATTAATGTGCATGATCAAGCAAAAACCCTAAAAGAGGAAATTAAGTTCACAAATTAATCAATTAGATCCAAACGCGAAATAAATTTTATTTAAAATAACCTAAATGTCAAGAAAATTAAAAGGATCAGAAAGCATATTTTTCTTGAATTTTATCTCAAAAGGAAAAAAGAAATAGAAAATTATTTACACAAACTAACAAAATTAATACAAATAAAAGATATTATTTCCAAATGATTTTTAAAATTTAACCAAATTTTTTAGAAAATTGGACAAAAAATATTTTCAAGTAATAAACTCAGAGAGGAGTCCAAAAATGTTTTTTATGGAGTTTTTTACTTAATAGAAATAACAAAATAAAATTCAAGATTTAAAAGAAAAATTAAAACCCTAATTATTTACATGATTTTATTTAGTCAAGAAAAATAATAAAAGAAATGAAATAAAAATAAAAATATGAAAATATATTAAAAAAGAAGTCTAAAATAATTTTTTTTTAAATAATTTTTGAAGTGAAGGAAATATTAAATTAAAATTTGAGAAAACAAAGAAGAATTAATATTAAAAGGCTATTACACATGTTTTTGCAAAAACGCGTTGTAAAAAGAACTGAAGCCATGTTCAATTAAAACAAGACACATCATCATCCCTACCAATCAGCCATGCCATGCACGTTTTTCAGCTTTGACACACCATTTTCAGATCACCATTACTCACTCATTTCTTGATGAAATCCAAAATTTCCAACACCAAAGTTCAAGATTGAAATTAGTAGAACATGCTAGGATCAAAAAATTCATGAAATGATGCATGGATGATTGAGAAAAACGCGCTCAAAGTAGCTACATGACACTTTATTTTGATTTACACATTTCAATAAACAGTTTTCAATCTTGATTTTCTCCCTCAATTCTCCACCAAATTAAACGATCCAAAAATGAAAATTGACCATAAAAATTCAAGGATTATAAATATGATCTTAGATTTTGCAAAAAGCTCATGGATTAAAACAACACGCAAGTTGCATCAAGAGAGAGAAAGATGGATCATATGCCTTTTAATGAAATTGATGGTTATTAGAGCTCAAATAAAGAGCTAGCTTTTGACAAATGCTTGCTTTGAAGATGCAGTGAAGATGAGTAGAGAGAGATACAAAGAAGCTTCAAAAATTATGGAAGCTTGCTTTGACAACAATGGTGGAAATTGGTTGGAAATTCAATGAGAGAGAAGAGAGGATCACTTGCTTTGTGTGGGAGTGAGAGAGATATAGACTTGCTTGCTTTCTACTTGTTATTCAAAAATGGACATGAAGAAGTCAAATTTTTGCATTTTTAACAAAAATTTCACTAAGTGTCAAAATCTTCTAAGCTTCATAACTTTTTTTCCTTTCATTTTTTGGACTTGTGGCCACTCCTACAAAGTTGGAGAATTTTTCATCCTCTTTCTAGGCATATAAAGTTTGCACATTTGCAATAAAAAAATGAGAAAGTTGTAGCCAGTCAAAATTCATCCCTAAGGATACTTAGAAAAATTTCAAAACTTCAAATAACTTCCTTGACAAGTTTTCTCCAATTCACACTTCCTCTTGATATTTTTGCACTATTGACCATGAAATATGAGAACATGGATATTGAATTGATGGTTGACCAAAAGTTCACTTGGTCAACAACTGATTTTGACTGTCTTGTGACAAAATGACCATTTTACCCCTTTTCATTAATTGAATCCTTTCAAGCCAAAATTGACGATCAAACATCCATTGATAGATGCTCATGACTATGTAGAGAAGTATGGGATCAAGAATTACCCAAAAATCCAGAGATCTCCTGATTAAACTCTAAACCCTAGTTTTGATCATTTGTGCTAGGAGATGGTGAGATGACTGCAATTGTGCCATGACCTACAAAATGATATTCCAAGAGACAAAATATACACACTTTGAGGTTAGTTAGAAGCATACAAGTACAAGATATAAAAATACAAGTGCTTCAAGGTGATTGGTGATTCCATAGGCAAACCCTAAGACAAGATGCAGTAGAAGATAAACTCAAACCCTAATTTGTGATTTGATTGAATTGTGATGGTATGAGATGATAGAGGAATCTTAGGGGAACAAATTGGGGTACAACATGTAGGATAGTTCTTCTCATGAGTCCTTAACTGCCTTGACGCATAAACAACTACCTTACCATTTTTCATAAGCACACCTCCTAAACCCATCTCAGAAGCATCATAATACACCACAAAAGAATCTGCTGGATTAGGCAACGTCAAAATCGGAGCCGACGTCAACCTCTTCTTTAATTCTGCAAAAATTTCTTTGCACTGAACATCCCATGTAAAAACTCTACCTTTACAAGTCAACTTAGTCAACAAAAGTGCTAACTTGGAAAAGCCTTCGATAAACATTCTATAGTAACCAGCTAATCCAAAAAAGCTTCTAATCTCAGTAGCTGACCTCAGAGTCTCCCATTGCAACACAACATCAACCTTTTATGGATCTACAGCGATGCCACTACCTGAAATCACATGACCAAGAAAACTAACCTCTTTTAACCAAAACTCACACTTGGACAGCTTTACGTACAACTTCTTCTCTTTCAAAACCTGCAATACTACTCTTAAGTGTTTTGCATGCTCTTCTTCTGACTTTAAGTAAATCAAAATATCATCAATGAACACCACTACAAACTGATCCTAATAAGTATGAAAGATACGATTCATATATTCCATGAATACTCCCGGCGCATTAGTAACACCGAAAGGCATCACCGAATACTCATAATGTCCATAACGCATTCTGAAAGCCGTCTTTTGGATATCTTCATCCTTCACTTTAATCTGATGGTAACCCGACCTCAAATCAATCTTACTAAATACATGAGCATCCACCAATTGGTCCATTAAGTCATCTATTCTTGGAAGCGGATACTTGTTCTTAATTGTCACTTTATTCAACTGTCTATAATCAACACAAAGCCTCATACTTCCATATTTCTTCTTTACTAAAAACACTGGAGCTCCCCACGGCGATACACTTGGTCTTACAAACTTCCTTTCAAGTAACTCCTCCAATTGCTTCTTTAACTCTGACAATTCAGATGCATACATCTTGTATGGTGCCATAGACACAGGTCTGGTACCAGGTACAAGATCAATAGAAAATTCAACTTCCCTCTCCGGCGGTAGATCAGAAATCTCATCAGGGAAAACATCAGGAGATTCACACACCACCTGTAATTCCTCAATTATAGCTTGAGTCTCTACAAAATGTGACGCCATCAACGAGAACATCTGTTCTTTCTCTTGCATCAACTTCCTCAACTGTCTAGCAGACAACATACCATCTTCCTCTTCTTCAGGAGTAGAAATCCTCACCGACTTGTCATAATAGTTAATATGAACACAGTTATGCTCTAACCAGTTCATACCCAAAATCACATCTAAACCTCTTAACGGTAAACAAACCAAATAAACAGCAAAGTCTCTATCAAAGGTCAACAAGGGACACTTCAAACACACAAAAGAAGTAGTCACCGACCCCTTGGCTGGAGTATCGACGACCATTTCCCCATTCAAAGAAGACAACATAAGACCCAATCTTTCAACACAATCAGCATCTATAAAATAATGTGTAGCACCAGTGTCAATAATAGTAATTAAAGGAGTACTATTAATGAAACATGTACCTCTGATAAGTCTGTCCTCGACAGCTGTCTGATCCTCAACCAAAGCAAACACTTTACCACTTGTCTGAGCCCTTTTCGGTTTCGGACACTGACTAACAATGTGCCCTTCTTCTCTACAATTAAAACAAATCACATCCTTATGTTCACACTCAGATACAACATGTCCGTTCTTACCACAACGAAAACACCTATTCACTTCAGTAGTACACACATTACTCTTGTGTCCAGGTTTTCCACACTTAAAGCAAACCACACCAGTAGGAGCATCTCCCCCACTAGTCCTCTGACCTTGAGCAACTTTTTGCTTACCTTTACCAGTTGGGGTATCATAAGGCTTACAATGATTCTGTTGGTGCTTACCCCTCTTCTCACTAATAATCTTGTAATGAGCATTATTATCCTCCTCATAAATCCTGCAAC
This sequence comes from Vicia faba, assembly GCA_948472305.1. Taxonomy (NCBI): domain Eukaryota; kingdom Viridiplantae; phylum Streptophyta; class Magnoliopsida; order Fabales; family Fabaceae; genus Vicia; species Vicia faba. Next base: position 776,081,055 of record OX451741.1, on the reverse strand, counting down.
TATCAATCAAATCAGCAAAGACATGAATCTTATGGTATCCAACTGCCTTCTTGATCTCCGGGTGCAACCCGTTCTCAAACTTGATACACTTCGAAAACTCAGCATTTGCATCAGCGTAATGTGGATAAAACTTAGCCAACTCAGAAAACTTGGCAGCATACTCAACAACCGATATATTTCCTTGCTTCAGCTCAAGGAACTCAATCTCCTTCTTACCAGAACATCTTCAGGAAAGTACTTCCTCAAAAATTCCCTACGGAACACAGCCCAAGTGACATTCTCACCTGCAGCTTCCAATCTTTGACAAGTCTCTAGCCACCAGTCATCAGCCTCGACTGCTAGCATATGAGTACCATACCGAACCTTCTGCGCTAGAGTGCAGTCCATCACACGAAATATTCTCTCAATCTCTTTCAACCACTCCAATGCTCCGTCAGGATCATACTTTCCCTTGAACATAGGCAGATTCTCTCTCTGGAAAGTCGCCAAGCTACGAGATCCAGCATTCCCGTCAGCATTCGGTTGATTTTCCATTGCATGAGCCATTGGTTCTAAAGCAGCAGCAAGTGCATCATCATTCCTTCCAGCCATCTCAACTTATCACTACAACGTAAACAACTGTTAGAACTCAAATTAACAATACTCAATTGTTAGACAACTACGACTCGACGACAAGGTCGGACCAACCTATTTCTCTGATACCAACTTTGTAACAACCCAATTCTACCCTGGAAAATTATATAAATAAATCAGATTTATAAAAATCATTCATGCAAACAAATCGGGATGCCACAAATTCTTCTATCAAAATTCATTGCATTCATCGTGGATATATAACACTTTTAAAACATCAGATGAGCTATCATCATGACATCTTTAATTAAATAATCCAACATCTACGCAGCGGAAACTCTTAATAACATCTTTGTCATCATTACAACAATTTCAAAACAACACAATTTAACAATAATCAACTTAAAGTTCAAGAACTGAATAATCAACAATCAAAAGCAACAAACATTCATCCCCCTGAGTGTTACATATCAGAGCAATGACACCGACTTGAACTACTGAAGGTATACAGCCTTCACTCTCCATTACCTGCATGTTACCAACATAAGAGCAACATTCAAACAGAAGGGGTGAGATATCTAACAATATAATAAAGTGCATGATAATGAATATATTAAATTAGATCACATAACATCACCACTTCTCATCTCAAAATCAACAATAATAATACATTCACCACATCAATACACACATCTCTATGCAGTCATATAATGAGACTTAATACTATGCAAATGCATGTGGTCCCATTTGGAGCAGAACTCCCATCTTAAAAATTTCCAATTAATAGAGGCATCAACAAGGCATAAGCCTTCATCTCAATATTCACCAATACAGGCCATCTCAACGAGCATAAGCTCCATCTCAAAATGCAATGTATGCGAAACAATCATGAATATAATAACAACACCACAATTAACAACATCTCAATACAACATCATCATTGACCAACGGCCTACATCTCAAAAGCATCTCAACATCTCTTCATCAAACATCTCATATCATTCATAATAATTCATCAAACCTCATTTATTCATCAAACATCATTTATTCATCAAACATCATTTATTCATCAAACACAACTTCGTTAATAACCTCTCACCAACAACTCAGTTGTACTTTAATACGACAAAAAGTCATCAATTTCACAACTTTGGCCATAGGCCTATACTAGATATTGCCTATAATTAATTAACCAACTAAGGCTTACTTCTAAATCACTAAATCTCTACATACTACTATTCTTTAATATTTCCTCGTTATTATTATTAATCCTACTGTTACAAATCGAACAACAGCTTGTAAGCATTCATTCTTCTCCATAAAACCAACATAACGATCCACACGGGAACTAATTCAAATCCTATGTTTATCCTTCCTATGTTCATTTTAACCCTTAAAAATAAAGCTCATCGCTTTAGCAATTCAACGCTTCGAACAACACCTCAAACGGAGTCCAAAAACTCAAGTTACAGCATTCTCAAACTGATTCTGCCAAAAACCAGGCAACATGGATCGACGCATAACGTCTTGGATCGACGAGTACTGCACTAAACTCACAACATAAGTCGACACATCCTCTCTTGTATCAACTCATACTGAGTCTACCACGCAACATGTATCGACACATTCTCTTATGTATCGACACATCCTGAGTCTAAAAGTCCTCATGTATAGACGCAAGACCTCTTCGTGTCGACTCATCCTGAGTCTAACATCGTTCATGTATCGACACATACCATTTGGGGTCGACGCATACTGTTTTGTCATGGGAAATTTCTACGATTTTCTCTGTGTTTTCACTACGGGTTCCATACTTTAAGCCCTAAAAACTTAATCTAATCATAGATAATCATCACAACTATCCTATAATCCTACGTCAATTAAATAGCATCGGAACATTATTATTCATCTAAAATTCATCAATTTCATCATACAATATCATATACATTCAATTCATGGACAAGACAACAATCACCTCTAACCCCACATACCAATTATCATGCACCCAATTATAGAGTCAGAACCCCACCCTTACCTTGGATTGAAGGTCGCTATATAATCTTCCGGTTGAAACCTCGTTCTGCCGTTTTTCCTCTTTTTCCAGTAGCTTCACGTTCATCTTCTCAACCCTTATTCTTCTACTTCCTCTTCTTTCTATTCTTTCTAACAATAATAAAATAACCTATTATTCTCTTTATTCCTTAATGGGCTTAAAACTAATACACCCCCTTATTACTACTTCCATTCCTTAAAAACAAGCCCACATCAAATAATATTATACTTCTAATATTATTTCACCACTTAATAAAATAATTAAATCCAATTAATCACAACACATCTTCTCAAATATTCCAAAAATAATTAATTAAATAACTAATTAAATTACGGGCGTTACACTGACCAGATAGTAGTTACCACTTCAAGTCACTGCAAAGTCTGGAATCCGACCAGATAACATTTAACTTCCTTATCCCCGACAAGTTGTTGTGAAGCCTGGATCCGACCAGATAACTATTCAATTTCAAGAAATTTCCTGCAAAGCCTGGAATCTGACTAGATAACATTAATTTATCTCTTTCCCAGTAAGTTACCATGAAGCCTGGAATCCGACCAGATAGCAGTTGACTTCCTTATCCTCAGTAAATTGTGAAGCCTGGACCCGACCAGATAACTGCTGACATTCAAGAGATATTCCCTAGCGAAAGCATCCTTTCAACAAGTTTGAAGATATATATACTCTTCATCCCCAACAACAATCAGGGATTCAGCTCCCCAAAATTTCCTCAGCAGTAGTCAGGGATTTATTTTCTCAGACAAAAATATGCATCTCACATTCATACATCATGACATATACATACAAAATGAATTTAGCATGATCTCATTCATCTTGTGAACATCATGCATACATATGCATTTTACTAACCTTTTTCCCACAGGTAAAACATCAAGTTTTAGTATAAATCGACCAAAGGTTTGTGTTGTTACTTCTTCTAGTGTTTACCAACATTCCTCCAAATGGCATCTATAAGCCCATTCACAATTCATCTTCGAGTGCAAATTTTTGGGCACTCTAGTATTCAATCATCTTCCACCTTCAAGTCACAAATGGAGGATCCGCTAATCTAACTCTTCAGGTTTAAGAAGATTGAACAGGGGCATCTGTTGTACTCCAAAATTTTCCCTCTCATTTTTCAAATAATCTCTCACAAGATTTCCTTGGATTCAAGACTACACAGGGCTTGATCAGCTCAAGACACCTCCTCTAGCGTTGATGACTGAAAATTAGGGTTTGAGTTTGCACAAGGACAATTGAACTTTTTATGCCTCATATGACTTTCATGGATCATGTTGGACTCTCAAGATTGCTCATGTCAAGTTTCAAGTCTTGGATCACATTTTTGCTCAGTCAATTGATCAGTTGACCTAAAATCAACTGTATTGGGAAAAAGTTAAATGTGGTCAATTTACAGTCAAACTTCCTAATTTTCTATCCATATCAACATCATGAACTCATACATGTAATTTGATAAAGTTTGGATCACAATTCCTCAAGAAATTGGATTAGACCATCAAAAGGGCAAAATGGTCACAATTAGGGTTTTGACTGAGAAGGTGTAATTTCTAATTTTTGACTTAGCAAATGATTGATTGGTTTGAGACATGATCTCAAGGTTTCAAATGAATCATTTTGACCTAATGGCATGACTCAAAACATTTCTCAAGATCAATTGATTGACAAATGAATTTTTAGTCAACTGATCAAAAGTCAATTGTACACTGAAAAGTCAAACTTTGACTTTTTGGTCAAAATCAAGTGTTAAAGATTACTAATCATCAAAACATGTTAAAATATGAAACTTTTTCATCAAGAAGTCAAAAAGTCAAGATTTCATTTTGAAAAGTCAAAATTTCTAAACTTAGAAATTTTTCTAAGTGTTGAAAACTTCATATTTTTTTCACAACTTTGAGCAAAAGTTTCACCATGATGCAAGATGTTTCAAAGGAAACTTCCAACATGAAAGTTGTAGATATCAATGATATCTAAAACATTATAGAACATAACTTCTCCTATAAATGCATGGATTTCAAGTTATGATTTTGTGAATACATGTTCATGAAACTTGGAAACTTAGTGAAATTTTGCCCTAATTTAGGCAAGATTTTGACCTAACTTCATGGAAATTTTTCACATAGTTCCAAGAGGAACTTTCAAAAATGTCCAACATAGAGGTTGTAGAGGATGTTACAAGCTTTCCAAAATTTCCAAGAACTCACTGAGATCATGCTTGAGCTAAGAGAATCGAAGGTAAGAAGTTGGAGTTTCAAACTTGTTTTTCAAGTCATTTTCATGATGAACATTTGATTCAATCCACACCCATGCTGCATAAATCTTACTTTGCAGGCTTCTAACCTCTAAATCTATCCAGAATCATAAGATTACACAACTATTTGAGCTATGATCCAAGTAATTGAGTCATTGTCCAAGTGATTATTCCATTAATGGAACAAAGTTCACACTTCCATTTTGGAAAAGTGACTTTAATCACAAAGTCAATGCATAGAGCTCCTAACTTATTTCATCTGAACACAAGCAAAGTAAAAAAAAAAAAGCAATATGGCTAGAACCTCTTACCAACTCAGACCATGCTTGTACAACATATTGAAACTTGTTTTCCCACTTTTCTTCAAAATCAAGTAACATAGCCATAACTTTATATCTCATAGATCTGTCAACTTCAAACCTTAAGACCTCTTGCTTATAACTATACAAGTCATATGCAAGCAAACACACGATTTGAAACACTCCCAAACTCCCTGAAAACTCAGATTGCACAAAAAATTCATTGTTGTGCAGAACCTGACCAAAAAACTCCCATCTCTCAAACCACTCTTGCGTTTCCTCTCCAAATTATCTCAAAAGCTTCCCTACTTCAAATATAACTCATCCCAATCCCTGTTCCTAAACTGTAACACCATTTTCACCATTGTCCAAGCTCAAAAACAGAGCATTGCAGTTGGACTTCTCCAGGCCATTTCAGCCACTCCTAACTCAAGCTAAGCATTGCATTAGCTTCCTAGAGACTCAAGGAAGCTAACCTGATCATTACAACACCTTGAATCAAGCTCAAACTCATTTCAGTATCTCCAGTTTTGAGGTATTTTTCTTGAACTTCTATCTTCTCATTTAGGCATTATTAGGCTTGCATTTGTGAAGATAAAATATAGACATCATTGTCCTGAAACTATACATGTCCATAGATTTCATTTATGTTGCTTGATTAGGGAGAATTTTGAGTTTGAACCTCTGAAAAAATTTAAGTCAAAATTTGGTACTGTTAGAAATTCATGCTCATCTTTGAGAATTAGCTTAAGTTATTTACATATTCAGAATCGTGAGGAAATTTATAACAAGTTTGATGTTGGAAGTTTTATGAATGGATGAGAAATGAATAAGTTACAGGTCCTTTGGCTGGAGGTTGAAGATGAAGTTCATTCAGGGAAAAACTTATGTTACATATTTATTGTTTTGTTTAAGTTAACGAATGTATCACCACCCTAGTGGTTAAAACGCATGCCTGTCACCTTAGGGACCGAGGGTCGAGCCCCAGTGGTACTCTTTTGGTTCTTTTTCATTTTTTTTTCTTCCATTTTTTGTTTGAAACAGGCGCACGGGCTCCCCCCCCCCCTGGGCTTTTTATTTTTTCTGACCTCTAACCCTTGTTTACTTGCACACCCCTGGCCCTTTATCTTATTATTTCATTTTCTTTTTTATTTATTTTTCATATTACTTTTTATTACTATTATTATTTTTATTATTAAAAAATATAAAAAATTATTTATTTACACTTATATATTTTATTTTCTTCATAATACAAAAAACTAAAAAACAATTTTCTTAACAAATTAATTTCTTTTTAATAATTAATATTTAGAAGTAGGATTAATTATTATATTATTTTTTTCTTCATTAAAATTAATTTAGAACTGAGGTTTATTTTAATTGATTAACTTTCATTTTATTTTATTAATTTAAAAACCTTTTCAATAAAAACCTTAAAAAATCATTTTTAACTTATTTTCTTTGTTAATTAATTTAGGTTTTAATTTTGTTAATTTTAATTAATCATTTTTCTAAATTAGGTCAAAACTAAACCCCTTTCATGAAAATCAAACAAAAATAATTTATTTTTCCATTTTTGCATTTGTACATTATTTTTTCAATTATTATACATTTATTCAATATGGTTGTAATAGTTAATTAAATTTAGTTTTCTTGCAAAATCTCCATTTATAAATTTGTACACCCATCCCCTAATGATGTAATAGCTTAGTATTTTTACTTTCTGCAATTTATCGCTTTATATAGATGCTAGTAAATTAGGGTTTGTATGGAAAGACTAAAATCAACAAGTTAGCAAACCCTAATTCAAGACAAAACAATGCATGTAAATCAACACATTTGCACACTTGCACCCTTAGGGTAATTCCACTTTGTTTCCTTACAAAAATGGTCATGTTATGCATGTGGGGTATCTTAGGAAAAAGCAATAAAAAATACAAGATCATAGTCCCTCGATGACGCTATCAATGTTGCCTTTCAAAATGATCTTAGTCCCTCAAAGAGAATTGCTAAGATATTTGACAACTTTGCTATCATGGCTATACGATGACCCACGCTCGTCCCTTTACATTCAAAGATAAGGCTTCTTACCAAATCAATGGTAAGATAGCAATATCAAAGGAAAGGAAGAAGTGAACTAAGACTTTTGAGTAGATAGATTGTTCCTAGTTGCTTGCTCAATTTCAAATCAAACACTCTTGCTTATTTTTAAAACAAACACCAACACTTTCAAAAACACTTTCAAAACATTTTCCAAACTTGAAGAATTTTCAAAAGATCAACACTTTGTATACGTTCTTACGAACGAGAGCTATTACAAAGTTTTCCTAAACGACGGCGTCTTTCAAAATACTTTCAAAAAACACACTAAGCACATTTTCAAACAAGAGCAAGTGATCTAGCAAGAAACTAAGAGCCCATAGATAACTATGTATGAAAAGGGTTCTAACACCTTCCCTTTTCATAATGTACCCTCCTAACTCAAGAAATAATCTCAAAGGTATTTCCTGTTCTTTTCAGCCTTTCCTTTTGGATAAAAGAAAATTCGGTGGGGACTCTTGCTAACCGCAACATTTGCGATAAAACGCAAAACAACCAAGTCAGTTCTCCCATCGTATCACAATATCCTTAGAGCAAGTTAGGGGAATTACATGGAATGCATGACATCTAGAACATGATATACCATGTACCATAAAGTACTACCCACACTGGATCCAAGGATGGACCTGGGCTTCACAATTCGTGCTTTGCGAAATTTCATTTGCACCCCCATTCTACTTCAGCCGTCAAGCCCAATTCCTTTTCTTTTTGCTTTATTTAATTATTTCATCTCTTAATCATTTTAATTATAATAATAAAAAACTCACAAAAAATTTAGGCTTAGACTTTTTTAATTAAATAATTAATTTTTTTAATTAATTAATCAATTAAAACTTTAACCTTTTTCTTAATTAAAAATGAATTAGAATTTAAGTCAAATTACTTTCTTTTCATAATTAAAAAAAACCACAAAAAAGGCTTAGTTTATTTTTCTTAATTTAATTTTCTCAGTAGACTTTAGGATAATTAATTTAATTATATTTCTTAAATCAAAAACAACAAAAAAGATTTTCTCACTAGGTTTTAGAACGCATTTTCATTCTTTCGGGCATTACTCATTTTTCGCATTTTTTTATATTCATGTAACTGTTATTTGAGATGTAATAGTTTTAAATAGGACTTTTCATTGCTTTCTTTATTTTTTCCCCCAATTATTTGTACATTGTAAATACCTCATCCCTGAATCCATGTAATAGTGTAGGTTTATATTTTCGCACTTTATTTTTCTGTACAATATTACTACTAGTAATTAGGCATGTATGACAAGACTAATAATCAAACGTTTGCAAACTTAACAAAAAGACAAAAATAACTGAACATAACACACTTGCACATATACACCTCTAGGGTACCCCACTTTGGTTGCCTTCAGAAATAAAACAGTCATGAGGCAGGAACGCTTTAGAAAAGACCCATAAATCAAAAGATCATAGTCCCGCGATGACCCTACAGTTGCCCTCTCGGTAAATGATCTAGTCCCTAAACAAAATTGCTAAAGCGTCTGCACAAGTTGCCTTCGTAACTGTAACGTCCCTTTCAGATGTCCCTAATACATCCAACGATAGCGCTACCTACTCACTAATAGTAGGATAACACTGTCTAAAGGATAGGGGGAAAAGAATAAACCTTTCGAGTATAAGTAGATAGTTCATAAATGCTTGCTCAAAAAAACTTTCACACTTTTACACTAAACATTTCAAAACACTTTCAAAAACATTCGCTTTGTTAACACTCTTGAGGACTGATACAAGAGTTATCATAATGCGAATCGCCGCACTAACGCATTTTCAAAACATTTTCAAATACACTAAACACAAAGTATTTTCAAAATGAGAAAACTTCTAAGAGCCCGTAGATAACTACGGATGGAAAGGGTGCTAACACCTTCCCTTTCCATAATCTACCCCCTTACTCAGAATAATCTCGAAAAAGGTCTTTTTATATTCTTTTCACCCTTTCCTTAATTTGGATAAAAGAAAAGCCGGTGGCGACTCTTTCTAACCGCAAAATTTGCGAATACAAACACAAAAATAATATTAAACAGTCGGTTCTGCCACCGTATAACAGAACTGGCGACTCTGCTGGAGAGAATAATAAAGTGGGGTTTACCTTAGGGTCTAGATCATTTTGCTTCTTTGAATGTTTGTTTGCTTTATTTTTAAGGGTATTGTTTAGACTTACTATAGATCCTACACCCGGATCTGGGGAAACCTTTTAGGTAAGTAGCAATAGATCATGGAAAATGTGTGGGGTATACCGACACGGTTGAAGCGATAGCTACGTTGATGCGACACTTTGGTTGGTACCGGTAGCCCTTGAGTTAATCAAGGAGAATATGGGGCCTCCGCGTGGTGTCATAAAGCGTCAACTGACCTTAGAACCTTTAAATGAATAACTTGGCCATTATGACGTAGTGAGATGGCTGTATTTGGTGTATTCCCAAAGTCGACAGATACTCAATGCTACACTCATTGAGGTTTGACTCCCGATTTTTGTTTTGTTGCAAGTCAGTTGCCTATCGAACGGAATTTGTGGGAAAGATCAGTGATATTGAGATCCCTTAGAACCCTGTTACTATTTCTAGGACAGGTTAAGCCAACTAAACTTCAAGAGGGTACTTACCTATGGAATCCATGCAAGCCTAAACCTAAGGCTACTTATGTGACTTGTTTGCTTTATTTGCCTAACAATTTGAACTCATTGCAGGGCTTTGTTTGTATAAATCCAATAAATTGGTTTCTTACCCTACATTTTTGCTTAATGCATAACATACACATCATAACATCATCCCATAGCATCTCCTTAACCATTTCAAGGATCTCAAGGGTCTGTGGTGCAGGTTATGATGAACCAAACGTCTAGCAAGGGGATTTATTTTCCTCTAGCCAACACCGTCAAAAGACCAAAGCGATAACTTGAGTCAGGGGCTATGACCCACTTGATATGGTGAGCTTGACTCTCGTAGAGGTCACTCAACGATACGAAGTTCTTCAATCAAAGCTGCAAAATTCAACTTCTGACATTTTCTTGTTTACCCCGCGAGATCCTTGAAAACATTTGCATATCATACATGTCATTGCATAATAGGTATTCCCCAGGCAGGTTTCTTATCTTTTCACTGTTTATTTCTCTAAAAAGAAATGGCTCTTGAGCAAACAATCAAAGACCTTCAGGCTCAAAACGCTCAGTTCCAACAAATGTTCCTAACTCTGACCCAGGGACAAGAAGATCTGAAGGCTCTTGTTATCAAAGACCAGAAGAAAAAGGCAAAGAAACTAGTTCGTGTCTTGATTGTGGGAAGAAGAAGACTAGCTAACCGAGCTCTAGATTTCGCAACCCCATCAAAGGAGGGGGATAGTCAAGAGGAGGGTGACGAGAAATACGAGGAAGGAGACAATATTCCAGCGTCTGAGGAAGATGAAGCCGACTATAGTGAAGAGCAGTATCCTCCTGCTGATGACAAATACAAGCAGTTGGAGGATCGCCTCAATGCAATGGAAATTCAGAGGGTACCCGGTCTGGATTTTGAAGAATTAGGGTTGGTTCCAGGGGTGGTCATCCCACCTAAGTTCAAGGTCCCCATATTTGCAAAATATGACAGTGTTTCCTGTCCCAAGCTTCATTTGAGGTCTTACGTCAGGAAGATCCAACCCCACACTACTGACTGGAAGCTATGGATCCATTTCTTCCAAGAATGTTTGGCCGACACTCAGTTGGATTTGTTCTATCAGCTAGAAGGAACTGACATCCATACCTGGGAAGACCTGGCTGCTGCTTTCTACAAGCAGTACCAATACAACACTGACCTGGCACCAACTCGAGTGCAACTGCAGAATATGTCCATGAGCTCAAGAGAAGGGTTCAAGGAATATGCGCAGAAAGGGAGGGATCTAGATGACAGGGTGCAACCTCCTCTGAATGATCGGGAAATGGTAGACATGTTCATGGGCACTCTAATAGGCTCGTTCTTTAATCTGCTGATTAGGAGTTCCTCATCCGGGTTCACAGAGATGGTTCTGACTAGAGAAAGGATGGAAAGTTGTATCAAGAGTGGGAAGATCCCGATGGCTGCATCTTCTAATGCTGAGAAGAAGCCATTTGCTGGTAAGAGGGAAGAAAATGCTGTATATGGCCAGAAGGGTCATAATAATGCAGACTACCACCAATCTGTAGGGGAAATGCTGGTCTCTAATTCGGCACACTTGCAATGACGATAACAACAGGGTAATCAGCGAAGGCAAGACGAGCCTAACAGACAGTTTACCAAGATCATCATGCCACTGTCTCAAGCATTACAACATATGTTGAGGATGAATTTGATTACATTGATAGGACCTCGTCCAAACCCTAAGACTTCTTCTCCTAACTACAATCCTGATGCTAGGTGCACCTATCATTCTGGAAGTCCTGGGCACGATACTAACAATTGTTGGGCACTGAAATACAAGATTCAAAGTATGATTAGCGCCAAGGAGATTGAGTTCGACCCTCTTGAGACTCCCAACATGATCACAGCTCCCATGCCAAATTATGGCCAGGATTGAGAACATTTTGTTCATTTGAATTATCGAGTTGTATTTTCTTTGTTTGTTCAAACAATTATTGTCATGTCAAACTTTGTTATTTCATTAATGCATTGAACATATTTGTATTGAATTAATTTGTTTTCATTATGCTTAATCTGCTTTTTTACTTCCTTTTTGTGATATTCAACTCTTGATTAAAAGCTCTAAGCCTTTACAGGGAGGATGACGAGAACGATACCACAATCTCTACATTATGCTTTTGAACAGACCCTGCTGACGATGTACAGGCGTTGTTTCAAAACCTAAATAGTGGAGTTATAAGGAAGATAATCCCTAGTCAACCCCTTTGAGCCTAAGAAGTAAGAGTTTTCTTTTCACACAAATTAAAACCCTTAATCATAACCTGGGGAAAGGTAGTTTTCTCAGTTAATTCAGATGTGCATTCAGTCGCAAGCTTTCCCTTCATACACGACAAATAGTGTAGAAGATGCTCTCCAAAAGATGGTGATGGTTCCACATAACCATTAAGAACACGCAGTCATTATCTCTCAAAATAAAAGCCCATTAAGTCAAAACCTATGAAGGAGACTTAAGAAAAAAAACTGGGGCATCTCGCTGACTGTAATCACAAAAGAAACAGTTCAGGCAAAAGACAAGGATAGAAAAATAAAAAAAGAAAAAGGTCCTACAAACCCTCAACAAAAAGAAAAGGTCACAAAAATGAACGCCTTCTCAAACAAATGTTCAATTTCTGAACCATCACTGAAATGTCGGGGCCAACATTCCAGAACTCAATTGGGATTCGAAATGCACAATTAACTGAGCATAGGACCGAAGAACATCACGAAGAATGGGTGGGTAAAAATAAATTTTGAGCCTTTATCCTTTGTTTCTTAAACCATTAACCATGCCACATTACAACCCTTAAAAGTACTAGCTGAAGTATGGGTAAGTTCGAGAGCATACTGTTACAAAGGTATCCTGACTCTTGTAAGGTTTGCTATAAATCATGAGTTAATATCACATTCTTGCAAATTTTGTTTTACTACAAAAAACACATTTTCAAAAAATTTCAAGACAAACATAAGCTTTGCATTCTTTAAATTACATTGTTTGCATATGGTTAATTGTTCAAATGGCAGAGAAATTCACCCAACAAATATTCAGTGAATGAAGACCCCCTCAATTGACAGAATAACCTCAGACGGAAAAAACATTCCTAATAACAGGCCTTTCATAATCAAGGGGCATGACATGGTGTCTAGTTAATTTGGGGCAGTCAAGCCAATATGCAAAGAATCTCTCAAAAGTGCTGAATAGCCAAGGGCAGATCTCCATTTCAATCACTCGGGGCATGTTACATTGATCAGGGATTCTGGAAAAAATCACTATGAAATTTGAACCTTTGGTACCATTAAATTGCTTGTCTGTGCTAGTAGTATCAGATGGTGTCAGTATCATGTCTTCGAATCCTTCCATGGTAGTTCTTAGAAAAGATGCCTAGGAAATTCAAGACTATCAGAAACTTGATCAAACATCAGGTGCACCATATTCATCCTGAAGCAGCCCCACACAGGCTCCCACGTATGAAAGGGCACATGCAATCACATAAACATTTTCTATAATTTCTACAACACTTATTGTCATAGACGCTGACAACTCTCCACATCCTATGAGCACGGACATAGTCAGAAAATACTACGCATGAAAAAAACCTGCTAGGTTGACAGGCCTAGGAAAAATTAAGGGCATCCCGACTAACCAAAAGAGTTCGGGCAAAAATTAGGGATATATACAAAAAAATTATACACCCGGAAAGTCGAAAACCTGAAAAGGCGGCTTGAGAAAAAAGGGTATCATGGTGGACTGAAAACCCGAAAGGGCGGTCCAGGTAAAAGTTAGGGATTAAAAACGTATGACTATGTCCCGTCATCTTGTCATTTTTTTATCAGTAGAAGACTTATCATCTTGATCAACATTTACCAAGCACCCCAGGAGTTGGGATGACACTCAAACCATCCACAAAGTCTCCCCATGTACTTTCTCCAGCAGGTACGGAGGCAGGGGCATCTTACTAAAAAGTCGCCGCCATATCCTTAGCTTATAACCTAGTGATGTCAGGTGTTCTTGTATCCCCGGCAGAACAAGAATTTCCAACTACTGCTCCGACATCAGGTTTTCCCCAATAAAGTCATCAAACTTCTCAGGATTCCCCAATAGGATTTCACAAAATCCTCAGGCAATGCACATAGCTTTCCTTCGCCAATGGAGTTTATTTCTCTAACAACGGAAGATCATCTCCCAGCAGTTCAACTTCAAAAAAATCTAAAGACCTACATTCTTCATCGCCAACTGCAATCAGGGATTTATTTTCCCTAATTCAACAGTGATGCAATAGAACAACTGATACATTCACATATTGCATCCATACATCATTCTATAAACATCATAGAATCTACAGTACAAATGCATACATCCCAATATCATTTATTTTGAGAACACCATTACAAAATGAATTTCATACATCATGACATTTCATACAACTAACACTTTACCTTTTTAGGAAATATTAATCAACATATATTTATCATCAACAATTTTCAACAGATCCATGATTAGCTCCTGAAACAAAACAAAGTAATTATCTGTGCAACCAAATACAACTTTACATGGGCTCATCATAAACCAATCTTACACGGGTTTCTTTTGACTTCCAAATACAACTTTATACGGGCTCATCCTGAAGAAATCTTATATGGGTTCCTTCTCCTTCTGAAATACAGCTTTACACGAGCTCTTCATAAAGCAATCTTACACGGGTTTCTTCTCCTTCTTAAATGCAGCTTTACACAGGCTCTTCATGAAGCAATCTTACACGGGTTCCTTCTCCTTCTGAAATGCATCTTTACACGGGCTCTTCATGAAGCAATCTTACACGGGTTCCTTATCCTTCTAAAATAAAGCTTTACACGGGCTCTTCATGAAGCAATCTTACACCGGTTCCTTCTCCTTTTGAAATGCAGCTTTTACACGAGCTCTTCATGAAGAAATCTTACACGGGTTCCTTCTCCTTCTGAAATACAGCTTTTACACGAGCTCTTCATGAAGCAATCTTACACGGGTTCCTTTTCCTTCTAAAATACAACTTTTACACGAGCTCTTCATGAAGAAATCTTACATGGGTTCCTTCTCCCTTCTTCTGAAGTCTTACACGGACTTATCCCGAAGCAGCCCTACCCAAGCTCCTTCTGAAGTTTTACATGAAATTATCCTAAAGCAGCCCTACCCAGGCTCCTTCTGAAGTTTTACTCGGACTCATCCTGAAGCAACCCTACTCAGGTTCCTTCTCATAATCTCCAGATGCAGTTTTACACGGACTCATCCTGAAGCAACCCTACCAAGGTTCCTTCTCACAATCTCCAGATGTAGTTTTACACTGACTCATCTAGAGGAAACCTTACCCAGGTTCCTTCTCTTGAATTTCCAGATGCAGTTTTACACGGACTCATCCTGAAACTACCTACCCAGGATCCTTCTCACAATTTCCAGATGCAGTTTTACACAGACTCATTCTGAGGCAACCCTACCCAGGTTCCTTCTTACAATTTTCAGATGCAGTTTTACACGGACTCATCCTTAGACAACCCTACCCAGGTTCCTTCTCTTGAATTTCCAGATGTAGTTTTACACGAACTCATCATGAGGTGACCTTACCCAGGTTCCTTCTTTTGAATTCCCAGATGTAGTTTTACACTGACTCATTCTGAGGCAACCCTACCCAGGTTCCTTCTTGAATTTCCAGATGTAGTTTTACACGAACTCATCCTGAGGCAAACCTACCCAGGTTCCTTTTCTTGAATTTCTAGATGTAGTTTTACACGGACTCATCCTGAGGCAACCCTACCTAGGTTCCTTCTCTTGAATTTCTAGATGCAGTTTTACACGGACTCATCCTAAAGAAACCCTACCCAGATTCCTTCTCATAATATCCAGATGGAAGTTTACATGGACTCATCCTAAAACAACCCTACCCAGGTTCCTTCTCATACACTTCCAGATGAAGTCTTACCTGGACTCATCCTGAAACAGCCCTACACAGGTTTCTTCTTATACATTTCCAAATAGCAGTTAATTTCATTCTTCTCAACAAATTACTGCGAAGCCTGGATTTCAACCAGAAAATATCAAACTTTCATCTCTCCAATCCAGAGATAACCCATTATTAGAGCCATAGACAACTAAAGTTCCTACACTCTATTACCCACAAGTTTTCCTCAAACAGGAAAACAACAAAAATCAACATCCCCTAGTGGACTCCTCCTCAGACAACAGGAACATGAATCCCCATAAAGAGACTTTATATGAAGTCAACATCTACTCTGGATGGCATCTTTAAGCCCATCTCCGAAGACTATCGGTCATATACTCTGGATGGCATCTTTAAGCACATCTCCAACGACTCTCTGTCATGTCACTAGTGCAGAAATGACTTTTTACATCGGGCGAAACTGACTTTTTACATCAGTTCTAGGTTCGATGTAAAGTCAGGCGATATAGTAAATCAGGGACTTTTTACATTGGTTCTGGATCCGATGTAAAAAGTCACTTTTTTACATCGGTTCTGGGTCCGATGTAAAAAGTCACTTTTTTACATCGGTTGTGATCTAAGACTGATGTAAAAAACAATTAGAACATTATTTTAAAAAAATTGACGCAACATTTTACATCGGTTAAACGTGTAGACCGATGTAAAAAGTCCCTTTTTTACATCGGTTTTCATCTAAGACTGATGTAAAAAACAATTATAACATTATTTTAAAAAAATTGACGCAATATTTTACATCGGTTAAAAGTGTGGACCGATGTAAAAAGACCCTTTTTTACATCGGTTGTCATCTAAGCCCGATGTAATATATACAGTTTTGAAAGTTTTTACATCAGTTGGGAGTAATAACCGATGTAAAATGTAAGAAATTTTTTTAGAATAAATTATTTATTTTCTGGATTTTCTCTGTAAAAAAAAATTGGTACTCATTTTTTCATATTTTTCCAATATCACAGACTATATTTAGGTCGCTATATATATGTCATAGCTTTCCAACATCACATAGACCACATCTAGGTCTATATTTTCATATTTTTCACAACAAACTTACAAAATGAACAATTGTATTGCAAACTTGTATTGTATCACAACAAACAAACTCACAACAAACTTACAAATATATATTCTTCACAAAACATACAAAAATATTCAACTATTTATAACTCTTTTTCCAAACTTGAATTACCAATATAAAATCCACAAGTAGATGAGTTATAGCTTCGGTAGACAACACCAAAATCATATTACCTGACAATAAATAATAACAATTACATCACCAAAAAAAATCAAGAAACTCAATACATGTGCAAAAACCACATGTAATGTGCAAAAACTTAATAATGACAATTATGTGCAAAAACCACAACTTAGACAATTCTATAAAACTCACCAGATAAACTTAATTTTTATATAACTCAAAGAAACATTTTGCCCAACGAAGTCGCAAATCATACAAATCATCTTGTGTTAATTCTGTTGGGTCATCAAATACCTATAATACATAAATATAACAATATAGAGTTATTCTTTAAAAATTCATATTAAGTCGAAAAACAAAAAGTAAATAACAAAGTAAAGTTATTTTTATTACCTGCATCCAATTCTCGGTTATATTGGCAGAGACAATATCCAACATATTTTTCATCACATAGTATCCATAATCATTAGAGTTATATTGTTGCCTTGTCTACAATTGAATGACATAATTAGTGAATATTTATCATAAATTTAACTATAGAATTATAATTTACATCACACTTACATTGGGATGAAGCCATGTAGCTTTTTTCTATTTCCATTTGCCATTTGATGAATCCCAAAAGAACTAATACAGAAAGATAAACATCACATAACTAAATTTACTCGCCAATGAAAAATCACATAACTATTAGTTGCCAATGAAAGTCACGTGAAAGATAAACTTACATTGTAATAATTTTCTTCGTGTTTCGGTCAATTTCCCGATGAAGTGAACAAAATACGACAACTAAATTGTCCCTTGGACACATGACTATTAATTGCCAATGTCTCCTGTACGTGTGTATGGAAACAGAAAAGTCACATAAAATATATATGTTATCAAAATTAAATAATATAAAACACAATTTTATAAAAATTCTTACCCATGAATTAATGGTAGTAAGTGGCACACTCTGTTTTCATCACATAACTTTTCTAGTACGTAATTTTTAACATCCTCTTGAGATTTCACTCCATTATCATTATAAATACACCTAGCAGGGTCCATAAATCTATATAATTCTGAAATGGAATTTTCAAGACATACACGATGAATATACCTGAATAATTTTAAAATAAACATTAGAATCAAAGTGATGAGAGATATAACATATTAATAGAGATTGACTTTCATAAAACAATAAAATGTACTTACATGCACCAAATTTGCAGAATAGACACGTCAAGACAATAACCTAAATCCACCAATAACTCTCTGATACACTTAGCTGAAATATAAAAATTAGAGACACTCGCACAATGACTTAATTGTATTTCCAAATGGTTATCATCCATGAGTAACAATCTCTGAACATCATCAACTTCCACGTATTTTGTGCTTCCTTTTGCAGCTGAACAACTTCCTTTTACGCTTCCATCGATAATTTCCATTTTTTCAATGCATTTAATATTATATGTGCTTTGTGATAAACCCATAGACTTAAGTGTCTCCATTAATGATTGTTGAAACATCTTACGCTCTTCAACCAACTTTTCTTCAAGTTCAGCTCTAAGTTTTGTTTCCAATGATGCAAGTTGTTCATTTACGTCAATATGTTAACATGACCTTCCAAAGTAAGTGCTTTGTTTATGGCGTTTTCCAACACCACGAACACGACCTCCATGCTCAGATGTTCTAATGGCTAATGTTAAGATATCTTTACGTCCATCCAGAACAATTGCACCTTTTTCAGCTTCTTGAACTAGAGAATCCTATAAAATGCAAAAACCACAATTAATCAATCACAAATATAATGATACTTGAAGTATTTTTCATTGTTTACTTACAATTTTTTCAGCAACCTCTTGTGTAGATTTTGATGTGTATTCTCCTCCTTTCTTTTGTCGCGCTCTCTTCCATAACTCATGGCGTGATGGTGGAGATGGACTTTCATTATCATCTAATGTGGAATTATCTCTCGATGATGACTTTTCTTTCATAATTTTCTCCTCAAGCAAGCGATACCCTCCACGAAACAATAAGTGTGGTATACATTCTTAGCCACATTATCCTTACCCTTTTGAATTTTTTCCTATTATAAACTCAAAAAGTAATTAATCACTATAAAAATGTTATGCACACAAAAACATATAACTCCTACTAACCTTAAATTCAGGGGTATCTCGAATCTTGAGAAACTCTTTCCATGCGTCTACGGTAATAAAGTTATACTTGACATATGGAGGAGGATCATTTTCTATGGGATGATTAATATATCTGTCCGTGAGTTGTATCTTAAAACCTCTCCATCGCTCTCCCGCATATTTAATCCATTCTTTCTTCAACCTATCCTTCTTTGGATCTTTACATTCTGGAATAGTAAAATGAGCCTACAAATATAGTATATGTCATATGTTGTTAATTAGTATATGATTATAAAATATAATAAAGTGTTGTATTTAAAATACCTAAATATCAGTCCAAATAGCATCTTTTACGCTTTCATCTACTTCTTTCCAATCATTTTTCACAATACTACAGTACTGCCGAGCAAAACATGCTATATAACTCTTAAAATGTGTAGCATTTTTACCAACACCAATACATTCATAGGTTCTTGCATTAAACTCGACCTTTATCTTTTCACCTGTTTGATGAACTTTATCAATTTGTGTCATAAAAGTGGGACCTCTAACTCTTCTTTTATTGGGGTTACTAGATGAAGAAAGGTTGTCGCTTGAATCACCCATGTATCTGTTTACACAAAATAAAAATAATTAGAAATAATATTAAGCACAAAATAAAAACAATTAGAAATAAAATTAAGCATAAAATAAAAACAATTAGAAAATAAAGTAACGTGGAATTAACTTATAAAAAAATCTTACTAGTCCTCCCATATCCCTTCTTCATGGTCTATGCAAATAGCATGCACATCATCCCCTTCATTTTCTTCAATGAATGTAGTCACATTTGTTGAGAAAGGATGAGTTTCAGAAATATCAAGATTCTCATCATGATTTTCATCACTATCATGGACCTTTCCTTGTAAAATCACTGACCACTTTTTATTAGAAGGATATGTGACATAAAACACTTGTTTTGCTTGAGATGCCATGATGAAAGGTTCGTTTGCATAAGCTAACTTGCTAAGATCAACCAGTGTAACTCCAAATTCATCGATTCTTACACCAATGTTGATATCAATCCATTTGCATTTAAATACAGGACTTTAAACACAACATAATTAACTTCCCAAATCTCTTCAATCACCCCAAAGTACGATGTAGATGCCATAATCGGGTTTTTATCTTTAGCACTAGAGAAGTGCATGGACTCGGCCACAATCTTACCCCACTATTTTGCGTGGTACTACGACCATCCTTTGACTTTGTATAAAAAGTGGTTTTATTAATATCATATCCACTCCAAGTTATTATGTTACATTTAGGCCCATAAGACAACCACTTAATTGTATTAGAAACATTATCTTCATTAACAATTCTTTCTTTAAACCACTCAGAGAAACTCTTATTATGCTCTTTTAACAACCCTCTTTCATTCATCTTGGGGTACTTTTTCTTTATGATACTTTTGTGAGCAGATAAGTAAGGTTGAATTTCATCTATGTTATTCAATATATACAAATGCGCTTGAACAACCACATCAATACTTAAGGTCTTGACTTTTAAACCTTGTGTACCCACACCCTCATATCTTCCATCATGATGGGACTTGGGAACCCCTACAACATCCACTCCTGACAAATAGTTATAACAAAACTCAATTTCTTCTTCTGCAATGTACCTCTCAATAATCGATGCTTCCGGACGGTGTGGGTTTTTTGTATACCCTTTTAGAATCTTCATGTATCGTTCTATTGGATACATCCACCGTAAAAAAATTGGACCACATAATCTAATCTCCCTTACTAGATGAACAATCAAGTGAACCATAATGTCAAAAAATGAAGGAGGAAAATACATCTTTAATTGGCACAAGATAACTGCAACCTCATTTTCCAAATCGTCTAACTTTAGTGGATCAATGGCTTTACAACAAATTTCATTGAAAAATAAGCACAACCTAGTTATAATCTTCCTAACATTGTTAGGCAATATCCCACGAATAGCCAATGGTAGTAGTTGTTGCATTAAGACATGACAGTCGTGAGATTTTAAGCCAACTAATTTAAGATCTTTAACTGATACAAGCCTCTTGACATTTTATGAGTAACCATGCGACACTTTGATACTTTGTAAACACTCACAAAAACTTGTTTTCTCTTTTTTAGACAAAGTGTAGCAGGCAGGAGGAAAATATGTCTTGTTACCTATATATTATGGAGTTAACTCTTCTCGTATACCCATCAAACCCAAATCCAGATGAGCATTAATACCATCTTTTGTCTTGCCTTGAATGTTGAGAAGTGTTCCGATTACACTATCGCATACATTTTTCTGCACGTGCATCACATCAATATAATGTCTTACATCAAGACTAGACCAATATGGAAGATCGAAGAAAATCGATCTCTTTTTCCATAAATTTTTCACAATAGATCGTTTTTGGTACTTTCCAAAGACAACATCAAGTCCATGTTGTCACTGATAAACTTCCTCTCCAGACAAGGGCTTTGGAGCAACACCATGCTCTTGTTCCCCATTGAAAGCTTTCTGCAATCTACAATATGGATGATAACGTTTTAGAAATTTTTGATGCACGAGATAAACGGTCTTCTTTACTTTTTCAAGATGATGGTAACATGTGTCTTTTTCACATATAGGACGCGCCTTATTCCCTTTAACTTTATACCCAGACAAATTACCATATGCCGAAAAATCGTTGATGGTGCAAAACAACATGGCACACATATTGAACTATTCGCCAGAATACGCATCAAAAACATCCTCCCCTTCCTCCTACAACACTCTTAAATCATCAACCAGTGGACTTAGATAAACGTCTATGTCATTTCCTGGTTGTTTTGGTCCCGATATCATCATCGATAACATAATATATTTACGCTTCATGCACAGCCTAGGAGATAGGTTGTAAATCATCAGGAGAACAGGCCAAGAACTATGGTTAGTACTCAGATTACCAAACAGATTCATTCCATCAGTAGCAAGTCCAAGTCTAAGGTTTCTCGACTCTTTGCCAAAATTTGGAAACAAAGAATCTATTTTCTTCCATTGCAAAGAATCAGCTACATGACGAATTTGTCCATCATATTTTCTTTCTTCTGCATGCCATCTAAGATTCTTTGCGTCATCTGCATTGGCAAATAATCTCTTGAACCATGAAATTATTGGTAGGTACCATACCACTTTCGCAGGAGGACACTTTTTTACCACCTCATCATCAATTGATTCACCATCTTTCTTTTTGCAGCGTGACGCCTTGCACTTCAGACAATGATTATAGTTTACATACTATTTTCTATATAATATGCAATCATTAGGGAATGCATGTATCTTTTCATACTCCAAACCCATCGGACACAATATTTTCTTCGCCTCGTAATAACGACTTGGCATTACATTACCTTCTGGAAGCATTTCAGTCAACAATTCAAGCAACTCGGTAAAACTTTTGTCAGTCCACCCATTCTTTGCCTTCAGATTAAATAATTTTAACACGACTGACAGACGTGTAAATTTTTTGCATCCCGGGTACAATGGTTTATCCTTGTCACTGCATATAGTATCATACGTATGCACCCTCTTAAATGAATATTGTCCAATATCACACATCATGTCTTCTAGACGATCATCCATTTCTACACTAACATCATCTCTTTGAGACACATTTGACTTTGCTACTACTTCACCGTGCCATATCCATTATTTATAACTTTGACAAATACCTACACAAATTATATGATCCTTGATTTCTTTCTTACTACGTTTTGGTTTTTTATTTGCACAAGGAACACATGGACAGAGAAAAAGTGTAGGAAGACTTTTTTCAGCATTACTTTCAGCAAACTGTAGAAATTCCATCACTCCATGTTCGTACTCGTCACTTAATCGATTAGCTCTCATCCAACTACGATCCATAACTATGTTCACATGGAGGAAGGTCTGACGAAGGGTGTGCCCGCGGCTGCGCTACTTCATGGAGATTCCGAGATTGCAAGTTGCGCTGCTTCGCGGAGAAAGAAAAATAGAATCAAATTTCAATGGCAAGGTGATAACTCTATTAAGTTTGATAGGTTAAAGATAAACTGTGTGTTTCTGAGAGGACCATTAACATTTTTTTCAGAGGTTTCTAAGTAGACAATTTCTCTAATGAAAAAGAATGACTAATTATACACAACATGTACTATATTATTAACTATATATAAAATATATACTATTTATATCTAATTAGACTTAATTAACCTCTCTAATAATAATAAATTGTTTAGTAATTAAAAAACAGATATGAACAAAGTAATGGATTCATAGTATAATCTTCTAATTATTTTTCTATGTACTTCTAATTTTTTATAATGAATCTCAGTAGCAAGCAAAGAAACAAGAATATCTTTAAAAAAAAATTTGTATATATAACTCTTAGAAATCCATATATATATACAATGAAGTTGAACAAAATAGAACATTTCGTACCGGAATCGTAGTTGGACGGAGGACGAGGTTTCAAAGACGGCGGAAGTGTGACGGATGGAGAAACGCCTTCGTCTTCGTGCTGCCAACAAATGTGACGGCTGGAGATTCAACGGCCTGTGACGGCAGGGCATCATTCGTATGCGGAGGATCTGCGAGGAGACGATGGAGGGTGAACAGTGGACAATGTTCGTAGGCGGATGCGTGTGTTCGTGGGCAGAGACGGGTGGATGCGGGCCGAGACGGACGGACTATAGCAGCGAGGGTTGTAAGGATACGGGCGGAGACGGAGGAACAATAACGAAATAAAGTGCAGTGTGGGTTTACTTCTCAAATATATATATATATATATATATATATATATATATATATATATATATATATATATATATATATATATATATATATATATATATATATATATATATATATATATATATATATATATATATATATATATATATATATATATATATATATATATATATATATATATATATATATATATATATATATATATATATATATATATATATATATATATATATATATAATAGTTTTTACATCAGTGGAAATATAAATTGATGTAAGGGTTACTTGACGTTCATCTTTTTTACATCGGTGCATTAAATGGCCTGATGTAATAGTTACATTTTGAGGTTTTTTACATCGGTTTAACAAAAGGATCGATGTGAGGGTTCTCAGGTTTTTTACATCGGTGGATTTCAAAAACCAGTGTAAGGGTTAACGTGTTTTTTTATTACCAATCTGCCACCCTCTTTTTTACATTGGTGGATTGTAGGAACTGATGTAATAGCTAGCGCGTTTTTTTTTTACAATTCTGCCACCTAGTTTGTTATTTACAAAACTGCCACCGTGTTTTTTTTACGAAACCTTTTACATCGGTGGATTAATTGGCCTGATGTAATAGATAGCGAAAAATATTTTTTTTCATATTTTTTATATCATTGCAAATAAATACCTGATGTAAAATGTTTTTAATTTTATTTTTTACATCGTATATTTTTATACCTGATGTAAAAACCTTGTCTCAAATGTCATTTTTGTAGTAGTGTGTTCTTTGAATGGCATCTCTAAGCTCATCTCCGAAGACTCTCCGTCATATTCCTTAGATGGCATCTTTAAGCCCATCTCCGATAGTCTTCTGTCATCTTTTCCAAATGGCATCTGTAAGCACATTCCCTACACAATCAATCAACACATCATCAAGTGCAAATTTCTGGGCACTCTAGTGTTCAATCATCTTCCACCTTCAGATCACGAAAGGCAAACAAGCCAATCTACATCTTCAGGTCTAAGAAGATTGAACAGGGGAAGCTGTTGTACCCCAAAAATTTCCCTCTCATTTTTCTCAAGGCATTCCCATTGAGGACCCTAACTTGCCCAAGAATGATTAAGAATTGACCAGACTAATTCTCCTCCTAAGGCAATGAACGTCTAACTAGGGTTTTCAATTTTCATCAAGATATGTGACTCCAAAGGTCTCAAGTGTATTCCATGATCCTAATATGCCTTCAAGATTGTCTTTGCCAAGTTTCATGCCTTTCATAACAAGTTTGCCCAGTCAATTGCCCAAATGTTTGAAAATCAACTATATTAGGTCAAAAGTCAATTGTGGCCCAAATACAGTCAAACTTCATGTTTTTGGTCAACATCAACATTTTGAAGTGATATCCGTCATTTGTTCAAGGGTTGATCATGTTTCCTCAAGAAATGCTCCTAATTCATCAAAAGTCAAGAATTGCTAATTAGGGTTTCTATAGGAAAAGTCAACCAAACTTTGACCAGGCATAACTTTCACATACTTCATCCATTAACCCCCCCCCCCCCCCCCCCAAAAAAAAAGCTCATATTGAAGATAATCCCATTCTCTACAACTTCTCTTCAAACCTCGAGTCCAAGAAATGCACCATTTGAAATATACAAGCTCATACATTACAGGTCAATTTTAGAAAGTCAACAAAAGCCACTTTTTTCCAAGACCTTTTACATCAAGATAAAATTTTCAAATGTAAAATTTATCAAAAGAGGGACTGAAGTAGTCATCTTGGGATTTCCAAAATGTCAAATATCATCATCATGAGATAAAAATTGAGCAAGTTATGGCTTGCCCAATTTGGGAAAATTTGGGAATTTTCAAGAATTATGCATTGAGCAAATTTGAAGTTTTAAGGCAAGGGCTCAATTTCTTGGACTTCAAGAATCTTCCTAAGTTTATATAGGACCTCTAAAATTATTCTTTCCATGCCTTTCATTTTCTAACTATTTTATTCATATTTATTTTAATTTATTTCAAATAAATATAAAATAAAATGTATAAAATAATTGGAAATGGGCTTTGAGCTTTGGGTTGATGTTTGGGACAACCTAGGCCCATAAAATTTCGTACAAAGGTGTCCACATTCATTCAAATTCAAAAAAGGACAAGTTTCCTTGTTTTTGGCCAAAGTTACAAATTTCATTCATGGCTTTGAAACCTTTGCTGTAAGGTTGTTTAAACCTTTGTTTTCTTGTTTCCTCATTCCTCTCTATATAAACAAGCATCTAGCAAGCATTTCATGAGGCCTACACAGCGTAGAGAGAGCTCTACCATTTTTGCAAAATTATCAAAAGCGGAAAAATTTGAAACCCACTTTGCATGTACTTTTGGTCCGAACTAGTAATCATACATTCCTCTTGAGGTTTCCTGGGACTTGTTCCAATCATCCTCAAAGCTTGCAGGGTCCCAGATCACCGGATCCAAGCTATCACCATTTTGGTATAATCTCAAATTCGAATCTCTATTTTTATTAATTGTTGAATGTTCTAATGTGTGTATATGAGTTCCTGGATATCCTTAGAGCATGTTAGAGGAATTACATGGAATACATGACATCTAGAACATGAGATATCGTGTACCATCAAGTACTTTCCACACTAGATACAAGGATGGACCTGGGCTTCACAATTCGGGCTTAGCGAAATTTCATTTGCACCCCCCATTCTACTTCAGCCGTCAAGCCCAATTCCTTTTCTTTTTTCTTTATTTAATTATTTCATCTCTTAATCATTTTAATTATAATAATAAAAAAACTCACAAAAAACTTAGGCTTAGACTTTTTTTAATTAAATAATTAATTTTTTTAATTAATTAATTAATTAAAACTTTAACCTTTTTCATAATTAAAAATGAATTAGAATTTAAGTCTAATTACTTTCTTTTCATAATAAAAAAAACAACAAAAAAGGCTTAGTTTATTTTTCTTAATTTAATTTTCTAAGTAGACTTTAGGATAATTAATTTAATTATTTTGATTAAATCAAAAACAACAAAAAATATTTTTCTCACTAGGTTTTAGAACGTATTTTCATTCTTTCGGGCATTATTCATTTTTCGCATTTTTTTTATATATTCATGTAACTGTTATTTGGGATGTAATAGTTTTAAGTAGGATTTTTCATTGCTTTCTTTATTTTTTTCCTCAATTGTTTGTACGTTGTAAATACCCCATCCCCGAAGCCATGTAATAGTGTAGGTTTATATTTTCGCACTTTATTTTTCTGTACAATATTACTGCTAGTAATTAGGCATGTATGACAAGACTAATATGCAAACATTAGCAAAATTAACAAAAAGACAAAAGTAACTGAACATAACACACTTGCACATATACACCTCTAGGGTACCCCACTTTGGTTGCCTTCAGAAATAAAACAGTCATGAGGCTGGAACACTTTAGAAAAGACCCATAAATCAAAAGATCATAGTCCCTCGATGACCCTAATATTTCCTTCTGAGTAAATGATCTAGTCCATAAACAAAATTGCTAAAGCGTCTTCACAAGTTGCCTTCGTGACTGTAACGTCCCTTTCGAATGTCCCTAATACATCCAACAATAGGGATACCTACTCACTAATAGTAGGATACCACTGTCTAAAGGATAGGGATAAAGAACAAACCTTTCGAGTATAAGTAGATAGTTCATAGATGCTTGCTCAAAAACAAAACTTTCACACTTTTATACAAAACACTTCAAAACACTTTCAAAAACATTCGCTTTGTTAACACTCTTGAGGACTGATACAAGAGTTATCATAAAGTGAATCGCCGCACTAAGGCATTTTCAAAACATTTTCAAATACACAAAACACAAAGTATTTTCAAAATGAGAAAACTTCTAAGAGCCCTTAGATAACTACAGATGGAAAGGGTGCGAACACCTTCCCTTTCCATAATCTACCCCCTTACTCAGAATAATCTCGAAAAATGTATTTTTCTATTCTTTTCACCCTTTCCTTAATTTGGATAAAAAAAAGCCGGTGGCGACTCTTTCTTACCGCAACATTTGCGAATACAAATGCAAAACCAGTATTAAACAGTCAGTTCTGCCACCATATCACACATGTCGTCTTCAAAGTTTGTGGTAACCAAGTTGATGAGACGACCGTAATTCTTGGTGAAAGGAGAATCATTGGGAACCCTTAATGCTAACTCCTTAAGTTGAGGAAACACTCTCACAAGGTTAATTCAGATGGTATTTCTTCGCATGGAAGCCATGTCCTATAAAACAGCACAAAGATAAATCCCAAAGTCCTTGAAATGGTTAGTGCAAATGCAATGGTATGATATCATGATGTTATGCACAAGTAAACACATACACATAAAGCAAACAAGTCCTTAGGTTTAGGATTGCATGAGGTTCATAGGTAAGTACCCTCTTGAAGTTTAGTTGGTTCAACCTGTCCTAGAAAGTAATTAGGTTCTAGAGGATCTCAATATCATTGATCTTTCTTCATTGGGAATTGTTTCAGCGCAATCTTCTTTATTAGCGACCGAAATATCCCAAAAGTCAGATCTCAATGAGTGTAGTATCGAGTATCAACAAA
This sequence comes from Vicia faba, assembly GCA_948472305.1. Classification (NCBI taxonomy): domain Eukaryota; kingdom Viridiplantae; phylum Streptophyta; class Magnoliopsida; order Fabales; family Fabaceae; genus Vicia; species Vicia faba. The sequence goes on along the minus strand of OX451741.1, from coordinate 776,052,452 downwards.
CTTTGGACTGCACCAAAGGCGGCTATCTCACTACTTCCTAATGGACAAGTTGTTCAATTAAAGGTTCGAGGGTTTGTTAGCGCTTCATGACACCATACAACGGCTCCGTATTCTCCTTAATTCGCCATAAGGGATACCTGTACCCACAAATGTGTCACACTAACATAGCTATTGTCTCAACCATATTGGTCTACACCGTACAGTATCCATATTTTTTTCTATTTACCTAATGATGTTCCGCTATCTGGGTAGATGATCAATACAAACCCAAACAAGGACCCATAAATGTAAAGAAAAATAAATCAAACAATGAAAGCATTTAAATGTGATCTATCTCTAAGGTAACCCCACTTTTAAGTTAAAATCCCCAACAGGGCCGTTGGTTCTGTAATACGGTGGGAGAACTGACTTGGTTTATTTTGCATTTTATCACAATTGTTGCGGATATCATGAGTCACCACCGACTTTTCTTTTATCCAATAAAGGAAAGGGTGAAAAGAGCAGGAAAGACCTTTTGAGATATTTTCTTGAGTTCAAGGGGTAGGTTATGAAAAGGGAAGGTGTTAGCACCCTTTTTATCCGTAGTTATCTACGAGCTCTTGGTTGCTTGATCACTCTGAAAATGCTTTATTTTGAAATGTGTTTGTGATTGGTGTGAGTTTGAAAATATTTTGAAAATGCCTTTGTTTCGGCAAACTTTATAATGATTCTGGTCTCTATAAGAATGTATAAAAAGTGTTGGTTTTGAAAACAGTTCAAAGAGATGTTTGTTTTGAAGATGTTTTGAAAGTGTGAGTGTGGAGATGGTTTTAGTTTGTGAGAAAGCAACTACAAGTGTTCTACCTACTCAAAATATCTTTGTTCATTTCCTCCTCCTTTAGATATTGCTACCTTACCATTTATTGATAAGAAGCCCTATCTTTGGATGTGAAGGGACAGGTGTGGGTCGTCGTATAGTCATAGAAGGCAACTTATGAGAGACGCTTTAACAATTTTCGTAGGGACTAAGATCATTTTACCGAAGGCAACATCAAAGGGTCATCGAGGGACTATGATCTTTTTATCGAGGGTATTTTCTAAAGCGTCCCATATTCGAGGGACATGACTATTTATTCTTAGGCAATAAGCGGGATTAGCTTAAAGGTGCGCGTGTGTGAATTGTGTTTCGATTGCATGAATTTTTATCTTTGAGATTAGGGTTTTCTAAAGGTTGATTTTATCTTGCCATACACACCCTAATTACTAACAATTATATTAAAGCGAAAAATTGCGAGAATTAAAATCCTAAGCTATTACATCACTTGGGGGATGGGGGTACAATTTACAAATGGGGATGAAATAAGCTTAATCATTACAACCATATTGAATAGCAATGAAGAAAATATATAGAAAATATAAAAACACTGTAAAAGAAAGGAAAAATAATAATTTTTAACCATTATGTGTCGACACATGCATCTATGCATCGACACATAACCCTTCTTGTTCCTGTAAAACCAAAATCAACTCAGTATGAGTCGATACATAATGGTATATGTCGACTCATTTCTTGTTTGTGTCAACACATTCGTGTTTTGTGTTGACTGATACACCTTTTTTCTTTCTATTTTTTAGTCAGGATAGCAGTATGCATCGACTCATAATGTCTTGTGTCGTCTAATACCTGATTCTGTCACTAAAATGAGTCGATGCATGTGAGTATGTATCGACTCATGCTGCAGTTTTTTTAGTTCTATCATTGTTCTATTGTTTGTACAGGTCAGTTCTTAACATAGTATTGACAAAAATGAAAAATAAGTAAATGGTTAGCTTCAAAAGGCAATGCTTACTACATTTATCTTAAACAATGAATTACTAATGATGTTTGAAATGAAAAGCTCAAAGTTAAGAAGACTCACCTTGAGACTGCGATTTGTTTTGAATCTGAACCTCTTTCAAGATGTTGTAGTGGCTTCAGTGAACCTCCAAGAAGCTGCTCCAAGCCTTCCTTTATATTGAAAACTGCTGAACCAACTCCAACCCAGTAAAGTTATACAATACTGTCTTCTGTTTGTGTTTGAAAGGTGATGATAATGGTACTACAAAAACTATTCTTGTGTTTGAACAATTTCTATATGATATGAAGGGTTTGGATGGCTGGTTTATGGGAGAGCTTGCAAGGTGTAATAATGGATTGAGGTTTTGTTTTTATGAATGAAGATAGAGCTGGAGATGAGCAGAAGTTACAAGAAAAGTTTTGTTAGATTTTTCAAAACTCTCTATTCTCTCTCTCTATGAATCATTTTTTTGTGTTTTGAAAACAGTTTATCTGTAGATGAAGTTTGGCTGAGATTTGGGGGGGAAACAAATAAGTTTTTTTGAACTTTTTGGGTATGCTGTTTCATAGATTTTGATATGTAGCTATATATGCTAATTTGATGTAAATATGGGGACTGATATAGTGCAGGCTTGGACATCATATCAGGTTTTGGGAGCAGGTTGTGATAGTGTTTATAGGCAGCATAGCAGGACTGGTTTTGCATAGACTATTTTGTGTAGGAACAACATGTTTTGGACTGACATGCTTGGACTGGTTAGTGCAAACTTTGGGCTTTATTCAGCAGTAAATTGGACAACATTGTTTGTAGCATGATACAAGTTTGGTTTTATGGACATCATAGTGGCAAGGTTTGAGTCAAAGGGAAAAGTTCATCCAAGACAAAGTTTAGGATTTGTAATTTTAACTTAAAAATCCATCTTTGTTGTTTATTTGAAAATTTGAATTATCTTGAATTGTGGTGAAGAAAAATGTCATGAGGTAATGAAATTAATCATGTATAGAAAATACTTAGAAAATTTTTCCAAGTCTTGCAAAAGTTTGATTTTTGACTTTCTTAATTTTTTATGATCAAATTTCATATTTTGCATTTCCTGATGAAATGTGATCTTTGGAATTCAAACTTGACCAATAAGTCAAAGTTTGACTCTTCAGTGCACAATTGACTTTTTCATCAGTTGACCAAATTTCGTCTATCAATCCATTGATATCGGGAGATTGGTTGAAATATGCGATTATGTGAAAATGATGTAGTTGAATCCTTGATATAATGTTTCAAACCAAAAATTCAAAGATTGGTCGTTCTCAATCAAAACCCTAATTTTGACCATTTTGCCCTTTTGACGATTTAAATGATTTTCTTGGAGAATTATGACCTGATCTTGATCAAATGATACAGATGACTTCAAAATGTTGATATTGGTCCAAAATCTTGAAGCTTGGCTGTAGGTTAACCACAATTGACTTTTTCCAATATAGTTGATTTTAGGCCATCTGATCAATTGAGTGAGAAACTTTGGTAATCCAAGACTTGAAACTTGTCAGGAGCAAACTTGAGGGTCCATAATGATACATGGAAGTCATTTAAAACATTAAAAGTGTAACTGTCCTTGTGCAAATTCAAACCCTAATTTGAGGCATCAGTGTTGAGGAGATGTCTCAACCTAGTCAATACTTGTGCAAACTTGAATCATTGAAAATCTTTGTGAGCAACAACTTGAGAAAAGAGTGGGAAAATTTTGGGGTTCAACAATTGGTACTCATTTTGTAGAGACTCACGTGTTACCTGTATTGCGGTAGAACAAAATTAACATGTCTTTTTGAAAAGGTTTTAAAGAGAAAAGCCAAAAGGCAAAAATGATTTAAATTTGTTGGAAGTGTTTCGTTAGGAGATCCTTTAAGTGGTCCCTCAAGATGGGGGGGGGGGGGGGGGGTACTTGAATACATCTCCTTTATATTTTGAAATTGTTTAGGTTACGTATTACACTAAAATCTATGACACGAGAGACTTTGAATTATCCAGTCAAATGCCTCTGTTTCAAAGTACTCTACATGTACTTAAGGCTCGTAGAGTATTATAAGTATCATATTTCTTAGTATTTTGAATTTGATAATGAAAAAGATTTTGTTTTTATAAATGAAAAGGATGCAATACAAAAGAAGAAAGATAAAGGGGAAAGTTTATCCTAATATTGTCATGCACCATGGACCTAGAGTTGGGATGAAGGAAAATTCTACTTAGATGTTATCATGCTTGAATTAAAATCATAAGGTCTATATTAATTCAATTTAATCAAGAGATTAAAATCAAATTAATAAATTCTAAGGGAGCATGTTAAACAAGCAAGCAATTAAAACAACTATCAGGCATCAAGCAAGGCAAATCATCATGAGAAATTAACCACAAGATCTAGTTCAAATTTCATCAAGACAATTCAAGAAAAAAAATCAAAAATCATGGCATCAACATTTTTTAATTAAAATCAATTAAACAACTAAAATGAATTAATAGCAAAAATATTAAAAGAAAATACTAAAAATAATATAAAAAATAAAAGTCAAGATTAAAATGTTTTTAGATTTTTTAGGAATTAAAAATAATGAAAACAACTGAAAAAACTATTAGAATTAAAATAATAAAAAAGGAATGAAGAGGTGTGAAGTGAAAACATGATATGCAAAGAGAAAGCAAGCCCACACAGCTAAGCCCAAAACAGTTATACCAAAAAAAGTTTGTTCTAGTTCAAACAAAAAGGATAGTAATGTACCAGAGGGAGGTGGGAAAAGTGAGCCCACACGAATTTGTCAAAGCCTGATCCACATCACTTCTCTATTTTCATTATTATTTATTTAAAACAAATAAACAAAATTATTAAATAAATAAACAAAATTATTAAACAAATATTAAAAATAAAAATAAAAAATAAAATGCATGGACCAATCAGATGATGACACGCCAAAATTTAGAATTCACAATGAAGGAATAAGTGTGTGCCTCCCTCCTTCTTCTTCTTCCTCGTCTCCGGCCACCACCTCCACCATGAACGATGGTGGCAAGCACCAAAACACCAAACTTTCTACAATAATCTTGCTTAGATTTTCACCAGGAACTCAAATATGCCAATGGATTAAACTGAATCTAATTGTAACTCAAGAAATCATGAAATAATCACCTAAACCCTAATTCAATCAATTCAAAATTAAATTCTAAAGATCCAAGATAAATGTCTAAAACCTTAGCGCTTTACATCACAACATCAACGCAAGTGGAGAAAGTGGAGAAAACTTACTAATAAGAGTGCGTCCGATGCGCCTTCTCAAGGTGAATTAAGACAAGATAATGAACAAGATAGCTTTAAAGAGATGCCATAAGCAAGAATCAGTTATTAGTTTTTCTTGAATATGCTTGAATTATTCTGACCAAGTCACCTTGCTCGAGGAAGAAGATGAAGTGGAAATGCTTGATTGAATAGATCCAGATGCAAATCAATACTTACAGAAGTTCACTTAGGACTTGTAGATGATGATAGGATCAAGAAATCCTAAAAAAACCTTTGAGAATTAGAGATTTCGATTTCACTCCATTGATGATGAAGTGAAGTTGCTGGTCAGGTTTTTAGAGTGAATTGTCCTAAAAAAATGCTTACAGAAGAAGCTTGATATGTTGTTGATGATGAAGGAATGAAGATAATTGAGAGGGAGTGAAGAAAGAGAGAGAGAGAATAAAAGAAATAGAATTTTGGTGAATTTTGGAGAAATGGTGGTTATGGTGAAAATTAGAGGGAATGAAAGTTATATAGGTGATGATTTAGGCTTGGAGCTAGCTCTGGATCCGAAGCTGAGGGTTGGAAACAGTTATGCCAGGTGTAAAAGTTTGTTACATCTCAATTGCACTTGGAATTGAGGTTTGGTGCTAGGCTCGGGTTCAAATAATTCAGGCTTGGAAAGAGGATTGGGAAAGCTTGAACAACATTGTTATGAGGTGAGGAAGTGAGCTGGCACAAGTGGAAGGTTCTAGATCAAGGCATGATAATTTTTTATTTTCAACTTGGCATGTTGGTTAGCATGAAAACATTGAACAAAATTCTGATTTTTCAAGTGAGTTTCAATGTGATTTTGTGGTGGATTGGATGAGGTAGCAAGTTTGTAATGAAAAGGAAAAGTTTAGGCTAAAGGAAAGTGGTTTGAAATGATTTTGGTCACATTTGGAATATGTTTGAAATGATGTTTAAAAACTGGTTTGAACATGGTTGGACATAGAATTTAGAAATGGTTCAATTTTAGCAAGCCAACTTTACAACATCATAATTTCTTGCACAATGCACCAAATGATCCCATTTTGATTTCAAATTGAAGAGAATGTGGCATAGAGCAACTTTGATGTTGGAAATATTTTGAAAAGATGCATGGATAAAAAGATACATGCCTTTAAAATTCATGTTTCATAATCGTCTAATAATTTGAAAAAAAATCTAGGGTTAAATATATTTTTGATCCTTATAAATATCTCAAATTTCATTTTTAATCCTTATTAAAAAAAAACAAATTTTGGTCCCTAAAAAATTTTTGTTCATCCAGATTTAGTCCCTGTTATTTTCTAAAATTTTAAAAACTATTTAATTATCCTTAAAATTTTAAATTTTTGAATAATATTTTTCATATGTGTTTAGAATACTATAAAATGTTTCTTTATCAAATTTTAGAATTTTTTAAAATGAGAAGAATTAAATATGATTTTTTAAATTTCAAAAGATATTGATAAAAATAATGAAAATCTCGACTCTGAAATCAAATTTTGAATTTCTTTTATTCCAAGGAACTTTTTATAACTTTCTAAACATATCTACAAAATAATCATTCAAAAATACACATTGGTTTAACAACAGGGACTAAAACTATGTGCATAATAATTTTTTAGGGACTAAAACATGTTATTATTTTAATAAGGACTAAAAATGAAATTTGAGATATTTATAGGGACCAAAAACATATTTAACCCAAAAGTCTAAGTGTTTGGCCAATTTGAACCATCTTGTGGACTTATTTTGAATCCAAATCTTGAACTATGATGTAGTATCCCATATTATATTTGAAAGCAGTCCCTGATTGCAAATTTTGGTTCATTAATGAGAGAGAAATAACCGTGAAAAGTCACTCACGTGCTCATGCAATTTTGACGCTTGAAAAATTTCCAATTTCCTCAATCTTGCCCTTTTTCCTAGTTTCATTGATTTTCATGATTAAGCTTGACAACTCTCATCCATATGCAATTTTTTCTTGTATTCTTGACTTTGAACACCAACTTTGACCAAGAAACCCTAAAGTCAACCTTTGACTTTTAGGCATGTCTATTGACTTTTTCCAATTGAACCAATGAACTTCCAATCAATTTGAACTGACTTGTATCACAATCAAATATCATATTGCCTTGCAAATAATGATCTCAAACCAATGCCTTGATGAATAAAATAGCTTGAAGATGTTGTGGATGAAGCAAACCTCAATTCCAGATGATTTCATTTCAATGAACAATGATGAAACCCTAGTTTGATACCTTTGATCCTTGATGAAGACTTGATGAACTTGTAAACTCTTGATACTTGAGAAGTCTTGATGAAAATGATCCTTCATAGCTTGATACCATTGAATGAAGAGGAAAGCTTCAAAACCATAAGAAAAATCCTAATTCTATGATCCTTGATCTCAATGCCAAATTATTGATTAATGATGCATGATTTATCATATGACCTAATGGAAAGATACACATGAAAAAGTGCAACATGCATAAGCTAGATAAAAGTAAAAGGGTAGGAAAAATTTGGGGTATGACAACACTTGCACTCAACATTATCCATCACAAGTGTGAGTCTCCACATCCTATAACATGATATAACACCGAATCCAGCTCCCGCTCTCCCACCAAGCCGAACCACGACTCTGATACCACTGTTGGGGGGTCCGGGGAAGTTTGGAGCACCAAGGAGACTAGTGGTTCAAGACCACAAGATAGAGATACAATATCTCAACCCAAAACCTTAAGATGTGTTAGGTAAATGGATATTCTCTTATAGATCCAACATTTCACCCATTCATGGGCAATGTGAGATTATAACGACTCACACTTGCACCCAACAGTGACCTCATAATGTTGTTATTGTTATATGATCAATTGAAGAAGATCTTAAAAAAAGAAATTTTACTGATGACTTATGGTCTATTTGAATTGTCTTTATTGATGATAGCAATGAATCTTTATGCATATTTTGCTCTGTTGAGGTAGAATCTCTTGATCATATGAGGATGTTGTCTTGTGTGTTTTCTAAAGCGGTCTGGAGGGAGGTATCATGCTGGTTGGATATCGACCAAGTCGTCGAGGGGTTGCTTGTACATCACCTGTTTCAGTTTTATGAGGCTTTAAGGGGAATAATTTCTTCGAAAAAGATTTTGATCGTTTGGTTGGCAACTTGTTGAACGCTGTGGATCTCAAGAAATTCAGTAATCTTTAAAAACGAGAAGTCTGTAATATCAAATGTTGTGGAGAGTGTCAAATTATTATCTTGGTTTTGACATGTAATTGACATAAATTCTAAAGATTATAGAGATTTTTACTTATGACACAAATGTCCCGTGAAAGTTTATGTGAGTGACTGTTCTTATGTAAATGGGAGGAATCCCTTATACTCCTTTAATTACATTGCTCCTATTGTTTATAAAAAAAACTTTATATTTTCTACCTGTTTGAATAATGATTGATTTACGATTTTAATTAGAACTTGTGCAAATCAATTGGCTCGGTTTGTAAGGAAAATGAATACTAATCACAAAATGTTAACGATTTAAATACTAGAAATTAACACAACACACATAAAAAGATAAACCAAAATTGTAGGAGTATTATATATATGAACCAAAGGGTGCCCATACAATAATACAAATAAACAATTCTGAAAGTAATTAATTATTGACAAAACATGATAAACAACGAATTAAAGCAGGATGATTTGTCCTAAAATCATCTCCTCGCTTTAATTATTATTTATGAAAAGAAAAAGAGAATGATTTGTGATAATGATGATAATAATAAGAGATAAAAAGTTTAGAGTTTCTTCATGATATCAACCATCAAGTTAGGATGAGAACGTTGAAATTCAGCCAACTCATCAAGTGTAATAAAGCCATCACCATCTTTATCAATCTCAGACATTCTACGCTGAACTTCATCCTGTGAGGTTAGCCCTAGCACTTTGAGAGCATCAGCAAACTCTGCCAAAGAGATCTTGCCATCGCCGTTGACGTCGAATCGTTTGAAAACACGTTCAATCTCAGCTTGGTCAGCCATATTGTTGATTAACTTTGTTGATGAATGAGTGTATGAAATGTTAATGAGAGGAATTGGATGTGGAGTAGTTAAGATTATAGGATATTTAATCTGATTGAGATGTTTAAGAAGTTGGAAACAAAGGGTGTAGATTACATAGACTTGGTCTTGTTCTTGCTTAATCAATGGATCACCTATGGAGTTTTAGAGCATGTAATTTATTAACGCAAAATTTATAGTAAATTTGATTGTATTGTTTGTATTGATTTCTTGTCTCAAACTCTCCACACCAATTATTATCCGATATAAATATATATATATATATATATATATATATATATATATATATATATATATATATATATATATATATATATATATATATATATATATATATATATATATATATATATATATATATATATATATATATATATATATATTGGATAGCTGTCACTTTTTTGGATAAGCAAAATTATAGTATGATTAAGGGAGCCAAGAGTTTTAACAATACTATTTTTACGACAAATATAATTAAATAGACCAATACAAACCAACATTACATTACATGTTTGATAGTGCAGCTTTGGACTCGGAAATACAATATTAAATATTGGTTCGGTAATCAACTAGATATGAGTATTAAATTTTTGGGCCAACCACTATTAGTGATTTTATTAAATTGAACTAAATGATTTAATCTCTATAAGAAATCTTTCAATCAACCGTGTATCATGTGTTCTACTTTCATATATGACAATTTTTATTTAATTTTTTTTGGTAGAAATATGTTTTAAAGTCATGACTGATGAAGAGAAATAAAATGTTTTTTTTAAATTGTTAGAAATTAGATTTTTTTAAATTGTTAGAAATTAGAAAGGTGAAAAGTAGTAAGAGTGTCTGACAGAAGAAGTCGAAGTCACGAGACATTCCAGCGAACGACAGAGGTGGCAGGTCGACGACAACGGAGGACCAGATTATTAGAATAATAATTCAAGTGTGAGTAATTGGAGAAATAATCCCACATTAGATAGGAATGTGGAGACTTGAGAATAAATAAGTGAGAAAACTCACTCCCCTATTACCTTAAAGTTTTAAGTGGACAAGTGATGTGTCTCTCACAAAGGTGTCTAGTCTTATACTATATATCAATGCTCCTAGTAACTCCCCCAATAAATAGTTCAGAGCCTTTGGTTCAAGAAAAGGACCGACTTACTTGTAGCGAAATGCCCAAGAAGAGGTGTCGTGTTGTAAGGTGTCAACGGCAGTACAAGTATATGTGAGGGAGCATTGTGGACTCACACTTAAGGAGACGGCAGTAAAGTATATGTGGAGGAGCATTGTGGATTCACACTTGATGAGGAGTGTTAGAATCATAATTCAAGTGTGAGTAAGTGGGGAAATAGTCTCACATTGGATAGGAATATGGAGACTTAAGAATATATAAGTGGGATAACCCACTCACCTAATACCTTAAGGTTTTAGGTGGACAAGTGGTGTGTCTCTCACAAAGATGTCTAGTTCTACACTATGTATCAATACTCCTAACAATTCTCCCAACACATATGACAATGGATGGGTTCAGCGGGGCATTTCTTGTCTTTCAAGCATCTGGTATGGTTCAGTCGATTCACATGTACTGGGTTTGGTCTTTTTGTTTTGTCGATCCTTTTGTTAAAGGGTCGTGTTTTGAGTCCTTTAAGGATCTATTGTGTTTAAGCAATTATAAATATATATCTCTATCATTCTTATCTTTATAACTTTTAGAATGTAATTTAAAAGATATATGTAGGAGGTGACAATCCTAGGGAAAATTTAGAGAGACAATGTCAGAAATTCGTATGATTCTGTTCTTTGAATTTGGGAAATCTTTGAAAGCATTTAACTGGATTGAGAAACACTTATGAACACCTTTGACTTGTGTGATTCATATATAGAGTTGGAAATATTCACAAATACTGGTAAAAAATATGATTTGTTATTGGGAACTGAAGTAAATTTTTTTTGTAACTCTTTTGTAATCTCTTATAACAACTTTTAGAAGTTAAGTGAATCAGAAAGCTTCTATCACCCTCCAGAGTAGACGTGTTTGATTAAACTAGGTAAATAAATTTCTTTGTGTTATTGTCTTTTAGATTCTTCTAACTTACTGTGTATTTGCATTCACTCTTAACATGTTAGTGTGTTGCTCGAGGCCATAGATTTTGCTTTTCATTGTTCTTTGTCCAACATATTAAATAGTTTGGTATGATTTAAGCTATAAAAAAACTCATTAGAATTGTTAGAATTTTCACAATAAATGACACCCACCATGCAAAGGGATTTTATTTACAAGTGATCACCATGGATTATAAATGAAAGATTGAGAAGTTTTCTCGAGACAATAATTTTGTGTTATGGAAAGTGAAGATGCAAGAAATCTTAACTCACGAGAAGTGTATTGAATTATTGAAGGATGAGGCATCAATGCCCGCACGTTTAACAAAAACAGAGAAAATTGAGATGGTAGATAAGGTCAAGGATGATATTATTATATGCCTCAAGGATCAAGTTCTAAGAGAAATCACCAGGGAGAATATCGCGACTTCGATGAGGGAAAAACTTGAATTATTGTATGTGACAAAGTATTTTTCTCACTGGTTGTGTTTGAAACAATAACTTTACTCATTCCAAATGATAGAGAATAAATTCATATTCGACCAATTGCCAAAATTTCACAAGATCATTGAGGATCTAAAGAATATTAAGGTGAAGATTGAGAACGAGGACAAGAATCTATTATTGTTCAGCTTATCACCCATATCCTTTGAGCACTTAAAATATGCCCTTATTTATTGTAATAAAGGTGATACTACTTTGGATAAAGTCCATGTGAATAAGAAAGGTGGAAATTTTGAATATTGACGATAATGGTGAAGAGTTGATTGTGTCACAAGGAGGAAATAATGGTAGTCAAAATCAAAAAGGTTTGACAAGTCAAGGTTAAAATTCTCTACATGTTAAATTATCAATCACTTAATGATGTATTATATCAAGAGAAGGGGAAATGATTCTGTTCATATTAGTGATGCCTTAGATGAGGATAGTTATGAAAGTGCATGTGTACTAGTGGTGTTAAGTTTTGAGTCTGAATATTTTTAGGTCAGGGACTCGAGTTTCTCTTATCACATGTGTAAAAAATAATAATATTTGGAGACTATGAAGTTGAATGAAGGTGGAGTAGTTTTCCTTGGAGACAATAAGGCTTGCAAGGTTCGTGGTATTGGTACGATCAAACTTAAAATGTTTGTTGATAGTGAGTTTCGTCTTCAGTATGTGAGGTATGTTCTAGAGCTTATGTAAAATTTGTTACTCATAAGAAATTTTGATGATCTAGGCTATTAAACTATAATTGAACATGGGATGTTGAATATTTTTCATGGTGAAGTGATTGTAGCTAAAGATTCTAAAATATGCGGGTGTTAGTCTGTGATTTTAAACTCAAGCATATTTAACAGGAGTAGAGATGTGAGATATATACACAGGTTAAATACATGTACTTGAATCATGTTTTTTGATACAAAAATTACAAAGCTTCGACATGAAACAAATTTACTCTCGATAAAGGGAGTTGGAAGACTTAAAGTTGTCTCTCAACAACAGTAGTGGGTTTTTGCAGCGGTTTAAGAATGAAAGATGATAAGTTAAAATTGTAGTTATTTTTGTATATACTTTTTGTTGCACTTACCGACTCTTTATTGTTAATATCATTGAATAAATCCGATTTTTGTGTAAATACGTTTAGTTTGTGTCTATTTGTGTTTTTGTGTACATAGTTTATCGTTTGATGTTTTTCCATTCATTTTGTAGGTATTTGTTTCATTTTGGAGCATTGAGGAATAAGGTGTCGAAGGCACGGCTCCAGATGCGCGTTTTTGGAATAAAATACAAGTTTTGGGAAGTTCTATCCAAGAGCCCGCTTAGCGCTCACGAGGCCGCTGAGCACGAGTGCGCTAAACGCATTTTGTAGCGCACTGCTTGCATTTTGATATTTTGGAAGAACCAAAGTTTTGGAGCCCGCTTAGCGCGGATAGAGCGGTTTATGCCGGTTTAATGTGTAAAATAAAGAAGTCCCGCTTAGTGCAGTGAGCCCGCTTAGCGCGATCTGTTGAGTTGAGTTTTATAAAAATATATTTAGTTCATTTTTTGGTTATGGTTTTGGGGAAGTTTTTTCTCCCAACTCCATCAACCTTCATTTTGTATAGATTAGCTTAGAAAACAACATTAGGATCTTGCTTATGGATGATTAGAGGTGGATTTCTCTTTGATCGGCGCTGACAAACCGAAAGATTTGTGGTTTATCTCTTCTCGTCTCGTTGTATTTATCTTTTGTTGGTTATTGTATGTATATTTACTTTGAAATCATGTATATTTGTCGCCTATGGCGTTATATAAAATTTTATTTACGAATATTTGTCGATTATTGTCTTGGATTTTTACTCTGTATTAGGGATTTGGGTTGTTATAGACATATACTACTCAAATTATTATCTAGGATGATTATCTGTTAGTTTCTGGATTCTAGAGATAGATTTAGATCTGACATTCACTTGGGTATCTGTGATTAATGCCTCTGTGTTGGTTGTGTCGCTCTGAGAGATCGTCGACGCGATTAGCACGGTTGATTTATGTGTTGTTGAGGTGGTTGAGAGATCACTACCGAGGTGATACAGTAGGCCTCTCAATTTGGGTTAGAAATTACTTAGGTTGTGAGTGGTACGTGATGACATAGACTAGTATCGTAGGTTGAGTATAACTGGACGATAGATTTAAGTTTGTGACGAGTAGTGTATATTCGTACTAGATAAGTTGTCTATCCTTTATAGTTTTTTTTTAAATTTATTTTCTGTTGATACCTTTTTCATATAACTCATTCAACCCCCAAACTCATTAAAGATAGATTTATCAAATGGAAACTAGATAACCAATCTCTGTGGACACGATACGATATAACCTAAATATCACCCGATGAATTAATAACTTACTTTGTTTGCTGCTTTACCGCTGCAACAAAAGACATGTGGAAGAAAACTAAAAGACAAATGTCCATATAATATTGTACGTGTCGAGTGTTGGAGAGTTGATCATTTTCGATGGTTATTGATGTGTATAATATATAACTAGATTGCATCTCTATGACAAGGGTTCACATTCTCATTCTACTTTCTTTAGAATTCACAGATCCAAGTTATAGAGATTCATAATTTGTGAGAAATTTATGAACTTGTGTTCCACTTTTGATTTAAGTATTTTTCATTCAATTGTTTTACTAGCTTTCTGCATTTACTTTATCCTTTCAAGCAATTTTGCATTTTACTTCTCAAAATTCTTATTAAATTGTTCTACATTCAAACGCTAAGTTATCAAGCATAAATAATTTTTCTAAAATCGTTTTGCACAAATTGTTCTTAGGATTTTTTTTTGAGTTTAATCCTTTAAGTGAACAAAAACTTGAGATTTGCTTACTAAAAATACAAGTAAACAAATTGGCACACTTGGTGGGACCCTTTTGTGCAAGAAATTTAAACTTTTGAAAAAGAGTGTTTATGCTTTTATTGTTTGTTTTGTTCTTCACACATGCAATGTTTTCCATGTCTAAGTGTTTATGTCTGAGGAGTGGTAAAATTCTTAAGATGGCTCATTAATCTTTGAAAAATCCTTCGTTTCCCCAGAATGACGCTCCAAATGTATAAGAACTACAAATCAAATCGATGATTCGTGGTGCATGAACTTCAAAGTTCGTTGGAGTAACCACTCCTTTTGTAAGTCAAATGTCAGTTTCGAAGACATTACCAGAAGTGGTGGTTTCCCCACCACAACCAACGAGTTTTCCAACTACTCACATGGTTACAATAACTACTATAGGATACTTAGACCTTCTTTCTTTCCTCCAAGCTTTACGCTACCCCTTGATAATAAGGAATACCCATAGGGCATGCTAACTACAATGATGATAGACCTACAAACTAATACATCTATGTATGCAAATAATTCAATGACTATTGTATCTCTTCTTAATCAATACTTAGCATCAAGATCTTCTATAAGAAATCCTAGTCGAATGAAACAACCCCAAGGAGGAGTATGATATGTCCCATAGGTTATGCCACCAATAAATTATAACAACCATGGTATGGTCAATATGTTGACCCACCAAATTGGTGATGTGTTTAATCCTCTAATCCAAAACACAAATCATACTTAATGACAACTAGCACATCAAATGGTTGATTTCTTTAGTTCTCTCTAAGCTCCTATTCAACCAGTCCTTCAAATCCAAGAAGTTGGGGCAATTTAAAATCCAGGAGTTACAAACAATGAAGGTTTTTCCTAATAATCAAGTGCAACAATGTGTCATGCCTCAGTCGGTCGAATATCCCATACCCAAGGTAGTCGAAGGAGACATAAGTCAAAATAGACTAGTGATAGTATTGGTGAATATAAACTAGGATGCATTCCAAGTGGTTATGAGAGTCCAAAAAAAAAACAATTTTTTTGGGGGGGGGGGGGGGATAACATAGCTAACGTGGTTGAACTAATCCTAGCCCATAATGGTCTTAATGTTGGTCTTCACAGGCCAAACTTTGTTTCTGCCTTGTCTGAGTATGTATTGCAGACTGAACTCCAAAGGGGTTGGAAAATCCCTAAGTTCACTAAATTTGAAGGCGATACTAGTGAATCTACTGTCAATCATATTACTCGATATCAATCAGAGGAGAGTGATTTGCCCAATAATGAAAACTTAAAAATGAAATATTTCCCTAATTCCTTAACTAATATTTCTTTAACATGGTTCACTACCCTTCCTCCTAACTCCATATATAATTGGAATCATCTAGAAAGAGTGTTCCATGAGAAATTATATATGGGTCAGTAAAAAATTAGCCTAAAAGAATTAACCAGCATGAAGAGAATATTCTCCGAGTCAATAAATGATTATCTTAATAGGTTTATGTTAATAAAGTCGAGATGTTTTACTCAAGTGCTTGAGCATGAGTTAGTCGAGATGGTAGCGAGTGGTTTAGAACATTCAATTAGGAAGAAGTTAGATTCCTGATACGTAAGGGATATGGACCAATTAACAGATAGGGTTCGACAAGTTTAAAACTTGAAGGCTGAAAAGGATAAATCAAATCGGCACCCTAGGAAGGAAAAAGTTGCTTATGTAGAAACATACGAAAATGATCGAGGAATTGACGTAGTTTTCAATTATGTTGATAAAAGTGAGGTTAATCTTGAAGAATTAAATCCAGGGCCTCCATATGTTTGTAAGGTTATAAGACCTTCAAATGGAAAAATCATGTCAAACCAAGTAAAAAAGAGAAGTTTATTACAAAAACTTATACATTTGATGTAACCAAATGTGACGAAATTTTTGATCTTCTAGTTGCTGATGGTCAAATCATAGTTCCGAAAGGCCTAAAAGTCTACCATTGGAACAAAGGAAGAAAATAGGTTTTTGTAAATATCATAAATTTCTTGGTCATAAAATATCTCAATGTATTCTTTTCAGTGATTTGGTGTAAAATGCTTTGAAAGATGGTAGGCCAAAGTTTGGGGACAAACATAAGCCACAAATGACAATTGGTTTAGATCCTCTACAAGTAAAGGAAGCACACTTTGTCGAACATATAGAAATTATGATGGTCATCATTGTTGAAGGTCTCTACATGAATGTCAAATAAGTGAGCACGTTAGACTACACAGAGAAAATGAAAGTGGTTTACCCGAAGGTTGAGGAATAGTTAATTGACTTCCTAAACAGGTGCAAGATTAAAGGGTTTAAAGTAATGTTATATCCTCGCTGCAATGTAGTGTTTGACAAAGAGGCTGCTAAAAACTTTGGAAAGATTAAGCCCCAACATCCAAGAAAGGTTAGTCGAGATGACAGGAGTTTGCTTTCAACAAAAGAGGAGTTCCTTACAAGTTATACCTGAGCAAGACACATGTTCCACCTACCAATGTTCCTCTTGGTGAATCAATTATACCTACCGGTAAAACAAACATTGATCTACAAAAATGGAGGTTGATTGAAGTTGGTGCAGGCTCATCGTACCATGATAACTCACAAGTATCAAAGAAAAATTCATATGCTTCTACAAATTACCTAGGCAATTAACCTATCATTAGGACCCAATGGAGAAAGCACCAACATAAAAAGAAGGTTGCTTTTGAGGCTGCAGATTCGAGTAAGAGTTGCACTTCCCAAGCGATGAAAAAAGTTCAGATGGCGAAGAAACATATGAGGGAAAGATTGTTTCTTCCTTTGCTAGCAGTAGTTAAACCCAACGAGAAGCACGAAATGTAAAATGAAGATGATTACATGTTGACTGATAATTTTGATTCTAGATCAGAAGGTGAATTGTATATAATATGCAATATGATCTCTGTTCTACCCATATAATTTGACCAGATTAATGAGGTAACTTAAGAAAAGGATGATGGTTTTTTGGAGAAGTGGAAAACCGTAAGCCTTTATGTTATCATGTAATGAATAATGGGTGTGTAGAGGAAGAAAAGACCATTTTTGAAAGGCCTGACAAAGGGATGAAATAACACTTAAAGCCCTTTTTCATCTGGAGCAAGGTTGATAATGTTGGCGCTAAAAAGTTCTAGTAGATGGAGGACTGGTGATTAACCTGATGTCACATTCTTCATTAAAGAAAATTGGAAAGTATGATACCTGTTTAAGGCCTCATAATATGGTTATTTCTAACTACAAAGGCAAAACAAGCTTTAGGAGTTATTCCAGTCGATATGACTGTAGGTACGACTATAAAACCAACATTATTTGTTGTCATTTCGACTAAAGCAAACTATAATTTATTGCTTGGTCGAGAGTGGATCGATGGTTTGGGGGAAGTCCCCTTAACTCTGCACCAGAGGCTTTTGATCTAGATATCAGATGGCATTATAGAAAACGTCGAAGTTAATCAATGTTACTTCTTGACCGAAGTTAATCATATAGATAAGAAAATATTTGACAAACAATTGACAAAAATTTCTCCATGTTTGCCTGCAGGAACATGATTTTCATTACAAGGAGATGTGTTTTACTCAATGAAGTTACATCCTACCCATGGGTTCATATGGGAATATGAGGACAAGGGGCATTGGGATGACGGATATGGTACCACAAGTACTGAGTGGTCATATCCAAATAATAATAATGACGGAGTCGAGCACATTAGCTCGAATTTGGACCTATATGTCTAAAAATAGAATAAAAGTAGCCTTAGACACTGACCCCCAACACATAATGGTTGTCGAATCCACTAGAGTTGAAATTAATAAAACAGACAAGATTAGTGATAACCCAATTTCAGATAGCCAGAGGCTTGATTGTATTTACGATGATGAGCCTTTGTGATTCGAAAAATATCTATTATCTTAACTTAAGATAATACAAACTCAAGATCCACTAGAAGAGGTTGATTTAGGAGATGGAACAATCAAAAAACCAACTTACATAAGTGTGAAGATTGATCCAAGCCTAAATACCCAGAATATCAAGTTTCTTAAAGATTTCAAGGATTTCTTTGCTTGGGATCATGAAGAAATGCCATGGCTCAGTAGATATTTGGTGGAATTAAAGTTGTCGATTCAACTTGACAGGAAGACAAAATATTTAAATGTTGCTACTCCAAAAGATGAATAACCAATGCATGTAGCAGAAATGTTATTTGATTCAGCAGCCAGATTTGAATATTTAAGTCTTTTAGATGGTTATTCTGGGCATAACCAAATTTACGTTGTAAAAGAAGATGTGCCAAAAGCGATGTTTCATGTCATTAGGCCTTAGGAACCTTTGAATAAGTGGCAATTCCTTTTGGCTTGAAGAATGCTGGTGCAACATACCAAAGAGTAATGAATTCTATGTTTCATGATTTCGTTGAAAACTTTATGTAGTTTTATATTGATGATATAGTTTTCAAATCCTCATCGAAAAATGGTCATTTGGAGCACCTTCGATAGTCATTCGAAAGAATGAAGAAATATGGACTGAAAATAAATCCATTAAAATGAACTTTTGGTTTCCATGCATGTGATTTTATGGGCTTTGTGGTTCACAAAAAGAGCATAAAAATAAACCAAAACAAGATGAAAGCTATACTCAATACGAAATATTCATCAAACCAAAAGCAACTTCAATCTTTATTGGGAAAAATCAATTTCTTGATAAGGTTCATTTCAAATATAAGTGGAAAATAAAAATATTTTCACCATCAAGAACATAAAAAATCCTTTGATTAAATTAAGAGTTATATGATGAATCCTCCCATTATATTACCTCTTATGAGAAATAGACATATGAAGTTTTACATTTCTGCATCTGAATTGACAATAGGAAGTATGTTAGCCCAAGAGGATGATGATGGTGTCCAAAGAGCCATTTATTACCTTAGTCGAGTTTTAAATGATGCAAAAACTAGGTTTAGACAAATAGAAAAGTTGTGTCTTTGTTTTTATTTCTCATGTACTAAATCTAAATGTTATAAAAAGCCTACAAATGTTTGTGTTTATTCCCATTTTGATGTTATTAAGCACATGCTGTGGAAACCTATTTAACACAATTGAATTAATGGGCTTTGGATTGGACCAAATATTCTATAACCTATGCATCTTTAAGGGATGTGAAAGGCCAAGTTATTGCTGATTTTATTGTTGAACATGCAATAGTCGAAGTAACACAAAATTATGTTGGTCTAAAACCTTGGAAGTTGTACTTTGATGGTTCCAAACATAATAATGGAACCAGTATTGGAATTTTGATAATTTCTCTTAAAGAAATTCCAACTAAGTTTAAATTCAAAATCAAAGGTTGTTTCTCTAATAAAGAGGATGAGTATGAAGCCTTAATTGCATGTCTTAATATTCTTTTAGACTTGGGAGAAAAAGAAGTCGAGATTAGAGGCAATTCAGAGTTGGTTGTGAAACAACTAACAAAAAAGTACAAATCCACCAAGGAGAATTTATTGATGTAATTTGTGAAGGCCAATTAGTTGTTAAGAAGATTTTATGAAGTTGACATTAAACATGTCCCTTGAGTCGAAACCAAGAAGATAATGATTTGGACCAAATTGCTTCAGGATATAAAGTTTCTAAGGAAAAATTAGTAGAGTTAACTAAAGTAAATGAAAAGTTAATTTCAACCAATCCTTTCCCCTTATATTTGTCAAAGTAAAAACTGGTGGGGGTAGAAGTGTTGGAATAATTACAAGACTCTAGAGAAATTTTTGGCATTAAAAATCTGTCGAATAATGATTGGAAAAAATCAAATGTTGAAATTTTGAAGAATCCAACAAGAACGATAGATCGAAAAATAAAATACAAGGCATTACACTATGTGACTATTGGAAACAAAATTGTTTAACAATACTCTTGAAGGAATCTTGCTGAAATGCCTTAGTGAGAGTGAAGCTTATTTTGAAATTTTTTATGCCCGTTATGGATCATGAAGCTCTCATCAAGCAGGTTACAAGATGATATGATTTTACTCGGAAAGGGTTGTATTGGCTAACTATGTTGATGGACTATATTGAATTCGCCAAAGGTTGTCAGGAATGTCAGAAACATGCAGGTATTCAACATGTTCCAATAAGTGAGTTGCATTCGATTGTTAACCCTTGGACAGTTAGAGGTTGGGAGCTAGATTTAATCAGTGAAATTTGACCCACATCATCCAAGGGTCATATGTACATTTTGGTTGATATAGACTATTTTACCAAGTGGTTCGAGGTCGTTCCTTTGATCAATGTTGATCAGGAAGTAGTAGTTAATTTTATAAAAAATTACATCATTTACAGGTTTGGAATTCCTAAAACTTTAACCATTGATCAAAGTACAATTTTTATTGGTCGAAAGATTGATGAATTTGCTTCAAGCTCAGGAATCAAACTTTAACGCCTACCCCCTATGATGCTCAGGAAAATGGCCAAGTCGAAGCAGCAAACAAAATTGTAATAGCCTAATTAAGAGACATGTGAGTCAGAAGCCAAGAAATTGGCATAAAACTTTAAACCAAGTTTTATGGGATTGTCGAAATTTCCCTGAAGAGGCAACTAACTCTACTAATTTTGACTAATATTTGGTCACGATGCAGTTTTTCCTCTCAAAATTTATCTACAGTCATCCAAAATTCAAAGACAAGTTAAAATTCCTTCTGAACACTATTGAAATTTGATGGTGGACGAATTAGTTGATTTAGATGAGGAAAGTTTAGCTACCCTGAACATTCTCATAAGACAAAAATAATGAATAGCTAAGGCCTATAAAAATAAAGTTAAGTCAAAAGCCTTTATAGTTGGTGATTACATTTGAAAAGTTATTTTACCTTTTAATAAAAAATCACATCATTTACAGGTTTGGAATTCCTAAAACTTTAACCATTGATCAAAGTACAATTTTTACTGGTCGAAAGATTGTTTAATTTGCTTCAAGCTCAGGAATAACACTTTAACGCCTACCCCTATCATGCTCATGAAAATGGCCAAGTCGAAGCAGCAAACAAAATTGTAATAGGCCTAATTAAGAGACATGTGGGTCAGAAGCCAAGATATTGGCATAAAACTTTAAACCAAGTTTGATGAGATTGTCGAAATTTCCCTAAAGAGTCAACTAACTCAACTAATTTTGACTAATATTTGGTCATGATGTAGTTTTTCCTCTCAAAATTTATCTACACTCGTACAAAATTCAAAGACAAGTTAAAATTCCTTTTGAACACTATTGAAATTTGATGGTGGACGAATTAGTTGATTAAGATGAGGAAAGTTTAGCTACCCTGAACATTCTCATAAGACAAAAATAATGAATAGCTAAGGCCTATAAAAATAAAGTTAAGTCAAAAGCCTTTATAGTTGGTGATTACGTTTGAAAAGTTATTTTACCTTTGAATAAAAATATAGGACTTTAGGTAAATGGTCACCAAATTGGAAAGGCCTATTTCGAATTATCCAAGTGTTTTCAAATAATGCCTAAGAAATTGAGAATTGACCCCTGAAGGTCGAATTTTGAAGATAAATGTTAAGTACTTAAAAAAATACAAGCCTATGTTGCAAGAAGTTCAAATAGTAGAAGAGTAATACATAGAGAAAGAGAATTCTAAAATGGTGTTAAAATTAAAGGATGCCAAAACGGAAAATTGTCATTAAAAAATAGTTACATATAAAATTTAAAATGGAAATTCAACCTTAATCTTTTCAAGACATTTCTTTGGAAGTCTGATTTTGGTGTCATTCATGGAATCTTAAGACTTTAGGTTTTGAACTTTCTCGTCCAACACGTAAGAAACATCAATATATTGAAGATCGATTTTGGCTTCTTGAACCAAATTTTCTCCAATAGAAGCTAGTCTTGAGGTTTCGATCTCTACTTTCCTTTTCTTATCTTCTTCAATCTTTCATTGTAGCTCTTCCACCTGCTTTATCTAGTTTGAAATGTTTTCAGTAAAAATTAATACCTGATCCTTATCCTATTTGGCATCTGCCTCCAACTTATTAATTTAACCTTGAGATTAAGTAACTAAGGTCCATTGTTTGTGTAGTGGTAGAAATATTTAAGACTAAGCCATTTGATTGACTAGACTTATACAGATCAAAATAAAAATCACCACCACGCTTTATTATTTCCAAAGGAATGGGAAAAGAGCGAATAACCCAAAAAGAGGGGGAAAGATTCTAGGTAAGGGGGTTGGTTATGCAAAGGTAAGGTATTAGCACCTAAACATCTACGGTACTCCGCAGGAATCTCTTTGTAAAATCTGTATATTTTGGCTATAAAATGTTGTATAAAAAATAGATGGTGGATTTGAGAAAAGAAATATTTTTTTATGATTTTTGCACCCGTCGCGGTTGCGAACCTTTAGTGCCTACGTACCACCTTTCGTGTAATATGGGATCAGGGTACACGTAGTTCACCTTTTAAAAATTTTAAAACACGAGTGTGTTGATTAAATTTATGAGATAAGACATCATCATCATTGTCCGTGTGGAAAACATACTTATTACCCATAATCATGAGAAAGGAGAATTTGCATCATCTCAAAGTGGAGGATATGGCTTGGATTTTAAAATCAACAATGCATCACTCAACACCCAAGTGGAAAATATCTCTCTTCACTACATATTGTAGAATTATAGTTGTTTGCATCACTACAAGGATTAACAAGAGTCTAATCTTTTGAGAAATGTTTTAAAATAAAAAGTCAAAGTGGAAAAGTGGTTTGGAATGAGATTGATTGACTTTTAGTCTTCTCACAAAAAAAAGTATGTTAAAGTATTATTAAGTTGATTGAAGTTTATTTATGAAAGATGATTTTTGAAAATACATGGACCTAGGTCCAAGTTTATTATGAAAGTGGTTCAAGTTTAGAAACAAGAAGAGTTTTCAAAAGGTGAGAGAAGATTTTTGAAATTAAAGAAGATGGGAGGAGAAGAAGAGACTATCCTAAAGCATAAGGTAAAAGCTATGGATAAGAACCATCTAACCAACAAGAAGCCAATACTTGACATTATGAGGCAAGATAGAACTCTCATTCTTTGCATAACCAACCCCCAGCCTTAGATTCTATCCTCTTCTTTTTGGGTTATTCGCTCTTTTCTCATTCCTTTGAAAACAATAAAGCGCGGTGACGATTTTTATTTGATTTATGCGAGTTAAGTCAATCCAATGGCTTAGTCTCAATATTTCTACCGCTACAACGTTTATTTTCGCTTTTTAGACATACTTTTCTAAAACGTCCCCTAAGCTATAGGAAAAGGGGATATTTTTCTGTGACATCTTAGGCGACGTTTTTAAAGTGTTGTTAAAAATTGCAACTGAAAAATGTTTCTTAAAAGTGGTAGAGTGAGAACACCCTATAGATACAATTTTCAAATGTTGTCATATCGGACAACAATTGTCGATTGTTCCTTAAAAGTGAAATAGTAAGAACACTTGATAAATGTTTCTATAAGTTACTTAGAAATATTTACCATATTTTTTATAAAATAGACAATTCAAACATAAATTGCACGTACACGAATTTTTTTTCATAAAATAAACAATTCAAACATAAATTATACCAAACATAAATTGCATGTACCACAAAAAATTGTGTTAATTACATATTAAAACATTAATTCAAATACACATAATAGGCTCAAAGACAATAAAAACTACAACTAATGTAGAATCATTCAAGTCCATTAAATCCTCATAACGAAATGATCGTTTGCTGCAATGTCATAAAAAAACGCAGTTGAACTTATTCTATCCACGAGTCCTCGCTCCATAGTTTTGAAGTTGAACTTGTTCTATCCATGAGTCCTTGCTTCAATAATCACTCCATAGCTCACTAAGCCATAGTCAAAATGCAATCATATGCTAAACTTTTAAAGCCTTACAATTATGTTAAGGCATATAACAACAAAAGTAGTGGTTAAGGCATAAGCACAATGCTTTAAATTTTAAAATAACATGTATCATATTATATAGTATTTTTAAAATAGCATGTATTAACAGGTTTCAATAAAAATAGATATCAGTATGACTTAAATATGGATATAAAAAAAATTAGCGTCGGCTTAAACTGACGCTATATGATTATGTGTAATGTTTTTCTTGTTGAGAGGTAATCCAATCACATATCAGCACGTGATACACCTTATATGTGATGTGTCCCACGTAGCGGTGCACATGTCCAATGCTATGAGATGACATATAATTTTTTTTGTTGAAAACAACTCAATCACAATTTATCACGTGACACATGTTAGCGTCTGCTAAACTCGACGCTAAAACTTTGGACCGACGCGAGGCTGACGCAACCCTAATAACTTTTAGTTTTGGAGAGTCAGCTCTGATACCGACACTTGGCCGACGCCAAAACAACAACACATTCTTGTTCAATTATTTGTAAAAGATTTCCTTGAGATTAATCGGTTTGTGGTTGTACTCAAGAAGACTTTAACAGTTGTTAAAGTAGCTGTTGTAATCTTTTGAGATTAATGTATTAAGACCTTGTTGGAGAGAAACGAAATCACCTTGACGGGTGGACTGGAGTAGTTTGAGATCAAATGAACCAGGATAAAAATACTGTGTCATTAAGCTGTTTTTGATCCAAGTATTCAATTCAACCCCCCCTTCTTGTATTTTTCACATCTTCAACATCCTTGTAAGAAATGATTGGAATGAGAGTCTTTTCAAACAAAATCTCTTTTTCATCCATCAGGCACTGGACACCTGCCTTCAATAAATGACAACCAGTCGGTAGAGATAAACAAAGGTGGCATCCTTCGCCACAACTTAGAAATAAACTGGCCTTCAACAGGTTCCTCTTGACGGTCAGGAGGGGAGTAACAAGTTCATCAATAATAGTAACAAATACACCATCTTCAACAGCGTTAACACTACAGTCGTGCTTGGGCATAGGAGCAGTGATAACATTTGGGATCTCAGGGGCGTCAAATTCAATTTCCTTTTCCTCGAGAAGGTCTTGCACCTTGTTTTTCAAAGCCCATCAGTCGTTTGTATCATGACCTGGACTTTCTGAATGGTAAGCACAACGAGCATTTGGATTGTAACAGGGAGAGGCAGTGTTGGGATTCTTCAGAGCTTCCTGAAAGGTTACCAGATTAGATCTCAACAAATGTGGCAAGACTTAATACAACGTCATATTCATCCGGGTAAATTGTCTTATCGGTCTTTCTGTTCTCAGCTGACTATTCCTTTGTTGAGTGGGTGCAGACTTCGAGAACATGACAGCCCCTACCGCTGGACGACATTCAGTTATGTCCTGATTCCTTTGATGGTACATATCACCAACCTCTTTCTTCCCAGCAAATGGTTTCTTCATCGTTCTCGAGGATGCATCTCTTTGAATTTTTCCACTTTTTATACCCACTTCTACCCGTTCACCAGTCATGATTAATTCGGTAAATCTAGCTGAGGAACTTCCAATTAGATGTTTGAAGAATGGACCAGATAGCGTGCCTAAGAACATATCCACCAATTCCGTGTCAGATATAGGGGGTTGGACTCTTCTCGCGAGATCCCTCCATTTTTTAGCATAGGTTTTGAAACCTTCACTCGCACCCATGGGCATGCCTTGCAACTGTGTCCGAGTTGGAGCTAAGTCAGCATTATACTGGTATTGTTTGTAAAAGGCGGCAGCCAAGTCTTCTCAATTGCGAACATTGGTCCCTTCCAACTGATAGAACCAATCCAACTGCGTCCCCGATAAGCTTTCTTGGAAGAAATATACCCACAGGTTCCTATCAGCAGTATGAGGTTGAATTTTCTTGACGTATGATCTCAAATGCAGCTTTGGACAAGAGATACTGTCATATTTAGAGAAAGTGGGGACCTTGAGTTTCTGTGGGATGAAAACCCTTGAGACGAGTCCTAGCTCTTCAAAATCCAACCCGGGTACCCTATGGATCTCCATAGCATTGAGGCGATCTTCCAACTGTTTGTATTTATCGTCAGTTGGAGGATACTGCTCCTCAGAGTAATCAACCTCTTCTTCCTCTTCAGGTTCTGGACGGTCAGTCACTTCCTTGTTTTCCCCTTCTTGATTGTCCCCTTCACTTGATGATGTTGTGAAGTCTAGGGTCCATTTGGATGGTCCTTGGAACCTTCTTCCCAGATTTAAAACACCGACGGATTTCTTCACTTTCTTCACCTTTTCTTTGATCAGCAGAGTTTTCAACTCCTCTTGTCCTTTTGCTAGAGTCAAGAACATTTGTTGAAACTGAGCGTTCTGCGCCTGAAGGTCTTTTACCGTATGTTCAATATCCATCTCACTGAAATAAACAGTGGAAAGATAAGGAGACCTGTTGTAAGAAACATGTTTGTGTTATGATGAATGAAGATGCATATGCAAATGATTTCAAGGAAATTAGAGATTTAAATTCGCTTTAGACAAAGAGGAACACACGTTAAATTAATAAATCCAAGTTTGAGTACATCATGCCTCTTGGGGCTTACAATGAAAGAAATAAAATACAAAAACTCCTAAGACAAAAAAGTTGAGCGTATCCTCTTTGGTGCGATGTAGGCGTTCAGATTCCGCTCTTCATAAAGCTGGTTGGTGAGTTCCATAACTTTCTTCTCACTAGCATATAATTGATTCTCAAAGGTGTATCTTTCTTCCTTGAGCTGGATCCATGACTTTTGCAACTCTTTGAAGTTTGTTGGAATATCAGGATGAGAAATGATGTGAGGTTCGTCTTCTTGATTAACAAACTCTGAGATCACTGGAAGTATAGCAGCATATGGCATTATAAGATTCTGAGCACGAACCCTTACCCATCTGAGGTAAGGCTCCAAGGGGATCGAGTTTTTACATCCCAAAGTACTGATATCGGTCTTCTTTACCATGCCCCAAGAGCGAATGAACCTCTATCAATAACCTTGCAGGTCATTTGAATAGTCAAACGCAATACCCTAAACGAGCATATCGTGGGGACCATCCCTCCGGGCATAGCCGAACTGGCGTAGGTCCAAAGAAGGTTTGTAAGTGATTCCCCCTCTAATGCCAAGAAGTGGCACATTAGGGAAATCTCTGTAGTGATCAATAAAAGAGATATATTCTTGAGATCGAGGGCACCAATAGATATCAGAGTGAGAAAGGGACATTATCCTTTGATTCCACCTCAAGCCTAATTCATTCTTCATCACTGACTGAGGGAGGTGAGAAATAAAACACCAATAGAGAAAATGCATACAGCACCGAAGAGTCCCTAGTTTCTTCATAGTACGGGTGTGGAGTGAATGCAGCATGTCTTCAAGCAATGTAGGCACTGGATTGCGAGCAAGGAAGATGTTGATGGCACAAACATCCATAAACTAGTCTGAATTGGGGAACAAAATCAATCGATAGATTAATAGAGCTAGTACCTCTTCAAAGGTATGGTAACTCATGGCATCTAAGAATATCTGAGCTTTCTTCAATAGAAAACTTGCAAGGAGACCCTTAACTACACTTCTCCTTTCCTAATTGGATTCGATGTCAAACGGTTTCAAATGCAAGGCTACGGCAACACTTTCAGGAATTGGATTTTGTTCTAAGCCGGTGAAAGGTACTTGCTCCAATATAGGTGACCCAAGTACTTTGGAGAACTCTTCCAACGTAGGCACTAACTGGTAATCTGGAAAAGTGAAGCAATGGTGCTTAGGGTCAAAGAACTGGAACAGAACACTCATGAGACCTTCGTCAAACCAGGTAGTAATAAAACTGAGCAAATGACCATATCTCTTGTTGAATGATGAGCTCTCTGGAATCCTTCAGACCATTTCTTTGAGCTTGGGAGGGACCTCTACAAAATTGATTCAGATGGTCTTTCTGTGAGTTGAATCCATACCCTACAAAACAAAAAGGAAAGATAAATCTATAGCCCCTTGAAATGGTTAGCATGTATGTTATGATGTTCATGATGTTATGATTATGCTTTGAAATCACAGACATATCAAGCAAGTCACACCAAAGACCCTAGGTTTTAATGGCTTGCGTGATTATTTAAAGGTAAGTACCCTCTTGAAGTTTAGTTGGCTCAATCTATCCTATTAAAAGTAACGGGTTCTAAGGAATCTCATATCACTGACCTTTCTTCTAGGCATTGTTCTAGCTCAAGCACCAAAGTATTGCAGCCAGAATATCCCAAAAGTCCAATCTCAATGAGTGTAGCATCGAGTATCAACCAATCTTCGGTCAGAACCAAAGTCGCCATCTCACTACTTTCTAGTGGCTTAGGATGAGTCAATTAAAAGGTTCTAAAGGTCAGTTAGCGCTTAATGATGCTAAGGAAGCCTAATGTTATCCTTGACTGACTCAAGGAACATTAGTACCAACTAAAGTGTCACGCTAACGTAGCTATCACTTCGTCCATATCGGTCTACACCGTACAACCTCCATGATTTATTGATACTTACCTAAAAGGTGCCCCAGATCCGGGTGTAGGATCTTTAACAATAACCCAAAAATGTAAAGCATACAAGTCAAACAAAGATAGCAAGTAAAGATGATCTAGCCCTAAGGTAACCCCACTTTTTAAGATTTTTCCCCAGCAGAGTCTCCAGTTCTGTAACACGGTGGGAGAACTGACTTGGATGTTTTGCGTTTGATCGCAATTGTTGTTGTTAGCAAGAGTTACCATCGACTTTTCTTTTATCCAAAAGGAAAGGCTGAAAAGAACATGAAAGACCTTTAGAGATGTTTTCTTGAGTTCGGGGGGTAGATTATGAAAAGGGAAGGTATTATCACTCTTTCCATCCGTAGTTATCTACGGGCTCTTAGTTGCTTGCTAGATCACTTGATATTGTTTTAATGTATTCTTGTGGTGTGTGTTTTGAAAGTATTTTGAAAATGTCTTTGTAATGGTTCTCGTTTCTATAAGAACGCGTACAAAGTGTTTGTTTCGAAAATAGTTCAAAGAGGTGTTTGTGGAATGTGTTTTTTAAAGTGATTTTGAAAAGGTGTCTTCTTTGTAATGGCTCTCGTTTCTATAAGAACGCGTACAAAGTGTTTGTCTTTTAAAAAATGTTTCAAAGTGAAAGTGTTGATGTGTAAAAATGTTTTTGTTGTGAGCAAGCGAGCAACTAGGAGAGAATCTACCTACTCAAAAGGTCTTAGATTTTCTTTTCCTCCTCCTTTAAATGTTGCTATCTTACCATTGTTTTGGTAAGAAGCCACATCGTTGGATGTGAAGGGATGGGAGTGAGACGTTTGTATAGTCATAAAAGGCAACCTATGGGTCGTTTTAGCAATTGCGTTTAGGGACTAGATTGTTTACCGAAGGCAATCATCGAGGGACTACGATCTTTTATCGAGGGTCTTTGATAAGACGCCCATGTACGAGGGTCATGACTATTTTTCCGATAGGCAACAAGTGGGATTACCCTAAGGGGTGCATGTGTGCCAAGTGTATTTGATTGCATGCATTTAGTCTTTGAGTTTTGAGTTGTCTATTTGTTGTTTTTATCTTGCCATACACACCTAATTACTAGCAATATATGAAAGCAATAAAAACACGGAAAATTAAAGTTCTACGCTATTACATCATTAATGGGATGGGGTGTACAAATTTACGACGGGGATTGCGAGAAATTAAAGTCCTAGTTACTTGTTACAACAATATTAAAAGAATGTACAAGAAATGTAAAATGGACTAGTTTTATTTTTTTTTAAAAGAAATAAGTTTTCTTAAGAAAACATTTTTGATCTTTGAGTTTTGAAAGGGATGAAATAAAGTATGTAAATATAAAATTCTTTTGGTGTCTTTTTGGTTATTAAAGCTAAAATAAGATAAATAAAAGAAAAGGGAGTCAGAATCAGCACGTTGCTGAAACGAGAAGGAACAAAAGTTCTTACTTTGATACGCTGCAAGAGAGAAAATGTTAGTAGGAAAGTAAAAGGTCAGAATTCAGGGCCTGGGTACATCAAGTTCTGAGGTTGCTGGGAACAAAGGAAAACATAGAATTTTTTATTGCTGAGGGAGTCTAGGAACTCTGGTGTGGCTGGGAATCAAGAAGTTCTAATGTCACTGAAAAATCAGAAGTTCTGGCTATTTGAGAGAGTGAGGTGGTAATGTTGTTGAGTAAGGTTGCCTAGAAGTTATGATTTAGGAATATTTCCTGACAGATAAATGGATGAAAAGGTCACTAAATAAACCTAAAAAAGATGCTTCTGGGGCTAGAACCCAGGACCCTTAGCACTAATGTCTTATGCGCACACACAGTCTACCTCTGGGGTGGCTGTACATCTAGTATTAGAAGCAAAAGCATAAATATGTATCACAAAGTAAACTCTGATGATGAACTCCATCTCTTTCTTCATACTAATCAGAACATCTACAACTTATTCATTTCTCAACAGAATAGAAAATACAAACATATCAATTATGGCAGGTTTCCATCATGGTTACAGAAACATAAAAAATGTCAAGACTGTAAATCAGAAAGAAGCATGTATCTGCTAATCCTAGTTTTGTTAAGAAGTTATGAACTGATATTCTCCCTACTTAGGCAGAAAATACATGAAATCTATGAATATGTACAACATTAGAATCAAGATGTCTACATTATATTCTGAACATGCAAGTCTAACAATGCTTAAGTGATATGATGAGAGTCAACAGAAACTTACCTTGCAGTTGGGAAATGTTCTGACTGCTTGTAATGTTCCGATCAGCCTCCTCATGTGCTTAGCAAGTTGGAACAATCTTTAACTTGGGCTATGAGTGGCTCGAAAATCCTGGATTAGCTAAGAAGTAAAGTTCTGACTTTTTGAGGTGGAGACTGATGGAGAATATGTTACAGTCTAAAAACAGAAGTTAGGAAAGCTTCTAAATGTATATCAAAAACTATATGGATGATTTGGTCAAGAAACTCTTGAAGGAAATTAGAGTTTGAAAGCAAGAATCCAAAACTATCTAGTTTTGTATTTATGTTTGCAGTTTCAGATTCCTAGAATTTTTAGCAAGGTTTCAAAGATTTTTCTTTTCAATTTTTTCCGACCCCCTTACAGTTTCAAATGGATTTCAATTTATAGGCAAAGATTTATTAGCTTGGAGAGGTCAAGGGTACAGCCATCATGCTAGGGCGCTGACTTGTTCTTGAAGCAAGTTAAACAAGTATGGTGGTTAGCAACTTTTAGTCGTGCCTAAGCTGGATTTGTAAGCATGAATTAAGGAAAAGTACCCTCAGAAGCAAAAGCAAAGCATGGACCCAACATACTCTTTTACAAAAGTTTTCTTTTTCAAGGACAAAAATATACTTCTATGCCACGCGTGGGAAAATCCTTTGGATAAAAACTCAAAAGTGGTTGTGAGCATTAAATGATGATGAGATTTATCAAACCAGAAATCCTGCAATATGATATTATGCATCATAGCTTAATTCTGGGTCAGAAATTCAACATCAGCGTAACTTAGAACAAACATCCAACTTCTGATCCTTGAATCTCTTTTCTCCAGCATGTTCTGAGTGAGTTCTCAGACTTTCCAGAAAGCTTATAACATGCTTTGTAAGCCCTCTTTGAATTACTCATGCAAATTAAGACTTAACCTACGTGAAAACTGGCCCAGAAATTGTAACCAAATTCTGATTTGAAAATGCTCAGAATTTACTAAGTGTTTAAGTTTCAGGGATGTGTCTTTGAGGACGTATAACTTGAAATCCCAGCATTTCTAGAAGAAGTTATGTTCTACAATGTTTTAGATCTCATTGAGATCTGCAACTCTTGTGTTAGAAGTTCTTCTAGAATCAACTTGCATCATGGTGATAATCTGGCCAGAAGTTCTGAACTTATCATATTTCTTTTTCAACATAATCAACTTAGAATTTTGACTTTTTCAACAAAATCTTGACTTTTGATTTTCTTGATGAAACAAGCTTCATGCTTTAACATGCCTTGATGAATATGATTCTTGAAACTTGATTTTGATCCAAAAATCAAAGTTTGACTTTTCAGTGGGCAATTGACCATTTTGCCCTTGTGAATGACTTTTCTTGGAAAATTGTAATCCAACACTTGAAACTTGATAGAAGAAAACCTGAGGGTCCAGGATGATTCTTTGAGAAATGAGAGGGAAAATTTTGGGGTACAACAGTTATCTTGTAGGTAATGGCACAATTGCATGTATCTTACCATTCCCTAGCACAAAGGATCAAAACTAGGGTTTGGAATTTAATCAAGAAATCTTTGACTTTTTGGGAAATACTTGATTCCATGCTTCTTTACATGTTCATGAGCATCTATGATTGGAAGTTTGATCATCAATTTTGGTTTGGAAAGGTTCAATTGACAAAAAAGGGTAAATTGGTCATTTTGTCAAAAGTCAACCAAAGTCAACTGTTGACCAAAACTATCAATTCAATGTCCTTATTTTCACATTTCATGGTCAATGGTGGAATAAAATCAAGAGGAAGTGTGAATTGGAGATAATTTGTCAAGAAAGTTATTTGAAATTTTGGATTATTTCATAGTGTTCATAGTGTTGAACTTTGATTGATCATAAATTTCTCAATTTTTATTGAAAATATACAAACTTTACAGGCCTGGAAAAAGGATACAAAATTCTTAAACTTTTCATTAGAGGCCTCAAGTCCAAAAAGTGAAAGGAGAAAAATTTATGGAGCTTGGAAATTTCTAGACACTTAGTGAAAATTTTAAATATGTACAAAAATCTGATTTCTTCATGGCTAATTTTAAATGTTCATTTGGGCTCAAATAAAAAAGTTGGCAACATCAAAGTTGGATTTTAAAGTGTTATCTTCATTTTTTATTTAAGAACCATCTTAAATGATCAAGTGTAGAAGGAGTTATAATGTTTAGGATTTGGAGCTTTAACTTGTCATCTTGCCCAGCCACAAGGCATATCACGTGCGTGCTAGGCCAAGCGTTTTCATCAAACAGTTCATGGGAATGCCTTCACAACTTTTTTTCTCTTTGAATTATTCATTATTTTGAAAAGTTTTCAACATGAAAGATCAAGATACAAGTGTGAGGTACAATTTTGCTTCAGGAAGTTTTTTAAAATAACTCATACATTTTAAGATATAATCACGGGAAGAGGGTACAATGATATTGAATTCTTGCCCAACAACGAGGCATGACACGCGCGCGAGGTCAAGCGTTCCAGCAAACATATGATGTGCATATATTCATGGCTATTTATCTCGTTAATCCAAGTTTTGTTTTGAAAGTTTCTGAACTTGAAAATTGGAGTATGATATGTCCTCTCCAATTTTGATTCAAACTTTGTTACATTTCATGCACTATGGAGAGAGATATGATGAGATGACGATGTGATCATGATAATGGAAAAACATTCATGGAAATACATGAGATTTTATGTGAACCAAGACACCAGCCTTCCAACTCATACCCATGCTATGATCACTTATCCAAAAAGACCTCAAAGAGATCAAAACAGAAGCAAAACGCAGAACCACCTGACTCTCACCTTTGCTTTCCACTTTTACCCTCACTCTCTTTTCCCCACTCTATAAAAAGGAAGCTACATTCATAATAGAGGACACACAAAAATTCTCAAAGGCTCTACCCCTCTCTTCCTCGCCAAATCCTTCTTTCTCTTAAAACACATAATTCTTCTTCATTTTCTCCAAAGTCTCTTGCTGAAATCCATTCTTCTTGCTCATTCTTCCATTTTTGAAGCTCGAAGAAGAAGTTACAATTGGTTTTCTACTTCAAAATAGATACATTTACTGAATTTATTTTTCACTCATTGAGGTAAACTTTCAAATTCATTTTCCTCTAATGCTAGCTCGAATCATGCATTCAATTTTGTTCATGTTTGTTTTTAACTGGCCAGATCATACATCTGAAGTATAATCATATGCGCATTCGTTGCTTAATTCTTATTCCATGAGCTTGCTCAAAGTTCCATTCATGCAACTGTTTTCGTGTTCAAGTTATGATCAGATATGGCATTATTTGATGAATCCATGCACGTTTTGTTGTTCTATGCATTGAGAGGATAAATTTTGATGTTTGGATCAAGGGATATGGTTGAGAATTAAATGAGAAAATTAAGTCAGAAAACTGTTTGTTGAATTGCTCAACTCAAAATCATGTTTATATAACAATGTTCGCGTGGCATTTTCTCTATAACCCATGCATCTTTTGATAAATTTTTATATTCTATTTTTTTCTACTCATTTTCATCTTGAAGTTTGATGTTTACATCTTAGGTTTTCATGGAGAAACGTGTGAGATATTATGATCTGAACATGTTTTAAAACTGCAAAAATAGAATGTTAGGGCTGGTTCACGTGGTAGGGATGACTACGTGGCTTTTTTTATTGAACATGTTCTAATTGTTTTTACAGCGCTTTATACTAATAACAGATGTAATACACTTTAAATATATTTTAATTTTCTTTGTTTTCTCTAATTTTGTTCAAATATTTTTCTTAACTCAAACATTACCAAAAAAATATTTTAAACTCTATTTTTGCTATACTTTCATTTTCTTTTTTTTATCTCATGGTATTTTTTCTTATTTTTATTAAATAAATTCAAGTGGTTTAATTAGGGTTTTCATCTTTCTATAAGTTTTAGAAATTTATTTTCCTATTTTTATTAAATCTAAAAAATCCTAAAAAATGTATTTTTAGTGTTTTTATGAGTCTTCTTATTGAAAATAATTGTTGTCCAATTTTATAAAATATGTGGGATTTAAGTTAAATCATTTGTTTGGTTATATCACTTTTCATTGTTTTTTTTTATATATTGTGTAAATAATTTTTGTTTAATTCTTTATTTTGGGATAAAATTCAGGAAAAATATACTTACTGATCCTTAGAATTTTCTTAAAATTTAGGGGATCTTACACCTGATTTATTTGAATTTTAGATTAAGTAGATTAATTTTGAACTTAATTTCTCCTTTTTTAGAGTTTTGGTTGATCATTCACATTGATTGCTTGAAAATTCTAACTTCCTATACTTATAAAAATTGAAATAAATTTGTTTAGAGTACTTGTAAAGGTTGACATCATAAATATCATTTTCCTTGAATTTTAAAATATGATTTCATAGTTTTTACAAATTGTTTTTCAAAACACCTCTAGTTTAAGCATTTTGCTAGCTAGTTTCAATGTTTGCATTTTTAAATCAAGTTTTCACCTCAATACAAGAACTCTAAACTCCATTTATGACTTTTATATATCTTTAGGAAGTTAGGGTTTAATTATCATGATTTTTATAATCTATTTTCCTTTTTTAACCTAATTTTGGACTTAGGATTGTATTTAGGGGTTCACTTTTGATCAAAGTTTGTGATTGAGAACTTTTGTACATAATTCTTGGCATGGCATGTGATACTGACTTGGGGTTTATTTTGGGAAAAATTCTTCAACCTCATTGGATCTTGGGTTTTGATAGGTTGAAAAATCAAATCCACTAAGATGGATGAATTATGTTGGCAATATTTAAAACTAAAATTCCATCTAACACATCCCCTCCCCCTTTATCTTATCCATTTCTCACTTGTACTATATGTTGTTGGAGAATGATCTATATATCATTTATCTAAACATGTGGCACAAATATTGCTATTAACCGGCCTCAAAGTAGGTGCAACTTCTATATAAGTCCACTTACGATTGCTTAACATAACGCTAAATTTTGTCTCGATTCGAGAAATGATCATTCATGGCCCAAACCCATGTTTAGAAGTCCAAGCATGTTAATTTGAAACCTTTGATCCAATAACCCTGAGATTCAATATTAGGAGACTTTGGTCTTATCAATCCTCTAATGAATCTTCATAAGCTTTGGTCAAAGTGAATCACTTTAACATCGTTGACATTTATTATCGCTTCGAGAATTTTAAATGAATGATATACTTGACAAAAAGAAAATGAGACTTGTTGTTGAGAGGATTTGATTTTATCAATCTTCTAACGAGTTTTCAAATGCAAGTTTCAAGATGGTCATTCAACTAACCTCTAATCTCTAACTCATTAACAACTGACTTTTGTCTTTATGATTTTACTTTACGCCTTTACATTTATGCACCATTTATTTTAGCATTTATATTTCGTGCTATTTTCATCTTTGCTCACTTGAGCACTTATCTATATGTCATTATTAATTTTTCTCACTTGAGATTTTTCTTTTCTTTTTGAAGATACCTAATAACCCACTTCAACAATAAATTTTTTTAATGTTACTTGGACTACTTGGTTATTATACTTGGTATTTTGGAGTTGTAGACTTCTCGAACTTAGAAGTAGAGACCTTGACCACCTTTGGGACCATGAGACTTCTATTTTTATTTTGTCTAGAGTTCTTGGGATTTACCTCAAGACATTGGATTGTTTGTTTTCTTTGTGTGTGGGTTATTCTGATTATATGCTTTGTCTGTGATTGAGAATTCATTTGTATACAACTGTTACTCTGCCCAAATTTTATGAAGACTTAATGCATTTAAATATTGGTTTTCTTAAGAGGTTTAGTATCCTTGCTTGCTTAGTTTCAATCCAAAGGATGAGAATTCTACATTGACTCATTATGTCAAGTGTTGGCTCATGGTTAGTTAGACGGTTCTTTTCCATAGGTTTTACCTTATTCTCTAGGATAGTCCCTTCATCTCCTCCCACACTCTTTAATTTCAAAAATCTTCTCCCTCCTTTAAAAACTCTTCTTGTTTTAAAATTTGAACCGCTTTCACAATAAACTTGAACTTAGGTCCATGCATTTTCAAAGATCTTTTCTTAATAAAGCTTTAACCAACTTAATAATACCTTGACATTTTTTGTGAGAAGACTAAAAGTCAATCAATCTCATTCAAATCATTTTGCCATTTTGGCTTCTTACTTTAAAATTTTCTCAAAAGATTAGACTTTTGTTAATCCTTGTAGTGGCGCGAGCTACTATACTTCTACGATATGTAGTGAAGTGAGATGTTTTCCACTTGGATGTTGAGTGAGGCTTTGTTGATTTCAAAATCCAAGTCATATCCTCCACTTTGAGATGATGCAAATTCTCCTTTCTCATAATAGTGGGTAGTAAGTATGTTCTTCCACTCGGATAAGACGATAATGTCTTGTCTCTTAAAATTAACCAACACACTTGTGTTTTAAAAAAATTTAGAGGTGAAATACGAGTACCCTGATCCCCTATTGCACGGAAGGTGGTATGTAGGTACTAAAGGTTCGCAATTGCGACAGGTGCAAAAATTGTAAAAAAATACTTCTTTTCTCATCTCCACCGTCTATTTTTTATACAACATTTGTAGCCAAAATACACAAATTTTCAAAGAGGTTCTTGAGGAGTACCGTAGATGTTTAGGGTGTTAATACCTTTCATTTGCATAACCAATCCCCGAACTTAGATTCTCTCCCCTTCTTTTTGAGTTATTCACTCTTTTCCCATTTCTTTAGAAACAATAAAGCGCGGTGACGGTTTTTATTTGATCTATGCGAGTTAAGTCAATTCAATGACTTAGTCTCAATATTTCTACCGCTACAACGTTTATTTTCCCTTTTTGGACATACTTATCTAAAACGTCCCCTAAGCTATAGGAAAAGGGGATATTTTTCCGTGACATCTTAGGCGACGTTTTTAAAGTGTTGTTAAAAATTGCAACTGAAAAATGTTCCCTAAAAGTGATAGAGTGAGAACACTATAAATACAATTTTCAAATGTTGTCATATCGGACAACAGTTATTGATTGTTCCCTAAAAATGAAATAGTAAGAACACTTGATAAATGTTTCAATAAGTTACTTAGAAATATTTACCGTATTTTTTATAAAATAGACAATTCAAACATAAATTGCACGTACACGAATTTTTTTTCATAAAATAAACAATTCAAACATAAATTGTACCAAACATAAATTGTATGTACCACAAAAAGTTGTGTTAATTAAATATTAAAACATTAATTCAAATACACATAATAGGCTCAAAGACCAAAAAACTACAACTAATGTAGAATCATTCAAGTCCATTAAAT
The DNA here is from genome assembly GCA_948472305.1 of Vicia faba. Taxonomy (NCBI): domain Eukaryota; kingdom Viridiplantae; phylum Streptophyta; class Magnoliopsida; order Fabales; family Fabaceae; genus Vicia; species Vicia faba. The sequence goes on along the minus strand of OX451741.1, from coordinate 776,013,810 downwards.
CCTCATAACGAAATGATCGTTTGCTGCAATGTCATAAAAAAACGCAGTTGAACTTACTCTATCCACGAGTCCTCGCTCCATAGTTTTGAAGTTGAACTTGTTCTATCCATGAGTCCTTGCTTCAATGATCACTCCATAGCTCACTAAACCATTGTCAAAATGCAATCATATGCTAAACTTTTAAAGCCTTACAATTATGTTAAGGCATATAACAACAAAAGTAGTGGTTAAGGCATAAGCACACTGCTTTAAATTTTAAAATAACATGTATCATATTATATAGTATTTTTAAAATAGCATGTATTAACAGGTTTTAATAAAAATAGATAAATGTAGATATAAAAAAGATTAGCGTCGGCTTAAACTGACGCTATATGATTATGTGTAATGTTTTTTTTGTTGAAAGGTAATCCAATCACATATCAGCACGTGACACACCTTATATGTGATGTGTCCCACGTAGCGGTGCACATGTCCAATGCTATGAGATGACATGTAATTTTTTTGTTGAAAACAACTCAATCACAATTTAACACGTGACGCATGTTAGCGTCTGCTAAACTCGACGCTAAAACTTTGGACCGATGCGAGGCTGACGTAACCCTAATAACTTCTAACTTAGGAGAGTCAGCTTCGTCACCGACACTTGGCCGACGTTAAACTTTATTAGCGTCATATTTTGGTCTGTTAACGAGAATTTATGACAGGCGCTACATCACTGTTTTCTTGTTGTGTAAGTTATTATTTTATTTATTTATTTGTTCATCATTGAATCTAAATCTTTTAAATTTAATCCAATAGCCTACATATAGTGACTCAGTGACTGCATGATTCTACTAACTGTAGGGGATCCAGGTCCCCTGAACCTCACCTAACTTCACCTATGGATAGCTAAAAATATATAAATGATGCTCCCATATAAACTCTCTAATATTACCATTCTTAATCCGACATCCTCCTAATATTAAAAGACCCTATAATCATTTGAATCTAATTAACTCCTTATTAGCCTTAACCAAATCATCACACACTTTCAATTCTACTAACCTTTTTACTTCAAACGAATCCTCTCCCTTAAAAGAAAAACCAACAATCTTAGATCTCTCAGGAATTAAAATGGCATCTCAATGAACATCACTAGTTGGAGACAAACCACCAGAACAAGAAAACCAAGAGATTGGCTATAATCTATTATGCTAAAGGATAGATTAATCAACCAAACTTTTATATATAAAAATAAATACTCATACTTAGATTGCTATCAAAATCTGTTTTTGTAAGCTTCATTATAAAAATATTATTATGACCAATTAATGTCCTTCCAACTAGCTCAATAATTGGCATATAATTTATAACTCAGGTCTTATTGGAAGAGGAGTTTTACTTTTGTTTATTATCATGATTAACAAATGAGTTTAAGTCCTCCCATTTATTTGATTCTCAGTTGCACTCTAGAAGAAAATTTTGATTAATCAATTTTGAGTGGACACTAGATGATATTTAATTTTTAATTGGGACTCTAGTGTTTCAAGTTGCAACATCTTTCACATTATAATAACATGATATCTACATAATTCAACAACAACCAACTACACTGTATACTCCTCAGCAACAAAAACTTTATGCCCTTTGTAACAACTTTCCAACTTTCTTCCCACTCAAAATCTAATTCTCTCTTCTCATTTATACACATTAATTTATGTCCATAATCACACTATAATTAATTTACAACCTGAAGCTTAATTGTTTTCTACATACAAGTTCATCAGTGGTAGAAACTTCAAAAGGTGTTTTAATTTGCTCAAATCTTTCTGATAGTGACAAGTTCTGTAAGCTTTTCACCTCTGATGAAACCCTTACCACTGCAGTAAACATTGCCCTAACAGGCCTATGATCTGATAGTTTTGATTCACTCCTTGTGTACTCAAGTTGCTTCAAATCTTTTCCATACCATACTATTCTATCACACCTAAAAGAAAAATCAACAAACATTTGTTTATACAATTGTAAATGTTAATATCAACATTGAACATTTTTTTAACCATGTCATAAGTGCGAGCTATCTGTCACTAAATTTTGCCTCGGACCATATTTTATGTAATACTGACACATCATCAAATAGTCTGTTGTCTCTGACACATCACAGATATATGAAGTTACATTTAGATATTTTATTTTCTAAAACAATTATTGATATCGATGAGTTAGTATATTAGTCTCATATCTGATATTTGTGTCTGTGTCTATGTCTGTGTTTTTTTAATATATATGTGAACAAATACAATAGTGAATTTTCTATTGCTAATTTCTTACCAAGCCGGTGCTCTCCTCTTTTCTAGCTTTTTTCCATGACAATAGCAACCATAATATATATCTGAATTTGGACAATATTTGTAGGTAGGTGCAAATTTGATTGGTCCTTCATGCCACCCTCTTAAATTGTTGCCATTCATTAGCTCCATCATTAGCTTCATTCCAATTGGATGCAATCAAATTAGAGATAAGTTTGTTTAAAGATTTTTTAAGAAAAAAAATGAATTGGTGATGACTTTTTCTACCCACTTGGTCATTTTCTAGTAAGGAATCCCAGTCCTTTTTCTCAACAAGTAAGCGTGTTGTTTCTTCTGGTAGAGAAATCCTATAATTTAAATCTCCAAGCAATATTACATGACTGCATAAATCAAGATGTGATTAATTATTTAGCTAAAATAATACAGAATATATATATAATTAATTACAAGTTGAGAGAGTATGGCTCATTAATCAATTATTATAATGTTAACTTTTACATTTAATATATATATTTTTATAACAGCATGCAATGCAATGCAAGTGCAAAAATCTCTTTACAATGTTTAACTTTGTTAGTTTTTTGTTTACTCACCGGCCCATTATTATTTTATACTAACAAACAAACAATTTATTTGATTACAATTTTTCAAAGTTTATCGAACTTTGAAAAGATTAATTAATATATGATTATTTTGAATTCATTTTTTCTATGGGGACCAAAGTTGGAGAATATTGATCATCAATGATGGTTATTTATTATTTATAAGAAAATTATAAATAAATAAATAATATTTTCCCCTAGCTTTCTTGATTTAATTTGAAAGTTACATAATTATTAAATTAAACACAAGAGGGTAATTAAAAGAAACAAATGTGACTTACTCATGATCTAGAATATTTCTTGGCAAATCATGTAAAGGACCTCTAGGAAAGGTAGTTCTGGAAAAAATTTCAGCAACATTAGAATTTCTACACTTTTCATCTCCTTCTTTTCCACCAGAAGCTAGATGGCTACACACAAAGCAGAAACTTGTTTCATGTAATTGAAATCTCACTGTCACAGAACCCTGCAAAATAATTGGTGTATAATAAGATTTTTAGATAGCCAATGAGATGCATGATTTTAGACGATTGATGTTGACATTGATATGTGACGTATATGATGAGTTTATGTAATACTCAGTGATTATTTATAAGGAAAAGTTTATCGATAAATAATTAATGTATCTGGTCTATATATTATTCAGATATATAAATTTTTTTTTTGAACAATTCGAAAAAATCGTCATTACTAACTATGAAATTTGCCAATAAGAAACTAGGGTTTGTGTTATAGTGATAGGTCTCACCTTGTTTCCTAAACATCCCATTATGCCACAACCTATGCATGACACACTTGGATGTTGAATGAATGGACGAATATCTCCTTTTGTCCATACAGAAATGAATATTCCAACCATTTGTTTGCTAATTATACATTGGAAATCTTCATGTGAAGATTGACTATGATCCTTATTCAAAGCTTTTCTGATTATGGAGTTCCATTTATTGGAAATCTCATTGTTTTCTGACCCTAAAACATTTGAAGCTTTTAGAGGCACTATTTCTTGAAACCTGTATTGTTAAAAACAAGAACAAATGAATAATTATGATGAAATGTAGTGTTTGTAAACATGAATTAGTTGTAATATTACTTACCCAAGTACATAGATGTCACAGAAGTTATTGTTTGTCTCTAACAAATCATCAATGTTTAGATCTTCTTCTGGTGCAATCCCGCCTACGTTCCATGTACTAACAAAAATCCTTCACATAAAAATAAAAATTAGAAAAATTAAGAGGATAAAAAAAAACTATTGATCAGATGAGATATAATTGTATTCTTACTTGTATTTGTGTTTGTCCTTGAGATGATTAAGAACTATTTCAGAAGTATGATCAATGTCTGCATAATTCAACAAGGGTTCATCAAAACTAGGATTATCTGCTACAAAGTTGGTGCTTCCTAGTCGCTTCTTGAGTATCTTATTAGCTACTAATGTAGGCCACATGTTATATAGAAATGGCATATATATAATGAATGTCTTTAAAAGTTTAGGTGAAAGAGAGAGAGATTTTTCACTTCAGCATGCTTTGCAACAGAAAGGATTATATAATAAATGGAAGAGATCATTCTTGGGAAGAGGAGAGAAAGGCTTTTCATGTGACGTACAAGATGATGCACAATAATTATATTTCAATATAGGAACTTTGTCCTAGTGGATGAGAGTTTAACCAATATTACAAAACATGGGTCTACACTTTTCTTGATGATTTGAATTCTTCTGTTTGTTTAGTTGATAATTAAAGGATATCACATATTAATTACAATAGTTGAATATGGATGCAAGTGGGAAGCTAGCTAGTGTGGTCCATGACAAACTAGCTAAGCAAGTATGTAGGAAAGTGATATATATTTCTGTGTTAAATAAGAAAAAGTGATATATATAATTGACATATGTGAGTATTATATGAAAGATGAGATAAAGAATAGGAGTATATTCTAACACAATTTTCACTTATTTGTTAAAAATCAAATAGACTTCATTATACCAATATTATCTTAACAGTACTTTAAAATAAACCTTTCGTAATACCATATTACAACGGTCTGAAGAATGGAAAAACACAGGGGAGATTTGAATTGAGGTTTTTCTTTAAAACTTAAAAACAAAAAACATGTTGGTTATCCTGGTTCATTTGAACTCAAACTACTCCAGTCTATTCGCCAAGGTGATTTCGCATCTCTCAATGAGGTCTTAATCCACTAATCAAACTTGATTACAAAGGTACAATGACATTTGGCAAAGTCTTCTTGAGTTTAAACCACAACCCGGTTTTTCTCAAGGTATTACACAGTACTATATTTGAAAGCGTGTATAAAATATGTTTTCTAACAAAAACAGTATCACAAAAGTGATGTATTACACCAAATGAAAATCAATGAATTGAAGGTACTGATAATTCTTGTTTGTAGTGCTCAGCAAAATCGTAAACAATGTCTTCTTCAAGTCTTGTTTATATAGGAAACACATGAGAGGTCATTTTGGAATGTTGATAAATAGTAGTTAATGAACTTTCTAAACATAGATATTATTGTCCTCTTTCAACCGTTACTTTTGAATAGCCATGAATGAAATGTAACGCTTCAGAACATGCTTGCTAAAGATTACATCAGAAGATGAATGTTACCGTTGGGTTGGTCAACATTCAACCAGCCCAACAATCTAAGACATGTTTTTCTGGATAAAACATCTTAGATACACAACCCATATGCCTTCTCTTCCAAGTCAGGAGTAGGTTCCAAAAATATGTGATCACACGTTTGTTTAGCACTCAGAGCATCTGTTTTTCAACATGAAGCTCCACACATGCTGACATGATGTCCCAAAATCTGGTAAGACATCAGTTCTCTTCTTCTGAAACACAAAACTGAACTTAGTTCTGAAGTCATTACTGCTTCCAGAAAATCAAAACAATCCTTGATCACCTTCAAGGTCTTCAAAATTTGTCCAAGCTTCAGCTACACCAACAATAGCAAGACTCAAAGTCACTTTCCTAATTAGGTCAAGACTTAGGAAGACTCTTTTAGAAACCAAAATAAATGACTCTATCCTTTCTTCAATAGTCTGTCAAATAAAAGATAGGTTTCTTGAAAAATACATCAACCACACACTAAAGTGCTTTTACGAGTGGACTTGAGAAATAAAACTCAAGTATCATTGGCAATACAAAGTTGGTTGAAACAGGATTGCATAAATCCCATCACCATAGGATAAACCCGCTGAGGAGACCAAACACTAATGCCCTTCCAAGAAGCAACCATGGTTAAATCAGAAACCATGAAACAGAATAAACAATAACAACTCCTCAACACCATTCAGGCATAACAAACCCTTGTACACAAACACCACAATCCAGGTGCCAACCCCATAGGTTTGAAAATAAATCAAAATAAAAAAGCATCTTTCCACCAAAGCTACACACCTGATAACAACACACAGGTCCAATGCACACCCTTTCATGAGTATTTCATCCTCCACTTCAAGGGACCATTCAAACAACAATATAAACTTATCCAAGTTCAAAAAACCTATCAATAAAATCTTCATTCCTTGCCCATGATCAGAAAGTATCTTCCCATGATCTCACTGAGAATATAACAGGATGCCTACTCTGATACCAATTGAAATTCTGGTATGACAGACTTCAGATGTCCTATGACATATTGTGACATCTGAATCTGAACAACCAACAAAGGCATAGTATAAACATTAAAAAATAGTACTGAAAAGCAAATAACACACATGAATTGTTAACCTAGTTCGAAACAACCTTCCTACTCTAGGGGCATACCAAGCCATGGATAAGTCCACTAAAATAGTATCAGTTCATAGACCCTTCGTAAACATCCAATTTACGATCTAATCACTTAATCACTACCCTTGCTATACTTTTATCTAAGACTCACCTAGATATGAGGCCCTCCTCAATCCCACATCAATCACAGACAGCGATTGGACAAAAACAGGATTACACACTTCTATGATAGCAAACTAGAAGACTCACTTCCATGACAATACCTAGTTAAGACTTTTGACTAAGAACACAACTTGGATTTTCTTACAAGCTTCCTCCAAGAACAATACCCACTCTTACTTCACAGCTTCGAGGAGAACAATAATAAAGACATCACAACTTTATAACACGGTCCAACTCACAATCCAAGTGGATCACATAACCAACTCTCCTAGATAATGGTACATACTTGGCCCTAATGATTTCATCTTTCTAATTCATGACTGGTGCTTCTCCTAGGTTACAATGCTTCTATTTATAACATATCTCCCAACTGGATTTGAGCTTCAAATCACAGCATATCAGCTGTTACAAATCTGTAGAAGATTCTGCTACAAAATAGATCTTCAATCAAATATTTCCTAAAAAGTCTCCTTATTTAGAAAGTCAATATTCTTCAATATTCTTCTTGATTCTTCCATACCTTTAAACCAGTGCCTCATAGGACTGCATAATATTCTCAGAGTATTCTATATCTGTTAAATCATAACATAATCCAACTGTTCATCTCAAGTCAGGTGTGATGTCGTATGACCCTACATAGGACATCTTATATGACATGTTGCTTCAGATGTTGAAACAATTCAACTCAACATGTCCCAACATAAAATATGACTTATTGCTCAACATGTTCTTCATAGCAAGTAATTACATCCTATTTAACATATTGCTACTATATTTATTTTACAAAAATTAATACTAATCCTAAAACTAGAGAACTAACAGTCACAACAAGAGATAAAGAGAGATTCAAGGGCCATTGGTACTTGGATTCAAGATGCTCATTACACATGTCTGAAAGGAAAGATTGGTTTGTCAACATAAAGCCCATGATGAAGAACATGGTGAAATTTGAAAATGACAATACTCTAGCAGTTGAAGGTATTGGTGATGTTCTAATTATGAAGAAAGCGGATAAAAGGTCAATAATTTTCAATGTGTTGTACGTACCAGGCATGAAGAGCAATTTTCTCAGTATAGGGAAGTTGGTCAAAAAGGATTACAAAGTGTAGATCAAAGACAAGTTGATGAGAGTTGTCGATGTAAATGGAAGGTTAGTCTTGAAGGATCCTATGTCTCATAATAAAACCATAAAGATTGAACTCAATGTGATGGAGCACAAGTTCCTTACGACTACATCAAGTAGGGATTAATGGATATAACACTACTGACTTGGCCATCTCAACTTCAAATACATCAAAGATTCGAAAAGAAGAAATATGTTTTTAGAATTTTCAGAAATCAATATTCCAAACGGGATGTGTGAGGAATGTGTGCAGGCAAAGCATCACAAAAATATCTTTAGCAAGGATGCAGGAAGAAAGTCAAAGGCTATTCTTAAAATCATATACTCTGATGTATATGGTCCTATCCAGGTGGATTCGATTGGAGGTAATAAATACTTTGTTACATTCATAGATGATTTCATTCAAAAACTATGGACTTACCTAATCAAGAAGAAAAGTGAAATGATCGAGGTATTTACCAAGTTTAAATCTATGGTCGAAAGAAAAAGTGGTCAAAAGCTTAAGATTCAGAGGATTGATGGTGGTGGAGAATATTTTTTGAAACACTTCGACATGTTATATGAGAAAGAATTGATTGTGCATGAGGTGGTTCCACCCTACACTTCACAATAAAATGGAACTACTGAAATTGAAAATCGAACCATCTGGATATGGTGAGAAGTATGTTGAATGGAAAGCAGTTACCTAAAGAGTTTTTGGGTGAAATTGTGTCGACTGCAACATACATCCGAAATAGATGTCTGACAAAGAAGCTAGATGGAATCAAGCAAGAAGAATGTTGGTCTGATGTCAAGCCTAGCTTGAGTCATGTGAAGGTATTTAGATCTATAACACATAGACATGTGTCATATCATTTGAGAAGAAAACTTGATGATACAATGAGCCAAATGATTCTAATAGGATATCATTTGATTGGATGATACAAGTTATTCGATCCAGTGAACAAGCAAGTAGTGATCAGTAGGGACATGATCATAGATGAGCTTAAGGAATGGAATCATACTGAAATGTAAGCAAATATTCAATGAGAATATTTTGTGAAGAAGTTCAACAGAAGGAAGTTCAAAAGGAAGAAGTCAGAGGTGAAGCAGGCTTAAGCATACCTCAAAGAACAAGATGCATGTCTGCAAGGTTTCAGAATTATGTGATTACATCAGATGATGTGGTCGATAATGAAGGTGAGCTGGTACATTATGCTTTCTATGCATATGTTGAACCGGTCAATGTTGTTGAGGAATTGAAGGATTCAGAGTGGGTGAAAGCTATAAATGAGGAATTGAAGTCCATCGAAGTTAACAACACTTGGTCACTTGTCGAATTTCCTCAAGTTAAGAAAGAAATTTATGTAAAGTGGGTATACAAGGTGAAGTTGAATCCCATAGTGGAAGTAACTTAACACAGGGTAAGGATTATGGCGAAAGTATTTCTTCAGAAAGAAGGAATCAACTTCGATGAAGTTTTTGCACTTGTTGCTAGTATAGAAAAAATCAGGTTGGTTGTTGGTCTAGCAGAAATGAACAGTTGACACATATGTCAAATGGATCTGAAATGTGCATTCCTGAATGAACCTTTAGACGAAGAATTTTATGTTGCACAACCAGTTGGGTTTGTGAAGCAAGGTGAAGAAACAAAGGTATACATGCTGCATAAAGCCCTGTATGGACTTAAATATGTTCCAAGAGCTTGAAATAAAAAGATATATATTTTTCTAAGGGAGAAGGAATTTGTGAAGTCCGCAGCTGAACATAGAGTATATGTAAGAAGAAGCAAGAGTGATTTTATTATACTATATCTCTATGTCAATTACTTGTTAATAATAGGTAGCTGCAAGAAAGAGATCGAAGACTTCAAAGGTGATCTTAGCAAGGAATTCAAAATGTCTGATCTGGGAGACATTTCATATTTCCTTAGCATCTAATTCTACAAGAGTGGTAGAGGATTTATGATGCATCAAAGAAGATATGTAAGTGAAATTCTCAAGAGAATTGAGATGGAAGAATGTAACTCGACTTTGACAACTGCTGAACCAAGACTGTAACTGTTGAAAGAATCAAATGAAGATGATGTTGACCCAACAAAATACATAAGACTTATTGGTTCATTAAGATACCTTTGTCATACAAGCCCTGACTTATCATACAATGTAGGTATGATGAGTAGATTCATGCAGAAGCCAAAAGTATCACATCTAGCAGCGACGAAGAGGATACTAAGGTATCTAAAAGGAACTATCAACTATGGAATTCTGTTTCATGCAGATGATAAAGGAAAATAATGAAAATTATTAGGATACAATGACTCAAGTTGGTGTAGTGATGCTGAGGATCGAAAATCCATAGTTGGCTATGTGTTTATGCTAGGTGGTGCATCACTTTCTTGGAGTTCGAGAAAAAACCAGTAGTGGCACTATCTTCATGTGAAATAGAGCATATAGCTGCTTCTCTTTGTGCATGTCAAGCAACATGGATGGTGAAATTGGTCGAAGAGATTTCAAGGGAAGATCATGGAGCAATTACCATGAAGATCAACATCATGTCAGCTATCAATCTTGCAAAGAATCATATATCATATTACAGAAGCAAACACATCGAAATGAGGTTTCATTATCTTCGAGAGCGGGTAGAAAAAGGGAAGCTGAACTTGGAACACTGCAGAACTGATAATCAGATTGCATATATCATGACAAAAGGTGTGCGGGTCGAAGTGTTCAGAAGACTAAAAGTTTTGATGAATATAAATATCTTAGAAACAATGAATTATGTTATGTGTTGAGTTTTTAATTCCTTGTGTTAAAGCAGGTTGCTCGAAAGAAGGAAGATTGGGTCAATATAGTCTAGCCTAGTGTGTGTTGAAATATCAAAGGAGTAGCCTCGATAGGTATTTTGACTTAGGCCTGATTTTATAGTGTTAGAAGAATTAGGTATTTTGGGTTTTTTGTATTTGTGGGCTTTGGCTTAGGGAGCAAGCAAACTCATTATAAATAGGGAGTAACCCCTATACTATAAACAATAAGTATTCACATAATTTTGTTATTGCAAAGTGAATAAGATTTTTCTACAGTTTGTGGGTAGAGAGAAACTTTGTATAAAATCATCATCTTCTTCTCCTTATTTTGTTCAAACCCTAATCTTCTTCTTCCTAATTATTTTCTTTCTTTCTTTATTGTTAATTGTTGCACAAAATCATCTTGCAACCAAGGTTAGTTTATTCACTCATGTGAAGAGAGAAGAACAAAGAGTTTCGATCGGGTTGATTGAATCTTGTTCATAAAGATTGGTTTTAATTCTCTATAGGTTTGGTGTAATTCCCAACAAATGGAAGCCTCGTGTAAGATTTCCATGTTCACACAAGTTTAAGGCAAGAGATCCTATGTCTAATTTCCTGTTTTTATTTATGGAAGAAGGTTATCTACTAAGAGGGAGTTGGATAGGCGAAGTGTTCTATTTGATAGCTCCCAAATTGTTTTAATTTTATATAACTTGGTGGAAGAATCAACCCTGCATTTTTTTTTCAAATGTGACTTTGTGATACATGTTTAGAAGGAGATAACAGTCTAGCTCGAACCTACATATCCTGCTGTAACAAGTGACTTCAAACACAAAAAGGGGGATGCATTATGATATCATCTTATAAACACTATTTGATTTAAAAACATTTATGATAGAAGAGATAAATAGACAAAGTTGAAGTATAGGAGTAATAAAGAATGGAAAATATAGAGAAATAAGCATAAGAATAAAAATAAATAACACAAAGTAAAATAGATAACAGATAGAAAGATCACACCAGAAAATTATCATGGTTTAACCTAAACCACTTGATCTACTCCAGTCTCCAAGATTTTCCCTTGATATTTCCACTAAAACAATATGTGTACTATTGCACAATGTCATCCTTACAACCTTACAAAACAACCTAGAGTTTTTATACAGACTCAACTCAAGAACCTTAAACAACCAAAACTTTTATACAAGCTTAGCTCAATAATCTTTAGCAATTGGAGCTTTTATACAAATTTAACTTTATAATCTTAAACAACCAGAACTTTTACATAGGCTTAGCTCAATAGCCTTCAACCAATATTTTTACAATTTAAGCTTATAACATTCATAAATATTACAATAGTATCACAAGAAAACTATGCTCTTGTATAAAAATTTCAGCACAACACCAGTACAACACAACTATTGGATGGAAACTTTTGCACTAAGACAACTCTAGTGAAAAATAACTTTATAAGAGAATGATATGATAGAAAGATGATTAGTAGAAAATTTATATTATGAAGGCTAGTGTATTTTAAAATGAGGAGAAACCTCCTTTGTATAGAAAAAAAGTGTTTCATAGAGGAAATAATCCATGAGCCTTTTTAATGATTTAATTAATTAACATTATGTACTAATCAATTAATAAATCTAAAATAGAAAAGTTTGATTATTGATGTCACTTGATCAATCACCAGTCTTCTTAATTTATTAGAAGGTGTTACACTTTGTTTTAATCAATTAAAAGGATCTCTTAATAGACTCGTCTGATGTAGGACCTTGGGTATTTTCAAAATTCTAGGATTTTGATTAATGGGGTTGTGGTTGTTAATCCTTGCATGAATGATGGTTTCATGATCATAAATTTCATATGATAAATATAACATGAAATTTATACCTATTATGTGAGCCATGGTTGCATGTGTTTTAGATCATTGTTGCATATACACAATCTATTTATGACTCTGTTTGTTGTGAAATGTACATGTATTACTGATCATAAATGGAAAACTCTAATTAGGATATATACCATTTTGATCATCATGAACCACGTGAATTATTGTGAGAAATATTACCATGAAAGTTCCTTTTATGTTAATTCATGTGCGATCCATTTTTTCTTAACATGTTAGTACCATTAGGATTTGAATGTATGTGTTTCCCTTGGAATTAGATTGATAAAATCACGAAGAACATGTAAAAATATGGAATTTCACAGGTTTGATTCGAATAAAAGAAGTTATTATTCAAATTAGAATCATTCTAGAAGCTCTTATTCGAACATAGCCTTCTGGTTGGCCACTGACTGATTTGATTCGAAATCATAGTTTACACTTGATTCGAATCACGACGACATATTTTGTTCAAAATAGTATTTTCATCATAACTTAAGTTCCGTAATTCGAAATGACACACAGTCGAATGTGTTGGAAAGCTAATCCAATTATCTATATGGTGATTAATGACTATCATGTTTGTATGACAATTTGTGATATGTGATAATTACATGTTTGATTTCATGTTGAAGGTTATTTTTAAAATGCTTCGAAAACATGTAAATGTGATGCTATTTTATTGTGTTAATTGTATGCATTAATTTTAGGATAATGCCATGGTAGTTTGACCTTGTTGTATGCATGAACCTTGCACTATTGACATTTTGTATGTTTACATGATGGTATTTTATGTTTTACTCCCAAAATGAGTACAATTGATGTAGAACTAATTTCTACTGTTCTTAGTAGAAAACCCTAATCGAAAGGAGCAAGTCAAGTATTATTGAATAGTTAGATTCAATTATGAGAAAAACTTAATAAATCATAGGGTAAGTATAAAATATGTCAAATAGTGAGTTAACCACCCTAGGACATAAAGAAACCCTAATGTCTAGTAAGAGCGTAGTCGTTATGTTAACTCCCCCGATTTTGTAAACATAAATCGAATAAGTCCCAAAAGTGGGAATAAGAGTGAATATTATTCCTTACCATGGCAGGGAGAGACAAGTCCTCATATTCCTCATTATTAGGGAGTTATATAGTCTTTGTGAGAGTGGTTATTCCTCAAAGGAAGGGAATTGATTCACATAGTACTTGTTCCTGATCATGGCAGGGAAAATAAGACCTCACAGTCTGCATGATTAGGGAGTTCCATAGTCCTCCATAGAATGGTAGTATTCACATAGTACTTATTACTTGAGGGAATTACATAGAGGTTTAGCTTATCATGTTACAATTATGAAGCTATGAAGCTTCTCAGTTAAGTCGTACATTATCAGAAAATGCAAAGACTTAAATACATTAAGTTAGCCCCTGTTAGAGTCGAGTGGACCCTTAAGATATGAGGACTCACCAAGATTTAGTAATATCATCACAATCATATTATTGTTTTTCAGGTACATTAGTTAAGTGAAGGACCTATGACAAGATCTGGATTTGAGACTCGTATGAGCAGATGGCACGAAGACCGTGCTTGATCTTATTTTTCCGCTGTGCGTTCCTTACAAACATATATGTTGTATATATTCTTAGCTATAGATTTGTGATGTATATGATTCTATTATGTCATTTTCAGCTTTTGTGTGTACTCAATGCCAAAAATTTAACGTCTTACTGATTTGATTCTAGACACATATTAGAGGGGTGTTACAGTTGGTATCAGAGCAGGCCGATTCTTGACCCAACCATGAGACATCACTATAAATTATATTCTTGTTCACATGTATGTGTTTCTAGCCTGATTCATGTTGTAATGATATTCAGTTGTTGAGCCAGAGCAACTCACTGACTGTGTGCGCGATTGATAGGATCAAAACAGAGCTACCACGAGGACGTATAAGATCCAAAGTGACTCGAACCTGAGTAGTAGGAGCTGTTGTACCCCAAAATTTTCCCTCGCATTTTTCCCCAAGAAATCTCAGCTTCAAGCCTTTCCTGATTTTTCAAACTGGCTCAAGAATCGGACAAACGGACTTTTCTCGTCAGTCAAGTAAAATTAGGGTTTTACTGTTTTTTCATGGCCCTAGAACAGTTCAAGCAATTGGCTTAGGGTTTTGGTTGATTCTGGCGCATTTTGATCAGGCGAACGTTATTTGGCATTTAATCAAGAATTAAGGTCTTATGGGCATATTCTCAGCAAAATTAAAATTCCACAGTACTTTGCAAGATTTTCCAAGATTCGGGTTGGATTCGCATTGTTTTGACTTAATCAGTAAAAGAGGCAGTTGGGTTGAATTCATGTTGTTTTGTTTGAGCCAGTCAAAGAAGGATGCAGTTTGGATTTACAGTGCTTGGTAAGAAATCAATAAGAAAGGATTGCGTCTGATCAGTTTTTGTGTTCGACTGTGCGTTGCTTTGAATGATGGAGACGTCAAGTTCATTTATTTTGATCGACGAAGAAACAAGGTTTAGTTGATTATTTATGGTTCTAAGAATTAAATATTTGAAATTTAACTTTCATTTTATTTAATTTAAGGAACTATAAATAACAAGTAAATAATTAAAGAAAGGGAATTGAAAAGAATTAAATGAATCAATGGAATTTTTATTTCATATTTAATAGTTGTTACAATTATTATTTGGATACAAGTATTTATTACGAAGTATTTAAAATAATAATGGTTTACAATAATTAAATTGAAAATAAAAACTATCCTATTTTTTCTAAACATTTTCTAAGTCCCTAATCTCTTCATTCTTCACTTCGCTCCGGTGTTCCATTTTTCATCTGCAAAAGGAAAAAAAAAGAAGAAAAATCAGTGACTGATAATTAATTAAAGACAGATAAAATTTGCTCATCATTAGGGGCCACTGATTGGGATCAGTTAACCCTCTCTGCAAATCACGGGATTTCTCCCGGTTCACAAAGAGGGAAGAATTTCATTTAATCATGAATGCAAAATGTCAAATGCACAAATTCAAGATTTCAAACTGCATAGTTCAAGTTCAACCAAACTGGAAAAATCAAAAAAAGTACAGTTTGCTGTCAAATGCCAAAGTCTACTCAAAGATATCAAAGAAGATAAAAAAAAAGTACAGTTTGCTGTCAAATGCCAAAGTCTACTCAAAAGCTGTCAAGAGAAGATTTTGGAAAGATATCAAAAAAAGCACACAAACTGTCAAAGAAGGATAAAGATGCAGAGAAATTGTATGCAAGCAACCAACATCTTTATCATCATTTCCCAACAAGAAGGGGCCCCTTCAGAACAAAAAGTACAGCACAAACATATTAAATATATTAATTGTACTATAGAGAGAAAAAGAAGAGAGATAAGAGGCAGGCTTTAGGCTTAGACAGTTCAGCATAACAAGACAGAAAATATACAAACTCATAACCTGAAACACCACAACCCGGCCTCAACAAAAAAACTGCATATGCAAGAAAATATACAAACTGCATAAAAAAAAAACAAATACAGAGATACAAACCATCAGGTCCTGGCCTGAAGCACAACCATATCAACAACCAACTAAAGCAAGCATCAACCTGCATTAAGCCAGAACCTGCTAAGCCTCAACATACAAATCTGCATCAATAAAACCATCAAACCTCATTAACCTGCTAAAGCCTCAAAAAACCAGTTAATCTGCCAAGACACCCAAAATCATCCAAGGCCTGAGTATCCCAAGCCTCCTGAAACCCTTACCTGTCCAGTTCAAACCTTAAACAACTTCACAAGCCATCAACAGCAAACCTACATTGACTCAATGCCAAAACTGAACCAACATCAAGCCTAATCAAAACCACTACAAACACATAACCTCAAAAGCCATACTAAGGTACAAACCTGTTGAACCCCTGTCAAACAACCAGTAACCTGCTGAAATTCAGAAGCCAACCACAATATAACTCCCACAAGCACCTTACTTGCTAACACCACCAAGCCAACCAGAACCATTTTTTCTAACCCTCTAAGCCTCAGAAATCCTTTCATCATAGGCAGTAAAAATCTAAGGCAAACTCAACGAAAGTCCTAGGCAACTGTAAGAGAAGATACAGAAGCAAGCAATCACATATATCAAGCAAGCATTCAGAACCAACCCTAGGCCCTCAGTATAACATCATCGGGCAATATAAACATCTCAGAAGGCAAACTCAACAGAAGTTCAGGGCAATAGGAGAAGAAGAGAGAAAATATTCAAAAGCAAGCGTCACATTTCAACCAACACAGTAGGAAAGAAGAGATAAAGAAGTGAATCGTTTCAAGAGGGTTTTCAGGTTAAATCATCATCAAAACCCTAAAAAATGGAAAAAAGGTGAAAGTACCAAATTTTCCAAGCTAGCTTCCGGCTTCATCGCGCAAACCCTCCGCTCGTCAAGCCTCCAACTGCCTCCTTCCTCCTCCTTCGCAAAGGTAAAATCTCTTTCATTTTTTTTCTCTTCTTCAAAAAACCTCGCGTAAATCAGTAGACGAAAATCAAACAAATATACAACCACGACATGCAAAACGAAAAGAAATTCAGAATGAGAATGAAGACAAAATTCTGTACCTAACGTGAGGGACTCATGGAGGATGGTAGACGGAGGAGGAGATGGCACGGTGGCTCTGGGCGGAGGTCTGTGTTTCAGCGTTCAAGACGACCAGAGAAGATGAGCGAAGACGGGCAAAACGGCGCGCTACAAACCCTAAGCCTTCATTCCTAACCGAACAAGTACAAACGGCGCTATCCAAACCCTAAGCATGTTCCCAAACTGAACAAACCGAATCCCTAACCCTAAAACGTTGTTTCAAGACCATGGGCCTGGCCCGTTTTGACCTCTCTAAAGCCCATTATTCTAATTCTTTTTAACAAACCATTTTATTAACCCTTTTATATATAAGCAAGTTTATTTTAAATACTAACTTCTTTTTTACATAATATCTTAAAACAATATATTCATTTTCTAACTTAATATATTTTTTAATAAAAATACATTCTTAATTAGTATATATCACTTAGTAAAAAAAATACATCTTTTCTTTAAGCATAATTAAAATACTTTGAAAACATTCTAATACATATTGAAATATTAAACATGTAATAAATACATTTTTTTACCCCATGTAATTAAAATTGAAAACTTTTTCCATTCTTTTAATCAAAATATATTTTGTACATAACAATTAAGAATACACTTCTTTTTATACATAATTCAATTTTTTGACATTTAATACATTTTTATATATAATGTGATTAAATTAAAAACATTTCTTTTCACTTACTTTTTGTACATAACAATAAAAAATACCCTTTTTGAACATGTATAATTCAATTCTGGACATTTAAATACTTTTTATATAATAATGAAAACCTAGAAATATTTTCTTTTTTTCAAAACATCATTTCATAATTTAATTAAAACTTGTACATACAATTAAAACATTTTCTTTTGTACATATTAAAAGAAATACAAGATCAATAATTAAATAAACGCTTAATTATTCCTTAGGTTAAATAAATACCCCAAATACACATTAATTTCACCTTGTCGCATTTGCAAATAATCTCATATACATGTACACTTACACAAATACATTCACATTGCCCTATACACATTTATCTTATATTTGTATATTCGATATTTACATTTTGATCGCAAATTCGATTTGGTTGTAACTTATTTGATACTATAAGTCTCATCCCCATTCATACACTTGTACCCCCATTCCCGGATACTATTTTGTAATAGCGTAGATTTTTACATTTTCGCAATTTACCGCTTTCAATTATACCATGGTTAGACCTAGGGTTTGCATGTACATAAAATCAAACGCTAGATAACCTAATACAAAGACAAATACATGAAATCAATACACAATCACACTTGCACCCCCTAGGGTAATCCCACATGTTGCCTTCCAAAATGGGCCATGCTTGCACCTCGAGTATCTTTGGCAAAACAAAATCAAATGATCATAAGTCTCAAAGTGTTGCCTAAACGGAATGATCATAGTCCCTTCAAAGCAAATTGCCAAGACACTTGGCATCATTGCATTCATGGTTCATACGATGACACGCGCCCGTCCCGAATAAACTTCATAAACGCAAGATTGTCCATCAATTTCAATGGTGGAACAAAATTGTTAAAAGGGGTTAAAACATAACAAAAACCTTTGAGTACAATAGGGTAGACAAAACTCTTAGTTACTTGAGATCAAACTTGCAAAAAGCACTTGCCTTCTTTTCAAAAATCACAATCCACAACACTTTCAAACAAACTCTCAAAAACATTTGAAAACATCTTTTCGAAAAGATCCACACTTTTGTAAAACACTCAATCACGAGTCAAATACATTAGTTGCCTAAGACAAGGCATATTTTTCCAAAACATTTTCAAAAGCACCCACACACACACCATTTTCAAGCAATCGAAAAACAAGGCAAGTGATCTAAAAAACCAAGTAACTAAGAGCCCATGGATAACCATGGATGGAAAGGGTGCTAATACCTTCCCTTTTCATAATCTACCCCCCGAACCCACGAAATATCTCAAAAGGTTTTTGCTGTGCTTTTTTTGACCTTTCCTTTAGGATAAAATAAAAAGTCGGTGGCGACTCTTGCTCAACCGCACAAGTGCAAATACGAACGCAAAACACTAGTCAGTTCTCCCACCGTATCACAGAACTGGCGACTCTGCTGGGGAATATTTTAAAGTGGGGTTACCTTAGGGTTTAGATCACCTTTGTTTTCAAATTGATTGCTTTGTTTGCTTTACATTTGTGGGCTTTGTATCGGAGTTTCATAGATCCTAACCCGGATCTGGGGGAAACCTTTTTTAGGTAGCATAATCTGCGAGGGACCTGTCCGGGGTATACCGACATGGGTGAAGCAGTGGCTACGTTGGTGTGGCGCTTTGGTCTGTACCGATATCCCTCGTGTTGAAATGGGGAGAATATGGGTCTTCCAAGGAGTCGTTAAGCACCAACCGACCTTAGAACCCTAATTGACCAACTTGGCCATTAGAACAGTAGCAGTATGCTACACTCATTGAGGCTAAACTCTCGAGATGGTTCCGGCCGCGAGAAAAGGTTGCGATGCTGGAGTTATGACCGATTGAGGGTAGCCAATGATATGAGATCCTCTAGAACCCGGTTACTTTTGATAAGACAGGTTTTAACCAACGAACTGAAAGAGGGTAGTACCTGAACCTCATGCGAGCCTAAACCTAAGAACTTGTGTGCTTTGTGTGAATATGTTTGCCTGTATATACACTCACTTGCTTTTCGCATACATATACATAACATCATGACATCATACCATAGAATTTTTAATAACCATTTCAGGGATCTCGAGGGTTCTTTTGATGCAGGGTTACGTTGAAACCAGACATCTATCCAGGGGCAAGAGGTTTCTCCTCTAACCCGTCCGATCAAAGATCAAGTGCAACAACTTGAATCAGTGGCTATGACCCACTCGACATGGTGAGCTTGATTCTCGTGGAGGGACGTCCACTGGTGCGGAGATCTCCAATCCAAGAGCAAAGTTCAACCTCTAACATTTTCTTGTGTTTACCCCAAGAGATCCTTGAAAGCATGCATCCACATATCATGCATTGCATTTTGACAATCTTTCCTTTTTCAGGTTTCCTTACTCTCCTGCTGTTTATTTCAGCAAGAGATGGCTCTAGAACGGTCTGTCAAAGACATCCAAGACCAGACTGCTCAGCTGCAGGAGATGTTCCTGAACTTGTCTCTGGGGCAAGAAGAGATGAAAGCTCTCCTCACCAAGGGCTTGGGGAATTCCAACAATGCCAGGAGTGATCAGATTGCGGAGCTGCAGTTTGATCTGACAACACTAAGGACCCAAGTGATGGGACAGTTGGTGGGCCAGATGGCTCTCATCCAAGACCTATCTCAAAGATAAGAGGAACTCAGAGTTCTTGTCCGCCAACTGCTTCCAAACAATCAACTGGGGCAAACATCTGAGGTCGAAGAGCAAGTCACCGCTCAGCCTCCATCAACTCAAGAAGACAAAGGGAAAGCTCCTTTTCTTGCTTCAGGGTCATAATCCCATCAACAAACTCGCCAGCGTCAACGGGGCAATCGGCGTAAGCAAGAAAAGTCGGGAAGACAGTTCACGGAGACTGAAATACCTTCATTCTTCATACTGAAGCGTCTGTTGGAGGTCAACCTGCTTACCGTAAAAGACCCTCCTCAGAAACTCAATACCTCCTCTCCTCACTATCATCCCGACGCATTCTGTGTTTACCACTCCTACAGCCCGGGACACGACACCAACGACTGTTAGGCCTTGAAAAACAAGATTCAAGATCTGATCGACATTGGCGTGCTGGAATTCATGCCAGACGGCGAGATGAAAATCTTCCGTTAAAGGGTTCTCCGCTTGAAGTGACGAAGCTCAAACTGAAAGACTTTTACTTCTTTTTGAATTTTAAAAGTTGTAATTTCTTTTTGCTGTCAAACAACTATCTGTTGATGTTAAACTCTGTTTTCATTAATGCATTGCATATGTTTGTCTTGAATTCATCCATTCGTTTCACTACTGCTTTTCTTTATGATATTTGACTCTTGATAAAAAGCTGTAAGCCTTTAGAGGGAGGATGACGAAACAATACCGTGATCTTATACAGTATGCTTTTGAACAGACCGTGCTGATGATGTACATGCATTTCTTTCAAATCCCAAACACTGGAGTTATAAGGAAGTTAATCCCTAGTCAACCCCTTCGAGCCAAAGAAGTAGGAGTTCTTTGTTCTAAACAGTCAAAACCTTTGATATAAACCCGGGGCAGGGTAGTCTCTCAGTTAATTCAAGAGAAAATGCGCATTGAAGTCGCAAACTCTCAGTTCACAATACAACGAACGACGTCAAAAAAGAAAGCATTCCTTCGGAATCAAAAAACAAGGGTGGTTCCCTATCACGTAGACAGTCAATCTCTCAAAAGAGAAAAGCCCGCCGAGTCAAAACCTATAAAGGAGGCTTAAGAAAGCTGGGGCATCCCGCTGACAGTAATCCCGGAAAACGGTAACAGTCAGGCAAAAGTTAGGGATAACAAATCAAAATCAAAATAGTGAGGTCATTACAAAATCCTCAACAAACATGAAAAGTGTTGAAAAAGAAATGATGGCTGTCTCCCAAAAATTCAAACTGGTGAACCATCGCCCGAAAGTCGTCCAAAACTCAAAACAGAGTATGACGCAATTAACTGAGCTTAGGTCGGAGAACATCACGAAGAGCGGGTGGGTACAAATATACTTTGAGCCTTTATCCTTTGTTTCTTAAACCATGAACCAGGCCACGTTACAACCCTTTAAAAGTCCTAATTGAAGCATGGGTTAGTTCGAAAGCATACTGTCACAAAAGGTATCCCGACTCCTGTAGGGCTTTGCTCTAAATCTTGTGTTAACTTGTCTTATGAAAAGTTTTCTGCTAAAAACGCATTTTTCAAAATTTTGAGACAAACATAAACTCTGCATTATTCGAATATCACTGTCTGCATTTGACCTTTTTGTTTGACAGCGAAGAAATTCATACAGCGAATGTTCGGAGGAACGAAAACTCTCTCGGTAAGTCAAAATCACTTCAAAAGGATAAACACTTCCGTTACAAATCTCTTACCAACAAGGGGCATGACATGTCACAATTCAATTAACCTGGGGCAGTCCAGTCAAGGTCCAACAGATCTTTCAAAATTCAATTAACCTGGGGCAGTCCAGTCAAGGTCCAACAGATCTTTCAAAATTCAATTAACCTGGGGCAGTCCAGTCAAGATTTCAAGAAATCTCTCAATATGCAGAGTAATCTGATTCAAGACTCCTTCTTCAACCACTTGGGGCATTCGAATGTCAAAAGTGTTCAACAAATCAACTACAATATTTCCAGACTCGATTCCTGTACCTAGTCAGGGCACGTCTGAAGAGTTTGAAGATCTGATTCCTGTATCCAGCCAGGGCATGTCTATCAACTATCATAATTCCAGATTCGACTCCTGTATCCAGCCAGGGCATATCTGTTGACCACACTTCCAGACTCGATTCCTGTATCTAGCCAGGGCACGTCTGAAGAGTTTGAAGATTCGATTCCTGTATCCAGCCAGGGCATATCTGTTGACAACTATTCCAGATTCGACTCCTGTATCCAGCCAGGGCATATCTGTTGACCACATTTCCAGACTCGATTCCTGTATCCAGCCAGGGCATGTCTGAAGAATTCCAGATCAACACCTGTAACTACCCAGGAAAACATCTGTGAACGACCAATTGTAGACCAACACCTGTAATAAGCCAGGAATTTATCTACATCACCACTTGGGGCATTCGAATGTCAAAAGTGTTCAAAACCCGATGCAGTTTTACACAAGCTCATCTTCAGGAAGCCCTAAACCGGTTCCTCTTTAAGACGTCTGAAAACGGTTTACGGATTCTTCCCAACAACGGATGTCAATCTACCAACTTGTTCAGGCTCTTCTCAACCTTTGAAATCAGTTTACGGACGCTTCCCAACAACGGATGCGGCTCTATTGCTGATTCAACTTCAAGACTTCTGAAAACAGTTCACGGGTTCTCCAAGTAAACGGATGTTAACCTATCACTTGTTTAGATTCTTCTTCAAGACGTCTGAAAACAGTTTATGGATTCTTCCCAACAACGGATGTTAATCTATCAGCTTGTTCAGATGCAACCATTGAAAACAGTTTACGGACGCTTCCCAACAACGGACGCTGCTCTATTGCTTATTCAATCTCAAGATTTCTGAAAACAGTTAACGGGTTCTCCAAGTAACGGAGGTTAACCTATCGCTTGTTCAGATTCTTCCAGAAGCTAACTCCACTCAGAGTCAAGCTTCATTATCTCCGGCAAGGCTAAAACTTCAAATTATCAATCCCCAGCGGAACCAGACCATTGAACCTTCTCCCCACAGAGTTTTGGAGAGGGCAAATCTTGAGTTCCCCAGTGAAGTCGCCAGAGTCACTTCCCGCCAAGCTGAAGATTCTCAATCTTACCTCCCCAGCAGGAGTCTACTAGTTTGGAACACCCCAGTAGAGGTCATCAGGAATTCTCTTCCCCAGCTATAGCCAAGGATTTATTTTCCCCGACAGCAGTCAAGATGCTTTTTTCTTCAGCCATCTCGGATTCATTTATCCTCAGCAAGATTAGCTCATCAGCTTACATACGCATTCATGTCATAAATATTTATGTCACGTACGTTGCATCATGCATCATAACATTGCATACAACTAACCCTTTGCCTTTTCAGGTAAGATCAGTCGACAGACACAGATCATCTCTCAAGATTCATCCAGAAATAGTTCAGATGTAACCCGGACACAGCGACATTCTGATACTTATTCCAGATCCATCCAGACGCATTATCAAGAAACCCTACACCGGTTCCTCTTCAACGTCAAGACTTCTGAAAGCAGTTTACGGATTCTTCCCTACAACGGATGTCAATCTACCGACTTGTTCAGACTCTGCTCAACTTCTGACAACAGTTTACGGATTCTTCCCTACAACGGATGTCAATCTACCAACTGGTTCAGACTCATCTCAACTTCTGAAAACAGTTTACGGATTCTTCCCAACAACGGATGTTAATCTACCAACTTGTTCAGACTCTTCACAACCTTTGAAAACAGTTTACGGACGCTTCCCAACAACGGACGTTGCTCTATTGCTTATTAAATCTCAACTCCTGAAATTTGTTTACAAATTCTCCAGACATGGACGTCAATCTGTTGCTTGTTCGGACCCCAATTCAGAGATGTTCCGAAACATGGAGGCCCTTCTGACACTCGTCCACTCACCATTGACATACAGTTCGACATGACCAGATGGCGTCTATAAGCCCATCCTCCTACCAGCAGTCACCAGATGGCATCTTTAAGCCCATCACCAAATGGCATCTCTAAGCCCATTCCCCGACAAAATTCTATCGCACCAGATGGCATCTTTAAGCCCATCACCAAATGGCATCTTTAAGCCCATTCACCTCCACCATCATATCGCCGAGTGCAAATTTTCTGGGCACTTTAGTGTCCAATCTTCTTTTACCTTCAAGTCGCGAAAGGCAAACTTGCCAATCTAACTCTTCAGGTCCAAGAAGATTGAACAGGGGCAACTGTTGTACCCCAAAATTTGCCCTCGCATTTTTCCCCAAGAAATCTCAGCTTCAAGCCTTTCCTGATTTTTCAAACTGGCTCAAGAATCGGACAAACGGACTTTTCTCGTCAGTCAAGCAAAATTAGGGTTTTACTGTTTTTTCATGGCCCTAGAACAGTTCAAGCAATTGGCTTAGGGTTTTGGTTGATTCTGGCGCATTTTGATCAGGCGAACGTTATTTGGCATTTAATCAAGAATTAAGGTCTTATGGGCATATTCTCAGCAAAATTAAAATTCCACAGTACTTTGCAAGATTTTCCAAGATTCGGGTTGGATTCGCATTGTTTTGACTTAATCAGTAAAATAGGCAGTTGGGTTGAATTCATGTTGTTTTGTTTGAGCCAGTCAAAGAAGGATGCAGTTTGGATTTACAGTGCTTGGTAAGAAATCAATAAGAAAGGATTGCGTCTGATCAGTTTTTGTGTTCGACTGTGCGTTGCTTTGAATGATGGAGACGTCAAGTTCATTTATTTTGATCGACGAAGAAACAAGGTTTAGTTGATTATTTATGGTTCTAAGAATTAAATATTTGAAATTTAACTTTCATTTTATTTAATTTAAGGAACTATAAATAACAAGTAAATAATTAAAGAAAGGGAATTGAAAAGAATTAAATGAATCAATGGAATTTTTATTTCATATTTAATAGTTGTTACAATTATTATTTGGATACAAGTATTTATTACGAAGTATTTAAAATAATAATGGTTTACAATAATTAAATTGAAAATAAGAACTATCCTATTTTTTCTAAACATTTTCTAAGTCCCTAATCTCTTCATTCTTCACTTCGCTCCGGTGTTCCATTTTTCATCTGCAAAAGGAAAAAAAAAAGAAGAAAAATCAGTGACTGATAATTAATTAAAGACAGATAAAATTTGCTCATCATTAGGGGCCACTGATTGGGATCAGTTAACCCTCTCTGCAAATCACGGGATTTCTCCCGGTTCACAAAGAGGGAAGAATTTCATTTAATCATGAATGCAAAATGTCAAATGCACAAATTCAAGATTTCAAACTGCATAGTTCAAGTTCAACCAAACTGGAAAAATCAAAAAAAGTACAGTTTGCTGTCAAATGCCAAAGTCTACTCAAAGATATCAAAGAAGATAAAAAAAAAGTACAGTTTGCTGTCAAATGCCAAAGTCTACTCAAAAGCTGTCAAGAGAAGATTTTGGAAAGATATCAAAAAAAGCACACAAACTGTCAAAGAAGGATAAAGATGCAGAGAAATTGTATGCAAGCAACCAACATCTTTATCATCATTTCCCAACAAGAAGGGGCCCCTTCAGAACAAAAAGTACAGCACAAACATATTAAATATATTAACTGTACTATAGAGAGAAAAAGAAGAGAGATAAGAGGCAGGCTTTAGGCTTAGACAGTTCAGCATAACAAGACAGAAAATATACAAACTCATAACCTGAAACACCACAACCTGGCCTCAACAAAAAAACTGCATATGCAAGAAAATATACAAACTGCATAAAAAAATAACAAATACAGAGATACAAACCACCAGGTCCTGGCCTGAAGCACAACCATATCAACAACCAACCAAAGCAAGCATCAACCTGCATTAAGCCAGAACCTGCTAAGCCTTAACATACAAATCTGCATCAGTAAAACCATCAAACCTCATTAACCTGCTAAAGCCTCAAAAAACCAGTTAATCTGCCAAGACACCCAAAATCATCCAAGGCCTGAGTATCCCAAGCTTGCTGAAACCCTTACCTGTCCAGTTCAAACCTTAAACAACTTCACAAGCCATCAACAACAAACCTACATTGACTCAATGCCAAAACTGAACCAACATCAAGCCTAATCAAAACCACTACAAACACATAACCTCAAAAGCCATACTAAGGTACAAACCTGTTGAACCCCTGTCAAACAACCAGTAACCTGCTGAAATTCAAAAGCCAACCACAGTATAACTCCCACAAGCATCTTACTTGCTAACACCACCAAGCCAACCAGAACCATTTTTTCTAACCCTCTAAGCCTCAGAAATCCTTTCATCATAGGCAGTAAAAATCTAAGGCAAACTCAACGAAAGTCCTAGGCAACTGTAAGAGAAGATACAGAAGCAAGCAATCACATATATCAAGCAAGCATTCAGAACCAACCCTAGGCCCTCAGTATAACATCATCGGGCAATATAAACATCTCAGAAGGCAAACTCAACAGAAGTTCAGGGCAATAGGAGAAGAAGAGAGAAAATATTCAAAAGCAAGCGTCACATTTCAACCAACACAGTAGGAAAGAAGAGATAAAGAAGTGAATCGTTTCAAGAGGGTTTTCAGGTTAAATCATCATCAAAACCCTAAAAAATGGCAAAAAGGTGAAAGTACCAAATTTTCCAAGCTAGCTTCCGGCTTCATCGCGCAAACCCTCCGCTCGTCAAGCCTCCAACTGCCTCCTTCCTCCTCCTTCGCAAAGGTAAAATCTCTTTCATTTTTTTTCTCTTCTTCAAAAAACCTCGCGTAAATCAGTAGACGAAAATCAAACAAATATACAACCACGACATGCAAAACGAAAAGAAATTCGGAATGAGAATGAAGACAAAATTCTGTACCTAACGTGAGGGACTCATGGAGGATGGTAGACGGAGGAGGAGATGGCACGGTGGCTCTGGGCGGAGGTCTGCGTTTCAGCGTTCAAGACGACCGGAGAAGATGAGCGAAGACGGGCAAAACGGCGCGCTACAAACCCTAAGCCTTCATTCCTAACCGAACAAGTACAAACGGCGCTGTCCAAACCCTAAGCATGTTCCCAAACTGAACAAACCGAATCCCTAACCCTAAAACGTTGTTTCAAGACCATGGGCCTGACCCGTTTTGACCTCTCTAAAGCCCATTATTCTAATTCTTTTTAACAAAACATTTTATTAACCCTTTTATATATAAGCAAGTTTATTTTAAATACTAACTTCTTTTTTACATAATATCTTAAAACAATATATTCATTTTCTAACTTAATATATTTTTTAATAAAAATACATTCTTAATTAGTATATATCACTTAGTAAAAAAAATACATCTTTTCTTTAAGCATAATTAAAATACTTTGAAAACATTCTAATACATATTGAAATACTAAACATGTAATAAATACATTTTTTTACCCCATGTAATTAAAATTGAAAACTTTTTCCATTCTTTTAATCAAAATATATTTTGTACATAACAATTAAGAATACACTTCTTTTTATACATAATTCAATTTTTTGACATTTAATACATTTTATATATAATGTGATTAAATTAAAAACATTTCTTTTCACTTACTTTTTGTACATAACAATAAAAAATACCCTTTTTGAACATGCATAATTCAATTCTGGACATTTAAATACTTTTTATATAATAATGAAAACCTAGAAATATTTTCTTTTTTTCAAAACATCATTTCATAATTTAATTAAAACTTGAACATACAATTAAAACATTTTCTTTTGTACATATTAAAAGAAATACAAGATCAATAATTAAATAAACGCTTAATTATTCCTTAGGTTAAATAAATACCCCAAATACACATTAATTTCACCTTGTCGCATTTGCAAATAATCTCATATACATGTACACTTACACAAATACATTCACATTGCCCTATACACATTTATATTATATTTGTATATTCGATATTTACATTTTGATCGCAAATTCGATTTGGTTGTAACTTATTTGATACTATAAGTCTCATCCCCATTCATACACTTGTACCCCCATTCTCGGATACTATTTTGTAATAGCGTAGATTTTTACATTTTCGCAATTTACCGCTTTCAATTATACCATGGTTAGACCTAGGGTTTGCATGTACATAAAATCAAACGCTAGATAACCTAATACAAAGACAAATACATGAAATCAATACACAATCACACTTGCACCCCCTAGGGTAATCCCACATGTTGCCTTCCAAAATGGGCCATGCTTGCACGTCGAGTATCTTTGGCAAAACAAAATCAAATGATCATAAGTCTCAAAGTGTTGCCTAAACGGAATGATCATAGTCCCTTCAAAGCAAATTGCCAAAGACACTTGGCATCATTGCATTCATGGTTCATACGATGACCCGCGTCCGTCCCGAATAAACTTCCTAAACGCAAGATTGTCCATCAATTTCAATGGTGGAACAAAATTGTTAAAAGGGGTTAAAACATAACAAAAACCTTTGAGTACAATAGGGTAGACAAAACTCTTAGTTACTTGAGATCAAACTTGCAAAAAGCACTTGCCTTCTTTTCAAAAATCACAATCCACAACACTTTCAAACAAACTCTCAAAAACATTTGAAAACATCTTTTCGAAAAGATCCACACTTTTGTAAAACACTCAATCACGAGTCAAATACATTATTTGCCTAAGACAAGGCATCTTTTTCCAAAACATTTTCAAAAGCACCCACACACACACCATTTTCAAGCAATCGAAAAACAAGGCAAGTGATCTAAAGAACCAAGTAACTAAGAGCCCATGAATAACCATTGATGGAAAGGGTGCTAATACCTTCCCTTTTCATAATCTACCCCCCGAACCCACGAAATATCTCAAAAGGTTTTTGCTGTGCTTTTTTTGACCTTTCCTTTAGGATAAAATAAAAAGTCGGTGGCGACTCTTGCTCAACCGCACAAGTGCGAATACGAACGCAAAACACTAGTCAGTTCTCCCACCGTATCACAGGAGCCAATTAAGTAGAGGAGTGTTAAGAATTGTCAAGCATGAGTGGAGCGTCATACATGGAGTAGTTGACAATATTAGCTTCTATCGTAAGGGTTGAGGAAACTAGAATTTCCAAGATTTCTATTAGATAAAGTGAACCTTTCATATAACCCATATAGCAGAGGAAGTCCAAGAGACAAATGTGAAAGAATGCAGCGAGAGAATCCTATGAATATATTGAGTTCTAAACCAGTTGTTATTCCTTATCAAATTATTGTTACCAATTAATCATAATAAATTTAGGACCTGTTGGACAGATATTAGCTTTTCAGGTTGATTTGGTATGTTGTAAGTGCTTGAATGGACGACGATTTAGATTCCGAATTTATTCAATCATATCTTATATGATGAAGATGACCTTGTAAACAATCAACATCGCATATAAATGTTGTGGCTCCTACGCTATGTATGACCAAAGCAGGGCATAAGTCTCACATTATACTAGTGGGATCAGGTGTCCTGTAATACTAGACTTAGTGTGTGAGATTTTGGTAGTTTGTCAAACATCCTGTAATGTTATACTTAACTTGTGGAGTATCAAAAATAAAGTACTGATAGGGAAAACCATAATGTTATATTCATTATAGGAAAATCCTAGGTATTGAGTTTAGAGATCGGGTACTGATTGGACAAACCTCGATGTTTTGTCCAGTTTAGACGTATCCTAGGTACCAAGAGGATGAATAGGTTATGATACCTCCTTATTTGTTCTAGCCTGCCTGTCTAAATCCTAGAACTATGCTAAGCGGTAGCTAAGGTGAATAAATGTGTGAGGTACATTAGACCATATTCTAGGCTAGTTATTGTTCATCTAACCCTGAATGCAACCATATAATTACGCTAGGCCTCAAGTGATTAGGTTGAAATTCTTGCACACACACAATATCAGAAGTCAATATTAATGTCTCAATAACACACAATGTCACAACAAATGTTATGACATTTGATGATAGAACAACAAATAATAACAACAATGCAGAATTATAACTTGCAGAAAGTAAAGGAACATACAAAATTGTTAACCCAATTTGGTGTAAACTCACCTACTCTTGGGGCTACCAAGCCAGGAAGG
Organism: Vicia faba; assembly: GCA_948472305.1. Classification (NCBI taxonomy): domain Eukaryota; kingdom Viridiplantae; phylum Streptophyta; class Magnoliopsida; order Fabales; family Fabaceae; genus Vicia; species Vicia faba. The sequence goes on along the minus strand of OX451741.1, from coordinate 775,983,209 downwards.
AAATCCACTATCAACAATACTATTTCAAAGACTAAACAATATTATTTTACAACTTCTCGCCTAATCCCTACCAAATGTAACTTCTACATAGAAACCTCTTATATATGAGAAATCGCCACCTCACTTCCAATCACCGCAGTGATAAAAAGAACCACTCCCAGTACCAGGGAAAGTCTCAAGAAACCAAAAAGGAAGAACACGCTTCCAAATTACAAATACTTAGTTTGCTTAAAATCTTCACTAAGAACAATACTCAACTTTTCCTTAACAGCTTCGAGGAGAACAATAACTTGATGAACAAGTAACAATCAGTCAACTCAAATGCTTCAAAGTTACATGAGGACGTACAAAAAACACATGATAACCTAAGGAACTATCAAACCCTAAACCCTTATTTTTCATAAGATTTTTCAATAAAAATTATGCTTAAAAATTAGGTCAGGTGACTCCTTATATAGACTTATGTAGTTGGGCTTGGACTCTTCAATCAGATATATTCTTTAGCTTTAAATCCCTGCAGAATATTCTCCATGAAAATAGAAACAAAAACAAATATTTCAAATATTTCCTAAAAAGTATCAAAGATCCTTTTATGAAATAAATCAAATCTACAATTATTCCTAATAATCCTTTATTTCCTGCGCTTGTTATGACTACTAGAAACCTCTAGGATCTCATATTTTTCAATCAAATCTTCAAGGATAAATATCCAATTGTAATGATATGATGTTATGTTGAAACATGTTACAACATATGATAGAACATCTGTCAAATAAGCATATGCATACACTATTGTACAAGCTGGTCAAGATGTTATGACATCTTGCTCAATATTAGGTTGCAATACATGTTCTTCCCAAGCATAACATGTAGATAGAATTGTTGTCAACTATTTTTTTACCAAAATTGTTGCCAACCATAAAATCACAAACCTAACATAGGTGAATAGAGACTTGTGGCTATTTTATAGTATTAGCAGGATGTTCGTGGACCGTAATGTCAAAATCGACCCATGGTGTACATAGTTACGGGATAGCCCTTGGAATATTATATATGTCTACTAGGTGGATGATCATTGTTGTAGCCCAAAATTTACCCTCCCACTATTCAAGAATATTCTCCTAGGGTTTTCATTTGCTCAAGAATTGATCAGACAAATTCTCCTACTAAGCAATGGATTCGCAACTAGGAATTCACTTTTCTTAAGGGAGATTGGGTTTATAAGGCCTTAAGTAAATTTCATGGTTTCTCACATGTCTCCAAAAATTATCATACCAAGTTTAATGCCTTGCATCACAATATTTCTCAGTCAGTTGCTCAGATGACTGAAAATCAACTGTATTGGACAAAAAGTCAATTGTGGTCAACATATAGTCAAACTTCAAGATTTTTGGTCAACATCGATATTTTGAAGTCATATTAATCATTTTATCAAGGGTTGATCACGATTCATCAAGAAAACTCTCAATTCATCAAAAGTCAAAAGTTGCCAAATTAGGGTTTTCTTAAAGAGAAGTCAACTGGACTTTGACCAAGCATAACTTTCACATATTTGATCAGATTTTCCTCAACCAAAGCTCATTTTGAAGGAAATTAAATTCTATTCAAAATTTTATCTGTAACCTTAAGTCCAAAAAATGCTTCATTTGAGAGATATGAGCCAATACATTATAGATCATTTCAAAAGTCAACAAAAAGATACTTTTTGTCAAGACAACTTACACCAAGATAAAATCTTCAAATGCAAAAATGATCAAAAGAGAGATAGTATAGGACATCTGGAGCTTTCTAAAAAGTCAAAGATCACCATAAAATGAAAAAAATTTATAGAGTTATGACTAGTGCAAGTTGGGAAATTTTGAGCAAATGCATGAAGTTCAAATTAAGAAAATTTGGAATTTTGAACTATTACGCTGATGTTTCAAAGTCCAAACGTGTTATACACTTCATAGTGAACCTCAAGACTTGTTCATACACCCCCTTTGGTTTATTATATTTATTTTTTATTTTTATTATTTTAAAAGTCAAAATAAAAAAGGATAAAACAAGAGCTTCTTACATAAGTCCAAGCCCATGTTATTTGACCTAAATTCAAGTTATATAATGTCACTCATTCAGACATCAAAAGGGCACGGAAACCTTGCACAAAAAGGCCTCTCCAAAATCTTAAAATTTCCAAGAACTAGGGCAACTTGTAAACCCTAATTGCAGCTAAATTCAGGCGAAACTAGCCTTTCCATTCTCTTCCAGGAGTACTATTGGGTAAGAATGGATCCTCTTCGATGATCAAAAGGGCTCAAAACAACATTATAAGCATCACCGATTTTCCATAATTGCATGAATCTTGCATTTCTTTTTTCTTTGTGGTTCAATATCTACCAATCTCACTAATGTGTTTATGAGGAATCAACATGTAGGAAAAGTCCATCATGTGAGTCCCATGATGGCTGGATCATGAACTGGCATGTTCAAACCAATCCATGATATTTTCCTTATACCTCTAAAACTAGCGCGAATTAGCCAAAAATGATTGTCCCATTGAACTCGCAAGGGTTGATTTAGGGGGGTAGGGCCCCTTTGGATCTCTGATGTTTGTTGGTTTTGCAGGTTAAAGAAAAAGACCCACCAAAGAAGACGACCGGAGCTAGGGCTCTGGCGCCTCTCTGGTCCATGCAGTTTTCTTATAATATAATTATTTGGTTTGGCTAATGATAATGGATGTATGGTCACCCCAGTGGAAAAGGCGCGTGTGAAGGCATTGTTATACCAAGGCGTGGGTTTGATCCTTGTCTTATGGTATTTTGTTTTGTTTTTCATATTTTCAAGTTTGGCATATTACAAAATGCACTGGTTTCCATTCTCTAACACTAAAGCGCGTCTGGCGCAGTGGTGAGCATGCTGGATGAAAGAGCTAAGGGCGTGAGTTCAACACCCACCCATGGCAGTATTTTTTAAACCTTGTTTTTTTCTTCATATTTTCCTTATTTTTCACTTAGAAACCCTAAATTCATAAACCATAAACCTTTTTAAATAAAATTAATTTTTCAAAACCTTTTTACAAACCCTAATCAAATTAGGTTTTAGGTTTTTTTGTTAATTTAATTAATCATTTTTTTAATTAAAAATTAATTTGACTTTTCAAGTTTATTCGATTAATCGTCAAAAAACTTTTTTCATCAAAAATCACCAAAAACATTTTTCGTTTTCCTTTCTTATTCTTACATTCTTTTCTTGTGTAATTTATTTTCTCTCGCATTTTTTTATTATGTAATTGTGTACGAATTGTAATAATTATAGGTTTTTTACTTTTCGCTTTTATATTTTTGTAACTGCCCCGAAGCGATGTAATAGTCTAGGATTTATTTTCTGCCTTTACTTTTCGCCCATTTACATTTTTTTTATACTTACTATATTATTTCTTAGTAATTAGGGATTGTATGTAAAGACTAAAAAAAAGATAGCTAACCCTAACTGCAAAGACAAATATAACTGAAAAATAACACACTTCGCACACTTTCACCTCTAGGGTAATCTCCCTTGTTGCCTTCGGATTATAAAACAGTCATGTCCCTCGAACGTGGAGACACTTTAGAAAAGTCCCTAGATATAAATATCAAAGTACCTCGATATAAAGATCATAGTCCCTTGATGACCCTTCAACGTTGCCCTTCGGTAAATGATCTAGTCCCTTAACGAAAATTGCTAAAGCGTCCTTACGAGTTGCCTTCGATGTGTACAATGACCCACGCCTGTCCCTTCACATCCAACGATAGGGCTTCCTACTAACTAATGGTATGGATAACATTATCTAAAGGAGGAGGAAAATACAAGAACGACCTTTAGTAGGTGTAATACGGTGGCAGAACCGACTGTTATACTGGTTTTGTGTTTGTATTTGCAAATGTTGTGGTAAGCAAGAGTCGCCACCGACTTTTCTTTTATCCAACAAAGGAAAGGGTGAAAATAACATAAAAAACCTTTCGAGATTATTTCTGAGTAAGGGGGGTAGATTATAGAAAGGGAAGGTGTTAGCACCCTTTCCATTCGTAGTTATCTACGGGCTCTTAGTTGCTAGCTCATTTTGAAAATTACTTTGTGTTTGTGTGTTTGAAAATATTTTGAAAAGACGCCTTAGTGCGACAAACTTTGTAATGTTTCTCGTATTGCTGAGAATGTATACAAAGGTTTTTATCTTTGGAAATATTTTAGAAAAGGAGGTGTATGTGTGGAAAAATGTTTTGTTTGAGCAAGCGACTAAGAACTATTTACCTACTCGAAAAGTTTGTTCTTTTCCTCTTTTACTTTAGACAGTGCTATCCTACTATTAGTGAGTAGGTAGCCCTATCGTTGGATGTTTGAGGGACAATCGAGGGTCATCGTATGGTCACAAAGGTAACTAGTAAGATATCTTAGTAATTACCCTAGGGTTTTAAGATCGTTTTACCGAGGCAACATCGAAAGGGTCATCGAGGGACTTATGATCTTTTAAACCAAAGGGTAGCCACTAAAATCTCTTACATTCGAGAATCGGGACCGTTTTATTCCGAAGGCAACAAGTGGAGATACCTTAGAGGTGCGCATGTGCGAGTGTGTTGTGTTTCTGTTAAATTTATCTTTGAATATTAGGTTTGCTAACGTTGGTTTTTAAGTCTTTTTATACAAACCTATTTGCATTCATCTAACAGTTATATATATATATATATATATATATATATATATATATATATATATATATATATATATATATATATATATATATATATATATATATATATATATATATATATATATATATATATATATATATATATATATATATATATATATATATATATATATATATATATATATATATATATATATATATATATATATATATATAGGCATAACTATAAGTGCGGAAAATAAAATGCAGAAAGATAAATTCTAAGCTATTACAATACATAAGAAGTTACAATATTTAGAAAAATGCAGGAAAGTAAACTATACTATTACAAAACCGTGCGCGCGACCTATACATTTATTTCTAGAAATGAAAGTGTAAAAAGACTAAATAAAAAAAAGAAATAAAGGGAAAAATAAAACCTAAAATTCTAAGTGTTTGAGAAAATATTTTTGGTGTTTTTGTTTAGAAAGATAATTGAATTATAATAAAAGCCTAATTCTAATTAAATTACCAATTAATTAATAAAACAAAGTGATTAAATTGATTAATTTTATTTGTGAAAATTGAGTGAATTAATCAAAAACGTAAATCTAATCTTTTTTGATTTTATGATTTTTTGTTATAAAAAAGTGATTAAAAAGAAAAGAAATAAATTAAAACAATGTAAAATAATTAAAAAAAAACTAATGGGCCGCGTTGTGAAAAAGAAGATAGGGGGTGCAAGGGGAGAAAGTTGCTTGCAATGTCCGGTTCGATGATGAATGGCTTTGGTGCCATAACAATGGCGTGGGGTTATTTCTACATCCATACTTACATATAAAACGTTAGAAAAATTCAAGGAATACATATGAATGGAATAAGCATGCTTACAAGGATTTAAACCATGCAAATATTGAGAAAATGAAACCTACCGATCTTACCAAATTGGAATTGATGTGAGGGTGGTTTTTAGGGTTGATTTGCAACGGGTAATGGTTGATTCTGACTCCCGGCAACGTTAGGAGGACGATGGAAGGTTTGGATCGATTTGAAAACCACTGGAGATGCGAGATATGATTTTCACAATTTCTTCAAATTTGGAGATTTTTTTTTGGCGAGCTTTGGTGCAAAATTTTGTGGTCCTTTGCATATGGTTTGCTAATGCTTATATAGAGGTATGAATGAGGCAACATACATGGCAAGGAATCAAGTAATCAAACCATGATAAAACAAAAATCAAACATATTGAAAACTTTCTATTTTTTGAGTTTGTTCTTGCCATTTTTGAAGATACTTGTCTCAAACATGTCTCTCACGGTTTTGTCAAGCTTTTTATGATGTCTTGGGCCTTCTAGAAGATCCAAAACAAAATCCCACATGCCTTATACCATTATTTCATATTTGATTTGATTTAATTTTCATTTAAATGAATAAAAATTCAAATAAAAGAAATAAAAATCATAAAAAATATGTGAATGGATTTAGAGGTCCTCTAACACCTTATGAACATGTTTGAACATCAAAAGTTAGGCCCAATAACTTAAAACCACAAATTTACTCAATTGAGATTTCATGCATTATCTTGAAAATTTCCCAACTTGTGCACTTCATAACTTGCTCAAATTTCATATTTTGAAGATGATCTGGGACTTTTTGGAAATCCCAATATGTCCTCTACACTTTCTCTTTTAATCAGTTTTTCATTTGGAGACATTAACTTGATGTAAGTTGCCTTGACAAAAAGTGTCTTTTGTTGACTTTCTGAAAATGACGTGTAATGTATGGGATCATATCTTTCAAATGATGCATCTTTTGGACTTGAGAATAAATGAAAAGTTGTAGGGAATTGAATTTTCTTCAAAATGGGATTTGTTTGGGGAAAAGTTTATGAAGCATGTGAAAGTTATGTCTGGTAAAAGGTCAGTTAACTTCTCCTAAGGAAACCTTAATTTGGCAATTCTTGACTTTTGATGATTTGAGATCTTTCCTTGGGGAATCAAGATCAACCCTTGATAAAATGATGAATATAACTTCAAAATATTGATGTTGAAAAAAAATCTTGAAGTTTGACTGTATGTTGACCATATTTGACTTTTTGACCAATATAGTTGATTTTCAAACATTTGAGCCATTGACTTAGCAAACTTGTGATGCAAGGAATGAAACTTGGCATGGATATTATTGAGGACATATTAGGAACCATAGAAATCATTTGAGGCCTTTTAAACCCAAACTTCTTTGTGAAAAGTGAAACCCTAGTTCGAAGTCCATTGCTTAGGAGGAGAATTTGTCTGGTCAGTTCTTAGTCACCCTTGAGCATTTGGGGACCTCTATGAGTATGTTTTGAATAAAATGAGAGGGAAAATTTTGGGGTACAACAGTACGATGGATGCTTGTAATTGCTTGCTCACAAGGCTTTTCAAAACAAAAAAACATTTCACACAAATACTTTTCAATAAATATTTTTGAACAGACACTTTGTACGCATTCTTGAGGACCGATACGAGAATCATTACAAAGTTTAACTTTTCAAAATATTTTAAAACACACAACATAAAGAAATTTAAAAAAAGGTGAGCTAAGCGATTAAGAGCCAATAGATAACTACATATGAAAAGGGTGCTAACACCTTCCCTTTTCATAACCTACTCTCGAACTCAAATTCTATCAAGGTCTTTCCTGTTCTTTTCACCCTTTCCTTATTGGATAAAAGAAAGGTCGATGGCGACTCTTGCTATCCGTAACATTTGCAATCAAATGCAAAACCAAGTCAGTTGTCCCACCGTATTACAGAACTGGTGACTCTGCTGGGGAACTACTAAAAGAGGGGATACCTTAGAGTTAGATCACTTAAAATTGTTTGCTTTGTCTTCTTTATCTTTATTGGGTTGCTCAAGTTTACTTTTCTTACAAAGATCCTACACCTAGATCTTGGGACCTTCGGTAAGTAGCTATAGATCATGGAAATTGTACAGCATAAACCAATATGGTTGAAGTGATAGCTATGTTAGTGTGACACTTTGGTTTGTACTGGTGTCCCTTGAGTCAGTCAAGGAGAGTACTAAGTTGTCGTGTGGTGTCATAAGCACTAACTGACCTTTAGAACCTTAATTGATCCAACTTATCCATTAGAAGGTAGTGAGATGGTCGGCTTTGGTTCAATACAAATTTGGTTGATACTCGATGCTACACTCATTGATATTCGACTCTCAGGATATTTCGGTGGCAAGACAGTTGCACTGCTGAAATAATGTTTGCGAGAAAGATCAGTGATATGAGACTCCTAGAACCCGGTTTCTATTCTTAGGATAAGTTAAGCCAACTAAATTTCAAGAGGGTACTTCCCTACGAACTCCATGCAAGCCTTAAACCTAAGGCTCCTGTGTGCTTTGTGTGTGCTTGTTATCTGTTCAAACATGACATTATGACATCATACCATATCATTTTCACTGATCATTTCAAGGATCTCAAAGACCTGTGATACATGTTTATCATGAACTAGATGTCTACCAAGGGACAAAGGGATTTATTTTCCTTTAATTCCATCAAAGATTAAAGTACTATATCTTGAGTCAAAGGCTAGGACCCACTCGACATGGTGAGCTTGATTCTCATAGAAGGACGTTCAAAGATGCAAAGGTCTTCAGTCAAAGCTACAGCCAGACTCGACTTCTAACATTTCCTTTTGTTTATCCCACGAGATACTTGAAAAATTTGCATCCACATATCATGCATGTCATTACATAACAGGTATTTCCCAAGACAGGCTTTCTCATCTTCTTGCTGTTCATTTCAGTAAAAGATGGCTCTTGAACAAACTGTGAAAGACCTTCAAGCTCAAAATTCCCAATTCCAAGAGATGCTCCTGAACTTAGCCAAAGGGATGGAAGAACTGATGGCGCTCATCTCTAAGAAGAAAAACACTAGGAACCCGACTGGTATCCTTAACATGGGAAGAAGATTCAAAGGCTCCACCAAACAGGTTCAAGCTTCTAATATCCCATCATATAAAGATGACAATCAAGAAGAAGACGACCAAAGTATCAAATCTTAGGGGGGAAGCAGCCTTGGTTCTGGTAGAATTCCTGATGAAGAAGACTATTCTGATGAGAAATATCCTCCCGCTGATGACGGATACAAACAACTGGAAGATCGTCTGAATGCCATGGAAATCCAAAAAGTGCCTGGACTGAATTTTTAAGAGTTGGGCTTTATCTAGGTGGTTGCTATCGCTCACAAGTTCAAGGTCCCTACTTTTTCCAAATACGATGGCGTTTCTTGTCTTAAGCTTCATCTGAGGTCTTATTTCCGGAAGATCCAACCCCATATTACTGACAGAAAGTTATGGGTTCACTTTTTTCAAGAGAGCTTATCTGGGACGCAACTGGAATGATTCTATTTGCTAGAAGGAACCAATATACATACTTGGGAAGACCTAGTTGGTGCTTTTTACAAGCAATATCAATACAATGTTGACCTCGCGCCAACCCGTGTGTAATTACAAAGTATGACTATGGGCTCAAACGAAGGCTTCAAAGAGTATGCCCAGAAGTGGAGAGATTTAGCTGGAAGGGTTCAACCTCCTCTGTCTAATAGGGAGCTGGTTGACATGTTCATGGGAACTTTAACATGACCTTTCTTTAATCATCTGATCAGAAGCTCTTCATCTGGTTTTACCGAGTTGATACTAAGAGGAGAACATGTCGAAAGTGGTATTAGAAGTGGAAAGATTCAAGTGGTTGCATCTTCAAGTACTGTAAAGAAGACGTTCAACAGTAAAAAGGAAACAAATGTTATGTATGTCCAAAAGGGTTGTACTAGAAGTGACCGCAACCAATTTATGGGGGCATTACTAATTTCTAATCCCGTGCCTATGCAAAAAATCAGCAGAGCAATCAGTGTAGTACATGCGCACTGAGAAGACAGCTTACCAAGATCAACATGCCATTGTCTCATGCATTACAACACTTACTGAAAGCAGAGCTGATTACACTGAGCGATCCTCCTCCGAATCCCAACAACTCCTCTCCTTGTTATAATCCTAATGTGAAATGTACTTACCATTCCAATAGCCCCGGGCACGACACCAATAGCTGCTGGGCTTTGAAGAATAAAATTCAGGACATGATTAACAATAAAGAAATTGAGTTTGATCATCCCGAGACCCCCAATGTGATTACAACACCTATGTAGAAGCATGACAAAGGCATCAATGCTATTGACGATGTTTCATATGTTTCTACTATTGATGAATTAACTACTCCCATCTCTATCATTAAGAAGAATTTGTTGCAAGTCGATTTATTTCCAGGTTGTATTGAAAGATGTTACTGTTGCGCAACCCAATCCAATGGCTGCAAGTTGCTGAAAAAAGGTATTCAGCGTCTGATGGACAACCATATTATTATAGTTGAGAAGATTCCTTATATTGAGAATTTGTTTCAAAACTTATCTGTAATTTCTGGTACTCCTATAAGGATCACTGCCAAAGGCCCTATGATGATTTCAGCTGAACCCAGAACCACTCCTCTAATAATCACTTCACCTAGAACAATTTTGTATTCCTATGACAAGTTTGTCCCTTTGAACTATGGAGCCGACATCTACTACCATGGCGTCAAGCAAGAGCCTTTAACTATTGAGAATGAAGGTACTGAAGTTGCGGATCCCAACATTGACAATATTGTTGAGACCAGTAAGGTTACTAGAAGAAGAAGGGTTTTATCTCCGGAAATCTCTCCAAATACTACTACTGAGTCAATTACTGAGACTCGGGGCAAAGAACAAATGAAGGAGCCTTACCAGAAGGAGGCACCTAAAGAAGTTACTGCTGAAGACACCTCCAGGCAAGAGCTGGAGGAGGTATTAAAAATTATCCAGAAAAGTGATTACAAGATTATTGAATAGCTGGGACAAACTCCCTTTAAAATCTCCATGTTACTGCGTTCAGAAGCCCATGCACAGGCTTTGGTGAAGTTCCTAAAATCCGCTCACGTGCCGTAAAAAAATTCTGCCGATCAATTTGGAAGTTATATTGCTACCCTAACGATCGATGATGGGTTAGGCTTTTCTGATGCAGATTTGACTCCTGAAGGAAGAAACTACAACAAGGCCCTCCATGTCTCTATTGAATGCAAGGGAACTACTTTGGCTCATGTATTGGTTGACACGGGTTCCTCGTTGAATGTTCTACCGAAGGGTGCTCTTGACAGACTTGATTGCGAAGGGGTTACACTAAAATCCAGTGATATAATGGTGAGAGCCTTTGACGATTAAAATATAATGGTGCACGGGGAGGTGGACCTTCCAATTAAAGTGGGTTCGCAGGTTTTTGATTCTACCTTCTATGTAATGGATATTTGACTGGCCTATTCTTGTTTACTCGGACGTCCCTGGAATCATGGGGCAGGCGCTGTTACTTCAACCTTACACCAAAAGCTAAAGTATCCTGTCAAAGGAAAAGTTGTTACGGTTTGTGGCGAAGAAAAGTATATGGTGAGTCACTTAAACTCATTCAAGTATGTTGAGATGGACAACAAATTCATTGGAACTCCCTGCCAGACCACTACTCCGTGTCAACAACAATGGAGTCAACGCTATAGAAGATGTTGACAATGATAATGACCTCGAAAACTAGATCTTTCCTACCATCGACAACAGGATAAACAATTGGATGACTGAAGACCTTATCTCAATCTCTTTTAGTTAGGAGTAAATGTCATTTTCTGTTTCTTATTGCTTTCAAAGTTTTGGTTATGTAATTTTAAAAAATGACTTTAAGACTTGTATCTTATCTGGGACACAATAGTTCGTTTGTTAGGGTTGTCATCTTTCATAAGCATATTTTCATTCAATAAAAAACATTGGACGTTTTGCATTCAAATGTTGCGCTCTTTGTCTTTCTTTTTACTTTATTACACTCTCAAAATAGCTACGTGTTCTTACACCACATAATAAATTGAAGATCCACATCCACTCTAGATCCCATTGATAACAATTCTGCTATTGCCACTTATGATTTTGAAAATCCGATCTACCAAGCTGAGGACGAAGGTGAGGAAGATTGTGAAATACCTAGAGAACTTTCCAGACGGTTAGTGCAAGAGGAAAAGACTACACAACGGCATGAAGAGCCAGTTGAGGTTGTAAACTTGGGTACTAAAGTAGATAGAAAAGAAGTCAAGATAGGTGCCAACCTAGAAGACAGCATCTAGAACAGATTAATCCAGATGTTGCGTGACTATGTTGAGATCTTTTCTTGGTCATATGAAGACATGCCAGGGATCGACATTGATATTGTGGTTCGACGTCTGCCAATGAAAGAGGGTTGTTCTCCAATAAAGAAAAAGGTTCGTCGTATGCGTCCCAAGATGTCAGAGAAGATCAAGGCTGAGGTTATGAAGCAATTCAACACATATTCCATAGAAGTTACATCATATCCCCAGTGGGTTGAAAATGTGGTGCCAGTACCTAAAAAGGATGGCAAAGTACGTGTATGTGTAGTCTACAGGGATTTGAACTTGGCGAGCCCTAAAGATGACTTCCCACTTTCACATATCGATGTTCTGGTCGACAACACTGCTCAACAGAAGGTATTCTCCTTCATAGACAGTTTCTCGGGTTATAATCAGATTAAGATGGCACCTGAAGACATGGAGAAGACTACTTTCGTTACACAGTGGGGCACTTTCTGCTACGAAGTTATGCCTTTCGGGTTAAAGAATACCGGTGCTACATATCAACTTGCTATGGTAGCCTTGTTCCATGACATGATTCACCATGAGATATAGGTTTACATTGACGACATGATAGCCAGATCTCAGACTGAAGAAGAACATCTTGACCACCTACACGAGCTGTTTGAGAGACTGAAAAAATACAAGCTGAGGTTGAATCCGAATAAGTGCACCTTTAGGGTAAGATCCGGTAAACTCATGGGTTTCGTCGTCAGTGGTAAAGGTATTGAAGTTGATCCCGCCAAGGTCAAAGTCATTCAAGAAATGCCAGTTCCCCGTATTGATAAGGAAGCCAAAGGTTTCTTGGGACGACTGAACTATATTGCCAGATTTATTTCTTATTTGACGGCTACTTGTGAGCCGATCTTCAATTTTCTGAAGAAAGATCAGGTAGGGAAGTGGAACGAAGACTTCCAAACAACCTTTGACAAAATCAATGAGTACCTCCAAGAACCTCCAATTCTGATGCCACCAGTTGAAGGAAGACCACTAATCATGTACCTAACAATGTTAGAGAACTCAATGGGGTGTGTATTGGGCCAACATGATGAGTCTGGTCGAAAAGAGCATCCAATATACTACCTTAGAAAATTTTTTACCGACTGTGAAACAAGATACTCACTGCTCGATAAAACTTGATGCGCTTTGGCATGGGCTGCTCGCCGACTAAGATAGTATATGTTGACTCATACTACTTTGTTAATCTCTAAAATGGATCCCATAAAATACATATTCGAGAAGCCCGCTCTCTCCGAAAGAATACCCTGATGGAAAATGGTCTTGACAAAATACGACAATCAGTACACTACTCAAAAAGAAATCAAATGGAGTGTACTGGGGGATCATTTGGATCATCAAGCTGTAGATGACTATCAATCTATGAATTTCGAGTTCTCGGATGAGAACATTATGCTAGTTACAGATTGTGAAGAACCTGGACTGTATAAAGGACTTGAGCCAAGATCCGGATAGACTATGATTTTTGATATTGCTTCCAACGCACTTGGTAATGGAATTGGTGATGTGATTATCTCTCCTAAGGGTTTCCATACGCCCTTCACTGCCAGATTATGCTTTGACTATACCAACAACATGGCAGAACATGAAGCATGCATCATGGATATCAATGCTGCTATTGATCTAAGAATCAATTTGATGAATGTATATGGGGATGCATCCCTGATGATCAGTCAAATTAAGGGAGAATGGGATATGAAGCACCTGAATCTCATTCCTTACCGGGAGCATGTATTGACACTAATTCTGTACTCCAAGGAAATCACTTTTGAGCATATCCCATGAGAAGAGAATTAACTAGAAGACGCATTGGAAACCATGTCATCTATGTTCAAAGTCATATGGGACAACGAGGCTCCACAAATTACTATTGAGAGACTGGATGAACCGGAACATTGCTACAAGGTTGATACTGACTGAGTAGAGAAAAATCCTTGGTTTCATGAAGTAAAGAGATACCTTGAGGCTCAAGAGTACCCCAAGGGGGCATCTATCAATGACAAGAAAATCCTACAGAGGTTCTCTGCTAAGTTCTTCCTGAGCAACTGAACTTTGTACAAGCGCAACCATGATTCGATTCTGCTTCGTTGTATGGACAAGAAGGAAGCTAAGAAAATTACGGAAGATATGCATGAAGGAGTATTTGGTACTCATTATAGTGGACATACTATGGCTAAGAATATTCTGAGAGTGGGACATTATTGGTCAACCATGGAAACTGATTGCCCTCATCATTCAAGAACTTGTCACAAATGGCAGATCTATGCTGACAAAGTACATGTGCCTCTAGTTCCTCCGAATGTCTTGATTGCTCCTTCACCATTTCCAATGTGGGGCATTGATATGATCGGAGATATCAAGCCAAAAACTTATAATGGACATTGTTTTATCCTTGTAGCCATTGATTACTTCACGAAGTGGGTCGAAGCAACCTCGTTTTCCTTTGTTACAAAGAATGTAGTGGCCCGATTCATTAAGCATAACCTCATCTGCCAGTATGGCATCCCCGAAAGGATTATCATGGACAATGGTACTAATTTTATCAATACTATGATCATGGAACTCTACACGTAGTTCAAGGTTAAGCAACATAATTCTTCTTCGTATCGACCGAATATGAATGATGCAGTGGAAGCTATAAATAAGAACATCAAGAAGATTATACAAAAGATGACAGTGACATATAAAGATTAGCATGGGATGTTATCATTTTCTCTTCATGGTTATCTCACTTCAGCGCGAACGTCAATTGGGGCAACCCCATTCTCTCTAGTCTACGATATGGAAGCTGTCATACTTGTCAAAATTCCGATTCCTTCTCTAAGGATTATGAAAGAAGCCAATTTAGAAGAAGACGAGTGTATTCAGACTAGGCTGGACGACTTGAATTTTATTGACGAGAAAAGGCTTGCAGCAGTTTGTCATGGTCATATGTACTATAAGCGTATGATCAAAGCCTTCAACAAGAAAGTCAAGCATCAGGTACATCAGGCTGGTGACTTGGTGATAAATCACATCATACTACCACAAGGTGATACCAGGGGAAAATGGACTCCCACCTATGAAGGGCCATTTGTAATCAAGAAGATATTTTCTGGCGGTGCTATGATACTTACCACCATGGGCGGTGAAGATTTTCCACACCTTGTGAATGCGGACATAGTCAAAAGATACTACGCATGAAAGAGACCCGCTAGATTGACTGGCCTAGGAAAAAATACGGGCATCCCGGTGAAGAAAAAGGATTCGGGCAAAAATTAGGGATATATATAAAGATTGTACACCCAATAAGTCGAAAAACATGAAAAGACCGCTTGGGCAAAAAATGGTATCCCGGTGGACTGAAAACCCGAAAGGGCGGTCCAGGAAAAAGTTAGGGGTTAAAGCGTACGACTATGTCCAGTTGGATCACCTATATACAACAAGCTTTGTTACCAACATAAATTTCGAAAGATATGGATCGATCTAGTCAACTTCTTCCGACAGTAAGGGATGAGATGCTCGAAGACATAAGGGAAATAACAGAGTTGAAACTCGAGGGGATCGTTTACACATAGCTATATGTTTTGTTTTTACTTTGTACTCTTTTCATTTTTCCAACGATTTCCTCTTACTAGGATCTTCATCTCCTTGTAAAAAACCGCCTGCTTATAGGCAAATTATCAATAAAAA
Source organism: Vicia faba (assembly GCA_948472305.1). Classification (NCBI taxonomy): domain Eukaryota; kingdom Viridiplantae; phylum Streptophyta; class Magnoliopsida; order Fabales; family Fabaceae; genus Vicia; species Vicia faba. Next base: position 775,967,639 of record OX451741.1, on the reverse strand, counting down.
TATTATTTAAAATTCAGATCAATTTTACTTGCTCTGTTTTGTTTGCAAAAACGTTCAATGACTAAATTGAATGAATATATGCATATGAATATGATCACTGCTAACAAATATATGCATAAAAACAGGAATAAGCATTTACTAAAGACACTAGGAGTTAGGATAATGTTCATGTCATCCACGAATCCGCACAGAAAAATCCCCGCAGAGCTACCTGCACAAGCTTATCGCTGACAGAGATACATTCCCCAACAAGTCTAATATGCCTTCAAGATAGAAATTAGGGCATCTTCCAGCAGTTCACATAATCATCTCCCTCACCAGACCTCCTAGTGGATAAAGGAGTTTGATCATTTCTCCCGCATATCGTGGAAACTTCCTCCGCACAGCCTATGGAATTCCAATCCTCATCTGAGATTATGATTCCTCAATATTGTTCACAGGAATTCAATCCTCCAGCGAAGTTTATTTCTCCAACATTATCCCCTGCAGAATTCTCTTCTCTAGCAGGGCTCATTTCCTCAGCAGAGTTAATTTCTCCAGTAGGGTTTATTTCCACAACAAAGTTCATTTCTATAACTACTGAAATCACTGGAAAAGTTCTCTTCTCCAGTAAAGTATAGGTTGATGTCCCCAGAGAGTTGCTATGGAATCTGAAATCGGGCCAAATGTCATTTAACTTTCTCCTCCCCAGAAGAGTTAGCATCCATATCGGAAACTCGGTCAGACAACTCCTAAGAAGGTTATTCACATCTTTTATCCCTAATCAGGGTATATAAGAAATAAATTCTCCAGTAGAGCGACGAACGACCAATGTTCCTGAACTCTTCTATCCCTAAGCAGAATTCAAAAATTCCCAGCAGAGTATCCTCAAAACAGAAAACCGGAATCCCCAGCGGAGACATTCTGAATAAGATTGAAGAGACATATCCTTCATCCCCATTGACAACTAGGGATTTATTTTCCATAGCCAGAGTTGTTACAAGGAGCTACTGATACACTTCAACAAAATCTCACATCCATATATCATTTACAAGTATCATAGCATATGCATACGACACGCATATGACATTCTCATTTATTTTGAGAACATTATTACACAATGTATTACATACACCATGACATTGCATAAATACTCACTTTATCTTTTCAGGTAAAGTCTACAAACAGACGAACATTATCATCAATTCTCAAACACGTTAGAGGTTAATTCCCGAAACATGACGGAGAAACTATCTATATGACCAGGTCCAAGATTAATTCCCGAAATAAGATGGGGAATCTATCTGTACAACCAGGCCGTATGAATTCCCGAAATAGGATGGGTTCGTCAAAATAAAGCAGGTCAAAGCTTAATTCCCAAAACCAGACAGGGCAACTATCTATATCACCAGGAAAAAGATTAACTCCCGAAATAGGACAGGGAAACTATCTATATAACCAGGAAAAGATTAACTCCCGAAACAGGACGGAGAAACTATCAACATGACCAGGTGGTATGAATTCCAGAAATAGGACAGGTTTACCAACAAAAGCAGATTGTGGATCAATTCTCTAAATAGGACGGGGCAACTATCTACATGACAAGTACTTCCCTTAGAGACTAAATCTGACAAGCATCTACTTAAGCACTTTCCCCAGAGATTCATTCTGAAAAGAATTATGATACTATTATAAACAGTTACTTTGATGGCATCTATAAGCCCATCTTCGACGACACCACGTCACCTCTCCGAATGGCATCTTCAAGCAATATTATCAACCAACAGTGTTACATCCTGCACATGCAAGTGCAAATTTCTGGGCACTTAAGTGTTCAATCATCTTCCACCTTCAGGTCACGAATGGTGAACATAGGAATCTAAATCCTCAGGTATAAGAAGATTGAATAGGGAAAGCTGTTGTACCCCAAAATTTGTTGTCCCACTATTCAAGAATAATCTCCTAGGGTTTTCATTTGCTCAAGGTTACTCAATAATTGATCAGACAAATTCTCCTCCTAAGCAATGGATCCAGAACTAGGGTTTCACTTTTCTCAAGGGAGATTGGGTTTCTAAGGCCTCAATTAGATTTCATGGTTTCTCACATGTCTCTAAGAATTATCATACCAATTTTCATGCCTTGCATCACAAGTTTGTTCAGTCAGTTGCTCAGATGACTTAAAATCAACTATATTGGACAAAAAGTCAACTGTGGTCAACATATTGTCAAACTTCAAGATTTTTGGTCAACATAAATATTTTAAAGTCATATTAATTATTTTATCTATGGTTGATCATGATTCATCAAGAAAACTCTCAATTCATCAAAAGTCAAAAGTTGCCAAATTAGGGTTTTCTTAACAAGTCAACTAAACTTTAACCAAGCATAACTTTCACATGCTTCATCAGATTTTCCTAAACCAAAGCTCATTTTGAAGGAAATTAAATTCTCTACAACTCTGTCTATCTAAGTTCAAGTCCAAAAAATGCTTCATTTGAGAGATATGAGCCAATACATTATAGGTCATTTCAAAAGTCAACAAAAGACACTTTTTGTCAAGGCAACTTACACCAAGATAAGGTCTTCAAATGAAAAAATGAACGAAAGAGAGATTGTAGAGGAAATCTTGAGCTTTCCAAAAAGTCAAATATCACCATCAAATGACAATAATTTAGAGAGTTATGACAAGTGCAAGTTGGGAAATTTTGAGCAAATGCATGAAGTTCAAATTGAGCAAATTTGAAATTTTGGACTACTGGGCTGATGTTTCAAGGTCCAAACATGTTGTAAACTCCATAGTGAACCTCAAGACTTGTTCATACACCCACCTTTGGTTTATTATATATATATATATATATATATATATATATATATATAATTTTAAAAGTCAAAATAAAAAAAGATAAAACAAGAGCTTCTTACACAAGTCCAAGCCCATGTTATTTGACCTAAATTCAAGCTATATAATCTCACTCATTCAGACATCAAAGGACACAGAAACCTTGCACAAAAGGCCTCTCCAAAATCTCAAAATTTCCAAGAACTAGGGCAACTCGTAAACCCTAATTGCAGCCATATTCACGCGAAACTAGCCTCTCCATTCTCTTCCAAGAGTACTATATGGTAAGAATGGATCCTCTTTGGTGATCAAAAGGGATCAAAACAACATCCTAAGCATCACCGATTTCCATCATTGCATGAATCTTGTATTTCATTTTTCTTTGTGTTTTAATATCTATTAACCTTAGTAATGTGTTTATGAGGTATCAACATGCAGGAAAAGTCCATCGTATGAGTCCCATGATGGCTATATCATGAACTGCCATGTTCAAACCGATCCATGCTAATTTCCTTATACCTCTCAAACTAGTGCGAATTAGACAAAAACGATGGTCCCATTGAACTCGCAAAGGTTGATTTTAGAGGGGTAGGGTCCTTCTGGATCTCTAATGTTTGTTGGTTTTGTAGGTTAAAGAAAAATATCCATCGGAGAAGACAACCGGATCTAGGGCTCCGGCGCCTCTCCGGTCCATGCAGTTTGTTTATAATACAATTATTTGGTTTGGCTAATGATAATGGATGTATGGTATCCCCAGTGGCAAAGGCGCGCGTTAAGGCATTGTTATACCAAGGCGTGGGTTCGATCCCTGCATTTTGGTATTTTGTTTTGTTTTTCATATTTTCAGGTTTGACATATTACAAAACATGCTGGTTTCCATTCTCTAACACCAAAGTGCTCCTGGTGAAGTGGTGAGCATGTTGGATGAAAGAGCTAAGGGTGTGGGTTCAACACCCACCCATGGTAGTATTTTTTAAACCTTGTTTTTTTTCTTTCATATTTTCCTTATTTTTCACTTATAAACCCTAAATTCCTAAACCATAAACCTTTTTAAACAAACTTAATTTTTCAAAACCTTTTTACAAACCCTAATCAAATTAGGTTTTAGGTTTTTTTGTTAATTTAATTAATCAATTTTTTAATTAAAAATTAATTAGACTTTTTAGGTTTATTCGATTAATCGTCAAAAAACCTTTTTCATCAAAAATAACCAAAAACATTTTTCGTTTTCCTTTCTTATTCTTAATTAGACTTTTTATTTAAAAATTAATTAGATTTTTTAGGTTTATTCGATTAATTATAGTTTTTTTTTACTTTCCGCTTTTATATTTTTGTAACTTCCCCGAAGCAATGTAATAGTCTAGGATTTATTTTCTTCCTTTACTTTCCGCATATTTACTGTTTTTTTATACTTGCTATATTATTTTTTAGTAATTAGGGCTTGTATGGAAAGAATAAAAATAAACGATATCTAACCCTAACTGCAAAGATAAATATAACTGAAAAACAACATCCCCGCACACTCGCATCTCTAGGGTAACCTCCCTTATTGTCTTTGGATTACGAAACAGTCATGTCCCTCGAACGTGGGGACGCTTTATCAAAGTCCCTTGATATAAAGATCATAATACCTCAATGACGCTTCAAAGTAGCCTTTCAGTAAATGATCTAGTTCCTTAGAGAAAATTGCTAAAGCATCCTTACAAGTTTCCTTTGATGACTGTATGATATCCCACGCCTGTCCCTTCACATCCAACGATAGGGCTTTCTACTAACAAATGGTATGGAAAATATAAGAACGACCTTGAGTAGGGTAGATGCTCCTAATCGCTTGCTCACAAAGCTTTTCAATAAAAATTTTTTTCACACAAACACTTTTCAATAAATATTTTTGAACAGACACTTTGTACGCATTCTAGAGGATCGATACGAGAATCATTACAAAGTTCAACTTTTCAAAATATTTTCAAACACACAACACAAAGCAATTTAAAAAAAAAAGTGAGTTAGCGATTAAGAGCCCGTAGATAACTACGGATGAAAATTGTGCTAACACCTTCCCTTTTCATAACCTACCCCCGAAACTCAAAATCTATCAAGGTCTTTCGTGTTATTTTAACCCTTTCCTTATTGGATAAAAGAAAAGTCAGTGGCGAATCTTTCTATCTGCAACATTTGCGATCAAACGCAAAACCAAGTCAGTTCTCCCACCGTATTACAATCACATGATTGGAATAGCATTGTAAATTGAGTATCATCAAGAGAAGTTTTGAATGGTTGTGTGCATAATGAAGGAACCCTAGACATGTGGCAAACTTAGGTTTTTGCATCCTGAGGAGTGGGACTGGAAAGAATTGAGAGGTGTTGACCTTAATGGAGACCTTCACAGCAGTCTGTATGTCGTGACTATAGGATACAAGTGGATATCATTATACGACACTGGGTAGTTCACTTAAGTACATGTCCTCAGAGTTGGACCCACCATGTTAGTGCTACCAGAAAAGTATAGTGCCACAATATTTCTATTGTTCACGAGATGCTTAATTTATCCTTTTCAGTCTTACGTGGGATTTTAATGGTCCTGGTCTCAATGTATAATTCTAATTATATACTCGTAAGCAACATATTTTAATTCTTGTAAGGTATAGTAGGACGATTATTGAAAAATAGTCCACACTTGAAAATTGAGTACTAATTATGCAGGAGACAGTGGGATAGATCATATTCTAATATTGTGTTTATGGGAAAACCATATGTGGCCGTCACCGCATGAATAACATCAGGTTTATACATTATGGATGTTTCTTTCGTTTTGACAAGGTATTAGTGAATCCATATATGTAATTGCCCGAGATAGAACTTATGGGTGATTATCGTATCCTGGCCATCATATTGTGTGGTTATTCTTTAATGTTTGGTGACCAGTGCCAGAGTTAATGAAAAATGTCTTAGGTTGGTTCAACTTTAGATGTCTCTAGAGGAAGTATCTATGGACCCTTGAGAGTGGGAGAAAGTTTACTCTCAAAAGAGCTTAGCGTGATAGGTTTTGAAGTGTCAAGGATTTCCAAAGAGGGTCTTTTAAGGCATAGAGTGTAAGTCGTTGCATTATGGGGATACTCAAAATGTCAGAAGCTTTATCTTGTAACGTACACTCAGAGAGGTCAGTATAGTGGTAGACATAAGAGCATAAAGTATTGGATGACTGTGTGAATGGGTATGGACATTGAAGGGATGACATGTCATTGAAGTCCTCAACAAATTAGAAGAAGTTTCGTAACCTTACGAGGATGAGGCCGTATGATTGATGAGGATCTATGCAAAAGGTTGGGCCGGTATAAATCCTCAATCTATCAAAGATCCACCATAATATAGAGCATTGTTGGGCCGGTATAAAAGGGACATTGTGGTTGATGTGTAATCAGATGTTTCATGGGATAATTTATGAGCTTGTAAATTAAGAGGATTAGATGTAGTGTCGTGACCATTTGAGATGCTAAAGGTAAGTAAATGCTTATCTTGATGTAGTCTTATTGTGATTATGCCTTGTACACTTAGTGATCATGTATGTAAATTGGGTGGCATGTACAGGCTATCACAATAACATATTCTTCACCATCAAGACTGCATATGGGGTTATTGACTACCAAGGCAGTTCTTTAAAGAGATCATACAATTGTGTGGTGTTCAGTGCCAACTGTTCCAACCAAGACCTGAATAGGGATCGGAGATGGGAAACTTTTACCACACATTGAAAACGAACTTGGAACAAATCATCTCAGTCATCGGAGACTCTGTAGTCAAGACCAAAGGACTTAACAAGCATCGATAAAACCCCATACGGGTTACGTGTGAAAATGAATATGGTAAATCATTGTTGAGATGGAAGCTATTGATGAGAAATATCTTGTATTAGTCTAAAGAATCCAGAGGAAAGAAGTGAGGGTCAATGATGTACGTCTAAACAAGAGGTAGCATGCTAGACGAAGTTTAAAGATGATAAGTATCCAAATAGAGTAGAATCATGTGATTTATGAATCTACATAGGCTCAATGCGAGGGAGTAAGAGTTGAAGACCTCAGAAGGATCTGTCCCCAAGCATATCAGAATGGCACATCAGAAGAGGTGCGACTATGTAAGAACGAAGGTACTAGTAAGGAGGCACTAGAAATCAAGCATATCAGGGAGTTGTGTGATTGGCGAAGAGTTTCATCCAAGCATAATCAAGTGTTATCCAAGAATGAGGATGTAAGAAAGGTTTCACCCTCTAGCTAGATGAAATTCGAGGAAGAATTTCAATTTAGGGGGGTGTAACACCCCTACCTTCTAACATCAATTAATAATAATAATAACAATAATGATAATAATAATAATAATAAAGGGGTTTTAGAGTGATTAATTGTGTGTTAGGAATGCTAATTATCCTATCTAACCAAAGTGGAAAGGTTGTGTCGAAGGTTAAGTTGCGAGGGAAAAATGGTCTTTGACCATTTATCTATTTAAGCCAAGAGGACCACACTTCTTATGATTTTCCTTCCCACTCTTTCACTCTCTAAATCATATTTTACTTAAGCCTTGGAGGAAGAGGGAGAGAGAGTCACGAGAATTGGGATGAAAAGGGAGGCTTGATCTTAAGTTCATCACCTTGCATGTGGAGATCAAGAAGAAGTGTCATAATATTCATCATCTACAAGATTAAACATCATCATCCCACCTTATTCTAGCCAAAAAATCAGAATTCCTATGAGGTGAGTCCTTAGATAGGACCTTGGGGATTTAGAGAATTCTAGGGTTTTGATCAATGGGATTGTGGTTGTTATTCCTTGCATGTATGACGGTTTCATGATCATAAATTGCATATGATGAACTTAACATGAAACGTATACCCACTATATGAGGCATGGTTGCATGTGTTTGATATCATTGTTGCACATACATAATCTATTTGTGACTGTGTTAGCTGTGAATTGTACATTTATTACTGATCATACATGGAAAATTCTGATTAGGATATATACCATTTTGATCATCATGAGCCACGTGAATTATTGTGAGAAAGATTACCATGAAAGTGACTTAGATGTTAATGCATGTGTGATCCATTTTTTCTTAACATGTTAGTACCATTAGGATTTGAATGTATCTGTTTCCCTTGGAATTAGATTGATAAAATCTTGAAGAGCATGTAAAAATATGGAATTTCACTGGTTTGATTCGAATCAAAGAAGTTCTTATTCGAATTAGAAGCCTTCTAGTTGTCCCCTGGTTGATTTGATTCAAATAATAGAATTACATTGGGAGCTCTGATTCAAATCATAGCCTTCTAGTTAGCCCCTGATTGATTTGATTTGAATCATACATAGCTTACACATGATTCAAATCACAAAGGCAAATTTTGTTCAAAACATTGTTTTCGTCATAACTCGAGTTCTGTAACTCGAAATGAGACATGGTCGAATGAATTAGGAAGCTATTACAATGCTCTATCTTGTGAAGAATTACTATCATGCTTATATGATAGTTTTTTATATGTGATAAGAACATGTTTGATTGCATGTTGGAGGTTAAGATTAAAATGCTTCAAAAATATGTAAATGTGATGTTATTCTATTGTGTTAATTTTGTGCATTGATGTCAGGATAATGCCATGTGTTGTATCCAAAAATTTTCCCTCTCATTTATCAAGTAATTTCTCACAAGATCTCATTTGGTTCAAGACTGCACTAGGGTTGATCAACTCAAGACACCTCCTCAAGCACTAATGACTGAAAATTAGGGTTTGAGATTGCACAAGGATAATTGAATTATTAATGCCCCATATTACTTTTATGGATCATTATGGACCCTCAAGATTGTTCATGTCAAATTTCAAGTCTTGAATCCCATTTTTACCCAATCAATTGATCAGTTGACCTAAAAATTAGCTGTATTAGGGAAAAAGTCAACTATGGTCAATTTATAGTCAAACTTCATAATTTTTGATCCATATCAACATCATGAACTCACATATGTAATTTGATCAAGTTTGGATCACAATTCCTCAAGAAATTTGATCAGATCATCAAAAGGTCAAAATGGTCAAAATTAGTGTTTTGACTGAGGAAAGGCAATCTCTAATTTTTGACCTAGAAAATGATTGACTGGTTAAAATTATGATCTCAAGGACTCAAATGCATCATTTTGACCTATTGACATGGCTCAAAATATTCCTCAAGTCCAATTGGTTGACAGATGAGTTTTCAGTCAACTGATCAAAAATCAATTGTACACTGAAAAGTCAAACTTTGACTTTTTGGTCAAAATCAAGTGTCAAGGATCACAATTCATCAAAACATGTCAAAATATGAAACTTGTTCATCGAGAAATCAAAAAGTCAAGATTTCATTTTGAAAAGTTAAAATTTCTAAACTTAGAAAATTTTCTAAGTGTTGAAAATTTCATATTTTTTCACAACTTTGAGCCAATTTTTCACCATGATGAAAGATGATTAAAAGGAAACTTTCAACATAAAAGTTGTAGATCTCAATGATATTAAAACATTTCTGAATACAACTTCTCCTAGAAATGCATGGATTTCAAGTTATGATTTTGTGAATACATGTTCATGAAACTTGGAAACTTAGTGAAATTTTGCCATAATTTAGGCAGGATTTTGACCTAACTTCATGGCAATTTTTCACATAGTTCCAAGGGGAATTTTCAAAAGTTACCAACATAGAGGTTGTAGAGGATGTTACAAGATTTCCAAAATATAAAAGAACTCATTGAGATCATGTTTGAGCAAGGAGAATCGAAGGCATGAAGTTGGCATTTCATTTTTGAATTATAGGTCATTTCCATGATGAACAAGAATTCAAATCCAAGCCTAGACTGCATAATCTTTGTTTTGCAGGCCTCAAACTTGTTTTTCACTCCATAATTAAATGCCTATACAGCTGTTATAAGCTTCAATCTAAGCATTCAATGCATGGTCCATGCTTAATTCCATTTTAGGAAGAAAGTAACCATTCCATTCTAGTAAAGTTCCTTTAACCATAAAATCAGCTTTGCCTTGAGCATTAAACCTGTCCTTTTTGCACAAGCATTCCCTACAAAATTCGAACAAGTATGTTTAAAGGTTACAGCCACCCTACAAGCTTTGTACTTCACATTGAAACAAGATGTTTCAAGCTTCCTTCCAAAAAAAGAAAAATCCCATAACTTGTACTTGTGTGATTCTGACCCTCTCAAGCCTCAAAACCTTTTGCATATAGTTATACAAATTGTTTACAAGCAAGGACACGAATACACAAGCTCTCTAACTCACCCAAACTCAGAACTGCATCTCAGGCCTTCATTGTTGCATATTCAGGCCAGAAATCCCAAAAATAAAAAACTACTCGTGCGTTTCTTGGCCTTTTGCATCCAAAATCTTCCAAACATCATACATAAGCCATCCCTATTCCTGTTACACGACTGTAACACCATTTTCACCCACTTCCAAGTTAAAAAACTGAGCATCACAGTTGGACTTCTCTAGACCGTTCCAGCCACCTTCAGTTCAAGCCATCCATTGCATTAGCTTCCTAGAGGTCCAAGGAAGCTAACCTGATCATCACCATCACTTGAATCAAGCTCAAACTCATTTCACGATTTCAGTTTTTGAGGTATTTTTCTTGAACTTCTATCTCATTATTTAGGCATTGTTAGGCTTGCATTTGTGAAGATAGAATGTAGGTATCAATGCCCTGAAACTATACATGTCCATAGATTTCATTTATGTTGCTTGAGCATGGAGAATTTTGAGTTTGAATTTACTGAAACATTTAGGTCAGAATTTGGTACTTTCATAAATTCATCCTTATCTTTGAATGTTAGCTTAAATTAGTTACATGGTTGGATTCGTGGTGGAAAAATGCACAAGTTTCATGTTTACATTTTTGAAAATGGTTGAGGAATGAACAAGTTACAGATCCTTTGGCTGGAGATTGAAAATGAAGTACAGTCAGGGTAAGTCATGTATCATATATTTATTGTTTTGTTTAAGTTAACAGATGTATCACCATCCCAGTGGTTAAAGCGCGCGCCTGTAACCTGAGGGACCTGGGTTCGAGCCCCAGTGGTACCCTTTTGCTTGTTTTTTTTCATATTTTCACCTTCTTTTGATTTTTTTGCAGCGTTGGGCCTCCAACTTGGGCCTGGCTATCTTTTTCTTCTTCTTTTACTAAGCCCTGACAATGTTCAGCACCCCCTGACCCATTATTTCTTTATTCCATTTTCATTTTTATTTTAGTTTATTTTACTTTCATGTTTTCTTGTTATTATTTTTATTACTAATAATATTTTTTTTATATAAATAGAAAAATCCAGAAATATTTATTTTATTATTTTTACACTCATATTTTATTTTTCTTTATAAAAACTAAAAAGAATAAAAACATTTTCTTTTAACAAATTAATTTCTTTTTGTGAATTAATATTTAGACTTAGGATTAATTATTACATTATTTTCTTTTCTTAATTAAAATTAATTTAGAACTTAGATTTATTTTAATTAATTAATTTTCCTAATATTTTTTAATTTAAAACCTTTTCATGAAAAACCCTAAAAAATCATTTTTAACTTATTTTTTTTGTTAATTAATTTAGGTTTTATTTTTAGATAATTTTAATTAATCATTTTTTAATTAGGTGAAGATTAGAATCTTTCATAGAAATCCAAATAAAAATCATTTCTTTTCCCATTTTGCATTCTTGCGTTTTATTTTCAATTTTGTATATTTAATTCAATATGGTTGTAATAGTTAATTAGATTTAATTTTATTGCAAAATCCCTATTTGTAAATTTTTATACCCCTTACCCTAATGATGTAATAGCTTAGTATTTTTATTTTTCTGCAATTTAATGCTTTATATATAAATGCTAGTAAATTAGGGTTTGTATGGAAAGATTAAAATCAACAAGTTAGAAAACCCTAAATCAAGACAAAACAATGCATGTAAATCAACACATTTGCACACTTACAGCCTTAGGGTAAATCCACTTTGTTGCCTTATGAAAAATGACCATGTTATGCATGTGGAGTATCTTAGCAAAAACAATCAAAAAATACAAGATCATAGTCCCTCGATGACGCTATCAAAGTTTCCTTTCAAAATGATCTCAGTCCCTCAAAGAGAACTGCTAATATATTTCACAACATTGCTATCATGGCTATATGATGACCCACGCCCGTACCTTTACATCCAAAGATAGGGCTTCTTACCAAATCAATGTTAAAATAGAAATATCAAAGGAAAGGAAGAAATGAACGAAGACTTTTGAGTAGGTAGATTGTTCCTAGTTGCTTGCTCATTTTCAAATCAAACGCCCTTTCTTATTTTCAAAAAACAAACACCAAACATTTTCAAAAAAACACTTTAAATAACACTTTCAAAAACATTTTCCAAAACTTGAAACATTTTGAAAGGATCAACACTTTGTATACGTTCTTACGAACGAGAACTATTACAAATTTTGCCTAAACGATGGCGCCCTTTTCAAAATACTTTCAAAAACCACACAAAGCATATTTTCAAACAAAAGTAAGTGATCTAGCAAGCAACTAAGAGCCCATAGATAACTATGGATAAAAAGGGTGCTAATACCTTCCCTTTTCATAATCTACCACCCGAACTTAAGAAACAATCTCAAAGGTCTTTCTTGTTCTTTTCAGCCTTTCCTTTTGGATAAAGGAAAAGTCGGTGGCGACTCTTGCTAATCGCAACATTTGTGATAAAACGCAAAACATCCCAAGTCAGTCCCCCACCATATCACACCATGGTAGTTTGACCTCGTTGTATGCATAATACTTGCCTTATTGATGTGTGGTATGTGTACATGATGGTGTTTTATGTTTTCCTCCCATAATGAGGGCAGTTGGTGTAGAACTAATTTCTACCTTTCTTAGTAGAAAACCCTAATCGAAAGGAGTAAGTCAAGTACTAACTGAATAGTTAGATTCATTGATTAGAAAGAATCAATAACTCATAGGGTAAGTATAAAATATGTTAAATAATGAATCAATAACTCATTTGGGACCTTTGGAGTTCACACATCTTGATAAAAATGGAAACCCTAGTTTGAGATTCATTGCTTTAGGAGAGAGTTTGTCTGGTTAACTCTTGGGCATCCTTGAGCATGTGTTGAGTAAAATGAGAGGGAAAATTTTGGGGTACAACATAATCAAAATAGAAAAATCACCAAATGCGACCTCGAGTTATCTAACCAAAATTTGAGTCCAAACAACAAAAGAAAGAATTAAAAATATTACTATTAATTACTATACTATAAACCCTTCAGTGAAGTGGGAAAAAGGAGAGCCAAGCGAAAAATTAAAAAGAATTCACTGGCTCTACATAGCAGGGCATGCTAAGCACAGTCAAGTGCGCTAAGCGCGCTACACCAGAATAGAAAAAACCAGTCCAGCAGACAGCAGTGCAGCCTCCACATTCACCTACAGAATCTCAACTACACATGTACAATATTTACAACCGACAACAAACCTCAAGCTAAACATGACAAGCTTACTGAAAAACACAAATTAACATAACAAAACAAACGGGTGAAAGTGAATTAAACAAGTTCACCATACAACATAAATAAACATAAACGTGCTTGTTTTACGTCGTAAGCTCGATGCTTTTATTGTGTGACCTAGTAAACTCCTTTGTTCATGACATGATATTGTCACACCGTGCAAAACTAAAGAAAGTGTCCTAAAAAGCACACAACAAACATTACAGAAATGAGATAAATCACAATAATACATGAAAACAGAGAAAAACATATATATGCACAAGTATGGAAAGTAAACACAAAACATGTACAAGTAAAAATAGATAAGTTTATGTACACATTCTTTACTACATATACATTAATTACAAAACTTGAAAACAAAGAAACTATCATAATGTGAAATAATAAACACCAATCCCCGACAATGACGCCATTTTCCTGAAGCGGTAAAATGGCAAGCAAAAAGTAAAGTATTATTTTTACCAGGTGATATTTAGGTTAATTGTATCATGTCCACATAGATTGGTGTATTGAAATTCCATTCGATAGATCTCTTGTTAATGAATTTGGGGTAAATGGGTTGAAAGGAAAGTATCAACAGAAGATTAATGTATAAAAAGGAAAAAGGAATAACTTATCAAGCATGTATATATACTACTTCTCACACACTTAAACCTATCGAAATGTTATAATAAACCTACAATATTCATTAATGTTATCACATGTCAAACACAACACCCACTGTATCACCTCGGCGGCGATCTCTCAACCAACCTTAAAAACATAGAAGTCAACCGTGCTCGCTTGCATCAATGATCTCTCAGAGCGACACAAACAACACAGAGACATTAATCACATACACCCTAAGTGAATGTCATCTCTAAATCAATCTATAGAATCCAGAAACTAACAAATAATTATCCTAGATAAGAATCCAAGAAGTATATGTCTATAGCAACTTAAATCCCTAGCAAAGAGTAAACATCAAGGATAACAATTAACAAAGATTTGTAAAGCAAGTTTTATACAACGCCATGGGCGAAAAATATACATGAGTTCAAAGTAAATATACATACAAAATATAAATACAAAACCCAACAAAATAGAAATACATACAGAAGAGAAGAGATAAACCATAAATATTCCAGTTTGTGTGTGTCGGTCAATGAGAAATCCATCTCCAATCATCCATAAGCAAAGCACTAGTGTTGTTTTCTAAGCTAATCTATTGAAAATAAGGTTGATGTAATTTGGGAACAAAAACACCCTAAAAACCATATAAAAAAATTAAATGAAAATGAAGTTATAAAAAAAATCTCAATAGACCGTGCTAAGCGGGCTACGCGATATTTACACATTAAAACGCCTAAACTGCACTAAGCGCGCCATTCGTGCTAAGGGGCTCAAAAAATAAGCTTATGACAAAAAATCAAAATGCAAGTAGCGTACTATAAAATGCACTGAGGGCACTCGCGCTAAGCAGCCTTTTGCGTGTAAAGCGTGCTCTCCTGGGCAAAACTTCTTAAAACTGGTCTTTTATTCCAAAAACACGCATCTGGGGCCATGTATTCGACACCTTATTCCTTCATGCTCCAAAATGCAACAAATACCTACAAAATGAATGGAAAAACATAAAATGGTACACTATGTACACAAAAAAAATACAAAATAATTGTATTTACACAAAAGTTAGGTTTATTCAACCGATATTAACAACAAAGATTCGATAAGTGCAACAAAAACTATATGCAAAAATAGATACAATTTGAACTTATCAGAAGATTGTACATTGTTATTATACCCCAATTTTCGCCCCTAAGATCTCTCATCATCTCATATCATCATAATACATCAAGACCACACATTAAGGTTGGTTCTCTCTTTCTACTTTATCTTCTCTTCAAGTTTGCTCTTGAGGGATCACCAAGCACCTTGAATTGTGCACCTTATACATGTGTTTTCTTAATTAACATCAAAATATGTATATATATATATATATATATATATATATATATATATATATATATATATATATATATATATATATATGTTTCTTTGAATATTCATATTGTAGGTGATAATAATTGTATTCGTTTCACCATCTAACCTAGGGTTTGAGTGACGGTTCTCAATGAAATGATTCTCTAATGGATTTCAAGAGATCAAGCTTCAAGGCTATGTCTATGATATCAAATATTTATGGTTCAAAAAACTCCCTCACTTTTATTTAGGTCAAATTTCTTCAAAGTTGGTGGTGGCATTCAGGTAGTAATTGGCATCAATTCTTCTAACTAAAATTACTGGAATGGTCTATGATGTTCACTAATGCTTGTTGATGGTTTAATTTTAATCAATTGAGATATTTTATGCATTTGTTTCTGATTTCAAAAAATTTCAAAACTCTATGGTTTTTCTCAAATCGACAGAGCTACAAGTTAAATAAATTTTTCTCGAGGGTACCATTGATATCGTCTATAAGAGACGAAGCGAATGGCACAAGTCTGAGCTCCTGATTTTACAGAGTGTGAGACCTACAAATTCACGCGTGGCTGGAGATTGAAGATGACCAACATGTCATCTCTCAACCAATGACATCATGCCACACATTTTTTCAAATCTGTTTTTTAATTAATGATCCAGTGGTTTATTCACTAATGTCCATATCATGCACAACGTACCAAATCCCTTGAATTTGATTATTAATGTGTTTTGACATTGATCAAATGGTCTACATCCTTTTGGCTTTATTTTTATTTTTTGATTTTATATTTTAATTGTTTTAAACTTCAAAAATTCCTGAATAATTCATTTCAAGTTCTAAAAATGTGAAACCATTATCAAAAATACTTTTGATTTTTCTCTTTCTATTTTCTATTTTCTATTTTTTCACAATTTTACTTTGTGATTTGATACTTTTTATGATTTTTCACTTTATTTAACTTCTTTTAAATGTTTAAAAATACTTTTTTTTGATTTTTAAATTCTAGAAAAATTATGGAAGGATCCAATGACCTCTTGAAAAATATTGGTGACTTCATTTTATTTTTATTTTTTATTTTATTATTTTTCATAAATTTTTGTTTATTTTTCTTATTTATTTAAATTTTAAAAATAGTTTCTGACTTTAAAAAATTCTAAAATTTTTTGTCAACACTTATTGACTCATTGAGTGGATAGTTCACAGTTATCTATTGAACGATGTTGTTATCCATTTGCTTTTTTCCTCATTTATTGAGTTGATGATAATTTATCTCCTCTTTGGGCTTTACCCCAGTAGAGTTGAGTTTTCTTTTCCTCGAGTAGAGTTGATTTTCCTCCATTGAACTTGAGTTTCTTTCCCCAGTCGAGCTGGTAACCCTTTCTTAATGGTTACCTTCTTGATAGTTTGTTGCTTGCATTGTTAAGAATTTCCGTTGAGGAAACCTTACTATACATTTGGATTCTTTTATCGTGGTTTTGGCTTTACACGTTTATATCCATCCTTAGAGTCGTGTTGTTCCCCAGTGATATATTTTCTGGTCAAACTCCCTTTTTGGTCCATTGGTTTTATTTTCTACTTCCCCAGTGGTGTTCTGTGTAACCTTTGGAGTTGATCGTATGCATTCATAATCGCAAACATTACATGGTATCTTAGGGCCAAAAATATGGTTTGTTTTGTATTTAAGTATCTTCAATCGCATCAAGGAGAAGATTTTAACCTTCGTATCTTCGTATAAAAGACGCTTAAATAAGGGCAGCTGTTATACCTCAAGTTTTCCCCCTAAGATCTCTCATCATCTCATATTATCACAATACATCAAGATCACACATTAGGGTTGGTTCTCTCTTTCTAATTTATCCTATCTTCAAGTTTTCTCTTGAGGGATCACCAAGAACCTTGAATTGCGCATCTTGTACACATGTTCTTTTAACTAACATCAAGATATGTATGTATGTTTCTTTGAATGTTCACATTGTAGGTGATCACAATTGCATTCATCTCACCATCTAACCTAGGGTTTGAGGGATGATTCTCAATCAAATGGTTCTCTAATGGATTGCAAGAGATCAAGATTCAAGGCTATGTCTATGATATCAAATATTTGTGGTTCAAAGAACTCCCTCACTTTTATTTAGGTCAAATTTTCCTCAAAGTTGGTGGTGGCATTGATCAAAAAAATTCATAGGTTCATGTGTTTATTTCTACGCCTTCTCAGACAAGCTTCATTGAGACTTAAGCTCCATATTTGAATTTTATTCAAAATAACATCATTTCAAGGCCTATTATGATTCATCATGCTTTATTTTTCTAATAAAGATCAAAATATTCAAGGTTGATTCAACAAGTTTGACCTAATTGAGCAAGTGCTTGATTCAATGATCACAAGTGAATAACTCTCTCAATTTTCAAAAAATTGAGTTGATTCTTTTTTCTATGGACTCTTATCAACTTCTACAACAACTTCTCTTCACATGACAAGATCCAATTATACAAGGAAAATCATCAAAAGTTGAAAGGGGGTTTCAAGTCATTTTGACACCCTCTGAGCTAGGGTTTGTTGACTTCCAAGGACCATCCATATCTTGCTCATTTTTTGAGGTCTTTGAGTGACTTAAAAGCCATTATTCTCTTTAAAGGATCTTTAACAAGTTTTCTTTAGGGATTTATGGCTAGTTTTGAATGAAAGATCACTAATGATTGAGAAAGATTGCAAGTCTCCTTGAAAAGCCTTTGAATTTTAGGGTTTGACTTTAAATGATCATAACTTGGTCAATTTTTATCTCCTTGAGCCTTTTCTTTTTCCACAACAATCTTAAAGATGTCTAATACAACTTTTTTCAATGTTTAAGACTTAAAAATGCTTGGAAATTGCTTGAAGAATTGAAAAGATTATAGGTCTTTTATGAATTTATCCAAATTTGTTATCATCTTTGAAAGACCACAACTCTTTAAATTTTTATGATTTTTGAGTGATCTCAATTCCACTATTCAATTCAAGAGGTCCACTTCATGTCATCTTCAGATATCAAGATCAAATTTTGTGTGGAAGGTCATGAAATTTTGAAGGACATTATAGGTCATTTTTTAGTCCTATACTCACAAATTTTTCTAAGTATAAAATCCGTGTGTTTTTCACAAATTCAAATGGACAGAAATTTTAAATCAAGCATCCAAATGATGTATTTCTTGGCACATTGTAAAGATTGTGACACTATCTTTCAAATGCTTCAAGAATTATGCCATAAAGCCTCTTGAGTTGTGTGCACAATGGATTCAAAGTCGGCACATTCAAACTGATTTTGAAAAAATAGTCAGATTGCAAATTTGTTAATGTGGCTTCTGATCACAAAATTGTTGCATGTTTTTACATCTAATCATGCTTAGCAACCTTCCAGAAGTGACTATCACCTTGAAACACAAGATTTAGTTGAGTTTTTATGAGTTATAAGTCACATTTTTTTCATGATCAGGGTGCACAGATTTTACTTGATTGCTTATCATTCACCCTCTCTCATCATTGCATCACATTCTCCTATAAATAGGGACCTCCTCTACTTCATTTGGAAAGCTTTAGAGAGCCAAAGATCCTCTACTGATCTTCCTCCATACCTCTCAATTCTGCAACATCGAATTTGGTTTTAAAGCATTTTTCAATCCAATTTCTTTATTGATTCTTCATCATTGAACTTCACTGAAGCTAACAGAAAAAGGCCCAAGCCTTGAGGTGTCCTAAATCATGATAGCCAAGTCAAGTTTCATAGCAATTTTTTCATACTTTGTTCAGGTAGTAATTAACATCAATTCTTCTAACTCAAATTATTGGAATGGTCTATGATGTTCACTAATTCTTATTGATGGTTTAATTTTGATAAAATTGATTCTTTTGATGCATCTATTTTCGATTTCAAAATTTTTCAAAACTCTCTGGTTTTTCTCAAATCGACTGACACCGGCATGAGCTCCTAATTTTATAGAGTGTGAGACCTGCAAATTCGTGTGTGGTTGTAGGTTGAAGATGACCAGCGTGTCATCTCTCAACCAATGACATCATGCCACACATTTTTTTTCAAATTTGTTTTTTAATTAATAATCCGGTAGTTTATTCACTAATGTCCATATCATGCACAACACGCCAGATCCCTTCGATTTAATTACTAACACGTTTTGACACTGATCCAATGATCTACATCTTTTGGCTTTATTTTTATTTTCTGATTTTATATTTTAATTGTTTTAAACTTCAAAAATTCATAAAAAATTCATTTCAACTTCTAAAAATGTCAAAAAATATCAAAAATACTTTTGATTTTTCTCTTTTTGATATCTATTTTTTCAAAATTTTATTTTGTGATTTGATATATTTATGATTTTTCACTTTATTTAACTCGTTTTAATTGTTTAAAAGTATTTTTATTTTATTTTTAAATTCTGGAAAAATTATGGAAGGATCTATTTTTATTTTTGATTTTAATATTTTTCATAAATTTTTGTTTATTTTGCTTATTTATTTAAATTTTAAAAATAGTTTCTGACTTAAAAAAAATCTGAAATTTTTTGTCAACACTTATTGACTCTTGTTTGACCTCTGATTTTTTTAAAGGATTTTTATGTGGTGTTTTAATACATTTTGTGTATTTTACCAATTATTTCCCTTTTATTAGTCATCTAAATATTGTTTTATTAAATATTATTTTATTGTTTTTGTTTAGTCCTGATTTGAGTGTTATTTTAGGACAAGTTCCGCAGCCTCATTGGATCTTGGGTGTTGATAGGTTGAAAAACCAAATCCACCAAGATGAATGATGTTGATGATATTTGAAACCCTAATTTCATCTGATACATCCCGTCCCTCCTCATCTTATCCCTTTATTGTTTTTACTTGTGCTACATAATTTTTGAGAATGATCTACATATCATTTCTCTAACATGTTGGTACATAGATTGCTATTGGCCGGCCTAAATATAGGTGTGACTTCTATGTTTGCAAAAATTATCCTGATTTATCCTGATATTTAAAACCCTAATTTCATCTGATACATCCCCTCCCTCTTCATCTTATCCACTTACGATAGCTTAACATACCGCTAAATTTGTCCTGATTCAAAAAATGATCATTCATGGCCCAAACCTATGTTTGCAAGCCCAAGTACGTTTAATTTGAAAACTTTGATCCAATAACTTTGAATTTCATTGTTAGGAGACTTTGATTTTATTAATCCTCTAATGAACTTTGGTCTAAGTGAATCATTTGAACATCGTTGATTATATGTGGTTGCCTTGAGTATTTTAAATGAATGATATACTTGACAAAAATCAAGTGAGACTTGTTATTGAGAAGCTTTGCTTTTATTAATCTTCTAATTAGTTCTTAAATGCAAGCTCCAAGATGGTCATTCAACTAACTTCTAACTTCTAATTTACTAACAATTAACTTTACATTATGCCTTTACTTCATGCCTTTACTTTATGCCTTTATTTTATGCCTTTATTTTTCTATACCGTTTATTTTAGAATTTACATTCCATGTCATTTTTCTTTTGCTCACTTGAGCATTTATCTTTATGCCTTTTTTCTTTGCTCATTTGAGCATTTATCTTTATGTAATTTTATCTTTGCTCATTTGAGTTTTATTTTCTTTTGAAAACACTTAATAACTAACTTGAAGAATAAAATACATTAAAGTTACTTGAACTATCTGGTTACTATCCTTGGCATTGTGGAGTTGTGGATCTCTCAGACTTAGGATTAGAAGCCTTGATACCCGAGACCTTATGGCTCTGTTGTTATTTTGTTTGAAGTTCATGGGGTTTACTCTAGGGCATTGGGTTGATTTTCTTTGTGTGTAGGTTATTCTTATTACATGCTTTGTCTGTGATTAAGAATTCCTTTGTATACAACCGTTACTCTGCCCAATTTTTGTGAAGACTTCATTCATCAGAAGCTCTGTATTTCTCAGAGGTTTAGTACTTTTGCTTGGTTGGTTTTAATCCAAAGGATGGGAATTATACATTGACTCCTTATGTCAAGTGTTGGCTTCTTGTTAGCTAGATCATTATTTTCCTTAGCTTTTACTTTATGCTTTAGGATAGTCCCTTAATCTCCTCCCATCTTCTTTAATTTCAAAAAATTTCTCCCTCCTTTTCAAAACTCTTCTTGCTTTCGAACTTGAACCGCTTTCATAATAAACCTGGACTTAGGTCCATGCATTTTAAAAATATTTTCTTGAATTAAACTTTAATCAATCTAACCATAATTTGACATATTTTTTAAGACTAAAACTCAATTAACCTCATTCAAACCATTTTGCCACTTTGTCTTTTTACTTTAAAACTTTTCTCAAAAGGTTAGACTCTTATCGATTCTTGTAGTGATGCGAGCTATTATACTTCTAAGATATGTAGTAAAGTGAGATATTTTCCACTTGGTTTTTGAGTGAGGCTTTGTTGATTTTAAAATCTAAGCTATATATCCTCCACTTTGAGATGATGCAAATTCTCATTTCTCATAATCGTGGGTAGTATGTATGTTTCCCATACAGATATGACGATGATGTCTCTTCTCTTAAAATTAACCAACATGTTAGTGTTTTAAATTTTTTGAAGTGAACTACGAGTACCCTGATCCCCTATTGCACGGAAGGTGATATGTAGGCACTAAAGGTTCTCAACTGCGGCACGTGAAAAAATTAAAAATAAAATACTTCTTTTCTCATCTCCACCATCTTATTTTGTATATACCTTTTATAGGAAAGATGCACAAATTCTCAAAGAGATTACTGCGGAGTACCGTAGATGTTTATGGTGCTAATACATTCCCTTTGCATAACCAACCCCCGTATCTCAATTTTCTCCCCCTCTTTTTTGGGTTTATTTTCTCTTTTCCCACTTCCTTTGGAAACAATAAAGCACGGTGGCGATTTTTTATTATTTTGATTTGTGCGAGTTAAGGCAATCTAATGGCTTAGTCTCAACATTTCTACCGCTACAATTGTCTTATTTTTTCATTGGCATTCCTTGTAGACATATATGTTGTATACATTCTGTTGTACCCCAATTTTTGCCCCTAAGATTCTTTCATCATACCATGTTGATTCAATCACAACAAGATCACATTAGGGCTTTTGGTTCTTCTCCCTATCTTTAGTTTTTCTCTTTGAAGAATCACCAAGCACCTTGACTTGTTTTCTTTTGTGATCATGGATATTTTGGCTTGATTTTATTTCTAATTGATAAAATTCAATGTTGGATGGTCTTACTTGTTAATAATGTAGATAAAGGCAACGCGGCTTAGCAATTTGATCCATGGGTTCATGAGTTTATTTCCATGCCCTAGTCAATAAAGCTTGAGAAGTTCAAACCTCACAATTGGAGTGGTTTTGGAAAAAATGGCATGGCAAGTTTTATTTTGGGTTCATCACATTTCAAAGTTATCAAATTGATTCAAAGGTACAAAGGGTTGATGGAAGAAGTTGTCATGATTGGACAAGGTCTTGATCCCATTGATCACAAGTGAATATTTCTATAAATTATAAAGATATGGAAGTGGTTTTAGTGGCTATTATTTCTCATTATCATGCTCAATAACTTATATTTACAAAGCAATAGTGTTGGTACAAGAAGGTTGTTCAAAATTGTCAAAGTTCCTCAAAGCATTTTCTTGATATAGGAGTTAGGGTTTTAAACTTCAAAGAAGTATATTTTGCTCATATTTTGGTATTTTTGAGTGATTCCAAAGACACCCTTCTCTTCAAAGGGTTATTAACAAATCACTTCAAAAGTTTCAAGGAGTTTTCATGTGGAAGAAACTTGATGATGAAGAAAGATTACAAGTCCTCTAGATGAACCCCCAATTTCCCATGTGTGACTTCAAATGATCATAACTTGGTCAATTTTTATCACCTTGAGCCCACTCTTTTTCCATAATGATCTTGAGGATGTGAAATTTATTCCTTCATTTATGTGCAAAGTGATAAAATGGATAGAAGATGCCTTAAGATGCAAAAGATTATAGGTCATTTCATGATTTTTTTGCCAACTTCAACAATTCATAACTCTCTCAATTTTTGGAGATTTTGAATGGTTCAAGTTTAAAAATGTCATTCAAGAGGTCTATTTCATGCCATCTTTGTTGGTCAAGAGAAAATTCCAAGTGGAAGGCCATGTTTGGATGCAAGACATTACAGGTCACTTTTGAAGAAAATTTGAAATATTTCTAAGTATGGAAAGTCAACCTTTTTCCCCCCAACATTTACTCAATGCAACTTTCAACTCAAGCATCCATTTGATTTCATTCTTTTTGCATTGCAAAGATTGTAACCTCATCTTTCTAAAGCATCAAGAATCGTGCCCTAAGACCCATTGAGTTGAAAATGCCATTATTTTGAAATTGGTAACTTGGAACTGAATTTCTCACCAAGTCAGAATTTTGAAATCCATAATGTGGCCTCTAATCATAACATTTATGCGCGTTTTTTATTTAAACTTGATTAACAAATTTTCCATAAATGTTTAGAACCTCAAAACACAAAGATTGGATGAGTTTTGGTGAAAATAAGATCACACTTCACTCGTGCATCAGGTTTGTACGAATTCCCTCCAAAATGCATCATTCACTCTTCCTTTTGATCCCATTTGCTTCTCCTATAAATACATGAACCATCCCATTCATTTTCTCAAGCTTGGATATCCAGAATCACCCTGCCAAACTTGCTCCATAACTCAATTTTCTGTAACTTCGTAATTAGTGTTCAAGCCTTTTTTAATCCAATATTTCTATCAATTCACCTACCTTGATCTTCCCTGAAGCTAACCATACAATTACCTTCAAGAATGGTGCCCTATATTGCTCCATAGAAGTCCAGTTTCAGAGCTCTGCAACTCAACTTCAATAGGTATATTTCTCGATCAATTATTCAAAACTTTGATATCATTGTGATGCTCTCATTGCCCTGGTTCTAGTCACAACACTTGCTTTTATCTGGAAACACGTTTTGACCATGAAATTTCAAATCCCTTTTCAAAAATTTCCTTCCAAATTGCTTGAGTTACAATTTATATAAATTTGTCGCGAATGTGTGGTTGTCTTCGCCTTGAAGAGACGAAGAGAATGGAATATGTCCGAGCTTCTAATTTTACAGTTTGAGAGAACTGCAATTTACGTTGGCTGGAGGTTGAAGATGACCAACGTGTCATCTTCCAACCAATGAAGGCGCGCCACTTGTTTTTTTGAATTTCTGATTTAATAAGTGATCTAGTGTTTTATTCCCTAATGACCATGATATGCACAACACGCCAGATCCCTTGGATTTGATTACTAACGCGTTTTGACTCTCATCCATTGGTCCACATCTTTTTGGTTTTTATTTTATTTTCTGATTTTTATATTTAATTGTTTAAAACTTCAAAAAGTCATAGAAAATTCATTTCTAGTCCCAAAAATCTGAAAAAATAATGAAAAATATTTTTGATTATTATCTTTCTTATTTTTATTTTTCCACAATTTTATTATGCGTTTTGATATTTTTTATAAATTTTCACTTTATTTGTTTTGTTTTAAATGTTTAAAAATACTTTTATACATTTTTAAATTATGAAAAAATTATGGAATGATTCAATGATATTGTGACAAATATTGGTGACCTCATTTATTTTTTATTTCTGACTCTGTTATTTTTTATTTCTGACTTTGTTATTTTTTATCATTTTTGGTTTATTCTACTGATTTCTTTTAATTTTAAAAATAGTTTCTGACTTTAAAAAATTACCAAATATTTTATACAAACATTTGAGTCCTTTTCTGATTTTTCTTTGGTCTTACTTTTTATTTCTTGATTAATTTGAACATAGTTGATATTTCTCTCGTTTATTTCTATTTTAAAATATTTTAAAACTTTTTTTAATGTATATATTAAATGCAATATTATTCTGTGATTATTTTCTGGCTGATATTGGTTTGAATTTTTGATTATGAACTTTGTTAACATCATTGGATCCATGGTGTTGAGTCTAACTCCATCAAAATGGATGAATGATTTTAATAATAGTTTAATTAAAATTTAATTAAATGTGATTTGTATTCTTTCCCATCCCTCTTCATCTCATCCCTCTCTTATTGCACTAAGTGTTATTGGAGCATGATCTCTATATCATGTCTCAAAACAAATGGTGCATAGATTACTATTGACCGGCCTAAAAATAGGTGCAACTTCTATATAAGTCCACTTACAATTGCTTAACATAACACTAAATTTTATCCCGATTCGAATAAATGATCATTCGTGGCCTAAACCTAAGTTTGCAAGCCCAAGTATGTTAATTTGATCCCTTTGATCCAATAACTTTGAGATTCATTGTGTGGAGGCTTTGGTTCTACCAATCCTCTAATGGATCTACAATACTTTTGGTCAACGCGGATCACTTAAACATCGTTGATCATTAAATGGTACTTGTGAGGATTCCAAATGGATGATATACTTGACAAAAAGCAAATGCAACTTGTTGTGTAGATGCTTTGGTTCTACCAATCATCTAATGAGTTCCAAATGTAAGTTTCAAGATGGTCATCCAACTAACCACTAATTATTAATTTGTTTCATTTTATGCTTTTATTTGTTATGCTTTATGTACCATTTACTTTAAGCATTACATTTCATGTATTTGTATTTTTCTCACTTGAGAATTTATATTCTTGTTATCTTTGTTTTTCTCACTTGAGCCTTTATTTTCGTTTTCAAGACACCTAATAATCAACATGAACCCTAAAAAAGGCTTTAATGATACTTGGACTATTTGGTTACTATCCTTGGCATTATGGAGCATTGGAGTTCTTGGACTTAGGATTAGAAACCTTGGCCTATGTTGGAGACCTTGTGACCTTAATTGATATTTTGTCTGGATTTCTTGAGGTTTACCTCAAGACATTGGGTTGTTTGTTTATTTTGTGTGCAGGTTATTGTAATTACATTCTTTGTTTGTAATCGGGAATTCACTCGTATGCAGCCGTTACTCTACCCAATTTTTGTGAAGACTTAATACACTTGAAGTTTGGTTCTCTCAAGAGGTCTAGTATCTTTGCTTGTTTTGTTTCAATCCAAGGAATGTGAATTCTATCTTGACTCATAATTTCAAATATTGGCTTGTTGTTGGTTAGATGGTTCTTATCCCTAGCTTTTACCTTATACTTTATGATAGTCTCTTCTTCTTCTCTCATCTTCTTTAATTTCAAAAATCTTCTTCCTCCTTTTGAAAACTCTTCTTGTTTTTAAACTTGAACCACTTTTATAATAAAGTTGGACTCATGTCCATGTATTTTCAAAACATTTTCATAAATAAACTCTAATCAACTTAATAATACCTTAAAATTTTTTGTGAGAAGACTAAAAGTCAATCAACCTTATTTCAAACCTTTTTGCCACTTTGGCTTTTTTATTTAAAATTTCTCTCAAAAGATTAGACACTTGTCAATCTTTGTAGTGATGCAAACAACTATACTTCTACAATATGTAGTGAAGAGAGATATTTTCGACTTGGGTGTTGAGTGAGGAATTGTTGATTTTGAAATCCAAGCCATATCCTCCACTTTGCGATGATGCAAGTTCTCCTTTCTCATGATTGTGGGTAGTAAGTATGTTTTCCACACGGACAATGATGATGATGTCTTATCTCATATAATTAACCAACACACTTGTGTTTTACATTTTTTAAAAGGTGAACTACGTGTACCCTGATCCCTTATTGCACGAAATGTGGTACGTAGGCACTAAAGGTTCGCAACCGCGGAGGGTGCAAAAATCATAAAAATATATTTCTTTTCTCACCTCCACCATCTATTTTTCATACAACATTTTATAGCCAAAATATACATATTTTACAAAGAGGTTCTTGCGGAGTACCGTAGATGTTTAGGGGGCTAATACCTTCCCTTTGCATAGCTAACCCCCTTACCTCGAATCTTCCCCCCTCTTTTTGGGTTACTCGCTCGTTTCCCATTCCTTTGGAAACAATAAAGCGTGGTAGAGATTTTTATTTTTGATTTGTATAAGTCTAGTCAATCTAATGACTTAGTCTTAAACATTTCTACCGCTACAGGAAAAAATGGCGACTTCACTGGGGAAAGATTGACCTCTTGCTGGTCCATCCCTAAGTGGGTTAAACCTATCTTTTTTTTATATTTGTATATGTCCTATTGTTTGTTATATATTATATGTTGTATATCTATTTGTTTGGATTTTCCCAGTTTTCAGGGTGCTTGGTGATTACATATAAGTCCTATACTCGGACTTGGGAAAAATTTAAGATAGGAAGGACGGTATAGTCATGTTAACTTTGAGGGAGTAATCCCAAAAAAGGAGGCATGAGATCCCCCACTCAGTGGAGACCCTTTTGACTGTAGTGTCTTTTACCGAGTAATCGGGAAGACGTACTACTTTCGACCTGGGAGCCTGCCGAAGCTGAGGACCGTAGAATACCTAACCCATATTAGCCTTTTAGGTGTAGTGCGGAAGCTATAACATAGTAATCTGGAAATAGTTATCATGCGATACTACGCTCGGACGAGTTTTTCTTGAGAATGTTACTAATTACCGAGTCAATCGGGAAGTTGGTAATATCCGAAGGAAGGATGTAGACTCTAGGAACCTCTAGAACCTTGTTCGGCAGGTGATAACTTTTAGACCATACCTTATGGGTAGTACCTTTTACCTCATGCTCGTGACGTTGAACCTATGAACCCTATATGTGTGATCTTGTGTGTGATTGTTGCATCATGCATACATGCACTCATAAGCATCTTTTGAAGAAATTTTATTTCAAGGGACTTAAAAGTTGACCATTTGTGAATATCTCAAGTACTTTTTGACCATGGATTCCGGAAGAAGAAAGACCAGAAAATACAGTTTCAAGGATCCCAAAATAGATGAGTTGATCATTCTAATTCCTGAGATTGAGTGTTCTGCAGATTTTTGGAAGAAGTATGGATCCATCATTCCTCTCATGAAGCTTAGGATGAAAGGGGGGTATTCTCTCGACCTTGGTCCAGTTTTATGATCCGATGTATCATTGCTTTACTTTCCTCGACTATAAGTTGATTCCTACGCTGGAGGAGTATTCTTATCTGTTGGATTTACCTATTACCAATCGTGTTCCTTTCACCGGTTTGGAGGGTGAGCCAAAATCACATGAGATTGCTTCTTTGATTCATTTGGGGAAGTCTGAGGTTGAAGCCCATATGAGTACTAAAGGAGGGATTAGAGGATTACCAGCTCAATTCTTATTGGAGAAAGCTCGTTACTTTTCCAGGATGAAAAGTACAATCGCTTTTGAGGCCATCTTTGCTCTACTTGATTACGGGTTGTTCTTATTTCCTAATGTGGACATGTTTGTTGACGTTAATGCTATAAGGATATTCATGATTGGAAACCCAGTTCCTACATTGTTGGGAGATGCTTACTACTTTATTCATCTTCAGAATTCTTATCATGGGGGGATGATTATCTGTTGTACGTCTCTGTTATACCGGTGGTTTATCTCTCATATGCCTCAGTCTGATGCTCTTTGGGATATCAGGAAGGAACCCCGTTGGGCTCCTAAGATTATGGCACTTACTCACTCGGATATTGATCGGTATCATCGAGCTAACTTGGATGTAGAGATTGTCGATAGTTGTGGTTGTTTCCCCAAATGTACCACTTCTTGGTACAAAGTGAGGAATTAACTATAACCGTGTTCTTGCACGATGTCAGCTTGGTTATCCGATGAGGGATAAACCAAATAGTATTCATTTGAGTAGTTTCTTTCTGAAAGATGGAGAAGACCATAAGGAAGCTAGGGAGAAGATTGCAAAGGCCTGGCGTCACGTTCATAAGAAGAGTAGGAAAGATTTGGGACCAAGAGGGGCTGTTTCTTTGGAACCTTATCTTCAGTGGACCCAAACGAGAGCTATTCAGTTGAAGATGCCGTATTCCCGGGAAACACTTATGCTCGATTTGTTTGCAAAGAACACTCCTCCCTTATAGGATGATATAGAAGAACTACAACTTACTTTAGTCAGGATGCAACAAGAAAATGGTGCTTGGAAGAATAAGTGCCAAACTTTAGAGATTTCCTATAGAGCAGACTTGAAGGAGAAAGACGACTTGATTGAGATCCTTGAGAGTCGGGCTGTAGAGATGATGGAGAGGCAAGGGGATTTATTTTCTCCTGAGCCCCAGTCAGGTGCTAGTTGCTCACTTCCTGATTCAGGTGATTGGAAGGAGGTTGCCACCAGATATGCGGAAGAAAACCAGAAGTTGAAGGCTCAGATTACCAGGCTTACACAGAAGCGCCAACGTATAAAGTGATATCCATCAGCTTTGCTTCTTAGGGTTTTAGATTTTATTTTCATCTTGTACTTGGGATTGTTGAAACTTGTAGTGCATTTTGAAGTTATTATAATAAATTTTTTTCAGTATTTCAAATGTATTATTCCTTTGATATTTGCAATGTGTCCATAAATCTTTAAGTCCCATGAAATATTAATAATAAAAATTAATCATGTGCATTGCATACCATGCATCATATTGAACATATTTCTTGCATTTGTTATGCATATCCAGGTGTCTTACCAAGCTTCTTTACTTTGTTCAGCAAGTTGTCTCGCCACTACAACACTTGAGCTAATTTCAGAAGGAAGATGGACAACTTAGAATAAGAGAATTGCGAGCTGTGCGAGGAAGTTTCTTATTTGCAAGCCGGCATGTCCAATCTTATTGCTCGGATGGAATCTCTAGTGGATGCTCAGAATCAGCCACTGAGTGTTCAACCTCAACCAACAAGGGTTACTGCTAAAGCTCTGGTTGTTCCTGTGTCTGCTACTCCAACTGTTGTTCAGAATCGCGTGCCTCAAGGTTATCCATGGGGAATGCCAGAGAACTTTGTGCCTGGAATTTTCAATCTTGGTCCTCAAGAAGCTCCAGTTGTTCAGACTAATGTTACTCCCGCACCTCCTGTGGTGCATGTTGCTCCTATTGTACCTCCTTCGGTGAATATGGTTCCGTTTGTTAATGATGATATTTGTCACCCTTTTCCTCCACCAAGTAAAGACTTGGGTCTTTATGACAGAATGGATGACTTTCAAGAACAGTTTGACAAGATGTAGAGGGAGATGAAGGCCCTCAGGGGAAAGGAGTTATTCAGGCAGAATGTGAATGAATTATGCTTGGTCCTGAATGTTAAGATACTTGCAAATTTTAAGGTCCCAGAGTTTGAAAAGTACTAGGGAAACACTTACCCTCGCACTTATCTGGTGATGTATGTCAGAAGAATGTATACCCATACTGATGATCAACGTCTTCTGATTCACTTTTTTCAGGATAGTTTAACCTGCGCTAAAGTGGTATATGAGTTTGGACATCATCAACATCCATACTTTTAATGACTTGGGAGAAGCATTTATCAAACAATACAAATAAAACATGGACATGGCTCCTAACCGTGATCAACTCAGGGCCATGGTCCAGAAAGACAGGGAATCATTCAAAGAATATGCACAGAGATGGCATGAGGTAGCCGCCCAAGTGATTCCTCCCATGGAAGAGAAGGAGATGACTAAGATTTTCTTGAAAACACTGGGTGCTTTCTACTATGAGAGGATGGTAGCAAGTGCGCCAAGTGACTTCATTGAAATGGTAGGCATGGGTATCCGGTTAGAAGAGGTTGTAAGAGAGGGCCGTTTAACAAAGAGTGAAGGTTCTGGAAATACGAAAAAGCCATCATATGGGTTTACCAAAAATAAGGAAGGAGATATAAATACTATTATGCAAGAGAGGAGAGTTAATCCTCCTAGAAGAAGTTATCAGTGTCATCAGTAAGTCGCCTCAGTTACTCCAGTTGTTGGTGTAGCTCCAACCATCGTTGCTTATTAAAGACCATCCCAGTAGGGGAATCAAGGGTATAACTAGAGAAGGGAGAGATATGATCGTATTCCTATGAGTTATACAAAGTTACTTCCGACATTAATTTAGAAGAATTTGGTTCAAACCTGATCACCTCCTGTTGTACCATCACCATTACCTTGGTAGGCAGACCAAACATGTGTTTTTCATCAGGGAGCACCAGGGCATAATGTTGAGAACTACTATCCTTTGAAGACTGAGGTGCCGAAATTGGTGATGTCTGGTATTCTATCCTTCAAAGATGTGGGCCCTAATGTGAAATACAATCCTCTACCCAAGCATGGAGAAGAAAATGCTGTGAACATGGTGGCCGATTGTCTAGGAGACTTCCAGATTTTTGATATTAATCTGGTTAGAGGAGATTTGGTGAAAATGCATGCAAACCTCTGTGAATTTATCTACTATATGCATGACCATGCCGGTTGTGCTATTTGCAGTACAGACATACATGGTTGTGACAAGATAAAGGTTGATTTGCAGGAGATGATGGATATGGGACTCATCTACATAATCAGGCCTAGGGCAGAGTATGAAGAGGAAGTTAACATGGTTTCTGGATGTTCTGGAGAGTTCAGATTTTTGATGTGGAGTATATAAATGAGAACCTTGTGCAATTGCACGCTACTTTCTTCCACATGGTTGGTTAGGTGGAACATCAGTATGGATC
The DNA here is from genome assembly GCA_948472305.1 of Vicia faba. NCBI lineage: Eukaryota > Viridiplantae > Streptophyta > Magnoliopsida > Fabales > Fabaceae > Vicia > Vicia faba. The sequence continues at coordinate 775,935,711 of OX451741.1, read as the reverse complement.
TTTCCGAGTTTGCTGCCAGGACTCCCGAGGATGTTAAATTATGAGGAAAGGTGTTCAGTTGTTGTTGGATAATGGAACCATCAAGGTTACAGGTCAAAGGGATGATTAACATGAAGTTGATGTGATTGAGGTTTGTTTGGCTAAAGAAGAGTCAGATGATGAGTATGCCTCTGCAGATGAGTATTTCTCCACAGATGAGGATTTGTTTTCTAGAGATGACTCAATAATGACTGATTTTGTTGAAGAAGGGGTAAACGTTATTGTACCTTATTTTGGTGCACCTGCCCATTTTGAAGTCGAGTATCATAGCAAGCCAGCTATTACTCCATTGGTGATTAGTTTTCCAGGTCTTGTCCCCTATAAGTCAGATAAGGCAGTACCCTACAAATATAATGCTACAATTTTGGAGGATGGTATGGATGTTCCCATCCAGCCAATGCCTGATGTTGGAAATATTTCTGAGACTAGCAGAGTGACCCGCGGTGGTCGTGTATTTGCACTAGTTGTTCGAGGAGATGTTAGTATAGGAAAGAAAATTGTTGAAAATGTTGAACCCAAGAAGGCAATGGGTGAATCTAGTGGAGCTACACTAGAGAAAGAGGTGGATGATATTTTAAAGATAATCAAGATGAGAAACTACCAAATTATGGATCAGCTACTGCAGACTCCTTCAAAAATATCTATCTTGGCTTTATTTATGAACTCCTCTGCTCACAAGGAATCTTTGATGAGGGTATTAGACCAAGATTTTATGGAAAGTGACATGCCTATAGACCTATTCAGTAGTGTAGTAGGGAACATTACGTCATGTAATAACCTGAGTTTTTGCGACGATGAATTTCCAGATGAAGGAAGGAATCACAACTTGGCCCTCCACATCTCTATGAACTGCAAGAATGATTCACTATCCAATGTGCTGATTGATAATGGATCCTCTTTGAACGTTATAGCAAGGAGCACACTTATGAAGTTGAAATATCAAGGAACGCCCATGCGCCCAAGTGGCATTATTGTGAAAGAGTTTGATGGATCAAGGAAATCTGTTATTGGTGAGGTGGACTTGCCTGTTCATATAGGCCCACATTTGTTTCAGATTAGTTACCAGGTCATGGATATTATACCTGCTTATAGTTGCTTGCTGGGTCGACCGTGGATACATGAGGCAGGGGTTGTCACTTCGACTTTACACCAAAAGCTGAAGTTTGTACGTGAAGGAAAAATGGTGATTATAAATGGAGAACAAGCATTATTGATATCTCATTTATCCTCTTTCATCATTGTGGAGGCGGATGAAGCTGCTGTTGGAACCCAGTTCCAAGCTTTATCCATTGACAACATAAGGGGAAATGAGAATTCTATGGTTTCACATAAGGATGCGCAACAGGAAAAAAATTTCCCGCTAAGTTGAAAACCCGTAAGGGCAGCTTAGGCAAAAGTTAGGGATTTTCTTGGCAAGTAACTACATCAGACAAGGCTTGATCATTGAAGCAACAATCTTCTTGGATCCTTACAACACTTCAACGGAAGCCGCTGCTCAGGATTTCAAAAGTTGTTGGAGGGGATAGTGGTTATTTTATCTCAATGTATCTTTTCCATTATATATTACCATTTTCTGAACTTTGTAATCATCCATGGAGTCTCGCCATTCGCAGACTACCATTCTATCAATGAAATTTGAGCTTTTACCCAATTCTTTGTATTTCTTGTTTTATTTAGCTTGCAAAGACTCCATTTATTATTGATAATAATTTTCAAAGCGAAAAGATTAAATATCAAAATTGTTTTCCAAAAAAGAATTTATAATTTACTTTTACTTTAGATTTTGTGATTCAAGAGGAAAACAAAAGTGGTGATCCCAGGAACGGACGAACTCTAGTAGTTTTGAGAAGTTTTGTTTCCCGGGGAAGATTTTCTCAAGACGTTTTCGTTGTATTGGGTTTGTGACTCCAGTGTCCCCAGTCAAGTCTTGGTTCATTTTTCTTCTTTTCTGAGTTCGCATGATATGAAGACTCAATCCAAGATTTCTCCAGTGAGGGTTTTGCTTATTTGATAGAAGTCCTTTTCTTCCCAGAGATGTTGGTACAATAATTACTCTCGAAGAACATGTATCTCCCGTTTCTCCAGTGAAGAACGTATATTGGTTTCCCCTTAATGATGTGGTGTTGACCTCCTCAATGGAGTCAGCACGAAGTCCCCAATAGATGTCTTGATGATGAAGCATTATCTCCCTTAGTGAAGTCTGTATGTTTTTCCTCCTTCAAAATGGTCATGAATTCCCCAATGAATGTTTTGATGATTTGGTGTCCATCACCTTTATTTGAAATTAGTTTTGCAATCCCCAGTAGAAGTGTTACATTTGAAAATATTTATTTCCCCGTTGAAGTCTGAGTTCTACTCCCTGGTGAAGCCTGAAGAAGGATGTTATATCCCTGTATCTGTACTGTTTCATCGCTATATTATGTTTCTCCCTAATAAAGTTAAGCCATGCAGTAGGACTTTGTTTCCTCAGTTGGTGTTTATTTTTCTTTTGGGATGATCGTCTTGGATGTGATTTAGCCGAATGTTGTATGCGCTCGAGTTAGTTTTGTTTCTTTATTCCCAGTATTATATGTCTATTTTGCCAGCATATACATAATAACACTCATACACTCATACATACATCATACATAGTTAAATTTAGCAAATCATTTATCATTCACATTTGTTAATATTTTGTTGTAATATTGCCCTGTTTTTCATAGTTGTGTTGTCCTCTCTCCAATAAAGTGTCATTCATAAGAAGAAAGTGTATATTCTTTCAATTTCCCCACTGAGTTATCCCTCTTGGAAGATTTTTGCTTTAGCCTTCCTACACAGCTCCTTGGTTGGATGATTTGGGTTTCCCTCTTGAGTTTATTTCTCAAAGAATGTATTTTGGTATACCGTTTTACTCCAGTTTACTTCTGGATTGAATCTTTGTTTCCCAGCAATATTATTACTTTGGATTTCTGAAAGCTACGAGTTTTGGTTTGAGAATGTGCATTTATTTTGCACGAGAAGACTTTATCTCCCCAGAAGGAATATGTCGGCGTTTCCCCAAGAAGTCATCTCTCTTTCCCCAGGAAGCCATATTGTTTTCCCCAGGAAGTCATTTTTATAAGTCTCCATAACATCAAATAGCAGGTCTCTTCATTTGAGCAACTTGTATTTCCCCTTAAAAGTCGACGTTACTTTTTTTTTGCTATCTTCTCTATGAGTGGATAGTTAGTCGTTCAATATAACAGGGACAATTCGTTAAGAAATCTTTGTAAGTGGTAGTCTCTTTATTTGAGACAACTTATACATTACCTTTTCAGGCATAATGCCTTGGTTAAAGAAGAAGTTGAGACCCATTTTAGGTGAAACGCCAGAATTTTGGAGAAAATTTGTTATCTTTTTGCTACCCTCAGTGAACGTTGGTAGTTCATCGTCAGTGAATGGTGATGCTATGATATATTATCTTTCTACCTTCAGTGAAAGTTGGTAGGTCACCTTCAGTAAAAGTTGATGTTTGTTATCTTTTTGCTACCCGCAGTGAACATTGGTAGTTCATCGTCAGTGAACGGTGATGCTATGATATATTCTCTTTCTACCTTCAGTGAAAGTTGGTAGGTCACGTTCAGTGAAAGTTGGTGTTTGTTATCTTTTTTCTACCCTCAGTGAACGTTGGTAGTTCATCATCAGCGAACGGTGATGCTACGATATATTCTCTTTCTACCTTCAGTGAAAGTTGGTAGGTCACCTTCAGTGAAAGTTGGTGCTTGTTATCTTTTTGCTACCCTCAGTGGACGTTGGTAGTTCGTCGTCATTGAACGGAGTTGCTATGATATATTCTCTTTCTACCTTAAGTGAAAGTTGGTAGGTCACCTTCAGTGAAATTTGGTGTTTGTTATCTTTTTGCTACCCTCAGTAAACGTCGGTAGTTCATCGTAAGTGAATGACGATGCTATGATATATTCTCTTTCTACCTTCAGTGAAAGTTGGTAGGTCACCTTCAGTGAAAGTTGGTACTTGTTATCTTTTTGCTACCCTCAGTGGACGTTGGTAGTTTGTCGTCATTGAACGGAGTTGCTATGATATATTCTCTTTATACCTTAAGTGAAAGTTGGTAGGTCACCTTCAGTGAAAGTTGGTGTTTCTTATGTTTTTTCTACCCTCAACGAATGTTGGTAGTTCATCGTTAGTGAATGACGATGCTTTAATATATTCCCTTTCTACCTTCAGTGAAAGTTGGTAGGTCACCATCAGTAAACGTCAGTGTTGTTATTTCTTTTCTTTATACCTTTAGTGAATGTTGGTAGCCCACCGTCAATAAACGTCGGTGTTGTTATTTCTTTCCTCTTTCTACCCTCAATGAGCGTTGGTAGTTTCACCTTCAGTAAAAGTTGGTGTATCTTTTGACTTTTTATCATCCTCTATAAGTCGGGTCTTTTGGTCCACCAATGATTTATTTTCCTGGTTGGGTTTCACTTTTGTTTCTTTATTTTATTACATCCCCAGTGGTGTTTTGCGTCCCATTGAAGTTGTCCCTGTGCATTCATATTCATAAGCATTGCATGATATCTTAGGGTCAAAAATAGGGTTTGTTTTATATTTAAGTATCTTCGATCTCTTTGACACGAAGATTTTTAACCTTCATATCTCCGGGTAGAAGAAACTTAAATAAGGGCAGCTGTTGTACCCCAATTTTTCCCCCTAATATTCCTTCATCATACCATGTTGATTCAATCACAACAAGATCACATTAGGGATTTTGGTTCTTCTCCCTATATTTAGTTTTGCTCTTTGAGGAATCACCAAGCACCTTGACTTTTTTCTTTTGTGATCATTTATATTTTGATTTGATTTTCTTTCTAATTTATAAAATGCAATGTTGGATGGTCTTACTTGTTAATAATGTAGGTAAAGGCAATATGGCTTAACAATTTGATCCATGGGTTCATGGGTTTATTTTGATGCCCTAGTCAATAAATCTTGAGAAGTTCAAACCTCACCATTGGAGTGGTTTTGGAAAAAATGGCATGGAAAGGTTTATTTTGGGTTCATCACATTTCAAAGTTATCAAATTGATTCAAAGGTACAAAGGGTTGATGGAAGAAGTTGTCATGATTGGACAAGGTCTTGATCCCATTGATCACAAGTGCATATTTCTCTAAATTATCAAGATATGGAAGTGGTTTTTATGGCTATGATTTCTCATTATCATACTCAATAACTTCTATTTACAAAGCAAGAGTGTTGGTACAATAAGTTTGTTCAAAATTGTCAAAGTTCCTCAAAGCATTTTCTTGATCTAGGAGCTAGGGTTTTGAACTTCAAAGAAGTATATTTTTCTCCTCTTTTGGTATTTTTGAGTGATTCCAAAGACATACTTCTCTTAAAAGGGTTATTAACAAATCACTTCAAAAGTTTCAAGGAGTTTTCATGTGGAAGAAACTTGATGATAAAGAAAGATTACAAGTCCTACATATGAACCCCCAATTTCCCATATGTGATTTCAAATGATCATAACTTGGTCAATTATTATCACCTTGAGCCCACTCTTTTTCCACAATGATCTTGAGGATGTTAAATTTATTCCTTCTTTTATGTGAAAAGTGAGGAAATGGATATAAGATGCCCTAAGGATGCAAAAGTTTATAGGTCATTTCATGATTTTTTGCGAACTTCAACAATTCATAACTCTCTCAATTTTTGTAGATTTTGAATGGTTCAAGTTTAAAAATGTCATTCAAGAGGTCTATTTCATGCCATCTTTGTTGGTAAAGAGAAATTTACAAGTGGAAGGCTGTGTTTGGATGCAAGACATTATAGGTCACTTTTGAAGAAAATTTGAAATATTTCTAAGTATGGAAAGTCAACCTTTTTTCCCCAAGTTTGACTCAATGCAACTTTAAGATCAAGCATCCATTTGATTCCATTATTTTTCCATTGCAAATATTGTAACCTCATCTTTCTAAAGCATCAAGAATCATGCCCTAAGACCCCTTGAGTTGAAAATGCCATTATTTTGAAATTGGTAACTTGCAACTAAATTTCTGAACGATCACATTTTTGGGATAACCGATGTGGAGAAAGAACTATGGAATAAAGAAGGAAGAAAGAGATCTTGATATTACACGAGAAAGTGGATCAAACTTGTTTCTATGAATCTAAGGTAAGGGGGTAATCCTTGTTATTATGATTGATATGGGGTTTAGATTTATGTAGATTGTTTAGGGTTTTGTGATGAATTGGTAATATGAAAAGTCTATGATGAAATTCATGATTTGTAATATGTGAAATACCATGAATTGATGTTGGTAATGATGTGATAATGTAGTTTTATTGATTTCATGATAACATGTTGATTTATGCTGAATTTGGGTATGATCTGGTATGAAATCGCATGAGAAATTCGATTTGTACTGTGTAGAAAATGCAACAGTAGAGTTGTTGTCATGCGTCTTGCACCGGGTGATCCTTTTGCTTCGTCGGAAGAAGCAAACTCTCCTAAGCAGTGCTGAGCGAGAGTGAGGAAAGATAAAATGGTGATTGTTTGTGCTCCTGGAAAAATGCATGAGAAAGGTTTCTCGCTCCAGCTTCGCCGGGAGAAAGTGGTGGCAAGCGTAAGCTTCGCTGGGCGAGTATGAGGCGAAGGAATGGGAGAAAAATGCAAGCTCCTGGAATTTGTATGGGGATGGTAGGTCACCCCAAAATTTGTACGGGCGAGCCTCAGGTGAGGGTCAGTTGACAGGATGTTCTAAGTGTCATAACTTGAGTTTCTGGACTCCATTTGACGCGTCATTCAAAGCATTAGAGGGATAACACGATGGACTGTGTTTTGGTAGATAAAATAAGTAAAATGATGTATTTTTCCAGTGCCTTTCCCATGATGTATTCGATGAGAATATGTTGAATTAAGTGGACTATGTGTAGGTTTGATGTGTATACATGCTAAGTGTATGATGTTTTTAATGATTACATATGTTAGGACGTTAGTACAGTGATGGCCTCAATCCCATCGTGTGGATTGAGTTCATTTTTGTGAAGTGCTCTAGTTACACGCGGGAATTGATCCTATGGTGGGTATCTTTGGAGGAAGATCACATAGGGTTATCAGTAAATTTTGGTACCATATGCACGAGTCAATGAAGTTGCATTGCATTCTTTGTGACATTGCATAATTGTTGATTGAATGATATTGAAGATGAATGTTGATTTGATGATGCAATGATGTGTTTGGTGTGTATTAGTGATGTGAAAGTGTGAGTATATAGGTGAATGATGGTGAAATGTGGAATTCTTAATGATTGTTGTTTCCCTACTATATTGATTCCGTATATATTTTATAAAGATTTGCGATTTGCTCACCCGTCTGCTTGGAAATATTGCCTCGATACGTGGGTAACTTTTAGGTAATCAAGAATAGCTAGTAGAAGTTGAGGATAACTTGGAGTTATTCGTTTATTTTTATTAATAAAGAGGGTCTTGCTCTGATATGTAACATCGGGGTTGGGATCGTTTGATTGGAACATTATGTTCTTTTACTTGATATGAGATTATGAATTACTTTTCTATGGTATTTACATTATTTGAACTTATGAATTATCAAACGGTGGAGTATAAGGATGTTTTATTTGAAGTAATTTAATAAATATGTTTTAAGACTAAATTCCTCTATGAAGTTTGAAGTTATGTTTTGATGTTAATAAAGAGATAATTGTTTTAATTTTTAAGAACCCGTGTTACAGAGCAGGATGATTTATATTGATTTTTTTATGAAGATGTGACACCCATGATGGTGGATTTGTGTTGAATCATTTATTAAATTATTCATGAATTACTCATTGGGGTTAGAAGGGTATTACAATGAGTTTGGAGATAGAGAAGGAATGAATCATGGAATAAGGATGGTCATCACATTTTTCTAAGGAAATAATACTTTGAGCTTTAAGAGCTGAAAGAATGTGAAGTTAGTTGACACAATTACAACATGGATTAGTGTTCATGGTATTGTTACTGTTAGACATAAAATGTTTGACAATCATGAGTTCCTTCTACGCATTGTGACATATATTCTCAAGCTTAGTAGAAATTTGTTTTCCATAATCATGTTTGATTATATAAGCTATTGCACTAGCGTTCAACATAAGGGTTGAAAATTTAGCATGGTGCATTACTCAAATGGAGGCAACATTCAAACAAAAAGGGTGAGTAAATCGAAATCATTATAAAAGACATAAGGAATAAATAAAGCAGACATGCATATAGGCAAGGAACCAAACATCACAAGAACCTCATGTTATACTCACACCTTCACAAAATCATCAAATCATGACAACCTATTATCAAAGCCTCATTTATCAGCAAACATCATTTAGTCACATCATTATGCAATGTCACTTAAAATGAAAAGCATCATCGTAGACTCATGCATGTGGTACCAAAACTTCATTGATGACTCAGTCATCATTATCTCCAAAGATCCCCACCAATAGGATCGAATCCCGCTTGGAACCAGAGCACTTCACAATTTTTCACTCAATCCACACTATGATATTGATGCCTTCATTGGATAATTGTCATATCATCTTCATTGGACCGAAGTCCTAATAACATCACTAGATCGAAGTCTTAAATTATGCAATGAATGCATGATGTGCAACAACATAATAAAAACGACCACGACTAGTCAAGACGCATCATCATTCATGATTTCATCATAATATCATCATATTATATTAAATACACACATCATCATATTACCGTCATAAATCAAACAAACATCACATAATATCATCACATCATCTTAATTAAACAAATCATCATGGTAATCTGACACATGGGAACCTAACTCTATCCTATCTTAGGTATTGGGAAAAAATCTTCTTTTATCTCATTTTATTTCATCAAACTAAAGTTAATCGCGTGAGCTATCCAATGCTTCAAACTGCACCTCAATCCAAGTTCTAAAACTCAAATTACAACTCTTTTAAGAAAATCCAAACAGTCAATCAAACCTGGACACCATCTCCCGACGACATGCCTCTATCACCTGGCGATGCTTACGCCGCCTCCACCTTTTCCTAGAGATTCTTGGAGCATTGAACTCCCATATAATCACTCTTTTCTTCCCTTCGTCTCTCCCATTTTTGCATAGCGATGGCCACGCGACAACACCATCGCCCGATGATGCTACCCCATCGCCTGGCGACACAACACGAACATGGTTTTCCTACATAAAAACCAGTATCAATCTTGCAATTTATGCATATTATAGGTCCTAAAAAATCATCAAATCACAAGTTTTTCACCAAATATCAACAGTCCAATGTATTATATATTATGGCTACAATTGCTTACAATCTAAGACCACAAAACATCACCTTATTCATAAATTCATCATATGTTCATTACAACTAAAAACCTACTACAATCCATAACTATATAAACCTCATATAAATTATAATAATCAAGATAAACACCCCTTACCTTAAGGTTATTGCTAGCAATCAAACCCTCTTCGTGTTCTACAAATTCCTCTTTGCCTCTCTGTGCCCTAGCTCCGCCTCTTCACAACGTTCCTCCAAAACTATCATACAGAATGATCGTGTAAAATTCCAAACATTTTCCTTATACCAAAATTACCCTCATGGACCCTTTATAATAAACTTCCACTATTACCCTCACTTATTCCTTCCAATTGACCATCTCGCCCTTATTTTCTCTACACTATCATTCTATTTATTTAAATATAAATAATTCTAAATAACTAGTATTAAATCTAAATAATTCCAAACTAATTATTTAAATTCTAAAAAATCTTATTATCCTATCCTACACCATACAAATCACCATCTTAAACATCATATTTATCAAGTCATCTCTATTGCATCACAAATGTATCATAGATACACATCATAAATCGTCACAAGGACTCACACAAAGCACCAAAAAATCACATATATTAAACACTTCACAATGAATCATATAATCATGTTAAATTAATTAAATAATAATTAATCTAGAATTTTGGGCATTGCAACTCTCCCCCACTTAAAAGAATCTTCTCCCTCGAAAATTACCTGGCCGAAACAAGTTCGGGTAAGACTTTTTTGTCTGGTCCTCACGTTCCCAAGTCCAACATTCACCAGCTGGTCCACCCAACAACACCTTCACTATGGCGATCCCCTTTGCACTCAAAATTTCTTCACATCCCGACCTTCTATTCACAATGGTAATTCTTCAACAGTCAGGTTATCTCTCACATGTACATCATTCATTTATATCACATGCGAAGGATCTTGAATATACTTCTCAATTGAGACACATGAAATACATCATGTAGATTCGCAAGTGACGGAGGTAAAGTAATCCGATAAGCCACTTCCCCTATCTTTTATGATATCTGATACAGGACAACAAAACACGGCGTAAGCTTCCTCGACTTTAAAGCTCTACCAACACCAATCACCGGAGTAACCATAAAAAATACATGAGCATCTTTTTGAAATTCTATATCCTTCCTCCACTTATCATGATAACTCTTCTGATGACTCTAAGAAGCCTTCATCTTCTCTTGAATCATCTTTATCTTTCTAGTTGTCTCTTGTACAACCTCAGGTCCGAGTACAACATTCTCGCTCGACTCATATAAATACAATGGAGTCCTACACCTCCTACCATACAACACTTCACACGGAGCCATCCCAATACTAGAATGAAAACTATTATTATAAGTAAACTCAATCAATGGACCTCCTTGCTCCAACAGACAAGCCCTTAACAAATCCCCCAAATACTGGAGAGTCCTCTATGTCTGACCATCCGCCTGTGGAAGATATGTCGAACTCAACTTCAACTTAGTACCAAAAGCATTCTGCAAACCTGTCCAAAATTTTGACGAAAACCTCGGATCTCTATCAGTCACGATACTTGAAGGTTAATCTTCATCAGTAAGAATTGTGGCGAATTCTCCTCAAGAATACTCTTATAAAGCTCTGGAACATCTGGAACATACACTCTATCGCCAAACCTCATTACACCATTCTCATCAATCCTGAATTTATCTCCTTTACCTTGGTTAATCAAAGTCAACTGATCGACTAACCTCAAATCAAACTTCTGGCCTTCATGGATTTCTTCTATTATACCACTACTCAGTTTCAACATTCCTAACTTCACACTATTAGAAGTCTCTTCACACACTAAGCTCATATCTCTGAATTGTTCGATCATCTTTAACTCTCGAACCATAAGCATCAACATATACAACAACTTTCTACTCAATGTGTTAGCAACCACATTTACTTTACTAGGATGGTAAATAAAATCAAAGTCATAGTCTTTCAACAATTCAAGCCACATCCTTTGTATCATATTCAATTCTTTCTGGTCGAACAAGTACTTCAAACTCTTGTGATCACTAAACACTTCGAATTTAGAAAAAAAAAGATAATGTCTCCAAATCTTTAACACAAACACCACCAATGCCAACTCTAAATCATGCGTAGGATAATTCCTTTCATGAACTTTTAGTTTCCTAGAAGCATAAGAAACAACCTCTTCATTCTGTATTAGTACACCATAAGTCCCATCTTAGACGCATTGCAATACACCACAAAAGAATCACTCAATTTAGGAAAAACTAAATCTGGAGCGGTCATCAACCTCTTCTTTAATTCTACAAAGCTTTCTTCATATGCCACATCCCACATATAAGCTTTACCCTTTCTAGTTAACTGAGTCAACGACAAGGCCAACTTAGAAAATACCTCAATGAACCTTCGATAGTAACCTGCCAAACCAAAAAAACTTCGAATTTCAGTTGCAGACTTCGGAGCCCCCCACTGCAACACCGCAAAAACCCTAGAAGGACCCGCAATAATCCCACCACTAGAAATACCATGACCAAGAAAATTAACTTCCTTTAGCCAAAATTCACACTTTGACAACTTTGCATATAATTTCTTTTCCTTTAACACTTACAACACCATTCGCAAATGCTTAGCATGCTCTTGTTTTGTCTTAGAATGGATTAGAATATCGTCAATAAAGACCACAACAAACTTATCCAGGTAGGAATGAAAAGTCATATTCATATACTCCATGAAAACACCGGGAACATTAGATGCACCGAACGACATCACAGTGTATTCATAATGACCATACCTTGTTCGGGAAGTTATCTTTGGAACATCATCTAGTTTAACTCGAATCTGATGATAACGTAACCTCAAATAAATCTTTCTGAAAACACACGCATCCATTAATTGATCCATCAAATCATTGATCCTCGAAAGTGGATACTTATTATTAATCGTAACTTTGTTCAATTGTCTGTAGTCTACACACAACCTCATACTTCCATCTTTCTTCTTAACTGGCAACACATGAACACCCCACGGAAAAACACTCAGTCGAAAAAACTTCTTCTCGAGCATCTCTTCCAGTTGTTTCTTCAACTCGCTCAGCTCCGAAGCTGGCATTCTATAAGGAGCCATTGGCACTGGACTTGTACCTGACACCAAATCTATAAAAAAAAACACCACTTCATGTTCAGGAGGTAAATTACTGGTGTCATCTGGAAACACCTCTGAAAATCCGCAGACAATAGGTAATTCTATATTTGCATCTTTGCCATCAACTTGCAATGATGAAAACATTGCAAACATCAAGGCTTCATCTTCTAAAAGCTCATTCACTTGCCTAGCAGTCAACAACATCAATTCTAAATTATCACCAAACTTAGGGAACCTCAAAGTCTTATTATAACAATTGATGTGAACATAGTTGAACTCCAACCAGTTCATCCCAAGATTAACATTGATTTGGTGTAAGGGAAGACACACCAAATCCATCATAAAACTCTTACCATGAATACTCAAAGGACACTTCAAACAAACGTAAGTAGTAGTAACAGAACCACTAGCAGGAGTATATATTACCATACTACCATTCATATCAGACAATTTTAATTCCAACTTAGCAGCACATTCAAGTGAAATAAATGAATCCGTAGCACCAATATAAATAATAACAACCAATTCAACATCGTTAGTAAAGCAAGTACCTCGAATCAAGTTTTCCTTCTTATAATCCTATGATCCACTCAGAGCGAACACTCTACCATTGGTGTGGGAATTAGCATCCTTCCTTGGTTTCTGACACTGGATACTGATATGACCCTACTCTCCACAATTGAAACAAGTCGGATCATCGCTCTTGCATTCAGGAGCATGATGATCGGACTTACCACACTTGTAACACCTTAACAACTTATTCTCACATTCGTTGGATCATTGACCTTGTTCACCACACCTATAACACTTAATAAAAGTGGGAGCCCCTCCCTCACTCACCTTCTTCCCATCATAAGCCTTTTTTTTCCCTTTGTCAGCTAGGGCATCATAAGGCTTCTTATGATCTTGATATTGCTTTCCTCTTTTCTCATTCAAACTCTTGTAGTGAGCTGAATGATCTTTGTTATCCTCTTCATAGATTCTGCAGCTCTTCACCAATTCTAAAAACATGTGAATCTACTAATACCCAATCACCTGCATGATCTCCAGACGCAAACCATTCTCAAACTTGATACACTTTGAGAACTCAGCAGTTGCCTCACTGTAATATGGATAAAACTTATCCAGTTCCACAAACCTTGAAGCATACTCAGTCACAATCAAACTTCCTTGTTTCAACTCTAGAATCTCAATTTCTTTCTTCCCGCGCACTAATGCGCCTGCAAGTGCACAAAAATATTGAAGTAATATAAAAGATTGTTGAACCCACAAAGACCAATGTCAACCTACTGTAATCTACCGTCTCTTTGTAAAGCTAAGGCTAATGAATAATTGATTTAAGGGAAACTAAGAGCTAAAAACAAATACTAAAATAATATTAAAGAAATATAAATAAAAGAGAGACCGGTGTATTCCGCGTACCTCCTGGACTCTTTAACTCATTGGCTTATACATATGTTAAAAATATGTTTAGTAGAAAATATCAATTTAAAGACCGAACCTCACACTATCATGGTTTAGAATAAAGCCTCATTCCTTAACCATGAGATTTTTATCTCTCTCGCCCAATTTAGTTAAGGAATGTGTTTTGAAAACTGAACAAGTTGTAATTATTCCTAAAGTGATCTCGTTGTGTTTAGAATTAATGCCTAGTTTCTACTAACCGGTTCGACCCCCACACTCTCACAGTTCCGGCTCAAATGTTAGTTAATTTCCCACTCTCGTGGCAAAACTGTGTTAAGTAACCTCTCACTCTCGTGAAAAACCTATTTAAATTAAGTTTAAAAACAAAGAACAAAACATAATTTTTTAAGTTAAATATTAAGCCAACATTCGTTACCGAGTCGGAGATGGCGGTTCTCACATACCATGCTCTAAGTAATTTAGTCGGACATACTTAAAGAAACAAATAAGTAATTATAATTATTAACCATGAACATATGCATATTTATATTTTTAATGATAAATCAATATTATAAGAACAAGAAACTAAAATAATTGAAAATAAATAAACCTGGAAGTAAATAAGATGAGATAAACTTGAATAAAACTATGAACGAAATAAATCTTTAAACTTGAATAGAGCTTTGAAATAATGTCGACAAGATTGATCCAAGTGTTACACAAATTATAGACCTACACTAATGGTGTGGTAGTTCCTCAATGTGAGAAACTACCACTTTTACATGAGTAATATGCTGCCTAAAACTATGAAGCGCTTTCAAGTACAAAACTTAGATGTCCAAAACTAATTTCTAAGATCCTATATATAGAGAAATAAACGGGAGGTTAACATGCGAGAGGTAGTGGAGATCATGGGAAGTTGAAGAAGGTGGAGATAGTGGGAAGTTGGAGACAGTGGAGATAATGCAGATTATGGTCGGAGAAGTTGAGGAAATCATGGGAGCTTCGTTGTGGACGTGGGGAGAACTTCGTATTTAACACTGAAGTTGACATGTGTTGAGCGCCATGGAATGTGTGTCATGGGGCATACAAATTTTCAACTTGTACCGATCTTAATATCATGTGTGACAAGGGGCACACATTTTTTGAAGGCGTGGCGACCGGAACACATGTGTGATGAGGGGCACGCATACACAAATACTATGGCGACCGACAGGAGGCTGTGACGACCATCACAATCCTCTGATGCAATTTGTTTTGTTTTCTTCTACAAAGTCATACTCTTCCTATCATTTCTTCCTCTTTTCTTATGCGAGCCTTGTGAAATGTAAATACCTAAAATGAAATAGAAATACCGATATAACAAGATAAACTGAATGAAAGATACTATAAAAGTGCATGTGAATCAAGTCGAATATACGATATAATTTGGCATTATCACGCACATGTTCAGGAAAATACTTCCTCAGAAACTCCCTATTGAACACAACCCAAGTAATCACTTAGCCGAGAGTTGTCAGTCTATAACGAGTTCCAACCCAGCAATCATGAACTTCCTCTACCAGTTAATGTGTATCGAAATGCACCTTCTAGGCTTTTAAGAAATCCATGACTCAAAAGATTCTCTCAATATCCTTGAGCCAAACTTGTCCTCCATCAGGATCTAACCTACCTTTGAAAATAGGCATATGATTCCTCTGAAACGTCTCCAAAAGACAAGATCCATCATTAGGTTGATGTTGCACAGCCTGAGCAACAGCCGACAAAGCAGAAGCAAGTGAAATTCATTCCTTCCATCCATTATCTATTTCACATCAATAACAGTCACAATTGTTAGAACTATCTCGACAATATTGCACTGTCGCACACTACAGACTCAACAATATGGCCGAACAGACTGACCTGCTCTGATACCACTAATGTAACACCTCTCTAACCCACATATATTTTACATATAATTTCATGAAAATATAAAATCAAACAAAGGCTACAAAAAGGCATCACATCTTCATAAAATATCAAATAATGATTAATCTTGCTTCATAACACGGGTTGTAAAGAAAACACGTTAGATAGCATCTCTAGAATCACAACTAATTCATTTTGAATTTTGCACCGGAATTAATGAGTCTTAAATCTCTTCATAAAATAATCTCAATACCATGAATGGTAGTTCAAAGGTTAATAACGTCTTCACACTTACGGTTTATAATATCATAACTTAAAACATGGCAAAAGTCATGATAGAAATACAAAATCTCAAGATAATAAACTATGCAAGGTTCGCAACCAATTGATCTCAACCTTGATGTTACATATCAGAGCAAGACTCCCTTTATTTAACAAATGCAAATAATCGCACTCCAAAGTTATCCTCTAATGCTTCTATAGACTATTCTCGATCATCTGCATATTACCCACGTGGAGGAAACATTCAAACAGAAAGGGTGAGTAAATTGAAATCATTATAAAATACATAAGGAATAAATATAGCAGACATGTATATAGGTAAGGAACCAAACATCACAAGAAGCTCATGTTATACTCACACCTTAACAACATCATCAAATCATGGTAACATATTATTAAATCATCATTTATCAACAAACATAATTTAATCACATCATTATGAAATGTCATTTAAAATTAAATGCATCATCGTAGCATCTTGCATGTGGTAACAAAACTTCACTGATAACTCAGTCATAATTATCTTAAAATATCCCCACCAATAGGATTGATTCCCGCTTGGAACCATAGCACTTCATGATTTTGCACTCAATCTAAACTATGGTATCGATGCCTTCACTGGACAATTGTCCTATCATCTTCACTAGACCGAAGTCCTAATAACATCACTGGACCAAAGTCCTAAACTATGCCATGAATGCGTGATGTGCAACAACATAATAAAAACGACCAGGGCTAGTCAAGATGTATCATCATTCATGATTTCCTCACAATATTATCATATCATCTTAAATACACACACATCATCATATTACCATCATAATTAAACAAACATCACACAATATCGTCACATCATCTTAATTAAACAAAGCATCATGGTAATCTGACACGGGGAACCTAACATTATCCTAGCTTTGGTATTGGGGAAAATAATTATTTTATCTCCTTTTATTCCATCAAACTAAAGTTCATTTCATTATCTATCCAACGCTTTGAACGACGCCTCAATCTGAGTTCTAAAAGTCAAGTTACATATCTTTTAAGAAAATCCAACACAGTCAATCAAATCTGGACACCATCGTCCAATGACATATCTCTATCCCCTAGCGACGCTTCCGTCGCCTCCACCTTCGCTCGACGGTGCTTGGAATGATAGACTCCAATATATTCATTTTATACCAATCATCGCTCCCATTTTCTCCTAGGGATGGCCACGTGAAAACACCATCTCCCGGTGACGCTTCCCAATCACTCGACGACATAGCGCGAACAGGGTTTTCCTGTTTTCAATTTCGTGCATAAAAACCAGTCCCAATCTTGCGATTTATGCATATTATAGGTCCTAAAACATCATCTAATCATAGGTTTTTCACCAAACATCAACAATCCAATCTATTATATATTATGGGTACAATTGCTTACAATCTAAGACCACAGAACATCACTTAATTCACCAAATCATCACATGTTCATCACAACCAAGAACCTACTACAACCCACAACTATTTAAACCTTAGATAAATTATAATAATCAAGATAAACACCCCTTACCTTAAGATTATTGTTAGTAATCAAATCCTCTTCTTGTTTTACAAATCCCTCTTTGCCTCTTGAAACAACCGACTGAAAATCATCAAACAATGAAGTTACCATCGAACGTATTTTATCCCACATGAAGGGAAAGGTGAACATCAAGAAAAAATGATAAGGAAGAAGTCACGGTCTTGTGACCGAGAGATCGGGTAAGAGAGTCTGTTATGCAAGGGTAAGGTATTAGCACCCCATACGCCCGTAGTACTTAACGGTATGCACTCTTATTATCTATTGTATGGGTGTGTTTAATCTATGACTACTACTTACTACTGAGGAAGAATGCATGCAAAATAAATGCGGGGAAAAGAAGAAAGTATTTACGAATTTTGCTCAGTTTGGCCCCGCGACCTATTACCTATGTATCCCTTTTGAGGACTCAGAGCGTCGTAGTTCGGCTCACATGTTTTTGTTTGTTTGTGTTTTTTTTATGGGTGACGAACCCTTGTGAAAAACGATTTTGAGTTACGCCCTCAAGGAAAGATGCCTCATTTGATTGGTTTGTGTTTTATTACCTTGAAAATGGTTTAAGTGTGATTAAGATGTTTTATGATTTTCCAAGAAAAAGAAGGTTTTAGTTTTAAATGCAAATGCAAAAGGGGAAGAAAAGAGTCTACGAGAGACTAACCTATTTCTGATCCCAATGTTATCATACAATGGTGGTCCTAAGGTTCGAACGAACAAAAGGGAAATGTATACCTAATGTTATCATGCATGGTTAGCAACCTAAGGTCTAACTTGCATCCAATAGGAACAAGAAGATCTTAAGAGAACATGGTATAGAAATCGAGTGAGCAAATAAACTCGAAAGAGCACACACATGAAATTATAAAGAAAAGAAGTGAAATGCTTTAGTCAAGGGGATCAGATCACCCGAGACAAACAAGTGAGAGTGAAATAAAAAAGAAGAGAAATGCTTTAGCTAAGGGGAGCGGATTACCCGAAGAAAATAAGCGGGAATAGAATGTAAAACAGAAATTTGATGCCCAAAGCAACTGAACACCTAACCAAGATATAGAAGATCGAGGTAGGAGACAGAAGGAAATATGAACAATCACGGAGTGTTTGCATTAGCCAATGCGAATTCCTGACAAACCGTGGGGGATTGGTTGCAAAACCCTTTTCCACCTGACGAATCGATACACAAGATCTATATAACTTCAAAGCGTCGTGGTGCGTCACGAGCTAAGGATGACTCAGACGACATTGTAGGGGTTGATTGCTAACCTTTTCCTCTTGCCTCATTTTGAGGACTTCCATGGGGGATGAGGGAATAGTTTAGGCACAAATGTAAACACACGTGTGGATTACCTACTTCAAAGGTAGGGTTTTAAACAAGCACAAACCGCATACAGAAAACGATGCCTGCTACATGACTTTAAACAAAAAATTCGAGTGTACGCTCTTTATTTCCTACTTCTCATGATATCTATAAAGCGGGAAAGAAATGCGATAAAGTGCGGTGTGATACGGTGGCAGAACCGACTGTTATATACTGGTTTTGCATTTGTGTTTGCAAATGTTAGATTAAGCAAGAGTCGCCACCGACTTTTCTTTAACCAAATTAAGGAAAGGGTGAAAAGAATAGAAAAATACCTTTTCGAGATTATTTTAAGTAAGGGGGATAAATTATGGAAAGGGAAGGTTTTAGCACCCTTTCCATACGTAGTTCTCTACGGGCTCTTAGTTGTTTGTTCATTGTTCTGAAAATTACTTGTGCTTTATGCTTTTGAAAAGATGTTTTGAAATTCCTTAGTGCGGCGATTCGCTTTGTGATAACTCTTGTATCAGTCCTCAAGAGTGTTGACAAAGGAAATGTTTTTTTGAAAGTTGTTTTGAAATGTGTAAGTGCGAAAAGAGTTTGTTTTGAGCAAGCGAGCAACTATGAGCATCCTACCTACGCAAAAAAGGTCTAATTCTTTTCCTCTTCCTTTAGATGTTGCTATCTTACCATTGATTTAGTAAGAAGCCCCATCATTGGATGTATGAGGGACATTGAAGGGACGTATAGTCATAAAGGCAACAATGTAGAGACGCTTTAGCAATTTCTGTTTAGGGACTATATCATTTACCGAAAGGAAACTGTAGGGTCATCGAGGCACTATGATCTTTTAATTTATGGGTCTTTGCTAAAGCGTCCCTGTCTCGAGGGACATGACTGTTTTATTTCCGAAGGCAACCAAAGTGGGGTATCCTAGAGGTGTATATGTGCGAGTGTGTTATGTTCAGTTATCTTTGTCTTTTGTGTTAGATTTGCTAACGTTTGATTATTAGGCTCTTGTCATACAATCCTATTAGTCTAGCAGTTGATATGTAAGGAATTTAAAGTGAATAAATGTAAAATGTGGGAATGTAAAGTCCTAGTAACTATTACAGACTGGGAAACAGTTACAATAAGATGAAAAATGCGAGAATACATAAATGCACAAACAAATTAAAATGGACGTCTAAATCCTAAGGAAAAAATCTTTTTGTTTGTATTTTTTTTTATAAAAGAAAATAAAACTTAAGTCTATTTAATTTTAAATTAAGGAAAAGGTTAAAATAATTAATTAATTTATTTACAAATTAATTTGATTAGTAAAAAATATCCTAATGTTTTTGGTGATTTTTTGATTTAAAGTTAAAATTAAAAAAACAAGTCAATAAAGAAATGAAAACAAAAGTAAAAATACAAAGGGAGGCATCCTTCGATTGCAGGGGGAGATGAGGGCTTCAATTCTGAGGATGTTGCCTTTCGATTCTATGAAGGGTGTTACCCTTCGATCCAGTAGCAAGATATGGCTTTCGATCAAAAGGGTGTTGCTGGGAGGGCCTGATGGAGCACCTGTGAGAGCACTACATCTGCAAAGATATGTTTAGCAAAACAAAATGTAGGACCTGGGTATCGAACCTAGGTCCTTCGATCTTGTGTGCGTTAGCTTGCTCAGGCCGTATCTGCAACAAGTGTTAGAAACAAAGCAAATGCAGACCTGGGATCAAACCCAGGTCCTTAATCTTGTTACAAATCGAATGATTACAAGTATTAATGTATCATGTAAATATAAAGTTTGATACTTTACCCACTCTTACCAATAGTTGGAAACTTCGATTTGGCACTTCTTGGATGTGGAGAAGCTTGCTTAAGGGGCCGGTGATGGTTGAAAAAGTTTCAAGAAACCTCCAAGAATGTTTTTTTTTAAATTTCGTGTGACTCTCTTTCCGGTTTAAATAACCATAAACAAGTGTTTTCAAAGCCATGAATGATGTTTGGTAATGTTGCAAAAGTCATGGAAACTTGTCCCTTTTTGAATTTGAATGAACCTGGACATGCTTCCCTCTTCCGAATGCCTTCAATCCCTGCCCTTCGATTGGCCTCAAGTTGCCTCCTTTGACTGGCTCATTTGAATAGACTTTGTGTGTATGCTTTGTTCCCTCTTCGAATGGGCCACCAAGTTGTGTTATTCGAATGACTCAAATCTCATCCTTGGGGCCTCTTTTATTGAGTCCCTATTTGCATTGTTCTTCGACTGGCGCTGACACTATCTAACTAAACCAAACGAAAGACTTTATCCTGGCCAGTCGAAGCTTCCTTTGTCATGAATGTAGTGGTGCATGAGGCTTGGGCTGGGCAGCATATAATCTCTTGCCCAGCAAGCATCTTGAACCAAACCTCATCAACAGGCAAAACAAGTTTGTTTCCAACAAATGTGTGTCTTTCGAGTAGACCAAATGTATGTTCTTCGAAGGCATCATTTATGTGTTCATAATGTGGCAATCTTGTGCTTGTGAAACAAAAGCAGGCATGAACAGGGAACCTTCTGCCTTGTGAATTGAAGGCAAGTATGGAGAAGCCCTCTGCCTTGTGAATTCAAGGCAAGTCGAAAGGGGCCTTTTCCTGATGAATCAAAACACACTTGTAAGGGGTTATTACCTTGTGCATCAAAGGCAAGTTGAAAAAAGCCTTTTGCCTTGTGTGCTGAAGGCAATCTGAAGAGGAAGTGTTTGCCTAGTCGAAGCAAGAATCAAGCTGGCTCCAAATAAATCAAATGCCCAAATGAAGCAGGTATCAAGCTTGCTCCAAAGAAACCAAATGCCTAAACGAAACAGGAATCAAGCTTGCATGCAGGTAGCCATTGTATTGTTAATCAAACAAACATGTAAAGCCAATGGTGCAGTCGAAGGATGTATGCAGGAAGCCGTTGCTTTGTACCTGCTGGCGTGAAGGAAATTCTTGCCTTGTGAATTGAAAGAAGCAAGTAGGAAGCTACTAACTTTTGAATTGAAGGAGCACCAACATGAGGCCCTTCCCTTTTTAATCGAAGGAGGTTGTTTCAAAGAAAACACATGCCCAGTCGAAGCTTGTATCCTCAGGCAGTGCACAGAGCTTTCCTTACCCAACATAGTTTATTTCTATAACAACGGAAGATCATCTCTCAGCAGTTCAACTTCAACAAAATCTGAAGACCTACATTCTTCATCGATAGCTGGAATCCGAGATTTATTTTCCCTAATTAAACAGCGTTGCAATAGAACAACTGATACATTCACATATTGCATTCATACATCATTCTATAAACGTCATAGCATCTGGAGTACAAGTGCATACATCCCATCTCATTTATTTTGAGAACACCATTACACAATGCATTTCATACATTGTGACATTGTGTATAGCTAACGCTTTACCTTTTCAGGAAAGATCAATCAATAGATATTTATCATCAACAATTTTCAACAGGTCCAAGATTAGCTCCTGAAACAAAACAGGGTAATATTTGGTTGACCAAATAAAGCTTTATACGGGCTCTTCATGAAGCAATCTTACACGGTTTTCTTTTGACTTTCAAATACAGCTTTATACGGGCTCAACATGAAGCAATCTTACACAGGTTTCTTCTGACTTCCAAATACAGGTTTACACGAGCTCATCATGAAGCAATCTTACACGGGTTTCTTCTGACTTCCAAATACAGCTTTACACGGGCTCATCATGAAGCAATCTTACACGGGTTTCTTCTGACTTTCAAATACATCTTTATACGGGCTCTTCATGAAGCAATCTTACACGGGTTTTATTTGACTTCCAAATTCAGCTTTATACGAGCTCTTCATGAAGTAATCTTACAAGGGTTCCTTCTCCCTCCTTCTGAAGTTTTACACTGACTCATCCTGAAGCAACCCTACCCAGTTCCTTCTCACAATCTCCAGATGCAATTTTACACGGACTCATCCTGAGGAAACCCTACCCAGGTTCCTTCTCATAATTTCCAAATGCAGTTTTACACGGACTCATCCTGAGGCAACCCTACCCAGGTTCCTTCTTACAATTTCCTGATTCTGTTTTACCCGAACTTATCCTGAAGCTTCCCTACCAAGGCTCCCTCTCATATATCTCTAAGAACAGCCCAACCCAGGTTCCTTCTCATACACTTCCAAATGAAGTCTTACTCGGACTCATCCTGAAATAGCCCTACATAGGTTTCTTCTGATACATTTCCAAATAATATTTAATTTCATTCTCCCCAGCAAATTACTGAAAAGCCTGGATTTCAACTAGAAAACAACAAACTTTCATCTCTTCAATCCAGAGATAACCCCTCAGTAGAGCCATGGACAACTAAAGTTCCTAGAATCTATTCACCATAGAGTTTTCCTCAAACAGGAAAACAACAGAAACCAACATCCCCCAGTGGACTCCTCCTCAGTCAACAGGAACAGGAATCCCCACAAAGAGACCTCTTATGAAGTCAACATCTACTCTAGATGGCATATTTAAGCCCATCTTCGATGACTCTTCATCGTATTCTCTAGATGGCGTCTTTAAGTCCATCTCTAACGACTTTCAGTCATCTTCTCCAAATGGAATCTGTAAGACATTCCTGACGTCATCAACCATCAGTATTACTTCATGCGAGTGCAAATTTCTGGGCACTCTAGTGTTCAATCATCTTCCACCTTCATATCACAAAAGGCAGACAAGCCAATATAAATCCTCAGGTTTAAGAAGATTGAACAGGGGCAGCTATTGTACCCCAAAATTTTCCCTCCCATTTTCACACAAGACATACTCCTAAAGGTCCTCAATAACTCAAGGTTGACCAAGAATTGATTAGACAAATTCTCCTCCTAAGCATTGGCTTTCCAACTAGGGTTTCATTTTTCACCAAGATGTGTGAGCTCCAAAGGTCTCAAATGTCTTACATGGTCCTAATATGTCTTCAAGATTATCCATGAAAAATTTCATACCTTGCACTACAAGTTTGCTCAGTCAACTTCTCAAATGCCTGAAAATCAACTATGCTTGGTCAAAAGTCAATTGTGACCCACTTAAAGAAGTGAAAAACACAAGAAGGGGGGGGGGGGGGTTGAATTGAAAACATGAAATCAAAAGTGCAATGATGTAGTATTTTTATCCTGGTTCGTTTGATCTCAAACTACTCCAGTCCACCCGTCAAGTTGATTTCGCCTCTCTCCAACGAGGACTTAATTCATTATTCACAAAAGGATTACAATCACTACTTTAACAACTGTTAAAGTATTCTTGAGTACAACCATAATCCGGTTAATCTCAAGGAACACTGTTTTAAAACAAAGATTCAAGAATGTGTGTTGTTATTTTTCATTATAAAAACTATTATCACAACTGTGATAATTTACACAAAATTAGAGCTTGGAAAGATGATGAATAATGCTTGCAGCTTTTTGAATTCTCGTGAATAGTCTTGGAAAATCGTTAACGATTTGAACACTGAGCTTGTTTATATAGGCAATGGATTTACGTTGATCATCAAGCGTGTCAAATGACATTAACTCAGTTTCCATTTGGAGAATATCCTGTCTGAAAGAAGCCGTTGTAATTGATGTTGTCTTGAATGATCAGTAACGCTTCAGAATCTTACATCCTTGCCTGCTGCTGACGCTTTAGAACATTGATGACTTAGATTATAATGTTCTTGTACAGAATTAGAGTTTACTTCACTTAAGTGCAGGTTCTGGTCATCAATCTTCAGCGCAGGTTCTAGTCATCAATCTTCAGTGCATGTTCTGATTGCTTCAGTGTGTAGCTCTTATGGCTTAACTTCTGATGCTGCTTTGGTCAGAACTTCTGCATACACAATAACAATTTTTAGGGTGCATATTTGTTCTTTGTATTTGTTATCATCAAAACTCTAACTAAGGGTTGTAGAATCAAACTATGTTCTAACAATCTCCCCCTTTTTGATGATAACAAAAACTAGAATTTTCAATTAAAAATAAAGAACAAAGGGTTTAAGAGAAACTCCCCCTGAGTTGATTACTTCCCTTAAGTTCCTTCTCATCATAGTTTTAGCTGTATCTCCTATCAGAATTTGTACCTGTTCTAACTTTTCAGAATGTAGAGGTTAAGTAATTCAGAATGTTTGAGACTTTTGTCTCGGTAAACCATTATTGAAAATATCTTACTTTCTCCCCCTTTTTGTCAGTTATCAAAAAGGCAATATAATCAGAGGCAAAATAGATGAATTATATTTAAAACATAATGCAATGACAAGTTCTAGAAACAAATAGGTAAAAAAAAGTTACAGATAAACATTTTTAAAAGAAAATCTAAGAAGGAGGGGGAAGATGTGTGAACAACGCTTCCAACAAGCTCTTGATCTGAGTATTTGACTCTTCTTGCTTGGCCAAAATGCCTCTGATTTCCTTTGTGGTGTCTTCTTATTTACCCATAATACTTTTAATCTCCTTGTTCGTATCCTCCTGGTTATCCAGCCTTGCATGGATTAAAGTGTTTTCTTTCTTCAACTCTTCCAGAGTTTGTATGACTAAGGAGGAAGCTGATGTCTCTTCAGAAGTTGGATGTTGCTCAGAGAATTCTGCAGCTTCTTCTGAGTTAACCATTTCTTCTGCTGTAATCATATTTTCTAGAGCAGTAGTTAGAGAGAGACTTTCTGATTCTGGTTCAGCTACATCTGAAGGATGATGCTCTTTCCATGGAGCATTATCCAGCGAGAGGATATATTTCTTGAACAGTTGGCTCAGAACTTGGTCTTGAAAAGCCTTCAGCTTATCACTAAAGTTCTACTGAACCTTTTCATAATTCAATTCCTTCAGCTTCAGCATTTCAGAGCTAAGCCAATTTTTGAATTTTGCCCACATCAAATCAGAAGCAGCAGGATTATACATCTCCTGACTTGCATGCTTTAAAGAATTTATCCATTCCTGCATTCCTGTTTCAAAAATCAACAAACTTGTACCAACATCTGATGTGGTTGCAGTTGGTTTAGGTTTGGGAATGGCAGTTTTGTGAGAGATGGAAGCTAGTCTTTCCAGTACAATTGGATCAATGACAAGTCTTACGTTGTCAGCTGGACTGTTAGTGGGTGAAGGAGTGGGAGAGTCAGGAATGATAATTGGTCTGGTTGAGGTGTTTGGAGGTGTGGATTCAAGGGATGAAGGGATTTCTGGAATTTCGTGAATGGTGAGATGCATGTGAACCGCAAGAGGTTCTATAATTCCATGTATTGGGATTGTGGTATCAGAGTCTGAATGAGAGTCTTCAAATTGGTTTGTGGAGGTGTGTTGAGTTTCTGATTGTGGGATTTCTGGTTGAGGAATTTCTTGTGGTTGTTGAGTGGTTGGATTTTCTGGTATGGGAGAGGAAAAATCTTGGTCAAATAATTCAATGTCAGACAGAACTTTGGCAAGTTCTGGTTGATGATGTTCTGGATTTGGATTTTGAGTAGGGGAGTTAGGTTCATTCATAAAATTACCTAGAGTTATGGATGGATCAAAATCTATGTCAAAATCTTCAAAGGTTTGGGGTGATGAATTTTCTGGTTGAGAAGGCATGGCTTCAGATATTGAAACAATTATTGATTCTATAACAGAAACAAAAGATGGATTACCTTCATTTTTGGCAGCTTTAGGTGTCCTCCGAGAGGGTCCTTCTCCTGCTGCTTTCCTCTTCTTTGATTTCTTCAGAACGACCTCTGGAGCAGCCTTGTGCAAATCCTGAATGTTGATTTCT
Organism: Vicia faba; assembly: GCA_948472305.1. Taxonomy (NCBI): domain Eukaryota; kingdom Viridiplantae; phylum Streptophyta; class Magnoliopsida; order Fabales; family Fabaceae; genus Vicia; species Vicia faba. The sequence continues at coordinate 775,909,014 of OX451741.1, read as the reverse complement.
GGGGCAATTCCATCAGCCTTGCATGCTTCAAGGTATCTGACTATTATTTCTGGTTTGGAGTCTATCTCAGAAAATAAAGGAAAATCCCTCAGAGGTATCCTTCTTGAAGTAATGGTCTCATGAGGGGTAACAGTTGGTTCCTTCTTGATATTCTCAATGATCTTCATTTTCTTCAGATTTTTAGCGTTCAAGGGCTTCCCAGCAGTTGCTTCCAATGTGCTGATTTCCTGAGCCTCCGTCAGATGTTCCATCAGCCTATTCTCTGTTAGAATATCTGATATCAGCCTTCCTAAGGGAATCCAATCCCTCTTGGTCCTTTCGTCTTCTCTTGTTTCCTTCACACTTGTTCTGAGATGGTTGAAGAGCAAGTGTGGAAGATTTAACTTTGTCTTCTTAGAAATGAAATAGATCAGAAATTGTTGATCAATATTGATATAGTCAGGGGAGCTTGTAGGCTTCCTATGGTGGATGCATCCCAGAATGATTCTGGCCCAGATTCTGTGATGATCCTTCAAATCTCTGATTTTACTGGAGGGTTGTCCAGAAGTAAAAATTTCCTTTGCAATTAATCTTAGGTCAGAGCATCTCTCATCCATGTCAATGCATCTGACACCACCACCGTTGTATCCAAGAAGCTTCACAATAAGATCTTCTGTAATCACAATTTTCTTCCCCATGACATAAGAAGTAACCTGGTGATTTGAAGAAGAAGCATGTATCCAGAATTCTTTGACAAGAATGGGAAATGTTGGCCCCAATAGACGGTCAAAGTACTTGTTCCATCCTTGTGATGTAACGTCTTCATACAGATTGAAGCCATTTTCTTGCAAGCTCTCAAAATCAATAATCACTTCAGAGAGAACTTCCAGATTATCAATAGGTGTGATGAGCGTTTTGGGGGGTTCTTCATACTGTTCCATTGAAGCAGATTCATGAGCACTCACATTTTTTAGACTTGAAGAAGCCATTGTTCACATGGGATTTTGAGGAAGATGAAAGGGGTTTTTGAAAGCAGGAACTTGAAACGATAGAAAATATTGATGAGAGTAAAAAAAAGAGTGAATGTAAAAAGTAAATTTTGAGTTTAAATAGGTTTCTTGAAAACGTAAGCAGTAAGAAAAATAAATAATTAATCATGATTATATGCATTAATGACACCTGAATTTAGGGGATTTAGAAAGATACTGAATGATTACCGCTTACAAGTGTCTCAATGCATCCAATCAGTGCATTGATCCTTTCAGAAATTAAACGCGTGTTCAGCTTCAGAAAGTAGCAGGTGAGAGGATGACAAGTGTTTGATGATGTGAACTACACGCTTCTATCCTTGAAATGAAACATTCAGATCTTCCTGGATAGATTCTGATGCAATCTGTACTTCTAAACTCTGAAGACAGGTTGATTAGTTGTTCACAAAAAATAATAAAGTTCTGAGGGTTAAGATATAAATAAATCTTTTTATTTTTGGCATAACTTCATGCTGAGATGTTTCAGAATGAAGTTGAACCTATCTTCAGAAAGAGGTTTTGTAAAAACATCAGCCCATTGATGGTCTGTGTCAATAAACTTTAAGGTTAAAATTCCTTTCTGAATATAGTCCCTAATAAAATGATGTTTTATTTCTATATGCTTAGCCCTAGAATGTAAAATAGGATTCTTACTGAGACATATAGCAGAAGTTTTGTCACGGAGGATGGGAATGTTTCTCTAAAATATGTTGAAGTCTTCAAGTTGACTTTTCATCCAGAGCATTTGCGTGCTACATCTAGCAGCTGCTATGTATTCAGCTTCTGCTGTTGATAGTGCTATTGTGGACTGTCTCTTGCTGGTCCATGAGATCATATTTTCTCCCAGAAACTGGAAGCTTCCAAAAATGCTTTTACGTTCTACTCTGTCTCCAGCGAAGTCAGCGTCATAATATCCTACTAAGCTGTAATCATTTGATTTTCTATAAAACAAACCCAGATTAGTAGTACCTTTCAGATACTTGAAAATTCTCTTAACTGCTATTAAGTGAGATTCTCTAGGATCTTATTGGAATCTAGCACATAAGCAAACACTAAATAAAATGTCAGTTCTTGAAGCCGTCAGATAGAAGAGATAACCAATCATACCTCTGTATACCTTCTGTTCTACCTTATTACTTACCTCTTCCTTTTCAAGAATGCACGTGGGATGCATTGGAATCATTGAGGACTTACATTCTGAGAGATCAAATTTCTTCAGAAGTTCTATGACATATTTTCTCTGATGAATGTAAGTTCCTTCTGGAGTTTGGTTTATCTGAATGCCCAAAAAGAATTTGAGTTCCCCCATTAAGCTCATCTCAAACTCTGCCTGCATGCATTTAGCAAACTCTCTTCCCATAGAGGGTTTAGTAGGCCCAAAGATGATGTCATCAACATAAATATGACATACTAAAATGTCATTCTTAATTGTCTTACATCATAAGGTTGTGTCCACTTTCCCTCTGGTGAATTCCTTTTCTAACAGGAAGTTACTTAGTCTTTCATACCAAGCTCTGGGAGCTTGTTTCATACCATAAAGTGACTTCTTTAGTTTGAAAACATATTCTGGGTGTTTGGAATTCTCAAACCCAGGGGATTGGTGCACATATACCTCTTCATCTATATAGCCATTTAAGAATGCACTTTTGACATCCGTCTGATACAAAGTGATGTCATTGTTTACAGCAAATGATATTAAAAGTCTGATAGATTCTAACCTGGAGGACTGGAGCAAAGGTTTATGTATAGTCTATCCCCTCTTGCTGACTATAACCTTGTGCTACCAGTCGTGCTTTGTTTCTGATGACTTCTCCTTGCCCGTTCAGTTTATTTCTGAACACCCACTTTGTTCCAATGACATTGAATCATTTTGGTTTGGGAACCAGATCCCACACATCATTCATGGTGAATTGATTCAATTCCTCATGCATTGCCAGAATCCAGTCATTGTCCAGAAGCGCTTCATCAATTTTTGTTGTTTCAATCAGAGAGACCAGTCCTATGAGGGATTCTTTAGAGTTTCTGAATGTTGATCTTGTTCTGATTGGATCATCCTTCTTTCCGAATATTTTATCTTCTGGGTGAGCTATGCTGCTTCTGGATAGTCTTTTCATAAGTTGATCAACTGAAGGTGCTGGATTGCTTGCAGTAACTCTTTCTGATGTTGTGGTAGCGTCTCTGTTGAGAACTTATGACGAGTTGTCTTCAGTACCTATAAGTTCAACTTCTATACCTGCAAGGAATTCATTATGCTTTGACTCTTAAGAGTTAAGCTTATCATCAAATCTAACACTCATTGACTCTTCAACAATCTGTGTTTCTGTATTGTATACTATGTACCCTCTTGAGCGTTCAGAGTATCCTAACATGATACACTTTTATGCTTTAGAGTCAAACTTGTTTAGATAATTTTTTGTATTCAGAATAAAGCAAGTGCATCCAAATGGATGAAAATAAGAAATGTTGGGCTTTCTGTTCTTCCACAATTCATATGGAGTCTTTTCCAGAATAGGTCTTATGGATATTCTATTCTGAATGTAACACGCTGTGTTGATTGCCTCTGCCCAGAAGATCTTAGCAATGTTAGTCTCATTGATCATGGTTCTGGTCATTTCTTGCAATGTTTTGTTCTTTTGTTCTACAACTCCATTTTGTTGGGGAGTTCTAGGAAAAGAGAAGTCATTCAAGATGCCTTTTTCATTAAAAAATAATTCAAAATTTTTATTTTCAAATTCCCCACCATGATCACTTATGACTTTGACAATTCTAAGATCCTTTTCATTCTGAAATTGGTTGCAGAAGGTAACGAACACAGAATGTGACTCGTCCTTATGTCTTAACAACTTTACCCATGTTCATCTGCCATAGTCATCTACAATTACTAACCCGTACTTCTTTCCACTGACAGACGCAGTTTTTACTGGTCCAAATAAGTCAATATGCAGAAGTTCTAATGGCTTAGAGGTGGAAACAACATTTTTGGATTTGAAAGCAGGTTTTGCAAATTTGCCTTTCTGACATGCTTCACACAGAGCATCTGAGCTGAACTTCAAGTTTGGAAGTCCTCTGACCAGATTGAGTTTGTTAATCTGAGATATTCTTCTCATACTAACATGCCCCAATCTTCTGTGCCAGACCCATTGCTCGTTGTTAACAGAAAATAGGCATTTTACATTCTGACTCTGTAGTTCAGAAATTTTATTTTATAAATGTTGTTTTTCCTCTTTCCATTAAATAGGATAGTCCCATCTTTCTGACTAACAGCTTTGCATAAATTTTTATTAAAGATTATATCATAACCGTCATCACTTAATTGACTTATGGATAACAGGTTATGCATTAATCCATCAACTAATAATACATTATTTATAGAGGGAAGATTTCCATTACCTACTGTTCCAGAGGCAATGATCTTTCCTCTTTGGTTGCCTCCAAATCCCACGTAGCCTCCAGGCTTAATTTCCAGGCTTTGGAACATATGCCTTGTTCCCGTCATCTGTCGAGAGCAGCCAGAGTCCAGGTACCATGATTGGTGTTTTAGCCTTGATGCTAAAGATATCTGCTACATATATAATTTTATCCTTAGGTACCCATATCTTCTTGGGTCCTGGTTTGTTAGTTTTACCAAAATTCTGATTGAATTTTGGTTTGACAGAATAATCACTACTTGTGTATTTTATGTCATGTGTGTGCCCTTATATAAAATGTGATTTGAATGGAGTGCGTTTTATGACTAAGTCCATGGCCTGTTTAGGTATGGATGCCTGACCTTGATATCCTATCCCTTTTCTGCCATTTCTGCTAACTCCATAGATCATTGAAGCCATCTTGCTTCTATCTAAGTTTTTAGCTAGAAACTTCTGAAAGTTGTGGTCATATTCTTTGATGATCTCATCAGCATTACTGGGAGTCTCTAAGATTGTTTCCTTTTGAGAATTTTGAAAATCATTTTCTAATTTTGAAATTTTTTCTTTTAACTCATAATTCTCTAATCTGAGACTCTCAGACTTTTCAGAGTCAGAGGCAAGATCCCTTTTCAGGTTCTTGAATTTGACTCTGATATGCTGAAAACTTTCCAGAATTTCATTTAGACTTTCTGCAAGTTCAGCCTTAGTAAAATTAATGGTAAAGTCAGGAAATACCTCTTCAGTATCTGATTCTGAGTCTGAACTAGAAGCTTCACTTTCTTCTGACACGTTTACCATGAGAGCTATGTTTTCTCTTTCATCATCTGACTCTGAGTCAGCTTCAGAGGAGTCTGAATCATCCCATGTTGCCATGAGGCTTTTCTTCTTTTCCTTGAAGAACTTCTTTTTGGGCTTCTCCTTCTGAAGCCTTGGGCTGTCACTTTTGTAGTGCCCTTGCTCGTTACACTCATAGCAGATGATGTCCTTTTTATTTGGATTTCTGTATCCTGAAGAACCTTCAGATCTTCTGTGTCCAGAGGAAGACTCATACTTTCTGTATCTGGAGGAGGATTCATTATGATTCTCTGATCTTCTAGAATTTATGAATTTCCTTTGTCTCTGCTTCCATAGTTGGTTCACCCTTCTGGAGAGGAGAGACAACTCATCTTCTTCTGATATGGATCCATTAGAAGTTTCTTCCACAGCCTGCAAAACCTTAGAGTTAGATTTTCTGTTAGATTTTAAAGTTAGTGGCTTACCTTGCTTTTGAGGCTCATCTTCTTCTAGCTCTATCTCGTGACTTCTGAGGGAGCTGACAAGTTCCTCCAGAGATATTTTGTTGAGATCTTTAGCTAGCTTAAGTGTTGTGACCATTGGCCTCCATTGCTTGGGTAAGCTTCTGATGATCTTCTTAACGTGATCAACAGTAGAATACCCTTTGTCAAGGACCTTCAGTCCAGCAATAAGGATTTGGAATCTTGAAAACATAGCTTCTATGGATTCATTATCTTCCATCTTGAATGCTTCATACTTCTGAATGAGCGCAAGGGCCTTGGTTTCTTTGAGTTGAATGCTGCCTTCATGCGTCATTCTCAGAGAGTCAAACATGTTCTTGGCAGTCTCTCTGTTTGAGATTTTCTCATATTCTGAGTATGAGATAGCGCTGAGGAGTATTGTTCTGGCCTTATGGTGATTTCTGAAGTCACGTTTCTGCTGGTCAGACATCATTTTTCTGTCTATCTTCTAACCTCTTCCATCCATTGGATGTGTGTATCCATCAGTTACCATGTCCCACAGATCATCATCATGGGCCAAAAAGAAACTCTCAATTTCATCTTTCCAGTAGTCAAAGTTTTCTCCATCAAAGACTGGAGGTTTGCCACTGAATCTGTCCTTGTCTTCATGGTAGTCATTGCTGATGTTTTGGCTTGGTCCCAACATAGTGTTTTTCTGAAGCTTGGATCTTGTACTGACACGGTTAAGTGTTTAAGCTTAGAACCAGGTGCTCTGATAACAATTGAAGAAGTGAAAAACATAAGAAGTGTTGAATTGAAAACTTGAAATCAAAAGCGCAATGACACAATATTTTTATCCTGGTTCGTTTGAACTCAAACTACTCCAGTCCACCCTTCAAGGTGATTTCGCCTCTCTCCAACAAGGACTTAATTCACTATTTTCAAAAGGATTACAATCACTACTTTAACAACTATTAAAGTCTTCTTGAGTACACCCACAATCCGGTTAATTTCAAGGAACACTGTTTTAAAATAAGTCATCAATGCATCACCGGTTGGTAAGATTTTCTTGAATTTTAAAACTGCATTTTCATGGCATGTTAATACTTTTAACCGTTTGATTTGTGTTTAGCATGTCTATTAGAGTAGGTGTGACGTTTAGCATGAAGGTTTTGGGGCCACAAGAAATTCAAATTACACCCCCTTATCCACTTACTTCGTGGCCCCTTTCTATTTGTTTGTTTTGTTTTTTTACTTATTTCTTTTAGTTTGTTTTTTTAATTAATATAAAATCAGATAAAAATCATAAAAATATTAGATTAGCATTTTTTCAATTAAGTTAATTTTGTAAATTAATTAATAATTATTTAAACCATTTTATTTAATTAAAAATTAAATAGACTTAGGATTTTAATTCATTTTCTTTTCATATTAAAAAAAACCAAAAAAAGCTTAGAAGATTAATCTCTTTTCTTTAATTTCATTTTTCTTTAATAATTAACTTTTTCTTTAAATATAGATCTATATTAATTACTTTTAATTCAACTATTTTCTTAATATGAAAACAAAAACAACAAAAAGATTTTTTATTTTACTTAGAACGTTTTTAGGATTTAGATGTCATTTCTAATTCGCCCGCGTTTAAATACTTTTGCATTATTATTATTACCCTTTCTTATTATTGTATCTGCTCCCCAGTTTGTAATAGTCAAAAACTAGGACATTTATTGCTTTTATCTCCCCAATTTTGGACATGTAAGTTCCCCCTCCCCGAAGCATTGTAATAGCATAGATTTAAATTCCCGCACTTTAAATTCCTGTATATATTAACTGCTTAGATGTATGCCTAATAGGATTGAATGACAAGAGCATAATAAATCAAACGCTAGCAAACCTAACAAAATACAAATAACTGAAACAAGCACACTTGCACATATACACCTCTAGGGTATTCCCACTTCGGTTGCCTTCAGAAACGGTCACAATTCTCAAAATGTGGGAATTTTTAGTGGTTGTCCTTTAGTTCAAGAGATCACAAGTCCCTCAATGACCCTTTCGATGCCGCCTCGGTTAAAAAGTGATCTTAGAACTTTAGGACAATTACTAAAAGTTCTTGCCCAGTTGCCTTAGTGACCGTAAACGTCCCTTCGATAGTCCCTCAACATCCAACGATAAGGCTACCTACTCACTAATTATAGGATAGCACTGTCTAAAGGAAATGAGGAAAATAACACCTTTTTTGAGTAGGTAGATAGTTGTTAGGTACTTGCTCAAAAAAACAATTTTTCACACTACACTTTCAAAACATTTTTCAAAAATGCTTTATCAACACTCTTGAGGACTGATACAAGAGTTATCATAAAGCAAACAAACTTTTCAAAACACACAAACACGAAAGCAATTTAAAAAAATGAGCAAGTGCCTAAGAGCCCGTGGAAAACCACAGATGGAAAGGGTGCTAACACCTTCCCTTTCCATAATATACCCCCTTACTCAGAAACTCTCGAAAAAGGTCTTTTCTGTTCTTTTCACCCTTTCCTTTGTTGGATAAAAGAAAAGTCGATGGCGACTCATTCTTACCGCAATATTTGCGAACACAAATGCAAAACCAGTATAACAGTTGATTTTTCCACCATATCACACCGGCCATCTCACTACTTTCTAATGGCTTAGGATGAGTCAATTAAAGGTTCTAAAGGTCACTTAGCGCTTAATGACACTAAAGAAGCCTAATGTTATCCTTGACTGACTCAAGGAACATTAGCACGGACCAAAGTATCACTCTAACGTAGCTATCACTTTGTCCATATCGGTCTACACCGTACAACTTACATGATTTATTACTACTTACCTAATAATCTGCCCCAGATCCGGGTGTAGGATCTATAGTAACCCCACTTTTTACTTGTCCCCAGCAGAGTCGCCATTTCTTTGATACGGTGGCAGAACTGACTGTTATACTGGTTTTGCGTTTGGTTTTACAAAATGTTGCGGTAACCAAGAGTCACCACCAACTTTTATTTTATCCAAATTAAGGAAAGGGTGAAAAGAACAGAAAAAGACCTTTTTTGAGAATTTTCTGAGTAAGGGGGGTAGATTATGGGAAGGGAAGGTGTTAGCACCCTTTCCATCTATAGTTTCCTACGGGCTCTTAGAGGTTTGCTCATTTTGAAATACATTTGTGCTTTGTGTATTTGAAGATGTTTTGAAAATGCCTTAGTATGGCAAACTTTTTAATGTTTCTTGGGATAGTGGAGAAAGTATACAAAGTGTTTTGGAAAATGTTTTTGAAAAGTAGTATTTGTGTAATGGCAAAATGTTTTGAGCAAACTTCTAACAGCTATCTACTTTTGTACTCGAAAAAAGGTCGTTCTTTTTATATTTTCCTTTATACAATACTATCCTACTATTAGTGAGTAGGTAGCCTTGTCATTGGATGTATAAGTGACATTCGAAGGGACGTTACAGTCATAAAGGAAACAGATGTAGAGACGCTTTAGCAATTTCTGTTTAGCGACTAGATCATTTACCGAAAGGCAATTGTAGGGTCATCGAGGGACTGTGATCTTTTGATTTATGGGTCTTTGCTAAAGCGTCCCTGTCTCGAGGGACATGACTGTTTTATTTCCGAAGTCAATCAAAGTGGGGTACCCTATAGGTGTATATGTGCAAGTGTGTTTAGTTCAAGTATTTATCTTGTGTTAAGTTTTCTAATTGTTTAATTATTAAGCTCTTGTCATTGATTCCTATTAACATACATCTAACAGTTAATATATGTACATAAATTTAAATGAGGAAATTAAATCTACGCTATTACAAAGCTTTGTGAGAGGTACATTGGAGAAATGCGGAAAATAAAGTCCTGGTTACTATTACAGACCATGAGCAAATACATTAATAATAAAAATGTGAAACTAAATAAATGCGCATGAAATTGAAAATAATGTCTAAGAGCATCCTAGGAAATAAAAATCCTTTTTTTTGTTTCTGATTTTTTTTATTTAAGAAAATAATTAATTAATCCTAAAATCTATTTAGTAAATAAAATTAAATTAAGAAAAATAGTCTGAGTTCTTTTTTGGTTTTTATTATGAAAAGAAAATGATTAAAACATAAATTAAATCCTAAATTCTAACTCATTTTAAATTAAAGAAAATAGTTCAAATATTTATTTAATTAATTTACAAAATTTGTTTAATTACAAAAAAGTACTAGCTTGATATTTTGTGATTTTTCTGACTATTTAGTTAATTAAATAATCAATAGAGAAAAACTAAAACGAATAAAAGGAATATAAAAATGGGCCTGATAACAAAAGAAAATAGGGGGGTGTGAGGTTGCATTTTCGCTAGGCCCAATGTCGAAGAGAGCCCATGCCTGTCCTTGGATCCAGGGAGCAATGTGGTTCTTCGATCCAACGAGGGGTATGATTTTTTCGATCCAAGGAGGGAGTTGTCTTTCGATCTGGACCTGCAAGACAAATGTTGGCAAAAATAAAGATGCAGGATCTGGGTATCGAACCCAGGTCTTTCTCCCTAATTTGAATCTTCTGTCCTCAGGCCTAAGCTTATTTTGGCTTGAAAATGGATATACCATGAGTTTCGAAAGGCAAACCCAGACCATGCCTTTCGATGGCATGATTTTATTCCTGCATGTTACCTTGCGCATGATATTTTCATATAAACACAAATGACATTAGCAGCACAAAGATACCAACAATGTGTATTTAAAGGGCCTGGAAGTACAATTATGACTTGGGTGAATCCTTACCAACTGGAAATACTTCGACCTATGAATCTGGACGTGGCTTGGCTTGGAGCAGACTCTTGGGAGTCTCAAGAACACAAGTATGGTCTTCGTCTGGATTAAGGGTGCCTACAAAACTGGTTAGAATTTTGATATGTTTTATGTGGCAGTGTGAGTGTTCTTTTTTGATAGGAAATTTGTCCGTGTCTGATGCAACACATGTAGTCTCTTTAGATATAGGGGATGAAGGGGACAAGAAGGCAAAGGGGTAAACAATCATAATTACGTTCTTTAAGAGCCATAAACAAAATATTGTAACTTTGCCAAAGACATGGAATGTTGGCTTTTTTTGAATTTGAATGAACCTGGGAATTTTGGCTCCTTCGAATGCCCTCTAGAGTTGCTCTTCCATTGGCCTAATGTTACTTCCTTAGAATGGCTTTTTTCGTACCCAAAATTTGTCCTACCTCGATGACTTTGTTTTCTCGAGATTAAGAAAGAAAAATATTTAATTAAAGATGGTACAACAGTATATGATGGCCCATCTCTATCCAAGACGATTAGGGGGTGTAATTTAATTCAGGAAAGCGGGGGCTTTCTAAAGCAGAATAACCCATGGATCAGTGAACCCATTCGCGAAGCATGTTGGCAAATGGCCCATGCGGTTCAAAAATAAAACTATTTCAAATAATTATCAAGTTTTTAAGTATGGTTGTTGTTAGCAAGAAGAGGGGGTGTGCTTATCAATTTATACACTCATTTAAGGTTCTAATAAGACTAATGCCTTTTTGTGGTTTGGCATTATCATTGCTTTAGAAAAAATATTAGTATTAAAAAACTTTTGTTATTTTAAAATAAACAAAAATATATTTCTTCGTTAGAAACGTAATATACTTTTTTACTGATCAACCTTTCATCACAATAAAGTTTTTGTTAAATATTACCTTTATAGGTTGTTTATTAAAGTTTTCTTATGTTAAAAAATGGTTTATGGTTAAAACATTTGTTGAATAAGATAAGCGTATCGGGCTGAAATAAGGTTTGATTAATGCAAAGCCCAGTTCAATTGGACCAGTTGTATTAAAAAAAATACTTTTTTTGCTACAATAAAAAAAGATTGTTGGACTGAAGATAATGACATGCTGGGCCCAATAATAGAAACAATCACTGTCCAATTGAAATCCAAAAATTTACACGCATTTTCTTTAATAAACAGTTACTGTACAAATGTTTTTCAATCAAATATGCTATAAGGCAATTATCCAGAATTTATAAAAGAGAATTAGTACAAGTCTAACAAATAACAACTGTACCAATCATCACCTAAAATCATGTGCAGTTTTTTCCAGTTAACACCTACTGTGGAAATTAAGAAATAAAATAAAATAATCAGTCAAACCAAATTTGCATTGAATCGACATTACCAAAGTCTCAGAATTACAGAAAAAATCGGATCTGAAAACAAAAGGAAATATGGAAGCAATCAATTACAATTAATGAAATAAATCTTCTATCTCAATCTCTAATTATAGAATCAATTTCAGTCTCTATTACATCCAATCAAATCTACAAAATCAATTAAACTGCAAACCTAATATTAACAACTAAAAACCACAAACTCTATAAATAACAGAAATTTGAGACAGAGAGAGGGGTTTTTTTGCTTTACAGAAAGTACAGGGGATCAAGAACAGAAACCAAAACAAAAATGGAAGAACTGAGGAGAAGAAGACCGAGCCATTAGTGTTTTTTGTTGAAGAACAAAGAACATTGTTAGAACAAAGTTTGAATCTACTACCCTATATTTAAGTTTTAATGATAACAAAGTGAAAAGATATAGTATTTATAAGTTTCATGAATGAACTATCTGCTGCCTAAAATTATTATGTTCTGACTTGCAGATACTCTGATTGATATAAGCAAGATCACATCTATTCAGCATCAGAACTTGATTTCAGACACCAGCATCAGAAGTTGCTACATCAGAACGTCAAAATCAGATGATCAACTCACGTACATGCTGAAGCCTGATGAACAAGACTGCGCTCAACACTCTGATACAGAAACACAATAGTTCATCAGCAGCGAAGCAGAGTCAGAATGAGCCAAGCCAGAACTTGCATTAAGTAAGCAACGTTACTGTGCATTGAAAGCTAATTAATTCCAACGGCCTCATTCCAGACAAGATCTGCTCAATAAGGAAAGCTTGTTATTAGCATTGAATCAAGAATATTGCATCCAACGTTCATCATCTCAGTGCTATATAAACAAGGCTTTGAAGATTGAAATGGTTAATGCTCTCCAAATCTCTACACGCACAAAAGCTGAACCATAATCTTCGTTCTACCAGTTTTGCTAAACCACACACTCTGATATTCCATTACTGTTTAGCAATCTAGTTTCTAAGCTTCAATTTGTGTATACATCACAGTTGTGATAAAGTTTTGTAGAAAACATCCACACACATAGTTTTATCTCTTTGTAAGAAAGTGTTACCTTGACAAACCGGGTTGTGGTTTGAATCAAGAAGGCTTTAGCAGTTGTTAAAGCAGTCTGTAATATTCAGTTAAATATAGTGGATTAAGACCTCGTTGGAGAGAGGCGAAATCACCTTGACGGGTGGACTGGAGTAGTTTGAGATCAAACGAACCAGGATAAAAATATCTTGTCAATTGCTTTAGATTTCAGTTTTACAATTCAACCCCCCTTGTGTTTTTCACCACTTCAATTGGCATCAGAGTGCCTGGTTCTGAGCTAAAACACTTAACCGTGTCAGTACAAGATCCAGCGTCAGAAAAACACAATGGCAGGAAACAATTCTCACATCAGCAATGACAACAATGAGGACAGAGACAGATTCAGTGGCAAACCTCCAGTCTTTGATGGAGAAAACTTTGATTACTGGAAAGACAGAATTGAAAGCTTCTTTCTGGCACATGATGCTGATTTGTGGGATATGGTGACAGATGGATACACGCACCCTGTGAATGCAAGTGGTCAGAAGATTGATAGAAAAACAATGTCTGATCAACAAAAGCGTGACTTCAAAAATCACCACAAGGCCAGAACCATCCTCCTCAGTGCCATCTCCTATACTGAGTATGAAAAGATCTCCAACAAAGACACAGCAAAAAATATCTTTGATTCTCTCAGAATGACGCATGAGGGCAACGTTCAGGTCAAAGAAACAAAAGCTCTGGCGCTCATTCAGAAGTATGAGGCGTTCAAAATGGAAGAATCTGAATCCATTGAAACTATGTTCTCTAGATTCCAGATTCTGGTAGCTGGTCTCAAAGTTCTGGACAAAGGATACTCTACTGCTGACCATGTCAAGAAAATCATCAGAAGTTTACCCAAGCAGTGGAGGCCTATGGTTACTGCTCTGAAGCTAGCTAAAGATCTCAACAAAATCACTCTGGAGGAACTTATCAGCTCCCTCAGAAGTCATGAGATAGAGCTAGAAGCTGATGAGCCTCAGAAGCAAGGTAAGCCTTTAGCATTAAAATCTAACAGAAAATCTGAGTCTAAAGTTTTGCAGGCAGTTGAAGAAACATCTGATGGATCCTCATCAGAAGAAGACGAACTTTCCCTTCTCTCCAGAAGAGTAAATCAACTGTGGAAGCAAAGACAAAGGAAGTTCAGGAATCCCAGAAGATCTGATCAGAACGAGTCTTCTTCCAGATACAGAAGGACAGATTCTTCCTCTGGATACAGAAGATCTGAAGGCTCCTCCAGTAGCAAGAAGTCAAACACCAAAGACATCATCTGCTATGAGTGCAATGAGCAAGGACACTACAAGAGTGACTGCCCAAAGCTTCAGAGGGAAAAGCCCAAAAAGAAGTTTGGAAGAGAGAAGAAGAAAAGTCTCATGGCCACATGGGATGACTCTGACTCGTCTGAAGCTGACTCAGAATCAGATGATGAAAGGGCAAACATAGCTCTCATGGCTAACATTTCAGAAGATAGTGAAGCTTCTGAATCAGACTCAGAATCAGACACTGAAGAGGTATTTCCTAACTTCGCTGTTAACTTTACAAAGGCTGAACTTGCTGAAAGCCTTAATGAGATTCTGGAACATTATCAGCAAATTAGAGCTAAATTCAGAGACCTGAAAAGGAATCTTGAATCTGACTCTAATAAGACTGAGAGTCTCAAATTGGAAAATTCTGAGCTGAGAAATAAGATTTCAAAATTAGAAAACTCTTTACAAAACTCTCAGAAGGAACCAATTTCTGAAACTCCCAGCAACGCTGATGAGATCATCAAGGAGTATGATCACAGTTTCCAGAAGTTCCTAGCTAAAAGCATAGATAGAAGCAGAATGGCTTCAATGATCTATGGAGTTAGCAGAAATGGCAGGAAAGGAATAGGATACCAAGGTAAGGTTCCTACACCAAAGAATGTCATGGACTTAACCATAAAACACACTCCTCTGAATTCACACTTTGTGTATGGTCACACACATGATATCAAATATACTAGCAGTAAGCGCTCTGTGAAACCAAAATTCAACCAGAGTTTTGGTAAAACTAACAAATCAGGACCCAAGAAAATCTGGGTACCTAAGGATAAAATAATACATGTTGCAGATATCTTTAGCAGCAAGTCAGAAACACCAGTCATGGTACCTGGACTCTGGCTGCTCACGACACATGACGGGAAGAAGGCATATGTTCCAAAGCCTGGAACTTAAGCCTGGAGGCCACGTTGGCTTTGGAGGCAATCAGAGGGGAAAGATAATTGGCTCTGGAACTGTAGGTAATGGAAATCTTCCCTCTATTAATAATGTTCTGCTAGTAGATGGATTGATGCATAATCTGTTATCCATAAGTCAATTAAGTGATAACGGTTATGATATAATCTTTAATCAAAAATCATGTAAAGCTGTTAGTCAGAAAGATGGGACTATCCTGTTTAATGGTAAGAGGAAAAACAACATTTACAAAATCAAACTTTCTGAACTAAAGAGTCAGAATGTAAAATGTCTTCTGTCTGTTAACAACGAGCAGTGGATCTGGCACAGAAGATTGGGGCATGTTAGTATGAGAAGAATATCTCAGATTAACAAACTCAATCTGGTCAGAGGACTTCCTAATTTGAAGTTCAATTCAGATGCTCTGTGTGAAGCATGTCAGAAAGGCAAATTTGCAAAACCTTCTTTTAAATCCAAAAATGTTGTTTCCACCTCTAAGCCATTAGAACTTCTGCACATTGACTTATTTGGACCAGTTAAAACTGCTTCAGTCAGTGGTAAGAAGTATGGGTTAGTAATCGTAGATGACTATAGCAGATGGACATGGGTAAAGTTCTTAAGACACAAGGACGAGTCACACTCTGTGTTTGTTACCTTTTGTAACCAAGTTCAGAATGAAAAGGATCTTAGAGTCGTTAAAGTCAGAAGTGATCATGGTGGAGAATTTGAAAATAAAGATTTTGAGTCATTCTTTAATGACAGAGGCATTCTGCATGATTTCTCTTGTCCTAGAACTCCCCAACAAAATGGAGTTGTAGAACGAAAGAACAGAACATTGCAAGAAATGGCCAGAACCATGATCAATGAGACAAACGTTGCTAAGACCTTCTGGGCAGAGGCAATAAACACAGCGTGCTACATTCAGAATAGAATCTCAATAAGACCTATTCTGGAAAAGACTCCATATGAATTGTGGAAGAACAGAAAGCCCAACATTTCATATTTTCATCCATTTGGATGTACTTGCTTTATATTAAATACAAAGAATTATTTGAACAAGTTTGACTCTAAAGCACAGAAGTGTATTATGTTAGGATACTCTGAACGCTCAAGAGGGTACAGAGTATACAATACAGAAACACAGATTGTGGAAGAATCAATCAGTGTTCGTTTTGATGATAAGCTTGACTCTGAAAAGTCAAAGCAGAATGAAGTTTTTGCAGGTATAGAAATTGAATTTGCAGGTTCTGAAGACAAGTCATCAGAAGCTCTCAACACAGACATTCCTTCAACGTCTGAAAGGAGCACTGCTAGAAATCCTACAACAGCTGCTGATCAACCTCAGAAGAGATTACCCAGAAGCAGCTTGGATCACCCAGAAGAGACTATCCTAGGAAGAAAGGAAGATCCAATCAGAACAAGAGCAAGCTTCAGAAACTCTGAAGAAACACTTATGGGACTTGTGTCTCTGATTGAACCTTCTTCTATTGATGAAGCACTTCTGGATAATGACTGGATTCTGGCAATGCAAGAAGAGCTGAATCAATTCACCAGAAACGACGTATGGGATCTCGTTCCCAGACCAAAAGGATTCAACGTCATTGGAACAAGATGGGTGTTCAGAAACAAGCTAAATGAACAAGGTGAAGTCATCAGAAACAAGGCACGACTGGTTGCACAAGGTTATAGTCAGCAAGAGGGGATAGACTATACAAAAACCTTTGCCCCAGTCGCCAGGTTAGAATCTATCAGACTTTTAATTTCATTTGCTGTTAATAGAGGCATTACTCTGTATCAGATGGATGTCAAAAGTGCATTCTTAAATGGTTATATAGAAGAAGAAGTTTATGTTCACCAACCCCCAGGTTTTGAAAATACAAAACATCCAGAACATGTTTTCAAACTAAAGAAGTCACTGTATGGTCTGAAACAAGCTCCCAGAGCTTGGTATGAAAGGCTAAGTAACTTTCTGCTTGAAAATGAATTCACCAGAGGGAAAGTGGACACTACTCTATTCTGTAAATCAGTTAAGAGTGACATCTTAGTCTGTCAAATTTATGTTGATGATATTATTTTTGGTTCTACTAATCCTTCTCTTGGAAGAAAATTTGCTAAGTGTATGCAGGCAGAATTTGAGATGAGCCTCATGGGGGAACTGAAATTCTTTCTAGGAATTCAGATCAATCAAACTCCAGAAGGAACTTACATTCATCAGAGCAAATACATCAGAGATCTTCTGAAGAAATTTGACCTCTCAGAATGTAAGCCATCAAAGATTCCAATGCATCCCACGTGCATTCTGGAAAGAGAAGAGGTAAGCAAAAATGTAGAACAGAAAGTCTACAGAGGTATGATTGGTTCTCTCCTCTATCTTACTGCTTCAAGACCTGACATACTATTCAGTGTTTGTATCTGTGCTAGATTCCAATCAGATCCTAGAGAATCTCACTTAACAGCAGTTAAGCGAATTTTCAAGTATCTGAAAGGTACTACTAATCTGGGTTTGTTTTATAGAAAATCTAGTGATTACAGCTTAGTAGGCTACTGTGATGCTGATTTTGCTGGAGACAGAGTGGAACGTAAAAGTACTTCTACAAGCTGCCAGTTTCTGGGAGAAAATCTGATCTCTTGGTCCAGCAAAAGGCAATCAACAATTGCTCTGTCAACAGCAGAAGCTGAGTACATAGCAGCAGCAGGATGTAGCACACAAATGCTCTGGATGAAAAGTCAGCTTGAAGACTTCCAGATTTTTGAGAGTAACATTCCTATACTTTGTGATAATACTTCTGCTATTTGCTTAAGTAAGAATCCCATTTTACATTCTAGAGCTAAGCATATAGAAATAAAACATCACTTCATTAGGGACTATATTCAGAAAGGTATTTTGAACTTAAAATTTATAGATACAGACCATCAATGGGCTGATATCTTTACTAAACCCCTTTCAGAAGATAGGTTTAATTTCATTCTGAAACATCTCAGCATGAAAGTATGCCCAGAGTGAAAATGTTTTAATTCCATATATTTACCTTCAGAATGTAATTATTTTACTGTGAACTTCTGATCAATCTCCTTTCAGAAAGATAGAACATGCAGATTGTATCAGATGCAAGTCTAAAGATCTGAGAGTCTATGCTCAAAGACAGACGTGCTGATCACTACATCAAACAAGTGTCATCCAATCATCAGCATATCTCTGAAGCAGAACGCGTGCACGCTTCTGAGAAGGCAAAGCGCTGATTGGGTGCATTGAGACACATGTCTGGTAACCGTTTTTAAGTATCTTTCTCAAATCCCCCAAAATCAGCAAGCATTTAATGAAAAGTAATCATGCTTTTAAATGGCAATCATGATTTTTCTCTCTCTTAAAAAACGTTTATCTTTTCAAAATAGTTTTGAAAACTCTATTTAAGCACATTAATCTCTCATTCTTATTCTTTACGCTTTCTCACTAATACTCAAGCATTTTCTGCATATTTCTGTGTTCATCTCCTGCAACCTATTTTCCTCAGTTCATTCTCAAAAACCCTTTTTGTGTGAACATGGCAACCTCCAGTAGCGTTTCTGCAGGTAATCAGAAGAAAGCATCATCTGAGCAATATCAAGTGCCACTCAGAACTCTCCTCACTCCGGTGAAGAATCTAGAAGTGCTTTCTGAATTAATCATTGACTTTGAAAGCTTGAAGGAGAATGGTTTTGACCTAACTGAAGAAGTTAGGGCTCAAAAGTGGGAAAGGTATTTCGATAGGTTAGTTGGACCAACATTCCCAGCGCTGGTCAAGGAATTTTGGATTCACGCCAAGGTTTCAACACATCTAGTCATCTCCTCTGTTATGGGGAAGAAGATTGTGATTACTGAAGATCTCATTGCAAGGCTAATCGGTCAAAGTGGTGGTGGCGTCCGTTGTGTGGACATGGCTGAAAGATGTGCTGATATAGGTGTGGTAGCTAACAGGATTTTCACTCTTGGACTGCCCAGCAGCAAGATTAAGGATCTGAAGGATCATTTCAGAGTATGGGCTAAGATAATTCTGGGGTGCTTCAACCACAGGAAACCAACAAGTTCTCCTGATTACATAAATGTGGATCAGCAGTTTCTGATCTACTTTATTGATCAGAAGATAAAGATCAATCTGGCTCACTTCCTGTTCAACCACCTCAGAACCAGTGTAAAAGAAACAAGGGAAGAAGAAAGAACCAAGAGGGACTGGATACCTTTTGGAAGGTTGATATCAGATATTCTGACAGAGAATAGGCTGATTGAGCATCTGATAGAAGCTCAAGAGCTGAGCACTATTGAACCAACAATTGGGAAACCTCTGAACGCAAAGAATCTGAAAAAGATGAAGCTGATAGAGAATATTCAGAAGGAACCAAGAGCTACTTCCACTGCTGATATCTCCAGCAGAAGAGTGCCTCTGAGTGATTTTCCGCTATTCTCTGAAACTGAATCCAAACCAGAGGTGATTCTCAGGTACTTGGATGCGTACAAGGCAGATGATACAGATCCAAAGCTGAATATCAGAGATCTGCATCAACCCCAACCAGAAGTGACTCTAAAGAAGACAAAGAAGAGGAAGGCGCCATCAGAAGGATCATCTCAGCAGACTCCAAAGAAAAGAGGTATTTCATCTGCTGCCCCTGTTTTAATTTCAAATTCTTTTACTATTCCAGCATCTATCCCTCCTCAAACCTCTCATAGAATATCAATTCCCATCCCTACCATTGATGAAACCGTACAAGAAGAAGACCCTTCTGAGGCATTAAAACTCAGAAGACCTAGAACCAAACACCCCAAACAACCAACAATTTCAACAACATCAGCACTTGACCAAGTGCTGTCTGATATTGATCACCATGCCTCTGATCAACAAAACTCTGAACCACAAAATGTTCCTCCTCCACAACCAGAACAACAACAACAACCACTCTCAGAAGAACCTCTGATCCCTGAGCAATCAGAGATTCCACCTCCCTCTCCCCAACCAGAAACAAATCCACCTTCACCATAAACAGAGTTTCACCACTCTGAAACTCCTTCTCCTCATCAATCTGAACCTCATTCACCTCAACCATCACCGCTGGCAATTCAGTTGCCATGTGGAACAACTGTTATCATGCCCCAGTTACCATCCTCATCAGAATCGACACCTCCAAATACTCCCAAAACACCACCCAGTCCAATCGTAATATCTGATTCTGATACCCCTTCTCCAAAACAAACAGCCTCTCAGAAAACCTCTGAAAACCCCAGCAGGACTTTCATTGACTTAACCAGTCTTGACCGTCTTGCTGATCTAAAACACAAAATTGCCATCCCAAAACCAAAGCAACCAGATGTTGGCTCTGGTATTTTGAATTTTGAAACAGGTGTGCTGCAATGGATTGCTTCTTTGAAGCAAGTCTGTCCGGGAATGATTGACCCAGCTGCTTCTGATCAGCTCTGGTCACAGTTCAGACTTTGGGTACGTGCTGAAGCCCTCAAGTTGCAGGATATCAACTATGAGCAGGCACAACAAAATTTCAGCAAGCTTCTGAATGAAGTTGGAAGTATGCTTCTGAAAGAGGACGTGCTCCCTCTGGACAGTGAACCTTGGTCTGAGAAACAGCAAGCTGCAAAGGTACAGGACAAGACCACTCAATCAGAAGAAGACAAGACCATTCAGGCTGAAGAAAGTCAAGCAGAGGATGTTACTGAAAGTTCTGAGAAGCCTCCTCCTTCTGATGCTTCTCAAGCTGCCTTGGACAGGCAGACTCTGGAAGAACTAAGGCTGAATGACATGCGCCTACAGCAGCGAATGGATGAAAACGATCAGAAGATGAAAGAGAGAATGGATGTGCAGGACAACAAGATTGACACTGTTGTCAGCATGGTTCATAAGCAGAATGAGACTTCTGAAAAGATTCAAGCCATGCTGGAGAGCCTGTTCACACGCTTGCCTCCTCAACCTTAAATCTTTTCTTTCATGCATGACCTTTTTCATGTTTTCCTGATTTTCTGATGTACTGTTTTGATTATGTTCTATAATATTTTCTTGTTTTGATTCTGAACTATTAATATGATTAGTTTTTCTGATCTTAATTGTTTTAGCACATCACCAACACTTTTTGATTGCTGACAAAAAGGGGGAGAACAAGAATGATATTTAAATCAATAACGGCTAACTAGACAGAAATTCTCAAACATTCTAACTAACTCTATTACTTGAAATGTTTTTTCTGTTTTGTTTAAAGTCTACAGGCACAAGGAAGCTCCTGGACACTCTGAAGACTAGAAGCTCTGATCACTATGAAGTTGCTCTGATCACTATGAAGTTCTGATCCAAAGCAAAGCTCTGACAAGAAAAGCTCTGAAGCTCTGCTCTGACATAAAGCTTCTGATAAGTCAAAGACTCTGATACTCTGATGTTCAAAGAAAGGCAAAAAGATCTGATCCTGAAGAACACGTATAATCAAAGGGAAGTAATAAACTCAGAGGGAGTATTTCCTTACTCCTTATTCTTTTACTTCTTATTCTGATACATATTCCAGATACCTTTTCACGTTATTTTTCATTTAAAATATCTAGTTTTTGTCATCATCAAAAAGGGGGAGATTGTTAGAACAAAGTTTGAATCTACTACCCTATATTTAAGTTTTGATGATAACAAAGTGAAAAGATATAGTATTTATAAGTTTCATGAATGAACTATCTGCTGCCTAAAATTATTATGTTCTGACTTGCAGATACTCTGATTGATATAAGCAAGATCACATCTATTCAGCATCAGAACTTGATTTTAGACACCAGCATCAGAAGTTGCTACATCAGAACGTCAAAATCAGATGATCAACTCACGTACATGCTGAAGCCTGATGAACAAGACTGCGCTCAACACTCTGATACAGAAACACAATAGTTCATCAGCAGCGAAGCAGAGTCAGAATGAGCCAAGCCAGAACTTGCATTAAGTAAGCAACGTTACTGTGCATTGAAAGCTAATTAATTCCAACGGCCTCATTCCAGACAAGATCTGCTCAATAAGGAAAGCTTGTTATTAGCATTGAATCAAGAATATTGCATCCAACGTTCATCATCTCAGTGTTATATAAACAAGGCTTTGAAGATTGAAATGGTTAATGCTCTCCAAATCTCTACACGCACAAAAGCTGAACCATAATCTTCGTTCTACCAGTTTTGCTAAACCACACACTCTGATATTCCATTACTGTTTAGCAATCTAGTTTCTAAGCTTCAATTTGTGTATACATCACAGTTGTGATAAAGTTTTGTAGAAAACATCCACACACATAGTTTTATCTCTTTGTAAGAAAGTGTTACCTTGACAAACCGGGTTGTGGTTTGAATCAAGAAGGCTTTAGCAGTTGTTAAAGCAGTCTGTAATATTCAGTTGAATATAGTGGATTAAGACCTCGTTGGAGAGAGGCGAAATCACCTTGACGGGTGGACTGGAGTAGTTTGAGATCAAACGAACCAGGATAAAAATATCTTGTCAATTGCTTTAGATTTCAATTTTACAATTCAACCCCCCCTTCTTGTGTTTTTCACCACTTCAAACATGTCGTCTCACAAAGATTGATGCAATTAGGGTTTTGATATCTGAAACCCTAATCGCTAGCCGCCTAAGCACACCGCAACATCTCAATATCCCTTCGCCTCCATATTCACCAAAATCTGCAAGCAAGAGAGGGAAAAGGGATTAGCGAATCAAAAAACGAAGCACAAGGTCTGAGAACGAAAATCGCGCGAAAGGGGTGAAATTGACTTAGCATTTTTTGTTGTTGTTCATATATTTTGGGTGGTGTATAAAGGGGTTTTGGGCTGTGGTTGTTGCGCCTCCGTGAACCAAAGGGTAGAACTACGGTTGGGTGAGGAGAGTGAGAGGTTTGTGTTCAGTGAAGCGAGGAAGAGAGAGGAAGGTATTCACTGTAAAGAAACAAAAATGTGATTAATGAATAAAACAAAAGAATATGTATTCCGTTTGGATCCCATGTACGTACGCTCATGTTAGTTGTCACACTCCCTCGTTCGTCTCCGCATGATTGCAACCAGACGGCCATCTGGACAAGTCCGCATTGTATTCGTGTGCACCCTCATGCACACAATCAGCAGACCCCTCTCTCAATCCGTTTGGGCCTAAGCCCAACTGCTCTTGACACCACCCTTCCCCTGGATTGCTAAAACGTCAAACAGAATGCACCCCCTCCTTTCCTGAATCATAATGAGCCCTAGTCAAGTTTCTTTTAACACCCCTTCATTTTTACTTGCTCATACAAATTGCACCCCCATGTTTTATTCCAAATTATTACTATTTTCTTATTTATTTTATATATTTTTTTATATACTGTATTTTATTTATATTTTATTAATTATTAATAATTATAATTATTGTCATCATTATTAATTTCTATTACTATATTTTAATATTATTTATTATATGTAAATATTACTATATGATAAAATAAATCATTTTCATGAAAAATCGCATATATTATTTTCTATACTATTTGCATTAAAACATTTTTAATCATGCATTAATCAAGAGATTTTCGCAATTAATACAAATAAAAAAACACAAACAAACCTCAAACTATTTTCGTGAACAAATTAAGCTAATCAACAATCTTTTTGCAAATAGGGTTTCAAACTGATTTTGGCTTACTACGTACTTAGTCAAAATCTCCACAATCACTACTCTCGACCGAGTGCGAAGTGATTCAAAATATGTTTACAAACCCTCTGAAAAGACACCAAACCATACGAACTATGAATTGAGACTATGATTCCTCATAAGAGGATACGTAGGCACGCGATCAGAAATCGTGGCGAGTCTCGCTAATTAAAACTTAAAACCCTATTTACCCCAAACCTAAACCTAAAGCTTAATATCATTGTGAACAAGGTGGATGAAAGGTACCTAACACCTTCCTTTCGTCTAATTGAGTCCGTAACCTAGAATATTTGTCCGCGAATTAGGGTTTTCTGTTAGGTTCCCTTCCCTAGGATAAAAACTAATAGTGGCGACTCTTGATTAAAAAACTGGTCGCAACAGCTGGCGACTCTGCTGGGGACTCTCCTTAACCTTAGGTTTAGGTATTTTTTGGGTTTCTTATTTTTATTTTCTTTATTTATTTATTTGCATTAATTCTATTTATTGCATTATTTATTTATTGTCAATTTTTCTTATGATCATATACTATGTGGCGGGTTTTTATTTCAAAAAAAAAATATTCTCAAATAACCTTAGCAAGAAGTTTCGTCTATTAGCTTAGGGGGTATATCATCCCTGCGAGTTTATGTGACGACTTTTCCTAGAGTCGGTGAACTTCCAAAAAAGGAATATTTATCAAGATATATCCTCTTGACGAGTAGGACTTTGGAAGGACACCCATGACTCTTTGTAACGACCTTAACCCAAAATCTCATGACGAGACCTTTCACGACTCTGAGATGGACGTCTCGGTCTATAAAGAGGCTCCACCTAAGGGAGGCCCTTGTGACTTTTCCCTCTGGTGTTATTCATGATACCCTTAGGGAAGCCACCTTTTAGGAAGGTAGATCGACTGTAGGACAAGACTAAGGAACCTACCTTATAAGGGTACTTATAACAAAACCCCCGCACTGAACCATACATCCCTACCTTATAGGGGTACTTATTACAAAAATCCTGTCACTCAACCCTACACCTATGCATTCATACATTTCATATATTTGTCACCCGTTTCTTTCTATTTGTCTTATTCACAGGGGGTATAAAAGATAATAATAAACTCAAGATTTTAATGATTGTCTTTAAAAATGGATACCGAAGGAAACAACTTGTCCGCGTCAGTGCGCCAAACATGTCCAAAATCAAATCCACAAAAGGGAGATAATGTGGTGAAGACTTTCTCAAGCTTTGTCAAGCAAAGGTGGATGGTTTCAAGAGTTTAACTGCTAGAAGACTTATTTCCCTTTGCTTGATTTCATGCAAATAAAGTTTTGGCTTAAGATTGTAATATTTTTAATATCTGAATTACGTTACCTTTAATAAAGACGTTTTGTTTCCACACACCGCTTGCGTATCTATTTTTAAAGATAATCGCCAAGTAAAATAATAAAGGACAAGCATATACCCAAAGGAATAAGGCATTCACATTCATTCGCACTCATGCATTCACGGACACCTGTATGTCATGTCAAAACTCATTTTTCAAAAAACACCTCTCTAGTTGAACCATTGGTAAAATAAGGTCTCCACCTCCTTGGCCTCCATATCAAACAAGGGCCTATCAACAAAAAGCAATGGAGAAAATTGAGGAAACGCATGCTGCATTCAAAGAGGATCTCGACCAAGCAAAGGGCGACATAAGTTCAATGAAAGGAGATTTAAGTCATGTTCTTCTGGCTTTGAAGAACACTGTTGACAAGCAAGAACAAATTCCCAGGGTAGCTTTCAAAGAAGAAGCCCAAACTATTGGTGTATCAACCGATCACCAACTAAGGGAAAAGTCAGAGGCAGGACTCCAGAAGTCTGACATGGCCCAACAAGAAGCTAAAGCTGAAGGGTTTGTCCTACCGCCACCAAAAGCAGGGGCATCTCGTACCCCACAGATTCCAACCAATAATGTAGACAACTACTGTGACATATAATACGGATACCACAACCCAGAGGATGACAACCAAGCGCCATTAAAGACGGATGGTGCTTATGCTGTTAATAATCCAATGGCAATGAATCAGTATAAAGCTCTGGAGGAAAGACTAAAAGCTTTGGAGGGTTTCGATGCTTTCGAAGTAGACGCTCTCGAAATGGGCATAGTTCCTGATGTGGTGATCCCACCGATGTTCAAATTACCTGACTTTAAAAAATACAAGGGGCTCACTTGTCCAAGAAATCATCTCCGTACGTATTGTAGGAAGATGCATGCCCATGCCCATGATCAGAAGCTGATGATTCACTATTTCCAAGATAGCCTGAGTGGGGCATCTTCAGACTGGTATATGAAATTGGAGAGAACGCATATTCAAACCTGGGCAGGTCTTGCTCATGATTTCCTAAAACATTACAAATATAACCTGGACATGGCTCCTACACACATGCAACTCTAGAATTTGTTCCATAAGAAAGAAGAGTCCTTCAAGGAGTATGATCAAAGGTGGAGGGAGTTGGCATCCCGTGTGCAACCACCACTATTAGAGAAAGAATTAGTAGACACGTTCATGGGGACTTTGCAAGGGATGTATTATGAGAAGATGGTTGTAAGTATCTCTTCGGGGTTCTCAGACCTAGTAACTATCGGAGAAAGAATCGAGACTGGAATAAAAAGTGGGAAGATATCAGGGGGACCATCAAACGTTCCCTACAATTCAAAATGGTCTTCTTCAAACTTCACCAAAGGAAAAGAGAGAGAAATTAATGTTTTAGCGTCACAACCTAGGGTACAACAACCATTAGTGATCCCACTAGGGCAGCAGCAAGGCAGAAGGCCACCCAGGAAATTTGATCCACTCCCTATGCCACCTAGCAAGTTATTGCAATAGCTAGTTAAGGCATCCTTAGTGGAACTCAAGTCTCTAGCTCCTCCAGTCGGACCACTCCCACAGAGATACGATGCCAACGCCAGATGCGAGTATCACGCTAATTCTACTAGACATACCATAGAACAGTGTTGGCCGTTCAAACACAAGGTGCGGGATTTGTTGGATTCTCAAGACATCACTTTCGAGAAGCCCGTCATCACATCAGACCCTACACCGTTGCACGATGGGCTAACAATAAATGTAATCGAAGTAGTCACTGAATCTGAGGTAAGTAGACAAGCAAAGACCCCGATAAACTCACTGAAAGAATATCAGTTGGGATATGGACTCTCGCTAGAACACAATGAAGCTCTCGAAAGAGCTCTACAAAGGCTAAGGGACCAGGGGATAGTCCGGTTCGGACAATACCCTGAAGAAAAATATAAAGCTATTCTGAAGGGCGAAGCATATTTTCCTCCGATCCAAGAGACTTTTGTCAAAAATGGAGTAGTGCATGGCAGACATGGGGCAAAAATATTCAGCAAAGCCAACACCAAAGAGGCAATTGAATTCATCCAAGAATGCGCCCTAGGAAAAAAATCAAAAGATGGACGACCATGGAGATTCCTGAGATCTTTTTCTTTCTTAATTAATTTTTCTTGTTTTCGAAAAAACTAATGTCATGACCGAGGCATAAGGGTTCCTTGTAAGGGTTTCCCTGTTTTGTTTCAGACAATATTCGCGATTAATAAAAGTTATATTTTGTTTTCAATCAAGATCCATGTCTTTCTTTTGCACTCATGTCTTAATGTTAAAATGACAATACTTTCTCTACATATGCATTTTCAAATATTCAAATACTAAAGCTGCACCAAAACATGATAAAGGTGAAAATTCATGCCCAAAACCACCGATAATGCCATTAATGCGATCCGATATAATTTTGATGCTCTTATCAACAAAGCTAAAGAGGAAGATGATAAAGATTTTGAACTCTCTGAGAAAACAATGAGGGAAATAAAAAAAGGATAACAATATGCAACCGTATCTAGAGGCTATCAAGACCATTAATCTGAGTATAGGGGAATACCTGGAAGAAACCAAGGTAAGGGGAAATGTCAGAGTAGAGCCACAAAGAAGCTGATTAAGTTATTGTGCCTATCTACGGAAATAGGCCAAAGTCAAATACAGACAACACCGTAAAAATAAACAACTATGAAATACCAAGATCTGAAGAAGAACCCGAGCCAGGGGCACCTTGGGTATCCACGTTCAACGAAGCTTCAAATACACTGGGGCACGATATAGGGGCAATATTAACTCCCCTGAAGAATGCTGACAAGCCATATGCCACTTCAAGGGTGAACGGGATACTAAACACCCAAAACGTATTCCCTATCAAGATCATATTTTAAAACCGACTGCGGAATTCACGAAGATCATTTTCAGTCACGTCCTACGAAAAGGGGATCAAATGACAAATGCCCTGGCAACTATATTCAAAGTGATTTGGTCAAACCACGAACCGCGCATCACAAACAGACGCTTCGAGGAGCCCTCACATTGGCTTGCTATCAAAAAATGAAAATATAACATGCTTTGGTTTCACGACATCTAGAAAATGCCTCTAGTATTGACAAGCAAACCCTATGAAAATTAGCATCGGAATTCTTTCAGAACAACGGTGTACTGTACAAGATGGTGCATGACATGGTCTAATACTCATGAAGATTCTGCTACCTCGTCTCCACTCACGTGGCAAACGGACTCCCAATTACAAAAGTCCGTACGTAGTCAAAACAACATTCTCCGGTGATGGTCTTATCTCCACAATAATGGGTGGGGAAGAACTCCCGCAACCGGAAAATTTAGACGCATTAAAAAATACTATGTATAAGAAGCTCTCTAAGCTCGAACGTCAAACAAGCGACTTAGGCAAAAAGGAGCGCCCCGGTGGATCGAAAACCCTAAAGGGCGATCCAGGAAAAAATTAGGGGCATATAACAAAAAAATTATCCCGGTGGATTGAAAACCCAAAAGGGAAATCCAGGAAAAAGTTATGGATTTCATACAAAGAAATAAAGAACAAAAAGACTGCGATCTAAGAACTGCGACTACGAACAGCGAAGGGAGAGATAGATCTGAATCATTCAACTCAGAAGCAAAGGAGATAAGATCATTAAAAGGATATTGGGGCACAACAACAACAATTATCATTTTTCATTGCCATTTACAGTTTTAAAACTTTATGTAATTACCTCTTCCTAGGAATTGCACCTTATAATCTTGCCTATTCAGAGGAATATTAATAAAACACTGGCTTTCTATGCATTTTTCAAATTGCGTTTTTTCTTTTCTCAGACTTGTTTACAAAATACCACGATTATTACTTGTGAATATTGTCTTGAAATCATTTAGGGGGAGTAAAAAAATAAAACCATGTGACAAAACATAAAAAACTATTTTGGTTAGAAAGATATAAAAAAAATCCACGTATACGTCCACGCACATGGATACTCCTACGTCTTGAAAATCTACGCATGTCTACGCCTGTATCTATGCATATCCACGCTCACGGGGAAAAAGGTCTACGTCTATACACATGTCTGCACCTATGATTGCACTCGACAACACAAAGTCTACGTCCGCACATGCGTCCATGCCCATGTCCATTATTATGTCTACAATACAAATTTCATACACGTGTCTATGTCTACGCCTATGTCTACCCTCGCGTTACAAAAAAACTACGTCCACACCCGCGCCTATGCTTGCCCTCAGCAATACCAAGTCTATGCCTACGTCCCTACGCAAAGTCTACATCCATGTCAGCACCCATGCCTACGCTTGCAGCACAAAGTCTACACCCGCACCTGCGTCCATGCACATGTGTACTCCTGCCAATTCTACGCATGCCTACGCTTATGCCTGTGCCTACAACGTACAAATTTACATACATCTACGCTCACGCCTACGCATACAATGTACGAATCTACATACGTCTATGCTTACGTCCGCGCTTACAGAGACCACATACATACATCTGCACCGACATATAAATCTATGCATAAGGCCATTATTTACATCTACATCTACGTCTACGTCTACGTCTACGTCTACGCCTACGTGCAAATCCGTGCGTATGCCATAACCTACGTCTACGTCTACGCTTACGCCTACATATAAATCTACGCATAGGGCCATTATCTACATCTACATATACATATATGTCTATGTCTACGCCTACGTGCAAATTTGTGCACATGCCATTACCTACGTCTACGTCTACATCTACGCCCGCAATACAAAATCAATGTTCAACTTTGGCTGACTTTGTCCACCGTATTCAAGTTCAACGATGCAATGACGACACAACATACAACACCAGGAATTGGTAACTCTAAGCCAATGGAGAGAATGCCGGAAATAGTCTGCATAACACTTCGAGGCATACGCGCATCATACACACATTTCATACATACACACATTTTGCATATCTCAAGCATACACTATACATTTTTACATACATATTCAGAGCTTCATATCAATGTCGTACATCATACATGTCGCATACATACAACATTTAATACGCATACATACACATGTATCTCCTAGCAAATAGACAAATAATTTCACCCTCGATTCAGCTATCTAAGGGTCGACCAACGCAATGCTTCTCCTACGATTCAACCCGTCACTTCAGTCTTCATGCCGTGACACATTCGTCCCATCACCTAAGTCTTCCTGTAGTGATGAGCTCCTTACAAACTCAGTATGTCACCTCTAAGCCACAACATACCTTCAAAGCCCATTATGTTTCCTCTAAGCCGCAACATACTATCCAAGCCCAATATGTTGCCTCTAAGCCACAATGTATTTGCAAAACTCAGTACGTGGCCTCTGAGCCACAATGTATGCGCGAAACTCAGTATATTACCTCTAAGCCGCAATATATCATCTAACTCAAACACATTGCCTCTAAGCCGCAATGTATCTGCGAAACTCAGTATATTGCCTCTAAGCGGCAATATATCATGTAACTCAAACACATTGCCTCTAATCCATAATGTATCCGTGAAACTTAGTATATTTCCTCTAAGCCGCAATATATCATCTAACTCAAACACATTGCCTCTAAGCCACAACGTATTCACAAAACTCAGCATGTTGCCTCTAAGCCGCAACACTTTCTCAAAGATCCATTACATTGCCTCTAAGCCGCATTAAATTCTCAAAACCTCATTAACTTTCCTCTAAGCAGCAAGTGAATCCTTAACACTCAGTAGGTTGCCTCTAAGTCATAATGCATTGTCAGAACTCGTATATTGTTTCTAAGCCACAATGTACCATCCGACTCAAACACAGTGCCTCTAAGCCGCAATATATCATCTGACTCAAATACATTGCCTCTAAGCCGCAATGTATCCTTCCAGATCAGTATATTGCCTCTTAGGTGCAATGTATCCGCGAAACTCAGTATATTTCCTCTAAGTCGCAATATATCATCTAACTGAAACACATTGCCTCTAAGCCGCAATGTATCTGCAAAACTCAGTATATTGCCTCTAAGCCGCAATATATCACCTAACTCAAAGACATTGCCTCTAAGTCGCAATGTATCTGCGAAACTTAGTATATTGCCTCTAAGCTGCACTATATCATCCAACTCAAATACATTGCCTCCGAGCCGTAATGTATCCATAAAACTCAGCATGTTGCCTCTAAGCCACAACATATCCTCAAAGACCCATTACATGGCCTCTAAGCTGTAATGAATCTCAACATTTCGTACGTTGCCTCTAAGTCGCAACGCATTCTCAAAACTCATTGCATTGCCTCTAAGCCACAACGCATTGTCAAAACTCAGTATATTGCCTCTAAGTCGCAATATATTGTCCGACTCAAATACATTGCCTCCAAGCCGCAATGTATTTGCAACTCTCAACACATTTCCTCCAAGCCGCAATGTACCTTTCCCGATCAACATATTGCCTATAAGCTGTAATATACTATCCGAACCAACACATTTCCTCTAAGCCGCAATGAATTACCCAAACTCAGACCATCCTTTTTAACTTCATGCAACGATATTCAAAAACCAAATTCAGTTTATCACATCAGACTTCACGAACATAACCCATTGCCTCAGTCTTCATGCTGCAATGTGTTTCTTCATTCCATAAAATCCAGCATATCGCATTAGACTTCACGCAACGATTCACAAACCAAAAAACATTGCCTCAGACTTCATGCAACAATGAATATCTCTTTACTCCGTAGTACAAACCATCGCCTCAGATTTCATGCAGCAATGTCCGAAAACAAATCCATCTTATCACCTCAGACTTCGCGCAACGATTTACAAAACTGTAATCCATTGCATCAGGCTTCATGTAATAATACTTTTCTTTATTCTATAAACACCAATCATCGTCTCAGACTTTATGCTACGATGAGAGACAAAACTTCTACCCATTGCATCATACTTCATGCAGCAATACATTTTGTTATCCCATAAACATCAAAACATCACATCAAACTTCATGCTGCGATGCACAAAAGAAAACAAAACTCGACACATTGCCTCCAAGCCGCAATGTATTTGCAATCCCAACACATTGCCTCTAAGCCACAATGTATTATCCAAATCAACACCTTGCCTCTAAGCCGCAATTCGTTCTTCCAACTCAAACACATTGCCTCTAAGCCGTAATGCGTTCTTCCAACTCCAACACATTGCCTCTAAGCCGCAATGCGTTCTTCCAACTCAAACACAGTGCCTCTAAGCCGCAATGTGTTCTTCCAACTCAAACACATTGCCTCTAAGCCGTAATGCGATTCTTTCAACTCAAACACATTTCTTCTCAGACGCAATGTGATTCTTCCAACTTAAACATATTTCCTCTAAGCCGCAATGCGTTCTTCAAACTACAACACATTGCCTCTAAGCAACAATGCGTTTTTCAGACTTAAATACATAGCCTCGAAGCCGCCGTGTATTCATGCTCAAAACAACGCCTTAGACATCATGCAGTGATTCATAAACTTAATTCATGGCCTCATCCTTCAAGCAACCATGCATCATCAACTGCTATACTCATCCTCTAAATGGGTAAATAAGCCAAGACATACAAAATTGCGCTTTTGAGATCAAAGACTATTTGTCTCATTATCACGGATATGTGTTGACTACTTCCTTGAGAATCGTAAGGATATGTGTTGTACCCCAAAATTTTCCCTCTCATTTTACTCAACACATGTCCATTGAGGTTCTCAACTTTCTCAAGGATGCCCAAGAGTTGACCAGACAAACTCTCTCCTAAGGTAATGTACCTCAAACTAGGGTTTCCATTTTCATCAGGGTGTGAGAACTCCAAAGGTCCCAAATGCCTTCCATGGTCCCAATATGTTCTCAAGATCATCCATGTCAAGTTTCATGCCTTGCACAAGAAGTTTGCTCAATCAATTGCCCAAATGCCTGAAAATCAATTGTACTAGGTCAAAAGTCAAATGTGGCCCACATACAATCAAACTTCAATATTTTTGGCCAACATCAACATTTTTAAGAGATATCCATCACTTGATCAATGGTTGGTCATGATTCCTAGAGGAATTCCCCCAAATTCATCAAAACCCAAAAGTTGCTAAATTAGGGTTTCATAGGAAAAGTCAACCAAAATTTGACCAGGCATAACTTCTTCATACTTTATCAGAAATTTTCCATCCAAGGCTCATTTTTAAGAGGATGAAATTACCTACAACTCATATTGATCCCCAAGTTCAAAATATGCACTCATCAAAAGATATGAATTTCTACATTATAGGTCCTTTTGAAAAGTCAACAAAAACACTTTTTGGGTCAAAGCTTCTTACATGAACATGGAAGACCCAATTGAGATGAAACCAATAAGGTTGTTTAGGGGAAACCCTAAGCTTTCTAAAAAGTCCAAGAACACCCCTCTAGGATTAAAATATGAAGAGATATGCATTGTCAAAGTTAGCCATTTTTGGAAAATTGTCAAAAAGTCAAATGTGCTCAAAAGTGCATTTTTTTGTCAAATCGGCGTAGCTTTTCATGATTGTATCTTGTTTGTGACATGTTCCACGACCCAAATCAGCCTCCATATATTATTTGCTTATTTATTTTATTTTGATTTTTATTTATTAAAAGTTAGATTAAATCAAATAAATTTCAAAAAATATAAAATATTGATTTTTGATCTGATTGTTTGTAGGAATCAAATCCAGATAGGCTGACATATCATATCAAATCATGCAAGGGATGATTGAAGCAAAATTGGCATGATTATGCTTGTTTTGGAAAGATATAATATAAGACCAAAATCAAATCCAATTTCCATGATTCACAAAGATTTAAGTTGTTTTTGTTAACCTAATCAGTTCTACTACATATATAGAACATACCCAAGCCAAAAGGAGGAGGATGGCAGGTCGTGAAAGATGAGAACAAAACTCAAATTTTGGAAAAAAATTAGTGGATCATTCTCCAACCTAGAGGGAAATTCAAAGCATTTCAAAGCTACCAATCGATTCCTGGAGATCTCCAGAACGTTCTCCAATCATTTGCCAGTTCTCCCAAGCCCAGAAATAGGACATACGATCGTCACAGTTTGCTTCTTTTTCAAAATTCGATTACTATGATTCTTGCATCATGAACATGTTTTAATGGTATATATGTGTTGGTTGTCATGTTTTCAACGTGTTGGATTGGTTTAATTGATGTTTTGATGCATATTGTGATACGGTGGGAGAACTGACTTGAGGTTTTGCATTTGTGTTCGCAAATGTTTCTGTTTAGCAAGAGTCGCCACCGACTTTTTATTTTATCCAAAGGAAAGGTCAAAAAGCATAGGAAAGACCATTGAGATGTTTTCTTGGGTTCGGGGGGTAGATTATGAAAAGGGAAGGTGCTAGCACCCTTTTCATCCATGGTTTTCCATGGGCTCTTAGTTACTTGTTTAGATCACTTGCTTTTGCTTTTCAATTGTTTGAAATGGTGCTTTGTGTGTGGTTTTGAAAATATTTTGAAAAGAGGCCTATGTCTAGGCAACCTTTGTAATGATTCTTGTTTGAATATATACAAAGGTATTTGTCTTTTGAAAAATGTTTCAATGTTTGAAAGTTTGTTTTGGGAAATGTTTTGAAATTGTGTGTTTTGAAATTAGCAAGGATGTTTTTGCAAGTTTGATCAAATAACTAGGAGTTATCTACCCTACTCAAAGATCTTTCCTACACATTTTTAACCCTTTGACATTATTGTTTTACCATTGTATTTGGTAAACAACCTTGTGCTTGGATGTTAAACGGGACGGGCGTGGGTCATCATATGACCATGATAACAATATTTCCAAGTATCTTAGCAAGTTTTTGAGGGAGTAGATCAATTTTGTATAGGCAACCAAGATAGCGTCATCGAGGGACTATGATCTTTGGTTTTTGTTTGATTTTGCCAAGATACCTAGCATGCATACCATGGCCATGTTTTTTAAGGCAACAAGTGGGTGAAACCCTAGGGGTGCTTGTGTGCATTGTGTTGTCATTTTTCATGCATTTTGTCTTGTATTTAGTCATGCTATTTGTTTTGATTTTTGGTTATCATACAAACCCTAATCTTACTATCGTGCACATTTAAAAGCAATAAAGTGCGTAAAAGTAAATCTAATACTATTACAACAATATTATGGGGATGGGGATACAAGTTTGAATAGGGGATATTGTACAAAAATAAAGCCCTAAAACTATTACAACCATATTGAATTTGTTTATATAAATAAATAAATGGACAAATATTTAAATGGACAATTAAATATAAATATGCAAAAATATTTTTTTGTATTCATTTTTATGTATGTAAAAATATGTTTCTTCATGTCTTAAAAAACAAGAAAATAAAAATGATTATTTTTATTTGGAAAGGGTGGAAATCCTAGTTTTGATTTAAAAGAAAATATATTATATTATTTATGTATTTATTTATATACAAGAAAATAAAATATATATATATATATATATATATATATATATATATATATATATATATATATATATATATATATATATATATATATATATATATATATATATATATATATATATATATATATATATATATATATATATACAAAAATGTTAAAAATTAATATTTGTGAGAAAATAATATTTTAAGTATAAAAATAAAATGTATAATATTTTTATATTATTTATAAGTTTATTCAAGAAAATAAATTATATTTAACCTAATAAATTATTTTTTGTTATAAAAAATAATAAAAATAATAAAATAAAAATGTGAAAATTTAAGAAAATATTTTTGATGATTTTTAATATTCAAGAAAAATAAATAAAATCAGAAAATGAAAATAGAAATGAAAAATATGAAAAAAATAAAAACAATGGGCCAAGGGGGTGTAGGAAGTAAACATGGGGTGTCAATAGGAGAAACAAGCCAGGCCCAACCCAAGTTGCCTTCGTCCTTGTATGATGGAGAAAAAATCAAGATATCATCCAGTCGAATCCGAGCTTCATAACTTGAACTGGAACAAGAATCTGAGCATTGATTTGAATAAGCAATAGAATAGCATCCGTGTATGGAGCATCTCTAAGCTGTATTTGAGCTTTGAATACTTGTTAAAGATATCTGTTAATTTTATCCTGAAAAAGGTAAAGTGTTAGCTGAAACACAAAGTTATATTGCATGAAATGTATGATGCAATAAATGTATTTTATCAATGTTTATGATATATGAATGTAATGTATGCGCATGTAAGTTGATTAGTTGTCTTGTTACGGAAAATAAATCCTTGATAGCTGGAGATAATAAAATCTTTGACTACTGCCGGGGAAAAAGAATCCTTTGACCGCTGTTGGAGATTCAAAACCTTTGACAACTTTTGTGGAGATGTGGGAATCCTTCACGACTTTCCTGGGGATATGGGGATCCTGCTTTGGGGAGTCCCGAGAACCTTGATGACTATGGCTGGGGATTGAGAATCTTCAATCTGTTGGGAAATAAGAATAACTCTGCGGGGAGAAAGTTTATTCTGTTGGAAAGTAGTAAAAACTCTGTGGGGAATATATATACTGCTGGAGAGTTTTCAAGAGTTTGGGTTGTATGCCAATCTACTGGGGAATTATCCTAGGTTGGGGATAAAACAAAAGTTAACTGTTATCTGGTTGATTCTCATACTTTAAGACAACTTGTTGGGGAATCTGAGGAAAACTAAATGGTTTCCGCTGTAGATTGATAGTTGGAAATTTGACTCCGTTGGGGAAGAAGGTTTCATCTTCGCTGATGGTCGGTGGTTCAAAGTTTTTCTCCGCTGGAGATTGGGAGTTTGAAGACTTAACTTTGATGGGTATTTTGAAATTTAACTCCGTTGGGAATATGTATTTCAATGTTTTAGCCCCGTTGGGGGATCTAGATGATATATTGTAGGGGATTTCTCTTGGAATAGCCTAAAGACGTCTTCCTATACTTTTAACCTGTCAGTAATTATTCTTCCACATTTCGCTTATTTGTAAACAATGATTATATTCAAATTCATATGTTCATTTAATAAATCATTGGACGTTTTCAAATAAAACACAAGTGTAAAAAAGAAAAGACGAATATTTTTCTGCACTTTGAAGTATCTTTGTATTAACTTTGTGTAAGTATTTTGTACAAAGGAGACAGACATCCTAGTAAGAGAATGTTGTCGTAAAAATGAGAAAAATTTATACAAATAAAGATGGCTATGTGTTAAAAAATTCCATGGGATTCCCATTCTGCTATAGCCTTCGTAACTCTGGATATATTGTCCATTCGTTGCTTCGTCTGAAGATGGTTGAATTGATCAGAATCCTGGAGCTTGTCTGTGAAGAGATTGTCCTTAAAATGATCTGATGAGACATAGTCATACGCTTTAATTCCCTAACTTTTTCCTGGACCGCCCTTTCGGGTTTTCGATCCACCGGGAAACCCTTTTTTGCCCAAGTCGCCCTTTCTGGTTTTCAACTTTCCGGGTGTACAGATTTTTTTTATTTATCCCTAATTTTTGCCTGAACCGCCCTTTCGGGTTTTTGATTCACTGGGATGCCCTTTTTTTCCCAAGTCGCCCTTTCGGGTTTTCAACTTGCCGGGTCGTTTATGCGTAATATCTTTTGACTATGTCTGCATTCGCAGGGTGCGGCAGATCGTCGTTGTCCATGGTGGTTAATATCATTGGCCCACCATAAAAGATGTTCTTGATCACAAATGGTCCTTTGTAAGTAGGAGTCCATTTTCCCCTGGGATCACTTTGCGGTAAGATGATCCGCTTGATTACAAGATCTCCGACTTGATACACTTGTCGTCTGACTTTCTTGTTGAAAGCCTTGATCATCCGTTTTTGATATGTCTGACCATGGCAAACAATAGTAAGTCGCTTTTCGTCAATCAAGTTAAGTTGATCAAGCCGGGTCTGAATCTAATCGTCTTCACTCAAACCAACATCCTTGATGATTCTCAAGGAGGGAATCTTAACCTTAATAGGTAAAACAACTTCCATGCCGTATACCAAAGAATAGGGTGTTGCCCCTGTTGATGTACGCGCCGTGGTACAGTACCCGTGAAGAGGAAACGGTAACATCTTATGCCAGTCCTTGTAGGTGACTGTCATCTTTTTTATGATGTTCTTGATATTTTTGTTCGCAGCTTCGACAACACCATTCATCTTTGGCCGATAGGGAGATGAATTGTGATGTTGAATCTAGAACTGCTCGCACAAGGTGGTGATCATAGTGTTGTTCAGGTTTGTACCGTTGTCAATGATGATCCTGTCAGGGATTCCGTACCGGCAAATGAGGTTCTGCTTGATGAAGCGGGAAACCACATTCTTTGTGACGGATGCGAAGGAAGATGCTTCGAACCACTTGGTAAAGTAATCAATGGCCACCAGAATGAAGCGGTGTCCATTGGATGTTTTAGGCTTGATCTCTCCAATCATGTCGATTCCCCACATAGCGAATGGCCAAGGAGCTGTTAAGACATTGAGAGGAACTGGAGGTATATGTACCTTTTCCGCATAGATTTGACATTTGTGACAAGTTCTAGAATGTTGATGGCAGTCAGCTTCCATGGTAGACCAGTAATAGCCTGCCCGTAGAATCTTCTTAGCCATTGTATGTCCGCTAGAGTGAGTGTCGAAGGTACCATTGTGCAGTTCATCCATGATCTGTTCAGCTTCAATCTTGTCCACACAACAGAGTAGAATGCAATCATGATTGCGCTTGTATAAGATACCATTGCTCAGGAAGAACTTAGTTGAGAATCTCCTTAAGAACTTTTTATCGTTGACTGAAGCTCCTTCAGGATATTCTTGAGCCTCGAGATACCTTTTGACTTCGTGAAACCAAGGTCGGTCCACTATTTCTTCGGTATTAATCTCGTGACAATGTGCAGGTTCGTCCATCCGTTCAATGGTGATTTGGGGAGCCTCATTATCCCAGTTAAGTTTAAACATGGAAGACATTGTAGCTAGAGCATCTGCTAGCTGATTTTCTTCTCGCGGGAAGTGCTCGAAGGTAATCTGCTCGAAATGTGGTAACAATGTCAAGACATGTTCTTTGTAAGGGATTAGGTTAGGATGTTTAGTATCCCACTCTCCTTTGATCTGACTGATGACAAAAGTTGAGTCTCCAAACACAACCAAAGATTTGATTCCCAAGTCTATTGCAGCCTTAAGTCCAAAAATGCAAGCTTCAAACTCGGCCATGTTGTTGGTGCAACTGAAGTAGAGTCTGGCGGTGAAAGGTGTATGGCAACCTTGTGGTGAGATGAGTACCGCTCTGATACCGTTGCCAAGTGCATTGGAGGCACCATCAAAGTACATGGTCCATTGGGATCCTTATTCAGGTCCGTCATACGGTCTGTTCTCTTCAATGTTGTCCAATGTCATGATATCCTCGTCGGGGAAGTCAAACCTCATGGATTGGTAATCTTCGACAACTTGATGAGCTAGATGGTCAGCTAGCGCACTCCCCTTTATAGCTTTTTGGGTCGTGTATTGTATATCGTATTCAGTCAGGATCATCTGCCATCTAGCTATTCTTCCAGATAAAGCAGGCTTCTCAAAGATGTACTTGATCGGATCCATCTTAGATATCAGCAGAGTGGTATGAGTTAACATGTACTGCCTTAGCCAGCGAGTAGCCTATACCAAAGCGTAACAAGTTTTCTCGAGCAGTGAGTATCGGGTCTCACAGTCGGTAAACTTTTTGCTAAGGTAATAAATAGCATGCTCTTTTCGGCCAGACTCGTCATGTTGGCCCAGTACGCACCCCATTGAATTCTCTAGGACGGTCAGATATATGATTAGCGGTCTTCCTTCGACGGGAGGCATCAAGATAGGAGGTTCTAGCAAATACTCCTTGATTTTATCGAAAGAAACTTGACAGTCATCATTCCATTTAACCACCCGATCTTTCTTCAACAGCTTGAAGATTAGTTCACAGGTAGATGTTAGGTGAGAAATGAACCTTGCAATGTAGTTTAGGCGTCCCAAAAAACCTCTAACCTCCATCTCAGTGCGAGGGGCAGGCATTTCTTGTATAGCTTTGACTTTGGCAGGATCAACCTCGATGCCTTTGTTGCTGACATTGAAACCCAAGAGTTTACCGGACCTGACTCCGAAAGTGCACTTGTTAGGGTTCAGTCTGAGCTTGTACTCTTTCAACCTGACAAACAGCTTTTGCAGATGGTCGAGGTGTTCTTCTTTCGTTTGTGATCAGGCTATCATGTCATCTACGTAGACCTCTATCTCATGATGTATCATATCATGAAACAAAGCTACCATGACGCGTTGATAGGTTGCCCATACATTCTTCAGTCCGAATGGAATCACTTTATAGCAGAATGTACCCCATTGTGTAACAAAAGTAGTTTTCTCCATGTCTTCAGGGCCCATTTTGATCTGGTTGTACCCTGAAAATCTGTCCATGAAAGAAAATACCTTGTGCTGAGTTGTATTGTCAACCAAGATGTCAATGTGCAGTAGTGGAAAGTCATCTTTAGGGCTAGCCCTATTTAAGTCTTTGTAATCCACGCATATTCTGACTTTTCCGTCCTTCTTAGGCACGGGCACAATGTTAGCAACCCATTATGGATAGGAAGTAACAGCAAGAAACCCAGTGTTGAACTGCTTCATCACTTCAGCTTTGATCTTTTCAGACATGTCGGGCCTCATGCGGAGAACTTTCTGTTTAATTGGTGGGCAGTCTTCTCTTGTAGGGAGACGGTGAACCATAATATTTGTATCAAGTCCCGGCATGTCTTCATATGACCAGGCGAAGATCTCAACATATTCATTCAACAGCTGAACTAAGCGCTCTTTGACACTTGGCTCTAGGTTGGCACCCACTCTAACTTCTTTTCTGTCTTCCTCAGTTTCCAAGTTGATTGTCTCTAACAAATCCTCAAGAGGTAGAATAGCCCTTTCTTCCTGTTGTAAGAGTCTAGCCAATTCTCCCGGCACATCACAATCTTCATCACCTTCGTATTCGGCATGGTAGACCAGATCTTCAGAGTCACTGAAGGTCATAGCAGAATTGTTACCTGTGGAATCCGGAATGG
Source organism: Vicia faba (assembly GCA_948472305.1). Classification (NCBI taxonomy): domain Eukaryota; kingdom Viridiplantae; phylum Streptophyta; class Magnoliopsida; order Fabales; family Fabaceae; genus Vicia; species Vicia faba. The sequence goes on along the minus strand of OX451741.1, from coordinate 775,867,812 downwards.
AAGGGTACCTGCATTTGAGAGTGTGGGTGTGTGTAAGGGATAACAACCTTTAAACAAATCAAATGTAAAAAGAAAGAAAATGAACACAAAAGTTTATATGTGAAACCGTCCATGATTCATTAAAATGGCATATGAAGATTAAAAATCAAACCTTTACAAATGGACCTATGTACCTCGGGTAAGGCACAAGGTTAAAAGTGTACGAATTGTTCAAGAATTATTACAAACCAACATAAATGTTTGAAAGATAAATTACTGATTTGTGAAAGTAATGGGAACAAAGTCTTTTGCCTCCCAGTTGTTTAGTCCTCCGTCAACAGTAGGGAAAATCCAGTCTTCCAGGTTGCTCTCCTCTTCACCATCCTCCAAAGCATTGATTCCATGATGGGTGATCTTCACTGGCGGCCCTCCAGCCTGGGAGCAGCGTACAGCCTTTTGAGCAGAAGCAGTGAAACCCAAGCCGAATTTATCAGATTTGAAAGGAAAGTCTGGAAGCTGCCCCCAGATTGTGCTTCCTCCTTCTTCAATCACAGCCTTTGCATCTTTGAGAGACGACATCCGAGGCGGAGGTCTGGTAACCATGGGTACAGAAGACACTGTCTTGGTTGCTGCAATCTCTTCAGAAACTTCCTCGAAGTGTTAGAAAGGGGTTTCTATGAATTCTCCATCTAATTCCACATAGCAGAAAGAGTTAAGGTGGCTTATCATATATTCCTCTTCGCCGTGAACAGTTACAATTTTTCCCCGGACAGGATACTTGAGCTTTTGATGTAAAGTAGAAGTGACGGCTCCAACATGGTGAATCCAGGGTCTTCCCAACAAGCAAGAATAGGAAGGACGGATGTCCATCACATAGAATGTGGAGTTGAAAGTTTCAGTTCCCACTTTAATCGGGATGTCCACCTCCCCGTGGACTATCCTTTTAGAACCATCAAAGGCTCTGACAATGATGTTGCTGGGTTTCAGGGTTAAACCTTCACAGTCCAACCTATCCAAGGCCTTCTTCGACAAGACATTCAGCGAAATACCAATGTCTACCAGAACGTGTGCTAGAGTAGTCCCTCTGCATTCCACCGAGACATGAAAAGCGTCATTATGTTTTCTCCCTTTAGATGTTAAATCGGCATCAGAGAATCCTAGACCATTGTCAGCTGTTAGGCTAGCTACACATTCCTGGAACTGATCCGCGAAGGTTTCTTGTGGCACATGGGCCGTCTTCAAAAATCTGATCAAAGCTTTAGCATGAGCTTCCGAACAGAGCAACAGGGCCAGCATAGAGATCTTTGAGGGGGTTTTCCCCAGTTGTTCAACAACATTATAATCGCTTTTCTTAATTATTTTCAAAATCTCTTCCATTTCTTTTTTAGAGGTCTCAGGGATGATCAATGGTTAAGTGCTCGTCCTGACAGGCTCTTCTTGGATTCCTTTCCCTCTATCATCAGCAGCAGCAGAGGGGACAACCACAGGAGTAACAACTTCTTCAATAACTGGAGTTCTTGCAGATATGTTGACCGGTACAGGGGTAACCTTAGGAGCAGCTGAGGGTTCGAAGATTTCCTTTGGAGGGGCAATCTCCAGAGAGAAAATTCTTCCACTGCGGGTGATTTTACTTGTTACAACAATGTTTCCAATGTCGGAAGTCTCTTCATCAGAACTCTCTTCAGTAGATTCAATTTGTTTAATACCGTGGTAGAAGATCTCTCCCCCATAGTTCCATGATATTGATTTGTTGGACTTGTACGGGATGGGCCCTGGCATGGTTATCTTCAAAGGTGAAATCTTTGGATCAGATGTAATCTTAACAGGTCTTTTGGAGAACTTGGAAAGATTGGCAGATATGGTAATTATTGAAATATCATTCACAAGAGTTGGTGTAACAGGAGTCTTCTAAAAAAGGATTTCTTGGTTATCCATTAGGCGTTGGATTCCTAACTTCAACAATGGACAGTCGGTTGGTAAGGATGAACAAAGGCAACAATCTTCTTCACAACCTGGGAAAATCCCGGCCTTCAGCAAATTCAACTTGATTATCGGCAACGGAGTCATCAAATCATCAACAGTAGCAATAAAAAGATCTTCTTCAACAGCATGGGCATTGTGGCCATGCTTTGGCATTGGAGCAGAGATCACATTCGGCTTTTCAGGGGCGTCGAATTCCACTTCTTTAGCGTCTATTAAATCCTGGATCTTATTCTTGAGGGCCCAACAATTTTTGGTGTCATGCCCCAAGCTGTCCGAATGATAAGCACACTTGGCGTTCGAATGGTAGTAAGGAGAAGTTGTATTCGGATTTTTCGGGGCCTCTCTCAAACTGGTAAGGTTTAACTTCAGGATATGGGGTAAAACTTGAGCAGGAGTCATGTTTATCCAGGTGCATTTCCGTGCGGGCCTTTCCACCCTTTGTTGGTTGGTTCTGGGTTGATTGTTTCTGGGCTGATCAGCTGCAGACTTCTGAATCATTACGGCCCCCACCGCTGGCTGGCGCTTAACTCTTCCTTGGCCTCTTTGAGAGTAGACAGCTGTGACTTCTTTCTTTGCTAGAAAAGGCTTTTTGATGGCAGCGGAAGCAGATGTATCTTTTTAAATTTTTCCGCTCTTGATTCCGACTTTAACTCTCTCACCAGTCAGAATCAACTCGGTGAACCCCGCAGACGAACTTCCAATCAGGTGATTGAAAAAGGGGCCTGACAGTGTACCTAAGAACATATCTACAAGATCTCTCTCAGATAGAGGTGGTTGTACTCATCCCGCCAAGTCTCTCCATTTCTGGGCATACTCTTTGAAACATTCATTTTAGACCATGCCCATACTATGTAATTGAGTACGGGTTGGTGCTAAATCCGCATTATATTGATATTGTCTGTAGAAGGCAACAACCAAATCTTCCCAATTATGCACGTCAGACCTCTCTAGCTGATAGAACCAATCCAATTGCGTCCCCGACAAACTATCCTGAAAAAAGTGGACCAACAGGTCCTTGTCAGAAGAATGAGGTTAAATTTTTCTAACGTAATACCGTAGGTGCATCTTTGGGCAAGACACCCCATCGTACTTAGAAAAAAGAGGCCCTTTAAACTTGGGAGGGATTACAGTTCCAGAAACCAAACCTAACTCTTAGAAATCCAGCCCAGGCACCCTCTGCACCTCCATAGCTGCCAGACATTCTTCCAGATTTTTGTATTTGTCGTCTGCAGGAGGATACTACTGTTCAGAATAGTCTTCATCCTCTTCCTTCTCTTCTTCCTCAGACTCATATGGCACTGCAGCTCCCTTTCCTTTTCCTACCCCTTCATCATATGTTGAGGGGAAATCCAGGACCCTTCTAGCTTGACCTTCAAATCTTCTACCCATGGTAGCCACACCAACCCTCTTCTTTTTCTTTTTCTCTTTTTCCTTTTCCAGTAGAGTTTTGAGTTCCTCCTGACCCTTAGCTAAGGTAATGAGTAGCTGTTGGAACTGTGAATTCCGCGCTTGCAAATCTTTGACCGTCTGCTCTATATCCATCTTGCTGAAATAAACAGTAGAGAGATAAGGAAACCTGGTGTAAAGACATGTTTATGCATATGATGGATGATATGTATTCATGTAATGCATTCAAGGATTCATAAATTCAAATTTGTTGTAAATAAAAGGAACACACGTCATATTAATAAGGTAGAATTTGTTAGTACATCAATGCCCCATGGGCAAAATGATACAAAATTCTAATGTAAAAAGACGTTGCACATCCTCTTTGGTGCAATGTAGGTGTTGAGAGTCCGCTCTTCGTGAAGTTGACGAGTAAGTTCCAAAACCTTCTTCTCATTGGCATAAAATTGGGCTTCAAAAGTATCGTGTTCTCCCTTGATCTGTATCTAACTCCTTTGCAAATCTTTGAGTGATGTCGGCATGTCAGGATGTAGGAGGGTGTATGGAACCTCTCCTTCCATAATAGGCTCTTTGATCACATGGAGAATGTAGGGGTAAGGCATCATAAGACTTTGGGCACGGGTTCGTACCCACTTGAGGTAAGGCTCAAGGGGGATGGAATTCTTGTGTCCCAAGGTCTTACTGTCCACCTTGTTGGGCATCCTCCAAGCTCGGATGAACCTTTGTCGAAGTCCTTGATCATCGTTGTCGAAGTCAAAAACCAAGTCTGGAATCAGCATGTCATGAGGGTCATCCCTTCGAGCGTACCCAAACTGTCTCAGAGCCAAGCAAGGGTTGTAGGTGATGCCTCTCCTAATGCCAAGTAGAGGGACATTAGGGAATTACCCATAATGATCAATGATGATAACATTCTCTTTTGATCGAGAACACAAATGAATGTCTGAATGGGTAAGGGTCATCAACCGTTGTGACCACCTCAAGCCTTGCTCATTCTTCAAAACTGAATGGAGAAGATGAGAAATAAACCATCTTGCCAGAAGAGGAGTACAACACATGAGAACACCTCTTTTTCTCATTGTTCATGTGTGAAATGAGTGTAGGATATCCCCAAGCAATGTAGGCACCGGGTTACGAGCCATAAAGATTTTGAAAGCATTGACATCTATAAGCTGGTCAGGGTTTGGGAACAAGACCAACCCATAGATGAGAAGAGCCACGATCTCCTCAAAAGCTTGCAGGTCTAGAGAATTCCAACAGTCTTGGGCCTTCACAAACAGGAATTTTGCCAAGAAACCCTTGACACCACTTCTAGTTTCCCAATGACCTTTGACATCAGATGGTTCCAAGTGTAGGGCTTGAGCAACATCTTCAGGCTTTGGATCTCTTTCCGTACCGTTGTAGGGTAGTTTATTGAGAATAGGAATCCTCAAGAGTTAAGAAAATTCCTCCAAAGTAGGCACTAGCTGGTAGTCAGGAAATGTGAAGCAGTGGTGTAGGGGGTCAAAGAACTGGAAGAGAACTTTCACCATGTCTTCCTCTATGTTGAAGTTGACCAAGTTGAGAAGTCTACCATGTCTTTCAGTGAATGGAGAATATTCTGGAATCTTGGAAGCAAGCTCCTTGAGTTGAGGAGGGATTCTCACAAGATTGACCTGGATAGTTTTCCTACGGAGTGAATCCATTACCTACAAAACAGGAACAAAGATGAAGATCCAAACCCTTGAAATGGTTAGTGGATGCATATTATGCTTCATGATGCTCATGATGTATGCACAAGTATATGTACAAACAAATCACACAAGTTCCTAGTTTCAGGCTTGCATGGGGTTTCATAGGTAAGTACCCTCTTGAAGTTTAGTTGGCTCAACCTGTCTTATAAATAGTAACCGGGTTCTAAGGAGCTCAATATCACTGGATTATTTTCTGTGTTCATTGTTTCAGTTTAGCCACTTTACTGGCGACCGAAATATTCCAAGAAAACAACCCTCAATGAGTGTAGTATCGAGTATCTACCAACTTCGGACTGCACCAAAGCCGGTCATCTCACTACCCCTAAAAAAGGCCAAGATGGTTAAGTAAAGGTTCTAAAAGTCCATTAGTGCTTCATGACATCACTCAGCGACCCCGTATTCTCTTTGATTGAATCAAACGCTACCGGTACCCACAAATATGTCGCACTAATATAGCTATTGCTTCAACCATGTCGGTATACCCCGCACAGTTTCCACAACATATTGCTATTTACCTATGAATGTTTCCCAAATCAGTGTCGAGGATTTCAAACCCAAACAATAGAACCAAATGTACAGCAATCAAAGCAAACAAGGAAAGCATGTAAAGGTGATCTAAAACCCTAAGGTAACCCCACTTTTAGAATTTTCCCCAGCAGAGTCGCCAGTTCTGTGATACAGTGGGAGAACTGACTTGAGGTTTTGCGTTTGTGTTGGCAAATGTTTCGGTTTAGCAAGAGTCGCCACCGACATTTTATTTTATCCAAAGGAAAGGTCAAAAAGCACAAGAAAGACCTTTGAGATGCTTTCTTGGGTTCGGGGGGTAGATTATGAAAAGGGAAGGTGCTAGCACTCTTTTCATCCATGGTTTTCCATGGGCTCTTAGTTACTTGTTTAGATCACTTGCTTTTGCTTTTCAATTGTTTGTAATGGTGCTTTATGTGTGGTTTTGAAAATATTTTGAAAAGAGGCCTATGTCTAGGCAACCTTTGTAATGATTCTTGTTTGAATATATACAAAGGTGTTTGTCTTTTGAAAAATTTTCAATGTTTGAAAGTTTGTTTTGGGAAATATTTTGAAATTGTGTGTTTTGAAATTAGCAAGGATGTTTTTGCAAGTTTGATCAAGTAACTAGGAGTTGTCTACCTTACTCAAAGATCTTTCCTACATATTTTTAACCCTTTGACATTGTTGTTTTACCATTGTATTTGGTAAACAACCTTGTGCTTGGATGTTAAATGAGACGGGCGTGGGTCATCGTATGACCATGATAACAATATTGCCAAGTATCTTAGCAAGTTTTTGAGGGACTATATCATTTTTGTATAGGCAACCAAGATAGCATCATCGAGGGACTATGATCTTTTGTTTTTGTTTGATTTTGCCAAGATACCTAGCATGCATACCATGGCCATTTTTTTTAAGGCAACAAGTGGGTGAAACCCTAGGGGTGCTTGTGTGCATTGTGTTGTCATTTTTCATGCATTTTGTCTTGTATTTAGTCATGCTATTTGTTTTGTTTTTTGGTTATGATACAAACCCTAATCTTACTATCATGCATATTTGAAAGCAATAAAGTGCGTAAAAGTAAATCTAATACTATTACAACAATATTATGGGGAGGGGGATACAAGTTTGAATAGGGGATATTGCACAAAAATAAAGCCCTAAAACTATTACAACCATATTGAATTTATTTGTACAAATAAATAAATGGACAAATATTTAAATGGAAAATTAAATATAAATATGCAAAAATGTTTTTTTGTATTCATTTTTATGTATGTAAAAATATGTTTCTTCATGTCTTAAAAAACAAGAAAATAAAAATGATTATTTTTATTTGGAAAGGGTGGAAACCCTAGTTTTGATTTAAAAGAAAATATATTATATTATTTATGTATTTATTTATATACAAGAAAATAAATATAAAAAAATATATACAAAAATGTTAAAAATTAATATTTGTGAGAAAATAATATTTTAAGTATAAAAATAAAATGTATAATATTTTTATATTATTTATAAGTTTATTCAAGAAAATAAATTATATTTAACCTAATAAATTATTTTTTGTTATAAAAAATAATAAAAATAATAAAATAAAAATGTGAAAATTTAAGAAAATATTTTTGATGATTTTTAATATTCAAGAAAAATAAATAAAATCAGAAAATGAAAATAGAAATGAAAAATATGAAAAAAAATAAAAACAATGGGCCAAGGGGGTGTAGGAAGTAAACAGGGGGTGTCAATAGGAGAAACAAGCCAGGCCCAGCCCAAGTTGCCTTCGTCCCTGACCTTGAGACAAAGAAAACGCCCGCGCCATGTTCAAATCTGGAACTCCTGCATACGTGCTCAAAAACAAAAACTTGCAACATGAAAGTTATAGCTCATGATCACACGATTCTAACCATGTAAAAAACTTGATCTAACTCTCAAAGACCAGAGAGAATTTCAGTGGCCCTAAATCTTGACCTAGTTTTTTCAGTAACTTCAACTATCAAATACTCATAGCTCAGTTAACATAAATGAATTCTATGCATATGTACAGTTCAAGGACATTAAGGGCTACATTTTTTCTTCACAAACATAAGCCTAATGATTCCTAAATAAGGAGATAGAAGTTTGAAATTTACCTGCTTCAGTCAAGCTCGAGTATGGCAATGTAGAAACCTTTAGTGAGGCCTGAAGAACTTTTGAGCTTGCTTGATGTTCCCTTGACCTTTCCCAATGCTTTAGCTTTCTTTGAAATGGCCTGAATGTCTCTATAGAACTCAACCTGCAAACTCAGAAATTAAAAATGGTGAAGCTTGAAAATGAAGTTACAATTGCTTGAGAAGGGCTGGGATAGTTCTGATGTATTGTTTAGAATGTGTTTGAAGTGGTTTGGGACAAAACATACGAGGCAATGTGAAGATGCCTTGAGTTCTGCAGGGCTGGCCCTGTTTTGGGCAGAAATGGAGTTCTTTGTGTATTGGGGTGTTTGAGAGGCTTGTAGCTCGTGTTTCTGGCTTGGTATAATGTGTTTAACTTGTTTGAAATGTGCACAAGTCTTGCTCTTATCATATTACCAAGTTATCTCACTTTTGCAAGCTTTCTTGTTTTTGAAGCAAAAGGTGAGTTGACAATGCCAAATGTTGTACTTGCTAGCTCAAAGCCTAAACATGGTTGGTATACTTTTCCTGATATTTGTGGAGTTCGTTTACTGCAAAAGATTTGGTTCACAGCTCAAGAGAAACAAAATTGCATAAAGTGAACTTTATGGAAATGGCATTGTTATCTTTTTGCCAAAAATGGATTAATTCAATGTGTAATGTTCTAAAGCTCAGAACAAAGCCTTAATCTAATGTGTTTGCATTTAACTTATGAGTGTAGGAAGGTTTATGACCTGTAAACCAATTACAAGCATGCTTTGGACAGAATTGTAAGTTGTATCAATGTGCAAAATGCCTTGGCCAAAAGTGATAATTTTCCATTTTCAATCCTTCGATTCTCCCTAACCACAAATGATCTTGGAGAGTTCTTGGACATTTTGGAAATCTTGTAACATGCTCTACAATCCATATTTGAAATGAATTTTGAGATTCCACTTCGAACTAGGTGAAAAATTGCCATGAAGATAGGTCAAAATCCTGCCTAAACTAGGGCAAAATTTCACTAAGTTAAAAGTTTCATGGACCCTTGTTCACAAAATCATAACTTGAGATCCAAGCATATTTTGGGAAAACTTTGTGAATCAAAGTTGTAGATTTTGTGGAGGACTATAACTTTCATGTTGGAAGTTTTCTTTGAAACTAATTGCATCATGGTTAAAAAGTTGGGAAACATTGGGAAAAAATAAGAAATTTTCAAAACTTAGAAAATTTCTAAGTTATGAAAATTTTCCATTTTAAACCCTAATTTTCAAAATTAGGTTTCTTGGTGAACAAGTTTCATGTTTTTACACATCTTGATGAAAAATGACCCTTGGCACTTGATTTTTACCAAAAAGTCAAAGTTTGACTTTTCAGTGTACAGTTAATTTTTGATAAGTTGATTGGAAAATTCATTTGTCAATCCAATGCATTTGAGATCTTTTGAACCTTGTGATTAGGTCAAGGATATGCCATTGAGTCCTTGAAACTATGCTTGAACCCAATTTTCCATTGGCTAGGTTAAAAATCAGAAATTTCCCTTCTGCAGTCAAAACCCTAAAAATGACCATTTTGCCCTTTTGATGATCTGATCAAAGTTCTTGAGGAGTTGTGGTCCAAACTTGATCAAATGGTTCATATGAGTCTATAATGTTGATGTGGATAAAACATTATGAGGTTTGACTGTAAATTGGCCACAGTTGACTTTTTCCCCAATACAATTGATTTTTAGGTCAACTGTCCAATTGACTGGGCAAAAATTTGATTCAAGGCTTGAAACTTGGTATGAGCAATCTTAGGAGTCCAACATGAAGTATGAAACTCACATGAGGCATTGGATGTCCAAAAATACTTGTGCAAACTCAAGCCCTAATTTCAGGTCATCAGTGCAAGGAGATGTCTTGAGTTGAGCAAACCCTAATCTGATCTTGAGTCCAAAGAGTCTTGTGGGGAAAATCTTGATAAAAAAAGAGGGAAAATTTTGGGGTACAACACATATACTGATGAATGCCATGGCTAGTGTTTGAAGTCACGTTTTAGGGCTTCTTGATACAAGTGAAATTGGCCCAAGAAAACGGTACCATGATGCTCGTGGCATCAAGACAAGTTGAACCATGGTCTTTAATTTCATTTAACATGCATTTTTCTTGATTTTTGAAGTGTACAAGTTATGGCTACATACGCTTGTCTGTAGGTAAAAGTGTTTAGCATAAGGCGACGGATCTGCGAAGAAGACAACAACGTGTCTAATCACTATTGTCTTATTTGAATTTCGCGCGCTTATTGGAGTCATTCACGTTTTTTTTTATATATTACTTATTGTTGTTATTATATTGATAACTAAACATGATAGCCCAGATGGCAAGGCGTGCGTTGTGTAAGTAGGAGGACCTGGGTTCGATCTCAGGTCCCATCATTTTCTTTATTTTCCTAACATTTAAATGCAGGTTCTATACATTACCTTGCCAAGCATCCACCATGCGCTACCACCTTCCACTCAATGGATCATTGTTTATCCAGATCCAACACTCAATCAAGGAAAGACCATGATACACCCTCCAAGCATGGTTGCACAAAATCAGCGTGTTGACTGGGCTGACCAGCTATTGGGCCTTACAAATTCAACAATATACCCCCCTTTCAGCTTCCATACAGGCCCATCTCTTTACTTTTCTATTTTATTTCTTGTTTTAATTGTTTTATTAATTATTTTCTTTTACAAAAATAACACAAAAATTAGTTTATTTTATTAAATCAAAAATCACAAAAAACATCAAAAATTATTTTTTCATTAAATATTCTATTTCTTTAATTAATTATTTTAATTAAAATTAGGGAAATTTAATTCTTTTCATAATTAAAAATAATTAGAATTAGGGTTTAATTTTGTACATAATCTAATTTTTCTCAAGAAATAACCTAAATCTTTTTCAATTAATTTTTTTAGGTTTTCTAATTATTCTCGCATTTAATTCGCCGCAAGCTTTTAATTTCCTCTTTTATTATTATTATAACAGCTCCGAGTTTGTAATAGTAATTAGGGTTTTAAATTCCACATCTTTATATTCAGTCTAAGATAATTATGTATCTGCAAAAGCCTTGTAATAGCTAGGACTTTTAACTTTCTCGCTTTAATTTCCGCAAACTATAAACTGCTTAGATGTATGTTAATAGGATTGTATGGAAAGACAAACTGAAAATTAATACGGTAGAAAACCCTAAATGTGCAAAGATAAATTAACTGAAAATTACACTCACACATGCTCACTTCTAGGGTTTACTCCACTCCGGTTGCCTTCGGTAAACGGCCATGAAGTATAGGGTTTGTTAGTGGTTGTCCTCTAGCCCCGAAAGATCTAAAATGACCCATTCGGATGTTGCCTCGGAAAAAGATCTTAAAGGCTTTAGGATGATTACTAACATTTCCTAACATTGCTTTTGTGATCCTACATGTCCCTTCGAATGTCCCTAAAAAACTCCAACGACGATGCTACCTATTTCTCAATAATGGGATAGCATTGTCTAAAACGAAAACGAACAGAGCTTTTTCGAGTAGGTAGATTAGTTCTTAGGTACTTGCTCAAACAAACAAAAACTTTTTCACACCAACACTTTTCAAACAAAGTTATCAAAAACTACTTCGTAACACTCTTGAGGACAAAAACAAGGGTTAACACGATGTAAAACAAAACTTTTCAAAATAAAGCACACACAAGCAGTTTTCAAAATGAGCAAGTACCTAAGAGCCCGTGAAAAACCACGGATAGAAAGGGTGCTAACACCTTCCTTTTCTATAATCTACCCCCGTACTCAGAAACATCTCGAAAAAGGTTTTTTCTGTTCTTTTTCCTTTTCCTGATTGGATAAAGTAAAAGTCGGTGGCGACTCTTTCTTACTGTGACATTTTACGAACAAAAAACGCAAACTAGTATTAACAGTCGGTTTTGCCACCGTATCACAGAACTGGAGACTCTGCTGGGGACAAAAATATAAAGTGGGGTAAACCTTAGGATCTAGGTCATATTTAATTACTTTCTCTTGACTGTCTTGCTTTCTTTATATTTATGGGAACTGTTTGGGTTATTTGATCCTACACTCGGATCGGGAAACACTTTTTAGGTAAGTAGCAATAAACTGTGAGGGAGTTGTGCTGGGGTATACCGACACGGTTGAAGTAGTAGCTACATTGATGAGGCACTTTGGTTGGTATCTGTAACCCTTGAGTCAATCAGGGAGATGTACGGGGCCGCCTTGTGGTGTCATAAAGCATCAACTGACCTTAGAACATTTAATTGCACAACTTGGCCAGTAGGACGTAGCGAGATGGCCGACTTTGGTGTATGCCCAAGGTCGACAGATACTCGATGCTACACTCATTGAGGTTTGACTTCTGAGTTTTGTTTGATTATGAGTCAATCGTCGATTGAACAAGGCTTGGGGGAAAGATCAGTGATATTGAGATCTCTTTAGAACCCGGTTACATATTTATAGGACAGGTTGAACCAATCCAACTTCAAGGGTTTCTAGGGCTCATCTTTGCTCTGTTTTGTAGGATATGGCATCCGCCTGCAGGAACACTATTCAGATTAACCTAGTGAAAGTATCTCCCCAATTAAAGGGCTTGGCAGTAAGGATTCCCGAAAGCTCTCCTTTCACTGAAAAGCATGGTCGGTTGCTCAACTTGGTCACTGCAAAACCTGACGAAGAAATGTTGAAAGTGCTGTTTCAGTTCTTCGATCCTCTGCATCACTGTTTCACATTCCCGGATTACCAGTTAGTGCCTACTATGGAGGAATTTTCTCAGTTATTAGGGATACCCATTCTTGATCAGCTACCTTTCAGCGGTACGGATAGACATCCTAAACCTAAAGAAATTGCTAAAGCTCTATCCTTACAACGGTCTGACATAGTGACAAATTGGGAAACCAGAGGGAGTGTTCAAGGAATTCTGGTTAAATTTCTATTCGAGAAGGCTTACTATTTTTAGGATACCCTGGATCTACAAGATTTTGAAGAGGTTTTGCCGCTCCTTGTCTATGGGATGGTACTATTCCCTAATGCGGACCAACTCGTAGATGTGAGCACAATCCAGTTTTTTCTGTCTCGGAATCCGGTACCTGTGTTACTCAGGGATATTCTACACTCTCTGCATGCTCGCACTCTAAAAATAAGGGGGGCCCTCCAGTGTTTCACTCCTCTATTGGCTAGGTGGTTTGTTTCGCACCTACCCAGATCTACTTTAAAGAATGAACAGGGTAAAAGATGGTCTCATCGACTGATATCCCTTACGCATTCAGACATTCATTGGTGTTCATGGTTCTCGGGAGATGTTACTATCATCGATCGCTGTGGTGAATTCCCTAATGTCCCTCTCTTAGGCATTAGGGGAGGAATCACTTATAACCCTTGCTTAACATTACGACAGTTTGGTTATGTGAGAAGGGATGGTCCTCATGATACACTTATTCAAGGAATCGCCTTCAACTATGAGAATGATGTTCAGGGTTATCGCAAAAGGTTCATACAAGCTTGGAGTATTGTACATAGGGTTGACAGAAAGACACTTGGGCATAAGAATTCCATACCTCTCGAGCCTTATCTCAGATGTGTATGAGCCCGCGCTCAAACTCTTATGATGCCTTATCCCGCTATCCGATCTATGATTATGGAACAAGTTACCGAGAGAGACACTCTTCATCTTGTTCTTCATCCAAACATGCCAACTGATCACGAAGAGTTACAAAAGTCCTGGGTTCAGCTTAAAGAGGAGCGGGAGACGTTTGAAGCCTAATTCTATGCCAGCGAGAAGAAGGTCTTGGAACTCACTAGGCTACTTCATGAAGAGAGGAATATCAATGCCTACATCATGCCAAAGAGGATGCGCTCATGGGAAACCTAGTCTTCTTTTTGTTTTATTTTGCTTAATTGTACTTTCAAAATACATTCTTTGTAACAATTCAAGTTTACTAATATAATTCGTGTTTGTTCCTTTTTGTTTAAGCAAATTTGAGCCTTTAAGAACCCTTGAAAACATTGCATAAATATCATACATATGATTGCATAGCAGGATTCATAACAGGTTTCTCATCTCCTCCGCTGTTTATTTTAGCAATGGCTCATGAACAAACTGTGAAAGATCTTCAGACTCAAAACACGCAGTTCCATCAAATGATTGTGGCTCTAGCCAAAGGACGGGAAGAGTTGAAGGCTCTGATTCTTAAGAAGAACACTAAGAAGACCAAGAGGACAGTCGGTGTGGCACATATGAGCAGAAAGTTCAGAGGGCCGCCAAGACGGGTTGTTGATTTAGCTTCTTCATCTAAATAGGGAGAGAATCAAGAGGGTGAAGCCAGATAAGAGGACCCTAGTCCTAAAGAGTATGAAAATGAAACTGATTATAATGAGGAGCAATACCCTCCGGCTGATGAAAAGTATAAGCAGTTAGAAGAGCGTCTGAGTGCTATGGAAATCTAGAAGGTTCCTAGGCTGGATTTTGAAGAGTTAGGTCTGGTCTCCGGGGTTGTCATTCCCCCAAAATTCAAGGCACCGGTATTTTCTAAGTATGATGGGGTCTCTTGTCCTAAAATGCATCTCCGTTCCTATGTGAGGAAGATACAGCCTCATACTGTTGACAAACACTTGTGGGTTCACTTCTTCCAAGACAGTCTGTCTAGAACACAACTGGATTGGTTCTATCAGCTGGAAAGAGCCAATGTTCGTAACTGGGAAGACCTTACTGCTGCATTTTATAAGAAATATCAGTATAATGCAGACCTCGCTCGCACCTGTACACAACTCCAAAATCTTTCTATGGGTTCGAATGAGGGTTTCAAGGATTATGCTCAGAAGTGGAGAGATTTGGCTGGAAGAGTTCAACCTCCCTTGGCTGACAGGGAGCTCGTGGATATGTTTCTGGGAACTTTGGCTGGGCCATTCTTCAACCATCTGATTGGAAGTTCATCGACGGGTTTTACTAAACTGATCTTAACACGAGAAAGAGTGGAAGCTGGAATCCAAAGTGGAAAAATTCAGAAGGATGCCTCTTCTAGTGCTACAAGGAAGCCGTTTGCAGGTAAAAAGGAAGTCAGTGCCATCTATAACCAATAGAATCAGAATCGAACCGAGCGTTGTCCGGCGGTAGGGGCTGTTATGATTCCCAAACCTGCACCTGCTCAGCAAAGAAACAATCAGCCAAGAGCAGAAAGACCAGCTAGACAGTTCACTCAGATCAACATGACATTGTCTCAGGTTTTACCTCATTTGCTGAAGTCCAATCTGGTTACTCTGAGGGAAGCTCCGAAGAATTTGAACACCACCTCTCTCTACTATAAACCGAATGCTCGTTGTGCTTACCATTCGGAAAGTCCAGGATATGATACCAATGCTTGCTGGGCTTTGAGGAACAAAGTACATGATCTGATTGATGCTAAGGAGATTGACTTTGATCCCCCAGAGACTCCCAACGTTATCACTGATCCTATGCCGAAACATGGTCGGGGTGTTAATGTCGTTGAAGATGGTGTGTTTGTGACCTTTGTGGAAGAATTAGTGACCCCACTCATGACTATCAGGGGGAATTTGGTGAAGGCCGGTTTATCTCCGGGTTGTGGTAAAGGTTGCCACTTTTGTTCATTTCTACCGAATGAGAAGACTCCAGTTCCGACTGTTTCTTGTAAAGACATTGCTATCATAACCATTTTCGCCAATCCTCCCAGGGCCTCCGCTTGGAGACCTGTCAAGATTACATCAGTTCCGAAGGTGACTCCGTTGATCATAACCATGCCTGGACCAATCCCATACTCCTCGGACAAAGCTGTTCCTTGGAACTACGGGGCTGACATCTATTACCACATCATAAAGCATGACATGCTAGCCATTGAAGACAAGATTGCTGAAAATGCTAATTCCGACATCGTCAATATTTCCGGAACCAGTAAAATAACAAGAAGTGGAAGAGTGTTCTCCCCTGAAATTTCTCCCCCGAAGACTGTTATCGGACCTGTGATCATTCCTGCTGTGGTTTCACCCAAGACTTCTACTACAGTTCCAATAATGACTCCTGTTGACCCTCCCATCACTGAGTCGGCCAAGACTCGAGGCAAAGACATACTGATTGAGCTTGTCCTGAAAAAGGCCAATTCAGTAACCATACCAGAAGCTTCCAAAAAAGAAATGGAAGAAATTTTGAAGATAATAAAGAAGAGCGACTACAACGTGGTCGAGCAACTGGGGCAGACCCCATCCAAAATTTCTATGTTGGCTTTGTTGTTGTGTTTCGAGGCCCATGTGAAGGCTTTGGTTAAGTTTCTGAAGACGACTCATGTGCCACAAGAGACATCTGCTGATCAGTTTGAAGATTGTGTGGCTAGTCTGACTGCCGATAATGGTTTGGGTTTTTCCAATGCGGATCTGACACCAAAGGGGAGGAAGCATAATGATGCTCTTCATGTTTCCGTTGAATGCAGGGGCACGACTCTGGCCCATGTTTTGGTAGATACTGGATCCTCGTTGAATGTGCTACCTAAAAAAGCTCTGGATAGATTAGACTGTAAAGGCTTGACCTTGAAGCCTAACAATATAGTAGTGAGAGCTTTCGATGGTTCGAAGAGGATGGTGCACGGGGAAGTGGATGTCCCTATCAAAGTTGGTTCCCAGACCTTCAAATCCACTTTCTACGTAATGGATATCAAACCATTATATTCTTGCTTGTTGGGACGCCCTTGGATACATGGGGTTGGGGCTGTTACTTCTACCCTTCACCAAATGTTGAAGTACCCAGTAAGAGTAAAGATTGTCACTATGCATGGTGAAGAGGAGTATATGATCAGTCACTTAAACTCTTTCAGGTACGTGGAAATGGATGGAGAGTTCATTTAGACTCCTTTCCAGAACTTTGAAGAGGTACCTCAGATTATGGCTACAACAGAAACTACCGACAGTCCTCCAAAGGTCACCAAATCTCCCTCGAAGATGGCTTCTCTCAAGGATGCACAAGCAGTGGTTGAAAAAGGTGGGTTTACCATTTGGGGTTAGCTCCAGGTTATTCATTACAAGTCTAACAAATCAGGTTTGGGCTTTACTACAGGTGCTCAAAAGAATGTTCGTCACACTCGGGCTGGAGGACCTCCCCTACGCATCAGCAATCCTTGGGTCAATGCACTTGAAGACAGTGATGGTGATTCCGACATTGACAGCTAGATCTTCCCGACTACCAACGGCGGAATCAGTAACTGGACTGCCAAGGACTTTGTACCGATTACTTTTGTTCAGAAGTAATTGTCTTTCTGATTTTTTGGATATGTAATTTTAAAACAATATAAACTCTATATCCATGTGTCTTAACCGGGGAACAATGGTTCTATTTGTGAGGGTTATCATGTTTCATTTTCATATGACATCAATAAAGCCTTGGATGTTTGCATACAAATTTTACGATGTCTTTCTTTCTTTTCTTTTATTTTGTCTATACAGCTATGCTCTTACACACACTCACGTATCCAAATGCAGATCCATATCCACTTTGGATCCCATTGATAACAGTTCCGCTATTGCTCATTGTGACTTTGAAAATCCAATCAACCAAGTTGAGGACGAAGGTGAGGAAGATTGTGAGGTACCCGAAGAACTTGCTAGACTATTACAGCAGGAAGAAAGGGCCACATAGCCTCATGAAGAGTCGGTTGAGACAGTGAACTTGGGTACATAAGAAGATAGAAAAGAGGTTAAGATAGGTGCAAATCTGGAGCTTAGTGTCAAACAGCAGTTAGTACAAATGTTGCATGAGTATGTTGAAATCTTCGCCTGGTCATATGAAGACATGACGGGACTAGACATGGATATAGTGGTTCATCGTCTGCCGACTAAAGAAGACTTCCCTCTGGTAAAGCAAAAGGTCTGTCGTATGCGCCCTGAGATGTCATAGAAGATTAAAGTCGAGGTTATGAAGCTGTTCAACGCAAGGTTCTTAGCTGTCACCTCCTATCTGTAGTGGTTTGATAATGTGGTTCTAATACCTAAGAAAGATGGTAAAGCACGAATGTGTGTGGATTACAGAGACCTGAACAGAGCAAGCCCCAAGGATGACTTCCCGCTTCCCCACATCGATGTTCTGGTTGACAACACCGCACAACACAAAGTTTTTTCCTTCATGGACGGTTTCTATGGCTATAATCAGATCAAGATGGCACCTGAATACATGGAGAAGAGAACCTTTGTTACACAGTGGGGCACTTTCTGCTACAAGGTGATGCCGTTTGGGTTGAAGAATGCTGAGGAAACTTATCAGCGAGCTATGGTAGCTCTGTTCCATAACATGATTCACCATGAGATAGAGGTTTACGTTGATGACATGATAGCCAGGTCTTAAACTGAGGAAGAACATATTGATCATCTACAAGAGTTGTTTGATAGGTTGAAGACGTACAGGCTGAGGTTAAATCCGAACAAGTGCACCTTCGGGGTGAGGTCCGGAAAGCTGTTGGGGTTCATCGTCAGTGACAAAGGTATTCAGGTAGACCCTGCAAAGGTGAAGGCCATAAAGGAGATGCCGGCTCCCGCACTGAGAAAGATCAAGTGGTAAAGTGGAATGATGAATGCCAGGTAGCCTTTGACAGAATCAAACAGTATCTCCAAGAGCCTCGTATTCTGATGCATCCGACTGAAGGAACACCTTTGATAATGAACTTAATAGTGCTAGATAATTCAATGGGGTGTGTGATGGGGCAGCATGACGAGTCTGGTCGAAAAGAGCACACAATATACTACCTTAGCAAAAAGTTTACCGAATGTGAAACACGATACTCACTGCTCGAGAAAACTTGTTGCGCTTTGGCATGGGCTGCTCGCCGACTGAGACAGTATATGTTGATCCACCCTACTTTGTTGATATCTAAGATGGATCCGATCAAGTACATTTTCGAGAAGCCCGCTCTCTCCGGAAGAATAGAAAAATGGAAAATGATCTTGACTGAGTACGACATCTAATACACAACCCAAAAGGCAATCAAAGTAAGTGTGTAAGCTGATCATTTGGCGCATCAGGCCGTGGATGACTATTAGTCCATGAATTTTGAGTTCCCGGATGAGAATATCATGTTAGTAACCGACTATGAAAAACCTGGACCGGATGAAGGACCTGAGGAAGGATCCCGATGGTCTATGTTTTTTATGGAGCCTCAAACGCACTGGGTAGTGGAATTGGAGCCATAATCATATCTCCCAAGGGCTGTCATACTCCATTCACTGCCCGATTATGTTTCAACTGTACCAAAAACATAGTGGAGTATGAAGCATGTATTATAGGTCTTTAGTGGGATACGAAGCACCCAAACTTTATCCCTTACAAAGAGTATGTACTGACACTGCTGCCACATTTTGAAGAGATCACTTTTGAACATTTCCCACGAGAAGAGAATCAGTTAGCGGACGTGCTAGCTACTATGTCGTCAATATTCAAGGTCAGGTGGTACAATGAAGCTCCCCAAATCACTATTGAGAGGTTGGATGAACCGACATACTGCTGTGAGATCGATACTGAGGAGGTAGCCGACAAACCTTGGTTTCATGAGGTGAAAAGGTATCTCGAGGCTCAAGAATACCCCGAGGGGGCATCTGTCAATGACAAGAAATTTCTGAGAAGGTTTGCTGCAAAGTTGTTCCTCAGCAATGGAATCCTCTATAAGTGTAATCATGACTCTACCTTACTGCGGTGTGTAGACAAGAGAGAAGCAGAGAGGATCATGGCAGACCTACACGAAGGTACCTTTGGAACTCATTCCAGTGGACATACCATGGCAAAAAAGATCCTACGGGCAGGATACTACTGGTCCACTATGGAAGCTGACTGTTATCAGCATTCTCGAACCTGTCACAAGTGCCAAATCTATGCTGATAAGGTGCGTGTACCTCCAGTTCCCTTGAACGTCTTGAAAGATCCATGGCCCTTTGCAATGTGGGGCATTGACATGATCGGCGAGATCAGACCTACCGCATCCAACGGGCATCGCTTCATCCTAGTGGCCATTGATTACTTCATGAAGTGGGTTGAGGCTACATCCTTTGCTATGGTTACCAAGAATGTGGTGGCACGGTTCATTAAGCATAACTTGTTTTGTCGTTATGGTATCCCTGAGAGAATCATCACGGATAATGGTACTAATCTCAACAACTCGATGATCACTGAACTATGTAACTAGTTCAAGATTCAGCATTACAACTCTTCTCCTTACCGACCGAAGATGAATGGGGTTGTCGAAGCTGCTAATAAGAATATTAAAAAGATCATATAGAAGATGATGGTGACATACAAAGAATGGCATGAGATGTTGCCGTTTGCTCTTCACGGGTACCATACTTCAGAACGTACATCGACAGGGGCAACACCCTATTCTCTGGTATATGGCATGGAGGTTGTCCTACCCATGGAAGTCCAAATCCCTTCTCCACGGTTTATGAAGGATGCGGGTTTGAGTGAAGATGATTGGATTCAGACTCGACTTGATTAATTGAACTTAATCGACGAGAAAATACTTACTACTGTCTGCCATGGTCAAATGTATCAGAAACGGATGATCAAGGCCTTCAACAAGAAAGTCAGACAACAAGTGTATCAAGTAGGGGATTTTTTAATCAAGTGCATCATACTGCCGCAAGGTGATCCTAGGGGAAAATGGACTTCCACCTATGAGGGACCATTTGTAGTCAAGAACATATTTTCCGGTGGATCCATGATTCTGACCACCATGGATGGTGACGACCTTCCACACCTTGTTAATACGGACATCATGAAAAAATACTACGCATAATAAAGACCCGCTAGGTTTACATACCTAGGAAAAAATGAGGGCATCCCGACGAACCAAAAGGGTTCGGGCAAAATTTAGGGATAAAAATGAAAAAAATATGTACACCCGACAAGTCAAAAACCTGAAAAGGAGGCTTGGGCAAAAAAGGGTATCCCGTTGGACTGAAAACCCGAAAGGGCGGTCCAGGGAAAAGTTAGGGATTAAAGTGTATCACTATGTCCCATTGGATCATCTTGCGATCAGACCTCAGTAATCAGATATCAAGCTCAAACGGTACCGATCAATCCAGTCAGCTTCAGATAAGCAGCAAAGTGATGAGATGCTCAAAGACATAGGGGCAATAGCAGAATTGAAACCCAATGGGATCACTACACATAGCTGTTTTCTTTTTGTACACAATTTCTATAATAATTTCCATTTTTACGGCAGCGTTCTCTTACTAGAGCGTCAGCCTCCTTGTAAAAAACGCCTATTATAGCCAAATTTCAAATCAATACAAAGCGTCTTTTGAGTACAAAACTCTGTGTTTGTTTTTTCTGTTTTTTGTTTTGTTTTGCAAAAAAAAACGTCCAATGTTTTATTCTTGACATGTGAATTTGAATATGATTAATGTTCATAAATATCTGCATATAAAACAAAAAGACAGTTACTAAGAACTCAAAGAAACTGGTATAAAACCTAAATACCGACAGTTACCCCGTCCATCATGGTACAAGGGGCAGAGATATTTGGAAGCGAAGTCATTATCACATACAAGCCAGTGATACCTATATTCCCCACAGTGCCGAGACAACCAAGGTCCGACCTCCGTATCCCCGAGCAGGAATTCCTTCCCCAGTAGGTTCCTCCAGAAAGCTGATATTTACATTCCCCAACCGAGTTTTATAACCATGAGCAATTTATAAAGCCATCTCCTGAGAAGAGTTTATTTCTCTGACAACAAAACCTCAATATCCAACAGAGCTCTTCTCTCCAGCAATGGAAGTTCATCCCCAACTAAGTTTATTTTTCCAAATCAGCAGATCTTCCAACAGAGTATCTCTCTTCCCCATAGAGTCATTCCCCTGCAGCATTATTCTTAGACAGAGTCTCCTCCGGTAGAATGTTCTCAAGCAGAATGGATGTAAATCCCCAACTAATCATCTTCGGTCACTATCCCCAGCGGAAACGAAGAACTCAACTCCTTATACTCTCCAGCAGCAATCCAGGATTTATTTTCCCCAACTAGAGAATATCACAATAGCATTACATATCCATACATCATGGCATGTGCATACATATTATACAGCACAATCTCATTTATTTTGAGAACATCATTACTCAATACATTTCATACATCATGACATTATATACGACTAACTCTTTACCTTTCAGGGAAAGATGCAATCAAGTTCTCATGGGTTCTCTCTGGTTCAGTCAAACCGACACCAAGGTTTCTATTCCAGTTGAAGATATTCCAACACTTTTCAAGATTTTCTCTGGTTCAGTCAAATCGACACTAAGGTTTCTATTCTAGTTGAAGATGTTCTAAGACTTTTGTTTGGGTCAGCCGAATCGCCGCTAAGATTCCCCTGATTTCTATGCCAGTCAAATTTAATCCGAGACCTCTCCCAGGTTCAGTCAAATCGATACTAAGATTTATCTCCCATTTGAAGATAACTCGAGACCTTTCCCTGGTTCAGTTAAATCGATACTAAGATTTATATTCCAGTTAAAAAAGCTATGAAGCTCGGAAACTGACTGGATAACAGCTTAATTTCCCCAAATTACTAAATCCTGGAGCACGACCAGATAACGGTATAAGATGCTGTGAAGTCTAGAGCATGGCCAGATAGCGGCAAGAGACACTGTGAAACCTAGAGCACGACCAGATAAAAGTATGAGGTACTACGAAGCTTGGAATTCGACCAGATAGCAGTTTACTCGGCCAATTACTATTGAAGTCTTGAAACGACCGGATGTTAGTATGCCTTAAATTCAAGTTGAAACCCGGATGCGGCCAGATAACCACTTAATTCCTTCTGAAGCCTGGAGCACGACCAGATAACAGTTTTTGAGATTGCAAAGCCTGGAGCATGACCAAATAGCAAGTTTAATCTCATCTCCCTAGTAAGTCACTGTAAAACCTGGAGCACGACCAAATAACAGCCAGTCTTATTATCCTCATCAAATCACTGTATGTCCTGGAGCACGACCAGATAGCAGTTCATTTTCATCTCCTCGACTAAGAGATGATTCCCCAGTAGAGTAACGGACAACTGAAGTTCCTAAAATTCCATTTCTCCCAAGATAGAGACCAACATTCCTCAGCAGATTCCTCCTCAATGACAGGAACATGAATTCTCATCAAAGGAATATCTCGGGAAATCAACATCCTCTAGATGGCATCTTTAAGCCCATCTCCGACGATTCTCCGTCATATATTCCAGATGGAATCTTTAAACCCATATCCGGTGACATTCCGTCATCTCCTCCAAATGGCATCTGTAAGCCCATTCCCGATACTACCTACACAGTCTAGCACCATCTCAAACGAGTGCAAATTTCTGGGCACTCTAGTGTTCAATCATCTTCCACCTTCAGATTACGAAAGGAAGACAGCCAATCTTCATCCTCAGGTTTAAGAAGATTGAACAGGGGAAGTTGTTGTACCCCAAAATTTTCCCTCTCATTTTACTCAACACATGCCCATTGAGGTCCTCAAGTTGCTCAAGGATGCCCAAGAGTTGACTAGACAAACTCTCTCCTAAGGCAATGTACCTCAAACTAGGGTTTCCATTTTCATCAGGGTGTGGGAACTCCAAAGGTCCCAATGCCTTCCATGGTCACAATATGTTCTCAATATCATCCATGTCAAGTTTCATGCCTTGCACAAGAAGTTTGCTCAGTCAATTGCCAGATGCCTGAAAATCAACTATACTAGGTCAAAAGTCAATTGTGGCCCACATACAGTCAAACTTCAAGATTTTGGGTCAAAATCAACATTTTGAAGAGATGTCCATCATTTTATCAAGGTTTGTTCATGATTCCTCAAGGAATGCCCCCAAATTCATCAAAACCTAAAAGTTGCTAAATTAGGGTTTCATAGGAAAAGTCAACCAAACTTTGACCAGACATAACTTATTCATACTTTATCAGAAATTTTCCATCCAAAGCTCATTTTGAAGATGATGCAATTCCCTACAACTCATCTTCATCCCCCAAGTTCAAAATATCCACTCATCAAAAGATATGAATTTCTACATTATAGGTCCTTTTGAAAAGTCAACAAAAACACTTTTTGGGTCAAAGCTTCTTACATGAACATGGAAGACCCAATTAAGATGAAACCAATAGGGTTGTTTATGGGGACATACTAAGCTTTATAAAAAGTATAAGAACACCCCTCTAGGATTAAAATTGGAAGAGATATGCATTGTCAAAGTTGGCCATTTTTGGAAAATTGTAAAAAGTCAAATGTGCTCAAAAGTGCATTTTTTGTCAAATGGGCCTAGCTTTTCATGATTGTATCTTGTTTGTGACATGGTCCACGACCCAAATCAGCCTCCATATATTATTTGATTATTTATTTATTTTATTTTGATTTTTATTTATTAAAAGTTAGATTAAATCAAATAAATTGTAAAAAATATAAAAGATTGATTTTTTATCTGATTTTTTGTAGGAATCAAATCCAGTTAGGCTGGAATATCATATCAAATCGTGCAAGGGATGATTGAAGAAAAATTGGCATGATTATGCTTGTTTTGGAAAGATATAATACAAGAGCAAAATCAATTCCAATTTCCATAATTCACAAAGATTTAATTTGTTTTTGTTAACCTAATCAGTTCTACTATATATATATATAGAACACACCCAAGCCAAAAGGAGGAGGATGGAAGGTCGTGAAAGCTGAGAACAAAACTCAAATTTTGGCAAAAAAGTAGTGGATCATTCTCTAACCTAGAGTGCGATTCAAAGTGTTATACCCCAATTTTCCCCCCTAAGATCCCTTCATCATACCACATTGTTTCAATCACCACAAAATCACATTAGGGGTTTTGGTTCTTCTCCATATCTTTGGATTTGCTCTTTGAGAAGTTACCAAGCACCTTGATTTGTTTGCTTTTGTGATCATAGATATTGTACTTTGATTTTTCTCTCTAATTAATAAAATGCAATTGTTGGTTTGCCTTACTTGTCGATAATGTAGGTAAAAGCAATGGGGTCTAGCAAGTTTCATCATAGGTTCATGAGTTTATTTCCATGCCCTAGTCAAAAGCTTGAGAGATTCAAACCTCATAATTGAAGTTGTTTTGAAGTTGATATGGAAGTGGTTTTTATGGCCATAGGTCCTCATCATCATCCCCAACAATTTCTATTCACAAAGGAAGAATATTGGCACAAAAAGTTTGTTCAAACTTGGCAAAGTTCCACCAAGCATTCTGTTGATCTAGAGGTTATGGTTTTGGACTTCAAAGAGGCATATCTTGCTCATATTTTGTCATTTTTGAGTGATTCCAAAAAAATTCTTCTCTTTAAAGAGTTACCAATAAATCACTTCAAAAGTTCCAAAGAGTTTTAATGTGGAAGGAACTTTGTGAAGAAGAAAGATCACAAGCGATCCAGTTGAATCCCTAATTTTCCATATGTGACTTCAAATTGTCATAACTTGGTCAATCTTTATCACCTTGAGCCCATTCTTTTTCCATGATGATCTTAAGGATTTGTACTTCATGCCTTATTTCATGTGAAAAGTAATAAAATGGATGGAAGTTTCCTTAAGAACGCAAAAGATTATAGGTCATTTCATGATTTTTGGCCAACTTCAACAAGGAATAACTTGCTCAATTTTTGGAGATTTTGAGTGGTTCAAATTGAAAAATGTCATTCAAGAGATCTACTTCATTCCATATTTTTGGGTCAAGAGCAAACTCTAAGTGGAAAGCCATGTTTGGATGCAAGAGATTATAGGTCATTTTCAAAGAGGAATTAGAAATATTTCTAAGTATGGAAAGTCAACTATTTTTCTCCAACTTTGACTCCATGTAATTTTCATCTCAAGTATCCAATTGATTCCATTCTTTTTCCATTGCAAAGTTTGTTACCTCATCTTTCCAAAGCATCAAGAATCATGCCTTAAGACTCCCTGAGATAGAAATGCCATTGTTTCAAAAGTGGTAACTTGGAATTGATGTTTCCCTGCAAATTAGAATTTGAATTTCTTTTTACAACCTCTAAACCTCAAATTAGCACGCGTTTTGGATCTAAACATGATTAGCCAACTTTCCCAAGTGGATTAGTGAATCAAAACGCAAGAATTGGATGAGTTTTGGTGAAGTTTGGATCACACTTCACTCGTGTATCAGGTTTGCACGAATTCCCTCCAAAACGCATCATTCACTCTTCCTTTTGATCCCATTTGCTTCTCCTATAAATACATGTACTATCCCATTCATTTTCTAAAGCTTAGATAGCCAGAATCACCCTACCAAACTTGCTTCACAACTCAGAATTCAGCTACTTCGAATCCTATTCTCAAGCCTTTTTCAATCCATTTTCTCCATCAATTCACCTTCCTTGATCGTCCCTGAAGCTAACCATGCCATTACATTAAACAATCGTGCCCTACATTGCTCCATAGAAGTCCAGTTTCAGAGCTCTGCAACTCAACTTCAATAGGTAGATTCCTTCATCAATCCTTCAAATCTTTGGTACCATTGTGTTGCTCTCATTGCCCTGTTTCTAGTCGCAACAATTACTTTTATCTGGAAACACGTTTGAACCATGTATTTTCAAATCCCCTTTCAAAACTTTCTTTCCAAATTGCTTGAGTTACAGTTTATATAAAAATAGCGCGAGGGTATGGTTATCTTCGTCTTGGAGAGACGAAACGAATGGCATAGGTATGAGCTTCTGATTTTACAGTTTGAGAGACCTGCAATTCGTGAGGCTGGAGGTTGAAGATGACCAATGTGTCACCTTCTAACCAATGAAAGCGTGCCATTTATATTTTTTGAATTTTTGATTTTACATTTGATTCAGTGCTTTATTCAGTAAAGACCAAGATATGCATAGCGCGCCAGATCCCTTGGATTTGATTACTAATGTGTTTTGACTTTCATCCAATGGTCCACATCTTTTTCTTTTATTTTCTTTTTCTGATTTTGATATTTTAATTGTTTTAAATTTCAAAAAATCATAGAAAATTCATTTTTAGTCCAAAAATCCAAAAAAATTATGAAAAATATTTTTGATTATTATGTTTCTGATTTTTATTTTTTCATAATTTAATTTTGTGTTTTGGTATTTTTTATGAAATTTGCACTTATTTGATTTATTTAAAATGTTTAAAAATACTTTTGCACATTTTTTAATTCTGAAAAAATTATGGAACGATCCAATGACATTGTTCCAAATATTGGTGACTTTATTTTATTTTTGTTTATGACTTTACTTTTTTTACTATTTTTGTTTATTTTACCCATTTATTTTAATTTTTAAAAATAGTTTCTGACTTTTAAAAATTCCCCAAAAAATTGTATAATTACTTGACCTATTTTCTGATTTTTCTATGGTCTTGTCTTTCATTTCTTGAGTAATTTGAATATAATTGACTTTTTCCCCATTATTTTCCATTTTTTAAAAACTTTTTTTAACCCTTTAATGCATATATTAAATATATTATTATTTTGTGAATATTTTCTGGCTGTCTTGGGTTGATTTTTTGATCATGGCTTTATTAACATCATTGGATCCATGGTGTTGAATCTAACTCCACAAAAAATGGATGAATTATTTTAATAATAGTTTGATTAAATATTAATTCAAATGTGGTTTTCTTTTTTACGCTAATTCCTCTTCATCTCATCCCCTTCTTATTGCACTAAGTGTTGTTGGAGCATGATCTCCATATCATGTCTCAAAACAAATGGTGCATAGATTTCTATTGACCGACCTCAAAATAGGTGCGACTTCTATATAAGTCCACTTACGATTGCTTAACATAGCGCTAAATTTTGTCCCGATTCGAATAAATGATCATTCATGGCCCAAACTTATGATTGCAAGCCCAAGTATGTTAATTTGATCTCTTTGATCCAATAACCTTGAGATTCATTGTGTGGAGGCTTTGGTTCTACCAATCCTCTAATGGATCTACAACACCTTTGGTCAACGCGGATCACTTAAACATCGTTGATCATTAAATAGTACTTGTGAGAATTCCAAATGGATGATATACTTGACAAAAAGCAAATGCAACTTGTTGTGTGGAGGCTTTCGTTCTACCAATCCTCTAATGAGTTTCAAATGCAAGTTTCAAGATGGTCATCCAAATAACCACTAATTATTGACTTGTTTATTTTATGCTTTATTCTTTTTATGCTTTATGTACTATTTATATTTTAGCATTTTACATTTCATGCCATTTTTTATCTTTGCTCATTTGAGAATTTATTTATTCTTGTCATTTTTACTTTGCTCACTTGAGCTTTTCTTTTCTTTTCTCTTCCTAAGATACTTAATAATCAACTTAAACCCTAAAAAACTCTTAATGGAGCAGTGGACTTTTCTGGACTAAGGATTAGAAACCTTGGCCTATCTTGGAGACCTTGTGATCTTATCTGATTATTTTGTCTGGAGCTCTTGAGGTTTACCTCAAGATATTGGGTTGCTTGTTTGTTTTTGTGTGCAGGTTTTTGTGAATGCATCCTTGATTTGTAATCTGGAATTCACCCGTATACAGCCGTTACTCTGCCCAATTTTTGTGAAGACTTAATACATTTGAAGAGGTCTAGTATCTTTGCTTGCTTGGTTTCAATCCAAAGAATGGGAATTCTATCTTGACTCATAATGTCAAGTTTTTGGCTTCTTGTTGGTTAGATGGTCTTTATCCTTAACTTTTACCTTATGCTTTAGGATAGTCTCTTCTTCTCCTCCCATTTTCTTTAATTTCAAAAACTCTTCTCCCTCCTTTTGAAAACCCTTCTTATTTCTAAACTTGAACCACTTTCATAATAAACTTGGACCTAGGTCCATGCATTTTCAAAACATTTTCATAAATAATCTTCTATCAATTTAATAATACCTTGACATTTTTGCGAGAAGACTAAACGTCAACCAATCTCATTTCAAACCATTTTGCCACTTTGGCTTTTATCTTTAAAACTTTTTCTTAAAAGATTAGACTCTTGTAAATCCTTGTAGTGATGCGAACAACTATAATTCTACAATATGTAGTAAAGAGAGACATTTTCCACTTGGGTGTTGAGTGAGGCATTGTTGATTTTAAAATCCAAGCCATATCCTCCACTTTGAGATGATGCAAATTCTCCTTTCTCATGATTGTGGGTAGTAAGTATGTTTTCCACACGGACAATGATGATGATACCTTATCTTTTAAAATTAACCAACACATTTATGTTTCAAATCTTTTAAAAGAGGAACTACGTGTACCCTGATCCCCTATTGCACGAAAGGTGGTACATAGGCACTAAAGGTTCGCAACCGCGGCAGGTGCAAAAATCATAAAAATATATTTCTTTTCTCACCTCCACCATCCATTTTATATACAACACATTTTTTACAGCCAAAATATATAGATTTTACAAAGAGGCTCCTGTGGAGTACCGTAGATGTTTAGGGTGCTAATACCTTCCCTTTGCATAACCAACCCCTTACCTTGAATCTTTCCCCCTTTTTTGGGTTATTCTCTCTTTTCCCATTCCTTTGGAAACAATAAAGCGCGGTGGAGATTTTTATTTTGATTTGTATAAAAGTCTAGCCAATCCAATGGCTTAGTCTTTAATATTTCTACCGCTACAGAAAAATGGCGACTTCACTGGGGATAGATTGACCTCTTGCTGGTCAATCCCTAAGTGGGTTAAGCCTATCTTTGTTTATATCTGTATATGTGCTATTGTTGTTTATGTGTTATAATTTGTATATATGTTTGTCTGGATTTTTCCTGGTTTTCAGGGTGCTTGGTGATTACTCATAAGTCCTATACCCGGACTTGGGCAAACTTTAAGGTAGGACGGGCGGTATAGTCATGTTAACTTTGAGGGAGTAATCCCAAAAAAGGAGGCATGAGATCCCCCACTCAGTGGAGGCCCCTTTGACTGTAGTGTCGTTTACCGAGTAATCGGGAAGACGTACTGCTTTCAACCTGGGAGCCTGCTGAAATTGAGGATCATAGAATACCAAACCCATCTTGGCCTTTTAGGTGTATTGCAGAAGCTATGACGGAGTAATCTGCAAATAGTTGTCACGCGATACTATGCTCGGACGAGTCTTTCTTGATAATATTACTAATTACCGAGTTAATCGGGAAGTTGGTAATATCCGAAGGAAGGATGTAGACTCTGGAACTTCTAGAACCTTGTTCGGTAGGTGATAATTCTTAGACCAACACCTTACGGGTAGTACCTTTGACCTCATGCTCGTGACGTTGAACCTATGAACCCTATATGTGTGATCTTGTGTGTGATTGTTGTATCATGCATCCATGCACTCATAAGCATCTTTTGAAGAAAAAAATATTTCAAGGGATTTACAGGTTGAATATTTGTGAATATCTCCGGTACTTTTAACCATCGATTCTGGAAAGA
This sequence comes from Vicia faba, assembly GCA_948472305.1. Lineage (NCBI taxonomy): Eukaryota > Viridiplantae > Streptophyta > Magnoliopsida > Fabales > Fabaceae > Vicia > Vicia faba. The sequence goes on along the minus strand of OX451741.1, from coordinate 775,837,681 downwards.
GAAAGACCGGGAAATACAGTTTCAAGGATCCCAAGATAGATGAGCTGATCAGTCTAATTCCAGAGATTGAGTGTCCTGCAGACTTTCGGAAGAAGTATGGATCCCTTATTCCTCTCATGAAGCTGAAGATGAAGGAGGGTATTCTCTCGACCTTGGTCCAGTTCTATGATCCGGTGTATCACTGCTTTACTTTTCCCGATTATCAGCTGATGCCTACACTGGAGGAGTATTCTTATCTATTGAATTTACCCGTTACCGATCGTGTTCCTTTTACTGGTTTGGAGGGTGAGCCAAAACCACATGAGATTACTGCTTTGATTCATCTGGGGAAGTCTGAGGTGGAAGCCCATATGACTACTAAATGAGGGATTAGAGGATTATCAGCTCAGTTCTTATTGGAGAAAGCTCGCTACTTTTCCAGAATGAAGAGTACGGTTGATTTTGAGGCCATCTTTTCTTTACTTGCTTATGGTTTGTTCTTATTTCCTAATGTGGACAAGTTTGTCGACATTAACGCTATCAGGATTTTCATGATTGGAAACCCGGTTCCTACACTATTGGGTTATGCTTATTACTCTGTTCATATTCGGAGTTCTTATCATGGAGGAATGATTATCTGTTGCACGCCTTTGTTGTACCGTTGGTTCATCTCTTATATGCCTCAGTCTGATGCTTTTTGGGATATCAAGAAGGAACCTCGTTGGGCTCCTAAGATCATGGCACTTACTCACTCGGATATCGATTGGTATCATCGAGCTTATCATGATATAGAGATTGTTGACATTTGTGGTAGTTTCCCTAATGTACCTCTTCTTGGTACAAAGGGAGGAATTAACTATAACCCTGTTCTTGCACGAAGACAGCTTGGATATCCGATGAGGGATAAACCGAGCAATATTCATTTGAGTGGTTTCTTTCAGAAGGAGGGAGAAGACCACAAGGAAGCTAGGGAGCATATTGCGAAGGCTTGGCGTCACATTCATAAGAAGAGTAGGAAGGATTTGGGGCCTAGGTGTGTTGTTTCTTTAGAACCATATCTTTGGTGGGTCCGATCGAGAGCCATTCAGTTGAAAATGATGTATACTCGGGAGACACCCATGCCTGATTTATTTGTGAAGACCGCTCCTCCTTTATTAGATGATCTAGAAGAATTGCAGCTCGCTTTGGTTAGGATGCAGCAAGAAAGGGATGCTTGGAAGAACAAGTTCCAGACTTTAGAGAGTTCCTATAGAGCATACTTGAAAGAGAAAGATGATTTGATCGAGATCCTTGAGAGTCGAGCGTTGGAGTCTATGGAGAGGAAAGGGGATTTATTTTCCCCTAAGCCTCAAACAGGTGATGATTACTCACTTCCTGCTTTAGATGATTGGAAGGAGGTTGCCATCAGACAGGTGGAAGAAAACCAGAGGTTGAGGGCTCAGATTTCCAGACTCACGGGGAAGCGCCAACGTACATATTGATCTCTATCAGTTTCTTTCTCTCAGGATTTTTAGATTGTATTTTCATCTTGTACTTGGGTTCATTGAAACTTGTAATCCATTTTGAAATTATTATAATAAAGAATTTTCAGTATTTCAAATCCGTTATTGTTTTGATGTTCACAATATGCCTATAAATCTTAAATCCCTTGAAATATTAAAATAATGGAATAAAAATAATCATGTGCATTGCATGACATGCATCATATTGCACATATTTATTGCATTTATTATGCATACCCAGGTGCCTTACCCAGCTTCTTTACTTCGTTCAGCAAACTGACTCATCACTACAACACTCGGGATAACTTTAAAAAGAAGATGGACAATTTGGAACAGGAGAATCGCCAGCTGCGCGAAGAAGTTTCTACTCTGAAGGCTGGCTTGGCCAATTTGAATACTCTGATGGAAGCTCTGGTGGCTGCTCAGAATCAGCCACCGAGTGTTCAACCTCAACCAACAAGGGCAAATGCTGAAGTTCCTGCTATTCCCGTATCTGCTACTCCGACTGTTGTTTAGAACAGTATGCCTCAGGGTTATCCATGGGGAATACCGGGGAATTTTGCACCTGGAATTTTCAATTTGGGCCCCCAAGATGCTCCAGTGGTTCCAAATGTTGTTACTCCAGCACCTCCTGTGGTGCATATTGTTCCTGCTGCACCTCCTTTGGTGAATTTGGTTCCGTTTGAAGATGTGTGTCGTCCTTTCCCTCCGCCGAGTGAAGATTTGGGTCTTAATGACAGAATGGATGATTTCCAAGAGCATTTTGATAGAATGCAAAAAGAGATGAAGGCTCTTAGGGGGAAAGAGTTATTTGGGCAGAATGTGAATGAGTTGTGTTTGGTCCCAAATGTCAAAGTGCCTGCTAAGTTCAAGGTCCCGGAGTTTGAGAAGTATAAGGGAAACACTTGCCCTCGTGCTCACTTGGTGATGTATGTAAGGAGAATGTCTACCCACACCGATGATCAGCGTCTGTTGATTCACTTTTTCTAGGATAGTCTGACCGACGCAACATTGAAATGGTACATGAGTTTAGATAGCGCCAACATTCATAACTTTAATGATTTGGGAGAAGCATTCACAAAACAATACAAGTACAATATGGACATGGCACCCGATCGTGACTAGCTTAGGGCCATGGTTCAGAAATACAGAGAATCGTTTAAAGAGTATGCACAGAGATGGCGCGAAGTGGCTGCACAAGTGATTCCTCCCATGGAAGAGAAGGAAATGACTAAAATTTTTCTGAAGACGCTAAGCGCTTTCTACTACGAAAGAATGGTATCAAGTGCCCCGACTGATTTTACAGAGATGGTAGGAATGGGTGTCCGCCTATAAGAGGCAGTAAGAGAAGGCCGTTTGACAAAGGGTGTGTAAGTTCAGATGCACCTAAGAGGGGGGTGAATTAGGTTCTTTAAAACTTTTTCTGAATTGTATGAATATTTTTGCACGAGTTTCTTTTCTTTCTTTTTCTGATAAGTGATGAAAGCAGTAAATGCAGAAAGTAAAGAACACAGAGATGTATCCTGGTTCCCCTCACAGTCCGAGAGTACTCCAGTCCCCTTTCAACATGAAAGAGATTTCCTTATAGTTGGTAATTTGTACAAAGACTACCTAACAACCAAGAACAATCCTCTTGGACGAAGAACAATCCTCTTGGATTTTCACTAAGACCACAAAGAGTACAATCCTCCCTAAATGTCTTTCTTGTTTCCAACAATCCTGAAAACAAGTATACAATAGTTTGTTTGATTTGTATAAGAGTTTGAAAGAGCAATGTCAATCACTTGATTGATCTTTTCTATTCAATATGAAATTTAAGATGGAATACTCTTCTAAGTGCTCAAGAACAATTTTCAGTATGCATGTGAAAATGATGAACAAAAATCTTGAGTATAGAGAGTATGATTCAAAGAATAGAAAATAAAAATTATTAGTGATTGTTGTTGTATTCTTTTTGATGTTCTTTTTAAAATTATAAACAAAAAATAATTTATAGTGTAGTAATACCTCTTCAATGAATCATAGCAATGTTTAAACCATTTTTACTAGACAAAAGTATTTTAAAAGATACAAAGATTGCCATGAAAAGGTGTTACAAAAAGTTGCTGGAAAAATAATTTTTTTCAAAAAAATGAAGCACAACAACCGGTTGCACTAAAGCAACAATCGATTGTAGCACATCAATGTTTTAAAAATATTTGAAAAATATAACTATGACAATCGATTGTTATTGAGGAGAAATCGGTTGCTCATAAGCCAATGTTCAAAAAATTGAAAACAGAACATATGACAATCGATTGCTGCTAGATGACAATCGATTGTATGTCAAAATAGAAACTTTTGTTTTTTGAATGCAACCGATTGTCCTAGCATGACAATCGATTGCTTGTGTACAAAAATTGAAAAATCATTATTTTCAAAGATTTTAAGCAATTTAAAACATCCTTCTTCAATCATACATAGTATATACTCAAAATATTATTTTAATAAAGTAAATGCATGATTAAAAATAGTTTTGAGCACTAAGAGCATAAGATCAAAAATTTCATATACCTTAAGCCATAAATCTTGAAAAGTTGATCTTGATCAATTAATATTTGCTTGAGATAAATCTTCTATCTTGATCCATTCATTTTTGCATGCTAGCTTGTCTTCATCAAAACATTTGGAAAGCTTGATTTCACAGTCTCCCCCTTTTTGATGATGACAACCATTGCTTGAAGTTTGGAGTGCATCTTGGTTTTCTCTAATCAAGTTGTTTAAAAAACTCCCCCCAAGTCAAAGACTCTCCCTTGATCTATTGCATGAGGGTTTGAAGATTGCTTGCTTGCTGCAATTAGGGTTAGAGAAACACAAAAGAAACTACAAAGTCTTCTCCCCCTTTGTCATTAGCAAAAAGGAATGGGAAAGAAGATCATAAAAATTTTGCACATAGAAACAACATAGCATAAATAAAGTTTGCATACATAAAAATAACAGAAACAAAGTGCACAAAACGAAACTAGAAAAACGACATAAAACATAAGAACATAAAGTACTAAGAAATATAATAACTTAAAAACTAATCATCCATGCCTTCAACAAAGTCTGCATCATCTTGATCTTCACCATCATTGCCTTCATTAGTTTGAGGTTGAATGAAAGGGTAATGATAGGGTTGAGCTTCATAAGGAGGGACGTTGGTATGGGCATAGAGATGAGCAAATTGATTGTTCATGTTGTTGTTCATGTATTGAAGATAGTCAAAAACTTGATTGTAAGAGTTTTCCATTGGTTCTGGAGGTTGGTTTTGAAGTGGTTGTTCTTGTGGAGGTTGGTTTTGTGGAGGAGTATGAATGTATGTGATGGTTCTATTAATCGGATCAAATTTGACGCCGGTTTTGGTATTACATACTTTCTTCGGAGTGATTTCATGTTTGGGGTTAGTCATAGGCACCATGTGTTCACCAGACAAGGGAACATTGAACTTCTCAAAAACAAGGGTAAGCCAGGAGCCATAGGGCAAAGCAGAAGCATTTTCATTATGTAGTGCCATATGATGTAGAATCACATAAGACCAATTGATTTGAATCCCATTCTTCATCGCATACAGAATCTGTATCTCACAATTGTTGATATTGGAAATGTTTGTGAACTTTGGCATAACCACATACGCCAAAAAGTAGTGGATCAAACGATCATCAATAGTGAGAATTCCTGTAGACCAAGAGTTCCTCTCTGGAGTTCCACCAATAAGCCTTTGCCTTTTCTGAATAAAATCACGCTCGGGAATTCTTGCAATTCCATAGTAGAAGTCTCTTTTGTTGTAGCCAGGAAGATTTGCATTTGAGAGAAGTTTAATGCAAGCACCATCATGTGGAATACCCAAAGCTTCACCAAAATTCTGCACTGTGAGTTCTATAGGAACCCCTTTGACATTTGAAATCATGAATCCTCTACTAATGGTTAGATTGCTGTAGAAAATCCTAACCAAAGTGGGGTAAATGGTTCTATTAACACCAATCAACTTGTATATCCCTTGAGATCTAAATAATGCTGGAAAACTGAAGCATTCGGAATAGAAGTTGTCAAGATTACCGAACCTTGGTAGAAGAACCGTGATCTTCTGAAAGTGAGACACAAATCTTTCCCTTTGGATTTTTGATGGAATGATTTTTGAGATATCATCACCTTGAGATGAGGAAGAAGCTTTTCCCTTGCCTTTCTTTGATGTTGACATGGTGAGGGATGAGAGAATTGGAAGGGGAAAAGGGTATTTGGTGTTTGTAGGGTTTCTTGAGACAAAAGAGGATATATGAAGTTTTTAAGTTTTGGTTGGGCTTTTATAGATGGATAGGCATTCAATGGATAGGTGAGGCATTCAATGGTTTAGTAAAAACAATAAAGACTTGTAGCATAGAGATTCTTGAGTGTGTGAGTATCCAAAAAATTGTGTCATTGAAAGGACTAAGCATTAAAAAGTTGTTGACCAAACACTTAAAACATTCAAAAAGAGAATAAAAATCTAGTACAAAATAAATAATAGTAATGGAAATGGAAGAGAAAGAATAAAAGAGAGTGTAACTGGGAAAAAAATAAAAAAAATTCAAAATTTTGAACTGTGCAATCGATTGTTGTTTGATGACAACCGATTGCATCCTTTGAAAATTTAAACAGGGTCGAAAAGATTGAGAGAGAAACCGGTTGTCGTGGAGTGACATCCGATTGTTGTGAAGACAAAATCTAAAATTTTTTAGAAACAACCGATTGTCACTCTATGACAACCGATTGTCATTAGTGAAAAAATGAAAAAATACTTAATTTTTGGGGATTTCATGGTCATATATCAAAAATTTAGTAATAAAAACATGGATAATGATATATTACCATAAATTTAAGATTAATATCATATCCATGTACCTTAATTAGATAATGTCATTTTCGTCCAAGATACCTAGCTCTCTTCGGATCTTGAAGAATGGTTCTCTTGCCAATGGTTTAGTGAAGATATCTTCTAGTTGATTATGTGTATCCATGAAGGTGACTTCGACATCTCCTTGAAGTACATGATCACGAAGAAAGTGATGTCGAATGTCGATGTGCTTTGTTCTAGAATTCATCACAGGATTTTTTATAATGTTGATTGCACTTATGTTGTCGCATCGGAGTGGAATGCATCCAAGGTCGAGTCCGTAGTCACGGAGTTGTTGCTTGAGCCATAGAATTTACGCACAACAACTACCCGCTGCAATGTATTCCGCCTCAGCCGTACTAAGAGCCACACAAGCTTGTTTCTTGCATGCCCAAGAGACTAATGCGTTTCCCAAAATGTGACAAGTGCCACTTGTGCTTTTTCTATCTGTTTTACATCCTGCATAATCAGCGTCAGAATAACCAATTAAATTGCATATATTACCTTTTGGGTACCATAGGCCGACATTGGTTGTTCCTTTGAGATATTTCATAATTCTTTTTACCGCCATGAGGTGAGATTCCTTCGGGTTTGCTTGAAATCATGCACACAAACATACACTGAACATGATGTCAGGACGACTTGCCGTCAAGTATAATAGTGATCCAATCATGCCTCGATATTTAGTAATATCAATGGAAATACCGGTTTCATCTTGATCAACATAAGTACCGGATCCCATTGGCGTGTGCATTGATTTGCAATTATCCATATCAAACTTTTTCAAAAGTTCCTTGCAATAAGAGACTTATTCTTCCTTTCTACAACTCCATTCTGTTGAGGAGTCCTTGGTGTTGAGAAATTATGTGATATTCCCTGTTGTTCACAGAAATCTTAAAAGGAGGAATTCTGGAATTCTCCACCATGGTCGCTTCTTATGGAGGCAATAGATAGTGACTTCTCATTTTGAATTTGCTTTGCATATTTCTTGAACGCCTTGAATGCATCATTTTTCTTCACTAAAAAGAGTGTCCAAGTATATCTAGAAAAATCATCAACAATAACTAGAGCGTATACATTACCTCTAAAGCTCCTCGTTCTAGAAGGGCCAAATAAGTCCATATGAAGCAATTGTAGTGGCCTAGTAGTGGACACCACATTCTTGGATTTGAAAGTTGATTTTGTTTGCTTTCCCTTTTGACATGCATCGCAAAGTCTATCTTTGATGAACTTTATCTTAGGAAGTCCAACAACAAGGTCATGCTTAATCAATTTGTTTAAATGCTCCATATGAATATGAGCGATTCTTTTGTGCCATAGCCATGAGTCGTTATTGTTTGCCATGAGACATTTAACCTTCAAAGACAAATCGTTAAGGGAAATCATAAAAATATTATTTACTCTTTTACCTTTAAGTTTAGCCTCATGTGTGACTTCATCTTCTATCAAACATTCATCTTTAGTGAACTTGATCTTGAAACCTTTGTCACATAGTTGGCTAATACTTAGAAGATTGTTCTTTAGTCCTTCGACATAAAGAACATCTTCAATTGATGTGAAAGGTGGACCACCAACTTTGCCTATGCCAAGAATCTTTCCTTTGTTGTTATCTCCATACGTCACATAACCCTTAGCCTTAAGCGCTAGATGTGAAAATTTGTCGATATCTCCCGTCATATGCTTGGAACAACCACTATCGAGATACCATAGATTTGAAGTGGTCGTCAAGCTTACCTACAAAAAAAGATTAAGTTTTGTTAGGTACCCAAGTTGCTTTGGGTCCTTCATAATTAGTTCCTTTCTTAACCCACACATAATGCCCATTTGCCATGCCAAAGTTTCTAACATAACAAGCATTATGTGTGTGTCCTCGAATACCACAATAAAAACAAGTAGGTTCAAATTTACTTCTATATCTAGAAGGATGGGATATCTTATTAGAGGGTATTTTCTTTTTAGGATAGTGATGAACTATTTTGGGAGTGATTTCTTTCTCTTTGGTTGGTTGATCGCTAGCCTTGACAAAGATGGTTTTGTTGGTACTTGGTTTTGAAAATTTTGAGTATCCAAGACCACTTTTGTCATTTGAGTATCTTTGTTGGCTAAGAACACCTTCCAATCCAATTTGTCATTTTTCATACCTTTCAATAACCCTTTTCAATTGGACAACTTGGAAAGAGAGAGATTCACACAAAATACAAAATTCTGTTTTTCATCACTAACTTTTTGCTTTTCATCTTTGAGATCTTTTTCAATAAATCCACATTTTTCTTCCAACGATGAAATTTGTTTCTTTTGTGATGAGATAGTTTTGTACAAAATTTTACATTCATTTAACAGTTCATTTATAGCACCTTGTGCATCACTATCAAAAAGAGAGAATACATTACTAACCTCATCATCTTCGCTTTCGGAGTGGTGTGATGCCATTAACGTAAGATTGGCACTTTCGTCGCTATCGGAGTCGGATGACGAACTTAGTTCAACATCTTCCCATGCAACATATGCTTTCTTATCTTTTGATTCCTTCTTGCGTTTGTAGCCACTTTTCTTTGAAAGTTTTGGACAATCCGGTTTGATGTGACCTTGTTTACCACATTCATAGCAAGTAACTTCTTGTGTTGATGAGTATCCTTCCTTCTTCTTGAAGTGTTTCTTCTTCTTTCAGTGCGAGAAGGCTTTGTCATTTTTACCAAATAATTTTCCAAGTCTTCTAACGAGAAGCATGAAGTTTTCATCTTCATCATGATTAACTTTCTTTTCGTCTTCCTTGGAGTCAATCTTCAAGGCAATGTTCTTAGACTTCTTTCCTTGATTTTCACGCTTTTCCAATCTACCAAGTTCTGTCTCGTATTCTTGAAGTTTCTCGAACAAAGTTATGGATGTCATAGTAGCGAGACTCTTCTTTTCTGAGATTGCTGTTACTTTTGGTTGCCATTCTCTAGTCAAGAATCTGAGCACTTTTAGGTTCAACTCATCATTTGTCAATGTTTTGCCAAGTGCCCTTAGATGATTTGTTAGATGCACAAATCTCTTTTGTAAATCAAGAATGGATTCTCCGGGTTGCATGCAGAACAATTCATATTCTTGACTTAACGTATTAAGTCTCGATCTCTTTACTTCAGTTGTTCCTTCATGTGTTTCAACCAGTGTATCCCAAATTTCTTTTGCCATTGTGCATGCTGAGACACGGAAGAATTCATCCATACTAAGTGCGCTTTGAAGGAGGTTTATTGCCTTTTTGTCATACAGGACCTTTTTCTTATCATCATCATCCCATGTAGTTTTAGGATTTGATGAACCAACGCCGTTTACTACAGTTACCGAAACAAAAGGACCATTTTGGACAACATCCCATATTTTTTTTCTCCTTGTGCTTCTAGATGAGCCTTCATATGGATCTTCTAGAAATCAAAATATTCACCATATAATAGAGGAGGCTTGTTGCTACTGCCACCGTCTCTGAACACATAATTGTTGTTTGCGGAAGCCATTCTGGATCTAGTAGGAACAGGTTACCTATAACCTGCTCTGATGCCAATTGTAAGTTCAGATGCGCCTAAGAGGGGGGTGAATTAGGTTCTTTAAAACTTTTTCTGAATTGTATGAATATTTTTGCACGAGTTTCTTTTCTTTCTTTTTCTGATAAGTGATGAAAGCAGTAAATGCGGAAAGTAAAGAACACAGAGATGTATCCTGGTTCCCCTCACAGTCCGAGAGTACTCCAGTCCCCTTTCAACATGAAAGAGATTTCCTTATAGTTGGTAATTTGTACAAAGACTACCTAACAACCAAGAACAATCCTCTTGGACGAAGAACAATCCTCTTGTATTTTCACTAAGACCACAAAGAGTACAATCCTCCCTAAATGTCTTTCTTGTTTCCAACAATCCTGAAAATAAGTATACAATAGTTTGTTTGATTTGTATAAGAGTTTGAAAGAGCAATGTCAATCACTTGATTGATCTTTTCTATTCAATATGAAATTTAAGATGGAATACTCTTCTAAGTGCTCAAGAACAATTTTCAGTATGCATGTGAAAATGATAAACAAAAATCTTGAGTATAGAGAGTATGATTCAAAGAATAGAAAATAAAAATTGTTAGTGATTGTTGTTGTATTCTTTTTGATGTTCTTTTTAAAATTCTAAACAAAAAATAATTTATAGTGTAGTAATACCTCTTCAATGAATCATAGCAATGTTTAAACCATTTTTACTAGACAAAAGTATTTGAAAAGATACAAAGATTGCCATGAAAAGGTGTTACAAAAAGTTGCTGGAAAAATAAAATTTTTCAAAAAAATGAAGCACAACAACCGGTTGCACTAAAGCAACAATCGATTGCAGCACATCAACGTTTTAAAAATATTTGAAAAATATAACTATGACAATCGATTGTTATTGAGGAGAAATCGGTTGCTCATAAACCAACATTCAAAAAATTGAAAACAGAACATATGACAATCGATTGTATATCAAAACCGAAACTTTTGTTTTTTGAATGCAACCGATTGTCCTAGCATGACAATCGATTGCTTGTGTACAAAAATTGAAAAATCATTATTTTCAAAGATTTTAAGCAATTTAAAACATCCTTCTTCAATCATACATAGTATATACTCAAAATATTATTTTAATAAAGTAAATGCATGATTAAAAATAGTTTTGAGCACTAAGAGCATAAGATCAAAAATTTCATATACCTTAAGCCATAAATCTTGATCAATTAATCTTTGCTTGAGATAAATCTTCTATCTTGATCCATTCATTTTTGCATGCTAGCTTGTCTTCATCAAAACATTTGGAAAGCTTGATTTCACAGGGTGAAGGATCAGGAGGTATGAAGAAGCCAGCTTATGGGTTTACAAAGAAGAAAGAGGGGATACCAATGATGTCATATAAGAGAGGAGAGTGAATGCTCCTAGAGAGAATTTTCAGTGTCACCGGCAAGTTGCTTTAGTGACTCCTGTTATAAATGCCGCTCCAACTACCGTTGCTTATCAAAGACAATCCCAGCAGGGGAACCAATGGAATAATCATAGAAGGGAGAGCTATGACCCTATTCCCATGAGTTATGCAGAGCTACTACCAGCATTGATTCAGAAGAAGTTGGTCCAAACACGACCGCCTCCAGCAATACCATCTCCATTGCCTTGGTATTACAAAGCAGATCAGACATGCGCCTTTCATCAGGGAGCACCAGGGCATAGTGTTTAAAATTGTTATCCTTTGAGGACCGAAGTGTAAAGGTTGGTAAAGTCCGGAATTTTATCTTTCAAAGACATGGGACCTAATGTGAAAGACAATCCTCTACCCAAGCACAGGGGAGTGAATGCTGTGAATATGGTGGCCGATTGTCCCGGTGATTTCCATATTTTTGACATTAATCTGGTTAGATGGGATTTTGTAAAGATGCACGCAAATCTAAGTGAATTCAGTTATTATACGCATGACCACACCGGTTGTGCTGTTTGCAGTACAAACATCCAGGGTTGCGAGAAGATAAAGGCTGATTTGCAGGAGATGATGGATGAAGGTTTAATCCATATAATCAGGCCTAGGGAAGAATATGAGGAGGAAGTAAATATGGTTTCTGGATGTCCGGGTGAATTTAGAATTTTTGAAGTAGAGCACTTGAATGAAGATCTCGTACAGTTGCATGCTACCTTTTGTCGTATTGCTGGTCAGGTGGAACACCAATATGGGTCTTGCATAGTTTGCTGTCGAGACCCCCGAGGATGTTCTATTGTGAGAGAGGGTGTTCAGTTGTTGTTAGACAATGGGACTATCAAGATCACAAGACAGAGAGATTTTTATCACGAGATTGATATGGTTGAAGTTTGTTTGATGGAAGAAGAGTCAGAGGAAGAATATGCCTCTGCGGATGAGTATTTCTCTTCAGACGAAGATTTGTTTGCCGGAAGCGACCTTTTGAGGGATGATTGTGTTGAGGAAGGTGTAAACGTCATTGTACCTTGTTTTGGTGCACCCGCTCATCTTTAAGTGGAGTACCATAGCAAACCAGTTGTTACCCCATTGGTAATTAGTCTTCCAGGTCATGTTCCCTATAAATCGGATAAGGTTGTGCCTTACAAATACAACGCTACAATCTTAGAAGATGGGGTTGAAGTACCCATCCAGCCAATGCCAGGTGTTGGGAATATAACTGATAATAGCAGGGTAACCCGTAGTGGTCGTGTGTTTGCCCCGGTTATTCGAAAGAATGTTGTTGCTGGAAAGAAAATTGCTGAGAACGATAAGCCTAAGAAGGCTGCAGGAGAGACTAGTGGAGCCACATTAGAGAAAGAAATGGATGATATCCTGAAGGTAATTAAGATGAGCGACTATAAAATTGTAAATCAGCTATTGCAGACTCCTTCAAAGATATCCATCCTGGCATTACTGATGAATTCCTCCGCTTATAGGGAATCATTGATGAGAGTACTAGACCAAGCTTTTGTAGAGAATGACATGCCGTTGGATCAATTCAGCAGCGTAATTTGAAACATTACGTCATGTAACAACTTGAGTTTCTGCGATGATGAGTTACCAGATGAAGGGAGGAATCACAACCTGGCCCTTCACATATCCATGAACTGCAAGAATGACTCGCTATCTAATGTGCTAATTGATAACGAATTTGCATTGAATGTTATACCAAGAAGTACCCTCATGAAGTTAAAGTATTAGGGAACACCTATGCGCCCGAGTGGCATCATTGTGAAAGCGTTTGATGGATCGAGGAAATCTGGCATCGATGAAGTGGACTTGCCCATCCATATAGGATCACATTTGTTCTTGATAACTTTCCAGGTAATGGATATTATTCCCGCGTATAGTTGTTTGCTTGGACAGCCATGGATACATGAAGCAGGGGCTGTCACTTCAACTCTGCATCAAAAACTAAAGTTTGTGCGTGAAGGGAAGGTAGTGATCATAAATGGGGAGCAGGCGTTGTTGATATCCCATCTATCCTCTTTCAGTATTGTAGAAGCGGATGAGGCTGCTGTTGGACAAAAACAGAGTTGGTTTAGGTTTCTCTTCGAGGAATGGTAAAGGCGAAAGTTGGAAATCAAAGTCTTCTGTGAACAGTTATCATGATGTTTTCCGCAGCGGAGGCTACCTCCATCTGATTGATTCCGGAATTAATGTTGTTGAAGAGGATGAAGCAGAGCAGGAAGTACCGAATTACGTGATGCATGGAGTCCGAGTTCAAAACTGGGTCACCATTGATATCCCTTCTTGCATACATGTTTCAAAGTAATTTGTTTTCTTAATCTGTTTCTTTCTTTTGAAAAGCTTTCACTCTGCCCAAGGTGGAAGTATTAATATTGTAGGGCTTATCTATTTGCTATAATTGATAAGATCATTAATAAAAAGTTGTCTTTGCTTCCAAATCATGTTTTTTGTTTTCCTCCTTTTTCTTGGGAAATAGTAAAAAAAAAACCTTTCAAAATAAATAATAACTGAAAATTAATCTGCATGATCACTTGTTATATGTGTCAGTTTCTAAAAGCAATCATAAATCACATGTTCAGATTAATTAAAAAATACAATGACCCTGCACCCTCTCCCAACTTTGATTATCCTGTGTTTGGGGCCGAAGAAGAAGATTATGATGAGATTCCAGAAGAGGTCTCACGGTTGCTTGAGCACGAGGAGAATACCATTCAGCCATATAAGGAGCCTTTGGAAGTGGTTAATTTGGGTTCAAGAGAAGATCTGAAGGAAGTTAAGATTGGAGCATCATTGTGTCCTGATGTGAAGAGCGGGTTGATTGAGCTGCTGAAAGAGTACATGGATATTTTTGCTTGGTCTTATCAAGATATGCCTGGTCTAGATTCAGACATTGTCGAGCATCGCTTGCCGTTGAAGCCAGAGTGTCCGCCAGTTAAATAAAAGTTGAGAAGAACCCATCCAGATATGGCAGTAAAGATCAAGGAGGAGGTCCTAAAGAAGATTAATGCTAGTTTTCTTGTGACATCAGTGTATCCTCAATGGATTGCCAATATTGTCCCTGTACCAAAAAAAGATGGAAAAGTCCGCATGTGCGTAGATTACAGAGATTAAAATAAAGCTAGTCCAAAAGATGATTTTCCATTTCCTCACATTAATATGTTAGTGGATAGCACATAAAAATTCAAGGTATTCTCGTTCATGGACGGATTTTCCGGGTATAATCAAATAAGAATGGCTCTAGAGGACATGGAAAAAACAATGTTTATCACACCCTGGGGAACATTATGTTACACAGTGATGCCCTTCGGGTTGAAGAACACTGGTGCAACATACCATAGGGCTATGACAACCCTATTCCATGATCTGATGCACAAGGAAATCGAAGTATATGTTGATGATATGATTTCCAAATCCCAAACTGAAGAGGGGCATATAGAAGATTTTTTGAAGTTGTTTCGGCGTTTGAAGAAGTAACGTCTTTGCCTGAATCCAAATAAATGCACCTTCGGAGTTAGATAGGGGAAATTATTGGCTTTTATTGTTAGCCAGAAAGGAATTGAAGTTGACCCTGACAAACTAAAGGCAATTCAAGAAACGCCAGCGCCAAGAACTGAAAAGCAAGTCAGGGGTTTCCTCGGGCGTTTGAATTATATGTCCAGATTTATTTCCCACATGACTGCAACATGTGAACCGATCTTTAAGTTGTTAAAGAAAGATCAAGGTTGTGTGTGGACAGATGACTGCCAAAGGGCATTTGAAAGTATTAAAGAGTATCTGCTTGAACCTCCTATCTTGCTCCCCCCTGTAGAAGGAAGGCCGTTGATTATGTATCTGACAGTGTTAGATAAATCCATGGGTTGTATTCTGGGACAACGGGATGAAACGGGAAAGAAAGAGTTTTCCCTTTATTATCTCATCAAAAAGTTTCACTGATTGTGAGTCACGGTATTCTATGCTAGAAAAAGCATGTTGTGCTTTGGCCTGGGCGGCAAAGCGTTTGCGGCAATATATGTTGAATCATACTACTTGGTTGATCTCCAAAATGGATCCAATAAAGTATATTATTGAAAAGCCTGCTTTTACTGGGAGAATGGCCCGCTGGCAGATGTTGTTATCTGAATATGATATTGAATACCGCACTCTAAAAGCTATCAAAAGTAGTGTGTTGGAAGATTACCTTGCTCACCAGTCGATGGAGGATCATCAGTCTGCAGAGTACGATTTCCCCGATGGAGATGTGATGTTCTTGAAAGTGAAATATTATGATGAACCATTGCCTGAGGAGGGCCCTGACCATGAATCTCATTGGAGTATGGTATTTGATGGAGTTGTGAATGCTTATGGTAAAGGAATTGGTGTTGTGATTGTCACTCCTCATGGATCGCATATTCCTTTTACCGCGAGGTTAACATTTGATTGCACTAATAATATGGCAGAATATGAGGCTTGCATCATGGGTCTTGATGAAGCTATTGATCTCAGAATCAAGATTTTAGATGTGTATGGTGATTCAACTTTGGTAATAAATCAGATTAAAGGAGAATGAGATACTCGTCACCCTGGCTTGATCCCTTACAAAGATTATGCTAGAAGATTGTTACCCTTCTTCAATAAAGTTGAATTCTATCACATTCCTAGAGATGAAAATCAGATGGCAGATGCTTTGGCAACTCTGGCTTCCATGTACCAAGTAAATGCTTGGAATGATATACCCCGAATTACAGTTCGACGGCTAGATAGACCCGCTCATGTGTTTACGACAGAGGAGGTAGCGGATGAAAAACCCTGGTTTTATAATATCAAACATTTTCTTCAGACTCAGGAATACTCGTTTTGTGCGTCAAAGAAAGATAGAAAGACACTAAGAAGATTGGCAGGCAGTTTCTTCCTCGGTGAAAATGTGTTATAGAAGAGAAATTTTGACATGGTCTTGCTTAGATGCGTGGATAGACACGAAGCAGACATGTTGATGCATGAGATTCATGAAGGTTCATTTGGCACTCATGCTAATGGACATTCAATGGCTAAAAAGATGCTAAGGGCAGGATATTATTGGTTAACAATGGAATCCGATTGTTACAAATTTGCAAAGAAGTTCCATAAATGCCAGATTTATGCAGATAAGATCCATGTGCCTCCGACACTTCTCAATGTGATTTCCTCCCCATGGCCTTTCTCTATGTGGGGTATTGACATGATCGGGATGATAGAACCCAAGGCTTCAAATTGACATTGTTTCATCTTGGTAGCAATTTACTACTTTACCAAATGGGTAGAGGCTGCTTCATATGACAATGTTACCAAACAGGTGGTGGTGCGTTTCATCAAAAACAATCTTATATGCCGATATGGTGTGCCAAGCAGAATCATCACTGACAATGGCTCAAATTTGAACAACAAGATAATGACGGAACTGTGTGAAGAATTCAAGTTTGTCCATCATAATCCATCTTCATACAGGCCAAAGATGAATGGGGCTGTTGAAGCTGCTAATAAGAATATCAAGAGAATTATCCAGAAAATGGTTGTCACTTATAAGGATTGGCATGAAATGCTTCCTTTTGCTCTGCATGGATATCGAACATCTGTTCACACTTCAACAGGAGCGATCCCGTTTTCCCTAGTGTATGGAATGGAAGTTGTACTCCCTGTCGAGGTAGAGATTCCCTCGCTGCGTGTGATAATGGAAGCCAAATTGACATAGGCTGAATGGGTTCAGAATAGGTTTGACCAATTGAATTTGATTGAAGAGAAGAGAATGACATCTTTGTGTCATGGGCAGTTATATCAGAAAAGAATGAAGAAAGCATTTGATAGAAAGGTCAAACCTCGTGAATTCAGAGAAGGCGACCTCGTGCTCAGAAAGATCATGTCTTTCAACGCTGATTCTAGGGGTAAGTGGACTCCCAATTTTGAAGGCCCGTATGATGTCAAGAAAGCCTTCTCTAGTGGTGCATTAATTCTTGAAACTATGGATGGCGAGGAGTTCCCACGTCCCATGAATGCTGACGCAGTCAAGAAATAATTCGCCTAAATAAATAAAAGAACAGCTCGCTAAGTTGAAAACCCGAAAGGGCGGCTTAGGCAAAAAGGAGCGTCTCGGTAGGCCAAAAACCCAAAAGGGCGGTCTACACAAAAATTAGAGACCTAAACAGAATAAATTTCCCGCTAAGTTGAAAACGCGCAAGGGAGGATTAGGAAAAAGTTAGGGATTTTCTTGGCAAGTAACTACGTCAGACGAAACTTGATCACCAAAGAAACAATCTTCTCAGATCCTCACAATACTTCAACGTAGGTTGCTGCTCAGGATTTCAAAAGTTGTTAGGGGGGATAGTGGTCATTGTATCTCAATGTATCTTTTCCATTATGTATTATAGTTTCCCAAATTTTGTAATCACCCATGGAGTCTCGCCATTCGCAGACTACCATTCTATTAATGAAATTCGAGCTTTTGCCCATTTCTTTGTGTTCTTAATTTTATTTATCTTGCAAAGACTTCATTTATTACTGATAATAACTTTTAAAGCAAAGATATTAAAAAGAAAAACTGACTTTTAAAAAAAAAGAGATCTTTACAATTCAATTTACTTTAGGATTTGTAATGAAACAATGACAACAAAAATGGTGATCCCAAGGATGAATAAATTCTGATTGCTTTAAGAATATTTACTTCCTTCATAAAGGTTTTCTCAGGTCATTTTGCTGGTATATGCGCAATCTTTGTGTGTTTCCCAGATAGTTAAAGACGATATCAGTGGGTACAAAGTACAGTATTTGGGTTGGTGATCCCATTATCCCCAGTCAAGTCTTGATTCGCTTTTGATTTTGGGTTTGCATGGTCAGAAGCCTTCATCCCAGCTTCCCCAACAAAGTCTTCCCTCATATGAGGAAAGGTTTTATTCCCTTGGTGTCTTGAGGTGTCACTCTTTTTACAGTATCGGTACTAGTGTTGACTTCTTGATCTCCCGGGAGGGTTATCCCAAGGCATCTCTTGTTGGAATGAGGGTTCGTGGTGAAAATTTTCAACCCACAGTTTCTTTTCTCTTGGGAGGTAGGCTTGAATTCCCTAGTGAGGTTTGATTGTTTCGACGTTACTTTGCCTTATTTAAGGTTGATCTTGCAATCTCTAATAGACATGTTACTTTTGGAAAACTATTTCTCCGATGAACCCGGAAGCAGGGTGTTCTATCCCGGTGTCTTTTTGATTTAAGCTACAGTCGGATTATGTTCTCCTCAATGAAGTTAATGCAATAGGTTTGGTTTCTGCAGTCGCTTTCACCTTTCCTGGATTGATCTTTCTGATTGAAGCTTAGCTCAATGTTGTTAGTAACTGAGGCGGTTTCGTTTGTCTACACCGATTATGTATCCTTTTTATCAGCATATGCACAATAGCACTCGTACATTCATACATGCATGATACATTTCTAAAATTATCATTCATGGGCATTGTGTTTCTGACCTTTACTGCAATGCTCTTTGTTTGGTTGAACTTGGTTTTCCCTCTTGAGTTTATTTCTCAAAGGATGAATCCGCTTTGGCCGTCTTGTTCCGGTATTTTTCTGAATTGGATTTGTGGTTGCATGACGATGTCGTGTATTATGGATTTCTGGAAACATTTAATTTTTGCTTGTGCATTTATTTTTCACAAGGAGACTTTATCTCCTCAGCGGGAATATCATAGCATTTCTCCGGGAAGTCATATTTCTATCCTTGGAAAGCCATTTTTCTTTGCAGCTCCCTTTTGGTAATAAGTGGTAGTCTCTTTATTTGAGACAGGTTACATAGTACCCTTTCCAGGCAGATATCCTTGGTTAAAGAAGAAGTCGAGACCCGTTCTTGGCAGAACACCAAAATTCTGGAAAACTATGATATTTTCTCTTTCTACCTTCAGTGAACAATGGTAGTACATCGGCAGTGAACGTCGGTGTTTGTTATCTTTTTGCTATCTTCAGTGAACGTTGATAGTTCATCGTCAGTGAACGGCGGTGGTATGATATTTTCTCATTCTATCTTCAGTGAACATTAATAGTTCATCGTCAGTGAACGGCGGTTGTATGATATTTTATTTTTGCTATCTTCAGTGAATGTTGATAGTTCATCGTCAGTGAACGGCGGTGGTATGATATTTTATCTTTCTACCTTCAGTGAAGGTTGGTAGTACATCGGCAATGAACGTCGGTGTTTGTTATCTTTTTGCTATCTTCAGTGAACATTGATAGTTCATCGTCAATGAACGGCGGTGGTATGATATCTTCTCTTTCTACCTTCAGGGAACGTTGGTAGTACATCAGCAATGAACGTCAGTGTTTGTTATCTTTTTGCTATCTTCAGTGAACGTTGATAGTTCATCGTCAGTGAACAACGGTGGTATGATATTTTCTCTTTCTACCTTCAGTGAATGTCGGTAGTACATCGGCAATGAACGTCGGTGTTTGTTATCTTTTTGCTATCTTCGGTGAATATTGATAGTTCATCGTTAGTGAACGGCGGTGGTATGATATCTTCTCTTTCTACCTTCAGGGAATGTTGGTAGTACATCGGCAGTGAACGTTGGTGTTTGTTATCTTTTTGCTATCTTTAGTGAACGTTGATAGTTCATTGTCATTGAACGGCGGTGGTATGATATCTTCTCTTTGTACCTTCAGTGAACGTTGGTAGTACATCCGCAGTGAACGTCGGTGTTTGTTATCTTTTTTCTATCTTCAGTGAACGTTGATAGTTCATCATTAGTGAACGGCGGTGGTATGATATATTCAGAGAACGATGATAGTATATCGGCAATGAACGTCGATGCTTGTTATCCTCATCTCTGATTCTATTCTCGTGGTTTACCAATGGTTTATTTTCCTGGTGGGATCGCTCTTTTGCTTCTAGATTTTTGTGTTGCCTCCCCAATGTTGCTTTGTGTCTCTTCTGTTCATATGCATTCATATGCATAAACATTTGCATGGCATCTTAGGGCCAAAAATAGGGTTTGTTTTATATTTAAGTGTCTTCGATCACGTCGACACGAAGATTTTTAACCTTCGTATCTCCGAATAGAAGAAACTTAAATAAGGGCAGCTGTTGTACCCCAATTTTCCCCCTAAGATCCCTTGATCATACCACATTGTTTCAATCACCACAAAATCACATTAGGGATTTTGGTTCTTCTCCCTATCTTTGGCTTTGCTCTTTGAGAAGTTACCAAGCACCTTTATTTGTTTGATTTTGTGATCATAGATATTGTACTTTGATTTTTATCTATAATTAATAAAATTCAATTGTTGGTTTGTGTTACTTGTTGATAATGTAGGTAAAAGCAATGAGGTCTAGCAAGTTGCATCATGGGTCCATGAGTTTATTTCCATGCCCTAGTCAAAATCTTGAGAGATTCAAACCTCAACATTGAAGTTGTTTTGAAGTTGATATTGAAGTGGTTTTTGTGGCCATAGGTCCTCATCATCATCCTCAAAAATTTCTATTCACAAAGGAAGAATATTGGCACAAAAAGTTTGTTCAAACTTGGCAAAGTTCCACCAAGCATTCTCTTGATCTAGAGGCTAGGGTTTTGGACTTCAAAGAGGCATATCTTGCTCATCTTTTGTCATTTTTGAGTGATTCAAAAAACATTATTCTCTTCAAAGAGTTACCAACAAATCACTTCAAAAGTTCCAAATAGTTTTCATGTGGAAGGAACTTGGTGAAGAAGAAAGATCACAAGCCATCCAGTTGAATCCCTAATTTTCCATATGTGACTTCAAATTGTCATAACTTGGTCAATATTTATCACCTTGAGCCCAGACATTTTCCATGATGATTTTAAGGATGTGTACTTCATGCCTTCTTTTATGTGCAAAGTAAGAAAATGGATGGAAGTTTCCTTAAGAATGCAAAAGATTATAGGTCATTTCATGATTTTTGGCCAACTTCAACAAGGCATAACTAGCTCAATTTTTGGAGATTTTGAGTGGTTCAAATTGCAAAATGTCATTCAAGAGATCTAATTCATTCCATCTTTTTGGGTCAAGATCAAATTCTAAGTGGAAATCTATGTTTGGATGCAAGAGATTATAGGTCATTTTCAAAGAAGAATTTGAAATATTTCTAAGTATGGAAAGTCAACTATTTTTCTCCAACTTTGACTCCATGTAATTTTTAGCTCAAGTCTCCAATTGATTCCATTCTTTTTACATTGCAAAGTTTGTTACCTGATCTTTCTAAAGCATCAAGAATCATGCCTTAAGACTCCCTGAGATGGAAATGCCATTGTTTCAAAAGTGGTAACTTGGAATTGAAGTTTCCCTGCAAGTCAGAATTTGAATTTCATGTTACAACCTCTAAACCTCAAATTAGCACATGTTTTGGGTCTAAACATGATTAGCCAACTTTCCTAAGTGGATTAGTGCATCAAAACACAAGAATTGGATGAGTTTTGGTGAAGTTTGGATCACGCTTCACTCGTGTATCAGGTTTGCACGAATTCCCTCCAAAACGCATCATTCACTCTTCCTTTTGATCCCATTTGCTTCTCCTATAAATAAATGTACTATTCCATGCATTTTCTCAAGCTTAGATAGCCAGAATCACCCTGCCAAACTTGCTTCACAACTCAGAATTCAGCTACTTCGAATCCTATTCTCAAGCCTTTTTCAATCCATTTTCTCCATCAATTCACCTTCCTTGATCGTCCCTGAAGCTAACCATACCATTACATTAAAGAATCGTGCCCTACATTACTCCATAGAAGTCCAGTTTCAGAGCTTTGCAACTCAACTTCAATAGGTAGATTCCTTCATCAATCCTTCAAAACTTTGGTACCATTGTGTTGCTCTCATTGCCCTGGTTCTAGTTGCAACACTTACTTTTATCTGGAAACACGTTTGAACCATGTATTTTCAAATCCCCTTTCAAAACTTTCTTTCCAAATTGCTTGAGTTACAGTTTATATAAAAATGGTGCGAGGGTATGGTTATCTTCGTCTTGGAGAGACGAAACGAATGACATAGGTCTAAGTTTCTGATTTTACAGTTTGAGAGTCCTGCAATTCATGAGGCTGGAGGTTGAAGATGACCAACGTGTCACCTTCTAACCAATGAAAGCGTGCCATTTGTATTTTTTGAATTTCTGATTTTACATTTGATTCAGTGCTTTATTCAGTAAAGACTATGATATGCACAGCGCACCAGATCCCTTGGATTTGATTACTAACGCGCTTTGACTCTCATCCAATGGTCCACATCTTTTTCTTTTATTTTCTTTTTCTGATTTTGATATTTTAATTGTTTTAAATTTCAAAAAATCATAGAAAATTCATTTTTAGTCCAAAAAATCCAAAAAAATTATGAAAAATACTTTTGATGATTCTCTTTCTGATTTTTATTTTTTCACAATTTAATTTTGTGTTTTGGTATTTTTTATGAATTTTTCACTTATTTGATTTATTTAAAATGTTTAAAAATACTTTTGCATATTTTTTAATTCTGAAAAAATTATGGAACGATCCAATGACATTGTGCCAAATATTGGTGACTTTATTTTTTTTCTTCAGAATTTACTATTTTTTACTATTTTTGTTAATTTTACCCATTTATTTTAATTTTTAAAAATAGTTTCTGACTTTTAAAAATTCCCAAAAAAATTGTATAATTACTTGACCTATTTTCTGATTTTTCTATGGTCTTGTGTTTCATTTGTTGATTAATTTGAATATAATTGTCTTTTTCCCCATTTTTTTCCATTTTTTTAAAACTTTTTTTAACCCTTTAATGCATATATTAAATATATTATTATTTTGTGAATATTTTCTGGCTGTCTTGGGTTGACTTTTTGATCATGGCTTTATTAACATCATTGGATCCATGGTGTTGAGTCTAACTCCACAAAAAATGGATGAATGATTTTAATAATAGTTTGATTAAATATTAATGCAAATGTGGTTTTCTTTTTTACCCTAATTCCCCTTCATCTCATCCCCTTCTTATTGCACTAAGTGTTGTTGGAGCATGATCTCCATATCATGTGTCAAAAAAATGGTGCATAGATTGCTATTGACCGGCCTCAAAATAGGTGCGACTTCTATATAAGTCCACTTACAATTGCTTAACATAGCGCTAAATTTTGTCCTGATTCGAATAAATGATCATTCGTGGCCCAAACTTATGATTGCAAGCCTAAGTATGTTAATTTGATCTCTTTGATCCAATAACCTTGAGATTTATTGTGTGGAGGGTTTGGTTCTACCAATCCTCTAATGGATCTACAAAACCTTTGGTCAACGCGGATCACTTAAACATCGTTGATCATTAAATAGTACTTGTGAGAATTCCAAATAGATGATATACTTGACAAAAATCAAATGCAACTTGTTGTGTGGAGGCTTTGGTTCTACCAATCCTCTAATGAGTTCCAAATGCAAGTTTCAAGATGGTCATCCAACTAACCACTAATTATTAACTTGTTTATTTTATACTTTATTATTTTTATGCTTTATGTACTATTTGTTTTTTAGCATTTTACATTTCATGCCATTTTTTATCTTTGCTCATTTGAGCATTTATTTATTCTTGTCATTTTTACTTTGCTCACTTGTGTTTTTCTTTTCTTTTCTCTTCCTAAGATACTTAATAATCAACTTAAACCCTAAAAAACTCTTAATGGTACTTTGACTATTTTGTTACTATCCTTGGCATGATGGAGCAGTGGACTTTTCTGGACTTAGGATTAGAAACCTTGGCCTATCTTGGAGACCTTGTGATCTTATCTGATTATTTTTCCTGGAGCTCTTGAGGTTTACCTTAAGACATTGGGTTGCTTGTTTGTTTTTGTGTGCAGGTTTTTGTGATTGCATCCTTGATTTGTAATCTGGAATTCACCCGTATACAGTCGTTACTCTGCCCAATTTTTGTGAAGACTTAATACATTTGAAGAGGTCTAGTATCTTTGCTTGCTTGGTTTCAATCCAAAGAATGGGAATTCTATATTGACTCATAATGTCAAGTTTTTGGCTACTTGTTGGTTAGATGGTCCTTATCCTTAGCTTTTACCTTATGCTTTAGGATAGTCTCTTCTTCTCCTCCCATTTTCTTTAATTTCAAAAAATCTTCTCCCTCCTTTTGAAAACCCTTCTTATTTCTAAACTTGAACCACTTTCATAATAAACTTGGACCTAGGTCTATGCATTTTCAAAACATTTTCATAAATAAACTTCAATCAATTTAATAATACCTTGACATTTTTATGAGAAGACTAAAATTCAACCAATCTCATTTCAAACCATTTTGCCACTTTGGCTTTTATCTTTAAAACTTTTTCTTAAAAGATTAGACTCTTGTCAATCCTTGTAGTGATGCGAACAACTATACTTCTACAATATGTAGTAAAGAGGGACATTTTCCACATGGGTGTTGAGTGAGGCATTGTTGATTTTAAAATCCAAGCCATATCCTCCACTTTGAGATGATGCAAATTCTCCTTTCTCATGATTGTGGGTAGTAAGTATGTTTTCCACACGGACAATGACGATGATGCCTTATCTCTTAAAATTAACCAACACATTTATGTTTCAAATCTTTTAAAAGAGGAACTACGTGTACCCTGATCCCCTATTGCACGAAAGGTGGTACGTAGGCACTAAAGGTTCGCAACCGCGGCGGGTGCAAAAATCATAAAAATATATTTCTTTTCTCACCTCCACCATCCATTTTATATACAACACATTTTTTATAGCCAAAATATACAGATTTTACAAAGAGGCTCCTGCGGAGTACCGTAGATGTTTAGGGTGCTAATACCTTCCCTTTGCATAACCAACCCCCTTACCTTGAATCTTTCCCCCTTTTTTGGGTTATTCGCTCTTTTCTCATTTCTTTGGAAACAATAAAGCGCAGTGGTGATTTTTATTTTGATTTGTATAAAGTCTAGCCAATCCAATGGCTTAATCTTGAACATTTCTACCGCTACACAAAGCATTTCAAAGCTACCAATCGATTCCTGGACATCTCCAGAACGTTCTCCAATCATTTTCCAGTTCTCCCAAGCCCAAAAATAGGACATACGATCGTCACAATTTGCTTCTTTTTCAAAATCCGATTACTATGATTCTTGCATCATGAACATGTTTTAATGGTATATCTGTGTTGGTTGTCATGTTTGCAACGTGTTGGATTGGTTTAATTGATGTTTTGATGCATATACTGATGAATTCCATGGCTAGGGTTTGAAGTCACGTTTTAGGGCTTCTTGATACAGGTGAAATTGGCCCAAGAAAAGGGTACCATGATGCTCGCGGCATCAAGACAAGTTGAACCATGGTCTTTAATTTCATTTATCATGCGTTTTCTTAATTTTTGAAGTGTACAGGTTATGGCTACAGACGATTGTCTATAAGTAAAAGTGTTTAGCCTAAGGCGACGGATCTGCGAAGAAGACAACAACAGGTCTAACCACTATTGGCTTATTTGAATTTTGCGCGCTTATTGGAGTCAGTCACGTTTTTTTATATATTACTTATTGTTGTTATTATATTGATAACTAAACATGATAGCCCAGATTGTAAGGCGTGCGTTGTGTAAGTAGGAGGACCTGGGTTCGATCCCAGGTCCCAGCATTTTCTTTATTTACCTAAAATTTAAATGCAGGTTCTATATATTACCTTGCCAAGCGTCCACCATGCACTACCTGTAACACCCCAATCTACCCCACAGTTATATTAAAATCAGAGTGCCAAAATTTCCACAAACATGAGGCATTACATTCTCATTCCAAAAACCAACAACATAAAAACCTATCATAATAGATACCTAACACATATTAATCCAAAGAACTTATAATAATTAATTATTCTTCCAAAATATTTCAACTTGATTCCATAAATACGCAGCGGATTCACAACTTTAAAACTTCAAAAGAAACATACCATCTTTTAAACAACTTAATTCAAATAAAACAACTTCTTAAAACAACAACTTGGATTAAACTGAAAACATTATATTCATTTAATGAATTTTATGAATTTCCGGGCGTTACAACTCTCTCCCACTTTGAATATTTTCGTCCTCGAAAATTCATCTGACATCACTTTCCTTAACTTCGCCTCCACCTCTAGCCTTCCGATATAATCACAACTTACTATAATTAAAATCTAATGCACACGTGCAATTCTATTTCAACTCATCCAACAACAATAATAATAACTAACAAAGTTTTATCGACGAAACACGTACCTCTGGTACCTCTCTCCTCGTTTCCCGTTGGAGTTTCCACCAGCGCGAACACCTTTTGACCAGGCGCTTTCTTCGGTTTCTGACATTGAGTACTAATATGGCCTTCTTCACCACAATTGAAACATACATCCTCCTTATGCTTGCACTCAAGAGCTGCATGTCCAGCCTTACCACAACGAAAACACCTCCTTACCTCAGCAGTAGTGCACACATTACTCTTGTGACCAGGTTTCCCACACTTGAAACAAGTCACACTAGCAGGAGTGTCTCCCTCACTTGTTCTTTGACCCTCAGCAACTTCTTGTTTACTCTACCAGTTGGAGCATCGTACGGCTTACCACGACTCTGATTCTTACTCCACTTCTCATTAACTATCTTGTAATGAGCATTGTTATCCTCCTCATAAATTCTGTAGCTATCCACCAAATCAGAGAAAGCATGAATCTTCTGATATCCAATTGCCTTCTTGATCTTCGAGCACTACACATTCTCAAACTTGATGCACTTTGAAAATTCAGCAGTTTCCGCGCTATAATGCGGATAGAACTTAGCCAACTCCACAAATTTGCAGCATACTCGGTAACAATCTTGTTCCCTTGCTTCAGCTCGAGGAATTCCATTTCCTTCTTACACCTGACATCTTCAGGATAATGCTTCCGCAGAAATTCTCCATGAAACACAGCCCAAGTGATCTCTTCACCTGCAGCTTCCAACCTCGGACGAGTCTCTAGCCACCAGTCATCAGCTTCGACTGCCAGCATATGAGTACCATATTGAACCTTCTGCTCTTGAGTGCAGTCCATCACATGGAAGATTCTCTCCATCTCCTTAGATCAACTCAAAGCCCCATCAGGATCATACTTACCCTG
Source organism: Vicia faba (assembly GCA_948472305.1). Lineage (NCBI taxonomy): Eukaryota > Viridiplantae > Streptophyta > Magnoliopsida > Fabales > Fabaceae > Vicia > Vicia faba. The sequence goes on along the minus strand of OX451741.1, from coordinate 775,810,276 downwards.
GAAGGTAGGCGGATTCTCCCTCTGGAATGTTGCCAAGCTACGGGATCCCGCATCCCCGCCAGCATTCGGCTGATTCTCCATAGCATGGGCCATTGCTTCCAAAGCAGCAGCAATCGCAACATCATTCCTTCCAGCCATCTCAACTTATAACTACAACACAAACAATGGTCAATAATAATTAACAATACTCGATTGTTAAAGACTCAACAACTTTGGCCGGACGAACCGACCTGTTCTAATACCACTAATGTAACACCCCAATCTACCCCACAGTTATATTAAAATCAGAGTGCCAAAATTTCCGCAAACATGAGGCATTACATTCTCATTTCAAAAACCAACAACATAATAGATACATAGCACATATTAATCCAAAGAACTTATAACAATTAATTAGTCTTCCAAAATGTTTCAACTTGATTCCATAAATACGCAGCGGATTCACAACTTTAAAACTTCAAAAGAAACATAGCATCTTTTAAACAACTTAATTCAAATAAAAAAACTTCTTAAAACAACAACTTGGATTAAACTGAAAACATTATATTTATTTAATGAATTTAATGAATTTTCGGGGGTTACAACTCTCCCCCACTTAGAATATTTTCGTCCTCGAAAATTCATCTGACATCATTTTTCTTAACTTCGCCTCCACCTCTAGCCTTCCGATATAATCACAACTTACTATAATTAAAATCTAACGCACACGTGCAATTCTATTTCAACTCATCCAACAACAATAATAATAACTAACGAAGTTTTATCGAGGAAACACGTACCTCTGGTGCCTCTCTCCTCGTTTCCCGTTGGAGTTTCCACCAACGCGAACACCTTTTCACCAGGCGCTTTCTTTGGTTTCTGACATTGAGTACTAATATGGCCTTCTTCACCATAATTGAAACAGACATCCTCCTTATGCTTGCACTCAAGAGCTGCACGTCCAGCCTTACCACAACGAAAACACCTCCTTACCTCAGCAGTAGTGCACACATTACTCTTGTGACAAGGTTTCCCACACTTGAAACAAGTCACACTAGCAGGAGCGTCTCCCTCACTTGTTCTTTGACCCTCAGCAACTTCTTATTTACTCTAGCAGCTGGAGCATCGTACGGCTGACCACGACTGTGATTCTTGCTCCACTTCTCATTAACTATCTTGTAATGAGCATTGTTATCCTCCTCATAAATTCTGTAGCTATCCACCAAATCAGAGAAAGCACGAATCATCTGATATCTAATTGCCTTCTTGATCTTCTAGCACAACCCATTCTCAAACTTGATGCACTTTGAAAATTCAGCAGTTTCCACGCTATAATGCGGATAGAACTTAACCAACTCCACAAATTTGCAGCATACTCGGTAATAATCTTGTTCCCTTGCTTTAGCTCGAGGAATTCAATTTCCTTCCTACACCGGTCATCTTCAGGATAATACTTCCACAGAAATTCTCCACAAAACACAGCCCAAGTGATCTCTTCACCTGCAGCTTCCAACCTCGGACGAGTCTCTAGCCACCAGTCATCAGCTTCGACTGCCAGCATATGAGTACCATATCGAACCTTCTTCTCTTGGGTGCAATCCATCACACGAAATATTCTCTCCATCTCCTTCAACCAACTCAAAGCCCCATCAGGATCATACTTACCCTGGAAGGTAGGCGGATTCTCCCTCTGGAAGGTCGCCAAGCTACGGGATCCCGCATCCCCGCCGGCATTCGGCTGATTCTCCATACATTGAGCCATTGCTTCCAAAGCAGCAGTAATCATAGCATCGTTCCTTCCAGCCATCTCAACTTATAACTATAACACAAACAATGGTCAACAATAATTAACAATACTCGATTGTTAAAGACTCAACAACTTTGGCCGGACGAACCGACCTGCTCTGATACCACTAATGTAACACCCCAATCTACCCCACAGTTATATTAAAATCAGAGTGCCAAAATTTCCACAAACAGGAGGCATTACATTCTCATTTCAAAAACCAACAACATAAAAACCTATCATAATAGATACCTAACACATATTAATCCAAAGAACTTATAACAATTAATTAGTCTTCCAAAATGTTTCAACTTGATTCCATAAATACGCAGCGGATTCACAACTTTAAAACTTCAAAATAAACATAGCATCTTTTAAACAACTTAATTCAAATAAAACAACTTCTTAAAACAACAACTTGGATTAAACTGAAAACATTATATTCATTTAATGAATTTAATGATTTTCCGGTCGTTACAACTCTCCCCCACTTAGAATAATATCGTCCTCGAAAATTCATCTGACATCACTTTCCTTAACTTCGCCTCCACCTCTAGCCTTCCGATATAATCACAACTTACAATAATTAAAATCTAACGCACACGTGCAATTCTATTTCAACTCATCCAGCAACAATAATAATAACTAACGAAGTTTTATCGATGAAACACGTACCTCTGGTACCTCTCTCCTCGTTTCCCGTTTGAGTTTCCACCAACGCGAACACCTTTTCACCAGGCGCTTTCTTCGGTTTCTGACATTGAGTACTAATATGGCCTTCTTCACTATAATTGAAACAAACATCCTCCTTATGCTTGCACTCAAGAGCTGCATGTACAGCCATACCCAATGAAAACACCTCCTTACCTCAGCAGTAGTGCACACGTTACTCTTGTGACCAGGTTTCCCACACTTGAAACAAGTCACACTAGCAGGAGCATCTCCCTCACTTGTTCTTTGACCCTCAGTAACCTCTTGTTTACTCTACCAGCTGGAGCATCGTACGGCTTACCACGACTCTGATTCTTGCTCCACTTCTCATTAACTATCTTGTAATGAGCATTGTTATCCTCCTCATAAATTATGTAGCTATTCACCAAATCAGAGAAAGCAGGAATCTTCTGATATCCAATTGCCTCCTTGATCTTCGAGCACAACCCATTCTCAAACTTGATTCACTTTGAAAATTCAGCAGTTTCCGCCCTATAATGCGGATATAACTTAGCCAACTCCATAAATTTGTAGCATACTCGGTAACAATCTTGTTCCCTTGCTTTAGCTCGAGGAATTCAATTTCCTTCCTACACCGGTCATCTTCAGGATAATACTTCCGCATAAATTCTCCACGAAACACAGCCCAATTGATCTCTTCACCTGCAGCTTCCAACCTCGGACGAGTCTCTAGCCACCAGTCATCAGCTTCGACTGCCAGCATATGAGTACCATATCAAACCTTCTTCTCTTGAGTGCAGTCCATCACACAGAAGATTCTCTCCATCTCCTTCAACCAACTCATAGCTCCATCAGGATCATACTTACCCTTGAAGGTAGGCGGATTCTCCCTCTGGAAGGTCTCCAAGCTACGGGATCCCGCATCCCCACCAGCATTCGGCTGATTCTCCATAGCATGAGCCATTGCTTCCAAAGCAGCAGCAATCATAGCATCATTTCTTCCAGTCATCTCAACTTATAACTACAACACAAACAATGGTCAACAATAATTAACAATACTCGATTGTTAAAGACTCAACAACTTTGGTCGGACGAACTGACCTGCTCTGATACCACTAATGTAACACCCCAATCTACCCCACAGTTATATTAAAATCAGAGTGCCAAAATTTCCGCAAACATGAGGCATTAAATTCTCATTTCAAAAACCAACAACATAAAAACCTATCATAATAGATACCTAACACATATTAATCCAAAGAACTTATAACAATTAATTAGTCTTCCAAAATGTTTCAACTTGATTCCATAAATACGCAGCGGATTCACAACTTTAAAACTTCAAAATAAACATAGCATCTTTTAAACAACTTAATTCAAATAAAACAACTTCTTAAAATAACAACTTGGATTAAACTGAAAACATTATATTCATTTAATGAATTTAATGAATTTTCGGTCGTTACAACTCTCCCACACTTAGAATAATATTGTCCTCGAAAATTCATCTGACATCACTTTCCTTAACTTCGCCTCCACCTCTAGCCTTCTGATATAATCACAACTTACTATAATTAAAATCTAACGCACACGTGCAATTCTATTTCAACTCATCCAACAACAATAATAATAACTAATGAAGTTTTATCAATGAAACATGTACCTCTGGCACCTCTCTCCTCGTTTCCCGTTGGAGTTTCCACCAACGCGAACACCTTTTCACCAGGCGCTTTCTTCGGTTTCTGACATTAAGTACTAATATGGCCTTCTTCACCATAATTGAAACTGAAATCTTCCTTATGCTTGCACTCAAGAGCTGCATGTCCAGCCTTACCACAACGAAAACACCTCCTTACCTCAACAGTAGTGCACACATTACTCTTGTGACCAGGTTTCCCACACTTGAAACAAGTCACACTAGCAGGAGCGTCTCCCTTACTTGTTCTTTGACCCTCAAAAACTTTTTGTTTACTCTACCAGCTAGAGCATCGTACGGCTTACCACGACTCTGATTCTTGCTCCACTTCTCATTAACTATCTTGTAATGAGCATTGTTATCCTCCTCATAAATTTTATAGCTATCCAGCAAATCAGAGAAAGCACGAATCTTCCGATATCCAATTGCCTTCTTGATCTTCGAGCACAACCCATTCTCAAACTTGATGCACTTTGAAAATTCAACAGTTTCCGCACTATAATGCGGATAGAACTTAGCCAACTCCACAAATTTGCACTTACTCGGTAACAATCTTGTTCCCTTGCTTCAGCTTGAGGAATTCAATTTCCTTATTACATCGGACATCTTCAGGATAATACTTCCGCATAAATTATCCATGAAACACAGCCCAAGTGATCTCTTCACCTACAGCTTCCAACCTCGGACGAGTCTCTAGCCACCAGTCATCAGCTTCGACTGCCAGCATATGAATACCGTATCGAACCTTCTGCTCTTGAGTGCAGTCCATCACACGGAAGATTCTCTCCATCTCCTTCAACCAACTCAAAGCCCCATTAGGATCATACTTACCCTTGAAGGTAGGCAGATTCTCCCTCTGGAAAGTCGCCAAGCTACGGGATCCCACATCCCCGCCAGCATTCAGCTGATTCTCCATAGCATGAGCCATTACTTCCAAAGCAACAACAATCGTAGCATCGTTCCTTCCAACCATCTCAACTTATAACTATAACACAAACAATGGTCAACAATAATTAACAATACTCGATTGTTAAAGACTCAACAACTTTGCCCGGACGAACCGACCTGCTCTGATACCACTAATGTAACACCCCAATCTACCCCACAGTTATATTAAAATCAGAGTGCCAAAATATCCGCAAACATGAGGAATTACATTCTCATTTCAAAAACCAACAACATAAAAACCTATCATAATAGATACATAACACATTTTAATCCAAAGAACTTATAACAATTAATTAGTCTTGCAAAAAGTTTCAACTTGATTCCATAAATACGCAGCGGACTCACAACTTTAAAACTTCAAAATAAATATAGATCTTTTAAACAACTTAATTAAAAGAAAACAACTTCTTAAAACAACAACTTGGATTAAACTGAAAACATTATAAAATCAAATAAGCGTTCATCCCGCCGAGTGCTACGTATCAGAGCGACGACACCAACAAGCTACTAAGTCTCTACTCCTCGTTACTTGCATGTTACCAGTATAAAGGAAATGACAAAATAAATAAAGGGGTGAGATATCGAATAATATAAATAAGAATATGATAATTAATATATTAGACAAGAACATTATGAATTTCACCGCTTCTCAACAACACATAACAGTCAATAAACATTCACAATTATCATTAGCGTTAAAAATGTAATTCGAATGCGACACAATTGTGCATATGCATGTGGTACCAACAAGGCTTCAGCCCTCTTCACTAATTTCCAATTAATAGAGGCGTTAGGCATAAGCCTAATTCACAAAATCCGCCAATATAGGCCTTCAAAATATCTTCCAATACAGGCCTTCACAAATGCAAATGTATGAATGTACAACACATACAACAATATCATTAAACACTTCATGAGGCATACTCCTATGTCACTAATATTACCAATTAATAGAGGTAAATCTTTGTCATAACCATTCTTGCAACTTCATAAAAATATTCGCAACATCATAACAGCAACGTAGATCACAAAGGAAACACAAACATGATAGTCGTTTCCAAAATACTCCCATAAATCTCTATGTATTAGTTCTTCAATATTGAATTATTCTCCTAATATTCACATCTAAAATCCACTACATGGCAATATATTTTCTTCTGCCATTTAATTAATCCTCCAAAACAGTTACTGCAACTTTACTGATTTTTCTAACTCTGTCTTATTACTACAGACTGTTAAAATTATATTGACACTATTAAGTTAAGATCACTGACATATAGGCTACTTCTGTTACTGTTCCTTCTACTGTAACATACTGATAAGAATAATAAATTCTATTCTTAAATATATATGCCTTATACGAGATATTGGTACCATATAAACAATTATATAAACATATGCCTGCTATGAAACATAAGTGTGCCTAACGGCACAACTTTCCCTTCATGCATATTACCGAACGACACTCTCCTCCTTTCCCTTTCTGCCGACCGGCATCCAACAACAACAACCTGTTAATCATCAATTATTCGTATAATTTTCTACAACTTCCTGTTACTTCTCCAATTTTCATTTCATTCACATACTAACTAACATATAACACATGAACATAAAATTTCACCAATAATCAACACTAATTAATTCATAGCATCCATTGTCATAACAAACACAAACAATAATAAATTCACGCCTTAAATCCCCACATACTAACCATCATATTCCCGGTTATAAAATCCGAACCCCACTCTTACCTTTGGTTTTTCCGGTCGGTCGAATTCTCCGGTTGAAACTGCAACTGGTTTGATGGCAACTTCTCTAAATTTTCTTGCCTCCTACTTGTTGCCTCTAAAACCTTGGTTCTTCTACTTCTACGTGATAATTGTTTTTCTTTTGGTTTTTGCCATATTAATTGTATTCCTAATCTTGGTATTTCATACACCCCACTTGACCCAACTAATAAAATAACATTCTATTAAAATCAAAATTATTTTCAATATTAATTTCTCTTGACTAAATTGACTAATTATTCGATTATCAATTCTAACAATATGTATTTAATCCAATAATTCTCGTTATAATTATTCCGATAATTCCTTCTTCGACTAAATTCCAACAATTAAATCCTCAGTAATTCATTTAAATAATTTAATGAATTTTCGGGCGTTACACTACCACCATTTAGCCAATGGATCATTGTTTATCCAGACCCAACGCTCAATCAGGGAAAGACCATGATACACCCTCCGAGCATGTCTGCACAGAATCAACGCATTGACTGCGCTGACCAGCTATTGGGCCTTACAAATTCAATAATATACCCCCCTTTCAGCTTCCATACAGGCCCATCTCTTTACTTTTCTATTTTATTTCTTGTTTTAATTGTTCTATTAGTTATTTTCTTTTACAAAAATCAGTTTTTTTTTATTAAATCAAAAATCACAAAAAACATCAAAAAATATTTTTTCATAAAATATTCTATTTCTTTAATTAATTAGTTTAATTAAAATTAGGGCAATTTAATTCTTTTCATAATTAAAAATAATTAGAATTAGGGTTTAATTTTGTACATAATCTAATTTTTCTCAAAAAATAACCTAAATATTTTTCAATTAGATTTTTTAGGTTTTCTAATTATTCTCGCATTTTTTAGGGTTTAATTTTGTACATAATCTTTTATTATTATTGTAACTGCTCCGATTTTATAATAGTAATTAGGGTTTTAAATTCTGCATCTCTATTTTCAGTCCAAGATAATTATGCATCTGCAAAAGCCTTGTAATAGCTAGGACTTTTAACTTTCTCGCTTTAATTTCCGCAAACTATAAATTGCTTAGATGTATGTTAATAGGATTGTATGGAAAGACAAAGTGAAAATTAATATGGTAGAAAACCCTAAATATGCAAAGATAAACTAACTGAAAATTACACTCGCACATGCTCCCTTCTAGGGTTTACTCCACTCTGGTTGCCTTTGGTAAACGGTCATGAAGTATAGGGTTTGTTAGTGGTTGTCCTCTAGCCTCGAAAGATCTAAAATGTCCCATTCAGATGTTGCCTCAGAAAAAGATCTTTAAGGCTTTAGGATGATTACTAACATTTCCTAACATTTCTTTTGTGATCGTACATCTCCCTTCGATTGTCCCTAAAAAACTCCAACGAAGATGCTACCTATTTCTCAATAATGGGATCGCATTGTCTAAAAGGAAAACGAACAGACCTTTTTCGAGTAGGTAGATTAGTTCCTAGGTACTTGCTCAAACAAACAAAAAAATTTTCACACCAACACTTTTCAAACAAAGTTTTCAAAAACAACTTTGTAACGCTCTTGAGGACAGAAACAAGGGTTAACACGAAGTAAAACAAAACTTTTCAAAACAAAGCACACATAAGCAGTTTTCAAAATGAGAAAGTACCTAAGAGACCGTGGAAAACCACAGATAGAAAGGGTGCTAACACCTTCCTTTTCTATAATCTACCCCCCGTACTCAGAAACATCTCGGAAAAAGTTTTTCTGTTCTTTTTCCTTTTCCTGATTGGATAAAATAAAAGTCGGTGGCGACTCTTGCTTAGCGCGAAATTTTGTGAGCAAAAAACACAAACCAGTATTAACAGTCGGTTCTGCCACCGTGTCATAGTATTCTATATCAGTGTAACCTTATGTTTGTCGGACAATTTATGGGACAGTTCAAGTATTTAATAAACTTCCAATCAAAATTCGTAAGACTCGAGTTTTCTCGCGCTATTCGGATGGAAGATAATTGAATAAGGGCAGCTGTCGTACCCCAAATTTGTCCTACCTCGATGATTTTGTTTTCTTGAGATTAAGAAAGAAAAACATTTAATTAAAGATGGTACAGCAGTATCTGATGGCCCATCTCTATCCAAGACGATTAGGGGGTATAATTTAATTTAGGAAAGTGGGGGCTTTCTAAAGCAGAAAAACCCATGGATCCGCGAATCCATTTGCGAAGCATGTTGGCCAATGGCCCATGCGGTTCAAAAATAAAACTATTTCGAATAATTATCAAGTTTTTAAGTATAGTTTTTGTTAGCAAGAAGAGGGGTGTGCTTATCAATTTATACACTCATTTAAGGTTCTAATAAGACTAATTCCTTTTTGTGGTTTGGCATTATCATTGCTTTAGAAAAAATATTAGTATTAAAAAACTTTTGTTATTTTAAAATAAACAAAAATATATTTCTTCGTTAGAAACGTAATATAATTTTTTACTGATCAACCTTTCATCACAATAAAGTTTTTGTTAAATATTACCTTTATAGGTTGTTTATTAAAGTTTTCTTATGTTAAAAAAAGGTTTATGGTTAAAAAATTTGCTGAATAAGATAAGCGTATCGGGCTGAAATAAGGTTTGATTAATGCAAAGCCCGGTTCAATTGGACCAGTTGTATTAAAAAAAATACTTTTTTTGCTGCAATAAAAAAAGATTACTGGACTTAAGATAATGACATGTTGGGCCCAATAATAGAAACAATCACTGTCCAATTGAAATCCAAAAAATTACGCGCATTTTCTTTAATAAACAGTTACTGTACAAATCATTTTCAATCAAATATGCTATAAGGCAATTATCCAGAATTTCTAAAAGAGAATTAGTACAAGTCTAACAAACAACAACTGTACCAATCATCACCAAAACTCACGCACATTTTTTTCCAGTTAACACCTACTGTAGAAATTTAAAAAAAATCAATCAAACCAAACCTGCATTGAATCGATATTACCAAAGTATCAGAATTACAGAAAAAATCAGATCTGAAAACAAAAGGAAATCTGGAAGCAATCAATTACAATTAACGAAATCAATCTTCTATGTCAATCTCTAATTACATAATCAATTTCAATCTCTATTACATCCAATCAAATCTACAAAATCAATTAAACTGCAAACCTAATTCTAATAATTAAAAACCCTAAACTCTATAAATAACATAAATTTGAGACCGAGAGAGGAGGGTTTTTTTCTTTGACAGAAAGTACAAGGGATCAAGAACAGAAATGAAAACAAAAATGGAAGAACTGAGGAGAAGAAGACCGAGCCATTAGCGTTTGTTGTTGAAGAACGAAGAACACGCCATCTCGCAAAGATTGATGCGATTAGGGTTTCGATATCCGAAACCCTAATCGCTAGCCGTCTAACACCGACGCCATCTCAATCTCCCTTCGCCTCCATATTCACCGGAATCTGCAAGAAAGAGAGGAAAAAGGGATTAATGAATCAAAAAACGAAGCACAAGGTCTGAGAACGAAAATCGCGCGAAAGGGGTGAAATTGACTTAGCATTTTTTGTTGTTGTTCATATATTTTGGGTGGTGTATAGAGGGTTTTTGGGCTGTGGTTGTTGCGCCGCCGTGAACCAAAGGGTAGAACTAGGGTTTGGTGAGGAGAGTGAGAGGTTTGTGTGCAGCGAAGCGAGGAAGAGAGAGGAAGGTATTCACTGTAAAGGCACAAAAATGTGATTAATGAATAAAACAAAAGAATATGTATTCCGTTTGGATCCCATGTACGCACGCTCACGTTAGTTGTCATACTCCATTGTTCATCTCCGCATGATTGCAACCAGACGACCATCTAGCCAAGTCCGCATTGTATTCGCGTGCACCATCATGCACACAATCAGCAGGCCCCTCTCTCAATCTGTTTGGGCTTAAGGCCAACTGCTCTTCACACCACTCTTCCCCTGGATTGCTAAAACGTCAAATGGAATGCACCCCCTCCTTGCCTGAATCATAATGGGCCCTAGTCAGGTTGCTTTTAGCACCCCTTCATTTTTACTTTCTCATACAAATTGCACCCCCCAGGTTTTATTCTAAATTATTACTATTTTCTTATTTCTTTTATATATTTTTTTTATATATTGTATTTTGTTTATATTTTATTAATTACTAATAATTATAATTATTATTTTAATTATTAATTTCTATTACTATATTTTAATATTATTTATTATATGTAAATATTACTATATGATAAAATAAATCATTTTCATGAAAAATCGCATATATTATTTTCTATATTATTTGCATTAAAACATTTTTAATCATGCATTAATCAAGAGATTTTAGCAATTAATACAAATTAAAAAACACAAGCAAACCTCAAATTATTTTCGCGAAAAAATTAAGCTAATCAACAGTCTTTTTTCAAATAGGGTTTCAAACCGATTTTGGCTTACTACGTACTCAGTCAAAATCTTCACAATCACTACTCCTGACCGAATGCGAAGTGATTCAAAATATGTTTACAAACCCTCTAAAAGACACCAACCCATACGAACTACGAATTGGGACTCTGATTCCTCTTAAGAAGATACGTAGGCACGTGATCAAAAATCATGGCGAGTCTCGCTAATTAAAACATAAAACCGTATTTACCCCAAACCTAAACCTAGAGCTTAATATCCTTGTGTACAAGGTGGATGAAAGGTGCCTAACACCTTCCTTTTGTCTAATTGAGTCCAAAACCTAGAATCTCTGTCCGTGAATTAGGGTTTTCTGTTAGGTTCCCTTCCATAGGATAAAAAATAATAGTGGCGACTCTTGATTAAAAAACCGGTCGCAATAGCTTTCTTTCAAATCAAACCAAACGAAACATCAACTCTCCCTGACTGGTCGAAGGTTGCTTTAGTTCTTTATCAATCAAAGGCTTTGTAGAAGCCTCCTCACTTTCTTTCGAATTTCCCCAGGCCTCATCATTGTGGCTTTCGATTGAGTCCCTATTTGCCTTGTTCTTTGACTGGTGTTGACACTACCTAACTAAACCAAATGAAAGACTTTATCTTGGCCCGTCGAAGCATCCTTGAATATTACTCTTTCATTTTGACCAACTAGATCCAATTTTTTACCAAACCCCTTTTCTTTTTAGACAACACTATGTATCCTTTGAATGGGCCTTTGAATGCTTCTTCGAATGTATCATCTATTTGCCTTAGCTGCTTGATTCCAATCGCCCAAATGAGGACTTCCTTCTGACCAATCGAAGCCTCCTTTGTCATGAATGTAATGGTGCATGAGGCTTGGGCTCGGCAGCATATAACCTCTTGCCAAACAAGTAGCTTGAACCAAACCTAATCAAAAGGCAAAACAAGTTTGTTTCCAACAAATGTGTGTCTTTAGAGCATACCAAATGTATGTCCTCCGAAGGCACCATTTTGTGTGTTCATAATGTGGCAATCGTGTGCTTGTGAAAAAAAATTAGGCATGAAGAGGGAACCTTTTGCCTTGAACGAAGCTGGCATGCAGGAACCCACTATTTTGTGGATCAAAGTAAGCATGAAAGAGGTCACTGATGGTGGATCGAAGGGAGCTTGTAGGGGATTCTTGCTTTGTGAATTGAAGGCAAGCATAGAGAAGGCCCTTCCCTTTTGAATCGAAGGAGGTTGTTTAAAAGGAAACACATGCCCAGTCGAAGCTTATATACAGCAAACAAGAAAAAGGCCAAGGCTTCAATTGAAGCTTCAAAATTTGAAGCAAGCTTGGAGGAGGTTAGGTTCTCAATCGAAGCCTGTCAAGATGCCAATAGAAAGACCCTTTGACATGCCAATCGAAAGACCTTGTTTATCTTCAAAAAAAATTATTTTTTCTTTAATCAAGTGTTTGTAATCACCTATGTAAGAGAAAAATCTTGGAAAATATGAGAGGGGAATTTTAGGGTACAACAGCATGTCTCTATAGTTGATCACACTTCTTCAAATATGAGATGTTATCCTTATTTGGAGTAGGTCAATAATACCATGCCCTTAATAGATTATAGGAAAGGGCTTTTCCGCCAATGTGAATGTTGCAGACTCTTTTTTGTACCTTTGCAAGTACTTAGGTGGTCTCGTGATCTCCCAAGAATCGCAACATGCAAGAAGCCCTCCCCATTTTGTAGAGTTTTTCAGAGAGTAGGATGTACTTAGAAGTCTATTTCCATATTCTTCTTGCTTCTCCCTCATCAAGTGGAAGTTTGACAAACTGTAGATAACGCAATATGGGCGACATCCAACTAGATTTAGGGACAAGCTCTAGGGAGTGCACCTATCTGAATCGATGTTAGGGAGGTGTGAGTATCTTAAATAAATCTTCTGTTAATCTTTGTTGTCTTCGATGTGGCCAATTTGGACAAGAGGTCTTCAATGAAATTCTGCTCGTGGGGGACATGTTTTGTTTTAAAAGAGGTGAAGCGAGAAGAGTAAATTTGTACCTTTTGTAAGGCGGAGATCATTCCAACAATGAGAGCCTCGTAGTCCGCCTAGTTGTGGCCTGCGGTGAACTCGAAAATTAGTTCATGTTCGATGAGTATGTCGCCAAGTCCCTTCAGGAATAACCCGATATCGCTTCCTTTTATGATGGAGGTGCCATCTACAAATAACGCTCATTCTAGTGTATCTTCATCTACAGATGGGCTGAATTCATCCACGAAATTTTCCAGAGCTTGGGATGTATTGGATGTTGTATTCTGAGAGTTCCATTGCCCAAGATACCATCATTCCCACTAAATTGGGCTTCTTAAAGTCTTGACAAACATGATAATTGGTTTTTACCAGGATCTTGTGACCCTGAAAGTATGATCTCAGCTTCCTCGCTGCAAGTAAAACGGATAGCAACAGTTTCTTAATCTTCTAATAGTGCGCTGAACTCCTTGCTTATGAAATGCACAAATTTCTCTACCTTGTCTATTTCCTAGACAAGGACTAAGCTCGTGTCCTAATCTGTAATTGATGGATAGAAAAGTAACAAAGAATCTTCTCTTAAGTGAGTGAGGACAGAAGGCAATGTGAGGAAATTCTTGACCTTGGTGAAAGTCTCATCGCATTCAGCAGTCCATTCAAATGTCTCTTTCTTCTTGATGGTGGCAAAGAAGAGGAAGGCTTCAAGGTGACCTGTAAGCTATTCTACCTCTTTTACATTACTCAGGCTCCTCATGGTGATGACTATTTCGAACTTATCTGAGTTAGAATCGATTCCCCCCCGTGTCAGAATGAAACCAAGTAATTTCACCATATGAACCCCAAAAGAGCACTTGGTGGGGTCTAGGCGCATATTTTACTTCCTGATTGACTGCGAGACATCCTCCAAATATTCTGCATGGATACGCCCTTCAATAGTATTAACTATCATGTCATTGACGTAGAACTCTAGGTTTCTCCTTATTCGATGGGAGAAGACAACATTATTAGTTGCGGGTAGGTGGCGACAATGTTCTTGAGGCCAAATGACATGAGATTATAGTAATAGTTACTATGATTTATGAAATTCTGGTATTCAGATCACAAATTTCCTAATAGATGTCGAGACACTGTAAACTGACTTCAACACAATGAACAAATGTAAAAAAATCAGTGCAATAAGTAAACAACACACAGAGTTATTAACCCAGTTCAGTGACCACACACCTACTCTTAGGGCTACAATTCCAGGAAGGAAATCCACTAATTAGTATCACTTCGAAGCTAAACTCTCCTGTTTACAACTTTTCACTCAATCATTACCCATGTTATACTTCTTCCTAAGAATCACATAGATATGAGACACCTCTCACTTCCCAGACCGTCACAAATAATAACTCAGCCACAACTCAAACGTATTAGAAAACAAACTTCATAAACACACAATCACTGTATACTTAGAAGCTTAAGAGTGATTGACAAAAAATAAGGAGACATCCTTCAACAAACAGAGTTCACTCTTTCTTAACAGCTTATGAGTAATTCACAATAGGTACAACCCAATTATCAGTCCAACTTAAGTATTAAACAATGCAAGAGTGGATCACAATTTACACAGTCCAACTCTACTAAAGAGTGGATCACAGAATCGATGGAACACAAACCCTAAAGGAAAGATAAACAATATAATACATTCCATACACACATTAGGTTTTTAACCTTCTATTTATAAAAATCTTCTGGATTGGGCTTCAATAACACAACAAATCAACTACTAAATCATTACAGAATCTTCTGCATAAAAATAGGACTTGTATCATTAGTTTCCTAATTTGTCTCCATAATTAGAAACTAATAAAATTCCTTGAAATCAGCTTGAATCTACTTCAATCTTCAAATTGAGCGCCACATAGGATAGCATAATATTCCCAAAATATTTTGCACCTGCAATAAACTAAAAAATCCAACAGTCCTGTTGTTCAAAAAATGATGTCGAAAGAACCTTTATAGGATATCACATTCGACATGTTTCTCCAGATGGTAGAACATATTTAATCAACATGTTTCTGCTAAGTTCGTTTTACCAAACATAATTCCAACCATAAAAATAAAGAAACAACAATCTCCCTCTTTGGCTTATTTTGGCTAAAACATCTTAGTACTTCTTTCACATATAAACAACCAAACATTTGCTCAGGTTTGAACAAGATCAAACACAAAAAAATCATAATCAGAGGCACAATAACAGAAGTTAGTACAACCAATATTAGAGCAAGATCTAGTGGAAGCTAACACAACACACAAGATAATAACAAACTCTCAACTTGTCCAGACATCATGTCTGACATTTCTTCCATTCAGGCCATCAGAATCATTCCTTCCAACACTACTCAGAGCACAGCAGAAAATTTTAGGATTCTCCCTGTTTTACGGTGGCAGAACCGACTGTTATATACTACTGGTTTTGCGTTTTTTTTTGCAAATATGCGGTAAGCAAGAGTCGCCACCGCCTTTTCTTTTATCCAACAAAGGAAAGGGTGAAAAGAATAGAAAAATACTTTTTCAAGATGTTTCTGAGTATGGGGGGTAGATTATGGAAAGGGAAGGTATTAGTGCGGCGATTTGCTTTGTGTTTGAAAATTGTGGGTTTGCAAATTGTGCTTTGTGTTTGAAAATGTTTTGAAAACGCCTTAGTGCGGCGATTTGCTTTGTTTTTAACTCTTGTGTCGGTCCTCAAGAATGTTAACAAAGAAAATGTTTCAAAATTGTTTTTGAAAAGTAGTTTTCTGTGTAAGTGCAAAAATGTTTGAGCAAACTTCTAACAACTATCTACTTTATTACTCGAAAAGGGTCGTTCTTTTCCTTTTTTCCTTTAGAGAGTGCTATCCTACTATTAGAGAGTAGGTAGCCCTATCATTGGATGTTGAGGGACATTCGAAGGGACGTTTTACAGTAATAAAGGCAACATATGAAGATGCTTCAGCAATTTCATTTAAGGGACGAGATCATTTACCGAAAGGCAACACCGTAGGGTCATCGAGGGACTATGATCTTTTTTATTTTTGCGGGTCTTTACTAAAGTGTCCCTATTCTCACGGGACGTGACTGTTTTTCTGAAAGGCAACCGAAGCAAGGATACCTTAGAAGTGCATATGTGAATATGTATTGAGATTCACTTAGTCTTATCATACAAGCCTAATTACTAGTAGTTAATATGAAAAGCAGTAAAATGCATAAAAGTAGTTAATGTTTGATTATTAGTCCCATGCTATTACACTGCTTCGGGGAGGGCATTTACATTATACAAGGATAATGGGGAATAAAGCAGTAAATATCCTAATTTTTATCTATTACATCCAGTGAATAAATACAATAGTAAGTAAAAATATGGAATTAAATAAGCACGCACAAAGTAAAAAGAAATCGTTTTGTTGTTTTTGGTATAAAAGAAAATAAAGGCCTAAGTCTATTTAATTTTATATTTAAGAAAAAAATGTTAAAATAATTAATTAATTTATTTGCAAAATTAATTTATTTGGAAAAACAACTATCCTAATATTTTTGTGATTTTTATTTTAATGTTAATTAAAAAGATAAAAAAAGTCCACTAAAAAAATAAAGAAAAGAGACAAAAGCAAAATAAGAGTACAAAAAAATGCATCCTTCGATTGAGATGAAGAAGGAGGAATTTCGATCCAAAGGAGAAGAGATGCCTTCTTTCGATTGGACCAGGGAGTGGGCGTGAATAGCCTTTGATCCAGGGAAGGGGATTGTCCTTCGATTCTGGGGAAAGGGAGTGCCTTTCGATCCTGGAAGGAGATGTCTTCTTCGATCCAAAAGGCTAATGCTTTGATCCAGAGAAGGTGTCTCCTTCGATCTGGGATGCTATACCTACAAAAGTACGTTAGCGAAATAAAACGCAGGGCCTGGGTATCGAACCCCAGGTCCTTCGATCCTTCGCGCACTAGGTCTTTTCAGGCTAAATCTGCAGCAAATGTTAGTAAACAAAGAACATGACCTGGGTGCCAAACCCATGTCCTTTGATTCTGTCTAGGATGGCAAATCGAAGGGGACAACAAATATGGAGGTGTTATGCAAATGCAAAGTTTTGACAATTTAACCTTTCTTACCAACAAATGAATCTTCAATTTGGGTACTGGCTGGATGTGAGAACTTTTGATCTAAGGTCTTCTGGGCGAGGGCACCTTCGATCTGAAGGGCTGCTTTGGCTTGGAAAATTCTTGACAACCTTTGACGGATTGTGTGGGCAGTGTCTCTCCAATGTTTTTTTTGTTCTCCCCCTTTATAATATGTCATTGGCCTCATATTTATAGGGGTGTCAGGGGACAAGAGAAATAATGCTGATAACGGCCTTTTGAATGCCATGATTGTAAAACGTAACCTTGGCCAAAGTTAAGGGATCTGTCCCTTTTTGAATTTGAATGATATGTAACTGGCCTTCGAATTCTCCCTTTCGAATGGGCTGATGGCCTCTTTCGAATGCTCCCTCTCGAATGGACTGATGGCTTCATTCGAATGCTCCCTTTCGAATGGGCTGATGGCCTCCTTTGAATGCTCCTTTGAAAGCTTCTTCGAATGGAACTTTGCATGTTCTTCGAATGGACCCTTTGAAAGCTTCTTCGAATGGGCCTTTGCATGTTCTTCAAATGGACCCTTTGAAAGCTTCTTCGAATGTACCTTTGCATGTTGTTCTAATGGACCCTTTGAAAGCTTCTTCGAATGGCTCTGATGAAGCTCATTCGAATGGACTTTTTGCAAGCTTCTTCAAATGGCTCTTCTGAGACTCCTTCGAATGGCTCTGATGAAGCTCCTTCGAATGTACTCTTTTCAAGCTTCTTCGAATGGACTCTTTTGGAATGCCAATCGAAGGGCCTTTGTTCTGATGTTTCAATCGAAGGAAGCTCTGATGCTTCAATCGAAGGAACCTTTAGGAATTCCAATCAAAGGATCCTATTTCCAGGCCAATGGAAAGGATTTGTTGAAATGCCAATCAAAGGGCATTTTGGAGATGCCAATCGAAAAACATTCAGAATGCCAATCGAAGGCCTTGACACATTGCCAATCGAAAGGCTTGTCATGGGTCCAATCGAAAGGTACTTAAACACCACTCAAAAATTTGTTTTTTTTGTAGGCAAGGGTTTGTAACTCCCCATGTAAGAGAAGGTCTTGTAAAAAATGAGAGGACAAATTTTGGGGTACAACAACTGCCCCTATTCAATCTTCTTAAACTTGAAGATGTAGATTGGCTTGTCTGCCTTTCGTGATCTTAATGTGGAAGATGATTGAACACTAGAGTGCCCAGAAATTTGCACTCGATAATGTGTTAGTTTATTGCGTAGGGAATGGTCTTACAGATGCCATTTAGAGAAGATGACAGAGAGTCGTCGGAGATGGGCTTAAAGATGCCATCCAAAGTAGATGCTGATTTCACACATGGTCCCTTTGGTGGTTCTTGTTCCTGTTGTCTGAGGAGGAGTTCACTAGGGGATGTTTATTTATGTTGTTTTCCTGTTTGAGGAAAACTTTGTGGGGAATAGAGTTGAGGCAATTCGGTTGTCCAAGGCTCTGCTGAAGAGTTATCTCTTGACTGAAAATGTATTATGAAGAGCCTATGTAGGACTGTTTCAGGATGAGTCCGTGTTGGACTGCCTCTAGACGGTTATAATTAAGGAATCTTTGAAGATTGCTACCTCAATAGATAATTAAGGAACCTCTGACGATTTCTACCACACCAGATTACTGAAGGAATCTTGGACGATTGCTAACTCAACATATAGTGAAGGAATCTTTGAAGATTGCTACCTCAATGGATATTGAAGGAATCTCTGACCATTTCTACCTCAACAGATAATGAAGGAATATTGGACGATTGTTACCTCAACAGATAGGGAAGGAATCTCTGACGATTTCTACCTCAACGGATAGTGAAGGAATCTCTAACGATTGTTACCTCCACAAATAGTGAAGGAATCTCTAACGATTGCTACCTCAATAGATAGTGAAGGAATCTCTGAAGATTGATACCTCAACAGATAGTGAAGGAATCTCTAACGATTTCTACATCAACAGATAGTTAAGGAATCTCTGACGATTTCTTCCTCAACAGATAGTAAAGGAATCTTTGACGATTGCTACCTCAACAGATAGTGAAGGAATCTCTGACGATTGCTAACTCAACAGATAGTGAAGGAATCTTTGACGATTGCTACCTCAACAGATAGTGAAGGAATCTCTGATGATTTCTACCTCAACAGAGAGTGAAGGAATCTCTGACGATTTCTACCTCAATAGAAAGTGAAGGCATCTTTGATGATTGCTACCTCAACAGATTATGAAGGAATCTTTAACGATTTCTACCTCAATAGATAGTGAAGTAATCTCTGACAATTTCTACCTCAACAGATAGTGAAGGAATCTTTGACGATTGCTACCTCAACAGATAGTGAAGGAATCTCTGACGATTTCTACCTCAACAGATAGTGAAGGAATCTTTGACGATTGCTACCTCAACAGATAGTGAAGGAATCTCTGACGATTTCTACCTTAACAGATAGTGAAGGAATCTCTGACGATTGCTACCTCAACAGACAGTGAAGGAATCTTTGACGATTGCTACCTCAACAGATTGTGAAGGAATCTTTAACGATTTCTACCTCAACAGATAGTGAAGTAATCTCTGACAATTGCTACCTCAATAGATAGTGAAGGAATCTTTGACGATTTCTACCTCAACAAATAGTGAAGTAATATCTGATGATTTCTACCTCAACAGATAGTGAAGGAATCTCTGACGATTTCTACCTCAACAGATAGTGAAGGAATCTTTGACGATCGCTACCTCAACAGATAGTGAAGGAATCTCTGACAATTGCTACCTCAACAGATAGTGAAGGAATCTCTGACGATTGCTACCTCAACAAATAGTGAAGGAATCTTTGACGATTTCTACCTCAACAGATAATGAAGGAATCTCTGATGATTGCTACCTCAACAGATTACCAGAAATTTTTTTGATCATATAAGTAGTTGATGATATTTGTCTGTTTATAGACTTTTACCTGAAAAGATACAGGGTTAGACGTATGCAAAGTCATGATGCATGAAGTGTAAATGATGCTCTCAAAATAAATGAGATTGTAATATATGCATTCGTACTGCGTATGTTATGACATCTATAAAATGATGTATGAATGCAAGGTATGAATGTGTCAGTTATTCCATTGTTGTATTGTTGAAATAGGGAAAATGAATCCTTGATTGTTGTTGGAGAGTACCGGGAAGTTGAATCCCGGACTACTGTTGGTGAGTGAAGAAAGTGATTCTTCAATTTCTGTTGGGGATAAGGAATGGAGATAGATTTGTTGGCGATTCCCTTTCTACCGAGGATCTTCGACTTCTGTTTGAGAATGATTTCACGGTGGGGAAGAGTTCTGTTGGGAGACTTCACCAATCTCGAGAACAAATTCCGTTAGGGGATGAACCTCTGCAGCTAGAGAAATAAACTCTACTAGGGAAAACCTGATGTCAGAGCAGTAGTTGGAAATTCCTGTTGTGCCGGGGATACAAGAACACCTAACATCACTATGTTGTAAGCTGAGGATATGGCGGTGATTTTTAGCAAGATGCCGCTGCTTCTGTACCCGTTGGAGAAAGTACTTGCGTAGACTTTGTGGATGGTTTGAGCATCATCTTAATTCATGGGGGGCTGGGTAAATGCTGATAAGGATGATAATTCTTCTGCTGATAGACAAGTGACAAGATGACGGGACATAGTCGTACACTTTAATCCCTAACTTTTGCCTGGACAGCCCTCTCGGGTTTTCAGTCCACCGGGATACCCTTTTTTGCCCAAGTTGCCTTTTCAGGTTTTCGACTTGCCGGGTGTACAGTTTTTTCATATGTATAACCCTAACGTTTGCCCGAACCCTTTTGGTTCGCCGGGATGCCCTTATTTTTGTCTAGTCCAGTCAACCTAGCGGGTCATTGTTCATGCGTAGTATCTTTCGATTATGTCCATGTTCACCGGGTATAGATAATTGTCACTTTCCATAGTGGTAAGTGTTGCCACACTGCCAGAAGATGTTTGTTTGATTGTATAGGATTCATTGCTGGAATTCACGTCCAATGCCCCAAGTGATTCCGATAGAGATCTGCCCCTGACTATTTGGTATTTTTGAGAGATTCCTTGAACCTTGACTTGACTCCCCTAGGTCAGCTGGACACCATGTCATGCCCCTTGATTGGAAGTGTTTTTCCACTTGAGGTGATTCTGCTCATTGAGAAGTTTTATGTTCATTGAATATTTGTTGTGTGAATTTCTCTGCTGTTTGAATCAATTAGCCATATGCAAACAATGTCATTTAAAGAATGCAAAGCTTATGTCTGTCTTGAAATTTGAAAATTCATTTTTTTAGTAAAACAAATTATGCAAGAGAGTGATATCAAATCATGATTTATAGCAAGTCCTACAGGAGTCATGATACCTTTTGTAACAGTATGCTTCCGAACTAACCTATGCTTTAGTTAGGACTTTTAAGAGTTGTAGCGTGGCCTGGTTCAAGGTTTAAGAAACAAAGGATAAAGGTTCAAAGTTTATTTGTACCCACCCGCTCTTCGTGATGTTCTTCAGTCCTATGCTCAGTTAATTGTGCATTTCAAATCCCAATTAGGTTTGGCATCTTGTCCTTGATATTCTGGTGATGGTTCAGAAATTGAACGTTTGTTTGAGAAGGCAGTCATTTTTGTAACCTTTTCTTTTTGTTTAGGATTTGTAGGACCTCTTTATTTTTGATTTTGTTATCCCTGTCTTTTGCCTGAACTGTTTCTTTTTGTAATTACAGTCAGCAGGATGCCCCAGTTTTTTTCTTTTTCTTAAGTCTCCTTCATAGGTTTTGACTTAGAGGGCTTTTATTGTGAGAGATAATGACTGCCTATTTTGATGATTATGCGGAACCATCAACATCTTTTGATTTGGAAGGACGTCTTCGATTCCATTCATTGTGTACGAAGCGGCAGATTGTGACTGAATGCGCGTCTGAATTAATAGAGAAACTACCCTGCCCCAGGTTATGATTAAGGGTTTTAATTTGTGTGAAAAGAAAAAATCCTACTTCTTTGGCTCAAAGGGGTTGACTAGGGATTATATTCCTTATAACTCCACTATTTTAGATTTGAAACAACGTGTGTACATCATCAGCAAGGTCTGTTCAAAAGCATACTATAGAGATTGTGGTATCGTTTTCGTCATGCTCCCTCTAAAGGCTTAGAGCTTTTGATCGAGAGTTGAATATCACGAAAAGGAAGTATAAAGAAGTTTAAGCATAATGAAAACAAATTAATTCAAGACAAACATGTGTAATGCATTAAAGAAATAACAAAGTTTGACATGACAATAATTTTCTGAATAAACAAAGAAAATACAACTTGAGAATTCAAATGAACAAAAATGCTTTCAATCCTAGCCATGATTTGGCATGGGAGAAGTGATCACGTTGGGAGTCATAGGAGAGTCAAATTCGATCTCCTAACTGTTGATTAAATCCTGAATCTTATTCTTCAAAGTCCAACAGTTGTCGGTGTCGTGCCCAGGGCTATCAGAATGGTAAGCACATTTTACATTAGGGTTGTACTTAGGAGAAGAGGTATCAGGTTTTTGAGGAGGATCCTTTAGTGTAATCAGCTCCGCTTTTAGCAATTGTTGTAATTCTCTAGACAAAGGCATATTAATATCATTGTACTGCCTCTCTTTATATTTTATCCTATGCTTATTGCCTCGTTGTTGGTGAATGGGTGTAGGATCAGATATTAACACTGCTCCCACGAACTGATGGTGGTTATTTATATTATGGCGCCTTTGACCATAGACAACATTAATTTCTTTTCTACCACCAGATGGCTTCCTCTCAACATTAGAGGATTCCGCCATTAGAATATTCCTAATATTGATACCGTTTTCAACCCTCTCCCCAGTCAGGACCATTTCTGTAAAACTGGATGAAGAACTTCCAATCAGCAAATTGAAGAATGGGCCTGTCAGAGTGCCCATGAACATGTCCACCATTTCCTGATTAGTCAGAGGACGTTAAACCCTGCTAGCTAGATCCCTCCATTTGTGCGTATATTCCTTGAACCCTTCTCTTGAGCTCATGGACTTATTCTGCAGTTGCACTCTAGTTGGTGCCAGGTCAACATTGTGTTGGTATTGCTTGTAGAAAGTAGCAGCCATGTCTTCTCAGGTATGGATTTCAGTTCCTTCTAGCTGATAGAACCAATCCAGTTGAGTGCCAGCCAAACTATCTTGGAAGAAATGGACCCATAACTTCCAGTCAGCAGTGTGAGGCTGGATCTTCCTGACATAGGACCTTAAGTGCAACTTAGAGCAGGAGACATCGTCATACTTAGAAAACGTGGGGACCTTGAATTTTGGCGGGATGACCACTCCAGGAACCAGCCCTAATTCTTATAAATCTAGACCGGGCACCCTTTGAATATCCATGGCATTGAGTCGATCCTCCAACCACTTGTATTTATCGTCAGTAGGAGGATATTACTCCTCAGAGTAGTCAGGTTCATCTTCTTCAAACGTTAGTATTCCTAATATTTATCCATGGGTTTCTTTGCCTTCTTATCCTTCTTTTTGACGAGCAGAGATCTCGGGTCTTCTTTCCCCTGGGTCAGAGTCAGGAACATTTGTTGGAACTGAGCGTTTTGATCCTGAAGGTCTTTGACTGTTTGTTCGAGAGCCATTTCTTTACTTGCTAAAATAAACAGCGAATAAGATGAGGACCCTGCTTTGAAACCTGTTTATGCAATAATATGTGTGATATGCGTATGCAATGTTTTCAAGGACACGCGGGGTAAACAAGAAGATGTCAACATTTAAAGTTTGTAGCTTTGATTGAAGAACTTTGTATCATTGAGTGTCCTTCTACGAGAGTCAAGCTCACCATATCAAGTGGGTCATAGCCCCTGACTCAAGTTATTGAGTTTTGATCTTCTGACGACATTGGCTAGAGGAAAATTAATCCCCTTGCCCCTTGCTAGACGTCTGATTTATCATAACTTGCATCACAAACCCTTGAGATCCTTGAAATGGTTAAGGAAATGTTGTGGCATGATGTTATGATGTGTATGATATGCGTTAAGAAAAAGTGTAAGGTTATGTAAGCAAGTAAACCCTACAAGAAATCCAAGTTTATTGGATAATGACTATAAACAAAACCTGTAAGGAAATCATGTTGTCAGATAATAAAATCCTGCAAGTAGTTCAAGTTGAAAGCAAGAAAATCATACAAGTAGCCTAAGGTTTAGACTTGCATGAGGTTTGTAGGTTATACCCTCTTGAAGTTGGATTGGTTCAAACTATCCTATAAATTGTAACCGGGTTCTAAGGGATCTCAATATCACTGACCTTTCTCACAAGCTTCGTTCGATAGGAGAATAACTCGCAACCAAACAAAACTCAGGAGTCAAGTCTCAATGAGTGTAGCATCGAGTATCTGCCAACTTTGGGAATACACCAAAGACGGCCATCTCGCTACGTCCTAATGGCCAAGTTGTTCATTTAAAGGTTCTAAGGTCAGTTGATTCTTTAAGAAACTGCGCAGTGGCCCCGTATTCTCCTTGATTAACTCAAGGGCCACTGGTACCAACCAAAGTGTCGCATCAGCATAGCCATCACTTCGATTGTGTCGCTATACTCCGTATAGTTTACACGATCTATTGCTACTTACCTGAAAGGTGCCCCAGATCCGGGTGTAGGATCTACAGTAACCCAAACAAAGCCCTAAAAAGTAAAGCAATCAAAGCACACAAAGCAGTTAAAAAATGAACTAACTCTAAGGTAACCCCACTTTTTTATTTTCCCCAGCAGAGTCTCTAGTTTTGTTTTATGGTGGCATAATTGACTATTATACACTACTGGTTTTGCGTTTTTCATTCGCAAATGTGCGGTAGGCAAGAGTCGCCTCCGTCTTTTCTTTTATCCAACAAAGAAAGGGTGAAAAGAATAGAAAAATACCTTTTCGAGATGTTTCTGAGTAAATGGGGTAGATTATGGAAAGGGAAGGTATTAGCACCCTTTCCATCCGTAGTTTTCCACAGGGCTTTTAGAGGTTTTCTCATTTTTAAAATGCTTTTGTGCTTCGTGTTTGAAAATGTTTTGAAAACGCCTTAGTGTGGCGATTTGCTTTGTGTTTAACTCTTGTATAGGTCTTCAAGAATGTTAACAAAGCAAATGTTTCGAAGTTGTTTTTGAAAAGTATTTTTCTGTGTAACTGCAAAAATGTTTGAGGAAACTTCTAATAGCTATCTACTTTATTACTCGAAAAGGGTCGTTCTTTTCCTCTTTTCCATTAGACAGTGCTATCCTACTATTAGAGAGTAGGTAGCCCTATCGTTGGATGTTAAGGGACATTCGAAGGGATGTTTTACAGCCATAAAGGAAACATATGAAGACGCTTTAGCAATTTCATTTAAGGGACGAGATCATTTACCGAAAGGCAACACTGTAGGGTCATCGAGGGACTATGATCTTTTTTTATTTTTGCGGGTCTTTGCTAAACCGTCCCCATTCTCGAGGGACATGACTGTTTTTCCGAAAGGCAACCGAAGCGGGGATACCCTAGAGGTGCATATGTTCATATGTATTGAGATTCAGTTTTTTTGTATTTTTATTAAGTTAGATAATGTTTGATTATTAGTCTTATCATACAAGCCTAATTACTAGAAGTTAATATGAAAAGAAGTAAAATGCATAAAATAGAGGTCCTACACTATCACACTTCTTCGGGGAGGGGATTTACATTAAACAAGGATAATGGGGAATAAAGCAGTAAATATCCTAATTTTTATCTATTACATCCAGTGAACAAATACAATAAATAGTAAAAATACGGAATTAAATAAGCGCGCACAATGTAAAAAGAAATCTTTTTGTTTTTTTTTTGTATAAAAGAAAATAAAGGCCTAAGTCTATTTTATTTTAATTTTAAGAAAAAAAATTTAAAAAAATTTATTTATTTATTTACAAAATTAGTTTAGTTGGAAAAACAATTATCCTAATATTTTTGTGATTTTTATTTTAATGTTAATTAAAAAGATAAAAAATTCCACTAAAAAAATAAGGAAAAGAGACAAAAGCAAAATAAGAGTACAAAAAAGGCATCCTTCGATTGAGATGAAGAAGGAGGAATTTCAATCCAAAGGGGAAGAGATGCCTTCTTTCGATTGGACCAGGGAGTGGGCGTGAATAGCCTTCGATTCAGGGAAGGGGATTGCCCTTCGATTCTGGGGAAAGGGAGTGCCTTTCGATCCAAGAAGGAGATGTCTTCTTCGATCCAGAAGGACAATGCTTCGATCCAGAGAAGGTGTCTCCTTCGATCTAGGATGTTATACCTGCAAAAGTACGTTAACAAAATAAAACACAGAGCCTGGGTATCGAGCCCCAGGCCCTTCAATCATGCGCACGCTGGGTCTTTTTAGGCTAAATCTACAACAAATGTTAGTAAATGAAGAACATGACTTGGGTGCCAAACCCAAGTCCTTTGATTCTGTCTAGGATGGCAAATCGAAGGGGACAGCAAACATGGAGGTGTTATACAAATGCAAAGTTTTGACAACTTAACCTTTCTTACCAACAAATGAATCTTAGATTTGGCTACAGGATAGATGTGAGCACTTTCGATCTTAGGGCTTTTGGGTGTGGTCACCTTCGATCTGAAGGGCTGCTTTAGCTTGGAAAATTCTTGACAACCTTTGATGGATTGTGTGGGCAACGTCTCTCCAATGTTTTTTTTTGTTCTCCCCCTTTGTAATGTGTCCTTGGCCTCATATTTATAGGGGTGTGAAGGGACAAGAGAAATAATGCTGATAACGGCCATTTGAATGCCATGAATGTAAAACGTAACCTTGGCCAAAGTTAAGGGATCTTGACCCTTTTTGAATTTGAATGATATGTAATTGGCCTTCGAATGCTCCATTTCGAATAGGCTAATGGCCTCCTTCGAATTCTACCTTTTGAATGGGCTAATGGCCTCCTTCGAATTCCCCCTTTCGAATGGGCTGATGGCCTCCTTCGAATGCTCCTTTAAAAGCTTCTTTGAATGAATCTTTTCATGTTCTTAGAATGGACTCTTTGAAAGCTTCTTTGAATGAGCCTTTGCATGTTCTTCAAATGGACCATTTGAAAGCTTCTTCGAATGGACCTTTGAATATTCTTCGAATGGACCCTTTGAAATCTTTTTAGAATGGCTCTGATGAAGCTCCTTCGAATGGACTCTTTGCAAGCTTCTTCGAATGGCTCTTATGAGGCTCCTTCAAATGGCTCTGATGAAGCTCCTTCGAATGGACTCTTTGCAAGCTTCTTCGAATGGACTCTTTTGTAATGTCAATTGAAGGGCCTTTGTTCTGATGTTTCAATCGAAGGAAGCTTTGATGCTTCAATCGAAGGGACCTTTAGGAATGCCAATTGAAGGATCATGTTGCCAGGCCAGTCGAAAGGCTTTGCTGAAATGCCAATCAAAGGGAATTTTGGAGATGCCAATTGAAAAACATTCAGAATGCCAATCAAAGGCCTTGACACAATGCCAATCGAAAGGCTTGTCATGGGGCCAATCAAAAGGTACTTAAACACCACTCAAAAATTTTCTTTTTTTCATAGGCAAGGGTTTGTAACCACCCATGCAAGAGAAGGTCTTGTAAAAAATAAGAGGGAAAATTTTGGGGTACAACACTCCCCCTCAAAAGCAGCAACTCAGACTCATCAGAGAACACATCAGCAGGGAGACATAACACCAGTCAGTTTCTATTCTTTTGTAGGTGTACATGAGGAAGACAATGACCACATAATTTTCCTGAACAAACCAGATGATGACTTAGAGGTGTGGGTTTTGGCCTTAGGTAACTCTAACACAAGACACGACTATGTTCATAACTCAGATCACAAGACAGAAATGACAGCTTAGATCAAGATGAAAATAGTAGACTCGGATACTTTATCCAACATCCTTGCAAAACAACTGCAAAGAGATTCCAAAATTAAGAAGAAAAATAGAAATAGAACAATAAACATAACCTTTCTCCCCCTTTTTAGCCAAGAATTTACAAATGGAGCCACCCCAAAACCATACTCAAACTATACATACCCAAATTCAGACATAAGCCATCCAGACTCTTTTGAAGGAAACAACCTAACACAAGATGAAAAAGAGTGGAGATATGACTCTTTTAAATACTCGAGCTATTGTTAAAGAAATAATGATTCTATATTGTAACAATAATCCTGGACAAAAAGAAGCGTTATTCAAGGAAGCTAATTGCTCCAAAGTAAATGTGCAGCGTCCATGTCAATTTTGAATGCCTTTATTGACTCTGAACATCTTCTTTTGAACCTGATATTCCCAATAAATACGTATGTATGGTCAACAACACGTGTCATATTCCCTCCTGACTTGCTCCAAGTTCTGAACAATGTCCTGATATCCAGTCAGACATTGTCTAACAAAATAAAACTTCTTCGCACACGTTCTGAAGCATAATTACACAATGCCTTCCACTGGACTCTTGGCATATTTCTCTCATCCAGAATTAGTGAAACATACCAAGATCATCATTTGTCAAGACATCATTTGTGACATCTTCTAGATCATCAACTCAGATATCCATTGAATCCCAGCTATATAAAGAATTTTGTATCTAGGACCATACATACCTATGCACGCTTCATAAGGTCTATAGTATTGTATCACCAATCTATAGACTAGCCCTTAAATCCTCTGACATGGGTGAGCAGTATTCCTGCTGAATACGAGCATCAGATGAAATCATATTGAGTACTTCATACTTGTTGGACATTCACATACCGTAGAGTCACTCCTGACCCAGATACTCTGGTTCTTGAGGGCACATATCCACACACGCTATCAAGACTCTTTGGGCTACCAAGATATCCCGTACATTCCTCATAAGCAAGTAGACCATACCATTATATCTGATACTCTTTCCTATCATACAATAGTAGTTGTTGATCCAAAAAAATTCTTCACCACTGAAGACATGATATGAAGTTGAGCATCAAGCTTTACATCAAAACTCATAATGTTATAACACACAAGAAACAATCCTTTAAGACCTTGACTTGTTGTCACAGAAACAATCAACCTTGGTTCTTGATCCACCATGCATCTTCTTCAGGTTATCCCAAGCACAACAATGGAGCGTAATGTTTAAACGACCATAATGCTTCAGAACATTTGATAGATACAAGCTCCCTTCTTTAGATAAGTTGTCAAACACAAGAGATTTTTCATAAGTCATATTCAAAAATACATGAGAGGAATACATCCTCATATTTATTCCTTCGCAGACTCCCTTAGATGTACAATCAACAAATATGACTGCCTCCTCTAAAATGGTAGAGCATTTGATCTGACATCCTTCTTCTGCACACTAGCACATGTGGATTCAACCAATAGTGACTGATATTTACACCATAAAACACGTCAGACTTGGTCCATGGATTGACTTAATACTTCAGCATGGTCGTACATCCCAATGTTATCAACATTGTCTGATGCAGACTTTGAGATCTGTCCCTTAGACTTCAAAAAATCATCCTACCTTGGATGTCTTTTCCCACAGAATAAGATTTCCACGTTCTCATAAAATTGATAATCCAATCAAGTTTTAGTAAACGATCTTCATACTGCTTAAGCGGTCTGGTTAGTAGTCATTCTACTCAATACAACCAGGCATATTAAAAAAAAATATTCCCAAATCATGATGTCAAGACAATATATCAGACATTTCATCAAGGCCCTCCAACTCCGAATTAGGGACTCCCCTTAAACAAATGATAAGAGTACCTTGGAAATCATAATTCTCCCCCTCAATAGCACCAAAACCAGTGGTTAGCGGTTAGAGTACACACACAGTACTTCCCTCTTTTAGAACACGTTTTATTAGAGCAAGAACGTATAATTCTAGCTTTTTTGAGAAACACAATCTTCCCTATGTCAGAGATAATGTCCTTGACATTTGAGCTTTTACTCCATCTATAGAGAACCAAGTCTTCACTAGGTACTAGAGCTCGGCCTTTCCACTCCTAATTACTTGGATGAGAAAAAAACTTATCTAAAAAGTAACCAATAGGTTGATCTTCTCTTGACCAATTCACTTATCTAAGTCATGTTTCTTGAATACAATCTTATTAGATACATAACAGATATTCCTCTTTAACTTCATAAGAGGATTCCAAACATATGCGACCAACACACATCTGTTGAGCATCCAGAGCATATGCTATGTAATTCCTTTGTCCAAGCAGGATTCAACGTACTCTGCTCTTTTGTTGTTCTAACATCTAGTAGAACATCAACTCACTTTCCAGTGAAAACATTTTTGAGCTTGGTTATGAATCCATTACTCCTCCCATAAAATAAGAAATTTCCTTGATCACCTTTAAGTTCTTCAATATATGTCCATCTACCAGCCAAGCCTTTCTTCACTGGTCTGTCACATTCTTGTCAGACTTCTTATTATCACCCATATTTGAAGACGCCCTTATGAATGGACTCGATATTCACTTCAAGTATCTTAGGAAACTTTAATGAGATGGTTGAAGCTATCTTTCAAGTATCAAGGCCAAAATATATTGCTTTTTCCTTTAATGGTATTCTAAGAAAATGGTCCTCTCTACAGTCTCAACACAGGGAATAACTAGAGGTTTTACATCAGATACACATGTAGTAGAAAAAAAACTCCTCAGAACCCTCCATACAAAACCTAGATCCCCCTGTACACAAGCATAATTATCCAGGTGACAACAAATCAACATAGGTTTGAAAATAAATCAAACACATAGGTCAGAACCACAACAGATCACCATCAAATCAATATGCCTGACAACTTCAGACACAATCATTACACACTCTGTCTCAAAATATCAATACTTCCCTTCAATGGACTATCCATGTAATGTTATGACTTATCCGAGATCACACATCAGGAAAGATGTCATAATATTTGGTAAGACATCAAATATAACGCCACCAACAACCACAGAGGAACACTATAACATTGGGACCAAAGCAATCTTGATCATCTTCAGATTGTCTTCCACATGTTGCCTCTATCAAATAGCCTTCTGTATTCCTTGAGTCTGTTACAACTTTTAGAAGACTTATCACTGAATCCCCTTGTTATTACCTCAGAAGATATCTTATTCATATCAACCCTTTGTAGAGAGCTTTCGAACACAAATCCACTTTCAATGTTCATTGTACCAAAAAGTGTCTTCCCTATATCTCACGTAGAACAAGACAGGGTTCCTGGTTTAATACCAATTGAAATTCTGGTATTCATATCACAAATGTCCTAAGAGATGTCGAGACACTGTAATCTGACTTCAACACAATGAACAAACATAAAACAATCAGTGCAATAACTAAACAACAAGCATAATTGTTAACCCAGTTCGTGACCACACACCTACTTTAGAGGTTACCATGCCAAGAAGGAAATCCACTAAATAGTATCACTTTGTAGCTAAACTCCCCCATTTACAACTTCTCACTTAATCACTACCCGTGTTATACTTCTACCTAAGAATCACCTAGATATGAAACACCTTTCACTTCCCTGGTCGTCACAAACACTGACTCATCCACAACCCAAACATAATAGAAAACAAACTTCACAAACACACAATCACTCTATACTTAGAAGCTTAAGAGTGATTGAAAAATAAGAAGGACACATCCTTTAACAAAAAAATTTACTCCTGCTTAGCAGCTTATGAGTAATTCACAATACTTACAACTCAACTACCAGTCCAACTCAAGTATTAAACAATACAAGGGTGGCTCACAATTTACACAGTCCAACTATACTAAACAGTGGATCACATAACCGATGGAACATAAACCCTAAAGTCAAGATAAACAATATAATACGTTCCATACACACATTAGGTTTTTAACCTTCTATTTATAAATATCTTCTTGACTGGATTGGGCTTCAGCAAAATACCAAATCAGCTACTAAATCATTGCAGAATCTTTTGCATAAAAATAGGACTTCTATCTTTAATTTCCTAATTTTTCTACATAATTAGAAACTAATAAAACTCATTTAAATTAGCTTGAATCTTCTTCAATCTTCAAACTGAGCACCATATAGGATAGCATAATATCCCCAGAATATTCTGCATCTGTAACAAACTAAAAAATCCAATGGTCTAGTTGTACAAAATTGCGATGATGAAAGAACCTTCATAGGACATCACATTCAACATTATGCTTTAGATGATAAAACATCTTTAATCAACATGTTTATGCTAATTTCATTTTACTAAACATAATGCCAACCATAAAAATAGAGAAACAACAATTTCACATGAAGAATGTTTTGGGTGCATCTAGGGGGTCCATCCGAGTATGGTTGTACCCTGAATATGCATCCATTAAGATTAACATATGGTAGACTGAAGACCCATCGGTGAAGAAATCAATGTAAGTTAGTGGGTTTGGGTCTTTAGGACAATTGACTTTCAGCTCGGTGAAATCTATACACATGCAAAACATGTTGTTAGCCATCTATACTAAAACCATGTTGGCCAACTAGGTGGGGTATTTCATTTCTATCATGAATCCAATGTCAGGTAGTTTTTCTACCTCTTTATTAATGGTCGTTCTTTTCTCTTTGCCTACTTTTCACTTCCTATGTGCCACTCATATGGGAGAAGGGTGGATGGCGAGGCGATGGCTCGCCACTTTTGTGTATATCATGTCATATCATAAGGAGCCCATATGAACAAGTTGAAATTCTTAATAACTTGATCAACAAGTTCATGTTTCTTCTCTACGGATAACGAATAACCTATCTTTCTCACATGGTGGGCACAAGGACCTATCTAGACCTCCTTCAAATCTTTTGTGGGTGTGAGCCTTTTCGGTTTCACATCCAGTCTAGGGTCCCAACACTTGAGAACACTATTTGAAACTTCGGAAGGGGGCATCAACAAGGGCGAGTTGTAACACCCGTTATTTAATTAATTATTTAATTAAATTATTTTAGAATTATTTGTTGAAAAGTTGTGAGATGTTGAGAATTATTGGTATAAGTTGTTAGATTATTATTAATTAATTAATTAGTTGATTAATAATAATAATAATTTTGGAATTAAGGGAATTAATGGAATAATGGTGATGGGCTTATGTTATTGGTTGGAAGTAGTAAAGTGGGTGTGTGAAAGTTAAGCCCAATAGAATTAATGTTATAAGGTTAAGTTGACACAAGGATTTGGTTATTTAGTAGAATAAGAAGTCTTGTGTGTGACCGTGTGAAGCTACACAGAAGAGGAGCAAGGTTGCACGGTTGTCGAGCAAGTTTCACGGTGGTCGAGCAAAGGAAAGTTGTCGGCTGGGAGTTTGGTAGAGCGACCTTCAACCCAGGTAAGGGTGGGGTTCTGACCTTATAATGGGATTTATGATGTGTATCATGTGGGAATTGTTCATTTGTATGACTTTTGTGCGTTGATGTTTTTGGATCTGTTATTGAAGTTGCTCATTTTCTATGTTGTGGTTGTTTAGGGAGTTACCGTATGATTGTCTCGCATGATTAGTGAACCTATTATAGGAATTTTCCTGTTAGTCGTGTTGTGGGCATTGAGTTGTCTGTATAATTTCCCGATATAATTGATGAATATGTTAGTGTAGATTATTACCTGTTGATGTGGTCCTTAGGTTGATGTATCTTCTAAGCGGTTGGCAGGAAATTATAAATTGTTGTTGTGGTCATTTTAGGAAGGTCTATGTGTGACTACCTTGTACAATTAATGAATCTATTGATAGGAAATAAAGTTTCTTGTTGTTGTGGTATTCCGAGCAGTTGGCCGGAAATTAGGGATTGTGTTGTGGTGGTCGTTATGATGTTGTATTGTTCCATGTTGTTGGTAGGAAATTAGGGATTGTGTCGTGGTGGTCGTTATGATGTCATATTTTTTTTATGTTGTTGGCCGGAATTAGTGGTCGAGGAGGATGTTGATGGGGTTAGGTGCCGAGCAGCATTTAGGCTGCAAGGTGTGTCGGGGAATATATGTGTTAGATGTCGAGCGACATTAGGCTGCAAGGCGTGCTGAGGAGCACAATGTTGTTTTTGAGTTGCACGAAGTTGCAGGCTATGTTAAGGAGCAAAAATTAGTTGTTATTTTGTCTTGTTTGTTGTGCATATCGAGGGGAATGTAGTCTCTCTATCCCTATTGCCCGTGTGTGCTATTTTGGTCGATACAAGTGTTGTGTAAGTTGTTCTGAGTTGAGAAATTGCAGATTGATGATTTATGTTGAGATGCCTCTAATTATTGGAAAATATTAAGTTGTAGGCTTATGACCAATGTTAAATTAAGTTGAATTGTTGTTGTTGTTATTATTACGTTCATGTTGTTAATGCATACATAACATATCATGTAGGAGCTGATGCTCGTTAGGTTGACCTGGATTGGCAAAATATTAAGTTGAAGGCTTATGCCTTGTTGATGCCTCTATTTATTGGCAGATTTTTAAGTTGGGAGTTCTGCTCCATTGGTACCACATGCATGTGCATAAAAACAAGTCACATTCCATGTTGCATTCTGAGTTGTTGTATGGATGAATTCATGATGATAATGTTGTTAAATAGCTAGAAGTGGTGATTTGTATGAACTGTTTCTAATGTATTATTTGTCATGCATTCTATTATAATGTTTGATATCCTACCCATTCAGTTTAAATGTTACCCCTATGTTGGTAACGTGCAGGTAATCCAGAGTGAAGGCAGTTTACCTTCAATAGTTCGAGTCGGTGTCATTGCTCTGATACGTAACACTTGAGGGGGATGAACGTTTGTTGCTTTATTGTTGTTATTACTTCAGTTGTTGAATTTTAAGTTGATTTTCGTTAAGTACTTGTTATTTGGAGATGTTTCAGTTGGATAAAGATGTTATGCCCTTTTTAGTTGAATATTATGATTCCGCTGCATAGTTATGAAAGTTGTTGGTTTTAAAAGATTAATTTATGTTTCAGTTGGTTCATCCGAATTGAAAGTGTTGTGTATCTATAATGAATACCGTTGTTTTAAGTTGAGATTGTAGCATCCTAATTTAGTTGTTGAAATTTTATAACTCTGATTTTATTATAATTGTCGGGTAGAATCAGGGTGTTACAAGTTGATATCAAAACAAGTCAGTCCGTCCGACCAAGATGTTGAGTCGTAGTTTTGTCTAACAATCGAGTATTGTTAACTTGAGTTCTAACCGTTGTTTATGTTGTAGCAATAAGTTGTGATGGCTGGAAGGAATGATGTTGTATTTGTTGCTGCTTTGGAAGCAATGGCGCATGCTATGCAGAATCAGATGAATGCTGACGGGATTGTTGAATCTTGTAGCTTGGCGACTTTCCAGAGGGAGATTCCGCCTACCTTCAAGGGTAAGTATGATTCTGACGGAGCGTTGAATTAGCTGAAAGAGATTGAGAGAATATTCTGTGTGATGGATTGCACTCCAGCGCAGAAGGTTTGATATGGCACTCATATGCTAGCAGTCGAAGCTGATGACTGGTGGCTAGAGACATGTCAGAAGTTGGAAGTTGCAAGTTAAAATGTCACTTGGGTTTTCGTAGGGAATTTATGAAGTATTTCTCTAAATATGTTCATGGTAAGAAGGAAATTGAGTTTCTTGAGTTGAAGCAAGGGAGTATGTTGGTTGTTGAATATTCTGCAAAGTTTGCTGAGTTGGCTAAGTTTTACTCGCACTATAGTGAGGCAAATGTTGAGTTTTCAAAGTGCATCAAGTTTGAGAACGGGTTGCGCCCGGAGATCAAGAAGGTAGTTAGATACCAGAAGATTCGTGTCTTTTATAATTTTATTGATAGTTGTAAAATCTATGAAGAGGATAATAATGCTCAATACAAGATTATCAATGAGAAGAGTGGTAAGCACCAAAAGAACCTGGTAAGCCTTATGATGCCACAACTGGTAAAGGTAAATAGAAAGTTTCTCAGGGTCAGATAACTAGTGGGGGAGATACTCCTGCTGGTGTGGTTTGTTTCAAATGTGGAAAACCTGGTCATAAGAGAAACATGTGTACTACTGAGGTGAAGAGGTGTTTCTGATGTGGCAAGACTGGACATGTTGTATCTGAGTGCAGGCATAAAGAGATGATTTGTTTCAACTGTGGTGAATAAGGACACATTGGTAGCCATTGTCAAAAACTAAAGAAGGCACAAACCAGTGGAAAAGTGTTCACTTTGGCTAAGAATCAGACAACTAATGAGGACAAACTCATTAGAGGTACAGGTTTCATTAATAGTACTCCTTTAATTACTATTATTGATACCGGTGCTACTCATTGCTTTATTGCTGCTGATTATGTTGAAAGATTGGGTCTTATGTTGTCTTCTATGAATGGAGAGATGATCGTCGATACTCCAGTTAAGGGATCAGTGACTACTTCTCTTGTGTGTTTAAAGTGTCCTTTGTCGATCTTCGGTAGAAACTTTGTTGTTGATTTGGTTTACTTTCCTTTAAGTGGGTTGGATGTGATCTTAGGTATGAACTATTTATAGCATAATTATGTTCATATTAACTGTTATAACAAGTTGGTGAGGTTTTCTACTCCTGAGGAGGAAGAAGCTGGTATGTTGTCTGCTAGATAGTTGAGGCAGTTGATGCAAGAAGAGGGTCAGATATTCTCGTTGGTGGCGTCACTATATGTCGAGAATCAAGCTATAATTGAGGAATTGCAAGTGGTGCATGAATTTCCTGAAGTTTTCCCTGATGAAATTCCTGAAGTACCGCCAGAGAGAGAAGTCAAATTTGCTATTGATCTTGTACTTGGTATCAAACCTGTTTCTATGGCACCCTACAGGATGTCTGCATCTGAATTGTCAGAATTAAAGAAGCAATTAGAACAGTTACTTGAGAAGATGTTTGTAAGGCCAAGTGTATCGTTGTGGGGAGCTCTGGTGTTGCTAGTAAAGAGGAAAGATGGAAGTATGAGGCTTTGTGTTGATTATAGACAATTTGATAAAGTGACGATTAAGAATAAGTATCCGCTTCCGAGAATAGACGACTTGATGGATCAATTGGTGGATGCTCGTGTGTTTAGTAAGATTGATTTGAGGTCAGGTTATCATCAGATTAAAGTGAAGGATGAAGATATCCAGAAGACGGCTTTTAGAACGCGTTATGGACATTATGAGTATTCGGTGATGCCTTTCGGTGTTACTAATGCGCCAGGAGTATTCATGGAGCACATGAACCGTATCTTTCATACTTATTTGGACCGGTTTGTAGTGGTGTTCATCAATTACATTTTGATTTACTCTAAATCGAAAGAAGAGCGTGTAGAACACTTAAGAATAGTACTACAAGTCTTGAAAGAGAAGAAGTTATATGCAAAGTTGTCTAAGTGTGAATTTTGGTTAAAGGAGATTAGTTTTCTTTGTCATGTTATCTCAGGCAGTGACATTGTTGTAGATCCATCTAAAGTAGATGTTGTGTTGCAGTGGGAAACTCCAAAGTTGGCTACCGAGATTAGAAGCTTTTTGGGATTAGCTGTGTGATATGGTGGCAGAACCGACTGCTTTAAAAATGTTGGTTTGCATTTTGCGTTTTTAATTCACAAAATGTCGTGGTAAGCAAGAGTCGCCACCGACTTTTATTTCATCCAACCGGAAAGGAAAAAAGCACAGAAAAAAAACTTTTTCGAGATATTCTAAGTACGGGGGGTAGATTATAGAAAGGGAAGGTGTTAGCACCCTTTCTATCAATGGTTTTCAATAGGCTCTTAGGTACTTGCTCATCTTTTTTTTTTAAATTGCTTGTGTGTGCTTGTTTTCAAAAATTTTGTCTTACTTCGTTTTAACCCTAGTTTCTGTCCTCAAGAGTGTTACGAAGTTGTTTTGAAAGCTTTGTTTGAAAAGTGTTTGGTGTGAAAAAGTTTGTTTATTTTTAGCAAGTACCTACTAGCATCTACCTACTCGAAAAAGGATTGTTTCTATTCTCATTTCCTTTAGACAGTGTTATCCTACTATTAAGGAATAGGTAGCACCGTCGTTGGAGTTCTAAGGGTCAATTCGTAAGGGACGCACGATCACTAAAGTAATTTTAGGACATCTTAGTAATAACCCTAGCGTCTTAAGATCATATTCGAGGCAACATTTCCGAGGCGACATTTCCGAGGCAACATTTCAGAATGGGACTTTTGATCTTTATTAGACGGTAGGGTAACCAATAAGACACCCTATACTTAATGATCGTTTACCGAAGGCAACCGAAGTGAGAGTATACCCTAGGAGTGCACATGTGCGAGTGATTTGATTTCAGTTATTATCTTTACACATTAGGGTTTTCTAGCCGTTTTAAATTATCATGCAATCTTGTCATACAATCCTATCAACATACATCTAAACAGTTAATATTTGCAAGAATTAAAATGCAAGAAAATAAACCTATGCTATTACAAGGCTTCGGGGTAGGGATTAATTACATAGCCAAAAAACCCATAAAAGACGATAAATAGAGAAAATCCTAGATTAAACTATTACATCCCGTTGACAGTTACATCAATATTGCAAAAATAATAAATGCGCGAGATGAATCGGATGCAAAATAATTAGGGTTTTGACCCCAACTAAGCCTAATTGTAATTTAAAGGAAAAATCATTTTTTTGTCGTTTTTGTGTTATTTGAGAAAATAAAGTTCAATTGAATATAATAACCTAATCAATAATTAATTTTAGTTAATAAAAATAATTAAATTAAGCTATTTTTTGTATTTTTTTATTTTGAGAAGGAAATAAAGATTAAATTAAAAGTTAACCCTAATTTTTCTAATTGATTTTAATTATATAAAAAAAGTTAGAATTACCCTAGATTAAATTAAACTAATATTAAATTTGATAAAATAAAACCTAAATCTATTTTTTTTTTTGAAACTCTTGATTTTATGATTTTATGAAGAAAAAAATTAATTTTGGTAAAAAAATAATTAAGCAATTTAAATTAAATAAAAGAAATAAATAGAAAAGAAAAAGAATGGGCCTGGTTGCTTAGCAAAAAAGGGGGTATGGTTTGTAATTTCTTGGCCCAACAAGCTCCTGGCCATGTTGACTTCTCCAATCTTGTGTGCATGCTTGACTCAAGCACATGGTGGACCTTCATGGGATAGCCTTGGATCTGGGGCGTTGATGGATGGGACGGCCAGATCTGGATAGTACATGATGGATCCCTTGCCCTATGATACATTGGATTACCCTGAAAATGTTGAGAAAATAAAATGCATATGCCTGGGATCGAACCCAGGACGTATGCATCTAAGGCCAGCAACCTCACCATCTGTGCTACTTGTTAGTTGTAATAATAACGAAACAAATAAAATATAATACAAATAACGTGTCATGCCTCCCAAAACGCGCGTAAATTCAAACAAACCACTCACACACTGCCACGCCATTGTCTTCTTCATTGCTTCTGTCGTTTTAGATAACAGACTTTTACCTACGGACATCAAGCGTAGGTATAGCCCCTGTGCATTTCCAAAATCTCATACATGCATGATAAATTAAAACCAATGGTACTAATCAACTCGTTTCAACCTCACGAGCATCATGGTACCATTATCACTGGCCAATTTTCCCTGTGCAAGAAATCTATAAAAACGAAACACGAACCCTAGCCATGGCAGTTTGATGCACAGTTAATAAAAATGCAATTGAATACAACCATTAGCTTGCAAACATCTCAAGGATTATAAATATGTAAATTAATCATACTAAATATGCCAGAATCAATGTACTTGAATTCAAAAAAAAGAGCCAAACCGTGTGACTGCTACGATGCGTTTCAGGGCGTGGGGAAGCTTTCTAACGATTGAAACACGATCCTAGGATGTCCAGCAAATGATTGGTATGATTAGAATGGCTTGAGATAGCCTGAAACTTGGAAATTGGTTTGCAACTTTTTCTTGAATTTTTGAAATTTGTTTTCTGCCTTTGCACGCCTCTAGCCTCTTCCTTTTGATCTGCTTTTGTTCCTTATGAATACTAGAGTGCATTAGGGTTGCAACTTTGTATCAAATCTCTTCCAATTATGAATATTGATTCATCATTCAATCCTTGCACAAAATCTTTCCAAAACAAGCAAACTCAATCTTTTTGTGTCCATATAAAGCCTTGCATGATTTGATCTTGTTTCCAGTTGTATAATGGACCTAATCATGCATAAAATCTCAATATTTAATTAGTTTTTGATATTTTCATTATTTTATATTGATTTTATTTGATTTAAATGAAATAAAATCAAACATAAATAAAAAAATAAAAGAA
Source organism: Vicia faba (assembly GCA_948472305.1). NCBI lineage: Eukaryota > Viridiplantae > Streptophyta > Magnoliopsida > Fabales > Fabaceae > Vicia > Vicia faba. The sequence continues at coordinate 775,769,650 of OX451741.1, read as the reverse complement.
TGACAAGTGGAAGGGCTCATGGGTCGTTGGTCACATTACAAACTCAGTGCAAGCATAAAAAGTTGGGCCCATTTGACAAAAAATGCAATTTTGGACACATTTGACTTTTTGGCAATTTTGCAAAAAGGGTCAACTTGGCCAATGCATAACCCTCTCAATTTTGACCCTAGAGAGTTGTTCTTTGACTTTTTAGAAAGCTTAAGATGTCCTCTAAGCAACCCTTTTGGTCTCATCTCAATTGAGTATTCCATGTTCATGTAAGAAGCTTTGACCCAAAAGGTGTTTTGTTGACTTTTCAAAAGGACCTATAATGTCCAAATTCATATCTTCTTGTGAGTGCATATTTTGAACTTGGGAGCTGAAGATGAATTGTAGGGAATTACATCCTCTTCAAAATGATCTTTGGATGGGTCATTTTTGATAAAGTATGAGAAAGTTATGCTTGGTCAAAGTTGAGTTGACTTTTCCTACAAAACCCTAATTTAGCAACTTTTGGATTTTGATGAATTGTGAGCAATATTGAGGAATCATGATAAACCCTTGATCAAATGATGAATAATACTTCAAAATGTGAATGTTGACCAAAAATCTTGAAGTTTGACTGTATGTGGGCCATAGTTGACTTTTGCCCTAGCATAGTCGATTTTCAGGCCTTTGAGCAATTGACTGAGCAAATTTCCTCTACAAGGCTTGAAACTTGACATGGATGATCTTGAGAACATATTAGGACAATGGTGAGCATTTGGGATCCTTTGGACTCAAGCATCTTGATGCAAAATGAAACCCTAATTTGAGGTAGATTGTCTTAGGTGAGAGTTTGTCTCGTCAACCCTTGGACTTCCTTGAGCAATTTGAGGACCTCACTTGAAATGTATTGCCAAATATGGGAGGGAAAATTTTGGGGTACGACATATGCCCCTGTTCAATCTTCGTAAACCTGAGGATATAGATTGGCTTGTCTGCCTTTTGTAATTTGAAGGTGGAAGATGATTGAACACTAGAGTGCCTAGAAATTTGCACTCGCATGAAGTGGTACTGGTCTTGAGATATCGGGAATGGGCTTATAGATGCCATTTGGAAGTCAATGAAGGAAGATGGGCTTCAAGATGCCATCAGAAGAAGTGTTGATCGCGTAAGAGATTCCTTTGCGAGAGCCCGTACACTTGTTGTTGAGGAGGACTACACTAGGGAATGTTATTCTCTATCTTGAGAGAAATAGAGTTTTAGGAACTTCAGTTGTCCCTTACTCTATTGGGGAATCATCTCTTAGTTGAGGAGGTGACAATGAACTGCTATCTGGTCGTGCTCCAGGTTTTGCAATTTCTCAATTCTTATTTGGCCGTGCTCCAGGCTTCAGAAGGAATCAAGTGGTTATCCGGTGGCATCCGGGTTTCAACTTGAATTTAAGGCATACTAATATCCGGTCTATTTCCGGGCTTCATATTAATTGGCCAAGTAAACCTCTATTTGGTCAAATTCCAAGCTTCGCAGTACCTTATACTATTATCTGGTCGTGTCCCAGGTTTCAGTGTCCTTTACCGCTATCTGGTCGTGCTCCAGTCTTCACACCATCTTATACCGTTATCTGGTCGTGCGCCAGGCTTCACGGTGTCTTATACCTATTATCTGGTCGATTCCAGGCTTCATGGTATCTTGTATTGCTATCTGGTCGATTTCCAGGCTTCACAATAACTTGCTGAGGGTTAAGCTGTTTTCTGGTCGATTTCCGGGCTTCAAAGCTTGAAATGGAATAGAAATTTTAGTATCGATTTGACTGAACCAGGGGAAACTTGTAGGAACTTCAACTGGGAGAGAAATCTTAGTGTCGATTTGACTGATCCCGGGAGAGGTCTCGGATTAACTTTGACTGGCATAGAAATCAGGGGAATCTTAGCAGCGATTCTGCTGACCCGAATGAAAGTCTTAAAATGTCTTCAACTAGAATAGAAACCTCAATGTTGGTTTGACTAAACTAGAGAAAACTTGCGAGAACTTGATTGTATCTTTCCCTGAAAGGTAAAGAGTTAGTCGTATGTAATGTCATCATGTATGAAATGTATTGAGTAATGATGTTCTCAAAATAAATGAGATTATGTTGTATGATGCATATGTGCATGCCACGATGTATGGATATGCAATGTTCTTGTGATATTCTCCGGCTGGGGAGAATAAATCCTGGACTGCCGCTGGAGAGTGTAAGGAGTTGAGTTCTTCGTTCTCGCTGGGGATAATGACCGAAGATGATTAGCTGGAGACTTGCGTCCGTTCTGCTCGAGAATATTCCGCCGGGAGAGACTTTGTTTGAGAATAATCCTGTGGAAGAATGACTTTGTGGGAAAGAGAGATACTTTGTTGGATGATCTGCTGATTTGGAGAAATAAACTCCGCTGGTGGTGAACTTCTATTGTTGATGATATATAAGCTCTTCTTGGGGAGAAATTTGTCGACTCATTCGCGATTATGAACCTCGGTTGGGGGGAGTTAACACCACTGTCTTTGAATACTTCCTACTTCGCGGGGAGTGTATATACCTTTAGTCATATTCTCAAGCTGGCTCTATCCCTGTACCTGGTGGATAGAGCAACCGTAAGGTTTGGACACTTCTTGTTTTCCCCTGTTCCTGGAATTACGAGTAATTGTCTTTTGTTTCGTATGTAAATATTTATGAGCAGCAATTATTTTCAAATGCATATATCAAAAATGAATCATTAGACGTTCTTGCAAAACAAAACAGAAAAAGAAAAAAAACAAGTTGAAATTTGTGAAATTGAATTGTATTGATTTTTGAAATTGGCCTGTAATAGACATTTTGTACAAGAGGCTGAGGTCCTAGTAAGAGAACACTGCCGAGGGATACAATTTGTGAAAAAGAAAGAAAAACAGCTATGTGAAACAATCCCATTAGGTTCCAACTCTGCTATTGCCCTTATATCTTCGAGCGTCTCATCACTTTGCTACTTGGTCAAAGGTAGATCAGATTAATTGGCGTCGTCCGAGCTTGATAGTTGATACCGAAGTCTGGTTGCAAGATGATCCAACGAGACGTACTGTTACGCTTTGATCCCTAATTTTTTCCTGGACCGCCCTTTCGGGTTTTCAGTCCACCGGGATACCCTTTTTTTCCCAAGTCGCCTTTTTAGGTTTTCGACTTGCCGGGTGTACAGTTATTTCATTTTCATCCCTTACTTTTTCTCGAACCCTTTTGGTTCGCCGGAAAGCCCTTATTTTTTCCTAGTCCAGTCGACCTAGCGGGTCTTTGATTATGCGTAGTATCTTTTCACTATGTCTGCATTGACGGGGTGAGGAAGGTCGTCACCATCCATGGTGGTTAGAATCATAGCTCCTCCTGAGAAAATGTTCTTAACCACAAATGGCCCTTCGTATGTGGGGGTCCATTTGCCCCTGGGATCACCTTGCGGAAGTATGATGCGTTTGATCACCAGATCCCCGACTTGATACTCTTGACGTCTGACTTTCTTGTTAAAAGCCTTGATCATTTTCTTTTGATACGTCTGACCATGACAAATAGCAGTAAGTCTCTTTTCATCAATTAAGTTCAGCTGATCAAGCCGGGTTTGGATCCAGTCATCTTCGTTCAAACTTGCATCCTTCATAATCCTGAGAGAGGGTATCTGGACTTTGATGAGTAGGACTGCCTCCATGCCGTATACCAAAGAGTAGGGTGTTTCCCCTGTCGATGTCCTTGCCGAGGTACGGTACCCATGAAGAGCGAATGGTAACATCTTGTGCCAGTATTTATATATCACTGTCATCTTCTGCACAATCTTCTTGATGTTCTTGTTAGCTGCTTCAACAGCCCCATTCATCTTCGGCCGGTAGGGAGAAGAGTTATGATGCTAAATCTTGAACTGCTTGCAGATCTCGGTGATCATTGTATTGTTAAGATTTGTACCATTGTCCTAATGATCCTCTCTGGTACACCATACCGACAGATCAGATTGTGTTGGATAAACCACGCCACGACGTTCTTGGTTACTGTAGCAAAGTAGGATGCCTTAACCCACTTCGTGAAACAATCAATTGCTACCAGGATGAAATGATGCCCGTTAGACGCAGTGGGACTGATCTCGCCAATCATCTCGATGCCCCACATTGTGAAAGGCCAAGGAGCTGTCAAAACATTCATAGGAACCGGAGGTATATGCACCTCATCAGCATAGACTTAGCACATATGACAGGTTCAAGAGTGCTGATAACAATTGGCTTCCATAATGGACCAATAATATCTTGCCTGTAGGATTTTCTTTGCCATGGAGTTTCCACTGGAATGAGTTCCAAAGGTACCTTCATGTAACTCTGCCATGATCCTTTCGGCCTCGCTCTTGTCCACACATCGCAATAAGGTTGAATCATGGTTACGCTTATAAAGAATACCATTACTGATGAAGAACTTTGTAGCGAACCTTCTCAGAAACTTCTTATCATTATCAGATGCACCCTCGGGGTACTCTTGAGTCTCAAGATACATTTTTACCTCGTGAAACCAGGGTTTATCTGCTACCTCTTCAGTCTCAATGTCACAGCAATGTGCGGGTTCATCCAACCTCTCAATGGTAATCTAGGGAGCTTCATTGTCCCACCTGACTTTGAACATAGGAGACATGGTAGCTAACGCGTCCGCCAGCTGGTTCTCCTCTCTCGGGAAATGTTCAAAGGTTATCTCCTCAAAGTGCGGGAGCAATGTCAATACATACTCTTTGTAAGGAATAAGATTTGGGTGATTCTTATCCCACTCACCTTTGATCTGACTGATCACTAGAGAAGAATCTCCTAATACACTCAAGATCTTAATCCTCAGGTCAATAGCAGCTCAAAGACCCAGGATACATGCTTCATACTCCGCCATATTGTTGGTGCAGTTAAAACATAATCGGGCGGTGAACAGAGTATGACAACCCTCAGGAGATATGATCATAGCGCCAATGCCATTACCCAATGCGTTTGATGCTCCATCAAAATACATAGACCAACGGGATCCTTCCTCAGGTCCTTCATTCGGTCCAGGTTCTTCACAATTGGTCACCAACATGATGTTCTCATATGGGAACTCGAAATTCATGGATTGTTAGTCATCCACTGCCTGATGCGCCAAATGATCCGCCAATACACTCCCCTTGATTGCTTTTTGGGTTATGTATTGGATGTCATACTCAGTTAAGATCATCTGCCATCTTGCTATTCTTCCCGACAAGGCAGGCTTTTCGAAGATATACTTAATTGGATCCATCTTTGATATCAATAAGGTGGTGTGAGTCAGCATATACTGTCTCAGCCGGCGAGCAGCCCATGCCAAAGCGCAGCAAGTTTTCTCGAGCAATGAGTATCGGGTATCACAGCCGGTAAACTTTTGGCTAAGGTAGTAAATAGTGTGCTCTTTTCGGCCAGACTCGTCATGCTTCCCCAGCACGCACCCCATTGCATTATCCAGTACTGTCAAGTATAAGATCAAAGGTCTTCCTTCAACTTTAGGCATCAAAATTGGTGGCTCTTAGAGGTATTCCTTGATTCTTTCGAAAGCGGTCTAACATTCATTGTTCCATTTTACCACTTGATCTTTCTTCATTAGCTTGAAGATTGACTCACAAGTAGCGGTCATGTGTGAAATGAACTTGGCGATGTAATTCAGACGTCCCAAAAGCCTCTAACTTACTTTTCCATGCGGGGAGCCGGCATCTCCTGTATGGCCTTTACCTTGGAAGGGTCCACTTGAATACCCTTATCACTGACGACGAAACCTAGCAACTTACCGGACCTTACCCTGAAGGTGCACTTGTTCGGGTTTAACCCTAGCTTGTACGTCTTCAACCTGTCAAACTGTTTCTGGAGATGATCAAGGTGTTCTCCCTCATTCTGGGACCTGGCTATTATATCATCAACATAAACCTCGATCTCATGGTGAATCATGTCATGGAACAAAGCAACCATGGCGCGTTGATATGTTGCCCCAGCATTCTTCAACCCAAAAGGCATTACCTTGTAACAGAAGGTACCCCACTATGTGATGAAGGTTGTCTTCTCCATGTCCTCGGGAGCCATCTTGATCTGATTGTAACCAGAAAAACCATCCATAAAGGAGAAGATCTTATGCTGTGCGGTGTTTTCGACCAGAACATCGATGTGAGGAAGTGGGAAATCATCCTTGGGGCTTGCCCTGTTCAGATCTCTATAGTCCACACACATTTGTACCTTACCATCCTTCTTAGGCACCGGAACAACATTGGCAACCCACTATGGATAAGAAGTGACAGCTAAAAACCCCGCGTCGAACTGTTTCATGACCTCAGCTTTGATTTTCTCAGACATCTTAGGGCGCATACGGCAAAACTTCGGCTTTACTGGAGGACAATCTTCTTTAGTCGGCAGGCGGTGTACCACAATATCAGTGTCCAAACCAGGCATGTCTTCATAGGACCAGGCGAATATTTCAACATAGTCGCGTAGCACCTGTATCAACCTTTGCTTGACAGTAGGCTCCAGATTCGCACCTATCTTAACTTCTTTCCTGTCTTCCTCTGTACCCAAATTCACTTATTCAACTGGCTCTTCATGAGGCTGTATGGCCCTTTCTTCCTGTAGTAACAGCCTAGCAAGTTCCCCAGGCACCTCACAATCATCCTCACCTTCGTCCTTGGCTTGGTTGATTGGATTTTCGAAGTCATAACTGGAAGTAGTAGAGTCGTTATCAATGGGATCCAGAGTGAATATGGATCTGCATTATGATACGTGAGTGTGTGTAAGAGAATAGTTGTTTTTAATAAAGCGAGAGACAGAAAAAGAAAAACAAGGAGCACAAAATTTGTAATGCAAGAAACATCCAATGTTTTATTAATGATATATGAAATGACAAATAATAAGCCCTCACAAGCAAATCCAAGGTGCCTCGGGCAAGGCACTGGGCCGTAAAGTTTTAAACTGTCTATTACAACTCTTAAAACAAAAGTCAATTACTGTGGAATAAAAGAAACAGGTATGAAGTCCTTCGTCGTCCAGTTGCTTAGTCCATCATTGGTTGTAGGATAGATCCAGTTGTCGATATTTGAATCTTCTTCACATCCTAAACCGCATTAACCCCCTGATTGCTGATGTGCAAAGGAGGTCTTCCAATCCGTGCGCGCCTAATAGCCCTTTGATCCCCTGTAGTAAAGCCCAAACCAAATTTATCAGTTTTGTGGGTGAAATCAGAAAGCTGACCCCAATTGGTACACCCACCTTCTTCGATTACAGCCCTGGCATCCTTGAGAGAAGCCATCTTCATCGGAGGTTTGTCGGTAGCAACTTCAGTTGACGCCAAGGTCTGGGGGACCTCTTCAAAGTTATGATAAGGGGTTTCAATGAACTCCCCATCCATCTCCACGTAGCGGAAGGAATTGAGACGACTCACCATATATTCCTCCTCACCTTGCACTGTGACGATCTTCCCCTTTACCGGATATTTCAACATTTGGTGGAGCGTGGAAGTCACTTCCCCAGCCTTATGAATCCAAGGGCGACCCAGCAAGCAAGAATATGATGGTCTAATATCCATCACATAAAAGGTGGATGCAAAAGCCTGTTATCCAAATTTAACAGGGATGTCCACCTCCCCGTGCACCATCCTTTTTGACCCGTCGAAAGCTCTGACCACAATATTGCTCGGCTTTAGAATCAAACCTTCACAGTCTAGATGGTCTAATGCTTTCTTTGGCAGAACATTCAATGAGGACCCGGTATCCACCAGTACATGGGCCATAGTAGTTCCCCTGCACTCGATGGAGACGTGCAGAGAGTTATTATGATTTCTTCCTTTAGCAGTCAGATCTTCATCTAAGAAACCTAGCCCATTGTCGACAGTCAGGCTAGCTACGCAATCTTTAAATTGGTCGGCTGAAGTTTCCTGCGGCACATGCGCAGTCTTGAGGAATGCAATTAAAGCCTTTACATGGGCTTCAGAACATAACAACAAGGACAACATGGAAATTTTTGACGGGGTCTTCCCCAGCTACTCGACTATGTTGTAATCGCTCTTCTTGATAATCTTGAAAACTTCTTTTATCTCTTGTTTCGAGGTTTCTACAATGATCTTTTTAGGTGCCTCCGTCCGGGCAGGCTCACCTATGATTTCTTTGCCCCGAGTCCCAGATGGCTTGGTGACAGGGGTAATAACTGGAGTAGGAACCGGGACAGTAGCTGGTGTAATAGTAGATGGAATGACAACAGTTTTGTGGACAGTCGGAGGGGAAATCTTGGGAGAAAAGAGTCTTCCACTTCTGGTGACCTTTCTAGCCCCGACAATATTGCTGACATCAATATCATCTTCCTCACTTTTTAAGTCTTGTTTAACTCCATGGTAATACACATCAGCACTATAGTGCCAAGGGACAACCTTATCTGAAGTGTATGCGATAGGACCAGGGACAGTAATTATTAATGGAGAAATTCTTGGGACGGGTGTAATCCTAACAGGTTTTCTCGAGGAAGCCTTGGAAGGATTGGCAGAAATGGTTATGATGGAAACGTCTTCAATTGGAACTAACAGAATCGTAGTCTTTTCGAATAGAATCTCTTTATTATCCATCAGGCGTTGAACACCTGATTTCAATAAGTGGCAATCAGCAGGAAGAATTGAACACATGTGGCAACCTTCGCCAGAGCCCGGAAATAAACCGGCCAACAACAAATTATTCTTAACCGTCATCAAAGGATTAGAAATTTCTTCCACAGAGGTCACAAATAAATCATCGTCTATAGAATTTACTCCATTACCATGTTTGGGCATGTGAGCAGTTATGACGTTGGGCTTCTCCGGAGCGTCAAACTCAATCTCTTTGGCTTCGATCAGGTCTTGCATTTTGTTTTTCAAGGCCCAACAGTTGTTTGTATCATGACCTGGAGTTTCGGAGTGATAGGCGCAGCGCGCATTCGGGTTATAATGAGGAGAAGTGGTGTTGGGGTTCTTCGGGGCTTCCCTCAGAGTTACCAGATTGGTCTGCAATAATTATGGTAGAATTTGAGTCAGGGTCATATTGAGCCGAGTGAACTGCCTCTGTGGTCTTTCCCCTCTTTGTTGATTATTGCATTGTGGATTAACTGTGGGTCTTGATATCACTACCGCATTTACTGCTTGACGGTGTTCAGGTCTGCTTTGGCCTCTCGGGCCGTAGACTGTGCTAGCTTCTTTCTTACCGGTGAAAGGCTTCTTTACTGCACTTGATGAAGTATCCTTCTATATTTTACCACTTCGAATGCCAGCTTCTACTCTCTCTTCAGTCAAAATCAACTCAGTAAACCCAGATGACAAACTGCCGATCAGAGGGTTGAAAAATGGACCAGATAGCGTCCCTAGAAACATGTCAACCAACTCCCTATCAGACAAAGGGGTTGTACTCTTCCAGCTAAGTCTCTCCACTTTTGAGCATAGTCCTTAAAACCTTCACTAGAACCCATAGACATACCCTGGAGCTAAGTATGAGTTGGAGCAAGGTCGGTGTTATACTGATACTGCCTATAAAAAGCAGCAGCAAGGTCTTCCCAGTTTCGGACATTGGCTCCTTCCAATTGATAAAACCATTCAAGCTGAGTCCCTGACAGACTATCTTGAAATAAATGCACCCACAAATTTCTATGGAGTTTTGGACAAGATACTCCATCGTACTTAGAAAAAACTAGAGCTTTGAACTTATGAGGGATCACCACTCCTGATACCAGTCCCAGCTCTCTGAAATCCAAACCAGGGATCTTATGAATCTCCATAGCACTCATACGGTCTTCTAGTTGCTTGTACCTATCCTCAGCAGGAGGATATTGCTCCTTATTATAATCCGTATCGTTATCAGAAACTGTAGGACTAGGGTCCTTTACCCTTTCTTGGTTCTCCCCGTCCTTGGATGAGGAGGTCAGATCAGCTGATTGTCTTATCCTTTCTCCGAATCTTCTACCCATGTTCAGAATACCAACCTTCTTCTTCTTCTTCTCTTTCAGAATCAGGGTCTTGAAATCCTCTTGCCCTTTAGCCAAACTTAAGAACATCTGTTGGAATTGTGAGTTTTGTGCCTGGAGATCTTTGATGGCTTGATCAGAAGACATTTCTGCTGAAATAAACAGCGAAGAAAATGAGAAACCTGTAATGGTACCTGTAATGGTGTGCATGATAATGGTATGTACATGTAATGATTTCAAAGACTTTGGGAGATTTAAATTTGCAAACCAAAAATAAACAAACTTTATTAGATTAACTTGTAAAAGGTTTGACAATTCCTTTGAGGCGTTACCAAGAAGTAAATGGGAAACAAATCTAAAACTAGAAAAGCAAAATCAAAAGTCCCATGGACGCTTCCTCTTTGTGCTGACGTAGTCATTGATCACTCTTTCTTCCTCGAGCTGCCTGGTGAGCTTCAAAATCTTCCTTTCTTGCTCATGGTACTTTTCTCGGTAAGTATCCCTTTCCTCTTTCATTTGAATCCAAGACCTCTACAACTCCCCAGGATCAGCGGGCATGTAAGGATAAAGAACTGTGTAAGGAACGCCTTATTCATTGGTGAGCTCCATAATTACTGGCAATACGGCTTCATAAGGCATTCCAAGCTTCTGGGCACGAGCTCAGACCCATTGGAGGTAAGGCTGCATAGGAAGGGAAGTTTTTGGTCCTAGCTCTTGGGGGTCAGATCTGTTCACCATGCCCCAATCTCGTATAATCCTCCGGCGGTGCTCCTCAATGTCCTCCTTGTAGTCAAATGCAATATCCTCAAGAAGTAGATCATGGGGACCATCTCTCCGAGCGTGATCAAAGTGTCGCAGAGCTAGACAAGGATTGTAGGTTATACCTCCTCTGATTCCAAGCAGTGGGACATTAGGGTATCCCCCACAGCAGTCAATGACAACAGTGTCTTCCATAGCCCGGGAACACCAAAGAATGTCTTTATGGGCAAGTGACATTATCTTGTAAGACCAACCCAAACCTTCTTCGTTCTTCAACACAGACTTGGGGAGGTGCGAAATAAACCACCTCGACAGCAACTGCATGCAACACATAAGAGTTCCTCTTCTTCGCACGGTACGAGTATAGAGGGCATGCAAGATATCACCTAGTGGAGTAGGCACAGGATTGCGAGAAAGGAAAATCTTGACCGCATTCACATCTATAAAGGAATCTGGATTCGGGAAGAGGACCAACCCATAGATAAGGAGATCCAAGATATCTTCAAAAGCCTGGAAGTCCAAATTATTCCAGAATAGTTGAGCCTGGTCTATCAGAAATTTGGCTAGGAAACCTTTGACCCCGCTTCGTGTTTCCCAATTGGATACTACATCAGCCCGTTTCAGATGCAGAGCTGAGGCAATGTCTTCTGGTCTAGGAACCTCTTCCATACCTGTGAAGGCTACCTTTTCAAGGATGGATATGCCCAATAAGTGAGAGAAATCTTCCAAAGTGGGAACCAGCTCGTAATCTGGAAAGGTGAAGTAATGATGCACAGGATCGAAGAACTGGAAAAGTACACTCATCATCTTCTCATCAACCTTTGAGGTGACCAGGCTAAGAAGTTGACCATGTCTCTTAATGAACATAGAAGTCTCAGAAACTCTTGAGGCTAACTCTTTAAGTTGAGCAGGTATTTGCACAAAGTTAACTCGGATGGTATTTTTGCGCACGGAAGCCATAATCTTCAAAACAGAACAAAGATAAATTCCCTTGGTCTTTGAAATGGTTAGTATAATGAAGTATGAATTCCATGTTATGATGCATGATGTCATGATAAAAAAAACAACAGGTATAGCAGATAACAGGCATGGCAAAGGCAAACAAGTCACACAAAGCCCTTAAGTTTAAGGATTGCATGAGGCCAAAGGTAGTACCCTCTTGAAGTTTAGTTGGTTTCAACCTGTCCTAGCAAAATTAACCGGGTTCTAGAGGATCTCAATATCACTGACCATCCTCCATCGGTCCTGGTTTCAGCTCACGCAATCTTTTCTTGCGGCCAGAACTATCTCGAGAGTATGGTCTCAATGAGTGTAGCATCGAGTATCAACCAGTTCTCAGCTTTACACCGAGGCCGGCTATCTCACTACTTTCTAATGGCCAAGTTGGTCGATTAAGGGTTCTAAGGTCAGTTAATGCTTAACGACACACGTAGCGGCCTCGTACTCTCCTCGTTTCTCAACAAGGGATACTGGTACCAACCAATGTGCCACATCAACATAGCTACTGCTTCAACCGTATCGGTCTACGTTGTACAGTTCCCTCACAGTTTATTGCTACTTACATAAAAGGTGTCCCCAGATCCAGGTTAGGATATATAGTAACTCCCAAACAAAAACCCTTAAAAGTAAAGCAACCAAAACAAACAAGAGAAGCAAATATGATGAACTAGATCCTAAGGTATACCCCACTTATTAAGTCCCCAGCAGAGTCGCCAGTTCTGTGATACGGTGGCAGAACCGACTGTTTTGAAAATGCTGGTTTGCGTTTTGCATTTTTTATTCGCAAAATGTCGTGGTAAGCAAGAGTCGCCACCGACTTTTATTTCATCTAACCGGAAAGGAAAAAAGCACAGAAAAAAATCCTTTTTCGAGATATTCTGAGTACGGGGGGTAGATTATAGAAAGGGAAGGTGTTAGCACCCTTTCTATCCATGGTTTTCCATGGGCTCTTAGGTACTTGCTCATCTTTTTTTTTTTAAATTGCTTGTGTGTGCTTGTTCTGAAAAGTTTTGTCTTACTTCATTTTAATCCTTGTTTATGTCCTCAAGAGTGTTACGAAGTTGTTTTGAAAGCTTTGTTTGAAAAGTGTTTGGTGTGAAAAATTTTGTTTGTTTTGAGCAAGTACCTACTAGCATCTACCTACTCAAAAAAGGATTGTTTCTATTCTTGTTTCCTTTAGACAGTGCTATCCTACTATTAAGGAATAGGTAGCACCGTCGTTGGAGTTGTAAAGGTCAATTAGTAAGGGACTTACGATCACTAAAGCAATGTTAGGACATCTTAGTAATAACCCTAGCGTCTTAAGATCATATTCGAGGCAACATTTTCGAGGCGACATTTCCGAGGAAACATTTCCGAACGGGACTTTTGATCTTTATTAGACGGGAGGGTAACCACTAAGACACCTATACTTAATGATCGTTTACCAAAGGCAACCGAAGTGAGAGTATACCCTAGGAGTACACATGTGCGAGTGATTTGATTTCAGTTATTATCTTTACACATTAGGGTTTTCTAGCCATTTTAAATTATCATGCAATTTTGTCATACAACTAAACAGTTAATATTTGCGAGAATTAAAATGCGAGAAAATAAACCTATGCTATTACAAGGCTTCGGGGTAGGGATTAATTACATAGCCAAAAAACCCGTAAAAGACGATAAATAAAGAAAATCCTATATTAAACTATTACATCCCGTGGACAGTTACATCAATATTGCAAAAAAAATAAACGCGCGCGATGAATCAGATGCAAAATAATTAGGGTTTTGACCCCAACTAAGCCTAATTGTAATTTAAAGGAAAAATCATTTTTTTGTCTGTTTTGTGTTATTTGAGAAAATAAAGTTCAATTTAATAAAATAACCTAATCACTAATTAATTTTAGTTAAGAAAAATAATTAAATTAAGCTATTTTTTTTGTATTTTTTTATTTTGAGAAAGAAATAAAAATTAAATCAAAAATTAACCCTAATTTTTCTAATTGATTTTAATTATATAAAAAAAGTTAGAATTACCCTATATTAAATTAAACTAATATTAAATTTGATAAAATAAAACCTAAATCTAATTATTTTTTTGTGAAACTCTTGATTTTATGATTTTATGAAAAAAGAAATTAATTTTGGTAAAAAAATAATTAAGCAATTTAAATTAAATAAAATAAATAAATAGAAAAGAAAAAGAATGGGCCTGGTTGCTTAGCATAAGGGGTGTGGTTTGCAATTTCTTGGCCCAACAAGCTCTTGTCCCTGTTGACTTCTCCAATCCTGTGTGCATGCTTGACTCAAGCACATGGTGGACCTTCATGGGATAGCCTTGGATCTGGGGCGTTGATGGATGGGACGGCCAGATCTAGATAGTACATGATGGATCCCTTGCCCTATGATACACTGGATTGACCTGAAAATGTTGAGAAAATAAAATGCACACGCCTGGGATCGAACCCAGGATGTGTGCATCTAAGACCAGCAACCTCACCATCTGCACTAGCTTGTTAGTTGTAATAATAACGAAACAAATAAAATATAATACAAATAACGTGCCACGCCTCCCAAAATGCGCGTAAATTCAAACAAGCCACTCACACACTGCCACGCCATTGTCTTCTTCATTGCTTCTGTCGTTTTAGATAACAGACTTTTACCTACGGACATCAAGCGTAGGTATATCCCATGTGCATTTCCAAAATTTCATACACGCATGATAAATGAAAACCAATGGTACCAATTAACTCATTTAAACCTCACGAGCATCATGGTACTATTATCACTGGCCAATTTTCCCTGTACAAGAAATCCCTAAAAACGAAACACGAACCCTAGCCATGGCAGTTTGATGCACAGTTAATAAAAATGCAATTGAATACAACCATTAGCTTGAAAACATCTCAAGGATTATAAATATGTCAATTAATCATGCTAAATATGCCAGAATCAATGTAATCGAATTCAAAAAAAGAGCCAAACCGTGTGACAGCTACGATGCATTTTAGGGCGTGGGGAAGCTTGCTAACGATTGAAACACGATCCTAGGATGTCCAGCAAACGATTGTTGTGATTAGAATGGCTTGAGATGGCCTGAAACTTGGAAATTGGTTTGCAACTTTTTCTTGAATTTTTGAAATTTGTTTTCTGCCTTTGCACGCCTATAGCCTCTTCCTTTTGATCTGCTTTTGTTCCTTATGTATACTAGAGTGCATTAGGGTTGCAACTTTGTATCAAATCTCTTCCAATTATGAATATTGATTCATGATTCAATCCTTGCACAAAATCTTTCCAAAACAAGCAAACTCAATCTTTTTGTGTCCATATATAGCCTTGCACGATTTGATCTTGTTTCCAGCTGTATAATTGACCTAATCATGCACAAAATCTCAAGATTTAATTAGTTTTTGATATTTTCATTATTTTATATTGAATTTATTTGATTTAAATGAAATAAAATCAAAATAAATAACAAAAATAAAAGAATGACAAGTGGAAGGTCTCATGGGTCTTGGTTCACATTACAAACTTAGTGCAAGCATAAAAAGTTGGGCCCATTTGATAAAAAATGCAATTTTTGACACATTTGACTTTTTGGCAATTTTGCAAGAAGGGTCAACTTGACCAATGCACAACTCTCTCAATTTTGACCCTAGAGATGTTTTCTTGGACTTTTTAGAAAGCTTATGATGTCCTGTCAGCAACCCTTTTGGTCTCATCTCAATTGAGTCTTCCATGTTCATGTAAGAATCTTTGACCCAAAAGGTGTTTTTGTTGACTTTTCAAAAGGACCTATAATGTCCAAATTCATATCTTCTTGTGAGTTCATATTTTGAAATTGGGAGCTGAAGATTAATTGTATGGAATTACTTCCTCTTCAAAATGAGATTTGGATGGGTCATGTTTGATAAAGTATGAGAAAGTTATGCTTGGTCAAAGTTGAGTTGACTTTTCCTACAAAACCCTAATTTAGCAACTTTTGGATTTTGATCAATTGTGAGAAATCCTTGAGGAATCATGATTAACCCTTGATAAAATGATGAATAATACTTCAAAATGTGAATGTTGACCAAAAATCTTGAAGTTTGACTGTATGTGGGCCATAGTTGAGTTTTGCCCTAACACAGTCGATTTTCAGGCCTTTGAGCAATTGACTGAGCAAATTTCCCCTGCAAGGCTTGAAACTTGACATGGATGATATTGAGAACATATTAGGACAATGGTGAGCATTTGGAATCATTTGGACTCAAGAATCTTGATGCAAAATGAAACCCTAATTTGAGGTAGACTGCCTTATGTGAGAGTTTGTCTGGTCAACCCTTGGACTTCCTTGAGCAATTTGAGGATCTCACTTGAAATGTATTGCCAAATATGGCAGGGAAATTTTTGGGGTACAACAAGCTGGTTATTATAGAAGGTTTATCGAAGGTTTTTCTAAGTTGGCACTTTGGTTAACTAAGTGGACTTGTAAAGATAGAGCTTTTGTATGGAATGTTTAGTGTGAAGAAAGTTTTATGGAATTGAAGAAGTGATTGACGTCGACTCTGATTTTTACATTACCTAATCTAGGAGAACCTTTTGTTATATATTGTGATTCTTCTAAGATGGGTTTAGGATGTGTTCTTATGCCGAATGAAAAGGTAGTTGCTTATGCGTCAAGGCAGTTGAAGACTCGTGAAAAGAACTATCCTACGCATGATTTGAACTTGCTGCAATTGTTTTTATGTTGAAGGTTTGGAGGCATTATCTTTATGATTCTAGATTTGAATTATTTAACGACCATAAGAGTTTAAAGTATTTATTTGATCAGAAGGAATTGAATATGAGACAACGAAGATGGTTGGAGTTATTAAAGGATTACGATTTCGGTTTAAATTATCATCAAGGTAAAGCAAATGTGGTGGATGATGCGTTAAGTCGAAAGACTTTACATGTGTCAGCAATGATGGTTAAAGAGTTAGAATTAATTGAACAGTTCAGAGATATGAGCTTAGTTTGCGAGGTGACACCGCAGAGTGTTATGTTGGGGATGTTGAAGATTAATAATGATTTTTTGGACAATATCAAAGAAGCTCGGAAGATGGATGTAAAACTGGTAGGTTCGATGGTTAGGATTGATCAGTCTGAGAATAGTGATTTTAAGTTATATGCATAAGGTGTGTTGAGATTCCATAATAGAATTTGTATTCATGATGATGTGGAGATGAAGAAAGTGATTCATGAGGAAAGTCATAGAAGCAAGTTAAGAATTCATCCGAGACCTACAAAGATGTATCAGGATTTGAAGAATTTGTTTTGGTGGCCTGGAATGAAGAATGATGTGGCTCGGTTTGTGTATACATGTTTGACTTGTCAGAAGTCAAGAGGTTAACATCAGAAGCATGCAGGGTTGATGCAATCGTTAAAAGTTCCAGAATGGAAATGGGATAGCATTTCAGTGGACTTTGTAACAGGATTACCTAATACTTCAAGAGGACATGATTCAATTTGGGTGATTGTTGATAGGCTTATGAAGTCGGCTCATTTTATTCCTATTAACATCATTTTTCCAGTATCAAAGTTGGCAGATATTTATACTAGTGTAATTGTAAAGCTGCATGGTGTTCCTTTGTGTATTGTGTCGGCTAGAGATCCGAGGTTTACTTTAGATTTTTGGAAGAGTTTGCAAGAGGTGTTGGGTTCTAAGTTGAGGTTGAGTTCGGCGTAGCATCCTCAGATAGATGTCCAAATTGAAAGGACTATTCAGTCGTTAGAAGATTTGTTGAGAGCATGTGTTCTGGAGCAGGGAGGTTTGTGGATACTTATCTTCTGTTAATAGAGTTCACTTATATTAACAATTACCATCCTAGTATAGGGATGGCACCTTTTGAAGCGTTGTATGCTCGGAGATATAGGACTCATTTATGTTGGCAGGAATCTGGAGAAATTGTAGTACTTGGACCTGAAATTGTTCGAGAGACTATTGAGAAGGTGAAGTTGATTCGAGAGAAGATGAAAGCTTCCTAAAGTAGACAAAAGAGTTATCATGAGAAGCAAAGGAAATATTTAGAATTTCAAGCAGGTGACCATGTGTTTCTGAGAGTTACACTTGTGACCGGTGTTGCGCAAGCATTGAAGTCTAAGAAGCTCACTCCTTGTTTTATTGGTCCGTGTCAGATTTTGGACAGAGTTGGAAATGTTGCTTATAGAGTGGCTTTACCGCCTAATCTTTCGAATTTTCATGATGTGTTTCATGTGTCACAACTCCAGAATTATATTTCAGATCCAACTCATGTGATTCATATGGATGATGTTCAAGTACGGGATAATCTCACTGTGGATACGATGCATGTACGAATCGCAGATCATGAAATTAAGACTCTAAGAGGCAAAGAGATTGCTTTGGTTAAAGTAGTTTGGTTAGGAGCTGCCAGAGTTGTTCGAATAAGGTAAATTTTTTAGGACGAAAATATTCTAAGTGGGGGAGAGTTGTAACGCCTGTTATTTAATTAATTATTCAATTAAATTATTTTCGAATTATTTGTTGAAAAGTTGTGAGATGTTAAGAATTGTTGGTATAAGTTGTTATATTATTATTAATTAATTAATTAGTTTATTAATAATAATAATGTTGGAATTAAGGGAATTAAGGGAATTAATGGAATAATGGTGTTGGGCTTATGTTATTGGTTGGAAGTAGTAAAGTGGGGGTGTGAAATTTAAGCCCAGTAGAAATGATGTTATAAGGTTAAGCTGACACAAAGATTTGGTTATTTGGTAGAACAAGAAGTCTTGTGCGTGACCGTGTGAAGCTGCACAAAAGAGGAGCAAGGTTGAATGTTGTCGAGAAAGTTGCACGGTGGTCGAGCAAAGCAAGGTTGTCGGCTGGGAGTTTGGTAGAGCGACCTTCAATCAAGGTAAGGGTGGGGTTCTGACCTAATAATGGGATTTATGATGTGTATTATGTGGGAATTGGTCGTTTGTATGATTGTTATGCGTTGATGTTTATGGATCTGTTATTAAAGTTGCTCATTTTCTATGTTGTGGTCGTTTAGGGAGTTATCGTATGACTGTCTCGCATGATTAGCGAACATGTTATAGGAAGTTGTCCGCTAGTCGTGTTGTGGGCATTTTGAGTTGTCTGTATAATTTCTCAGTATAATCGATGAATAGGTTAGTGTAGATTATTAACTGTTGATATGGTTCTTAGGTTGTTTGGTACTTCCGAGCGGTTGGTCGAAAATTAATAAATTGTTGTTGTGGTGGTTTTAGGAAGGTTTATGCGTGATTGTCTTGTACAATTAATGAATCTGTTGATAGGAAATAAAGTTTCCCATTGCTGTGGTATTCCGAGAAGTTGGCCGAAAATTAGGGATTGTGTTGTGGTGGTCGTTATGATGTTGTATTGTTCCATGTTGTTGGATAAAAATTAGGGATTGTGTTGTGGTGGTCGTTATGATGTTGTATTATTCCATGTTGTTGGATGAAATTAATGGTCGAGGAGGATGTTGATGGGGTTAGGTGTCGAGCGGAATTTAGGATGTGAGGTGTATTTGGGAATATATGTGTTAGATGTCGAGCGGCATTAGGCTGCAAGGCATGCTGAGGAGCACAATGTTGTTGTCGAGCTGCACTAAGTTGCAGGCTGTGTCGAGGAGCATAAATTAGTTGTTATTCTGTCTTGGTTGCTGTGCATGTTGAGGGGCACGTAGTCTCCCTATTGTAGCAACTGGATTTTTAATCAAGAGTCGCCACTATTAGTTTTTATCCTAGGGAAGGGAACCTAACAGAAAACCCTAATTCGCGGGCAGAGATTCTAGGTTTTGGACTCAATTAGACGAAAGGAAGGTGTTAGGCACCTTTCATCCACCTTGTTCACAAGGATATTAAGCCCTAGGTTTAGGTTTGGAATACACATGTTTTTAAGGGGCTTACGAACATATTTTGAATCACTTCACATTCGGTCGGGAGTAGTGATTGCAGAAATTTTGACTGAGTACGCAGTAAGCTAAAATTAGTTCGAAACCCATTTGCAAAAAGGAATTGTTAATTAGCTTAATTTGTTCGCGAAAATAGTTTGATATTTGTTTGTGTTTTTTATTTACATTAATTGCGAAAATGTCTTGATTAATGCATGATTAGAAAATAATTTAATACAAATAATAATAAAGTGAAATATGCAGTTTTAATATAAAAATAAATTTATTTAGTGATATAGTAATATTTACATATAATAAATAATAATACTATAAATAAAAATTACTGATAATGATAATAATTATTACGATTAATAATGATAAAAATAATAAAAATATAAATATAATAATAATAATAATAATAATAATAATAATAATAATAATAATAATAATAATAAGAAGAAGAAGAAGAAGAAGAAGAAGAAAGTACTAATTATATAAAAAAATGTAAAAATGATTAATTAGCCATGGGGTGTAAGTCTAGTTTCTAAGTAAAATAGGGGGTGTGAAAAGTTGACTGGAGTTAAGCCCAAAACAAAATCTGGACAGGGGGTGTACACTATTGTTATGTTTAGTAACTAAGGCCAAAAGGAGGGCGTAGAAACGAATTAGGCTTGGCCCAAACGATGTTTTTCTGGAAAGCTTGAATGATCACGTATGGGAAGCCACATGGAGTATATGATAGACCTGGCCTCACGGTTGTCCGATACAGATCCAATGAATATACTGGAAGGTGCATGATTATTACCGTGAAGGCGCATATACACGATTACAGAGCATTGTTGTTTTACACTTTTTCGTTATTCAAGTCACCACCTCTTTGTTCTCTCTCTCTCTCTATAACCTAGTCCCTTTCATTATGTTCTCCTTATCCCAATCTAACATTTTCTAACCTAATCTAACAATCACCCCAGCGGATCCATCATCAACCTTCAACACCATCCCTCAATTTTAAACCTACCCAACCAAAACCTAGACACAAGAACAAACAACAACAACAACCACAACAAAACAAGAGAAGTTGAGACTCTTTACCCTTTTGCGTTGTATTCTGACTTTAAGATTCTATCAGATTCAACGCTAATCCCTCCTTCTCCTTCCCTGTTTTGCAGATTTGCAGCGACGATTGAAGTTTTATGGACGATGGTGTGAGTTTTAAGAATACACGATCACGCGGTTAGGGTTTTGGGCTTCGAAACTCTAATCGCCTCTTCAAGCTTGACTCGGTAAGGGTTGTTCTCTCTGTTCTCCGTCCCCCAAAAAAAAACCTCCCTCACGTTTCTTCTTCTTCTCTATTTATAGCCTCTTAGATCTACGGTTTTTTATTTTAGGGCTTGAACGATTTTCTGTTATAATTAGAAAAGATTTAGGGTTTAGAGACAATTACAGATTTTCTTTTGTTGATTGACTTAGAACAACTTTGCAATGGATTTGAATGAGTATATCAAGATTTTTTCTGGATTTAGATTTGTTATAATTTTAGTTTTGGATTTTATTTGCAATGTTGAGATTTATTCTGTTATGACTTGATTTTGTCATTTAGGGATAACAAGATTGGTTCTGTAAATGATTTCCTGGTTTTTTTTGTAAAGTTTGGATTTGATTTATGTTTCTGATTTGTAATAAAAATTGTTGATTTGATTCTTGAGATTCCTGGGATTGCCAATGTCACTTTAATTGAAGATTTGATCATTTTTGCAAAGATTTGATGAAGAATTTATTTCTTTTTTGCAGTAGCGACCTGACTCCGTGCTTCTGAGATTGGATTTGCTTCAGGGCCTGCATTGTAAATATTATACCTTATTTATGGATTTGTTTTAGATTCTTAGATTTGTACTGAAATTGGTTTTTTCTGTAATGAGTTGTAGACTTCTGCATTTAACAGATTTGTGCTTGATTGTGTTGTACTGTAAAATAGTGTTTGTAATGATACTATACTATTATTGGACAGCTATGACTTAGTATTTCCATTTCTGGGTTTGATCCAATTTTTTTTGTAATGGATTGGTCTGATTTAAATTTGTAATTTGTAATATTATAGATTTGATATGTAATACATGATTGGTTGTAAATGAAGTTTTTCCTTAATGTTATTTGATTTTGTTCAGTTTTGGAGATTTAGTTTAAGTCCGGTTTGATTCTGTAAGATTTTCTGGACTTGTAATATATTATTTTTAATAAGATTTGATTTTTTGGATATAAACAGTGAGTGTTGATTGATAAAGTAAGCACATGTTCTGGGATGATCTGTACAGTATCTGTTCTTAATTGAAAATGCACCTGTTTTTTTTTTTGGGTGGTTGATACAGTGTTGGTTCAGGATTTTTAGTTTGGGCCTTGCGTTATAATATTTTTTTACTCAGCCCAACAACATCATTTTTATTTACAGCAACAATAACCTTTTATTTACAGCAAAACATTTTATGCAATTAGGCCCAATTGGCCTCCTTTCTTTTCTCTAATCCAATGCTAGTTTTAACAAAACTTAATGAATTATTTGAATAATATTTAATGTTATTATAAAGCTTAAAAGCAAATAACAAAGTCAACAAATATATTAGTTTTAGCAAAACTCAATGGGCCTACAATTCTATAACTACACCCCCTTCTCTTTTCCGTTCAAAGACCATCATGACATGAGCTAGACGAGTCGTACCACATGGTTCTTTAATACCAAGACCCCTCTCTGGCTATCCACATAAAATAGAAATGGGCCAAACGCAATTGGCTCGCATGTTGTACATTCACTTCTTGTTTTTATTACCAATAACAATTAACAAACTAATGATTTAATTATTATTCTTTTAAATTAATTTTCCATTTCTGAATCGCATGGGCCATTGGCCAACATGTTACGTGCATGGCTTCACAGATACACGAGTCTTTTTGATTTAGAAAGCCCCGCTTTCCTGAATTTTAAGGTGCACCCCCTAGTCTTGGATAAAGATGGGCCATCAGATACTGTTGTACCATCCTTGGTTAAACATTTCTTCTATTTTAATCTCGAAAAATAAAATTATTGAGGTAGGACAAATTTGGGGTACGACAGTTGCCCCTATTCAATTATCTTCCAGTCGAATAGCATGAGAAAACTCGAGTCTCGTGCATTCTGATTGGAAGTTTCTTGAATACTTGAAGTATCCCAAAATTTGTCCGACAAACATAAGGTTACGTTGATATAGTGTACCCTTAAGAGTCTTAAGGCAATAGGCAAAGCTGATGATGTATCTCTTACTAGGGTTTGATAATGAGGCAGATGGTCTTTGATCTTAAAAGCGCAATTTTGGTATGTCTTGGTTTGGTTTTTGATTATTCATCCATTTGGAGGATGAATTCAACAATTATTGATGATGCATGGCTGCTTGAAGACTGAGGCCATGGGTTAGGTTCGCGAATCGCTGCCTGACATTTGAGACGATGGTCTGGGTTTTGCGGATACATTGCGGCTTACAGACAATGTGTTGAATTTTGAGAATACATTACGGCTTAGAGGCAATGTGTTGAGTTTGGAGAATACATTGCGGCTTAGAGGCTATGTATTTGAGTCCGAAGAATGCATTACGGCTTACAGGCAATGTGTTGAGTTTGAAGAACGTATTGCGGCTTAGAGGTAATGTGTTGGTTTGGATAATATATTGCGCCTTAGAGGCAATATGTTGATCTAGAAAGATACATTGCGGCTTAGAGGAAATGTGTTGGTTGGATAATATATTGCGGCATAGAGGCAATATGTTGATCCAAAGAGATACATTGCGGCTTAGAGGCAGTGCAGTGAGTTTTGAGAATGCGTTGCGGCTTAGAGGCAACGTACGGAGTATTGAGGATTCACTTGCGGCTTTAGAGGAAATGTAATGGACCTTTGGGAATGTGTTGCGGCTTAGAGGCAACGTGCTGAATTTTGTGAATACATTGCGGCTTAGAAGCAATGTGTTTGAGTTATGTGATATATTGTGGATTAGGGGCAATATACCGAGTTTTGCGGATACACTATGGTTTTAGAAGCAATGTAATGGCCTGGATATATGCTGCGGCTTAGAGGCAACATACTAAGTTTATAAGGAGCTCTTCACTGCTGGAAGACTTATGTGATAGGCTGAATGTGTCATGGCATGAAGACTGAAGTGACAGGTTAAATCATAGGAGCAGTATTGCATTGGTTGACATTTAGATAGTTATATCGAGGGTGTAATTATTTGTCAGTTTTCCATGCGTATTGAATGTTGTATGTGTGCAAAATGTATGATGTTTGATGTTGATATGGAACCTTGATGTATGCAGGGATGTTGTATGTATGTTTTTTAGATGTACGAAATGTACGTGTGAAATGTTGTGTAAGATGCGCGTATGACTCGAAATGTCATGCAGACTATTTCCGGCTTTCTCTCTCTTTTTAGCCATTGGTTTAGAGTTACAAATTCCTGGCGTTGTATGATGTGTCATCGTAGTATTGTTAAATTCAAACACGGGGAACAAAATTTAGCCAAAGTTGAATACTGAATTTGTGTTGTGGGTGTAGACGTAGGTGGACGTACGTAGAATTGGCAGGAATACATATCTGCATTGACGCGTGCGAGTGTCTACCTTGTGTTGCAAGTTATGCATGGGTGCTGACGTGGATGCGGCCGTCGCCTAGGGACGCGTAGATATATGCATAGACTTTGTATTGTTGAATGTAATCATAGGGCGGCCACATGTATAGATGCAGGTGTAGATATGCGCAGATAAAAGTGTAGATATTTTTATGTTGCAAGACGTAAGATTAGTTACGTGTGTGGATATATACGTGGATTTTCCTTCGTTATTTTTCTAACCCAAGTACTTTTGATATTTGTCAGATGCTTTTATTCTGTTAATTCTTCGAAATTATTTCAAGATAATATTCATGAGTAATAATCGTAGTATTTTGTAAACAAGTCTGAGAAAGTAAGAACATGATTTGACATATATAATGAAAACCAATATTTTATTGATATGTCCTAGAGTGGGTGAGAATACAAGTTGCAATTCCTAGAAAGAGGTAACTACAAAAAGTTTTAAAATAGTAAATGGCAACGAAAATGATAATTTCTACTATTGTTCCCCCATATTCTTGGATGTTCTTATCCCCTTGGCTTCTGAGTCGTATGATTTCAATTTATCCTCCCCTTCGTGGTTTGTAGTCATAGCTCCCAGATCGCAGTCTTTTTGTCCTTTATTTCTTTATATGAAATCCCTAACTTTTGCTTGGGTTTCCCTTTCGGGTTTTCAATCCAACGGGATAAAAATTTTCGTATGCCCCTAATTTTTTCCTAGATCGCCCTTTAGGGTTTTCGATCCACCGAGACGCTCCTTTTTTTGCTTAAGTCGTACCTTTTGGAGGTTCGATTTTAGAGAGCTTTTTATACATAGTATTTTTTGACTGCGTCTGCGTTGGTTGGATGTGGTAGTTCTTCCCCATCCATTTTTGTGAGGATGAGACCACCTCCAGAGAATGTTGTTTTGACTACGAATGGGCCTTCGTAGTTAGGTATCCATTTACCACGTGAATTGAGACGGGGTAGTAAAATATTTTTGAGCACAAGATCCCCTTCTTTGAATATTTAAGGGAGTACCTTCTTGTCGAAGGCCCTCTTCATTCTCTCATGGTGTAACTGACTATGACGCAAATCCATTAATCGTTTTTCTTCAATGAGGTTGAGCTAATCAAGTCAAACCTGTACCCATTCAGCCTCTTCCAGTTTTGTTTCCCTCAGGACTCATACTAATGGTATCTCAACTTCCACCAGGAGTACTGTTTCCATGTCGTATACAAGCGAAAAAGGAGTTGCTCCTGTTGATGTGCGTACGAAGGTCTGATAGCCGTGTAGAGCAAAGATAAGAAATTCATGCCAATCTTTGTAGGTCTTCACCATTTTCTGGATGATTTTCTTAATATTTTTGTTGGCTGCTTCAACGGCCCCGTTCATTTTTGGCCTGTAAGGTGAAGAATTGTGATGTTCGATTTTGAAGTCATCGTATAGTTCCTTCATCATCTTGTTGTTTAAATTAGACCCGTTATCTGTAATTATCCGGATTGGGACGCCATATCTGCATATGATATTCTGTTTGATAAAGCGTGCAACCACTTGGCTCGTTACGTTGGCATAGGATGCTTCCTCTACCAACTTGGTAAAGTAGTCGATGGCTACTAATATGAAGCGGTGTTCGTTTGACGCTTTCGGCTCAATCATACCAATCATATTTATTCCCCACATAGAAAATGGCCAAGGGAGCTCATGACATTCAAAGGAGGCGGAGGTACATTTATCCTGTCGGCGTAGATCTGACACTTGTGGCATGTCTTCGTGTAGTGATAACAATCAACTTCCATTGTTAACCAGTAATACCCCACTCGCAAAATCTTTCTAGCCATTGCGTGCCCGTTTGTATGAGTCCTGAAGGTGCCCTCGTGGATTTCTCTCATGAGTGTATTTGCCTCTTTCTTTTCCACACATCTGAGTAATACCATATCGTAATTTCTTTTGTATACAACTCCATTACTTAGAAAGAACTTGGAAGCTAACCTGCGCAAGGTTCGCTTGTCAATGATAGAGGCATTTTTCGGGTACTCTTGCCTTTCTAAGTACTTCTTGATGACATAAAACCAAGGTTTAGTGTCAGGTCCTTCCTCAATAGCTGGGCAATACGCAGGTTCTTCGAAATGTCTAACCGTAATACGCGGTTCGTGATTCGGCCAAGTCACCTTGAACATAGCTGATAGGGTTGCCAGGGCGTCTGCCATTTTATTTTCTTCTCGTGGGATATGACTGAAAGTGATTTCTGTAAATTATGCGGCTAACTTTAAAACATGGTCCCGATATGGAATCAGTTTAGGGTGTTTAGTATCCCATTCTCCATTAACCTGGTATATAACTAACTAAGAATCCCCAAACACTTTTAGGTGTTTTATTCTTAAATCAATGGCAGCTTTTAGCCCTAATATACAGGCTTCGTATTCGCCAATATTGTTGGTGCAGTCAAAACATAACCTGGCCGTATAGGGGTGGTGGTGATTCTTAGGAGATGTTAAGACTGCCCCTACACCGTGACCTAGTGCATTTGAGGCTCCATCGAACGTGAGTGTCCAACGTGCCCCTGGCTTGGGCCCTTCATCTGGTCCTGGTATTTCATAGTCAGCTATAAATATGACATCTTCGTCAGGAAAGTCGAACTTCATGTGCTGATATTCCGATAGCGGTTGGTAAGCTAGATGATCAGCCAGTACACTACCTTTGATGGCTTTCTATGTGACATATTGGACGTCATATTCTAATAGCAACATCTGCCATCGTGCGATTCTTCCGGCAAGGGCTGGCTTTTCAAACATGTATTTTAGAGGATCCATTCTTGCTATCAACCATGTAGTATGGGTTAATATATACTATCTCAACTTCTTGGTAGCCCAAGCCAATGCGCAACAAGTCTTCTCCAGGAGTGAGTATCTGGTATCGCAATCGGTGAATTTCTTACTGAGGTAATAGATTGCGTGCTCTTTTCTACCAGCTTCATCCTGTTGTCTTAAAACACAACCCATCGACCCTTCGAGCATTGTCAAGTACATGATGAGTCGCCTTCCGGGGACTGGTGGTATTAAGACTGGTGGTTATTGCAGATATTGTTTTATTGCTTCGAAGGCGGTCTGACACTCGTCATTCCATACTACTGTCTGATCCTTCCGCAACAACTTGAATATTAGTTTGCACGTAGCTATTAGATGTGATATGAACTTTGAGATGTAGTTCAATCGCCCTAAGAAACCATGCACTTCTTTTTCTGTCCTGGGAGCGGGCATTTCTTGTATGTCTTTTACCTTTTTTGGATCTACCTCAATGCCTCGTTGGCTTACGATAAAGCCTAGCAATTTGCCCGATCTGACGCCGAAGGTGCATTTATTTGGGTTTAACCTTAGTCGGAACTTGCGTAGCCACTCAAATAATTTTTGCAGATGTGTGATATGTTCCTCCTCCGTATGGGATTTGGCAATCATATCATCGATATATACTTCAACCTCTTTGTGGATCATATCATGGAATAACGTGACCATTGCCCTTTGATAAGTTGCCCCTGCATTCTTGAGACCGAATGGCATTACTTTGTAACAGAAAGTTCCCCAAGGTGTCATGAAGGTAGTCTTTTCCATTTCCTCAGGTGCCATTTTGATTTGGTTATAGCCCGAGAAACTGTCCATAAATGATAATACCGAGGCTTGAGCTGTATTTTCCACTAAGACATCTATGTGAGGCAACGGGAAATTGTCTTTATGACTTGCCTTGTTTAGGTCCTGGTAATCTACGCACATGCGTACTTTTCCATCCTTCTTGGGTACTGGTACAATGTTAGCTATCCAAGGTGGATAGTCTACCACCGCTAGGAACCCTGTGTCAAACTGTTTCAGAACCTCTTCCCTGATTTTGCTGGATATATCTCGACGGGTTCTTTTGAACTTTTTCTTGACTGGAGAACAACCTTCTTTGAGAGGTAATCTATGCACCACGATGTCTGTATCTAACCCTGGCATGTCCCTGTAGGACCAAGCGAATATATCCACATACTCGTGCAACAACTTGACTAGCATGTCTTTGACGCTCTGCTCCTACATTGCCCCTAGCTTGATTTCTTTTGGATCTCCTTCCGTGCCCAGGTTAATGGTCTCAATAGGATCTTGATACGGTTTTATGCTATTAGCCTTTAGCTTTATTTCCCTCGCCATTTCCTCAGAGAGTTCAAGATCTTCATCATCTTCCTCTTCGGCTTGGTGGATAGGAACATCAAAATCATATCGGGTCATAGCAGTAGTGTTATCGGTAATTTTGGGCATGGATCTGCACATTTATCATGTTTTGGTGCATATTTTAGCGCTTGGAATTTGAAAAATGTATATGCAAAGAAAGTATTGCCATTTTTATATTTAATAGATAAATGCAAAAGAAATACAAGGATCTTAATTGAAGACAGAATATAACTTTATTAATTATAAATATTGTCAGAAATAAGAAATAAAGAAAACCTTACAAGCAACCCCTAAGCCTCGGGTTCGACATAGGTTCTTTCAAAACAAGAAAAATTACTTAGAAAAGAAAGATATCTCGAGAATCTCCACAGCAGTCCATCCCTTAAGCTCTTCTCCTGGGGCGCCCTCTCTGATGAAGTCAGTTGCCCTTTTAGTATTGGTCTTGCTTGATATCATTGCCACGTGTTCGCCATGCTCCATTCCTTTACTGATGAACGTCTCCCAGATCGGAGGAAAACATGCTTTACCTCTTGGAGTAGCCTTTGACAGTTCCTAACCCAAACCAAATTGATTCTTTTTCTCAGGAATTTCTGGGAGTTTTCCCCGACGTTTCGAGGCATCACTCCCCATAGTCATTTGCAGATCTCTCCATGAAGTCACTGTAGTCTTGTTACACTTCTCAACCGATAATGTTACCATCGAAGCAATTTCCAAAGCCTGGAATGGGGAAGCTATGAAATCTTCGTCAGCACTGATATATCTGTATGATTCAATATGGCTTACAAAAATGTCTTCTTCGCCGTCAATTATGATCAAATTCCCTTCTACTAGGAACTTCAACTTTTGGTGCAGGGTCGAGGTCACTGCCCCTGCCGCATGGATCCAAGGTCTCCCTAGTAAACAAGTGTATGCCGGTTCGATGTCCATGACCTGAAAAGTGATATTGAAGATGTGCGGCCCAATCTTGACTAGAAGGTCCACCTCCCCTAGTACTGAACTTCGAGAACCGTCAAATGCCTTTACTATCGTAGAACTTGGTCTCATTGTCACGTCGTCTATTGTTAACTTTACCAGACTTGACTTTGGCAACACATTAAGAGCGGAACCAGTGTCAGTAAGAACCCTAGACAGATGGGTATTATCTATCTGCATAGTAATGTGGAGTGCCTTGTTATGGGCCCGGCCCTGCGGCGGTAATTCATTGTTGCTGAAACCCATGTAGGATCCGGACGTGATATTAGCCACGACATTATCAAATTTATTTACCGATATTTCTTTTGCGACATGAGATAAACTTGACATCTTCGTCAAATAATCTCGATGCCCTTCAGAGTTGATTAGCAACGAGAGTATGGAGATTTTTTCCAGAGTCTGATGGAGTTGATCCACCATTCTCTAGTCACTCTTTTTGATTATTTTTAGAAACTCCTTCGCCTCTTGATCAGTGAAGTCTTTGTTTGGAGACTTTGTTTCCTGATTTGTATCTACCATTGTTTTTCCTTTGTCCTTCATTGGAACCAAATCTATCTTTTTTGATGATTCGGCTCCGTAGATTCGCCCACTTAGGGTCATACCTCATGTTCCTGCTATGTTTAAAATTGCAGGTCCTTGACTTGCAGATGGCCCGTTCTCCTGCTTTACTCCATTGATGTATACAACTGAATCATAACTCCAAGGTATAACTTTATCGTTCTCGTAAAGGATATGTGATGGTCCCTTAATTACCATCGTAGCTTTTGGAGTAGTATGTATTAAGAGGGTCTTCTTAGGTACCCCTCTGGTGACCTCTGCTGATTCCCTCATGGAATGACTAGAGTTTTCTTGGTATTGCTTGGAGCTTGGCACAGAATTACCAGTGGCTTTTTCCCTCCGATTATGGCTACATATTTTTCTTTAGGGTATAGTCCGAATTGGACTATCCCCTGATCCACCAAACTTTCCAAAGTTGTTTCAAAAGCTTTATTTTTCTCTAACAGGAACTCACATTCGAACAGATATTCCTTCAACAAGTTGATAGGGTTTTTTGTCTTTACGGTTTCCCTAAAGTTAGTGACCACCTCGATTGCATTTATTGTCGGTCCACCATGCGGAGGCATGGGGTTTGACTTGATATTAGGCTTGTCGAAGGTGATGTCCCGAGACTCTAGAAAATCCTGAACCTTATGCTTGAAGGCCCATCATTGATCTATGGTATGCCCGAGAGAATTTGCATGATACTCACACCTAGCGTCGGCATTGTATCTTTGCGGGAGTGGTCCGACCGGAGGTGCTAAAGGCTTGATTTCCATTAGGGATGCCTTAACCAAGTGCTGTAATAATTGGCTTGGTGGCATGGGCAGTGGATCAAAATTTCTAGGCGGCCTTTTAAACCTGTCTTGCCTTTGTCCTTGGGGGATAACTAATGGTTGTGTTTTCCTTTGTTGTGAGGACACAACGTTGACTTCTCCCTCTTTCTTTCTTGGAAATTTTGGAGCTAGTCTTTCGAATTGTAAGGGGTGCTTGACGATCCCCCTGATATCTTTCCGCTCTTCAAACCAGTTTCGATTCTTTCACCAATAGTCACTAAGTATGAAAATCTTGACGTGACGCTTCCCACCATTTTATCATGATAAAGCCCTTCTAGGGTTCCCATGAACATATCAACGAGCTCCTTTTCCAGTAGTGGAGGTTGCACACGCGATGCCATTTCCCTCCACCTTTGAGCGTACTCTTTGAAGGACTCTTCCTTCTTTTGGGACAGGTTTTGGAGTTGCAGGCGTGTAGGCTCCATGTCCAATTTATACTTGTAATGCTTCAAGAAAGCATTAGCGAGATCCACCCAAGTTCGGATATGTGTTCGTTCTAACTGCATGTACCAGTCCAAAGATGCCCCACTTAGACTGTCTTGGAAACAGTGAATCATCAGTTTCTGATCATGTGCGTGGGCATGCATCTTTCTGCATTACATACAAAGGTGATTCCTCAGACAAATGATCCCTTTATATTTTCTAAAGTCGGGTACTTAGAATTTTGATGGTATCACCACATTAGGGACTAAACCCATTTCCAAAGTGTCTACTTCAAAAGCGTCGAAGCCCTCTACAGCCTTCAGTCTTTCTTCTAAGGCTTTGTACTGATTCATTACCAGTGGGTTGTCCGCAGCCTGAGCACTGGTTGTCTTCAAGGGTGCCTGGGGAGAATCCTCTGGGTCATGATCGCCGTATTATAAGTCCAAGTAATTATCTGCGTTATTAGTTGGAATTTTTAGGGTGTGTGATGCCCCTACTTTTGACGGTGGTGGGATGAATCCTTCTGTATCGACCTCTTGCTGGGCCATGGAGGACTTTTGGAGTCCTGCTTTCGGCTCTTTCCTCAGTTGGTGACCGCTTGATGCACCAATGGTTTGGGCTACCTGTTCAATGGCTACTTTGGGGATTTGATCATTCCTGTCGATAATGTTCTTCAAATCTAGAAGAACCTGGCTCAAATCTCCTTTCATTGAGCTTATGTCACCCTTCACCTGATCAAGATCCTCTTTGAACACAGCTTGAGTCTCCTCGATCTGTTCCATTGTTCTCTGTTGATGGGCCCTTGTTTAATATGGGGGCCAAGGAGGTGGAGGTCTTCTTTTACCAATGGCTTAATTGGAGAGATTTTCAAAGCGAATGAGTTTTTTCATTTAAAATGACATGCGAATGTTTTATAAATGCATGCGTGCAGATGAGGATGTATGATTATGAAATGATTTTTATTTTAACTGTCTTATTCATTAGGGTACGTATTTGTATCCACTTATTATTTTATTTGGTGACCAGCTTAAAAATAGATACTCCTTCGAGATAGGGAAACAAAATTCCTTTATTAAGAGTAACATAATCCAGATATTGAAAAATATTATAAACTGAAATCGAAACTGTTTGCGTAAACATAATAAAAAAGAACTAAATCTCCTAAGTGCGCCTGCGGATGTGTGCTCTGAAGCCATCAACCATTGCCCGACAGAGCTGTAGAAAGTCTTTGACGTCCTTCGGAAGAGGAACCATCACATTCTCTGCATCCCGTAAACTTATAGGGATGTCCTCTATGAGATTATTGGCTAAGAAGACTAGCTTTTCATATTTCTCTTTGTAGTGCCTGTATTCCTGGTAAAGATGTGGGATTATTTTGTGGTTATCCCTCCCTGCTTGGGCGATCTTAGTGTACTGCTCTTCCCAATACATCTTTTCACCCCATATTCCTGTGTAAATTCTCCGTTGGATGAGAAAATCCTTTTGAAGACCCTGCAGCTCTAAACATACATGTTCATATTCTCGAGTCCTCTGAGTAAAAAGTTTCTCTGCTTCTATCCTCTCAAGGCGTGCCTTGACCTCTGATTTGTGACTGTCTTGGAGTTCGGTGGCAAGGTATTTTATTTTCTCCTCTTGATCTAAGGAAACTTGTGCCAGACTTTGAATTTGGGCTCTCAAACTTTCCTCTAACACCTTTTTATCATGTGTCGCCTTTTCATACCACCTAGTTAACCTCCTGATTTCAGCAGCGGCCTCTTCTAACCTTTGGTTGTGGGAATCTAGGTTGAACATTGCAGTTAATATCCCTTCAGTTGTACGCTTTCGTTTGAGACTTTCTTTCTCCAGGTCCTTTTGACTTTTATCAATTTGCTCGTCCTTTGAATCAACTATAAGTTGCATCTGTTTCTTTTCTTTGGTCAAATTGAGGAGGTCGACTTCCAATGCTTCTTTCTCTCTTTGAGCTTATTTTAAGGCATTTTTCAGATTGTCGACTTCTTCCAAAGATATAGGTGTTATCTCCGGAACCTCTGACTTGTACTCTGAATCCTTGTCGAATGGCAGCTTGATAGTTCGTGCCCTATCCTGGACCCATTTGGTGTAGGGTTCTCTTGCTATGACATTCTTTCTTTCAGCCTTCCTTTTGTTAACCATATTCCAATCCCTAATAACCTTGTTGAGCAACCCTTGATCTTCTATACCAATATTATGGATGATAAATGGTCGGAGTTGTTCGTCTGAAGGTTTGTCCTCCAAAGGATACCCTAGCTGTCGTAGGGCTAGAGTAGGGTTGTAGTTAATACATCCTCGTGATCCAATCAAGGGGACGCTAGGAAAATCCCCACAGCTAATACTGATGTCACCAATATCCAACTTTCTTGCATACCATAATATTGAATTTGCAGTGAGAGACCTTAATTTCTGTGGCCACTCACTTCTCGTCAGTTCTGGGATCATATAATATTCCATGTAGAGGTGAGTCATGAACCAAGTATATAGAATCGAGATACAACAACTCAACGTACCTCTTCTTTTTTCATACATCATATGCAAAGTGTAATAAATATCGGCAAGCAAGGTGGGAGTAGGATCCATATTAAATACTTTCACTCCCCAAAATATGATAATGGCTGCGGGGTCAATGTAGTCTATAGTCCAAGGAAATAAGATCACACCAAATACCAACAGCCCTAAAGAGTCAACATAAGACTCCCACTCCTTATAATTATCAAACTCTAGTGCCTTAGCTTCCAGGTATATCCTTTTGATTCCTTGTATCGGACCTTCTTTTCGGTAATTCTGCATCAACTCAGGATAGGGGATCCCTAAGCCTTTTGCCAAAGCTTTGACTTTAATAGTTTGCCCAATACCCACATAAGCCTTTTCTTTGGAGAAATTTAGGATTCTGTCAAATTCTTCCAGAGCCGGTGCTAGCTGGAAGTCTTGGAAAGTGAAACATCTTAATGGAGGGTCATAAAACTAAATTAGGGAAGAGACTGCATCCATTTGTACTTCTACTTTAGTCAAATCAAGGATATCCCCATAATGGCGAGTGTACATCTTCAGAGCTCTTTCGGACAGTTTTCCTTTTATCGTTTTGATTTCAGAAAGGTCAGGCTTGCAAGCATTGACGCGGAAAAGTTATTTCCCTTTGGCATCAATTTTTAAGATAGTCACCAAAAAATCTTGATTTTGTTATCTTTTATTTTGTACCTTGTGAATAAGACAGATAAAAGGAACAAATAATGAACATGAGATATACATGAATGCAATGAATGTATGGGTGAGTAACGGGATTTTGTGATAAGTACCCTTAGAAGGTAGGTTCCTTAATTTTGACCTATGGTTAGTCTACCCTCCCAGAAGGTGGTTTCCTTAAGGGTATCATGAATAATACCAAAGGGACAAGGCACAAGGGCCTCCCTTAGGTAGAGCCTCTTTATGGACTGAAACTTTCGTCTCAAAGTCGCGAAAGGTCTCGTCATGAGATTTGGGGTTAAGGTCGTTACAAAGAGTCATGGGTGACCTTCCAAAGTCCTACTCGTCAAGAGGATATCTCTTGATAAGTATTCCTTTTTCGGAAGTTCACCGACTCTAGGCGAATTCGTCACATAAACTCGCAGGGATGATACACCCCCTAAGCTAATAGACGAACCTTCTTTTTTCAAGGTTTATTGGAAATATTTTTGAGGTAGAAATACCCTTCCACGCAGTAAATATATGATGATAAGAGAATTTGACAGTAAATAAATAAATGCTATAAAATAGATAAATGAAATAAATAAATAAAGCAAATAAAAATAAGAAACCCCAAAAATACCTAAACCTAGGGTTAAGGAGAATCCCCAGCAGAGTCGCCAGCTGTAGCAACTGGATTTTTAATCAAGAGTCGCCACTATTAGTTTTTATCCTAGGGAAGGGAACCTAACAGAAGATCCTAATTCGCGGACAGAGATTCTAGGTTTCGGACTCAATTAGTCGAAAGGAAGGTGTTAGGCACCTTTCATCCACCTTGTTCAAAAGGATATTAAGCCCTAGGTTTAGGTTTGGAATAAACAGGGTTTTAAGTTTTAATTAGCAAGACTCGCCACGATTTTAGGTCGCGTGCCTACGTATCCTCTTATGAGGAATCAGAGTCCCAATTCGTAGTTCGTAGGGGTTGGTGTTTTTTAGGGGTTTACGAACATATTTTAAATCACTTCGCACTCGGTCGGGAGTAGTGATTGCGGAAATTTTGACTGAGTACGCAGTAAGCCAAAATTAGTTCGAAACCCATTTGCAGAAAGGAATTGTTAATTAGCTTAATTTGTTCGCGAAAATAGTTTGATATTTGTTTGTGTTTTTTATTTATATTAATTGCGAAAACGTCTTAATTAATGCATGATTAGAAAATAATTTAATGCAAATAATATATAAAGTGAAATATGCAGTTTTAATATAAAAATAAATTTATTTAGTGATATAGTAATATTTACATATAATAAATAATAATACTATAAATAAAAATTACTGATAATGATAATAATTATTACGATTAATAATGATAAAAATAATAAAAATAATAAAAATATAAATATAATATAATAATAATAAGAAGAAAGTACTAATTATATATAAAAAAATATAAAAATGATTAATTAGGAGGGGGTGTAAGTCTAGTTTCTAAGTAAAATAGGGAGATGTGAGAAGTTGGATGGTGTTAAGCCCAAAACAAAATCTGGACAGGGGGTGTACATTACTATTATGTTTAGTAACTAAGGCCAAAAGGGGGGCGTAGAAACGAATTGGGCTTGGCCTAAACGATGTTTTTCTGGAATGCTTGAATGATCACCTATGGGAAGGCGCATGGAGTATACGATGGACCTCTCCTCACGGCCGTCTGATACAGATCCAATAGATATACTGGGAGGTGCATGGTTATTACCGTGAAGGCGCATATGCACGATTACAGAGCATTATTGTTTTACACGTTTTCGTTATTCAAGTCACCACCTCTTCGTTCTCTCTCTCTCTCTCTCCATAACCTAATCCCTTCCATTCTCTTCTTCTTATCCCAATCTAACCTTTTCTAACCCTAATCTAACAATCACCCCGCGGCTCCATCATCAACCTTCAACCCCATCCCTCCATTTTCACCCTACCCAACCAGAACCTAGACACAAGAACAAACAACAACAACAAAACAAGAGAAGCTAAGACTCTTTACCCTTTCGCGTTGTATTCTGACTTTAAGCTTCTGTCTGATTCAATGCTAATCCCTCCTTTCCTTCCCTGATTTGCAGATTTGCAGTGGAGACTAATGTTTTACGGACGATGGTACAATTTTAGCGAATACACGGTCACGCGGTTAGGGTTTCGGGCTTCGAAACTCTAATCGCCTCTTCAAGCTTGACTCGGTAAGGGTTCTTCTCTCTGTTCTCTGTCCCCCAAAAAAACCACCATCACTGTTTCTTCTTCTCTATTTATAGCCTCTTAGATCTACGGTTTTTTATTTTAGGGCTTGAACGAATTTTTGTTATAATTAGAAAATATTTAGGGTTTAGAGACAATTACAGATTTTATTTTGTTGATTGACTCAGAAAAACTTTGCAATGGATTTGAATGAGTATATCAAGATTTTCTGGATTTAGATTTGTTATAATTTTAGTTTTGGATTTTATTTGCAATGTTGAGATTTATTCTGTTATGACTTGATTCTGTCATTTAGGGATAACAAGATTGGTTTTGTAAATGATTTCCTGATTTTTTGGTAAAGTTTGGATTTGATTTATTTTTAGATTTGTAATAAAAAATTTTGATTTGATTCTTGAGATTCCTGGGATTGCCAATGTCACTTTAATTGAAGATTTTATCATTTTTTCAAAGATTTGATGAAGAATCTATTTCTTTTTTGCAGTAGCGACCTGACTCTGTGCTTTTGAGATTGGATTTGCTTCAGGGCCTGCACTGTAAATCTTATACCTTATTTCCAGATTTGTTTTAGATTCTTAGATCTGTACTGAGATTGGTTTTTTCTGTAATGAGTTGTAGACTTCTGCATTTAATAGATTTGAGCTTGATTGTGTTGTACAGTAAAACAGGGTTTGTAATGATACTATACTATTATTGGACAGCTATGACTTAGTATTTCCATTTTTTGGTTTGATCCAATTTTTTTTGTAATGGATTTGCCTAATTCAAATTTGTAATTTGTAATATTAGAGATTCGATCTGTGATACATGATTGGTTGTAAATAAAGTTTTGCCTTAATGTTATTTGATTTTGTTCAGTTTTGGAGATTTAGTTTAAGTCTGGTTTGATTCTGTAATATTTTTTGGACTTGTAATATATTATTTTTAATAAGATTTGATTTTTTGGATCTAAACAGTGAGTGTTGATTGATAAAGTAAGCACATGTTCTGGGATGATCTGTGCAGTATCTGTTCTTAATTGAAAACGCACCTTTTTTTTTTGGGTGGTTGATACAATGTTGGTTCAGGATTTTTAGTTTGGGCCTTGCGTTATAATATTTTTTTACTCAGCCCAACATAATCATTTTTATTTACAGCAACAATAACCTTTTATTTATAGCAAAATGTTTTATGCAATTAGGCCCAATTTGCCTCCTTTCTTTTCTCTAATCCAATGCTAGTTTTAACAAAACTTAATGAATTATTTGAATAATATTTAATGTTATTATAAAGCTTAACAGCAAATAACAAGGTCAATAAATATATTAGTTTTAGCAAAACTCAATGGACCTACAATTCTATAACTACACCCCCATCTCTTTTCCGTTCAAAGACCATCATGACATGGGCTAGATGAGTCGTACCACATGGTTCTTTAATACCAATACCCCTCTCTGGCTATCCACAGAAAATAGAAATGGGCCAAATGCAATTGGCTCGCATATTGTACATTCACTTCTTGTTTTTATTACTAACAACAATTAACAAACTAAGGACTTAATTATTATTATTTTAAAGTAATTTTCCATTTCCGAATCGCATGGGCCATTGGCCAACATGTTACGCGTATGGGTTCACGGATACACGAGTCTTTCTAATTTAGAAAGCCCCGCTTTCCTGAATTTAAGGTACACCCCCTAGTCTTGGAAAAAGATGGGTCATCAGATATTGTTGTACCATCCTTAATTAAACATTTCTTCTATTTTAATCTCGAAAAATAAAATTATTGAGGTAGGACAAATTTGGGGTACGACACCTATCCCTATTGGTCGTGCGTGCTGTTTTGGTCGATATAAGTGTTGTGTAAGTTGTTCTGAGTTGAGAAATTGTAGATTGATGATTTATGTTGAGATGCCTCTAATTATGGGAAGATATTAAGTTGTAGGCTTATGGCCAATGTTGAATTAAGTTGAATTAAGTTGAATTATTATTGTTGTTGTTATTACGTTCATGTTGTTAATGCATACATGGCATATAATTTTAGAGCTGATGCTCGTTAAGTTGGCCTGAATTGGCAAAATATTAAGTTGAAGGCTTATGCCTTATTGATGCCTCTATTTATTGGCATATTTTTAAGTTGGGAGTTCTGCTCCATTGGTACCACATGCATGTGCATAAAAACAAGTCGCATTCCATGTTGCATTCTGAGTTGTTCTTTCAATGAATTCATGATGATAATGTTGTTAAATAGTTCGAAGTGGTGATTTGTATGAATTTTTTCTAATGTATTAGTTATCACGCGTTCTATTATAATGTTCGATATCTCACCCATTCTGTTTGAATGTTACTTCTATATTGGTAACGTGCAGGTAATCCAGAGTGAAGGCGATTTACCTTCAGTAATTCGAGTCGGTGCCATTGCTCTGATACGTAACACTTGGGGGGATGAACGTTTGTTTCTTTATTGTTGTTATTACTCCAGTTGTTGAATTTTAAGTTGATTTTAGTTAAGTACTTGTTATTTGGAGATGTTTCAGTTGGATAAAGATGTTATGCCATTTTTAGTTGAATATTATGATTCCGCTGCGTAGTTATGAAAGTTGTTGATTTTAAAAGATTAATTTATGTTGTCGTTGGTTCGTCCGAATTGAAAGTGTTATGTATCTGTAATGAATGTCATTGTTTTAAGTTGAGATTGTAGCATCCTGATTTAGTTGTTGAAATTTTATAACTCTGGTTTTATTATAATTGTCAGGTAGAATCGGGGTGTTACACGAGCTCTTTCCTTTCTGTATCTAAACTACTTTGGTAGCACTTTCGAGTGGCCTGTTCGTCTCCTAGGATTGTATCGACTTGCCATCCGATCCCTTGAAACATATGGTTTCTAGAGTTACATTGCCTATTATTTGTACTTGTTCGGTTGATAACCCTGTCAAAGAACAACTAAACATTTTTATGTCGTTAAAGTTAAGTTGCATTTTCTGGAAGGTGTTCCAGAACAGGGCATCATCATAGCTTCTAGGATCTATCAAGACACATCTGATATCTCAGTTTCCATGTTTCACACTGATGACTAAGGGATCATCATCGTGGGGCCTGATGTCAAGGGCGTCCTCCTCGAAAAAGATGATGTTAACCCCTGTTTTCCCTTGGGATCTTCTAGGGAAGTCAAGGGATATTACATTTGCTACAAATACCTTCCTTGCATATTTCCTCCGGGAGGATCTGGAGTTACCTCCACCGGTGAAACTTAAGGAAATGGTGTTTATGTTGTAAGTTAGGGTTTTGTCGGCCATCTTTGGAGGGAAGATGAAAGGAGTTAAAATAGGAGTGTGACCCAGGTTAGTTTTATCTAAACCCTACGATGGGCACCAATGTATTGGTAAAAAAATACAGGTATATGTGTGTTCGTATTGATTTCTGGCGAAACAACCGCTAATCTTCCAAAAAGATTTGATGTGTATGGTTACTTGCAGGATCAACTAGATTGATCCTAGAACATTGTCTTAACGTCAATTGTAACACTTTCTTGAGGGCTTATGTAAAATATGAAGTGATACTTGTGCATGTGTTTGTGTAAAGGTTTGGAGTGCAAGGCTTCTGAAATTAAATTCAAATGTAAAGTTTTAGCCGAAACATCTTAATTAAACGAAAAAAGGTTTGAATATAAATGTTTGACAATAAAAAGACTTAATACTGGAATTAAGTGACTTAATTTGATCTATGAATCTTTGTAGGAGAGTAAGACAATTCGACAGAACATAAAGAATTTAACGTAACATAAAGAATTTTAAGAACAATTGTAGGAAATTGTAAAATAATGATTTTAAAGAAAATCATATTGATAAGTGCAATTTCAAAGATAAAATTGTGAGGTCATATGTACATTCTCAACGAAACTCTTTCTCTTAACTTGATATTTGAGTATTTTTGTGAGTAACTTTGTACGAATTCTCACCTCCTTTTCCTTAACACTAAAGAGATATTTATAATGTCCTAACCATAACGGTACTATTCTAGGAAAAGGCCACGTTGCTCTCTTGCATGTCTTTCGACACTCTAAGGCTTCCACGCGTCCTTCTTATCCAAAGAAACCCTTTTCAAATTTCAAATAATCCCGCTCAAGCCTTCAGTAATGATTTTCTTACGTGGTCATCGAAAATGCGCTCTTTGGACCAAATAAACAATTTGTCTTTTCAGACTATCTTCGACGTAGATCTAGTAATATATTTCGACATAAAAGCTCTTTTTTCAGCCGTCTTATGGAAATTTGAAAATGTAAAAGCTCCTATATTAACCTGGTCGAAATTCCCAGCTAACAAATTGTCCCCAAAAAATGTCTGTTTCGAATGGGTGCAGAAATAGGCATTTCTTGTGATTTATGCTATTTCGACCAGCAAAGAGGACCTTTTCGTATTTTAAAGATATCATCATGACATCTCTCCAAAAACATCGTTTTAGGACGTGCGTGCAGCAGTTTATAATGATGAATAACTATATCATCATGTCAGGTGACTTGACAAACTTCTCACCTTCTCCTTCATGATGTGAACACGTGTCCCTCGATAAACGATCACTCTTCACTATAAAACAATTTTTTCTTCTTCCTCTCTCCTACTTTTACACACTTCTCTTAGCAAAAACCCTTTCAGTTCTCTGTAAAACCCTTTCCTTTCCAAAAAACTCAGAAAATCTCCAGAAAACTTAAAGAACCTCAACAATGGCCTCAAACAAACAATCAATGAAAATCAAAATCAAAAATTCTGGAGCTTCCACCGGTTCATCTTCTCAATCCATTCCAACTAGAAAAATAATCACGCATGAGAATAAGGAGTTTATCACACCTCCGAAGCTGTCCAAAGAACAAAAAGCCATTTTTTGCTTCCCAGGTATTAATTTCTTCTTCATTATCTGGTAAAACCTTAGGATTCCTAGGTCCTTTAGTTTCTACCGAACATCTGGAAGACTGCAAAAACTTTTTTCCAACCTATCATGCTGTGAAACCCATAGCTAACAAGGGAAATATTCCCGATGATTCTTCCAAATCCCCTAAAAATATATCCACAAAAAGTCTTGAAGTAAATAGGGGACCTTTCCAGATGAACTATATCACTTGGAACTTTAGACCTTTCCGATCCTGCCCCACTTTAGACAAGTCTTATTTGAACTGGCTAGGAAAAATAGAGAAAAAGAAAAGCAAATTTTGGAAAGATTTAGGCATTTTCGACCTGATCTAGATGTCGAAATTAGGTTTTAGCTATTGCCAACCTTTACTTCTTGCGTCTCACTATTTTTGGGATACCACTTATAACACTTTCCATCTTCCTTGTGGGATGATAACCCCTACACTGTTCGACGTAGCAGCTATCACAGAACTTTCTCCTATTGGAGAAATATTTTACCCTTTTCTCCAATCTGACAACATAATAGATTTCAACACCAAAACCGCCTCCTTTAATGCTTATATGAATTTTTATCATACGGACGGCGAAGATGTTTCTGACATCGAACATATAGCTTTCTTAGCTTTATGGTTGTCCAAATTTGTTTTCTGTTGCAAATCCCTCCAAGTAGCTAGAAGATTTTTGACTTTGGCTAACCAACTACATTCTGGTCGAAAGGTTTGTCTTAGTGAATTATTACTAGTAAGTTTGTATGAAAGTCTAGGCGTTGCTGTAGCCAAGCTTAAAGAACATGAAGCTGGTAGTAACCTCCTCTTATTCGGACCTTATTGGCTTCTTCAACTGTGGATGAATGCCACCTTCGAACCCTCTCTTCGAACTTCTGGAAATGTGAATGAAGAGGATCCCATGATAGTAGCAAGAAGTATTGAAGGAACTAGGCTTCTGCTACTGACTCCTAGTGAAGACATGAATCTTCAATTTAGCCTTACCAAGTATATTCTGATGTTCTCGAAACGTCATGCCTTTACTCCTGCTATGGCTCCCTTTGGCAAACGAACTCATGGCCCTTCCTGGTTTACTGCTTCGATCGAAGAAGCCATAAAGGATACTAATACTGAAGTTGAAGATATCTGGCATGCATTCTTCCTTCCCAGACTCCTCATTTCCAGGATTTTACCTGTGAAGAACTATGTATGCATGCTAGCTTATCAACCAAACTTTGTCTCTCGACAATTTGGGTTGAAACAACTTGTCCCCGTATCTCTCTTTA
Organism: Vicia faba; assembly: GCA_948472305.1. NCBI lineage: Eukaryota > Viridiplantae > Streptophyta > Magnoliopsida > Fabales > Fabaceae > Vicia > Vicia faba. Next base: position 775,726,934 of record OX451741.1, on the reverse strand, counting down.
ATCGTAAGAAGGAGATCTGCTATGCTGGAATAGATTACGTTATGAGGGACGTGGCGAAACATCAAGAATACCATGCTGACTTTGCTGCCTTCAAACTTGCCTCTTTCGAACCTGCGACTTATATGACCAAAGGCTTTTATACTTGGTGGAGCGAGTTTTATAATAACAACATGTTCGACAGTACGGAAATAAAAGATCAACTGACTCAAGCCTTTTCATCTTTGCAGGATCATGGACCCAAAGGTAAAACTACTCATTGCAAAGAAATAAAAGCCTTTCAGGATTATTTTTAAACTGTCTATGACCCTACGCAGCTTAGTCGAACAGTCTATCAAGCGTCACTTACTTTGAAAGAAAAATTTACGAAAACTCTGTCAAAATTAAAACTTCCCAAATCTGTAAAACCTGGATTCAAGTATGATTTAGCTTTTGAACTGCAACCACCCAGATTTCCAAAATTGCCCACAACGGACTTCGCTCTGGAATTTTCGCCACCTTATCTAGACTGGTTCATCTGTGGGAACATTTTTCATGATTTACACAATGATAGTAAAAAACGTGCAAAACGGGTTGTTCCGACTAAGCTCACTCTGGACAGTTTCGACAGTTTCCTAAACTATGATTTGTCTGCTGTGAAAATCATTTCTCTAATGCTTCAAGGTGCCAAGTTGAAAAATGTATTTTAAAATTTTCCATCTTAACATGTTCCCTTCTGACTTTGTTAATTTTCAGTTGTCGAAAGGAAAACCCCAAAAAAGGGAAAACCCGCTTCAAAGACTACTCCAACTGGAACGTCAAAGCCTACTTCTCCACAACCAAACAATGCCGGGAAGAACGTTTTTCAAGAAAAAATGTCAAAGTTTCTGAGGTTTTTATACTAAACTTTATTCTCTGGAATTTTCTTCTAGTTTTGCTTATTTATCAAAATTTTGATTTTTCTGCAGGATGGGAGTTCGCCAGTTGCCAAGGCGAAGAAAAGAAAAAATGTTTCTGAAAAAGAAATAATTACACTCGAAGGTAGAAGCGCTGATGACTCTCCTCCTCCTTTGAAGTAACAAAAGAAAAAAGGTTCGAAGGTTACTTCGTCCCAGGGCACTACCCAAAAGGAAACCGAAACTGCTACTCTCCCCTCTTCTGCGAAAGAAGCGGGGCCTCCAACCTCTGGAGTCAAAATTTCGGAGCATATTGGAAGAAACACCTCTACTGCTGATAAGGTATTTTATTTTAAACTCTTCTTTTCATTTCCCTATATTTTGACATACTATATTCCTTGAACCAATATTGGTATTCACTTTTGTAGAAAAAGTCTGACAAGTCCCCCAGAACTTCTTGTGATCCTCTGAAAATTCGGATTATCGAAGGAACCCCTTCACCTCCTCCCAATGCTAGAATTGTGCAAAACAAAGGGTCTACGACTGGCCATCCTCAATCTGAGTCGAAGGACGCAGAAGAGCAGGAGAATTCTTCTCCTGAGGAAGATGCTCGAAAAAATGGCACTTCCCCTAACACTTGCACGTCTGAGGAAATTGAAATAAATGAGGAAGCGGAACGTTCTTCCTATATAGAAGGTTTCTTCGAAGGTAATGAGGGTATGGGAGATGATAAAAGAAACATCTAAGAGCCAGAACATATTATTAGTAACAAAGACTTGGATTCCGCTCACGCCACTGAAGAGTCTAATCTTGCTTCGACACACAACCAGCCTTCTTCAAGTCAGCCCACTATTGCCACTTTCCCATAAGAGGAAAGAACTGCCCTAAAAACAACAGATCCTTTAAAGTATGTTAAACTAATGATGGCTTTAAAGGATTTATCTCCTGCTAAAACATTTCCTGATACTTCTGCCCAAGCTGGTGTTGGCATCAAAGAAACTTCTCTTGATACCCTCTTGCAACAGGTGAAGCAAGCTGTCTTTGATGTTGACCTTTTTATCAATCTAAAGGAGGATTGCACCGCTGGTTCTCGGATAAAGAAATTGATTTCTCAGATACCTATCACAGTGTGTCCACCTAATGTGGGCGAAGCTCTCGTTGATATTCAGCAATTGATTGATCAAGTGAGTTCTAAGTTTAATAGAGACTTCAATGCTCAAACGAAACTTCAAGCGGCGGAAAAGGTACAATCTCTAGCATATGAAAAAGCTTACAACGCCTATACAGCCTCTGAGACTCTCATGCAGTCGAAGAAAAAGGCCCAAGAGGAGTACAATAACTATGCATCCTCCATCCAAGTTTGGGAAACTCAGATCTCAGAGTTACAAGCAAGGATTGCTGAGGCGAAAGAAAAATAGGCTGCCATTTAAGGCTTGAATGACCCTCAGGTTGACCTTTTGGCGAAAGAACGTGTTGCTCAAGTGGAAGCGGCTACCAATATGGACAAAGAAATAACCAAGATTCAGGAGTCCAAAGCAGCTATCCAGTATAAACTTAATTTGTCGAAGATCAAATATGCAAGAATAAAGAACAATCTTCCTTTCTAGCTTTTAGCCGCTAGCCTTGAAAATGCCATTTAAATTGTAATATTCAGACAAATGCCAATTTGGCACTTTTAATTAAAAGTTTCTCTTTAGAATTCTCTGATATGTTACAGTAGCCATTCTAGTATTTCCATCTTGGTTTCGCTTTATTTATTTGTCGCTACTGTTTTCTTATTCTAATTTCTTGCAGAAACGGTTTGTACTTCTTTAAGTTTTCCCATTTACCCTTAGGATTCTCCGATCTTCTGCTAGTTCCTCCACCTCATACGCATTATTCGAAAACACTTTTAAAATTCGAAAAGGACCTTCCCAATGGGGACACCATTTTCCTAAAGCTTGTTTCTTTTTATCTATAGGTAAAATAACTTTCCAAACTAAATCATTAACAACGAAAGTTTTACCTTTCACCCTTTTGTTGTAGGCTCTAGCTACTTTTTCCTTTTGCCTTATTAATACTTCTAAGGCGTGCAACCTTTCTTCGTCTACATCTATCAATTCATTCAACATCATTTCCCAATAAAGGTTTGGAGCTATCTCTCCCTGTCTTTGAATACGGACTGATTGAAGAAAGATTTCGACTGGTAATACTGCATCATGCCCAAAAGCAAGTTGGAACAGTGTAGTATTGGTTGCTTCTTTAGGTGACGTTCGACAAGCCTAAAGTGCTTGATCTAACGTTTTATGCCAACCTTTTGGCTTCTTTCCGACATGCTTCTTGATTAATCCTATTATAACTTTGTTGGCCGCTTCGAATTGACCGTTTTCTTGAGCATAATATGGTGTAGATGTTAGCAATTTGAACCTTGTTTCTTTTGCAAATTCTTGCATCTTTCGACCAGTAAAAACTGACCCCTGATCCGTAGTTATGCTTTATGGGATTCCAAACCTATATAGTATATGCTTTTGGATAAATTCAATGACTGTTTCTTGGTTTACATTCGCCAAAGGAACAACTTCTACCCATTTGGTGAAATAATCTATTCCTACTAATATATATCTTTGTCCCTTGGATGAAGTGGGTCAAATATCTCCTATTAAATCCAGTTCCCATCCTCTAAATGGCCATGGCTTAATGATTGAATGTAATTCACTTACAGGGGCATGTTAAATGCTTTCATGCAACTGACATTCTTGACAACCCTTGGCGAAGTCTATACAGTCTTTTAACATAGTTGGCCAATACATCCCATATCGAAACAACAACCATTTCATCTTATGTCCAGCTTGATGGGCCCCACAGGTTCCACTGTGAACGCTTGATAATGCTAGATACGCTTCGTTTTCCCCCAAGCATTTTAACAAAACTCCTCCAGGGGATTTTTTGAATAATTCGTTTCCCATCAAGTAATAAGATAAAGCTTTGTATCTAACCTTTCTATCCGTGTTGGTTGAAGGGTTTTTTAGATAGTTAATAATTGGGCTTCTCCAATCCGTATCTGCCAGAGTGCTTATATTTAGTACCTCAAACTCTTCTGGGTTGGCAAACCCTAGCCTAGTAGTTTCTAAATCAATTGGTGATAACCTCGTAGGCAATGCTTTTCCTCTTATCCCAATCAATCCTTCTAATCTTTCCTTTGACACTTTGTACCCTGAGGCTATCTGTACCAAATCATTTGCTTCTTGGTTTTTTATTCTAGGGACATGTTTTATATCCACATATTCAAATTTTTTGAGCAATATATTAACCAAGACAAAATACATAATCAAGTTTTCTTTTATGCATTTGTACTCTTTCGTTAATTGCTTTATCACCAATTCAGAGTCCCCTTTGATTTCGACTCTAGTTGCCCCTAATTCCAATAAAGCTTCGAGTCCAGCAAGCAAGGATTCATACTCAGCCTCATTGTTTGAACAAAGAGGGCCTTCAATCCTATACTTAAGCTTTGTTGGAATTCCTTCAGGGGAAATCAAAAGTAATCCAACTCCGCTACCATTCTGATCTGTTGAACCATCAAAGAACAATCTCCATGGTTTCAACTCAATGTAGAGTTGGCTTTCAACCATTGCATGGTCTATTATAAAGTCTGATACTATTTGACCTTTCATTGCCTTTAAAGGCATGAAAGTTAAAGAAAACTCTGTGAGGGCCAAAGCCCATTTGCCAATTCTGCCATGCAAGATTGGCTTTGACAGCATATGTTTTATAACATCACAATGAGACGAAACGAAAACATCTACTAGCTTTATATAATGCCTGAGTTTGGTACAGGAGAAATATAAACACAAACATAGTTTTTCTATTGCAGTATATCTTGTTTCTGCATCATTTAGAACCCTACTAAGATAATAGATGGCTCTTTCGACGCCACTTTCGTCCTCTTGGGCTAACATACTACCTAAAGTAGTGTCAGAGGCTGATATATAGAGTCTCATAGACTTCTTTCCATTTGGGGGCGACAGAATGGGCGGTTTCACCAAGTATTGCTTGATCTTGTCAAAAGCTTCTTAATGTTCTTTGTTCCACTCAAAGCTTCCTTGCTTCAGGCGTAGGAGGGGGGGAAAGGCTTGCGTTCGACCAGTGAGATTAAAGATAAATCTTCTTAGGAAATTTACTTCCCCAATAGTGACTGCAATTCTTTTTTTGTCGAAGGGGCCTTTGTTTCCATGATAGCCTTCTTTTTATTCTGATTGATTTCTATCCCCTTTTTATGGACCACAAATCCCAGAAAATCTCCTGCCTGCACAAAGAAAGCACACTTAAGAGGGTTCATCTTCAAACCATGTTTTCTCATTCTTTCGAATGATTGGCGAAGATGATTCAGATGGATTTCGTCTGATCTGGACTTCACCATAATGTCATCTATATACACCTGCATAAACGTTTCAATATAATCATGAAAGATAGAGTTCATTGCTCTTTGGTACGTTTCCCCAGCATTCTTTAGGCCAAAAGGCATAACAATCCACTCATAAGTGTCAATTGCCCCAGGGCACCTAAAGGTTGTTTTAGGCACATCCTCTTTAGCAATAAAGATCAGATTATAACCTGAATACCCATCTAACATACTAAGGTACTCAAAACCTGCGGCTGAATCAACCAACATTTCCGCCACTGGCATTGGATATTCATCTTTAGGGGTAGCAGCATTCAAATCACGAAAGTCTATGCATACCCTCAAAGAACCGTTTTTCTTAATAACAGGTACTATATTAGCAATCCACTCAACATACCTTGTAGTCCTGATGAAATTGCAACGCAAAAGTCTTTCGACCTCTGTTTTGATTTTTGAAAGGATCTCTGGGGCGAACCTTCTTGGAGTCTGCTTGATGGGCTTCTTGCCATCCTTTATAGGCAGTCTTAGTTCGACCAGTTCCCTTTCCAAACCAGGCATCTCGTCATAGTCCCAAGCGAAAAAATCTTTATTTTCTTTAAGGAGAGATATGACTTTTGCCTTCAAACTGGGTTTCAGTTTAACGCTGATATAAGTGATCCTCTTCGAACTCCCATCTCCAAGATCAATCTCCTCAAGGGGTCTTGAGCCAACATCTTGGGACTTGACACTGTCGGATCTTTTTCGAGCCCTAAGGGTTCTTCGTCATAAATTGCATCTAGTCTTTGATTTACCTTCTCATCTTGAACCTGTTCATCAGTTGGTTCTGAGTTAGGGTTTGCTCCAGACTCTGCCACTTTAGTTGTTTTGGTAATGGCTTCGCCAGCCATATTTGTTGTTGCAGCTTCGACAGCCGCCTGTCTTTTATTCTCGTCTACATAAGCCGAAAGCCTCTCAAAGAAAGAGGGCTCATACATGGTCACTGTCTGTGTCCCAGCCAGTTGGTCGTATTTGATAGCTACTGTCGACATTCTCCTGGTCATCCAATTCTCCCATAATTTCTCTATCCCAACGAAATCCATTTGGAAGCAAAGTTAGATAATACAATGCATGCTTGTTTGGTAAATAACAATCTCCTGCCACTCCACGTGGTGCAATATTTTCTAGATTCTTGTCAAAGTTGGTCTTGTCTACCGTATTTACCTCCATCATGTAGTAGCCTTGATCCCCTTCAATGTTTTCCATAATTCCATCCTCTCTCCAGATGGTTAATCTCTGATGCATGGTTGATGTTATTGCCCCCACCCCGTGTATCCACTCTCTTTCTAGCAGCAAATTGTAATTCGCTTTCGCAGGAATTACCATGAACATAGTTGGTCTTGTCACATACCCAACTGTCAAATTTACTTGAATCACCCCCAGGGTGTGGCCTATTTTCCCTTCATAATTGGATAACACCATATTGTGAGGTTTAATGTCTGTATCGAACATCCCTATTCTTTTCAACATGTAATGAGGCATCAAGTTAACTGCAACCCCTCCATCCACCAGCACTTTGTTAATAACGGTGTCTTCGATTTTATCCCTTATGTATAAAGGTTTCAGATGATTTCTCATAGCTCCGTCAGGCCTTTCGAAGAAGGCATTCTGTTCTTCGACTGCTCCATTATTGAGGATGTAGTAACATATTGGTTTATGTTTCGCCATCTCCTCTTCGTCAGCTCCTTCGCAATCTTTCACTTTAGTTTTCTGATAGTAATCATGAGGGATAACGGATACCACGTTGCAGTTCACATTCAGAGATGACATGCCATCAGAGTCGAAGTCGTCCGTCAACATATCTTCAGATTTTATGGGATTTTCTTGAGTTACTTCTTTCTGCGGTTCCTCAGTGAACAACTTTCGTCCTACCGGTGTTTTGATGGTTGTTGATGTTCCAGATATTGCTTTGGTATTGCTCGACTCGCCTACTCCTTTCTGATTTATTTCCCTTTCTGTTTTCCTCGTTCTCTGGTGTCTACGCCACTGGGATCTTGACATAGTATTTTTCCCTTATAATTGTCAAGCCTGTGAGCCTTCCTTGTTGATGCCTAGAACTGCCTTTTGTAGGCGAAAGCTGTTCTGCCTCCCCTATCGAAACTCCTCCACTTCGACTTCTCATCATTTACATGTATCCATCAGTTAGTTGGTATCTCAGCAGGTAATTTAAACGAGACTCTTCTTGCCTTGGGATGTGGGCTGTCTGGCCTTTTCGACGTCCCCCTTTTGTCAAACACATACATCTTTGGGTTTGCCTCCATTGGCTCCCAACTACCATGAAAAGGGATCCGTTCAAACATTTCAGCAATCTCTTTGTCATATACTGCGCCGCATCTTGGGCACATCAGGATTTCTTATTCCGCTTTATAACAGCGAAGTGTGAAAGCCAAAAGTGTTTCGCCTGGCCTTGGGTACACCCTCATCGGTTGACTTTCCTGGCGCCAATTTCCCTGGGTGTTGATGCGTTGTACCCTCTCATAATTTTCAGCCACTCTCCGACTCAACATAATGGAGCACCTTGGGCACAATAGCATCTTGTTAGCATTCTCTCATGGCATCTCCACAAGTATTCGCGCAGGTTCTCATTTGCCTTTGGGTAGCCAAAATTCTCCCTCTTTTGTTGCTTCAACAGGTGGTTTTCCAATTCCTCCATCTCTGAAGCGGGTTGGCGCAGATTGACCATGTTGACTCCCATGGCTCCTTCAGAGATTTTCATTTCTTCGAGTCTAGCTCTGAGACCTTCAGTAGCCTCATTAGTATCTTTCAGAGGACCCTCAGTAGCCCCAAACTTGATTGGTTCCACCTGGGGATCTTCAACGTCAGTGTCGAAAGACTCTCCAGTGTTTAGGCCATCAGTAGCCTGCTTTCCTTCCTCCACGACCTTTGCTTCTTCAGTGTTGACCATGTCCACCATATTGATGTCTAGAGGTTCAGCGTAATTGGTGGTGACCACATTCAAAGGGTCCGCATCCACTTTCATATGTCCTTTCCCCTTGTCAGCGAATTTCAGCCGTCCATCCTTGATAGCATTTTGAATTAGATCCCTGAAAAGGAAACAAGCTGATGTTTTATGGCCAAGGAAACCATGGTATTTGCAAAAACCTCTTTTCTTCCGTTGTTCTAACGGAGGAATTTTAGCGTTAGGAGGCACTATCATTTGACCATCCCTCAACAGTAAATCAAATATTTCGTCACATTTAGTGACATCGAAAGTGTAAGTTCTTTTGGGATATTTATCACTCTTTTCCTCTTCGACGGGGTTCTTCCCATTCAAAGGTGTTAACATTTTACAAGAGTAAGGGGGTGCCTCTTTTAATTCAGCCAAATCTATTTCTACCTCTTCAACACCATAAGGGTTGTTATGTGGCTCGTATTCTTCACTTTCTGCTTCGACATAGTCTACCCTTTCTTTTTTATGATTTTTACTTGCCCTGGCCTTCTCAGCTTTATGTCGTTCGACCTGTCGAACTCTATCTGCCAACTGGGCCATATCTCTCAAGTGTTGAGTATCTAACTTCTTTCTAATGGAATAATCTAACCCACCTGCAGCCATTTCGACCAACTCATGCTCAGGCACCACAGTAAAACATCTAGATTTCAGAAGACGGAACCTATTTAGGTAGTCATCTATGGGTTCTGTGAATTTCCTCTTTACGCTCGCCAATTCCTTCAAAATTATATTTGTTTGTCCCACATAAAACTGTTCATGGAACGATCTTTCTAAGTAAGACCACATATCTATGGAATTAGGAGGCAAAGTGGTAAACCATGTAAAAGCATTTTTGGTTAGTGAACTAGGGAAATATTTTATTCTTAGGTCTTCATTGTTTGATAAGTTTCCCAACTCTGTCAAATACCTGGCAATGTGCTCGATGGTGGATTCATTTGTATCCCCTAAGAAATTAGTGAGTTTTGGGATCTTGTGACCCCTTGGCAATTCTGTTTGTAGAATAAATTCCGCTATAGGGGAGGTGTAGTTAGGGCGTCGAAACCCTGTGTTTAAACCATTATTAGCCATGATTCTTTCGACTATATTTGCTATATTATTTTCGACCAACAGGTGGTCTTGTCTCACTCTATGAACAACTTTATCTGCATCTTGGCCTCTATTGACCATGGCTATTCTCCTGGGTGGTTCCTCAGGGTCTGGCTGTCGAATGCCTACCGGTTCAATTCTTGGTTCTTCGACCAAATTCTGTCTAGGTTGTTGAACTTGGTTTATAGTTGGTTCTTCTTGAACCCCTATGATATTCTGCCTGCGTCGAACAGGTGGTTGGGGGTTCCCAAAGAAATCTGCTATTTGCACCATATGCGCTGACAACTGTTGGCATGATTGGGTGTTTTCTTGATTGGTTCTGTTTATATTCTGGATTAGGGGAGAAAAGATAGTATTCATTTCCCTTGCCAATATTCCAACCATATATTGGTTACTAGCGTCCACCTGCTGTCTAAGTGCTGCTTGGGTATTTGTGGTTAAAGTAGGCATCTGGGCTGATAGGCCTTGGTTTTGGACGCTTCGACCAATTGAACCAACATTTTGAATTGGCGAAAAAGTACTTATGTTAGGTTGAGTATATGTGGAAGTGCCATTGTGTAAACCGCTCATGAATGATGATGAGGGTCCTCCATATGGCTGTTATGTCCAAGGCCTAAAATTTTCGAATCCTGGTGGCCTGTGTGGTGTCGAAGGTGGCATTTGGCCTCCTACATATGTTAGAACAGGGCCATTTTGAGTATTCGACAGAGATTCTGATGTACTCCCGTAAGGGGGCACGTTGGTCGCACTAGCCACAGAAGCAGTTCCTGTGTAAGGTGGATTCAAATTAGATGCCGCCATTGCTCCCATTGATGTTGGAATGGCCTGGGAACTAGTCGTCGAATTTATACCAACCGTTCTTGATCCTTGTGGAGGATTTTGTCCTCCTTGATCGTTAGTTGTGTTAACCATTCTTCTGGTGTGTTTTTTCTTAGGTATTGGTTGAGATTCTATAGTAACTCTGCCACTCCTAAGATTCATATAACGCTTTTGCGTATCTTACCAGAAAATAGTGTTTCAAACCCTCTGTTATGATTACCACTGGTTTTCTCTTAAAACGTTATGACACCGTCCCACTGGGCGTGCCAATTTGTTTGCAGTGATTTCTGGCGAAACAATCGATAGTCTTCCAAACAAATTTGATGTGTATGGTTACTTGCAGGATCGACTAGATTGATCCTAGAACATTGTCTTAACGTCAATTGTAACACTTTCTTGAGGGCTTATGTAAAATATGAAGTGATACTTGTGCATGTGTTTGTGTAAAGGTTTGGAGTGCAAGGCTTCTGAAATTAAATTCAAATGTAAAGTTTTAGCCGAAGCATCTTAGTTAAACGAAAAAAGGTTTGAATATAAATGTTTGACAATAAAAAGACTTAATACTGGAATTAAGTGACTTAATTTGATCTATGAATCTTTGCAGGAGAGTAAGACAATTCGACAGAACATAATGAATTTAATGTAACATAAAGAATTTTAAGAACAATTGCAGGAAATTGTAAAATAATGATTTTAAAGAAAATTATATTGATAAGTGCAATTTCAAAGATAAAATTGTGAGGTCATACGTACATTCTCAATGAAACTCTTTCTCTTTAACTTGATATTTGAGTATTTTTGTGAGTAACTTTGTACGAATTCTCACCTCCTTTTCCTTAACACTAAAGAGCTATTTATAATATCCTAACCATAACGGTACTATTCTAGGAAAAGGCCACGCTGCTCTCTTGCATGTCTTTCGACACTCTAAGGCTTCCACGCGTCCTTCTTATCCAAAGAAACCCTTTTCAAATTTCAAATAATCCCGCTCAAGCCTTCAATAATGATTTTCTTACGTGGCCGTCGAAAATGCGCTCTTTAGACCAAATAAACAATCTGTCTTTTCAGACTATCTTCGACGTAGATCTAGTAATATATTTCGATATAAAAGCTATTTTTTCAGCCGTCTTATGGAAATTTTAAAATGTAAAAGTTCCTATATTAACCTGGTCGAAATTCCCAGCTAACAATGTGTTCCTCCTACAAGGACAGGGGGGCTCAAATGTCTTAGTAGGTAAATAATTCTATATGGTAGTTAGGGCTTGTCCACGGGGGCGAGAAGTCATGTACGATGATGTTTTATGGTTGTTTTATGAGTTTTGATCACGTGAGGTGACTCTATGGATGAATGATATACTTAAGTTTAAGCTTCTGAGGGGTGTGATCAGTGTGAGTTATGATCTAGCTAAACTTTATGCTCATGGTGCAAGTCCCTTCCTCCCTCAAAGGAGGTGTATTTATAGAGGTCTTTTAGACCTAAGATTCTATAGGAAAAGATCACCGCCCACTCAGTCAATAGTGGATCGTTGAATCCCTATTTTTAAAGAGATCATGAGTCAGTTAATGAATCAAACTTCTCTCTATCTTAAGAACGTCTCTTTCCACATTTCTCTATCATAGACGATAAAAATACTTTTTTAGGCAAGGCGATATACACCTTATCGCCTCTTCTTGAGCGTTCTATAACCATCACCATAGTAGAACCCTTTTGCAGATATAACTCTACAATATACAATATAGAATAATGTATTGATATCTAGTTCATTCTTCACTCGAGTTATCTAAACCTCATATCACTTTATCAAATGGAAATGTGTGCACTACTGGTTGCAGCTCATAGTATATAACTCAGCATTTATTATCTAGCATGACTTGACAATTTATTCTAAATTGATTGAGGCTTCAAAGTTTAATGCCTAATAAATTGGGTGGTCATGCTTATCGATTCAGCAGATTGTGATTGAGAGATCGTAAAATGATAGATCAATTTATCTTAATATGATTGGCTTGTGTTTTGTTTATATGGAAGATGAGAAACTCAACATATTTTGGCATAAAGTTTTTAATTTTGACTTGTTAGATAACATCAAGTTAGTATTGTGGACTTGACTCAAATATATTAATAAAAGTTTTGCTAAATAAATATATATTAATATATGTGTAATATTTTAATTAATGTTCAAACTTAATGATATAAATTATTTGAACTAAACTACATTTAAAACTTATTTTAATTTTTGAAAATTTCATAGTAAAAAATTAATTTTAATTTAGTTTTTGAAATTTTCTAAACTCAAAACAAAAACTAATTTTAGTTTTTAAAAATTTTAAAATACGAAACAGAAATCATCCTTAACAGAATTTAAAACCCCAAATATCAAATCCAAAATCAATGTAAAAAGTATCTGATTTACTATATCGCCTGACTTTAAATCGGACCCAGAATCGATGTAAAAAGTCAATTTCACCCAATGTAAAAAGTCATTTCTGCACTAGTGTCATTAGTCGGATTCTTCAAATTCAGAATCATAAATTTAAATTTTAGCCCCTTCATATAAATAATAAAGGCGAATATATGATAAATAAACTTGATTTAGAGACTAAACAAAATATAACTTAAATTATTAAAATTAATAATGACACCAATAACATGTTGACACGATGGATGCAATTAGACACTATTTCTTGGTCACATGGTTGCTTTTTATATATTATCCATATATGTGGCGACAGATCCATACATTTTTAATTGGTTATTCTTTTTATTGAATAATAATAATTTACTTGGTTCTTGAATCTACACTTTTATAATTTGATAAAAATAACACAATTTCGCCAACGTAAGTTGAATTGATAAGAATGTAATTTAATTATTATAAGGACATTAATTTGAATTACATTGCTGATAAGAAAAATTTATTGGTGTATGATGTATAAAACCCAATTTGCCTAATTATTTATCTAAAAAAATAAAAATAACATGGCACTAATACAAATAATATAAATGAGAACCAGTCTTAATTTTGTGCCGGCGTTTCTCTGGCTGGACCCTCACTCTTTTTGTTTTTTATATTTATAATATTGCCACCAGTGGCTTTGTCTTTGGTAAAAAGAAAAATCGGCTCTATCATAGTATTTTTTTTAGTTTTCTTTTACAAACTAGCACACTTATTAAAAAAAAATTAAAAAAACCATTGGAAAGAATGAGTATATAACTAATTAAAATATCCGTACATTCACATTTATTATTTCTTTGTGTGGAAGTAGTTTGCTCGACAGAAACAAAAGAGTGTTAAAAAAATTTGATTTGATTTAGAAGTGTGAGAACAGTTTATTACACATATATTTGTTTTAGATCTAGAATAGATAAGATTTGATTTAGATCTAAAATAGAATAGATTTGATTTAGTTCTAAAATAGGTATTTCGGGCTTTCATAGTTTTGGGTTTTGTTTTAGAGAGTAAGCTAACCTAAATCTATAAATTGAGGGAGTAACCCATATTTTTGTAATCAAATCAAGTCAATCAAGTTGTATTCACAGAATTTGCAGTTGCAAGTGAATAATAAATTTTTTCATAGTTTGTGGGCAAAGAGAAACTCTGCAGAAAAATACTTTCTTTCTTTCTTCATATTTTATTTTCCATTGTCATTGTGTGGTGATATCAATCTTGTTCATCAAGATTGGTAGAAATTCATCATAGTTTTGGTGGATTTCCAACATCTGGTATCAGAGCTCTAGTTGAGTGATTCAAGGGAAGAACAACCGAAGAAGAAGAAGAAGATCACGATGGCGATGAATTACGCTAACGGAAATTTTCCACCAAATCTCTCAAATCTTAAAGGTGATAACTATGAGAATTGGTGCAAACAAATAAAGGCTATATTCTATTTTCAAGGTCTTTGGGATCTTGTGAAATATGAATTAGAACTGATTGAAGAAGATGCTTCAGAAGAAGAAGAGAATGAATACAAAAAATCGAAGAAGAAGAACTATAAACCTCTCTTTATAATTCATCAATGTGTTAGCCCAGACAATTTCGAAAAGATAAGTGATGTAGAATCTTCAAAAGAAGCTTGGGAGATTCTCAAGAAATCGTTTGGAGGTGTTGAAAAGGTGAAAGATGTGAGGTTACAAACTCACAAAAAAACGTATGAATTTCTTCAGATGGAAGATAGTGAGAGTATATCTGATTTCTTCACTAGGGTTACGAAACTAGTGAATCAAATCAAGACTTATGGAGAGACGTTAACAACAAGAGTCGTTGTTTCGAAGATCTTGAGATCTTTGGCTTCGAAGTTCGATCATGTGGTAGTTTTCATAAAAGAATCGAAGGATATGTCATCTTTGTCAAATGAAGAGCTTCAAGGGACGCTTGGATCTCATGAGCAAAGAATGACTGAAAGAGTTGCAGACAAATCGAAGAGTGATGTGGCTTTGCAGGTCAATCAACAAGAGACAGGAAAGGAAAAGGAAAGTGGTTTGACAACAAAGGTAAAAGGGGCAACAACAATTCGACTGGTAGAGGAAATCAGCATGAAGATAACATGGCGAATCAAAGAAAACAATACCAAGGCAACCAAAGAGGTGGTGTTGGAGGTAGAGGAAGAGGTGGTGGTCAAAATCCTGACAAGAGTCACATTCAGTGTTTCAATTTTCAGAAGTATAGTCATTATTCGATTAATTGTCTAGAAAAGCGAAAGAACCAAGAAAGTGATACAAAGTTTGCAAAACACGAAGAAGAAGAGATGAAGCTGATAGTCAAAACAAGAGATGAAGATAGATTCAAGTACCAATGGTACTTGGATTCAGGATGCTCATCACACATGTCTGGAAGGAAAGATTGGTTTGTCAACATAAAACCCTCGATGAAGAACACAATGAAATTCACAAATGACAACACCCTAACAGCTGAAGGTATTGGTCATATTATGATTATGAGGAAAGATGACAAGAGGTCAGTAATTTCCAATGTATTGTACATACTAGGCATGAAGAGCAATTTGCTCAGTATAGGGCAGTTGGTCGAAAAGAACTACAAAGTGTCGATTGAAGACAAGATGATGAGAGTCGTCAACGTAAATGGAAGGTTAATCTTGAAAGCTCCCATGTCTCAAAATAGAAACTTCAAGATTGAACTTAATGTGATGGAGCACAAGTAGCTTTCGACTACAGCTAGCAGAGATGAATGGATATGGTATTATCAACTAGGACATCTCAACTTCAAATACATCAGAGTTTTGAAGAGAAGAAATATGGTTTCAGGGTTGCTAGAAATTGAAATTCCAAGCGAGGTGCGTGAGGAATGTGTGCATGCGAAGCAGCACAAGAATAGCTTCAGTAAGGATGCAAGAAGCAAGTCGAAGGTTGTCCTCGAAGTCATATAATCTGATCTATGTGGACCAATCCATGTGGATTCATTTGGAGGTAACAAATACTTTGTTACACTCATAGATGATTTCAGTTGAAAACTGTGGACTTACCTGATCAAGAAGAAAAGTGAAGTGATTTATGTATTTTCCAAGTTTAACTCTATGGTAAAAAGAAAAAGTGGTCGAAAGCTCAAAGTTTTGAGAACTGATGGTGGTGGAGAATATGTGTTAAAAGACTTCAACAAGTTATGTGAGAAAGACGGGATTGTGCATGAGGTGGTGCCACCCTACACTCTACAACATAATGGAACTACAAAAAGGAAGAATAGAACCATCATGAATATGGTTAGAAGTATGTTGAAAGACAAGAACTTACCTAAAGAGTTTTGGGGGTGAAGTTATGTCGACTGCAACATACATATTGAACATATGTCCGCCGAAGAAGCTAGAAGGAATTACTCCAGAAGAATGTTGGTATGGTGTGAAGCCTAACTTAATTTATCTATGGGTATTTGGATCTATTGCATATAGACATAAACCAGATCAGTTGAGAAGAAAACTTGATGACAAGTCGAGTCAAATGGTCTTAGTAGGGTATCATTCGACAGAAGGTTACAAGTTGTTCGACCCAGTGAACAAGCAGATTATGATCAGCAGGGACATGATCATGGATGAGCTTAAAGAATGGGATTGGACTAAAAATTTCAAGAAAGATTCAGTGAGAATCTTACTTGAAGAAGCAGAAACTCAGGTCAAAAGAGAAGTTTGACAGAGGAAGTTAGACAAGAGGAAGTTATATATCAACCAAGTACAAGCAGACCTCAAAGAACAAGACACATGTATGACAGGTTTCAAGATTGTGTGATTACATCAGATGATGTGGTTGATAACGAAGGTGAGCTGGTGCATTATTATTTCTATGCAGATGTCGAACATGTCAATGCAGTTGAAGCATTGAAGGATTCAAAGTGGGTGAAAGCAATGGACGAAGAATTGAAGTCTATCAAAGAAAACAACACTTGTTCACTTCTCGAATTGCCTCAAGGCAAGAAGGAAATTGATGCCAAGTGGTTATACAAAGTGAAGATGAATCCCAAAGGGGAAGTAACTCGACACAAAGCAAGGCTCGTGGCGAAAGGATTTCTCCAGAAAGAAGGAATAGACTTTGAAGAAGTTTTTGCACCTGTTTCTAGAATTGAAACAATTAGGTTGGTTGTTGGTCTTGCAGAAATAAACAGTTGTCACATATGTCAGATGGACGTGCAGTGTGCATTCCTAAATGGACCCTTAGATGAAGAAGTTTATGGTAAACAACTAGTTGGATTTGTGAAACATTAATAAGAGAGAAAGGTGTACAGGCTATATAAAGCCATGTATGGATTAAAACAAGCTCCAAGAGCTGTGAATAAGAAGATTGATAGTTTCTAAGGGAGAAGGAATTTGTGAAGTGCACAACTGAACATAGAGTATATGTAAGAAGAATCAATAGTAAGTTTTTTATACTATATCTCTATGTCGATGATTTGTTAATAACAGGTAGCTGCAAGAAGGAGATTAAAGACTTGAAAGGTGATCTCGACAAGGAATTTGAAATGTCTGATCTGGGTGACATTTCATATTTCCTTGGAATCGAATTCTACAAGAGCAATAGAGGTTTAATGATGCATTAAAGAAGATATACATGTAAAATTCTCAAGAGATTTGAGATGGAAGAATGAAACTTAACTTTGACACCTGCAGAAACAAGAATGCAACTGTCGAAAGATGCAGATGAAGATAATGTCGACCCAACCCAATACAAAAGACTTATTTGGTCATTAAGATACCTTTGTCATACAAGGCCCGACTTAGCATACACTGTAGGTATGGTAAGTAGATTCATGTAGAAGCCAAAGATATCACATCCAGCAGTGGCGAAGAGGATACTAAGGTATATCAAAGGAACTCTGGATTATGGTATTTTGTTTCCTGTAAATGATAAAGGAAAATAATGCAAGTTAGTGGGATACACTGATTCGAGTTGGTGTAGTGATTTTGAGGATCGAAAATCCACAGCAGGATATATGATTATGCTAGGTGGCGCACCTGTTGCTTGGAGTTCGAGAAAGGGACCAGTAGTGGCATTATCATCATGCAAAGCAGAGTACATAGTTTCTTTTATTTGTGCATGTCAAGCAACATGGATGGTGAACTTGGTCGAAGAGATAACAGGGAAATATTATGGAGCAATTACCATGAAAATCAACAGCATGTCAACTATCAATTGGGAGAAGAATCCGATAGCGCATGGTCAAAGCAAGCACATCGAAATGAGGTTCCACTATCTTCGAGAGCATGTAGAAGATGGGAAGATGAACTTGGAACACTACAGAACTAAGAATCACATTGCAGACATCATGACGAAGGGTGTGCAGGTCGAAGTATTTCAAAGTCTAAGAGCTATGATGAACGTAGATAACTTAGACACAATGAATTAGGTTGTTTGTTGAAAGTAATTCCTTGTGTCGAAGCAGATTTCTCGACAGAAACAAGGGAAAGTCGAAAATATTTGATTTGATTTAGAAGTGTGAAAACAGTTTGTTACACACATATTTGTTTTAGATCTAGAATAGATAAGATTTGACATAGGTCTAAAATATAATAGATTTGATTTAGTTCCAAAATAGGTATTTTGGGATTTCATAGTTTTGAGATTTGGCTTAGGGAGTAAGCTAACCTAAATCTATAAAAAGAGGGAGTAACCTCTATTTTTGGAATCAAATCAAGTCAATCAAGTTGTATTCACAGAATTTGCACTTGCAAGTGAATAATAAAGTTTTCTACAGTTTATGGACAAAGAGAAACTTTGCAGAAAAATACTTTCTTTCTTTCTTCATCTTTTGTTTTTTATTGTTATTGTATGGTGATATCAATCTTGTTCATCAAGATTGGTAGAAATTCATCATAGGTTTTGGTAGATTTCCAACACTATTTCTTTGAATGTAGAGAGTGTGAGAAAGAGATATAAAGAGAATTAAGAGAATATAATTGAGTGTTAGAATATAAATTTTTATTAATATAGATGAGGATATATCTAAAATACTTATTTATACACCAATTACAAGTGGGTTGAGACATAAATTACATAAGCAAAATAACATAAAACCTAATTATCATACCTATAATCTATTACAATAAACATGTAGCCGGTTACAACTGTTACAAAATAAAATTCAATATAACGGTAACTTATTACAGTAATCGGTTATGCTTGCAATGAACTTTCTATTTTTCAGCCCATAAGTGAACTTCGCCCAGCTCTAACTGGTTACAACACTTGAATTATCATTTTTCACTTAACACACCACTTTAATGCAAGTGCTCTCAATCTTCCATGTCCATGTTTACTTTCAATCTTTTGAACACTTCAATTGTGATCCCCTTGGTCAAAAAATCAACCACTTGGTCTTTACTTCTACAATATCTCAATCTCAACATTCACTAACAAGCTCTCTCAAGTAGTGAAACTTAATCTCAATATGTTTTCTCCTCCCATGTATAATTGGATTCTTATCAAGATTAATAGCGAAAACATTATCAACCATGAACATTACATTATTACCTTCATCGTTGCCCAGCTTCTTTAATAGATTCATTAACCACCAAGCTTAACATACACACAACTAAACAATAATATACTCAACCTCACAAGAAGATAATGTTACTACCGGTTATTTATTTGAACACCATGAGATTAGTGTTCCACCAAACATATAAAATGTATCCAGGTGTAGACTTTCGATCATCTTTATCTCTGCACCAATTGGAATCGATAAAACTAAGTAAATTGAATTTTCATTCTATGTCCACTGCAGGAAATTTAATTCTATAACCAATAGATCCTTTGATGTATCTGAGGATCCTCTTGGCCGCTGCTAAGTGAGACACCCTTGGTCTCTCCATGAATCTACTCACAATATTGACATTAATTGCCAAATTTACTTGTGTATTGCACAACTAACACAAGGATCCAATTAGTCTTCTATGTTGAGTTGGATTCACCTCTTGCCCATCCTCATTCTTAGACAATTTTAACCTTGGTTCAACTAGAGTAATGGAAGCATTACAATGCTCCATTTCAAAATTCTTCAATATTTTAAGAGTATACCTTCTTTGGTGTATGATTCGTTCTTTTTTGGACTTGTGGAATTCAATTCCAAGGAAGTATACCACGAGACCATGACCGGTCATCTTTAATTCTTTCATATGTTTACTCTGGAACATAGAAATACATCTTTCGTTGCTGCGTGTGATCGGTGGATCTGGAACTGACTGTTTTACGCTGGTTCGCGAAATGTCGCGGTAAGCAAGAGTCGCCACCGTCTTTTATTTTCTCCAATATGGAAAGGACAAAAGCACAGAAAAATTCCTTATAGAGATTGCTCTCGGTTCGGGAGGTAGATTATAGAAAGGGAAGGTGTTAGCACCCTTTCTATCCATGGTTATCCATGGGCTCTTAGATACTTGCTCACTTGTGTTTTCAAAAATGGTTTGTTTGCTTTTCAATTGTGGGTTTTAAAAAGTTTCTTTGAAAATTTCAGTTAGACTCTTGTATCGGTCCTCAAGAGTGTTTGAAAAATTGCTTTCGAAAGCTTTTTGAAAAGGTGTCGGTGTGAAAAGTACTTTTGAATTTGTTTTGAAATTAGAGCAAGTATCTAGAGTCGTCTACCTACCCTAAGGAATTCGTCTGTGTAAATGATGGGTTTAATCTGTAACGTATAGCCTAAATGTAGTACTGCAAGTGTACAGCCTATCGAAGTAATATATAAGATTATCGAACCACAGAGACCAATTGTCAATCTATCAACTCTATTGCTAAGGTGCTTATCTAAGGCGAACAAGAATATTGATGTGAGTGCAGTGCACAAAGTAAATGAGCGAGGTAAATAACAGTTTAAAAGACAGGTTGGAATGTAAATCATGTAATCAGATATTGGTCCTGGTCATGCGTAGATGAGACTACTTATGGGGCAGTATTTTCTATTGATAGCAAAGAATCGATTTAACGGGAACTTGTAGCTTTTGACTACTAAGAACCGAGTTTACTCTTTAAATTAAATTCCTTTATTGTCACATATAAAGGGTGCCTTCCGCGTAAAAGAGGTAAACCTATTTTTAAGAAATTGATAGTTTTGACTTAACAGAAAAGTGATTTTACTTGGAAAGATTAACTTAAAGAGACTTTTGGCTTTTGACCAAGAGTCAGATTTCAAACCTACAAACGCGTCCGAAAATAGTTTCAAAATCGTTTTCTAAAAAGGTCAATGATTCCTATTTAACTAATCAACGGCTTTCGCTCTTTTTGTTTGGTTAAATAATAATCAAGTCGTATCATTAGTTTGGACGGCTTTCGATCTTACCCAATAAACATTTAAACATAATTGACTTAAGTTAGAAGCAAAACATCCCCAGAGTATTTTCACTAGCATGATAATTGGAACACGACCATGATGACAATCATTACACCCAAACCTTTATAGTTTAGCCAGACATAATAAGTGCGAGTCTATAAAACGTGTAGACTATGATAAGAGCGTTTAAAGTCTATAAAACGTGTAGACTATGGTAAGAGCATTTAAAGTCTATAAAACGTGTAGACTATGGTAAGAGCATTTAAAGTCTATAAAACGTGTAGACTATGGTAAGAGCATTTAAAGTCTATAAAACGTGTAGACTATGGTAAGAGCAATTATAAGTAAAGAAATGCAATAAAATAGAACCTTGCTCCAGTCGGAGACTTGAATCTGATACAAATCTACGGAAAGGTAAGGCTGGTATGATGAACTTCAACCAAAGTGCTCCAAGACTCGATTACAACTCAATCTACACCGCAATAACTCCCCGATGTGAAGAGATTATCACTTTACAGAAACTGATAGTATATGGCTTAAGATTGTACTAAGCTTGGATGAAACTAAAGAATGAAAATCGAAAACTATTTATAGAGGATCCTTGAGGTGCGTAAGGACCAGCATGCCCCTTAACTTCTTTTGAGCGGGAAGCTTGTTGTGAAGGCCGCGGGCGCGATGGGGTGGCCGCGGGCGCGGTGGCAGGAACTGCCACATCATGGGAACGTGGCAGTTGATCTCTGGGTGAAAGTGGGCCACGTCATCGCGTTCCCTGTAGCCAGCGCGGTGCTGAACGCCATAAGTGCAAAATGTCTTGAAAAACCCTAATTTCTTGGCGTTTTGGCTCGTTTCTTCACAGAAGGCTCTGAAATGACAAGAATCCTGAAAACAAAGGAAAAAGGAACATAATACGAGAAAATGATAATAAAAACTAAGGAAAACATGTGATATTTGAGTCAGAAACATAGTGCGATTCAGTGCGATCAAATCCTCCCACGCTTAGACCTTTGCTTGTCCTCAAGCAACAACTCTTAGAAGTAGATGAAAGAAAATTATGGTGTATACAGGTTTTGGGAAAAGAGGGCTTCTAAGTCCGAGTAAGGGTATGTTGTCAGGCACTAACTATCTGAATCAAGGGTATCGTAATTACACTACTTGCAGAAATGCGGACATAAACCTCATAAGTATACAGATCGATCCTAATATCCTTACTATGCTAAGACTTCTTTTTGTACGAGGTCCTTTTTCATTCAGGCGCAATCACATTAAGCCCGTTATCCGTACATACTCATGGTGTAGTGACCGGTTAGTGACTCTGATCTCAAGTGATGGGATTCTGGTACAAGAGTCGGTTTAACCCCTTTTTATTTTACCCATTTGCAGTTGCGGGGGATCAGACCGTAGTCCGCCCTACCAAGTCCAGCACCAGATACCTCTGGACCAACTACAACGGATATGCCTTATATATTTTTTTTCTTTGCTTTTATTAGTACTTACAACTTTCTTGAGTTGAGTAATTTTTGTGAGGATCACCCAACTCGTAGTCGTATTCATATTTTATAACTTTTAAGGCAAGATAGAGATCATTCACTTATATTCATCGATCCTACACTTAGAGCATGCTTAGGCCGGAGCTGACTGCTAAGATAAACTAATTGAAGACTTATTTGTACAGTTTTATTCAAAATCATAGCATATTGGGAAGAAAGGATCTAATCTAGATGTTCAAAAAGGCTTACGGTGTTAAAACGATAACGAATTTTTCAAAAAGTGAGTGCCCAAGAAATAGACCCTATCTAGGACCTGTCTCATAGCCCAAATCCTTAAAAACAACCACAATTCTTTGAAAAAAGAAAAATTTTGTAAGGCTAAAAAGTGGGGGAAATGAAAGGGTACACTACGCAGAAAGACTCGCCTATCACATGCATTTTATTAACTACGAATATATCATGCCTAAAAGGAAAAATGCGGAAGGGAAATAAAAGCAGGAAAAACGGGAAATAAAAGTGAAAACGGGAAATAAAAGCGATAAATGCTCCTCCCACACTGAAATCAGACATTGTCCCCAATGTTCCAAAATAAGGTAGGAGGAGGTACCTGAAAACACTAGTGGGGGCCACTAGGACCTTCACCATCCTGGTTGGTACGACCGGAACGGCGGCTACGGCTGCGACGGCGGCTATCTCGGTCCAAAACAAGCTGCTCCAATCTCTCTGTCAAGGCGGCATTTTCCGCTTGTAGCTCTTGGGTCCTACCAATGAGGGTGCCTTGGGTTGCCTCCATCAATTGGAAGTGACGAGCGTATGTGGTCTGGTGTAAGTGCTGTTCTCTCTGGAAAGCCAGCTGACTTTCCATAATAGTGCGCAGAGAGCTAGCATTTTGCTCTTGGGATGCTTGCATGAAGGCCATGTTATCGGCCGCCTGTTGCTGCAAAGTAGCAAGGAGGGTGTCCCTCTGGGCCTCTCGGGCCATATGCTCACGCCACATGTCCTCAGTGACATGGAAACTAGGAGCTGCACCTGCATGTGGGTTAGAAGTAGATGGTGTCGTGTGTGGTGGTGAAAAGTGGGGTGGTTCTTCCGTTTGGAAATCATACTCATCATCAGTGTTGTTACCCTCATTTAAAGGTAGATTTGGGGGCAACGGACCAATAAAAGCAGGAGCGTTGAGATCGTAGGTCCAGTTATGCTCAAATCTAATATCAGTACGACGGGTGCAAGGAATAACAACACTGGGTACAGCAGCACCTCCAACCATGAGGAAGTAACCACCTTCCTTCCTCGTCTTGCATAAACGCATATCCCTGAAAAATTTAAGATTTGCAATACGAGGAGGAAGTGGCTCAAGGGTGGCAAGTTCCGTATCCAATCCTATGGCACGGGCAATAGTAGTAATCAGTCCACCAAAGGAAATCGGCCCACCTTTTCTTAAAACATGGTGCATGTGGGCAATCATGAATGGGACTGGATTAACTTTGGTGTCTGTGAGGCAGCTCTGCATGATAATTAATTCTTTAGCATTCACCTTGTTTGGGTTTTCCCGAGCAAAGATGGTGGATGCTAAAAGAAATCGAAAGACACGAAGGGCAGGATTGTGGATGTGAGAAGCAAGTAGGCCATCAAAAGATGTTGCATTTTGTTTAGTAATTCTGGCCCAAAATGCTTCAAATGCCCAATCCGTGTCTAAAGGTGCTTCACAAATGGCATCATCCCCATAAGGTAATCCTAACATGGCGGCTAGACCGTCAGTGGAGTAGTCATATTCAACATTAAACATTCTAAATTTGACTCCACCTACGGTGCTAGCAGTGTTAGGAGAGACGTTATAAATTAAAGAACTTAAAAATTCGAACGTCAGCCTAGGGTAGGTTGGTGCTTGAGTAGCAAAAATATCATGCATGCCTATTTTGTCGAGAAGGAAAAATACACTATGGTATATACCTAATGAATATAGACAGTTTTCATCGATATACCTGGTAGAGTGTATTGGTGTTGTCAGCAATTTCTCAAGCTGCTTTTGTTGCCTTTCTCCGGCTTGGCCACCTCGCAAAATGTAGCCGTGATACTCCATAGGATTTTCTTGTGGATGAATAAAGAGAAAGAATAGGATGTAGAAGTAATGAAGGTGTGAGGAAGAAAATGAAATAGTGGGGGTATTTATAGGTAGTGAAGAAAAATGGTGGTTGGAAATATTTATGATGAGAATAATGGGAATAAATGTAGTGGGGTAGGTATGGATAATAAAGGAAGTTATGGGGGGTTAAGAATGGAAGAAAATGGGATTGGAAATGGAAAAAGTGGTAAAATGGGGGGAAAAACGAGCAACTAGCCGTTAGGTGACCGTTGCGTCACCGCGGGCGCGGCAGGGCTTACCGCGGGCGCGGTGAGGTCGAGGCAAGTTGGGCCGGTCTGGCTTCCTTTCCATTGGGCTTTTCCTTCCTTGCCATTAGCTTCAATTTTTGGAGGTGTACCTATTTTTCTTATGAATGTGCATATATGTATGTGAATACATATATACATGTATATTTATTTATTTTTATATTAAAATTATGGTGACCAGAAAAACAAAAACATTAGTAAATGAATGAAACACATGCTTATATATATATATAGGTACGGACATCGGGTCATCAAAATAATTATTAATAATGCAGGAAATAGATAATGCAAATAAAAATGAGTCTGAAAAGGAAATCAACATAATACTAATAATACTGGAACTAGATATCTTGTGAACAACACAGATCTATTGCCAACCGGTAGGATGCTCTGCAGGAGTGTCTGGGCCACGCAGCTCAGTCAGCTGGCGTCGAATCTCTGCCACCTCGTGAGCTAATTCATCTAACTCACCAGCAAAGGTAACATCATTCACTTCCAACTGTAAATGAAGGTCAGCCACCTCATTGCGGAGAGTGGTTATCTCAGTGCGCATAGCAGTCAACAGAGTGCGAATATCAGGTTCCTGCAAGCTGAGTTATTAGTAAGAACAATAGTGTGTGTAACCTCGGGTCGGGATGTTTGATCTGGAGTAGAGTCCTCGGGAGCAGGAGTGTATTCTGGAGTGAGATCTTCGGAAGCAGGAGTGTATTCTGGAGTGAGATCTTCGGAAGCAGGAGTGTATTCTGGAGTGTACTCTGATATCTCACCCCAACCTTCTACAGAATAGTTCCAATTAGCAGGGTTGGAAACACAAGTCATCTGAGGGTCTGGCATTGTGAAGGTGTAAACTGTATGGTCATCGATGAGCAATCTGTACTGATATGGGTGGAAAGAGGCCCTCCTCATGAGCCCACAATCCATGCAAAAGTCTAAATCCAGGAAAGTATATCCACAGTATGGGGTCAGCTGTGCTATCATACTGTCCAAACCCAAAGCAGAAGCTATCTGTGTCACATTCCCTCCGGAATGAATGAGTCCTACAGCGGATCGAGCAGTCTGCTCGAGGCTCTCTATCAGAAAACCTCCACTGGCTATAGGTCTGGACTGACTGGCACAGTATAGGAAAAGGATCTCCTCAGCGGTGACCAAGTGGTCACAGTAACTCCTCCCAAAGAAAGTGTGGCACAGAATCATCTCGAAGTATCGGAAAGCCAGGTTATGGATCTTCCTGGACAGCTGGGTAGAGGGGTCAAGGCTGGCTCTATCAGTAATGTCCTGCCAAAATTTATCAATATCTCTGTCCATATAGTAACTCAATGGAAACTCAGTGATAGCGGTCGGTCCAGTTTGGAAACCAAGCAAATCCCCAAATTCTTTGGTAGTCAGGGTATACTCGGTACCAAACAATCTGAAACTTAGGCATCCTCGCTCATCTCCTTCACCCACCCGTGGGTTATAATCCATAGAGCTAAGAAACTCCAGAGTAAGGTTCCTGTAGGTTTTGTGGACATCATCAGCATAAGAATCCCAGCCAAGTTGGTTGCACAGATACCTAATACTTGGCTCAATCCCGAGTGCCTCCATGCAGCTCTGATCGGGGTACCTAGTGGGTACCATAGGTCTAGCAGATAAGGTAGCAAATCGGGCTTTTTGTGCTTCATCTCTGAAAATCACAACCATACCATCGGGGTAATGCATCCTGAAAATATAAACACAAGAAATTAGTCCAGATAAAATATATAAATTACTAAAATAAAATAAAATAAAATTAAGAATAAACCATGGGTTGCCTCCCATGCAGCGCTTGTTTAACGTCTTTAGCTTGACGATTAGATCTTACTTTATGTGGGTATTGGTGGGTCTATAAGAATATGACTAGAGTAGTCAACAGGCAAATCGCCTCCTTTGTATAACTTCAGTCTTTGTCCATTTACCACAAATGGAGCGCATGAATTGTTTTTGATTTCTACTGCTCCAGACTTTAGAACTTTTGACACTTCAAATGGACCTGTCCATCTTAAACGAAGCTTACCAGGAAAAAGTCGTAACCTTGAGTTAAATAGGAGAACAGGGTCACCAATGTTGAAATCTTTCTTGATGATTTTTTTATCATGCCACATCTTGGTTCTTTCCTTATATATGATGGCATTCTCATAGGCATTCAAGCGAAGCTCTTCCAGCTTGTGAATGTCCAGGATACATTTTTCTCCGGCTTTTAGGTAATCTAGATTCAAGAATTTAATGGCCCAATAGGCTTTATGTTCTAGTTCGAAGGGTAAATGACAGGACTTTCCATAAACCAATTGATAAGGAGTTGTTCCAATAGGGGTTTTATAAGCCGTTCTATAAGCCCATAAGGCGTCTTTAAGTTTTCCAGACCAGTCTTTTCTGGATAATGATACGGTTTTTTCTAGGATCTGCTTAATCTCCCTATTCGATACTTCTACTTGGCCACTGGTTTGCGGGTGATATGGTGATGCTACTCTATGTTTTACTCCGTATTTGCTTAGAAGCTTGTCAAATATCTTAGATATAAAATGCGATCCTCCATCACTTATGACTAACCTCGGGGTTCCAAACCTAGGAAAAATAATATTCTTAAACAGTTTGATAACTACCTTGGTATCGTTTGTGGGTGATGCAACAGCTTCTATCCACTTTGAGACATAATCGACAGCTACTAGGATATACTTGTTACCCATTGAGGAAGGAAAAGGTCCCATGAAATCTATACCCCAGACATCAAATATTTCCACTTCTTGGATGTTACTTAAAGGCATTTCATCACGTCTTGAGATGTTCCCAGTGCGTTGGCGTCGGTCACATTTTGTAATGTAAGTGTGGACATCGCGCCATACAGTAGGCCAATAAAAACCTGCTTGAAATATTTTGGCGCATGTTTTAGATGTGCTTGCATGTCCACCGTAAGGCGAAGCATGAAAATGTTTAATGACGTTGCCTACTTCTTCTTCCGGTACACATCGTCTGAATATATTATCTATTCCTCTTTTGAATAGGAGGGGTTCATCCCAAAAGAAGTGTTTAACATCTCTAAAAAACTTCTTCTTCTGTTGGTAGCTTAAGTCAGGGGGTATGATATCAGCGGCCAAATAATTCACAATATCTGCGTACCATGGTATGTTGTTCATGGTTGAGATTTCCTCATAGGTCTCTTCTTCAGTTGAGTTTATCCCAGCTATTAATCTTTCATAAGTGGAGTGATCGTCTATAGGTATAAGTTCAGGTTTAAGGTGTTCTAACCTAGAGAGATGATCAGCTACTAAGTTTTCAGCTCCTTTTTTATCCTTAATATCCAAGTCAAATTCTTGGAGTAAAAGTACCCATCTGAGCAATCTAGGCTTAGCATCTTTCTTACTTAACAAGTACCGGATTGCTGCATGATCTGTGTATACTATTATTTTTGCTCCCACCAAATAAGATCGAAATTTATCAATAGCAAAAACTACGGCTAGCAATTCCTTTTCTGTGGTTGTATAATTTAGCTGGGCAGCGTCTAGTGTTCTACTAGCGTAGTAAATTGCATGCAGTTTCTTGTCTTTTCTTTGCCCTAGTACAACTCCTACAGCGAAATCACTAGCATCGCACATGATTTCAAAGGGTTGTGTCCAATCAGGTGGTCTTATGATAGGTGCTGAAATAAGAGCTTGCTTTAAAACTTCAAAGGCCTCAAGACATTTTTGGTCGAATTCAAACTCGACATCCTTCATCAATAAGTTAGTTAAAGGTTTTGTTATTCCGGAAAAATTCTTGATGAAACGTCGGTAGAACCCGGCATGTCCTAGAAAACTTCTTACTTCCCTAACGGTCTTAGGTGGGTTTAGGTTTTCTATAACTTCTATCTTGGCCTTATCGACTTCTATACCTCTTTCAGAAATAATGTGTCCCAAGACTATCCCTTCATTTACCATAAAGTGGCACTTTTCCCAATTCAACACAAGGTTTACTTCCACACATCTTTTTAAGATTTTCTCTAAGTTTGAGAGGCAGTTTTTGAAATCAAACCCACACACTGAAAAATCGTCCATAAATACTTCCATAATTCCATCTAGGTAGTCTGCGAAAATTGACATCATACAACGTTGGAAAGTGGCAGGTGCATTACAGAGTCCAAAGGGCATTCGTCTATAAGCGAATGTTCCATAAGGGCAGGTAAATGTGGTTTTTTCTTGGTCCTCTGGGTGAATAGGGATTTGGAAAAACCCCGAATACCCATCAAGATAGCAGAAACATGAGTGTCTTGCTAGACGTTCAAGCATCTGATCTATAAATGGGAGAGGGAAATGGTCTTTTCTCGTTGCCTTATTCAACTTTCTGTAATCTATACACATACGCCATCCTCCTTCTGTTCGTTTTGCCACATGCTCACCTTTCTCATTTTTCAGAACAGTGATACCTCCTTTCTTGGGTACCACATGGACTGGGCTTACCCATTCACTATCCGAAATTTGGTATATGATACCAGCTTCTAATAACTTAAGAACTTCTTTCTTGACTACATCACTCATGATAGGGTTTATTCTTCTTTGATGTTCTCTTGAGGGTTTTGAATCTTCTTCTAGCATAATCCGATGCATGCATACGGATGGGCTTATACCTTTTAAATCTGAAACTTTATACCCTAAAGCTGAGGGATATTTTCGTAAGGTATCTAAGAGTTGATTTGTTTCTATTTGGTTTAGAGCGGCGCTAATTATAACGGGTCTATTCATCTCCTCATCCAAAAACTCATATCTTAGATTCTTGGGTAGTTCCTTAAGTTCTATAGTGGTTTTCTCAGTACGCGGCATAAGGTCAGGGGTAAGAGCTAAGCATTCAAAAAGGTTGTCGTCAATGTACGGTTCAATACTTTTAAATCCGTCATCCTCTAAAATAGGGGTTGATGATAATTTGATTAAAAATTCGTTTTGTTCGAGCTCATTTACACATTCATCAATGACGTCGATGGCATAACACGCATCTCCTATCACTGGTGCCATTAGAAACTTTGATAAAATGAACTCAATCTTTTCATCTCCTACCTCGAAAGTCAATTTCCCTTTCTTAACATCTATTATAGCTCCGGCGGTCGATAGGAATGGTCTTCCTAAGAGGATTGGGATGTCTTCATCTTCTTTAATATCCATTACGACGAAGTCGGTCGGAATGTACAACTGACCAATCTTGACAGGTATGTCTTCTAAAATACCCATGGGATATTTGACAGATCTATCAGCTAGTTGTAAGGACATCTTAGTAGGTTGAAGTTCTCCTAATTTTAACCTCTTACAGACGGCCAGAGGCATCAGACTTACGCTTGCTCCTAGGTCTAAAAATGCTTTGTCTATCATATGGTTACCTAGGATGCAAGGGATAGAAAAACTTCCAGGGTCTTTATCTTTCTTGGCGAGTTTATTTTCAGATATAGAATGACATTCTAAAGGCTTGGGATCATCGAGTCGCCGTTTATTGGTCAAAATATCTTTCAAGAACTTAGCATATGATGGTATCTGGGTTATAGCTTCAGTAAAAGGAATCTCTACATGGAGTTTCTCTATTACCTTAATAAACTTTTGGTACTGGTTTTCTACTTTGGTGTTTTTCAGCCTCTGTGGGAACGGAATAGGTGGTTTATAAGGTTGTTGAGTGTTATTCCCTACTTCTGGTTTTGATTGCTTTTCTGGTTTCTCTGGTTCCTCTACCTGGTCTTTAGGTGTAGCATCTTCCATAGGTTTTTCTGATGTTCTTAAGTTAGGATTTCTAGGCCCTTCATAAGCAGTTCCACTTCTTAAAGTGATAGAATTTGCTTGGCCTTTTGGATTTGGTTGAGTTTGTCCAGGGAATTGTCCTCCAGGTGCAACTTGTACAGAGGTGTTTTGTGCTACTTGGGAAATCTGAGTCTCAAGCATTTTGGTGTGGGTTATTATCTGGTCAAACTTGGTTGCCAGTTGAGTAACTAGTTCGTTCGTGTGAATGTGTTGGTTCATAAACTCCTTATTTTGCTGGGTTTGAGCCTGAATAAAGGTGTCTATGGTTTCTTTAAGGTTTGGTCTTAGGGGCACTATTTGCATAGGTTGGTTTTGTTTTTGCGTTTGGAATCCTTGAGGTCTCGAAGGTCCGGGATTTTGGATAGGGTTATTGTTTTTGTAAGAGAAATTCGGGTGGTTCCTCCATCCAGGATTGTAGGTATTCGAGAAAGGATTCCCTTGGGTATAGTTAACTTGGTCTGAGCTAGATTCGTTCAAAAGGTTACAGTCAACGGTTTGATGTCCTTGAGTTCCACAGAGTTCGCATTCCGATTGGATTGCTGCTACTGTGGTTGGGTTTTGAGACATGTTCTCGACTCTCAAAGCTAGGGCGTCCATCTTGGCATTAATCATGTCCATGCAACTTACCTCATGCTTTCCTCCATGGCTCTCCTTTTTCTCTACTGTCGCTCGTTCTAATCCCCACTGGGCGTGGTTTTGGGCCATGTCCTCTATTAGGGCACAAGCGTCAGGGTAAGGTTTGTTCATCAACGCTCCGCCAGCGGCAGCGTCTATGGACATCTTTGTGTTGTAATGGAGTCCATTATAGAAGGTATGTATGATTAACCATTGCTCCAGGCCATGGTGCGGACAAGCTCTTAAAAGTTCTTTATAACTCTCCCAGGCATCAAAAAGTGATTCGCCTTGGTTTTGGGTGAAACAAGTGATCAGGTTCCTAAGAACAGCGGTCTTGCTTGGTGGAAAATACCTCGCAAGAAAAGCTCTCCTAAGGTCTTCCCAAGTTGTTATTGAGTTAGTTGGAAGGGCGTCTAACCAGTCGTGAGCTTTACCTCTAAGGGAAAAAGGAAACAGTCTTAAACGGATAGCTTCGGGTGTGGCTCCATTTGCCTTAAGGGTGTCAGCTAACTGGATAAATACCTTTAAATGTTGATTCGGGTTCTCGGTAGCGAGACCAGCGAATTGGTTTTATTGTACTAATTGTAATAATGAGGGCTTTAGTTCAAAGTTGTTGGTAGTTATAGTAGGGTTTACTATACTAGAACTAGGTTCCTCGTTAGATGGTTGGGCGAATTCCTTGAGCGGTCTTTGGTTACGATCTTCTGCCATAGCTCTTCTTATCTTGCGTATAAAAAGACGGGCACGAGCGTAACGTTCAGGTTCTACTAAAGGATCTATTAGGTTACCGGTGCTACGATTTCTACGCATCTACCGGCTAGAATAGCCTTAGTCTAAACGGGATAACAATAGGGTACGAAATTTGACGAAGTTGGTCCCCGGAAACGGCGCCAAAAACTTGATGGGTTTAATCTGTAACGTATAGCCTAAATGTAGTACTGCAAGTGTACAGCCTATCGAAGTAATATATAAGATTATCGAACCACAAAGACCAATTGTCAATCTATCAACTTTATTGCTAAGGTGCTTATCTAAGGCGAACAAGAATATTGATGTGAGTGCAGTGCACAAAGTAAATGAGCGAGGTAAATAACAGTTTAAAAGACAGGTTGGAATTTAAATCATGTAATCAGATATTGGTCCTGGTCATGCGTAGATGAGACTACTTATGGGGCAGTATTTTCTATTGATAGCAAAGAATCGATTTAACGGGAACTTGTAGCTTTTGACTACTAAGAACCGAGTTTACTCTTTAAATTAAATTCCTTTATTGTCACATATAAAGGGTGCCTTCCGCGTTAAAGAGGTAAACCTATTTTTAAGAAATTGATAGTTTTGACTTAACAGAAAAGTGATTTTACTTGGAAAGATTAACTTAAAGAGACTTTTGGCTTTTGACCAAGAGTCAGATTTCAAACCTACAAACGCGTCCGAAAATAGTTTCAAAATCGTTTTCTAAAAAGGTCAATGATTCCTATTTAACCAATCAACGGCTTTCGCTCTTTTTGTTTGGTTAAATAATAATCAAGTCGTATCATTAGTTTGGACGGCTTTCGATCTTACCCAATAAACATTTAAACATAATTGACTTAAGTTAGAAGCAAAACATCCCCAGAGTATTTTCACTAGCATGATAATTGGAACACGACCATGATGACAATCATTACACCCAAACCT
Source organism: Vicia faba (assembly GCA_948472305.1). Taxonomy (NCBI): domain Eukaryota; kingdom Viridiplantae; phylum Streptophyta; class Magnoliopsida; order Fabales; family Fabaceae; genus Vicia; species Vicia faba. The sequence goes on along the minus strand of OX451741.1, from coordinate 775,694,101 downwards.
TTATAGTTTAGCCAGACATAATAAGTGCGAGTCTATAAAACGTGTAGACTATGATAAGAGCGTTTAAAGTCTATAAAACGTGTAGACTATGGTAAGAGCATTTAAAGTCTATAAAACGTGTAGACTATGGTAAGAGCATTTAAAGTCTATAAAACGTGTAGACTATGGTAAGAGCATTTAAAGTCTATAAAACATGTAGACTATGGTAAGAGCAATTATAAGTAAAGAAATGCAATAAAATAGAACCTTGCTCCAGTCGGAGACTTGAATCTGATACAAATCTACGGAAAGGTAAGGCTGGTATGATGAACTTCAACCAAAGTGCTCCAAGACTCGATTACAACTCAATCTACACCGCAATAACTCCCCGATGTGAAGAGATTATCACTTTACAGAAACTGATAGTATATGGCTTAAGATTGTACTAAGCTTGGATGAAACTAAAGAATGAAAATCGAAAACTATTTATAGAGGATCCTTGAGGTGCGTAAGGACCAGCATGCCCCTTAACTTCTTTTGAGCGGGAAGCTTGTTGTGAAGGCCGCGGGCGCGATGGGGGTGGCCGCGGGCGCGGTGGCAGGAACTGCCACATCATGGGAACGTGGCAGTTGATCTCTGGGTGAAAGTGGGCCACGTCATCGCGTTCCCTGTAGCCAGCGCGGTGCTGAACGCCATAAGTGCAAAATGTCTTGAAAAACCCTAATTTCTTGGCGTTTTGGCTCGTTTCTTCACAGAAGGCTCTGAAATGACAAGAATCCTGAAAACAAAGGAAAAAGGAACATAATACGAGAAAATGATAAGAAAAACTAAGGAAAACATGTGATATTTGAGTCAGAAACATAGTGCGATTCAGTGCGATCAGTAAATGTCCTTAAAGTAGTGCCATCCCACCATTGAGAGGTAGGTAGCACCACCGTTGGAGGTGTTTGGGTCAATTCGAAGTTCGGGACATGGTGATCACCAGAGCAATAGGAAGATACCTTAGAAGCTACCCTCATGCCAGGTTCCCGGATCATGAGGACTTACTAAGACATCCTCTACTCGACGATCACCTTTCGAGGGGCAAGGCAACAGTGAGACGTACCCTAGGGGTGGTGTGTGATTTGTGTGTCATGTTCATTTATTTTTGTCTTATTCATGTCATGGGTGATCTATGCGTTATTTTTATTTTAACATTCATTCTTGCATGCAATTTATTAGCAGTTAAAAAGTTGCGAGAAATATAAAGTTCCTAAACTATTACAAAGGCGCGGGTCCACATCGCCAAATTTAATCCAGGACCCGATTTGACATAAAATAAAGTAAAGTGCGAGAAATATAAATGTCCAATTTACACGGCTTTGGGAGAATTACATGAATATTATAAGAACGGAAATAAAAAATGCGAAGAGAATTAAAATCGAAAGCGAGGGCGTTGGACCCTTTTTAATGAAATTAAATTTTGATTAACAAATTAATTAAATTAAAGTAAAAAGAAAAGATTTTTGAGTTTTTGTATTTATGGATTTTTATGAGAGTTAAAATGAAATTAAATAAATAAATTAACCCTAATTCTAACTATTTTTATTTATTAAGAAATATGTTAAAGTTGAATCTAAAATTAACCTAATTAATAAATATAATTTGATTTATACAAATAATTAATTATTAGTGGTGATAAAAGAAAAGAAAAAGATAAAAGTAATTAAAACCTAATTCTACAAATTTTAAGTTTATTGAAAAAATGTTAAAATTAATCCTAGAATAAAAACTAATTAATTAATAAGACTTTATTTACAAAATAGCATTTAAATAAAATATATTTTATTTTTTATGACTTTCTGATTTTTATTATTTTTATGTGAAGTCAATTTTTATTGAATTAAAAAGAAAATAATTGAATTAAAACAAATAATAAAGAAAAATAGAATAAAGAAAAGAGAAAGAAATACAATACAAGGGGGGGTTCTGCCCCAATCAGGAGGTGTTGTCCAGCATTTTTGGCCCAATGTTTAAGGCTTTGTTTGACTTTTCAGCGAGGCGTGTATACGCGTTAACTGATGCCTATTATGTTCTTCAAATCTGGACCTTTGGATTGGATCATGGGGTGCGTGGCATGCCTGGATTGTGAGCGTATGGTGGACGCCTGGAGAGTGCGCTGCATGCAATTACATTAAAACAAAACATATCAAGAATATGGGGGGACCTGAGAATCGAACCCAGGTCCCAGAGATTACCAACTCAACGCTTTGACCAACTGTACCAACCACGCGCTTTGTTTATTATATGGACCATAATGATTATAAGAAAAAACAAACGTTAGTGGCCTGAGTCAGCAAAACGCGCACCAAGCTTTGAATAGACCAATGGTTTTGCTCCACGCATGCATCTTCTTCGTTGATTCGTTTTGCCCTGAAAAAAACAATTAGATAGCGGGGGTTTTAAACCCCCACTAAGTGGTAAACAGGATAATAGCGATTAGCACATGGTGGCTCATAAATTGAGCGCGACATGTGTGTTCGATTCACATGAAGCTTCTGAATCCAATAGCCTTGGTCTTGTGGTCTAATTTTTCTGGACGAGGAAACCCCAAATTTTTCAGTTTCGTAACCCTAGTAAGCTTCCATGGTGATTTCGCGTATAGGCCAGCAAAACTCAATCAAAACATATGGTTAGCTTTAGAATGATCCAATTAACATAAATCAATAAAGAAAATGCCATGAGGATGCTTAAAAATTGAAACACGAATATGCATATTTTCATGAAAAGTGAGACATATTTCTACCAATTCTTTGTGTTAAAACTAGTGGCTTTGATCCAGGAATGTTCACTGATGCTTCAGGAATGTAATGGAGTCAATATTTTGCCTTGAAACTCCTTGAAATCGTGATTTCAGTTTTTGAAAATTTGGAAAAAATGCAAACTTTGTTCTTCAGATAGGGCGCAGCTTAGAGGTCTCTTGGCATTAGGTTTTGATCACACTTATATGAGGATGGATTAGGGTTGAGTTTTTGATCCAAAAAATCCTTGCATTGATGGAATGGATATTTGATTTTCATGCATAATTTTTCAATCTTTTTCACATGTGTTTTGATACCAATTATGTCCAAATCAACTTGATTCTTTCCATATCTGATAATGCACGAAATCTTGAAGATATTTCATGCATAAAAAGATTTTAAAAGCTTGCTTTGGTATTTTTCACATATTTTATTTTATTAAATGAATTAATAGCAATTTAAAATTCAAATAAATAAATAAAAATGATGAATAAATCCCCTTTGGGCCAAATGGTCGTGCATATGCTTTGGATGATGAATCTTGGAAGAAAATGTGGCCCATTAGCAATTTTAAGGCATTTGAAGCAAAGTTGACTTTTCAAAATACCCAAACATTTCCCAACTTCCACAAGGCATATCTTGCTCAATTTTTAAGCTTTGATCAATCATGTTCTTTGACATTTTAGAAAGGTCTTGAAGTCCTCTAACCAATGTCTTTGGTCCCATGTCATTTTGATTTACCAATCTCAAGTTATGGCCTTTGACTTAAAGTCTCTTTTTGTTGACTTTTGAAAATGACCTATAATGTTGAAATTGATAACTTTTCGTGTGAGCATTTCTTGGACTTGAAGTGTGAAGAGGAGTTGTAGGAAATGTCTTTCTCTTCAAAATGAGCTTTGGATGGAATTTTTCTGATAAACCATGTGGAAGTTATGCCTTGGTCAAGTTACAGTTGACTTTTTCAACTGTCCAAATATGGAAACTTTTGCATCTTGAGACTTTTTGAGCCATGCCTTGAAAATCATGATCAAGAATTGATAAAATGATGTTTATGGCTTCAAAATGAGATGTTGACCAAAAATTTGAACTTTTGACTGTCAAATGACCATTTTGCCCCTGCAGTTGACTGTTGAGCAAATAAGGTTTTTGACTGTGCAATTTTGTGCTGTAAGTCTTGAAACGTGGTATGATGATGCTTGAAGATGTTTGTAGGCATGTGGGACTTGATTGGACCCTTGGAAACTTCATTTTCTTTGTCAGAACCAAAACCCTCGTTTTTTGACTGTTAGGAGGCCCTTGAACTGTGCAACCCTTGGGGAATTTTGAAGCTTTGACTTGGCAAATCTTAAAGAATATGGGAGGGCAAATTTTGGGGTACAACAGTTGCCCCTGTTCAATCTTCTTAAACCTGAGGATGCAGATTGACTGACGTGCCTTTCGTAATCCGAAGGTGGAAGATGATTGAACACTAGAGTGCCTAGAAATTTGCGCTCACATAGTAATGTGATGGTGGGGAATGGGCTTACAGATGCCATTTGGAGATTGATGAATAGGATGATGGGCTTATAGATGCCATGCTAAGAGATGATGGAAGGTGGATGGGCTTATAGATGCCATCTGGGTGTCAATCGCGTAAGAGATTCCTTAGCGAGAACTTGCGTACCTGCAAAAGAAAAGGATTACCTGACCCGTTACAGGAGCTGGTCTTCAGATTCTTTGTATAGATGTGTCCTGACTGGTTACAGGAACTGGATCTGGAGCTTCAAAAGGGGATGAATGAACCAGGGATGGTTACTACCTCAACAAGAACGGTGAGAGAACCTTGGGCGATTACTACCTCAACAGGAACGCTGAGAGAATCTGGGGCGATTACTACCTCAACAGGAACGCTGAGAGAACCTTGGGCGACTTCATCCTCAACAGTAACGCTGAGAGAATCTTGGGCGACTTCTACCTCAACAGTAACGCTGAGAGAATCCTGGGTGTCTTCTACTGAGTCTTCATCAGGAAAATCTTTTAGGGGTCGATTTAACTGGACTAGAGAAGGCCTTTGACTGGATAAGAAACAGGAAAATCTTAGGGTCGATTTAACTGAACCGGTCTAGGTCTTGAAATCTTCAACTGGATAAGAAACAGGGAGATCTTAGAGTCGATCTGACTGAACCAGAGAAGGCCTTTGACTGGATAAGAAACAGAAAAATCTTAGGGTCGACTTAACTGAACCGGTCTAGGTCTTGAAATCTTCAACTGGATAAGAAACAGGGAGATCTTAGGGTCGATCTGACTGAACCAGAGAAGGCCTTTGACTGGATAAGAAACAGATAAATCTTAGGGTCGATTTAACTGAACCGGTCTAGGTCTTGAAATCTTCAACTGGATAAGAAACAGGGAGATCTTAGGGTCGATCTGACTGAACCAGAGAAGGCCTTTGAATGGATAAGAAACAGATAAATCTTAGGGTCGATTTAACTGAACCAGGAAAAACTCTTGAACATAGCTGAGAACTTAACTGGATCTTTCCTGAAAAGTAAAGGTCAGTCATATGCAATGCATGATATGGATTAAGCAATGATGTTCTCAACATAAATGAGATTTGTGAGATATGATGCGTATATGCATGCTATAATGTATGAAAATGTGATATTTATGAATGTATGTTTTCGTCTTAGGAAAATAAATCCTTGACGGGTGCCGGGAAGTCACTCCTGGGCAGATGTTGAAGAGTGAGATTCTTCGTTTCCGTTGGGGATGATAGTTGCAAGAATTCCGGTAGAAGATAACTCCGTTGTTGGGGAATAAGCTTGGCGAATGGACTACTCTGCGGGGAGAAAGAGTACTCTAACAATCTTGCTGGGGAGCAATACTCTGTGGGGAGAGAGGTACTTTGCTGAAATGTTGATGGTAACTCTGCTGGGGATACCGTCGATATGTTGGAAATGTTAATAGACTTCGCTGGGGATACCATTGTTGTGTTGGAAGTGTTAATAGACTTCGCTGGGGATAAGAAGACTTCGTCGAGGACGGTCTTTCCGTGGCTTTTGGCTGAGGATAACCCAGTTATATCCTGGTAGGGAAATAACCTTTGAATGAAGTCGGGGGACGCGTTCGTGCTCCGCGAGGATAAGCTTCCAGAATCTACTGGGGATAAGCTTGCTGCTGGGGGAGATGATTCAACCTTTCCTGGGGAAATCTTGATTGGACTCTCCTGGGGGGAATTTTTGAACTGTAATTTTTTTTAAGCTGAAAGAGGGAACCTATGTAGGGTTGCCTAATGATGAGCTCATGTAAAACCGCATCTTGGAAAGAAAGACACCTGTGTAGGGTTACTTTGAGGTTGGGCTCGTGTGGAGCTGCATATGGGGTTGAAGGAAACCTGTGTAGGGTTTACTGACAATGAGTCCGTATAAAACTGCATTTGAAATGGAGAAGGAACCTGTGTAGGGTTTCTAGGTGACAAGTTCGTGTAAAACTACATCTGGAGTTTTGAGAAGGAAACCTGTGTAGGGTTTACTGATGACGAGTCCGTGTAAGACTACGTCTGGAGAGGGAGAACCTGTGTAGGGTTTCTTCGGGGTAAGTTCGTGTAAAACTTCTGGAGGGACCGGGGTAAGGTTATCTTGAGACAAGTCCGTGTGAGACTTCTGGAGGAACCGGGGTAAGGTTACTTCGGGATAAGTTTGTGTAAAACTTCTTGATGAACCGGGGTAAGGTTATCTTGAGATAAGTCCGTGTGAGACTTTTGGAGGAACCGGGGTAAGGTTATCTTGAGATAAGTCCGTGTGAGACTTCTTGATGAACCGGGGTAAGGTTATCTTAAGATAAGTTCGTGTGAGACTTCTTGATGAACCGGGGTAAGGTTACTTGTGGAGGGTGAGTCTGTGTAAGACTTCGTCTGAAAATTGAGAAGGAACATGTGTAGGGTTACTCTGATAATAAGTCCGTGTAAGACTTTTTCTGAAAGAAAAGGAACCGGTGTAGGGTTACTTTGATGATGATTAAGTGGATGACTGTCCTGTTTGGTTTCGGATGTTAACCCATGATCTGGAATTTGTAAAGGTAGATGGTAATCATCTTTGTATTAACCTTTCCTTGGTACCTTGAGATAGAGCAACTGGATCGCCTGGACGACTCATTATTGCCCCTGTTTCTGAGGTGAAGGGAAAAGATACCTTGTGGGGGTGCTGGATGACTGCCGATTGACAAATCTTTCCTTTTGGTAGGCAACTGACGAGATGCCGGGACATAGTCGTACGCTTTTGATCCCTAACTTTTGCCTGGACTGCCCTTTCGGGTTTTCAGTCCACCGGGATACCCATTTTTGCCCAAGCCGCCTTTTCAGGTTTTCGACTTGCCGGGTGTACAGATTTTTTCATTTTCATCCCTTGCTTTTTCCCGAACCCTTTTGGTTCACCGGGGAGCCCTAATTTTTGCCTAGGTATGTCAACCTAGCGGGTCTTTGATTATGCGCTGTATTTTTTCGACTATGTCCACGCTCTCAGGATGTAGGGAGGTGCCCCTGTCAGTAGCATTGTGTAGCCATATTACCAGAAGATGTCTGATCGTGCAAGATTTGTTGCTGGAATTCCTGTCCAATGCCCCAAGTGATTTAGGCGGAGATTTGCCCCAGGCTATTTGGCCTTTTGAGAGATTCTCTGAATCTTGACTTAATTGCCCCAGATGATGGACAATAGTCATGCCATGCCCCTTGATTGGAAGTACTTTTGTTCACTAGGTATTCATCGTGCGAATTTCCCTGCTGTTCAAACAAACAGTCATATGCAAACCAAGTTATGTTAAAAATGCAAAGCTTATGTCTGTCTTGAAGATTTTGAAAATCCACTCTTTTTCATAAAACAGGTGAATGTTTGTAAAACGTGATGTCAACTCGTTATTTACCGTAGGCCTTAAGGAGTCAGGATACCTTTCGTAACAGTATGCTTTCGAACTAACCCATGCTTCAGCTAGGACTTTTGAGGGTTATAACGTGGTCTGGTTCATGGTTTAAGGAACAAAGGATAAAGGCTCAAATTATTTGTACCCACTCGCTCTTCGTGATGTTCTCCAAACCTAAACTCAGTTGATCATACGTTAGACCTTGTTTGAGTCTTTGCCCTGACGTTCCAATGATGGTTCAGATATTGATGATTTATTCTGAATAGGCAGTCATGTTTTTGTTGAGGGTTTGTATGACCTCTTTCTTTTTGATTTTGTTATCCCTATTTTTTTTGCCTGAACTGTTTCCTGTTTTGGAATTACAGTCAGCGGGATGCCCCAGCTTCGTAAGTCTCCTTCATAGGTTTTTTGACTTATTGGGCCTTTTTTTTATTTTTTTATTTTGAGAGATATAATGACTGCCTGTCCTTATTGATTATTCGGAACCATCACTGTCTTTCTTTGTTTTGTAAGGACCTTTTTGGTGCCGTTTATTATGCACTTGGATCCACTGAGAGAACTACCCTGCCCCAGGTTATGATTAAGGGTTTTAAATTTCGAAAAGAAAAACTCCTACTTCTTTGGCTCAGAGGGGTTGACGAGGGATTATCTTCCTTATAACTCCAGTGTTTAGGGATTGAAACAATGCATGTACCTCATCAGCGGGGTCTGTTCAAAAGCATACTGTAAAGATCGTGGTATCGTTTTCGTCCTCCTCCCTCAAGAGGCTTAGAATTATTAATGGAGAGTTGACATCAGAAAAAATATGAAAATAATTTGCAGATAGTGAATACGAATATATTGCTTCAAAGCAGACATATACGATGCATTAATGAAATAACAATGTTTAACATGAGTAAATGTTTGAACAAGAGAAAATTACAACTTGAAAATACTGATGAACAAAAGTCTTTTCATCTCAGGGCTTGTTACTTCAAATGGTGAGCCTTGGAGGGATGGTAGAAAAACTCGGCCTGACCATCTTGTTTGAACTCCAGTGCCCCTTCATCAATCAGGTCCTGGATCTTGTTCTTCAGAGCCCAACACTCATTTGTATCATGTCCTGGACTGGCAGAGTGGTAGGCACACCTTTTATTGGGATCATAGATAGGAGATGCTGTGTTGGGGTTTCGGGGATGAGCCCTTAACGTGATCAGATTCAATCTCAACAGGCGTTGTAAAGCTTGAAACAGCGACATGTTGAGCTGGGTGAATTGCCTCCTGGGCTTGTCTGGATGAAGCTGGTGAAGTTGATGCTGAACTTGTGACACTGGAGCCATTTGAGGAGCTCTCCCTTTACCTCCTTGTCTCAAAGATGGTTGAATGGTGATTGGCCCTTCGACCTTAGATGTTTGCCCCAGTTGGTTACCCCGAAGCAGTTGGTTGACGAGAACCCCGAGCTCTTCTTGTCTTTGAGCTAAACCTTGGATGGCAGTCACCTGCCCCAACATCTGGGTTTTCAGTACATCTACTTCAGCTTGCAGATGTTTCAGCCGTTCGTCCCCAGCACTGTTCCTGACCAAAGTCTCCATGAGAAGTGTCCTTAGCTCCTCCTGCCCCTTGGACAGATTCAGGAGGATCTCCCCGAACCGAGTCTCTTGAGCAAGAAGGTCCTGGTTATCTTGTTGGGAAGCCATTGCTGAAATAAACAGCGGAGATGGTAAGTGACCTGCAACGAGGATACCTGTTATGCAATGATGTGTATGTCATGCATGTAATGTTTTCAAGGACCTCGCATGGTAAACAAGAAAAAATTGTTAGCATTGGAAACTGGTGACTTGATTGAAGGCACTTCATATTGTTGAGAGTCCTTCTTCAAGAGTCAAAGGCTCACCATATCTAGTGGGTCATAGCCCCTGACAACCTTGGCTCGGGGAACTTTCTTCAAGTGTCAAAGCTCACCATATCAAGTGGGTCATAGCCCCTGACAACCTTAGCTTAGAGGAAAATAAATCCCCTTTTCCCCTTGCTAGACATTCTGATTCATCATGACCTGCATCACAAGCCTTTGAGATCCTTGAAATGGGTTAGGATGTATGCAATGGTATGATGTTATGGTATGCATGGAGTAATGTGAGTAACCCTGTTATGAGTCCCCATTAGGGACTATAAACAAAACCTGCAAGAAACTTAGTAAACCCTGTTATGAGTCCTAATTAAGGACTATAAACCAAACCTGCAAGTAGTTCATGTGTCAGATAACAAGCATGCAAATAGTCAAGTACGAAGGCACGCAAGTCACACAAGACAAGCCCTTAGAGTTTAGGCCAGCATGGGGTTTAGGTATTACCCTCTTGAAGTTGGTGGTTTCAACCTGTCCTATTAGAAGTAACCGGGTTCTAAGGGTCCCAATATCACCGGATTGCTTTCATTGTTCATCGTTTTGATTTAGCCACTGAACTGGCGACCGAAATATTCCAGGAAAGCAACCCTCAATTGAGTGTAGTATCGAGTATCAACCAACCTTGGACTGCACCAAAGTCAGTTATCTCACTACCCTAAAGAGGCCAAGATAGTTCAATTAAGGTTCCTAAGGTCTGTTGATGCTTCATGACACCACGCGGAGGCCCCGTACTCTCCTTGACTGAACTCAAGGGTTATCGGTACACTCCAAAGTGCCACATCAACGTAGCAGATTGTTTCAACCATGTCGGTATACCCCGCACAGTTCCCTCACAGCCTTGTTGCTACTTTCTAAGAAGGTATCCCCAGATCCGGGTTAGGATCTATAGAACTCCCAAGACAGTACCCACAATAATAAAGCAAACAAGCACAACAATTGAAAACACAAGTGATCTTAGTCCTAAGGTACACCTCACTTTAAAGTTTATTCCCCAGCAGAGTCGCCAGTTCTGTGATCGGTGGATCTGGAACTGACTGTTTAACGCTGGTTCGCGAAATGTCGCGGTAAGCAAGAGTCGCCACCGTCTTTTATTTTCTCCAATATGGAAAGGACAAAAGCACAGAAAAATTCCTTATAGAGATTGCTCTCGGTTCGGGAGGTAGATTATAGAAAGGGAAGGTGTTAGCACCCTTTCTATCCATGGTTATCCATGGGCTCTTAGATACTTGCTCACTTGTGTTTTCAAAAATGGTTTGTTTGCTTTTCAATTGTGGGTTTTAAAAAGTTTCTTTGAAAATTTCAGTTAGACTCTTGTATCGGTCCTCAAGAGTGTTTGAAAAATTGCTTTCGAAAGCTTTTTGAAAAGGTGTCGGTGTGAAAAGTATTTTTGAATTTGTTTTGAAATTAGAGCAAGTATCTAGAGTCGTCTACCGACCCTAAGGAATTCGTCTGTGTAAATGTCCTTAAAGTAGTGCCATCCCACCATTGAGAGGTAGGTAGCACCACCGTTGGAGGTGTTCGGGTCAATTCGAAGTTCGGGACATGGTGATCACCAGAGCAATAGGAAGATACCTTAGAAGCTACCCTCATGCCAGGTTCCCGGATCATGAGGACTTACTAAGACATCCTCTACTCGACGATCACCTTTCGAGGGGCAAGGCAACAATGAGACGTACCCTAGGGGTGGTGTGTGATTTGTGTGTCATGTTCATTTATTTTTGTCTTATTCATGTCATGGGTGATCTACGCGTTATTTTTATTTTAACATTCATTCTTGCATGCAATTTATTAGCAGTTAAAAAGTTGCGAGAAATATAAAGTTCCTAAACTATTACAAAGGCGCGGGTCCACATCGCCAAATTTAATCCAGGACCCGATTTGACATAAAATAAAGTAAAGTGCGAGAAATATAAATGTCCAATTTACACGACTTTGGGAGAATTACATGAATATTATAAGAACGGAAATAAAAAATGCAAAGAGAATTAAAATCGAAAGCGAGGGCGTTGGACCCTTTTTAATGAAATTAAATTATGATTAACAAATTAATTAAATTAAAGTAAAAAGAAAAGATTTTTGAGTTTTTGTATTTATGGATTTTTATGAGAGTTAAAATGAAATTAAATAAATTAATTAACCCTAATTCTAACTATTTTTATTTATTAAGAAATATGTTAAAGTTGAATCTAAAATTAACCTAATTAATAAATATAATTTGATTTATATAAATAATTAATTATTAGTGGTGATAAAAGAAAAGAAAAAGATAAAAGTAATTAAAACCTAATTCTACAAATTTTAAGTTTATTGAAAAAATGTTAAAATTAATCCTAGAATAAAAACTAATTAATTAATAAGACTTTATTTACAAAATAGCATTTAAATAAAATATATTTTATTTTTTATGACTTTCTGATTTTTATTATTTTTATGTGAAGTCAATTTTTATTGAATTAAAAAGAAAATAATTGAATTAAAACAAATAATAAAGAAAAATTGAATAAAGAAAAGAGAAAGAAATACAATACAAGGGGGGGTTCTGCCCCAATCAGGAGGTGTTGTCCAGCATTTTTGGCCCAATGTTTAAGGCTTTGTTTGACTTTTCAGCGAGGCGTGTATACGCGTTAACTGATGCCTATTATGTTCTTCAAATCTGGACCTTTGGATTGGGATCATGGGGTGCTTGGCATGCCTGGATTGTGAGCGTATGGTGGACGCCTGGAGAGTGCGCTGCATGCAATTACATTAAAACAAAACATATCAAGAATATGGGGGGACCTGAGAATCGAACCCAGGTCCCAGAGATTACCAACTCAACGCTTTGACCAACTGTACCAACCACGCGCTTTGTTTATTATATGGACCATAATGATTATAAGAAAAAACAAACGTTAGTGGCCTGAGTCAGCAAAACGCGCGCCAAGCTTTGAATAGACCAATGGTTTTGCTCCACGCATGCATCTTCTCCGTTGATTCGTTTTGCCCTGAAAAAACAATTAGATAGCGGGGGTTTTAAACCCCCACTAAGTGGTAAACAGGATAATAGCGATTAGCACATGGTGGCTCATAAATTGAGCGCGACATGTGTGTTCGATTCACATGAAGCTTCTGAATCCAATAGCCTTGGTCTTGTGGTCTAATTTTTCTGGACGAGGAAACCCCCAATTTTTCAGTTTCGTAACCCTAGTAAGCTTCCATGGTGATTTCGCGTATAGGCCAGCAAAACTCAATCAAAACATATGGTTAGCTTTAGAATGATCCAATTAACATAAATCAATAAAGAAAATGCCATGAGGATGCTTAAAAATTGAAACACGAATATGCATATTTTCATGAAAAGTGAGACATATTTCTACCAATTCTTTGTGTTAAAACTAGTGGCTTTGATCCAGGAATGTTCACTGATGCTTCAGGAATGTAATGGAGTCAATATTTTGCCTTGGAACTCCTTGAAATCGTGATTTCAGTTTTTGAAAATTTGGAAAAAATGCAAACTTTGTTCTTCAGATAGGGCGCAGCTTAGAGGTCTCTTGGCATTAGGTTTTGATCACACTTATATGAGGATGGATTAGGGTTGAGTTTTTGATCCAAAAAATCCTTGCATTGATGGAATGGATATTTGATTTTCATGCATAATTTTTCAATCTTTTTCACATGTGTTTTGATACCAATTATGTCCAAATCAACTTGATTCTTTCCATATCTGATAATGCACGAAATCTTGAAGATATTTCATGCATAAAAAGATTTGAAAAGCTTGCTTTGGTATTTTTCACATATTTTATTTTATTAAATGAATTAATAGCAATTTAAAATTCAAATAAATAAATAAAAATGATGAATAAATCCCCTTTGGGCCAAATGGTCGTGCATATGCTTTGGATGATGAATCTTGGAAGAAAATGTGGCCCATTAGCAATTTTAAGGCATTTGAAGCAAAGTTGACTTTTCAAAATACCCAAACATTTCCCAACTTCCACAAGGCATATCTTGCTCAATATTTAAGCTTTGATCATGTTATTTGACATTTTGGAAAGGTCTTGAAGTCCTCTAACCAATGTCTTTGGTCCCATGTCATTTTGATTTACCAATCTCAAGTTATGGCCTTTGACTTAAAGTCTCTTTTTGTTGACTTTTGAAAATGACCTATAATGTTGAAATTGATAACTTTTCGTGTGAGCATTTCTTGGACTTGAAGTGTGAAGAGGAGTTGTAGGAAATGTCTTTCTCTTCAAAATGAGCTTTGGATGGAATTTTTCTGATAAACCATGTGGAAGTTATGCCTTGGTCAAGTTACAGTTGACTTTTTCAACTGTCCAAATATGGAAACTTTTGCATCTTGAGACTTTTTGAGCCATGCCTTGAAAATCATGATCAAGAATTGATCAAATGATGTTTATGGCTTCAAAATGAGATGTTGACCAAAAATTTGAACTTTTGACTGTCAAATGACCATTTTGCCCCTGCAGTTGACTGTTGAGCAAATAGGGTTTTTGACTGTGCAATTTTGTGCTGTAAGTCTTGAAACATGGTATGATGATGCTTGACGATGTTTGTAGGCATGTGGGACTTGATTGGACCCTTGGAAACTTCATTTTCTCTGTCAGAACCAAAACCCTCGTTTTTTGACTGTTAGGAGGCCCTTGAACTGTGCAACCCTTGGGGAATTTTGAAGCTTTGACTTGGCAAATCTTAAAGAATATGGGAGGGCAAATTTTGGGGTACAACAGTTGCCCCTGTTCAATCTTCTTAAACCTGAGGATGCAGATTGACTGACGTGCCTTTCGTAATCCGAAGGTGGAAGATGATTGAACACTAGAGTGCCCAGAAATTTGCGCTCACATAGTAGTGTGATGGTGGGGAATGGGCTTACAGATGCCATTTGGAGATTGATGAATAGGATGATGGGCTTATAGATGCCATGCTAAGAGATGATGGAAGGTGGATGGGCTTATAGATGCCATCTGGGTGTCAATCGCGTAAGAGATTCCTTAGCGAGAACTTGCGTACCTGCAAAAGAAAAGGATTACCTGACCCGTTACAGGAGCTGGTCTTCAGATTCTTTGTATAGATGTGTCCTGACTGGTTACAGGAACTGGATCTGGAGCTTCAAAAATAGGAAGTTGTTGTACCCCAAAAATTTCCCTCTCTATTCTCAAGACATTTCTCAATAAAGATCTCAAATGCTCAAGAAGTTCCAAGAGTTTGATCAGATAAGCTCACCTCTTAAGCACTGAGCCTCCAAATTAGGGTTTTGTTTTTCTCAAAGAAAATTGGAGTATTGATGCGTCAAATGAATTTCATGGTTCATTATAGGTCTCTAATATTGCTCATACCAAGTTTCAAGTCTCGCACTACAAATTTTCTCAGTAAAATGCTCAGATGACTGAAAATCAACTATATTAGGTAAAAAGTCAACTGTGATCAATATACAGTCAAACTTCATAATTTTTAGCCAACATCAACATTTTGAAGTCATATTCATTAATTGATCAATTTTTTTATCACAATGCCTCAAGAAAATCACTCAAATCATCAAAGGGGCAAAATGGTTTAAATTAGGGTTTTGACTGAGAATGACTGATCATTAACTTTTGACTTAGTACATGACCGAATGGCTTGAAGCATGATCTTAATGATTCAAACATAATACCTTAACCTAATTTCATGGCTCAAATCACTTCTCAAGATCATTGGATTAATAGTTGAAATTTGATCAACTCGTGAAAAGTCAACTGATACACAAAAAGTCAAACTTTGACTTTTTGGTCAACATTGAATTTCAAAGATCAATATTCATCAAGACATTAAAACACATCAAACTTAATTATCAAGAATCAAGAAAGTCAAAAATTCCAAAAAAAGTCAAAGTTTTCAAGACTTTTTCTAAGTGTTTTTATACTTGATAAATTCATTACTTCATGACATTTTTTCACCTAGATGTAAGATAATTCAAGGAAAACTTTCAACATGAACGTTGTAGATATTTATGAATTCTACAACTTCGTATTAGAGGGTTGATGTCCAAATTTTTTTTATATTTGAAGATATAATCCCATGAAGTCATGACATTTTTCATAAAACACTTAGTGAAATTTTCAACTAGTTTTGGCAGATTTTTTTACCTAACTTCTTGACCAATTTTCACCTAGTTCCAATTTGATTTTGTCAAAATTGTCAACATGAAAGTTGTAGAAAATATTTCAAGATTTCCAAAATATCCAAAAACTTGAAGAGATAATTTTTTATCTAAGAGAATCAAAGAGAAGAAGTTGAGCATCCATTCTTGCATTTCAAGCCATTTTCATGAAGAACACTTGATCAAATCTCAAACCTATGTTGCATAATCTTGCTTTGCAGGCTTCTAACTTGTAAATCACTCCATAATTAATTGTTTACACAATTTATTGAGCCATTATCCAAGTGATTGACCATTATCCAAACCATTTTTCCATTTATGGCATAAAGTTACCATTCCATTCTTCTAAAGTTACCATTCCATTTATGGCAGAGGGAGCAAGTTAGAGGCTCACAAAGCCAACTTGTATTGAGCCTCTAACTTGCTCCCTCTGCATACACTCAATATAAAAAGTCAGATAAACATGTTTAAAGCTTCTAACCACTCTAGATAGCCTTGTGTCATGCTTTGGAATAATGTTTGTCAAAGCTTGCTTCAAAAACAAATCATGTAGACATAACCCTACAACTTGCAAACACGATGTTATCTTTCCCTCAAATATTTTCCTATAAATAGAAGCATTGCTTACAAGTCACCACACGAATTCATAAGCCTTATAACGGCCTCAAACTCTATGCAATCAGAATTGGCATGAAAACTTCATTTTGTTGTAAGTTCTTGCCATAAACCTCCAACTTCAAATTCCATCGTGCATTTTCATTTATAATCTATCACAATGCTTCTATATCACATATTGAAGCTATCCAAATGCCCGCAACACAACTGTAACATCATCTTCCATAACCAAAAATAGTAACTTGCACATTGACTTCTCCAGAACAACACAACCACTCTCAATCCAAGTTAAACATTGCATAGCTTCCTAGAAGTCCAGTGAAGCTATTCATATTATCACAACACTTTCAGGAGTGCTCAAACTCAAAACACAATTTCCATTTTCAAGGTAAGTTTTTTGAACTTTCAAATCCTTATACAAGCATCACTTGTCTCTGATTTCAAAAGATAAAATGTAGACATCATTTCCCTGAAGCTAACCATGTCCTTAGATTTCATTTATATTGCCTGAGTGATGTGAATTTTAAGTTTGAAGTTACAGAAAAATTAGGTCAGAATTTGGTACCAGATAAAATTAGTGTTCATCTTTGATTTATAACTTTAGTCATTTATATGGTGGGAATTATGATGAAACTTCTAACAAGTTTGATGTTTACAATTTCTGAAATTATTGAGAAATGAACAAGTTACAAAATTCAAATATGTAACAATGGCTTCTGGCACGGGGAAGAAGAAGATGGCATGTTCAAAACTTGGTTTATTTTAAATTTATTGGTTGTTGTTCTAATACCGGATGAAATAGACACCCCAGTGGCAAGAGAGCGCGCGGTAAGGCATTGATCTATAGGAATCTGGGTTCGAGCCCCAATGGTACCCTTTTGTTTTTTTTTTGTGATTTTCTTTCCTTTTCTCACTCATAAGTGCGCATGGGCCTCCAGCTTTGGGCCTCAACTTCCCTTTCCTTCAACACACCCTCTTGATTACTCACAACATGACTAGCCCATTGTCACTTTTTTTTTAATTTTCTGATTTCAATAAAAAAAATTATTTTTGGCCTAAAACTGTTTACTACTTTTCACACTCTTTCTACTTTTTAACTCCCCCTGACCCAACTTTTTCTTTTTTTCTTTTTTATATCTTCTTTATTTATTTTATTTTATTTAATTAAAATACAAATATATTTTCTTAAATAAATAGACTAAAAAACTTTCTATTTTATTTCATTTTTACTTTATTTTTATAAATAAAACTCCAAGAATATTTTTAATTAATCTTTTCCTTTTTTTTAGAATTAAAACTAAACTAGACTTAGATTTTATTTAATTTTCTTTCAATTAACTTAGACTATTGGATTTTTGTTATATAAATGAATTAAATTTTCTTGTAAATTAATTAGTTAATTAGGTTAACCATAAAACCTCCTCTATAAAAAATTATCACAAAAAACAATTTCTTCTCTCTTATAGTTTCTTTACGCATTTTACTATTTCGCATTATAATTTATGTAATTGTCAAAGCCTTGTAATAGTAATTAGGGTTTATTTTATTTGTCATACCCATTTATAAATTTGTATCCCCCTTCCCCTAAAGTATTGTAATAGCATAGAATATTTAATTTCCGCAATTTATCACTTTCCATATTATTGCTAGTAATTAGGGTTTGTATAGAAAGACTTAAAACCAATCATAGAGAACCCTAATTTAAGATAAATACATGAAAACAAAAAACACTTTGCACAGATGCACCTTTAGGGTAACCCACACTTGTTGCTCAACAGTCATGTCCCTCGAACGTGGGATGTTTTAGCAAAGACACTCGATTAAAAGATCATAGTCCCTCGATGATCCTTCAAAAGTTGCCTTCAGTAAATGGTCTTAGCCCTTACGAAAATTGCTAAAAACATCTTACAAGTTGCCTTTTATGACTGTACGATAACCCACGTTTGTCCCTCACATCTAATGATATGGATATTACCAATCAATGTTGAAGTAGCACTATCTAAAGGAAGAGGAAAAGAACAAAGACTTTTTGAGTAGGTAGATTGTTCGTAATTGCTTGCTCACAAACTAAAACCATTTTCACACTTCACACTTTCAAACATCTTTCAAAATAAACATTTTGTATACATTCTCAACGATACGAGAATCATTACAAAATGGCCTTACATTGGCATTTTTAAACATCTTTCCAAACACTTTCTTTCAACAAATATTTTCAAAACCAACACTTTGTATACATACTCAACGATATGAGAATCATTGAAAAGTTTTCTAAACTTAGGCATTTTCAAAATATTTTCAAACTTACATAAACACAAAGCATTTTAAAGTGGTCAAGCAATTAAGAGCCCGTAGATAACTACGGATGAAAAGGGTGCTAACACCTTCCCTTTAAATAACCTACCCCCCGAACTCAAGAAAATTCTCAAAAGGTCTTTCCTGTTCTTTTCACCCTTTCCTTATTTGGATAAAAGAAATGTCGGTGGCGACTCTTACTATCCGCAACATTTGCGAGAAAATGCAAAACACCTAAGTCAGTTCTCCCACTGTATTACATTGTGGATACCGAATCTCCCCATAACTCTTTCGGAAAGTTATTCCCCTTTAATATACTTCTCACCATGTTTATAATAGATAAATTCTTCCTTTCGGAAACACCGTTTTTCTACGTGTATAGGGTGGTACTACCAACTATATTATCCCCTCTTGATCACAAAACCTCCCAAAGTCATTTGAGACGTATTCGCCTCCATCATCCATTTTGAGATCTTTGAGCTTGTGACCACTTTGCCTCTCAACAATGGACTTGAACTTCTTAAACACCTAGAATATCCCATCCTTTCTCTTGATTAGGCATGTTCATATCTTTCTATTATAATCATCAATAATTGTGACAAAGTACTATTTCCACCAATCAAATCAAATTTCATCGACCCACACACATCATAATACACCACCTCAAGGTGATGCTTGGTTCTACAACCTGAATCCTTGTCAAATTTATCCTTGTGTTACTTCGATTTCACACACTATTCACAAATTGCATCTGGTATGTTGATAAATGGAAACTTGGTTACCATTTCGTTCTTTTGCAATGCATTGAGATCCCTAAAATTGAGATGCCCAAGACGATAGTACCATTTCCAATCTTCTCTACTAGTCGTTGTATGATGACACCTATGATCCATAACCTTCAAATCAATATTGAAAGTTCTATTGGCATCCATATGAGATTTTAGGATCAAAACCCTGTTTGTGTCCATAATGTGTAGCGCCTTATTCTTCATGTGAATCTTGTAACCCGTCTTGAGTAATTGGCCAATAATTAGAATATTACACTTGATTCTAGGAATTTACAATACATATTTGATAAAGGAATGTCCATCATCCTTTCTCATGATCAAAACATCACTGATCCTATCAGCCGCTAAAGTGGTGTCATCCACGAACTTCATTTTGTTCTTCATGGCTTGATTTATTTTGACAAGTTTTTTGTTTTGATTAGCTTTAGGACTTATCACTTGTTTGTTAACGGTTGTACTCCAAAGTTTTCCCTCTTTATTCTCAAGACATTTCTCACAAAATATCTCAAATGCTCAAGAATTCTCAAGGGTTTGATCAGACAAGCTTACCTCTTAAACACTGAGCCTCCAAATTAGAGTTTTGGTTTTCTCAAGGACAATTGGAGTTTTGATTCCTCAAATGACTTTCATGGTTCATTATAGGTCTTCAATATTGCTCATACCAAGTTTCAAGTTTTGCATCACAAATTTGTTTAGTCAACTGGTTAGATAACTGAAAATCAGTTGTATTGGGTAAAAGTCAATTGTGGTCAATATACAGTCAAACTTCATAATTCTGGGCCAACAGTCAACATTTTGAAGTCATATTCATCAATTGATCAAGTTTTGATCATAATTCCTCAAGAAAGGCATTCAAATCATCAAAGGGGCAAAATGGACAAAATTAGGGTTTTGACTGAGATGGACTGATCATTGACTTTTGACCTAATACATGAACCACTGGCCTGAAGCATGATTTCAAGGATTCAAATACAACATGTTGACCTAACTTCCTGGCTCAAATAATTTCTCAAAGATCAATGGATTGATAGTTGAATTTTGGATCAACTGATGAAAAGTCAACTAATACACAAAAAGTCAAACTTTGACTTTTTGATCAACATTGAATTTCAAAGATCAAGATTCATCAAGATACTCAAAAATATCAAACTTGATCATCAAGAATCAAGAAAGTCAAGAAATTCCACAAAAAATTCAAAGTTTTTAATACTTAGAAATTTTCTAAGTGTTTTTATACTTGATAAATTCATTACTTCATGACATTTTTTCACCAAGATGCAAGATGATTCAAGGAAAACTTTCAACATGAAAGTTGTAGATCTTTATGAACTCTATAACTTTGTATTAGAGGGTTAATGTCCATAAAATGCTTAGATTTTAAGATATAAGCTCATGAAGTCATGACATTTTTTATAAAACACTTAATGAAAATTTTGGCAAGTTAGGCCGATTTTTTTGACCTAACTTCTTGGAAAATTTCACCAAGCTCCAAGATTATTTAGCAAAAGTGGTCAACATGAAGGTTGTAGCCAATGTTTCAAGATTTCCAAAATTTCCAAGAACTTGAAGAGATAATTTTTGAGCTAAGAGAATAGTAGAGAAGAAGTTGGGCATCAATTCTGGAATTACAAGTCATTTTCTTGATGAACACATAATCCAATCTCAATGTTATGCTGCACAATCTTACTTCTCATGTCTTCTAACTTGTGTATATATCGATAATTAATGGATTACACAAACTTTTGAGCTATGATCCAAGTGGTTTAAGCATTGTCCAAATCAATTTGCCATTTTGGGAAGAAAGTTAACATTGCCATTCTTGAAAAGCAAGCTTTATGCACAAAGTTAATTCCTGAGCCTCTCACTTGTTCCCTCTGATCACATTGCATCTACAAGGTCATAAGAAATGTGATTAAAGTGTTTAACCACTCTATGATCAAAGGTACAAGACATTGAAACTTGGTTTCTCAAGAAAATAACATGTTGAGCTTAACATGTGATTTAGAATACTGATCAACTTGAGCTTCTCCAACATTTCCCTATAAATATAGACACTATTTTGCAAGCTAACACACAAATTGACAAGCCCTAAAAATCCCCCAATCTCCCTCAAATCAGAACTTGTACTAAAACACCATTTTTGTGGTATATTCTGACTTTGAACACCCATCTCACAATCCACTCGTATGTTTTCCATTTTAATCAATCACCAAGTTTCTATAACTCATATAGAAGCTATCCAAACACCTGAAACACAATTGTAATATCATCTTCCTCATCTTCCATAACCAAAAATAGAGCTTTTCACATTGACTTCTCTAGCACGATTCGGCCAATCTCAACATAAAGTAAGAGTTGCATTAGCTTTCTAGGAGTCTAGTGAAGCTACCCAGATCATCACCATACCTCTAGAAGTGATCAAACTCCATACACAATTTCCAGTTTTTAGGTAAGTTTTCTCAACTTTGAACTCTCTCTACAAGCATCATCAATGGTTACTTTGTGAATAAAAAATGTAGACATCATAGCCTTGAATCTAACCATGCCCTTAGATTTCATTTATGTTGCCTGAGTAATGCGAATTTTGAAGATGAACTTTTTAAAAAATTAGGTCAGAATTTGGTACCAACAAAAATTCGTGTTCATCTTTGAGTGTTAGTTTAAGTTATTTACATATTTGAAATCGTGATGAAATTTCCAGCAACTTTCATGTTTACATTTTCCAATTTGGTTGAGAAATGAGGAAGTTATAGATTTCAAAAATGTTGAAAAACATTATGGCGCGAGGAAGAAGATGAAGTTATAATAAGGATTGCGTTTGTAATATATTTATTAATTTGTGTATTAAACACCGGATATATAGCCACCCCAGTGGTAGAGCGTGCGCGTATAAGTCATAACTATGCCTTGTCCTGAGTTCGATCCAGGCGTGAGGAATTTTACTTTTTTCTAACATTTACATTACATATTTTGTGCAATCCAAGTACGTACACTCACCATGCGCCTCTCAACCATGCCATCAGATCTGCCAACCCTCTAATCTCACGCTCCAATAAAGCAAGCCCATGGTGTGCACACATAAAATCAATCACAATTGATTAAAATAGGCCCTGGATCATTGCTTTGGACCTAATCTGAATTTTGATTCTCACCCCTTTTTACTTTACAATACACAGGCCCTGGATTCATACAAAAAACTCATTTTGGGACTAGCGCTCCTTTTTGCTAATCTTTTGCCTCCCTTTTACTTTTTTAACACCTAGCCCAATTATAATTATTTCTTTTATATTTTCTTTACATCTATTTATTTATTTATTTTACTCAATCCAAAAAATACCAAAATACTATTTTCTTAAATAATTAAATTAAACAATATTATGATGTAAATATTTTTGTTGATCAAATTAAATTTTTATTAACTAATATTAACCTTCAAATTATTTCATAAATATATTATTTAGACTTAGATATTATTTTTCCTCTTAATTTCAATTAACTTAGACTTTAGGATCTGTTAAATTTAATTAACTTCTTTGGTAAAACTAATTAGTTTAATTAGGATTAATCTTTAAAACCTCTCCATTAAAAAACCCTAAAAAGACAATTTTATTTCTTCTTCATCTTTACATTTTTTTGTATTATTATTGTAATTCATATCCAATGGTTTGTAATAGTAATTAGGGCTTTGTTGATTTTTCCCCCCTATTCACAAAATTGTACCCCCCATTCCCAAAGCATTGTAATAGCGTAGGACATTTAAATTCTCCAATTTATCATTTTCCTTATTGTTGCTAGTAATTAGGGTTTGCATGACAAGACTTAAAATCAAACTTAGCAAAACCATAATTCAAAGATAAATACTTGAAGTCAAAACATCTTGCACACATGCACCTCTAGGGTAACCCACACTTGTTGCCTCGGATTTAAACAATCATACCCCTCGAACGTGGGATGTTTTAGCAATGAACCTTGATTAAAATATCATAGTCCCTCGATGACCCTTCAAATGTTTCCTTCGGTAAATGATCTTAGTCCCTTACGACAAATTGATAAAACATCTTACAAGTTGCCTTCCATGATTGTACGATGACCCATGCTTGTCCCTCACATCCAATGATATGGCTCCTTACCAACCAATGGTAAACTAGAAGTATTTAAAGGAGGAGGAAAAGAATAAATACTTTTTGAGTAGGTAGATTGCTCATAATTGCTTGCGCATAAACAAAATTGTTTCCACACTGTAATACAACAGGAGAACTGACTTTACTGGTTTTTGTGTTTTATCGATATTGTTGCGGTTAGGAAGGGTCGCCACTGACTTTTCTTTTATCTAACAAAGGAAAGGGTGAAAAGAATAGGAAAGACCATTCAAGATTATTTTCTGAGTAAGGGGGGTAGGTTATGGAAAGGGAAGGTGTTAGCACCCTTTCCATCCATAGTTATCTACGGGCTCTTAGTTGCTACCTCATTTTGAAAATGCCTTTTTTTGTGTAAGTGTATTTTGAAGATATTTTGAAAAGACGCCTTAGTGCGGAAAACTTTGTAATGTTTCTCGTTTCGGTGAGAACCTATACAAAGTGTTTTCTGCCTTTGAAAATATTTAGAAAACATTTTATGTATGCGTGCAAAAATTATTTTGCTTGTTTTTATGAGCAAGCAACTATGAGCTATCTACCTACTCAAAATATTTTTGTTCTTTTCCTCATTTCCTTTAGATAGTGCTATCCTACAATTAGTCAGTAGGCAGACCTATCGTTGGATGTTTTGAGGGACAGGCACGGGTCATCATACAGTCATAAAGGCATCTCGTAGGGCACTTTAGCAATTTTATCGTTAGGGACTAGACCGTATATCGAAGGCAGCATCGAAGGGTCATCGAGGGACAACAATCTTTTTAACCGAGGGTCTTTGCTAAAGTGTCCCACATTTGAGGGACATGATTGTTTTTCCAAAGGCAACAAGTGAAGGTACTTTAGAGGTGCGCATGTGCGAGTGTGTTGTATTTCTGTTATGTTTATCTTGAGTGTTAGGTTTTGCTAACCTTTGTTTTTAAGTCTTTCCATACAAGCCTATTAGCATACATCTATAAGTACGGAAAATAAAATACGGAAATTGGAATCTACGTTATTGCAATGCTTCGGGATGGGGGGAAATTACAAACCAAAAAAATAAAATGGGGAAATAAAAAGTAAAAGGTCCTAGTTAAAGTCTATTACATCCCATGTACAATTACATAATTTATGAAAATAATGCGAATAAAGTAAATAAAGCGCGCGGAGAAGGAAAGCCCTAAAAAAGTTCTAAGTGATAAAAATAAATGTTTTTGTTGTTTAGGAAAATATAATTTAATTGAATTTATGGAAACCTAATTCTAACTAATTAATTAATTAAAAAATAGGTAATTTAAAATTAATTTTAATTAATAAAAAACTAATTCTAATATTTCTTTTGTGATTTTGATTTTATGATGTTTATGATTTTTTTAGTAAAAGGAAATTGATTGAAATAAAAGAAAATAAATAAAGCAAAAAGAAAAATGGACCGCGCTGCAAAAATGAAAATGAGGGGTGAGAAAGAAGCAGAATTAAAATCCCAAACTGGACAAAGCCCAATTCTACGCTGGATCCAGTGTGGATAACGTCTTGGGGTGTACCACGGGGACCTGCCTTTGAGGCTTTAGATCTGGCATTTTCAGATTCCCGCGTCAAAACTTAAAAGTAATGGTTCTAAAACATTCTAAACATTAGTATGAACATGCATGAACGCTTATAACCCATTTACAAAGTAAAAATTGAGAGTTTGTAATTAAGAATTTTTACCCAACCAAAGCTACTTGGTGGGCTATTTTGGGCCTGGATTGGCTTGGCAATTGGCCTGAGTAGACTCTTGGAAGTCTCAGAAATGTGATTTTCCCACTTGTTTGGACTAATAGCGCCTAGGAATATAGTTGTGAATTCTTGCAACTTTTAGCAATTTTGGAGAATTTTGTAGAGCTTTCTTGTAGCTATCTATGCGTGGTCCTTTGGCTTGAGTTGTTGTGAAATATATAGAGGGAGGATAAGAGAAAGTATGGCAAGAAAACAATGCTTTCAAGGCCATGAGACAAAAATCCAACATATTGAAAGTTCGCCATATTTGAAAGTTTGCCATATTTTAATGATTCTTGCTAAAAATGAAATATCTCTTGCCATTTTGGTTTGCTGCATGAACTTGAACATATTGGGTGTATCTTCACGAAATTTTGGGCTCCATGATGGATCAAGCCAAGCCCATATGACCTAGCCCATTAGTTTTTTCATTTTATTTGATTTAATTCATATTTAAATGAATAAAAATTCAAATAAATAAAAATAAAATACAAATAATACATGGATAGGTTTAGAGGTATTTGGAAATATCATGAGTATGTTTGAACTCCAAAACGTTAGGCCCAATAACTTAAAATCCCAAATTTACTCAATTGAGATTTCATGCATTTCTTGAAAATTGCCCAACTTGTGAAACTCATAACTTGCTCAATTTGCATCTTTTGAATATGATCTTGAACTTATTGGAAAGAACAAAATTCCGTTTATAATATCTGTGTTGATAATTGTTTATTTTGAAGACATTATCTTGATGTAAGTTGCCTTGACAAAAAGTGTCTTTTGTTGACTTTTGAAAATGACCTATAATGTATGAGATCAAATCTTCCAAATGAAGCATTTTTTGGACTTGTGAATAAAAGAAAAGTTGTAGAGAATTGAATTTTCTTCAAAATAGGCTTTGGTTGGAGAAAAGTTGGTGAAGCATGTAAAAGTTATGCCTGGTCAAAGTTCAGTTGGCTTCTCCTAAGTAAACCCTAATTTAGCAATTTTTGAATTTTGATGATTTGAGGGATTTCCTCGAGGAATCATGATCAACCCTTGATAAAATGATGAATATCACCAAAAATCTTGAAGTTTGACTGTATGTTGACTACATTTGACTTTTTGACCAATACAATTGATTTCCAATCATTTGAGTCATTGACTGAGCAAACTTGTCATGTAGGGCTTGAAACTTGACATGAACCTTGTTGAGGACCTATGAAGCACCATGGAAACCACTTGAAGCTTCTGCAAACTAAATTTCCTTGGGAAACTCAAAACCCTAGTTGTAGACCTTTGGGCTAAGGAGGAGCATCTGACTGGTCTACCCATGAGTGTTTTGAATTTTTGAGGAGCCTTGAAAGAATGTCTTGAGAAAAATGGGAGGGAAAATTTTAGGGTACAACAACTGCCCCTGTTCAATCTTCTTAAACCTGAAGAGTTAGATTGGCATGTTCGCCATTCGTGACTTGAAGGTAGAAGATGATTGAACACTTAAGTGCCCATAAATTTGCACACGCCTGTGCAAGAAGTAACCATGTTGGTTGATTGTACCGAGAATGGGCTTAGAGATGCCATTCAGAGAGGTGACAGAGAATTGTCAGAGATGGGCTTATAGATGTCATCCAAAGGTGATGGAGAGTCGTCGTAGATGGGCTTATTGATGCCATCCAAAGTAACCCGTTGATAGAAATATAAGAATAAGTCTATGCTTGACTTGGTCTTTAGGAGATGTATCCAGAAGGGGCCTACGCCTGAATAATACTACAATAGGTAATGGAAGGAGTCTATGTGCAACTACTACTACAACACGTATCAGAAGGAATCTATGGAGACTACTACTTTACAAGGTACTGGAAGGAAACTATGGCGACTACTACTTTAAAGGGTACCAGAAGGAATCTATGGCGACTACTAATTCAAAGGGTACTAGAAGGAATCTAAGGAGACTACTACTTCACAAGGTACTGGAAGGAATCTATGGCAACTACTACTTCAAAAGTGTTCTAGAAGGAATCTATAACGACTACTACTTAACAAGGTACTGGAAGGAATCTATGGCGACTACTACTTCAAAGGGTACTAGAAGGAATCTATGGTGATTACTACTTCAAAGGGTACCCGAAGGAATATATGGTGACTACTACTTCACAAGGTACTGGAAGGAATCTATGGCGACTACTACTTCAAAGGGTACCAGAAGGAATCTATGGCGACTACTACTTCAAAGGGTACCAGAAGGAATCTATGGTGACTACTACTTCGAAGGGTACCATAAGGAATCTATGGCGACTACTACTTCAACAAGGTACTGGAAGGAATCTATGGCGACAACTACTTCAAAGGGTACTAGAAGGAATCTATGGCGACTACTACTTTAAAGGGTACCATAAGGAATCTATGGAGGCTACTATTTCAAAGGGTACCAGATGAAATCTATGGAGACTACTACTTCAAAGGGTACCAGAAGGAATCTATGGAGACTACTACTTCAATAAGGTACTTGAAGGAATCTATGACGACTACTACTTCAAAGGGTATAGAAGGAATCTATGGAGACTACTACTTCAAAGGGTACCAGAAGGAATCTTTGGGGACTACTACTTCGAAAGGTACCAGAAGGAATCTATGGCGACTACTACTTCAAATGGTACCAGAAGGAATTCGTGCTTGATTTCGTCTGAATGATGCACTAGAATATGTCTACGTCTGACTTCATCTAGAAGAGATATTTTTCAGAATGACTTTCTGGGGAAAATCTTTGAGGGAAATACTTGTCAGAATTTAGTTTCTTAAGAAATTTGTCTGGTCATGTAGATAGTTAATGATACTCGTCTATTTATAGACTTTACCTGGAAAGATAAAGGGTTAGTTGTATGCAATGTCATGATGTATGAAATTCATTGTGTAATGACGTTCTCAAAATAAATGAGACTGTTCTATATGCGTTTCATATGCATATGCTATCATATTGGTAAATGATGGTGAATGTGAGATGTTATTGAAGTGCATTCACAAATTTGAGCAGCATCTTAGTCTGGGGAAAATAAATCTCTGATTGTTGCTGGAAATGAAGAGTATGTGTATCTTTGATCTTCTGGGGATTGTTTCTGCTGGGGACTCCTGATTTCTTGTTTGAGGAAACTCCGCTGGGGAACATTGATTTCTGCTTTCTGAGGGAACTCTGCTGGAGAGTGTTAACTCCTGCTTGGGGAATAAGAGTTTGAAATTTTGGTTGTTCTTTGCTCTAATGGGGATTTATAATTCCTTGTATACCTTGACTGAGGATAACATCGATGGATAACTTTCTGACTCGTCTAAGAAGGATAAAGTTGACTGACATCTGAGCCAATTTTAGATTCAGTGGCAACTCTTTGGGGATAGTGATGAATTTACTGGGGATGGGAGTTTTGCTGGTGATTTATGGTAGAAGCACACTCAAGCTGGGGAGTGTCAGAATAAATCTATGCCTTGATTATATCTGAGGATGTATTGAATGGGTATCATAATGATATCCATATCTGGATTGTATCTGAACCGTATCTGGAAGATGCACTAAATGAGTATTAGAATGACATCCATATCTGGATCGTATCTAACATGTATCTAAAATGAGTGTCAGAATGAATCTATATTTAGATTGTATCTGAAATGCATCTAGAAATGGATCTGGAGTGAGTGTCTAAATGAATCTATATTTAGACTATAACTGAACTGTATCTAGAAGGGGGTCTGGAATAAGTGTCAGAACGAATCTATATTTAGATTGTATCTGAACTATATCTAGACAATGATCTGAAATGAGTGTCAGAATGAATCTATATTCAAATTGTATTTGAACTGTGTCTGGAAGTGGATGTAGAATGAGTGTCAGAATGAATCTATATCTAGACTGTATTTGAACTGTATCTAGAAGAGAATTTGTTTGGGGAAATAAACCTTGTTGATGGAGAAATACTCTTACAGAGGAAACACCCTTGTTAAGGAAATGAACTCTGCTGGAGAGCTGAAGTCTGAAGGGGTTTTACAACCTCGGAGGAACAATCTTAGCTGGGAAAGAGAAACTCCATGAACTGTACTGATTGAAACTCGGTAGGTTGGTGATATTTCTGGGGAGAAAATCATACTCCTTTATCATCCAGAGCAATCTTCTGTGGAAATTGTAGGGAATGTATGAACTTGTAAAGATTACCCTATAGGGATAATCTCATGGAAGTGGCTCTGTGGGGATTTTGTGGGTGGCTTTAACATCCTCAACTCCTAGAGCCCTCGGTGACTGTTTATCAGGGTGATAAATATTCTACTGATAGACAGGTAATGAGATGACGGGGCATAGTCGTAAACTTTAATCCTAAACTTTTTCCTGGACTGTCCTTTCAGATTTTCAGTCCACCAGGATACCCTTTTTTGCCCAAGCCACCTTTTCAGGTTTTTGACTTGCTGGGTGTATAATTTTATTTATATATCCCTAATCTTGCCCAAACTATTTTGGTTCGCCGAGATGCCCTTATTTTTTCCTAGGCCAGTCAACCTAGAGGGTCTTTTTCATGCGTAGTATTTTTCACCTATGTCCGTGTTCACCGGGTGTAGAGAATTGTCACTGTCCATAGTAGTAAGTGTTGTAGCACTTCCATAAAAATGTTTGCTCGATCGTACATGATCTTTTGCTGGAATTTATGTCCAATGCCCCAAGTGGTTCAGATGGAGATCTGCCCCTGACTATTCAGCATTTTTGAGAGATTCTTTGAATCTTGGCTTGACTGCCCTAGATCAGTTAGACACCATGTCCTGCCCCTAGATTATGAAAGGCCTGTTAATGTAAATGTATTTTCATCTGAGGTGATTCGGTTCATTGAAAGGGTTTCTGTTCATTGAATATCCGTTGTGCGAATTTCTCTGCTGTTGAATAATTAGTCATATGCAAACAATGGAATTTTTAAAAACGCAAAGCTTATATCTGTTTGAAGTTTTGAAAATGCATTTTTAGTAAAATTTTGTAAGAATATGAATTCAACTCAGGATTTTTAGTAAACCTTATGGGAGTTAGGATACCTTTTGTAACAGTATGCTTTGAAACTAACACATGCTTCAGTTAGGACTTTTAAGGGTTGTAACGTGGCCCAGTTCATGGTTTAAGAAACAAAGGATAAAGGCTCAAACTTTATTGTACCCAACCCACTCTTCGTGATATTCTTCATTCCTATACCCAGTTATCTGTGCATTTAGATCCCAATTGAGTCTGGAATCTTTTCCCTGATATTACGGTGATGGTTCGGATACCGAAAGTTTATTTGAGAAGGCAGTCATTTTTTTGTAACATTTTTTCTTTTGTTGAGGATTTTTAGTGACCTCTTTTTTATTTATTATCCCAACCTTTTGCGTGAACTGTTTCTTCTGTGATTACAGTCAGCGGGATGCCCCCATTTTTTTCTTAAGTCTCCTTTATAGGTTTTGACTTAGCGGGATTTTCTTCTAAGAGGTAATGACAGCCTGATTTAATGATTACATGGAATGTATCACCGTCTTTTAATTTTGAAGGACGTATTCAATACTATTCATTGTGTACAAAGTGAAAGCTTACGACTAAATGCACATCTGGATTAACTGAGAAACTACCCTTCCCCATGTTAGGATTAAAGGTTTCAATTTGTGTGAAAAAGAAAATCCTACTTCTTAGGCTAAAAGGGGTTGACTAGGGATTATATTCCTTACAACTCCAATGTTTAGGATTTGAAACAACGCCTGTATGAGATTATGGTATTATTTTTGTCATCCTCCCTCTAAAGACTTATAACTTTTTTAATTGAGAGTTAAAGATCACAAAATGGAAGTAAAAGCATAGTTTCAGTATAGTGACAACATATGGATTAATTCAAGACAAACATATGCAATGCATTAATGGAATAACAAAGTTTGTCATGGAATCAGTGTTCGAACAATCAAAAGATATTACAATTTGAAAATTCTAATGAACAAAATACCTCTCTGTCTGAACTTGTCACTTCAGATGGTGTGCCTTTAAAGGATGACAGAAGAATTTAGTCTGACCATCTTGTGTGAACTCCAGCACTCCTTCGTCGATCAAGTCTTAAATCTTATTTTTTAATGCCCAATAGCTATTAGTGTCATGCCTCAAACTATTGGAATGATAAGCGCATCTCACATTAGGATTGTACCAAGGAGAGGCGGTGTTGGGATTCTGAGGAGGATCCTTCAACGTAATCAACTCCATCCTCAACATGTGTTGCAATACTTGAGCCGAAGACATGTTGAGTTTAGTGAATTTATTTTTGGGCGTGTCCTGCTTACGCTGATTTCCTTGTCGTTGTTGTTGCACTGGTGCTGGATTAGAGATCCCACTGCCCCCACAAATTGGTTGAGATCACTCTTATTACAATCCTTTTGGTCGTACACAGAACTGGACTCCTTCTTTCCATTGTATGATCTCTTCTGAGTAGTCTAAGATGCAGTCCCTTGAATTTCACCGCTCCTAAGTTTACTTTTAACATGTTCCTGCATGAATATGTCACCCAATTCCCTGTCTTCCAAGAGAGGTTGATCATTGATTAGGCCCTAAGCTCTAGCAGTTTTCCCTAGACGGTTGTATCTTTCTTGAGCTAAATTTTGGATAAGAGCCATCTGACTACTCATATGGATTCTCATCCTTTCCATCTCAGCTTGCAGTTGTTCCAACTAGTCATCCTTGTTGTCTTCAGGATTTTTCTTGGTCATGTTCCCAACGAGGAGTGTTTTAAATTCTTCTTGCTCCTTGGATAGATTTAGGAACATTTCCTTAAACCAAACCTCTTGAGTTTGGAGATCTCTATCGTTATGTTCGAGAGCCATTTTCCTTGCTGAAATAAACAGTGAGAAAATGAGAAACATGTCTTGAGAATACCTGTTATGTAATGATATGCATGCAATGTTTTCAAGGATCTCGCGAGGTAAACACAAGAAGATTTTTTAATTGAATTTGACTGCAACCTTGATTGAAGAACTTTGTCTCGTTAAATGTACTTCTATGAGAATCAAGCTCACCATGTCGAGTGGGTCATAGCCACTGACTCAAGGCATCGTGCTTTGACATTATTAGCTAGATGAAATTAAATCCCCTTGCCCCTTGATAGATGTCTAGTTCATGATAACCTGCATCACAGGCCCTTGAGATCCTTGAAATGGTTAACGACATGCTATAGTATGATTCTATGATGTTATGATGTGTATGCTATGCACCAAGCAAAAGTGTAAGGTGACAAAGACAAGTAAGTCTTGCAGGAAATCTAAGTTATTGGATAATGAATACACACAAGTCCTGCAAGGAACTCACGTCGTTAGATAATGAATACAAACAAACCCTACAAGGAGTTCAAGTTGTTAGATAATGAAAGCAAGCAAGTCACGTAATTAGCCTTAGGTTTAGGATTACATTTAGTTTGTAGGTAAGTACCCTCTTGAAGTTTTAGTTGGCTCAACCTGTCCTAAAAGAAGTAACCGGGTTCTAGGAGTCTCAATATCACCGATCTTTCTCCCGGGCATTGTTTTAGCTCAAGCATCTAAATTGTGACCGAAATATCCCGAGAGTCCAACCTCAATGAGTGTAGCATCGAGTATCAACCAACTTCAGTCTGCAGCAAAGCTGGCTATCTCGCTAATTTCTAATGGCTAAGTTGTTTCAACTAAGGTTCTACGAT
Source organism: Vicia faba (assembly GCA_948472305.1). Taxonomy (NCBI): domain Eukaryota; kingdom Viridiplantae; phylum Streptophyta; class Magnoliopsida; order Fabales; family Fabaceae; genus Vicia; species Vicia faba. The sequence goes on along the minus strand of OX451741.1, from coordinate 775,661,190 downwards.
CAGTTAGTGCTTTATGATGCTACTTACCTAAAAGTGCCCCAGATCTGGGTATATGATCTTTAAGAATAACCCAAACATAAACCCGAAAGGTAAAGCACACAAGTCAAACAAGGAAAGCATTTTAAATATGATCTAGCTCTAAGGTAAACCCCACTTTTAATTTTAGATTCTCCAGCAGAGTCGCCAGTTCTGTAATACGGTGGGAGAGCTGACTTTACTAGTTTTTGCATTTTATCGCAATTATTGCGGTTAGCAAGAGTCACCACTGACTTTTCTTTTATCCAACAAAGGAAAGGGTGAAAAGAACATGAAATACCTTTCGAGATTATTTTTTGAATAAGGGGGGTAGGTTATGGAAAGGAAAGGTGTTAGCACCCTTTCCATCAGTGGTTATCTACGGGCTCTTAGTTACTAGCTCATTTTATAAATGCCTTTTTTGTGTAAGTGTATTTTGAATATATTTTGAAAAGACGCCTTAGTGCGGCAAACTTTGTAATCTTTCTTGTTTCGGCGAGAACATATAGAAAGTGTTTTTTGTCTTTGAAAATATTTAGAAAAGAGTTTATGTATGCGTGTAAAAGTTGTTTTTTTTAAGAGCAAGCAACTATGAGCTATCTACCTACACGAAATATTTTTGTTCTTTTCCTCATTTCCTTTAGATAGTGCTATCCTACTATTAGTCAGTTGGCAGCCCTATCGTTAGATGTTTTGAGGGACAGACACAAGTCACTGTACAGTCATAAAGTAAACTCATAGGGCACTTTAGCAATTTTATCATAAGGGACTAGAACGTATACCTAAGGCAGCATCAAAGGGTCATCGAGGGACTACGATCTTTTTAATCGAGGGTCTTTGCTAAAGTGTCCCACGTTCGAGGGACTTGACTATTTTTCCAAAGGCAACAAATAGAGGTACCTTAGAGGTGCATGTGTGTGAGTGTGTTGTGTTTCAGTTATGTTTATCTTGAGTGTTAGGTTTTGCTAACATTTATTTTTAAGTCTTTCCATACAAGCCTATTAGCATACATCTATAAGTACGGAAAATAAAATGCGAAAATTGGAATCTACGCTATTACAATGCTTCGGGATGAGGGGAAATTACAAAAAAAAAGGGGAAATAAAAAGTAAAAGGTCCTAGTTAAATTCTATTACATCCCATGTACAATTACATAATTTATGAAAATAATGTGAATAAAGTAAATAAATCGCGCGGAGAAGGAAAGCCCTAAAAAAGTTCTAAGTGATAAAAAGAAATGTTTTTGTTGTTTTTGTTTTTTAGGAAAATATAATTTAATTAAATTTATGGAAACCTAATTCTAATTAATTAATTAATTAAAAAAGAGGTAATTTAAAATTAATTTTAATTAATAAAAAAAACTAATTCTAATATTTTTTGTGTGATTTTGATTTTATGATGTTTATGATTTCTTAATAAAAGGAAATTAATTGAAATAAAAGAAAATAAATAAAGCAAAAATAAAAATGGATCGCGCTGCAAAAATGAAAATGAGGAGTGAGAAAGAAGCATAATTAAAAGCCCAAACTTGACAAAGCCCAGTTCTGCGCTGGATCTAATATGGATAATGTCTTAGGGTGCACTAAGAGGACACGCCTTTGAGACTTTAGATCTGGCATTTTCAGATTTCTGCGTCAAAATTTAAAAGCAATGGTTCTAAAACATTCTAAACATTAGTATGAACATGCATGAATGCTTATAAACCATTTACAACGTAAGAATTGAGAGTTTGTAATTAAGAATTTTTACCCAACCAGAGCTACTTGGTGCGACTGTTTTGTGTATGGATTGGCTTGGCAAGAGGCCTGAGTAGACTCCTGGAAGTCTCAGAAATGTGATTTTCTCACTTGTTTGGACTAATAACGCCTGGGAATATAGTTGTGAATTCTTGCAACTTTTAGCAATTTTTGAGAATTTTGTAGAGCTTTCTTATAGCTATCTATGCGTGGTCCTTTGGCTTGTTGTGCAATATATAGAGGGAGGAGAAGAGCAAGTATGGTAAGAAAACAAAGCTTTCAAGGCCATGAGACAAAAATCCAACATATTGAAAGTTTGCCATATTTGAATGATTTTTGCCAAAAATGAAATATCTCTTGCCATTTTCGTTTGCTGCATGAACTTGGACATATTGGGTGTATCTTGCACAAACTTTTGGGCTTTATGATGGATCAAGCCAAGCCCATATGCACTAGCCCATTAGTTTTTTTTATTTTATTTGATTTAACTCATATTTAAATGAATCAAAATTCAAATAAATAAAAATAAATTACAAATAATGCATGGATAGGTTAGTGGTCTTTGGACATATCATGAGTATGTTTGAACTCCAAAAAGTTAGGCCCAATAACTTAAAATCACAAATTTACTCAATTGAGATTTCATGCATTTCTTGAAAATTTCCCAACTTGTGCACCTCATAACTTGCTCAATATTCATATTTTAAAGATGATCTTAGACTTTTTGGAAAGAACAAGATGCCCTCTACAATCTCTATGTTGATCGTTTTTGCTTTTGAAGATATTATCTTAATGTAAGTTGCTTTGAAAAAAAGTGTCTTTTGTTGACCTTTGAAAATGACCTATAATGTATGAGATCATATCTTCCAAATGAAGCATTTTTTGGACTTGAGAATAAAAGCAAAGATGTAGAGAATTGAATTTTCTTAAAAATGGGTTTTGGTTGCGGAAAATTGGTGAATCATGTAAAATTTATGCCTGGTCAAAGTTCAGTTGACTTCTCATAAGGAAACCCTAATTTGGCAATTTTAGACTTTTGATGATTTGAGGATTTTCCTTGAGGAATCATGATCAAACCTTGATCAAATGATGAGTATCACCAAAAATCTTGAAGTTTGACTATATGTTGACTACAATTAACTTTTTGACCAATATAGTTGATTTCCAATCATTTAAGTCATTGACTGAGCAAACTTGTGATGTAGGGCTTGAAACATGACATGAACCTTGTTGAGGACCTATGAAGAACCATGGAAGCCACTCGAGACCTTTGCAACCCAAATTTCCTTTAGAAACTCAAATCCCTAGTTGTAAACCTTTGGGCTTAGGAGGAGCATCTGACTGGTCACAAAGCATCTAACACCTTCGCTACCTACCCCCCGAACTCAAGAAAATTCTCAAAAGATCTTTTCTGTTCTTTTCACCCTTTCCTTTATTTGGATAAAAGAAAATTCGGTGGCGACTCTTGTTATCTGCAACATTTGCAATCAAACGTAAAACACCCAAGTCAGTTCTCCCACCGTATTACAGAACTGGCAACTCTGCTGGGGAATTTAAAACTAGAAGTGGGGTTACCTTAAGAGCTAGATCACCTTTATTTGCTTTACATGTTTGCCTTATTTGCTTTACATTTTTTGGGTATATGCTTGGGTTTATTACTTGTAAAGATCCTATACCCAGATCCCGGGGCACATTAGGTAAGTAGAAATAGATCATTGAATGTTGGATGATGCATGATATGCGATGCAAATGATCATTTATTTTGATAGTTTTTCAAGGAGCTTTAGAACCTTGATAACTTTGCACACATCAATGGTAAAGGAATTTGGAATAACAAAAACTCATTTAATTAATCAAAGCGGTAAATTACAATTTTGGGACAACAGAACCCATTACTAAAAATAGTAAATTACAACTTTGGGACAACAAAACCCATTAAGAAAAGCAGTAAATTACAACTTTGGAACATGAAGCCCTTTTACAGAGTTTTACAAAATGACATAAGTAATAATAATAAAAAACTAGGAACTAAAGGTCACTCAGAATCATCATCGAATGAACAACCAAATGCCAATTGTAACTGGAGCTTCCTAATCTTCTCCTCATAGAAGTCTTCCATCTCTTTCTTCTCAACTGCCAGTTGATCAATGATTTCCTTCCGTGGATTAGGAACAGGAGCAACGCCTACCAAATCTTCCTTCTTTCTATTCCTTTCATTAGCATATTTCCTGAGTAATGCATCCTTTTGACGAAGCATCTCATCATGATCAATAAACCAATCGTCTTGAATAAATAGCATATCCTCCTTCTCCTTCAGTTGTCGAGTCAGGACCCTATTTTCGTATTCATACATATTATACTTTTCCTTCCAAGCATCTTTTTCAGACTTCATTTTAGCCAGATTTTCTTACTATTCTCTCATGTTCTTGATAGGGATATCAATAATTGATGATGCAACAACAGGGAATAAAGGTTTCTCGGGATTATAAGGCATCTTGAGGGCAAAAGCCCTAGCACGAACCCATTGAAGGTAAGGCTCCAAAGAAACAACACCTATATGCCCTAACATGTCTCTCGCCTTTCTATGGATGTGACGCCAAGCCCTTTCAATCTCCTCCTTAGCTGCTTGGTGATCTTTTCCTTCTTGTAGAAAGAAACCACTCACATGAATGTTGTTCGGCTTGTCCCTAATCGGGTATCCAAACTGGCAGCGTGCGAGAACAGGATTATAGTTAATTCCTCCCTTCGTACTAAGAAGAGCCACGTTGGGAAAAACACCACAACTATCGATGATCTTCACGTCGTAGTAAGCTTGATTATACCAATCTATGTCTGAATGAGTAAGAGCCATAATTTTTGGCGCCCATCGTGGCTCCTTCTCGAGATCCCAGAAAACATCAGACCTAGGTAGATGAGAAACATAGCACTGGTATAGCAACGGTGCACAACAGATAATCATCCCTCCTTGATAGGAGTTTTGAAGATGGATGGAATATAAGGTATCTCCTAGAAACGTAGGCACCAGATTTCCAATCAAGAAGATTCTAATGGCGTTGATATCCACGAACTTATCGATGTTAGGGAATAATAACAATCCATAAGCAAGTAAAGCAAAGACATCTTTAAAGGCAATAATATCCTTTATCTCAGCGAACTGACAAGCTTTCTTCAACAAAAACTACGCAGGTAAGCCTCAGATTCCCCCCTTAGTAGTCATGTTCTCTTTTATCTCTGACTTCCTCAAGTGGGTGATTGTTTCTATCTCATGAGATTTGGGTTCCTCTTCTAAACCAGAGAAAGGAACACAGTCGGTGATTGGCAAACCAAGTATATAGGAGTACTCTTCTAAAGTGGGCATTAACTGGTAATCAGGAAAGGTGAAGCATCGGTACAATGGATCATAGAATTGGACCAACGTACTAAGGATGCCTTCCTTCATCTTGTGCTTTATGATAGAGATAATGGATCCATATTTCTTTTGAAACTCCGTAGGGTTCTCAATCTTAGGAATCAAACTCTTCAACTCTTCAATCTCAGGCTCCTTAAAACTATAACTTCGAGTGTTTCTTTTTCCAAAATCAATAGTTACAGTACCTGAGATGTCTGCAAAAATCATTCTTAAGTTCCTTGAAAAACATGTTTTACAAAAAAATGCTTATGGATGTATGGATGAGTGATAATTCAACAATTACATATAAGTTCACAAACATGGGGTTCAAAGGTTCAACGCTTCGAGCATGGAGTCAAAGGTAATGTCCACCCCACGGTATGTACTAAAGGTTTAATCACACATGCAAGACAAGGTTCTATGAGTTCCTAGAGGCTACATTCCTCCTTCGGATATTACCAACATCTTGATTACTCAATAATTAGAAATATTCTCAAGAGAAACTCATCCGAGTGTAGCATCGCATGACAACTACTTTCGGATTACTCCGTTATAGTCTCCGCGCTACACCTAAAAGGCCAAGATGGGTTAGGGTTCTACGGTTCTCAGCTTCTCTGGCTCCCAGGTCGAAAGCAATAATGTCTTCCCGATTACTCGGTAAACAAATACTACGTTCAAAGGGGCTTTCCACTGAGTGGGGGATTTCATGCCTCCTTCTTCAGGATTACTCCCTCAAAGTTAACATGAATATACCGCCCGTCCTATTCTTAAGTGTAACTTAGTCCGGGTATAGGACTTGTCCTATGTAAATATCAATAACACCCAAATAACCACAATATACACATATAATCAAACAATCAAATAATGATAAAATAGATAAGACAAACTAGGCTTAACCCACTTAGGGATGGACCAGCAAGAGGTCAATTTGTCCCCAGCAGAGTCGCCAATTTTGTAGCGATAAAAAATGTAGCGGGGTAAATCGGAGATCGAGATATTAATTAACTCGAATCACAAAAGCAAGAGTCGCCACCGCACTTTATTATTTCCAAGGGAAAAGGGAAAAGAGCGAAATAAAACTCTAAAATATGCAATGTAAAATAATACTTAAAAGTAATGAAAATACAATGCGTTTTGAAAAGAGATCTAGAGTTCGGGGGTTGGTTATGCAATGGGAAGGTATTAGAACCCAATGCATCTATAGTATCCTATAGTAACCTTTTGAAATATCTGTTTATTAAAATTGTATGTTTGATTAAAATAGTCTGTTTGTCTAAAATGGGTGTGGACGAGATTTTGAAGATACGACGACCTAATGTCGAAGTTTTGACTTAAAAGGTGTGAGTTTAAAAGTGGAGTCTTTTAGGAAAATAATCTTAGGTTTAGCAAAATAATAAACAAACAAAAGATGAATGAGGGTATTCGCATGATTGGATGAGATGTATTTCGATGACATGAACTCAACAAAATTAAAAAATTTCCCTTGGAATTGAGACGGACGAAGGATATAAAAATTAAACAATCGAGAATAAAGTTAATTAGAACGACAAAAATAATAACAAAAATTCAATAAGTGATTAATTTAACCATATATTTAAATAAACAAAAATTAAATAAATATAATTTATTAGCATGTATTTGAATAATTAAATAAATATCGAAAATTAAATAAAGACTAAATTATAAAAAAAGCATGTGTTTTGAATAATTAGATAAATAACGAAAAATTAAATAAAAGATTAATAAAATGTTGACAAAAATTAAATAAAAGCTAAATTTGAATTAAACATATTTTTTTGTATTTTATAATGAAATAATTATATGTATTAACTAAATTAATATTGTTATCATATATTAATGAAAATGGGAAATAATAGCTAAAAGAATCAAGAAAAAAAAAAGAGGCCTAGTTGAGAGTTGAACATGGGTCCTCTAGATTACTGCAAATGTGCCTTGCCAACTGAAATATATTGTTTATTCATTATTCCTATGTTTTAATTAAGAAAAAAAGAAAAAAAGATAATTGGATTGGGCCAAAAGGCCCAAAGGGCTGACCCGGTTGGAAAATAGAACAAAGGAAAAGATGGTAACCCTAATATGCCAAGAGAGAGGCGTCGCAACAGCTGTCTTGAGAAGGGAATAGACAAAATTAAATAATATTGTTGTTTTATGGGGAAGGAAAAACACAGATTAAATATTATTATCATTGGGAAGACAAACAGAAAAAAAATTATTATCGCCAAAAGCTTAGCTTCTTATGCTGTACTAGGAAATGAAAACGAGACTCTCTCTTCCCCTAACGAAAACTTCACCTTCCTCTTTCCTTGGCAGTGGCATCGTTGTTGAATACGAAAGACTTCATCTTCGAAACAGAATCCTAATAGTCTGGGAACATAAAGGGAGTAGCATGTTCAACCACCATCGCAACGTCTTTCAAAGAAAGCAACTTGAGAAGGTTTGGTCCACTCGAGCGAAAGCCAAGCAGGAACTGATCTCGGCCTATGATAATTTGGAAGGAGGAATAAAGGAATCGGCGGGAGGAATCATGGACGTGTAGGTTGATAAGATGGTAGAAGAAGGAAGAGAATGAGTTTCAGGATGCAAGAAGGAACAATTTTCTTGATGAAATTATTGGGTTCAAACGAGAAAGATTCTTGAGGTTTATGGGTTGCTAGATTTCTTTTGCCTTCTGCTTCATTTATGAAAATGATTGAGATGTTCGAAGTCAGCGAGAGACATAGTAGAAGAGGAAGCGTAACATAATTTCGGACAAAAGAAAAAGACATTCAACGTTATACCATTTGTTTCAGCGAAATATTCTCGTCGCAGGTAAAAAAAATTGCCTCCATATCTATTATCGATGTAGACCCTTTAAGTTGATGTTTTCTTTTTCTCTCTGATGAGCATTCACAGTTTAGGTTAAAATGAGGTAAGAGTTCAGTTTGAATTTATGTTTGTTTAAATGGTGATTTGGTGATGTTATTCCATGTTCGGTTTAAAGGGTTTGTTACGGTAGATGTATGTAGAAGAGGAGAAAGTGTTGTTGTTCGGTCGAGAGGGAGTATTGGTTACAGGGAGGGTCAGGAAAAAATGGAGAGAAGATTTATGGTTTCTGGTTTAAAACATGTTTTAGTTTTGGTTAAAACAGGTTATAATTTTTAGTATTAATAAGTTTATTTTAATGAAATAGATTATGACTTATTAACAGGTTTTAGGTTTGGTGTTGACAGGTTTTGTTGATGCGACTGTTGGAAGATGAGTGCGGCTGGGAAATAGGCAGAAGACGGTGGATGGATGGGTGTTTGGTTGTGAAATCCAATTGTTTGGACTTGAAGACAAATTAGAAGTGGAAGATGGTAATGAAGCATGACCTAAGTTTTGTCCGCCCTGTGCAGAAGCATTAAGAGATCTAAAACTAGTTATTACTAGAGGTTTTACAGGACCTGGCTCCACTCTAACAGTAGCAGGAGTTACAGTCCCAGCAGGTATTGATTGTCGGTTAGTGATTTGTTCTGTGAATCGCAGAAGATAGCTGGTTTTGATTCTAAGGTAGAAGGTTTTGGATATCTTTGAAAATACAGAACCAATGATAGGTTTAAATCGCATGCCAACAGAAGATAATACAGAAGAAAGATAAGGTATGGCTTCCTGATAACCAGCAAACGCAATAGCTAATGAAAAATTTCCATCGTTAGTTTCAACAACGTTAACTTCTTCTATTATAGTGTTCAAAATCGGAAAATTGTTGGTTAGAAAGAAGAACGATGAAACAAAACAAAAATGGGATGGTTTGAGCATAGAAAAAAATAAAGGTACATTTTTATCTTTGTGAATTCATATTATTACTGTTATTATGATTTCTAAAATTTATAAATATCCATATATTGCAGCGACTCAAAATACAACAAAAAGTATGATAAAGCAAGCATTCACATGGCATAAAAGTGGTGTAAAGAGAAGATTCAAACATTTGAATGAGGAAGTTATGCAGAAGTAAATAGAGAGTGTGATACGGTGGGAGAACTGACTATGGTTTTGCGTTTGTTTTCGCAAATGTTTCGGTTGAGCAAGAGTCGCCACCGACTTTTTATTTTATCCTAAGGAAAGGTTTAAAAAGCACAGCAAAAACCTTTGAGATGTTTTCTTGGGTTCGGGGAGTAGATTATAGAAAGGGAAGGTGTTAGCACCCTTTCTATCCATGGTTATCCATGGGCTCTTAGTTACTTGCTTAGATCACTTGCCTTTTATTTTCAATTGTTTGAAATGGTGCTTGTGTGTGTGGGTTTGAAAATGTTTTGAGAAGAAGCCAATGTGGTGGCAACCTTTGTAATGATCCATGTGGGGATGTATACAAAGGTGTATGTCTTTTGAAAAGGTTTTCACTTGTTTTTGAAAGTTGTTTTGAAAGTGTAGTGATGTGTGGTTTAGAAAATAGGCAAGTGTTTTGTTTTGCAAGTTTGATTCAAATAACTAAGAGGTTATCTACTCCTAAATTTCTCAAAGTTTATTGCTATGTTTTAAACCCTTTTAATAAGTTTGTTCCACCATTGCATTTGGTGGACAATCTCATGTTAGGATGTGAAAGGGACGGGCGCGGGTCATCGTTTAGACCATAATTGTAGTGGTGCCAAGTATCTTTGGGCATTTTCTTTAAGGGACTTGATCATTTGTTTAGGCAACATTTTGAAAGTGTTATCGAGGGACTATGATCATTTGATTTGTTTGTTTTGCCCAAAGAGACCTAACATGCAATATGGCCCAATTTTGAAAGGCAACAAGTGGAATACCCTAGGGGGTGCAAGTGTGGTTTGTGTGTCCATTTTCATGCTTGTTTATCTTGAAATTAGGTTTAACTATTTTTCGTTATTTTTCGCATACAAACCCTAATTCTAACATGGTATAATTAGAAAGCAATAAAGTGCGAAAATAAATTTACTAAGCTATTACAAAACCATATATGGGAAGGGGGGTACAAATGTTCGAATGGGGATTTTGACAAGGAATTTAAACCTAAAACTATTACATCAATATTGAATTATTTACAAGGTGATTAATTTGCATAAATTAAATAAAATAGAACAAATGTGCAAGATGCCAAAAAATGGTTTTTTGTATGTATGGAAAAAGGTATTTTTTACATGTCAAAATAAAGAAAAGGAAAGTATTATTTTTTTGGAGTTTTTCATGTTTAGGGCAAAACCCTAATTCTATTAAATAAAATGTATTATTTATTCAACATATACAATATTTATTATTTGTGTACAAAAATAAAATAAAAATGAAGTATATTTGTAAAAAAATGTATTTTTAGTATTAAATTTTAATAAAAATAAAAATATGTATATTTTTGGTATTTTGTTCTAAGTATATTAATATATATATGTTTATTTGTATTACTTACAAATTATTTTAAATATGCACAAAAATAATAATTTTTTTAATTTTTGTAAAAAAAGTATATTTCACATAAAATATTTTCAGAATATAAAATGAAATAAAATAAAAATAAAAATATATTTACACCATTTTAACATTTTTTAAATAAAAGTATATTTATTTACTTATTTATGTTCAAATAACTAGTCCAATCAAATAAATATCTAATAAATAGGAAAATGGTACAAAAAATTATTTTTATGTTTTTTATATGATTATAAAAAATAAATAAATCAAACCAAAAAAAGAAAAGTCAAAAAATCATTAAAATGAAGAAAATGGGCTTAGGGGGTTCAGAAGTAAAAAGAGTGTGTGAAAAGGAAATGCAAAAACAGGCCCAACCCAAATGACCTTTCTTCAACCTCTGGCCAAACAATGTCAAAAATCGCGCGCCTGGTTCCCTGATTCAAACATCTTGATTCCTGGCTTTTTAATGAAAACTCATAACATCAAAAATGTTCAGCATTAAGAGACGAATCAAACCATATGCAGAACTTGTCTTAACTCTCTAAGATGAGGGAGAATTTCTTCTCCCCCAAATCCTGACCTAGATTTTCCTCCATGTTCAGACTCAAAATTCTTGCAACGCACATAATATAAATAAAAACTAATTATATGGGCATGTTCAGGGTAATGATTGTGACATATTCTCTTCACAAACCTAAAGCTAACAATGCCTAATAAGAGAGATACGAATTCAAAAACTTACCTGTTCAGTTGAAGTTCTATCTGGCAATGGGGAAGCTTTCAGTGCAAGGTGATGATTGGGATAGTTTCCTTGAGGTCCAGGGATGCTATTCGAAGCTTTACTTTGTCTTGAAAGCTTTTGAATCGAGCTAGAGCACTTCACCTGCAAATCAGAAAAGTGAAAATGGTAGAACCAGTTAGAGGGATTACAGGTCGTGTTTTAGGTTTTGGTTAGCTTGCATAGATGGTATGGAAGGTGTGTGAACTGGTTTGGGCAAGAAAGCTTGAGAGGAATGAGAGATGGCACTCAAACTGCAGGCCCTGCCCTGTTCTTGCAGTTTGAAGGTGATTCTGGGAATGGGAGTGTTTGAGGGATGTTAGGGTCGTGTACTAGCTCAGTTGGTATCTCTTGAATGTGTTTTACAAGTTTGCTTAAGTGTTTGTAAGCTGATATGAGAGTTGGTGCAAGTTATGCTATGTTTCTTCTTTCTTAAGCAACAAAAAGCAAGTTGATGTTCTAGACTGATGCAGGCCCCCATAACATGCTGCAACCCTTTGCCTTGATCAGGGCAATGTGTCTCATAACTTGTGCCTAGAAGATTTTGACTGTACCACTTGGATTTGCAAAATGGACATAAAGTTCTACTTTTTCAAAATGGAAATAATGCTTTATCTATAAATGGATTAATCTTCTAGGCAATGCTTGAATATGCAAAACATGGTCTTGGCACAAAGGTTTGGCATTAAATTTATGAGTGTCAAAGGGTTTTAGGACCTGTAATGTAGCACAAACTATGCTGACTTGAAAATGGCCTAAGTTATGAACATGTTCATGATCCATTCAAAAGTGAGTTTTTGCCATATTGTGAAATTCGATTCTCTCAAGTTATGAGGTTGTTTGAGAAGTTCTTGGACATTTTGGAAAGCTTGGAATGTTTACTACAATCCATATTTGAAATGCAAATTGAAATTCCAAGTGGAAGTGTATGGAAAATGGCCTTGAAGTTAGGTAGAAAACCTTGTCAAAAAGGTCAAATTTTCACTAAGTTAAGAATGGTTTAGTGCCCTTATTCAAAAATTTGTAACTTGAGATACAAGCCTCATTTGAGAAAACTTTGTAAATCAAAGTTGTAGATTATGCAACAAGCTACAACTTTCATGTTTTGACTTTTGTTTGAATCCAAATGAATCTTGGTGAGAAAGTGGGGCAAAGTTGGGAAAAAATTAGGGTTTTCCATAACTTAGAAAAATTCTAAGTTATGAAAAATTCCCATTTCAAACCCTAATTTGCAATTTTTGATTTCTTGGTGAACAAGTTTCATGATTTGGCATGTTTTGATGAAAAATGAATCTTGACTCTTGATTTTGACCAAAAAGTCAAAGTTTGACTTTTCAGTATACAGTCAAAATTGATCAATTGACTGGGAAATTCAACTGTCAATCTTGTGTACTTGGGATCTTTTGAGTTTGTTCAGCATGTCAAGATAATTCCATGGGGTCCTTGAGTCCATATGTGAGCTTGGTTTGCCATTGGCTAGGTCAAACAGTAAAAAATTGCCCTTGTGCAGTCAAAACCCTAAAAATGACCATTTTGCCCTTTTGATGATCTGATCAAATTTCTTGTGGAACTATGATCCAAACTTGATCAAATGGTCCATGTGAGTTCATAATGTTGATGTGGGTCAATTTTCATGAGATTTGACTGTCAATTGGCCACAGTTGACTTTTTCCCCAATATAGCTGATTTCTAGGTCAACTGTCCAATTGACTGGGCAAAATTTGGAATCAAGACTTGAAACTTGGTATGGATAAACTTGGGAGTCCAACATGAAGCATGAAAGTCATCCTAGGCATTTTAGGTCAAAATATCTTTGTGCAATCACAAACCCTAATTTGGGCCAACAGTGTAAGGAGAAGTCTTGAGCAGAGGAAACCCTAACTGGATCTTGATCTTCAAGGGTTTTGTGATGAGAAAATGTTGAAGAAATGGGAGGGCAAATTTTGGGGTACAACAGAGAGGAAGAAAAATACCTATCGGAGCCTCTCCGATGGGGCTTCAAAACATTAAGTTTTCTGTCCTTGAATTTCTGTATTTTTCTTGTTGAGTTTTGTGTTACACTTGCTGAATTTTCTATGTGTGGTTCCCTCTGAATTTTTATCTCTGTATGTATTTTCTAATTTTTTAGTGTGATTCTTGGACAAAACTCTCCCCTTTTTCATTTGATAGATGCCCTTATTTATAGTGAAATATATGGGGTTTTAGGGGGGAAAATAGTAGAGATTTGAACTATTTTAGGCCCTGTTTTGATTTTTCATGAGGCAGCTTTTTGAAGTATGCATTTTAGTGCAATGTTTGGAGTTTTGTAGACTGGTTTTTGTAGCAGCAAAGATGCATATTTTTGTCTTATGGGCTGCATTTTGGACTGTTTTGCAGGAGAGATTAGGACAGTAACTTGGCATGGTTTTTGTTGAAACAAGGTTGGAGAAAATGGACAACATCATACTCAAGAATTAGACTGTTACTGGATTAAAACAGTGCTGGAAAAATGGGCAGCATTGGGACTGTTTTGTAGCAAGAATAATAGCTTGATTTTCATGTACAAAATTTGAATTTCTTTTGTAACTTTGTAACAATAAATCCAAGTAAATTGTAACATGAATGAATATGCATTCTTCAGTATATTCTCAATTCCCTTGTAATTGTAAATAACTTTGTATCTTCATTTGAAATTGAATCTTCATATGTCTTGATAAAAATTCAAGATCTCCCATTTGAATTGGGAAAGAATTTGAACAATACTTGAATAAATTGTTGAATGATGAATAAATGATAATGCAAGTCTTAGACTTTAGTCTTGCATTTTATAATAGAGATCCAAATAAATCACATGAATTGATTTTGTAATCAAATAGCAACCATCATGTAATTAATCTTGTGATGAATGATTATTTGAATCGAATTTCTTTTCTAATATCTCCTTAGTAAATGCTTCATGTGTGTTCAAATAACCATAATGTAAATCCACCAAAATAATCACACAAAATAATCTTGAATAAATATTTCATACGATAAATGATTATTCTTGAATGAGATCTCTTGGTAGCTCCTCTTTAATTATCACTTGAATTCAAAATAAAGAAAATTCCAAGTATTCCAAATAAATTCTTCTAGAACAGTTTTGAATTTAATCATCCCATTTTGACGAAATTCACTCCGCTTCATGAGAAAACTTGCAGATGACGTTTGGCCGAAGTGATCGAAAATGACTGGCATAACTTGTTTTTTTTTTGTATTTTAAAGCAATGTGAAACACACATGAACCAATGGCAGTAGAACTTCCACTATTGTTTCTAGAAAATTTCAGAGACACTTGAGACCATCTGTTGGACGGAGTGTGGAAATAAACACACGATTCTCTGAAATTCTTTGATGAACTAGCCTTTGATAATAAATGATCGATCGCACTTCTGTCTCGAGACTCGAAACCCTAATTGATGTGTGACGTCCGATGCTCTTTTTTCAGACCTATTTCCTGCACATGAAATCAAAAAATAAAACATATACTTCGTGCTTGATTAGTGGTTAGTCATTCATAAGATAAAATGCTCATAACACTCGATAATCTCTACACAGTCAAAGCTCGAAGGCGAAACGTTCGAAACCTACCATATTCTGTGACCTTGGTGTAAAAACAATGCAAATGACGTAGGGATCTTAGGTAAAAAATTGGGGTATGACAGCTGCCCCTATTTAACTTTCTTTTATCCGGAGATATGAAGATTGAAATCTTTGTCTCGACGAGATTGAAGGTACTTAAATACATAATACACAATTTTTTCCCTAAGATACCGCCATTATGTTTATGATATGAATGTAGTATTTGAACTTTATGGAGAATTATACTGTATGAGACAAAATAATGCTAGAGAAACCAAACACAAATAACCCACAGGAACAAAGATTATACACTACTGGGGAAATGCGCCATCGACTTCGAATGATAGACTCTTAACGGAGAATAAAATTTGAGAGAAAATAACTTCTGACTCTAACAAATAAGACGCCTTGCATATGCCACAAAAAAAAATGATTATTGACCCAAGATGATGGTGAGTTCATAACTTAAGGTCAAAGATAGACAAAAGATGTATCAACTTTTGCTGTTAGTGAACTACCGACTTTTACTGAAGGTAGAGATTCACAACAAACTTCTCTATGGGACTTTTCCGGAGAGATACCATTTGATGCTGAAATAACATATGGTTGTAGATACACAAGCTGCTCAAATAAAGAGGCCCCCACTTGCTGTCTTCAAAGGATATCAATAAACGCACAAGCTGCTCAAATAAAGAGGCCGCCACTTGCTATCTTCAACGGATATATATAACATACAAGCTGCTCAAATAAAGAAGCCGCCACTTGCTGTCTTCAAAGGATATCAATAAACGCACAAGCTTCTCAAATAAAGAGGCCGCCACTTGCTATCTTCGACGGATATCTATAACATACAAGCTGCTCAAATAAAGAACCCGCCACTTGCTATCTTCTAAGAAAACTATAACGCATAAGTTGCTCAAATAAAGAGACCATCACTTGTCGTTTTCCAAGGATGTCAATAACGCACAAGTTTCTCATGAAGAGACCGCCGCTTATCGTTTTCCAAAGATGTCAATAACGTACAAGTTGCTCATGGAGAGACTGCCGCTTGTCGTTGTGTCGATATTCCAGAAGAATGTTATGATAACACTGTTAGGGAATAAAATTCTTCTTCAAAGGTAACCATGAATAGATCCTTCCTGAGGAGATCAAATACTTAAATGCACAAAATAAATGCCCCATTACTCTAGGTTTCCCATCCTGGAGAAAACCACGAGGTAGCCTATGCAAGAGACAAAACTCAATCCAGGAATAAACCAGAGAGAAGACACTCAAACAAGACTCCACCCAATGAGGAAATAACTCAATTGGGGACTCATATTATCCAGAGATGGACAAGGAAGGCTAAATCAAAAATTCATCCTCGAGGATTAGCCCAGTTGGGGAATTCGAAAGGAAGGCACACTTTCTGCCTAAGTGTACATTCTATTTGGAAAGAGCGGATATGCTACGTGAACAGACATAAACAAGGCATATAAACCTAAAATCACCGACAAAATGTGAATGTGCATGCATGATACAAGTGTAAATGAGTAAATTAATGTCATGTGTATGCTGACAAAATAGATAGAGGAAATAAATTAAAGATGATAAGATATCACAAAATAATTAGATACTCGGCCAATCTCAAAGAGACAGAAAATAACTGGAACTGGAACAAAAGGCAACGTCAGAGAGCATCATACTACAAGGCTCAAGTCTTTCTTGGGAGAAAGGTATTTAAATCCAATCTTCTAATCATCAATAAAATACTGACATGACAATAAAATGTACTATACTTCGGAAATTTGCTCAATTAGAGATAACTGAATCAAGGCTTAACCGGAATTGCTGGGGAGTCACCAAATTTAGTACTCTACTAGAAACACAAGATTACACAACCAACACCTTATGACGATTTTGAAAGAAAACATGTTCATCATACAAGGATGAATTACTGGTATTGTTTTTCATTTCATGGCTTAACCATCCTCAGAGCAACTGTTAATATTCCTTCCAGTATTCATGACACATTTCAAAATAGGAATACTTTAATTAACTTTGTTTCAAATATTGCCATAAAAGCTAAAAATTTTCCCGTTAAAAACAAAAAGGATAAATGCTCAAACTTCATTAATAAAATGGTAGTTCGCGAACAACGTGACTCCAACGGTTTACAAAAGTTTGGGAAATAGTACATGAAAGAAAAAGGTTACACAAAAACAATGATCACTGTTCTACCTAACAACTTCGAATTCTGAGATGTTCCCAAATGCCATGACTGGTTTGACTAAAAGCCTGCCTAAGCCTCCCCTTCGGGTTTTCAACTTAGTGAACTGTCAACTCAAACTTAGGAGAAATACTTCTTGACTTCATCGGCATTCATGGAGCGCGAGAATTCTTCACCATCCATATTTGTGAGAATCATGGTGCCTCTAGAGAAAAACTTCTTAACAATATATGGTCCTTCATAATTCGGAGCCCATTTTTCCCTAGAATCAGGTTGGAAAGACAATATCTTCTTGAGCACGAGGTCACCTTCTCTGAATTCGCGTGGTCGAACCTTCTTATCAAATGCCTTCTTCATTCTTTGCTGATATAGTTGACTGTGACACAACGCTGTCAACCTCTTTTCTTCAATTAAATTCAACTGATCATATCTACTTTGACACCATTCAGCCTCAGAAAGTTTAGCTTCCATTAGAACTCTCATAGATGGGATCTCAACTTCCACGGGGAGTACTGCTTCCATGCTATATACTACGGAAATGGGGTTGCGCCTGTTGAAGTTCGAACTAAAGTACGGTACCCATGTAGAGCAAACGGAAGCATTTCATGCCAATCTTTATAAGTTACCACCATCTTCTGGATAATCTTTTTGATGTTCTTATTCGCAGCTTCAACATCCCCATTCATCTTTGGCCTGTAGGGAGAAGAATTATGATGTTCGATCTTGAACTCTTCACAAAGCTCTCTCATCATTTTGTTATTCAAATTTGAACCATTATCAGTGATGATCTTGCTTGGGATGCCGTATCGACAAATGATCTGATTCTTGATAAATCTGACTACCACATGTCTGGTTACATTAGCATATGATGCTGATTCCACCCATTTAGTAAAGTAGTTGATGTCCACCAAGATGAAACGATGACCATTTGAAGCTTTGGGTTCAATCATTCCAATCATATCAATGCCCCACATAGAGAAAGGCCAAGGTGAATATATAACATTGAGGAGGGTCGGTGGCACATGTATCTTGTCCGCATAAATTTGGCATTTATGACATTTCTTCACATATTTGCAGCATTCAGATTCCATCGTCATCCAATAGTAACCAAACCTCAACATCTTTTTAGCCATTGCATGTCCATTGGCATGAGTACCAAAAGATCCTTCATGTACTTCTTGCATCAACATGTCTGCTTCATGTCTGTCTATGCATCTGTGCAAGACCATGTCATAATTCCTCTTATATAATACTTCTTCATTGAGGAAGAAGCTACTTTCCAATCTCCTCAACTTCTTCCTATATTTATTGGATTCCCCAGCCGGGTACTTCTGAGTTTGAAGAACACGTTTAATGTCATAGAACCACGGTTTATCGTTGGTGACTTTCTCTGCTGAGAACACATGAGCAGGTCTATCGAGGCGCATAACTCTGATTGAAGGCACGTCGTTCCAATCATTCAATTGGAACATAGAAGACAAAGTAGTTAAAGCATCATCCATTTGGTTTTCATCTCTAGGGATATGATGTAATTCCACTTCGTTGAAGAAAGTTAACAATCTTCTAGCATAATATCTGTAAGGGATCAAACCAGGATGACGAGTCTCCCATTTTCCTTTGATTTGATTAATTACCAATGTCGAGTCTCCGTATATATCAAGAATCTTGATCCTTAGATCCACTTCTTCTTCGAGACCCATGATGCATGCTTCATATTCAACCATGTTGTTCGTACAGTCAAACTTTAACCTCACTGTTAACGGGATATGAGCACCTCAGGGGGTGACGATGATTGCCCCAATTCCATTGCCATAAGAATTTACAGCTCCGTCAAATATCAAACCCCAACGGGATTCAGGATCAGGTCCTTCTCCAGGTAATGGCTCCTCACAATCTTTAGCTTTTAAGTACATAACATCTTCATCTGGGAAGTCAAACTTGATGGATTAATAACCGTCAATTGGTTGGTGAGCCAAATGATCGGCTAAAATACTCCCTTTAATTTCTTTCTGAGTGTGATACTCAATGTCATATTCAGCTAACAACATCTTCCAACAGGCTATTCTTCTAGATAAGGCGGGTTTCTCGAAAACATACTTCATCGGATCCATTTTGGAGATCAACCAAGTGGTATGGTTAATCATATATTGGCGCAGGCGGCAAGCAGCCCAAGCTAAAGCACAACAGGTTTTCTCAAGCATTGAGTATCGAGACTCACAGTCTGTGAATTTCTTACTCAGTAATATATGGCATGTTCCTTTCTTCCAGTCTCATCTTGTTGACCAAGCACACATCCCATGGAATCTTCCAATATGGTCAGATACATAATCAAAGGTCTTCCTTCCACTGGAGGAATCAATATGGGAAGCTCAAGTAAATATTCTTTGATGCTATCAAAAGCCCTCTGACAATCTTCTGTCCACACACATCCTTGGTTCTTTCGGAGAAGCTTGGAAATAGGCCCACATGTAGCAGTCATATGAGATATAAATCTAGAAATATAGTTTAGCCTTCCAAGGAATCCTCTTACTTTTTTTTCCGTCTTGGGTGCGGGCATCTCCTGAATAGCTTTGACTTTATCAGGATCTACCTCAATACCTTGCTGGCTGACAATGAAACCCAAAAGTCTTCCAGAACAAACACTAAAAGTGCACTTGTTAGGATTCAGACGGAGTTTATACTTTCTCAAACGTTGGAATAATTTAAATAAATGCTCCAAATGATCCTCTTCAGTTTGTGATTTGGAAATCATGTCATTCACATAAACTTATATCTCTTTATGCATCATATCATGGAACAAAGCAGTCATGGCACTTTGGTATGTTGCACCAGCATTCTTCAAACCAAACGGCATTACTCGATAACAAAATGTTCCCTAAGGTGTAATGAAATTTGTCTTATCCATATCTTCAGGTGCCATCTTGATTTGATTGCAACCAGAGAAACCATCCATGTAAGAAAAGACTTTGAACTTTGCGGTGTTGTCGACCAATACGTCAATGTGTGGTAATGGAAAATCATCCTTTGGGCTAGCTCTATTCAGATTTCTATAGTCCACACTCATTCGAACCTTGACATCCTTCTTAGCAACATGCACTATATTGGCTAACCATTGAGGATAGACTGATGTAACAAGGAAACCTGCATTAATTTGTTTTTGAACTTCTTCTTTGATCTTGTCAGCCATATCAGGATGAGTCCTTCTCAACTTCTTCTTAATAGGCGGACATTCAGGTCTCAACGGCAAACGGTGCTCCACAATATTGTTATCCAAACCTGGCATGTCTTGGTAGGACCAAGCAAACACATCTACATACTCTCTGAGAAGCTCCAACATTCTTTCTTTGACCTCTGGGATAAGCAACGCTCCAACCTTGACTTCCTTTTCGTCTTTTTCATTACCCAAATTGATCACCTCTACAGGCTCTTCAAACGGATGAATAGTTTTTTCATGTTGCTCAAGAAAATGGGAAATCTCATCAGGAATCTCTTCGCTATCCTCTTCCTCGGCTCTGAACACAGGGAATTCAAAGTTGGGAGGGGGCATAAGGTCATTGTTTTCAATGGTTAAGTCATGGATTAATCTGCAAATATGATTATGCTTTATTTTAGAAATCGATTAATGTGAATGTTGTACAGATATAAAAAAGATTATTATATTTCCCATTATTACTATTTAATTTTCGTTACCATTTTCCAGAAAAAGTGAAAAATAAAAACAGTATGGGACAAAATAACATTTTTATTCATGATTGGCAATACTTGAAACAAAAGAGCCCAAACATCTTCTCTTTTTCCTTGGGCAGAGCAAAAGGATTTATTTTCAACATAGCACGACATAAACACTCTTTCGCCTTGGGTAGAGCAAAAGGTTTTTTCAAAATAAAACAAAGCATTACTCAGAAATGTGCATCACAACAGTAGTCTATTTCTGGAAAACCACTCCATGCGCTACAAAGTCGGGTAAATCCTCTTCAGAATCGTCTCCTATTATAGCATCAACTTTGGGCGGAGTCAGATGGATAAAACCTGCACTTCAGAAAACCTCTTATATCAGACGGGTAACTGTATCTTGCTTAACTCTTGCAGACACGGGATGAAAGCCAAGACCTTCTCACAACTTGTTCTTAGGAAAAGTCAACACCTGGCCCCAACCTTCAGCCGAACCACTCTCAACAACTCACCGCGCATCTTCAAAAGAAGAAATAGATGTCCCTTGCTTCTTCACTTTATTACTAGCAACATATAGAGCTTGGAATTGGGTTCCAACATCCTCATCAGCATCAATAAAGGAGAAAGATAACAAATGGCTTCCCACCATAGCTTGTTCTCCACCAATTTTTACCAGCTTTCCATTCCTTACAAACTTCAATCTTTGATGGAGCGTGGAAGTGACTGCCCCTGCATCATAGATCCATGGGTGACCCAATAGGAAACTGTAGGCAGCACGAATATCCATTACTTGAAAAGTGATCTGAAAGGTATGAGGACCAATTGTTATAGGAAGATCCACTTCACCGATGATAGTTTTCCTAGAACCATCAAACGCTTTGACAATTACCCCACTAGGTCTCATAGGAGCACCTTGATGTGAAAGTCGAGATAATGTAGTTTTGGGCAGTACATTTAATGATGAACCTGTATCTACTAGCACACTTGATAAAGTATCATTTCCACAACTTATTGAGATATGCAAAGCCATATTATGGTTCCTTCGCTCCTCCGGAAGCTCTTCATCACTGAAACCAAGATTGTTACATGATGTAATATTTCCAACAATTCCATCAAATTGGTCAACAGTCACATCATGATCTATAAATTCCTGGTTCAAGACCTTCATCAAAGCTTCCCTATGGGCACCAGAATCTCTTAGTAAAGCAAGCACAAAAATCTTGGAAGGAGTTTGCAAAAGTTGGTCCACAATCTTGAATTCACTTCTCTTAATGAATTTCAAAATCTCATCATCATCATCATCATGTGGGCTAGGTTCATTGGATCGGTCTACCTCAACTCTTGGTTCAACATTCTTCATCAGAATTTCTGCCGGTATAGGCCTTCTAACTTGAACCTCAGGCCTTTTCGATGGTACCGCTGCAAAAATGCGTCCGCTCCTTGTGACTCTACTCACATCAGCAATATTAAAAAAAGATGACATTGGCGGTATAGGAACTTCTACCCCATTCTCAATCATTGTGGCATTATATTTGTATGGTATGGCTTGGTCCAAGTTGTAAGGCATGGGACCAGGTGGACATTAATCAAAGGAGCAGCAAGTGAAGTCTGACTATCATAAACAATCTCTACTGGCTCAGGAATGTTGAACTGTGTCACTATAACATTCACTTCATCATCTGTATCTCTGTCATATGTAATGGTGATAACCCTTTGATCCAACAACTTCTGAATATCCTCCTTCACAATAGGGCAATCATCTTCTATTGAGCAAAATTCACAAACGTCATAATCATGTCGATATTTAAAGAAGGAGAGTCTACTTAAGCTTTGATGTATCCTGATCAACGAGTCCCTTATATGCTCAACATGGTAAACTCGAAACTTTCCTGGACATCCTTCCACCATATTCACCGACGTTGCCCCATGTCGAGGCAAAGGATTATCTCTAACATTTAGGTTAACATCTTTGAAAGACAAAATACCGTTCTTGATTAACCTCTGGACATCTGCCTTCAAAGCAAAGAAATTTTCAATATTATGCCTCGACGAACCTTGGTGATATGCACAAAATTGATCCACCTTGTACCAAGGAGAAGTATTATTCGGTGCAATAGGAGGAGGCTTCGTTGTTATGAGATTTTTTCAGATCAGAGCGGGGAACAACTCAGTGTAAGTCATTGGAATGGCATCAAATGGTGGTTTCCTTGGCGAACGATTCTGATTGTTGAATTGATGAGCCTGTTGTCGAGGCTGTTGCTGAAATTATCGTTGTTGAATTGGAGGGGCTTGATAAGTTGGGGTCACCATGTTTGGCGGACAGCAGGAGTGACTGCCGCAAACTGTGAATACCCTCTCCTCGACCTCCCAGGAAAAATTTCACTGACATCTTGTTCTTTCCTCTTGGGGAAGACACTTCCAAACTTCTTGACACCACTAGATGTACCTCCTTCCTTGACCAAACGTCTTTCACGAATTCCTTCTTCAAGCCGCATGCCCATATTCACCATCTCAGTGAAATCTCTAGGCGCACTCGCAATCATTCTCTCATAATAGAAAGAACCTAAAGTTTTTAGGAAAATCTTTGTCATTTCTTTCTCTTCAATGGGAGGATATATCTGAGCGGAAATCTCGCGCCACCTCTAGGCATATTCTTTAAAGGACTCTCTATCTTTCTGGGACATAGCCCGAAGTTGATCTCGGTCCGGGGCCATGTCAACATTGTACTTGTATTGACGAACAAAAGCTTCACTAAGGTCATTGAAGTTACAGATTCAGGTGCTATCCAAACCCATATACCATTTCAGAGCAGAACCAGTCAAATTGTCTTAGAAGTAGTGAATTAATAAATTATGATCATCCGAGTAGGTGGACATCTTTCTCACATACATGGTCAAGTGACTTTGCGGACACGAGTCACCTTTGTATCTTTCAAAGTCCGGCACTTTGAACTTAGATAAAATTTTCACGTTTGTGACTAAACACATGTCATGAGCATTTTTCCCAAACAAGTCTTTCCCTTTAAGCGCTCTAATTTCCCTCTGCATTTCTTGGAATTGGTCTTGGAACTCCTCCATCCTATCGAAGAGGCCCAGACTTTCAGCAGGTTCAGCATGATAAATGGGTTCATTTGTGTATGGAATAGTGTGAACCACATGAGCGACAGTAGTCATCACAAGCTAAGGGAAAGATACCATAGGATGGATTACAGGTTGCACAGTAGTTGTCTCAGGTTGAGGAAAGGACACAACATGTTGAATCATGGGTTGTACAATAGGCTGGTACCCTTCTGGCATGAAGTTATAAGGCATACCCCACGGAAAACCTTTCGGCATTTGATGTTGGAGTGGAGAGTTGACTTGAGTCAAAGATGTTGGAGCGGTGACGATCTCGGAAACCACAGTAGTTGGAGTTTGAATTTCAGCGGCTGAAGTCAATGGCTGATTCTAAGCGGCCATCAAGCTTTCCACCAACGCGGTCAACCTTTCCATTCCAACATGAAGAGTAGTAACCTCTTTGCGAAGCTCGTGATTTTCCTGCTCTAGATCCTCCATCCTCTTTTGACGATTGGCTCAGGTATTGTACCGGTGAGACAACATGACAATCTATCGGAGTGGAAAAAGAAACAAGAATAAGACTCTAGAAAACATGTGAAATTGAATGTTGGATGATGCATGATATGCGATGCAAATGATCATTTATTTTGATATTTTTTCAAGGAGCTTTAGAACTTTGATAACTTTGCACACAACAATGGTAAAGGAATTTGGAACAACAAAAACTCATTTCATTAATCAAAGCGGTAAATTACAATTTTGAAACAAAACCCATTAATAAAAACAGTAAATTACAACTTTGGGAAAATAAAACCCATTAAGAAAAGCATTAAATTATAACTTTGGAACATGAATCCCTTTTACAGAGTTTTACAAAATGACATAAGTAATAATAATAAAAAACTAGGAACTAAAGGTCACTTAGAATCATCATCGGATGAAGGACCAAATGCAAATTGTAACTGGAGCTTCCTAATCTTCTCCTCATAGAATTCTTCCATCTCTTTCTTCTCAGCTACCAGTTGATCAATGATTTCCTTCTGTGGATTAGGAACAGGAGCAACGCCTACCAAATCTTCCTTCTTTCTCTTCCTTTCATTAGCATATTTCCTGAGTAATGCATCCTTTTGACGAAGCTTCTTATCATGATCAATAAACCAACCATCTTGAATAAATATCATATCCTCCTTCTCTTTCAGCTGTCAATTCAGGACCCTATTTTCGTATTCAAACATATTATACTTTTCCTTCCAAGCATCTCTTTCAGACATCATTCTAGACATACTTTCTTGGTATTCTCTCATGTTCTCGATAGGGATATCAATAGATGATGATGCAACAGCCGGGAATAAAGGTTTCTCGGGATTATAAGGCATCTTGAGGGCACAAGCCATAGCACGAACCCATTGAAGGTAAGGCTCCAAAGAAACAACACCTCTATGCCCTAACATGTCTCTCCCATTTCTATGGATGTGACGTCAATCCCTTTCAATCTCCTCCTTAGCTACTTGGTGATCTTTTCCTTCTTGTAGAAAGAAACCACTCACATGAATGTTGTTCGGCTTGTCCCTCACCGGGTATCCAAACTGGCGACGTGCGAGAACAAGATTATAGTTAATTCCTCCCTTTGTACCAAGAAGAGGCACGTTGGGAAAACACCACAACTATCGATGATCTTCACGTCGTAGTAAGCTCGATTATACCAATCTATGTCGGAATGAGTAAGAGCCATAATTTTTGGCGCCCATCGTGGCTCCTTCTCGAGATCCCAAAAAACATCAGACCTAGGTAGATGAGAAACATACCACTGGTATAACAATGGTACACAACAGATGATCATCCCTCCTTGATAGGAGTTTCGAGGATGGATGGAAAAGAAGGTATCTCCTAGCAGCGTAGGGACCAGATTTCCAATCAAGAAGATTCTAATGGCGTTGATATCCACAAACTTATCGATGTTAGGGAATAAGAACAATCCATAAGCAAGTAAAGCAAAGACATCTTCAAAGGAAACAATATCCTTTATCTCAGCGAAGTGACGAGCTTTCTTCAACAAAAACTGCACAGGTAAGCCTCAGATTCCCCCCTTAGTAGTCATGTTCTCTTCTATCTATGACTTCCTCAAGTGGGTGATTGTTGCTATCTCATGAGATTTGGGTTCCTCTTCTAAACCAGAGAAAGGAACACAGTCGGTGATTAGAAAACCAAGTATATAGGAGTACTCTTCTAAAGTGGGCATTAACTGGTAATCAGGAAAGGTGGAGCATTGATACAACGGATCATAGAATTGGACCAACGTACTAAGGATGCCTTCCTTCATCTTGCGCTTCATGAGAGAGATAATGGATCCATATTTCTTTTGAAACTCCGTAGGGTTTTCAATCTTAGGAATCAAACTCTTCAACTCTTCAATCTCAGGCTCCTTAAAACTATAACTCCGAGTGTTTCTTTTTCAAAAATCCATAGTAATAGCACCTAAGATGTCTGCAAAAATCATTCTTAAGTTCCTTGAAAAACATGTTTTTACAAAAAAATGCTTATGGATGTATGGATGAATGATAATGCAACAATTACACATAAGTTCACAAACATGGGGTTCAAAGGTTCAATGCTTCGAGCATGGAGTCAGAGGAAAATCCCACCCCCACGGTATGTACTAAAGGTTTAATCACACCTGCAAGACAAGGTTCTATGAGTTCCCAGAGTCTACATTCCTCCTTCGGATATTACCAACGTCTTGATTACTCAATAATTAGCAATATTCTCAAGATAAACTCATCTAAGTGTAGCATCACATGACAACTACTTCCGGATTACTCTGTTATAGTCTCTGCGCTACACCTAAAAGGCCAATATGGGTTAGGGTTCTACGGTTCTCAGCTTCTCTGGCTCCCAAGTCGAAAGTAATAATGTCTTCCCGATTACTCGGTAAAAAATACTATGTTCAAAGGGGCTTTCCACTGAGTGGGGGTTTTCATGGCTCCTTCTTCGGGATTACACCCTCAAAGTTAACATGACTATACCGCCCGTCCTATTCTTAAGAGTAACTTAGTCCGGGCATAGGACTTGTCCTTTGTAAATATCATTAACACCCAAATAACCACAATATACACATATAATCAAAAAATCAAATAATGATAAAACAAATAAGACAAACTAGGCTTAACCCACTTAGGGATGGACCAGCAAGAGGTTAATCTGTCCCCGGTAGAGTCGCCAATTCTGTAACGATAAAAAATGTAGCGGGGTAAATCGGAGATTGAGCTATTAATTAACTCGACTCACAAAAGCAAGAGTCGCCACCACGCTTTATTATTTCCAAGGGAAAAGGGAAAAGAGTGAAATGAAACCATAATATATGCAATGTAAAATAATACTTAAAAGTAATGAAAATATAATGCCTTTTGAAAAGAGATATAGAGTTCGGGGGTTGGTTATGCAATGGGAAGGTATTAGCACCCAATGCATCTATAGTATCCTATAGGAACCTTTTGAAATATCTGTTTATTAAAATTGTTTGTTTGATTAAAATAGTCCGTTTGTCTAAAATGGGTGTGGACGAGATTTTGAAGATACGACGACCTAATGTCGAAGTTTTGACTTAAAAGGTGTGAGTTTAAAAGTGGTCTCTTTTAGGAAAATTATCTTAGGTTTAGCAAAATAATAAACAAACAAAATATGAATGAGGGTATTCGCACGATTGGATGAGATGTATTTTGATGACATGAAGTCAACAAAATTAAAATATTTCCCTTGAAATTGAGACTGACGAACGATATAAAAATTAAACAATCGAGAATAAAGTTAATTAGAGCGACAAAAACAATAACAAAAATTCAATAAGTGATTAATTTAAGCATATATTTAAATAAACAAAAATTAAATAAAGATAATTTATTAGCATGTTTTTGAATAATTAAATAAATTGCGAAAATTAAATAAAGACTAAATTATAAAAAAGCATGTGTTTTGAATAATTAGACAAATAACGAAAAATTAAATAAAAAATTAATAACATGTTGACAAAAATTAAATAAAAGATAAATTTGAATTAAACATAGTTTTTGCATTTTATAATGAAATAATTATATGTATTAACTAAATTAATATTGTTATCATATATTAATGAAAATGGGAAATAATAGCTAAAAGAATCAAGAAAAACAAAAAAAAGGCCTAGTTGAGAGTTGAACACGGGTCCTATAGATTACTGCAAATGTGCCTTGCCATCTGAACTATATTGTTTATTCATTATTCCTTTGTTTTAATTAAGAAATAAAGAAAATAAGATAATTGGATTGGGCCAAAAGGCCCAAAGGGCTGACCTGGTTGGAAAATAGAACAAAGGAAAAGTTGGTAACCCTAATATGCCAAGAGAGAGGCATCGCGGCAGCTGTCTTGAGAAGGGAATAGACAGAATTAAATAATATTGTTGTTTTATGGGGAAGGAAAAACGCAGATTAAATATTATTATCATTGGGAAGACAAACAGAAAAAAAATTATTATCGCCAAGAGCTTAGCTTCTTAGGCTGTACTGTGAAATGAAAACGAGACTCTCTCTTCCCCCAACGAAAACTTCACCCTCCTCTTTCCTTGGCAGTGGCATCGCTGTTAGATATGAAAGAATTCATCTTCGAAACAGAATCCTAATAGTCTGGGAACATAAACGGAGTAGCATGTTCAACCATAATCACAATGTCTTTCAAAGAAAGCAACTTGAGAAGGTTGGGTCCACTTGAGCGAAAGCCAAGAAGGAACTGATCTCGGCCTACAATAATTCGAAAGGAGGAATAAAGGAATCGGCGGGAGGAATTGTGGACGTGTAGGTTGATGGGATGGTAGAAAAATGAAGAGAATGAGTTTCAGGATGCAAGAAGGAACAATTTTCATGATGAAATTATTGGGTTCAAACGAGAAAGATTCTTGAGGTTTATGGGTTGCTAGATTTATTTTGTCTTCTGCTTCATTTTTGAAAATGATTAAGATGTTCGAAGTCAGCGAGAGACAGAGTAGAAGAGGAAGCGTAACAGAATTTCGGACAAAAGAAAAATACGTTCAACGCTATATCATTTGTTTGGGCGAAATATTCTCGTTGCAGGTAAAAAAAAATTTCTCCATATCTATTATCGATGTAGACCCTTTAAGTTGATGTTTTATTTTTCTCTCTGATGAGCATTCACAGTTTATGTTAAAATGAGGTAAGAGTTCGGTTTGAATTTGTGTTTGTTTAAATGGTGATTTGGTGATGTTATTCCATGTTCTGTTTAAAGGGTTTGTTACGGTAGATGTATGTAGAAGGAGAAAGTGTTGTTGTTCGGTCGAGGGGGAGTATTAGTTACAGGGAGGGTGAGGAAAAATGGAGAGAAGATTTATGGTTTCTGGTTTAAAACATGTTTTCTTTTTGGTTAAAACAGGTTATAATTTTTAGTATTAATAAGTTTATTTTAATGAAATAGATTATGGCTTATTAACAGGTTTTAGGTTTGGTGTTGACAGGTCCTGTTGATGCGGCTGTTGGAAGATGAGTGCGGCTGGGAGATAGGCGGAAGACGATGGATGGATGGGTGTTTGGTTGTGAAATCCCATTGTTTGGACTTGAAGACAAATTAGAAGTGGCAGATGGTAATGAAGCAAGACCTGAGTTTTGTCCGACCTGTGCAGAAGCATTAAGAGATCCAAAACTAGTTATTACTGGAGGTTTTACAGGAACTGGCTCCACTCTAATAGTAGCAGGAGTTACAGTCCCAGCAGGTATTGATTGTCGGTTAGTGATTTGTTCTGTGAATCACGGAAGATAGCTGGTTTTGATTCTCTAAGGTAGAAGGTTATGGATAACTTTGAAAATGCAAAACCAATGATAGGTTTAAATCGCATGCCAACAGAAGATAATACCGAAGAAAGATAAGGCATGGCTTCCTGATGACCAGCAAACACAGTAGCTAATGAAACAGTTCCATCGTTAGTTTCAACAATGTTAACTTCTTCTATTATAGTGTTCGAAATCGGAAAATTGTTGGTTAGAAAGAAGAACGATGAAACAAAACAAAAATGGGATGGTTTGAGCAGAGAAAAAAATAAAGGTACATTTTTATCTTTGTGAATTCATATTATTACTGTTATTATGATTTCTAAAATTTCTAAATATCCATATATTGCAGCGACTCAAAATACAACGAAAAGTATGATAAAGCAAGCATTCACATGGCATAAAAGTGGTGTAAAGAGAAGATTCAAACATGTGAATGAGGAATTTATGAAGAAGTAAATAGAGAGGAAGAAAAATACCTATCGGAGCCTCTCCGATGGGGCTTCAAAACATTAAGTTTTCTGTCCTTGAATTTCTGTATTTTTCTTGTTGAGTTTTGTGTTACACTTGCTGAATTTTCTATGTGTGGTTCCCTCTGAATTTTTATCTCTGTATGTATTTTCTAATTTTTTAGTGTGATTCTTGGACAAAACTCTCCCCTTTTTCATTTGATAGATGCCCTTATTTATAGTGAAATATATGGGGTTTTAGAGGGGAAAATAGTAGAGATTTGAACTATTTTAGGCCCTGTTTTGATTTTTCATGAGGCAGCTTTTTGAAGTATGCATTTTAGTGCAATGTTTGGAGTTTTGTAGACTGGTTTTTGTAGCAGCAAAGATGCATATTTTTGTCTTATGGGCTGCATTTTGGACTGTTTTGCAGGAGAGATTAGGACAGTAACTTGGCATGGTTTTTGTTGAAACAAGGTTGGAGAAAATGGACAACATCATACTCAAGAATTAGACTGTTACTGGATTAAAACAGTGCTGGAAAAATGGGCAGCATTGGGACTGTTTTGTAGCAAGAATAATAGCTTGATTTTCATGTACAAAATTTGAATTTCTTTTGTAACTTTGTAACAATAAATCCAAGTAAATTGTAACATGAATGAATATGCATTCTTCAGTATATTCTCAATTCCCTTGTAATTGTAAATAACTTTGTATCTTCATTTGAAATTGAATCTTCATATGTATTGATAAAAATTCAAGATCTCCCATTTGAATTGGGAAAGAATTTGAACAATACTTGAATAAATTGTTGAATGATGAATAAATGATAATGCAAGTCTTAGACTTTAGTCTTGCATTTTATAATAGAGATCCAAATAAATCACATGAATTGATTTTGTAATCAAATAGCAACCATCATGTAATTAATCTTGTGATGAACGATTATTTGAATCGAATTTCTTTTCTAATATCTCCTTAGTAAATACTTCATGTGTGTTCAAATAACCATAATGTAAATCCACCAAAATAATCACAGAAAATAATCTTGAATAAATATTTCATACGATAAATGATTATTCTTGAATGAGATCTCTTGGTAGCTCCTCTTTAATTATCACTTGAATTCAAAATAAAGAAAATTCCAAGTATTCCAAATAAATTTTTCTAGAATGGTTTTGAATTTAATCATCCCATTTTGACGAAATTCACTCCGCGTCATGAGAAAACTTGCAGATGACTTTTGGCCAAAGTGATCGAAAATGACTGGCATAGCTTGGTTTTTTTTTGTATTTTAAAGCAATGTGAAACACACATGAACCAATGGCAGTAGAACTTGTCTATTCTTTCTGAAAAATTTCAGAGACACTTGAGACCATCTGTTGGACGGAGTGTGGAAATAAACACACGATTCTCTGAAATTCTTTGATGAACCAGCCTTTGAGAATCAATGATCGATCACACTTATGTCCCGAGACTCGAAACCCTAATTGGTGTGTGATGTCCGATGCTCTTTTTTCAGACCTATTTCCTGCACATGAAATCAAAAACAAAACATACACTTCGTGCTTGATTAGTGGTTAGTCATTCATAATATAAAATGCTCACAACACTCGATAATCTCTACACAGTCAAAGCTCGAAGGCGAAACGTTCGAAACCTACCATATTCTATGACCTTGATGTAAAAACAATGCAAATGACGCAGGGATCTTAGGTCAAAATTGGGGTATGACAGGTGTAGACCGATATGGTTGAAGCGATGTCTACATTAGTGCGACACATTTGTGTGTATCAGTGTCCCTTGAGTTAAATCGAGGATAATACGGGACCGCTGATTGGTGTCATAAAGCACTAACTGACTATAGAACCTTAGTTGAACAACTTAGCCATTAGAAATTAGTGAGATAGCCTGATTTGGTGCCAGACTGAAGTTGGTTGATACTCGATACTACACTCATTGATATTGGACTTTCAGAATATTTTGGCTGCAATAAAAGATTGATTGTGCTGAAACAATGGTCGATGAAGAAATACAAATGATATTAAGATTCCTTAGAACCTGATTACTTTCTTTTAGAAAGGTTAAACCAACTAAAACTTCAAGAGGGTACTTACCTATTAACCTCATGCAAGCCTAAACCTAAGGCCTTGTGTGCTTTGTGTGTACAGGATTATTCGTTCATAACATCATAAACATAATGGCATCATGCCATAGCATTTCCACTAACCATTTTAAGGACCTAGGATTTCTCTTTGTCCTATTTTGTAGGATATGGCTTCCGCTCGCAGAAATACCATCCGAATCATCTTTGTAAAAGTTCCTCCTCAACTCCAAGAGTTAGCATCAAGGGTTCCTGAAGATTCTCCGTTCACCAAAAGATATGGTCGACTTCTCGACCTGGTTACCTCAAGCTTTAAAGAAGAAATTATGTGTGTGCTCTTTCAATTATTTGATCCTAAACATCATTATTTCACCTTTCCCGATTATCAAATGGTGCCCATAATGAAAGAGTTCTCTCAGCTGTTAGGAGTACCAAACCCTGATCAAATGCCATTCACTGGTTTAGAGGAAACTCCAAAACCTGAAGTTATTGCCAAGGCCTTACATTTAAAGAAGTCTGACATTGTAGATAATTAGGAAACAAGGAGCGAAGTCAAGGTTTCTCTAGCTAAGTTTATATTAGAGAAGGCTCAACTATTTTGGGATGATATAGATTTACAAGCTTTTGAGGAGATCTTGGCTCTTCTAATTTATGGGTTGGTGCTTTTTCCTAACCCTAACCAACTCATAGATGTGAATGTTGTCAAAAAATTTCCTTACTCGTAATCTCGTACCTACTTTTCTTGGAGACATTATACATTGTCTTCTCACTCGCACCATGAGGAAGAGAGGGTCTCTTATGTGTTGCATTCCATTGTTATCTAGGTGGTTTATTTCGCACCTTCCCTGATCAGTATTAAAGAATGAGCAAGGTTTGAGGTGGTCGCAAAGGATAATGTCGCTTTCTTATGCAGATATCCATTGGTGCTCTCGTTCTCAAGAAGACATTACTATCATTTACTATTGTGGGAAGTTCCCTAATGTTCCACTCTTGGGCATTAGGGGGTATTACTTATAACCCTTCTCTAACTCTACGATAATTTTTCTATGCTCAAAGAGATGGTCCCCATAATGCACTCGTTCAAGGTATTGTTTTCGACTACGAGAATGATGTTCAAAGTTGTCGTCAAAGGTTTGTACGAGCTTGGGGCATGGTGAACAAGGTTGATAGGAAGAATTTGGGGCATAAGAATTCCATCCCTCTTGAGCCTTATCTCAAATGGATACGAGCTCGTGCACAAAGTATAATGATGTCATATCCAGCTATCTTACCAATAGTTGTAGAGCCTATTATCGATGGAGATACTCCTTATACCATTCTCCATCCTGACATGCCTACCAACCTCAAATAATTGTAGAGATCGTGGATTCAACTCAAGGGGGGAACGAGACACATTTGAAGCTCGATTCTATGCAAGCGAGAAGAAAGTGTTGGAGCTTACAAGGAAACTTCACGAGGAGCAAAGCCTAAATGCCTATATTGAACCAAAGAAGAAGCGTCCATGGGATACTTGAGATTTTTGTTTTAGGAGTTCATTTTGTTATCTCTTTGAGACCTTTTTGATTTGCTCATTGTAAGCTCAAGGGACAATTGTAACTCTTGAATTTATTAATACAATTATTGTGTTTGTTTCCTTTTTTGGCTAGCAAAGTTAAATCTCTTGAGGTCCTTGAAAACATTGCATCCATATAAGCATGCATCATATTGTAAGCAGGTTTTCCGATACAGGTTTCCTCATCTTTTTACTATTTATTTCAGTATAAGATGACTCTAGAGCAAACCGTCAAAGATCTACAAAATCAACACGCACAGTTCCAAGAGACTCTCCTCAACCTAGCCAAAGGTCAGCAAGAAATGATGGAACTCCTTGCCCCCATGAAGAAGACCAAGAAATAGGCTGTTATTCTCAACACGGGAAGAAGGTTCAAAGGGCCCGCTCGACTGGCTCAAATAGAAGAGGCTTCTTCTGAGGAAGAAGACAATAAAGAATAGGAAGTTAGAAGCACCAGAGCCGGGGGTGGAAATAACCAGATTACTAGGATGAAGACTATTCCTAAGAGCAGTATCCACCGGCTGATGAGAAGTACAAACAACTAGAAGACCTACCTAAGGCTGTAAAGATCCAAACAGTGTCTGGTTTGGAAATTGGAGATTTAGGTCTGGTCCCAAGGGTGTTCATTCCCCACAAGTTCAAGATCTCAGTCTTTGCTAAGTATGATGGGGTCTCTTGTCCAAAGATGCATCTAAGGTCTTATGTCCACAAGATTCAACCA
Source organism: Vicia faba (assembly GCA_948472305.1). Taxonomy (NCBI): domain Eukaryota; kingdom Viridiplantae; phylum Streptophyta; class Magnoliopsida; order Fabales; family Fabaceae; genus Vicia; species Vicia faba. The sequence continues at coordinate 775,626,700 of OX451741.1, read as the reverse complement.
CACATCACGAATAGGAAGTTATGAGTTCATTTCTTCCAAGAGAGCTTATCTGGGACACAGTTGGAATGGTTCTATCAACTAGAAGGGACTGATTTCCACACATGGGAAGATCTGGATGCTGCCTTCTACAAAAAATACCAGTATAATATTGATCTTGCACCAACTCGCATGCAATTACAAAATATGACAATGGGTTCAAATGAAGGCTTTAAGGAGTATGCTCAAAAATGGAGGGACGTGACTGGAAGAGTGAAACCCCCATTGACTGACAGAGAATTAGTGGACATGTTTATGGGCACCTTGACTGGTCCATTCTTTAATTTGCTGATTGGGAGTTCCTCATCAGGGTTTACTGAATTAATCTTGACTGATGAGCAAGTTGAAAGTGGAATCAAAAGCGGAAAGAGCCATATGGCCTCAACCTCTACTGCTGTAAAGAAACCATTTGTTGGTAATAAGGAAACTAATGTTGTTTATGGACAAAGGAGCCGTATTAAGAATGATCATCATCAATCGGTAGGAGTTGTATTGATTTCAAATCCAACCCCAATTCAACGACCACAACAATCAAACAACCAGCAAAGACCCAATGTCTTGAGGAGACAATTCTCTAGAATCAACATGCCACTGTCTCAAGCTTTATAACATCAGTTGAAGGAAGATTTGGTAATGCTGCGAGACCCTCCTCAAAATCCCAATACCGTCTCTCCCAAATATAACCTAAATGTGAAATGTGCCTATCATTCAAATAGTCCCGACCATGACACTAACAGTTGTTGGGCATTGAAGAACAAGATACAAGATTTGATTGATAACAAGGTGATCGAGTTTGACCCTCCACAGACCTCTAATGTCATTACTGCTCCTATGCTCGGTCATGGTAAGGGTGTCAATGCCATTGACGATGTCTCCTTTGTCTCCACCATTGATGATTTGACTACTCCATTATTAATCATTAAAAAGAATCTGCTGAGAGCCCATTTATTTCCTAGATGCCTTGAAAATTGTTACCATTGTGCTTCCCAAACCAATGGCTATATGTGGCTGAAGAAAGGTATCTAACACCCGATTGATAGCCATGAAATTCAGTTCGAGAAAACTCCATCCTTGAAAAGTTTACCTCAAGATGTTTACATAATCACAATCTCCAACACTCCTATTAGGATCACCTCTAAAGGCCCTATAAGGATCCTTGCTGAGCCAAGAGTGGCTCCCTTAATCATCACTACACTGGGGCCAGTCCCCTATACCTATGACAAAGTTGTGCCCTAAAAATATGGGGCAGAGGTTTATTATCATGCGTCAAGCAAGAGCCATGGATTACCGAAAATGAAGAGCTTGAAATTACAAACACTGCTAGAACTAGTAAAGTAACAAGGACATGAAGGGTCTTCTCCCCGAAGATCTCTCCTCCAACAACTACTACAACACCTATTTGCATTCCTGCTGCTAAGCCAACTGCTAATGCCCGAAGTAAATAGAAAGTTACTGAGCCTGCCCTAACGGAAGCACCCTCAAAAGATGTTACAATTGAAGACCCATCAATATAAGAGATGGAGGAAATTCTGAAGATCATCCGGAGAAGTTACTACAAAATAGTGGAACAACTAGGGCAGACACCATCAAAGATATCCATGTTGTCCTTGTTATTATGCTCCGAAGCACATACCCAAGCTTTGTTGAAATTCCTAAATAATTCCCATGTACCACAAGAGACCAATGCAGATCAATTTGAGAACTATATTGCAAGCCTTACTGATGACAATGGCTTGGGATTTTCTGTTGCAGATTTAACTCCGTCGGGGAAGAATCACAACAAGGCTCTCTACATTTCTATTGAATTCAAAGGCACCACTCTAGAGCATGTTTTAGTAGATATTGGGTCCTCTCTCAACGTCTTACCCAAATGTGCTTTGGATAGGCTGGACTATGCAGGGATGGTGCTGAAACCCAGTGATATTGTGGTAAGAGCCTTTGATGGTTCCAAGAGGATGGTCCACAAAGAGCTTGATCTCCCAATCAAGATGGGTTCTCAAGTCTTCAATTCAACATTTTATGTAATGGATATTCACCCGACCTATTCATGCTTGCTCGGACGCCCATGAATTCATGGGGTAGGTGCGGTTACCTCTACATTACATCAAATGCTGAAGTACCCAGTGAAGGGGAAGGTTGTTATAGTCTCTGGAGAGGAAGAATATATGGTCAGTCATTTGAATTCTTTCAAATACATTGAAATAAATGGAGAATTCATTGAAACCCACTGTCAAGCATTTGAGGTAATCCCTCTGATGGTTATTTTTGCTACTCCTGCTACTCCTGAAATCTCTAAAGGCACACCAAGAATGGCCTCTCTGAAGGATGCTAGGGTTTTTGTAGAAGATGGAGGTTGCACTATCCGGGGACAACTTCCTGACATCCCTTACAAATATGACAAATTTGGATTGGGTTTTACTTCAAAGGCTCAGAAAGATGTTCGATGTGCTCGTGTTGGTGGACCATCTCTCCGTATCAGCAACAATGAATTCAATGCTTTGGAAGAAACTGATAGTTATGGTGACTTGGACAACTGGATATTCCCAACTGCTGACAGTGGATATAACAACTGGAAGGCCAAAGATTTCATCTCAATCGCCTTCAACTAAGAGTAATTGCTATTTCCTGTTTTTATTGCTTTAATAACTTTGTCTATATAATTTCCTTCAAAACAATGACTTTAAACCATGTGCCTTGCCCGGGGTACAATGTTCCATTTGTTAAGGGTTTATCATTTCATATATCATATGCTCATTTAATGAAAACATTGGATGATTTTGCATTCAAATTTTGTGCTCTTTGTCTTTTTTTTATTTTACTGCATTTTCAAAAAATAGCCATGTGAACTTACATGCACACACACATATTTGCATATCCACATCCACTCCGGATCTCATTGACAACAATTCTGCTATTGCCGTTTATAACTTCGAAAATCCAATATATCAAGACAAAGATGAAGGTGAAGAAGATTGTGAGATACTTGGAGAACTCTCTAGACTCCTGATACAAGAGGAGAAGGACATCCAACTGCATGAAGAACCGTTCGAAGTGATAAATGTGGGTACTGAGGCAGATAAGAAAGAAATCAAGATTGGCACCAACCTGGTAGATAGTGTCAAGAGCAGAATGGTTCAAATGTTGCACGAATATGTTGAGGTCCTTGCTTGGTCATACAAAGACATGCCAGAGCTCGATACTGATATCGTGGTTCATCGTCTTCCAATGAAAGAAGGTTGTTCTCCGATCAAACAAAAAGTTCGTCGCATGCGTCCTGACATGTCTGAAAAGATCAAGGCTGAGGTATTGAAACAATTCAATGCAAGTTTCCTGGAAGTGACGTCGTATCCCCAATGGGTTGAAAATGTTATTCAAGTGCCGAAGAAAAACTGTAAGGTCCATATGTGCATAGACTACAGGGATTTAAATAGGGCAAGCCCCAAAGACGACTTCCCACTACCACATATTGATGTCTTAGCTGACAACAGTGCTCAACACAAGGTGTTTTCCTTCATGGATGGCTTCTCAGGTTATAACCAAATCAAAATAGAACTTGAAGACATGGAGAAAAATACCTTTGTCACACACTAGGGCACCTTCTGTTATAAGGTCATGCCTTTTGGGCTGAAGAATGCAGGCGCAAATTATCAACGGGCTATGGTGGCTTTATTTCATGATATGATTCATCATGAGATAGAAGTCTATGTGGATGATATGATAGTAAGATCCCAAACTGAGGAAGAACACCTTGATCATCTGCACAAGCTGTTTGAGAGGTTGAATAAATACAAGCTGAGGTTGAATCCCAAGAAATGCATCTTCTGGGTAAGGTCTTGTAAGCTCCTAGGTTTTGTCGTCAATGGAAAATGTATTGAAGTCGATCCTGCAAAAGTCAAAGCAATCCAATAAATGCCAGCTCCTCGTATTGAGAAGGAGGTTAGAGGTTTTCTAGGACGACTAAACTACATTTCCCGATTCATCTCTCACTTGACTGCTACTTGTTAGCCACTCTTCAAGATGTTGAAGAAAGATCAAGTAGTCAGATGGAACAACGACTGTCAAATAGCTTTTGACAAGATCAAGGAATAATTGCAAGAACCACCAATCTTGATGCCACTAGTTGATGGAAGACCTATAATCATGTACTTAACCGTGTTAGAGAATTCAATGGGGTGTGTGCTGGGGCAGCATGATGAGTCTGGTAGAAAAAAGCATGCAATATACAACCTTTGCAAAAAGTTTACCGACTGTAAAATAGGATATTCATTTCTCGAGAAAACTTGATGCAGTTTGGCATGGGATGGTCACCGACTAAGACAATATATGTTGACTCATACCACTTTATTGATCTCTAAGATGGATCCCATCAAGTACATCTTTGAGAAGCCAACTCTCTCCAGAAGGATAGCCCAATGGAAAATTATCTTAACTGAGTACGATATCTAGTACACTACAAAAAAAGCAATAAAAGGAAGTGTACTGGCAGACCATTTGGCACATCAAGCTATAGATGATTACCAATCTATGAACTTTGAATTCCCGGATGAGAATATAATGCTGATTACAGATTGTGAAAAGCCTAGACCGTATGAAGGACCTGAACAAGGATCCTGATGGACTATGGTTTTTGATTGAGCTTCTAACGCACTGGGTAATGGAATTGGAGATGTGATTATTTCTCCCGAAGGTTTCCATACTCCTTTCACTACCAGGCTTTGCTTTGACTGTACTAATAATATGGCCGAGTACAAAGCGTGCATCTTGGGTCTTAAAGCTGCTATTGACCTAAGAATCAAATTCTTAAGTGTATATGGAGACTCAACTTTAGTAATAAAAAAAGTTAAAGAAGAGTGGGATACAAAACATCCAAATCTTACCCCTTACAAAGAACTTGTCCTAACCTTGATCCCGTAGTTTGAATAAATAACCTTTGAGCACATCCCGAGGGAAGAAAGTTAGTTGGAAGATGCCTTGGCTACCATGTCTTCTACGTTCAAGGTTACATGGGATAAAGAAGCTCCTCGAATTATTGTTGAAAGATTTGACGAACCAACACACTTCTATGAGATTGACACTGATGGTGTAGAGGAGAAGCCTTGGTTTCATGAGGTGAAAAGATATCTCAAGGCTCAAGAGTATTCTAAAGGGGTGTCATTTAATGACAAGAATTTCATGCGGAGGTTCTCAACCAAGTTCTTCCTAAGCAACATGATCCTATACAAGGTATCTTTGGAACACACTCCAGTTGACACACTATATCCAAGAAGATATTGAGAGTTGGTTACTTTTGGTCGACTATGGAAACTGATTGTCACCACCACTCGAGGACTTTCCACAAGTGCCAAATTTATGCTGATAAGGTCCATGTGCCTCTAATTCCTTTGAACGTCATGACTTCTCCTTGTCCATTTGTAATGTGGGGCATTGACATGATCAGAGAAATCAAACCTACTGCCTCTAGTGGACACCGTTTCATTCTTGTTTCCATTGACTACTTTACCAAGTGAGCTGAAGCAGCTTCATTTGCCTCAGTTACCAAGAACGCCGTGGTCTGGTTTATCAAGCATAACCTTATCTGCTGGTATGTAATCCTTGAGAGGATTATCACTGACAATGGCACCAAACTTAATAATGCCATGATCACTGAACTCTGCATGTAGTTCAAGATCAAGCATCACAACTCTTCTCCAAACTAACCTAAGATGAATGGCGTAGTGGAAGTTGCTAACAAAAATGTAAAGAAGATTATGCAATAGATGGTAGTGACCTACAAAGACTGGCATGAGATGCTACCATTTTCTCTCTATGGCTATCGTACATCGCGCGAACATCAACTGGGGCAACCCCTTTCTCTTTGGTCTACGACATGGAAGTTTTCCTGCCTGTCGAAGTTCAGATTCCTTCTCTAAGGATTATGAAAGAAGAAGACTTGGATGAAGAAGAATGGATTCAGAAAAGGTTTGATCAATTGAATTTGATTGATGAAAAGAGGCTTGCTGCTGTTTGTCATGGTCAAATGTACCAAAAACATACGATCAAGGTATTTAATAAGAAGATCGAACATCGAGCGTACTAGACTAGTGACTTGGTAATAAAGCATATTATTCTACCACAAGGAGATCCCAGGGGGAAATGGACCCCCACTTACGAAGGGCCATTTGTTGTTAAGAAAGTATTATCGGGCGGTGCTATGATGCTAACCATTATGGATGGAAAATATTTCCCGCACCTTGTGAACGTGAACATAGTCAAAAAATACTACGCGTAAAGACGACCCTCTAGGTTGACATACCTAGGCAAAAATAAAGGCATCCAGATGAACCAAAAGGGTTCGGGAAAAAATAAGGGATATATACAAAAGATTGTACACCCGGCAAGTCAAAAACCTGAAAAGGCGATTTAGGCAAAAAAGGGTATCCTGGTGGACCGAAAACCCGAGAGAGCGGTCCAGGAAAAAATTAGTGATTAAAAGCGTACAACTATGTACCATTGGATCACTTACATGCCAGATTTATTACGAAGATCAAAAGTTCAAAAGGTACAAGATCAGTGTAATCAACTTCTTCTAACGGTAAGAGAAGAGATGTTCAAAGACATAAGGGCAATAGTGGAGTTGGAACCCAATGAGACCACTTTCACATGGCTATATACATTTGTTTTCACTTTGTACTCTTTCATTTTATGATGACTTCCTCTTACTAGGATTTCCGTCTCTTTGTACAAAATCGCATGTTTATAGGCAAATTACTAATACAAATATACTTTGAAGTTCAAACTTTTTGTTTTCCTGTTTTGCTTGCAAAAATGTCCAATGACTAAAATTGAATGAGCATGTGCATATGAACATGATTAACTTTTAACAAATAACTAAGAACATGGATAAGAATTTACTCAAGATTCTAGGAGCTAGGATGACACCCAAGATGTCCATAAATCCCCACAGAATCCCTTTCATAAGTTTATCCCCAGTGAAGTCACCAGAACCACCTCTATAGGATTATCCACACATAATAGTTTTCACAAATAAGAGCACATCCCCCACAATCTCCCCGACAAAACACTTTAACAAATAAAGGAGCTTGATCTTTTCAAATCTCCCCAAGGAGTCTCAATCAGTATAATTTATGGAAATTCTCTTCCCCAACTGAGTATATTCCTCCAAAACTGAAGAAAGAGACCATGTGTGATACGGTGGCTGAACTGGCTGTTTTTCGTTACTACTGGTTTTGCGTTTTTTGTTCACAAATGTACGGTAAGCAAGAGTCGCCACCGTCTTTTATTTCATCCAATAAAGGAAAAGGGAAAAAGAACAAAAAAACCATTTTTCGAGATGTTTCTGAGTACGGGGGGTAGATTATAGAAAGGGAAGGTGTTACCACACTTTCTATCCATGGTTTTCCAAGGACTCTTAGGTACTTGCTCATTCTTAAATTGCTTTTGTGTGTTTGAAAAGTTTTGAAAATGCCTTAGTGCGGCGTTTCACTTTATGGTAACCCTTGTATCAGTGCTCAAGGGTATGATAAAATGTTTTTGAAAACTTTGTTTGAAAAGCTTGTTTGAAAGTGTATGTGTAAAAATTTGTTGGTTTGAGCAAGTACTTAACAGTTTCTACCTACTCGAAAAAGGCTGTTCATTTTCTTATTTCCTTTGGACAGTTCTATCCTACTATTAAGGAGTAGGTAGCTTCATCGTTGGATTTTAAGGGACAATCAAAAGGGACGAGTACGATCACTAAAGCAATGGTTAGGAAACCTTAGTAGTTACCCTAGAGTCCTAAAGATCTTTCCGAGGCAACATTCGAATGGGTCATTTTTTGATCTTTTGGGACTAGATGGCAACCACTAAAAATCCCCATACTTCATGACCTTTTACAGAAGGCAACTGAAGTGGGGCAAACCCTAGGAGTGAGCATGGGCAAGTGTTTACTTTTTAGTTTATCTTTGCATATTTAGGGTTTTCTATTGTTTTAAATTACGATCTATTGCATACAACCCTATTATCAATCACCTAACAGTTTATAATGATGGAAAGTAAAAGTGCGAGAAATTTAAACATAGCTATTACACGGCTTTGGGGAAGGGGATTACATAATCAAAAACTTTGGGGAAAATAGTAAATAAAAGCAGTAATAAATCTAATTAACTATTACAAACTTGGAGCATTTACATTAATTGGAAAAATAAACAAATAAATACGCGCGAGAATAAATTAAACGAGGGATTTAAAATTAAATTCAAAGACATTTAATTTAGTAAATAAAGAACAATATTTTTTGGTTTTTTTGGAGAAAAAGTAATTAATTTTGCAAATTAACCTAATTTCTAATTAATTTTAGTTACGAAAAAAAAAAGAATTTAAATTATCCTAATTAAACTAATTAATTAATGAAATTAAATATTATATGGAAAAAAATAATTCTAATATTTTTGTGATTTTTGTTATTTAATTAAAAAAACAATGATTTTGTAAAATAATTAAAAACCAATAACTAAAATAATAAATTAAAAAAGAAATAAAATGGGCCTGGTGTGTAAAGTAATTCTTAGGGTGTATGGCTGAAATTCTCCAGGCCCGGAATAGCTGACCCAAGTTTGCGTCTGATCCAATGGAAAGCTTGCCAAGAGAGTCCACCATGTGCCTGCATGCTTGAGGCGTAGGATCTGGATACAGATTGATCCAATGATGAGATGTTGAGGTGCATGGTGAGTGCTTGATTGTGTGATGCGCTGGATCTGCAAAGAAGTTGTAAGAAAAATAATATGCATACGCCTGGGATCAAACCCAGGACGTTTGCTTCACACGTTTGTTCCTGGACCATCTGCGCTGGATGGTTTATCTGTTAACATAATAAACAAAATAAAATATAATCTAAATAAAGTAGTGCGCCAAGAAAAACGCGTGAATTTCAAACGGGCAAGTGGTATGCTGCCACGCCCTCATCTTCTTCCCCAGAACCATCATTTCTGGTAACGACCTTTACCTACGGTGTAACGATCGTAGCTGTAAACCTGCCAACTTCAAAAATGCAGCACACGCACAATAAATTCCAATGGAGACCATGGATCAACTGGGTTTGAGGCCCTGAACACCATGGTACCCATAATCAAACCTGATTTTGCCTATATTAAAAGACCCTAAAACGAAGCTTGAAAACCTAAGAATGGCATCTTTTGATTCTTGCGCTTAAACTCAAATCAAAGCATCCAAACACATTGCAAACATGATTACAAGCATGAATATATACTTAGAACATGTTGATAATGAAAGAATCAATGAAAACAAATTTAGAAAAAGTTGCAAACCGTGAAGGTGGTAGCACGTGATTCTTGATACTTCAGTCTGTGGGAATGCTTGCAAAAGCATCAGTGAGTGTCCAGGGATGTGATTTGATCCATGGAATGGCCTGAAACGGCCTATGGAGAAAGATCTGATTTGCACTTTTTGACAAAATTTGATACTTTGTTCTTGCTCTTAGGGAGGCAGGATGCGCATGAATTCTTCTTCTCTAGGGTTGCAATGCATTGTTATAAGTAGTGAATCAGATTAGGTCAATAGAATTAGAAAAAATCCAAAGATGTAACGATCTTGAATTTTGATTCAAATCTTTCCAAAATTGGAGATTTCCTCTTGTTTTGGAGCTTGCACGATTTGTTTTGGCCATTGACAGCATATGAGATATATAATTCAATGCAAAACAAATCTCATTCCACAAATTTGATTTATCTTTGATTTAACTTGATTTTATTTGAATTTTAAATAAATAAAATCAAAATAAATTAAATAAATAAGTGAATAAGGCATGGAGGGTCCCATAGGTCGCGGACCATGCTAGGACTGAGATTCAATCTTGAAAAGATGGGCCCATGTGGAAAAAATGCAATCTTGGGCATTGTTGACTTTGTGCAAATTTCCAAAAATGGCCAACTTTGACATTGCATATCTCTCTTAATTTTGACCCTAAGAGGGTGTTCTGGTACTTTTTAGAAAGCTTAGGATGTCCTCTAAAAAACCCGTTTGGTTTCATCTCAATTGGATCTTCCATGTTCATGTAAGGAGCTTTGACCCAAAAGGTGTTTTTGTTGACTTTTTGAAATGACATATAATGTCTGAATTTATATCTTTTCATGAGTGCATTTTTAACTTGAGGGATGGAGATGAGATGTAGGGAATTTGATTCTCTTCAAAATGAGACTTGGATGAGAAATTACTGATAAAGTATGAGAAAGTTATGCCTGGTCAAAGTTTGGTAGACTTTTCCTATAGAAATCCTAATTTAAAAACTTTTGAGTTTTGATGAATTAGGAGCATTCCTTGAGGAATCATGATCAACCCTTGATCAAATGGTTGATATTACTTCAAAATTTTGATGCTGACCAAATTTTTTGAAGTTTGACTGTATGTGGGTCATAGTTGACTTTTGACCTAACACAGTTGATTTTCAGGCATTTGAGCAGTTGACTGAGCAAACTTCTTGTGCAAGGCATGAAACTTGACATGGATGGTCTTGAGGAAATATTAGGGCAATGGAGACCAATTGGGACCCTTGGAAATCAACCATATTGCTTAAAATTGAAACCCTAGTTTGAGGCTCATTGTCTTAGGAGGAGGATTTGTCTGGTCAATCCTTAGCCAACTTGAGCAATTGAGGACCTCTAGGAGTATGTTTTGTGTAAAAATGGGAGGTAAAATTTTGGGGTATAACAGCTGCCCCTGTTCAATCTTCTTAAACCTGAGGATGTAGATTGGCTGGTCTGCCTTTCGTGATCTAAAGGTGGAAGATGATTGAACACTAGAGTGCCCAAAAATTTGCACTCGCATGAAGTAATATTGATTGATAATATTGAGAATGGGCTTACAGATGCCATTTGGAAGGCGACGGAGAATCGTCAGAGATGGGCTTAAAGATGCCATCCAGAAAATATATTGGTTGTATAAGAGAATCCTTTGCGACAATTCCTCTACCTGCCGTTGGGGGGGACTTCGCCAGGGAATGTTGATTTATGTCCTAGGAAATAGAGTCTAGGAGCTTCGGTTGTCCATTATTCTACTGCGGAATTAACTCTTGATTGAGGAGGCAGAAGTGAATTGCTTATTTGGTCAGGGTCCAGGCTGTATAACAATTAACGAGGGAAATGTGAAATCGACTGTGTCTGGCCGGGTCCAGGTTTTACAGTGTTGTAAACTGTTGTCCGGAGATAAAATAGAAGGAACCTGGATAGTAGGGTTACTTAAAGATGAAAGCCTGGCTAGTAGGGCTTATGAGAAGGAACCTGGATAGTAGGGTTACCTTGAAATGAAAGCCTGGATAGTAGGGCTGTGAGAAGGAACCTGGATAGTAGGGTTACTTCGAAATGAAAGTCTGGGTAGTAGGGCTATGAGAAGGAACCTGGGTAGTAGGGTTACTTTGAACTGAAATCCGGGATAGTAAGGCTATGAGAAGGAACCTGGGTAGTAGGGTTACTTCGAAATGAAAGCCTGGGTAGTAGGGCTATGAGAAGGAACCTGGGTAGTAGGGTTACTTCGAAATAAAAGACTGGATAGTTGGGCCATGAGAAGGAACCTGGGTAGTAGGGTTACTTCAAAATGAGAGCCTGGATATTAGGGATATGAGAAGGAACCCCGGTAGTAGGGTTAACTTGAAATGAAAGCCTGGATAGTAGGGCTGTGGGAAGGAACCTGGATAGTAGGAATACTTCGAAATGAAAGCCTGTATAGTAGGGCTATGATAAGGAACCTGGATAGTTGGGTTACCTTGAAATGAATGCCTGGATAATAGGTCTATGAAAAAGAACCTGGATAGTAGGGTTACCTTGATATGAAAGCCTGGATAATAGGGCTGTGAGAAGGAACCTGGATAGTAGGGTTACCTTGAAATGAAAGCCTGGATAGTAGGGCTATGAGAAGGAACCTGGGTAGTAGGGTTCCTTCGAAATGAGAGCCTGAATAGTAGGGATATGAGAAGCAACCTGGGTAGTAGGGTTACCTTGAAATGAAAGCCTGGATAGTAGGGTTGTGGGAAGGAACCTGGATAGTATGGTTACTTATAAATGAAAGCCTGGATAGTAGGGCTATGAGAAGGAACCTAGATAGTAGGGTTACCTTGAAATGAAAGCCTGGATAGTAGGGCTATGGGAAGGAACTTGGATAGTAGGGTTACCTTGAAATAAAATCCTGGATAGTAGGGCTGTGAGAAGGAACCTGGGTAGTAGGGTTACTTCGAAATGAAAGCATGGATAGTAGGGCTATGAGAAGGAACCTGGATAGTAGGGTTACTTTGAAATAAAAGCCTGGATAATAGGGCTATGAGAAGGAACCTGGATAGTAGGGTTACTTCGAAATGAAAGCATGGATAGTAGGGCTGCTTCATTTAATCACATAGATTAGTTGACCCGTTTGGTTTCGGGCACTGATTTTTTATTAGTTGTCTGCAAATATGACAAGTATAGCTTCATGGATTTAATCTTGAATTGTTGGATTTGTTGATGATAACCATCTTTCCTGAAAAGGTACATGATTAATTATATGCGATGCATGAAATGCATTGTGGGATGATGTTCTCAAAATAAATGAGATTATGTTGTATGTAATATATATGCGCACGTCATGATTTATGAACATGAAATGCTATTGTGACTTATCCGAGTCTGGGAAAATAAATCCCTGACTGCTGCTGGAGAGTATTGGAAATTGAATTCCTGACCGTTGTAGAAAAAGTGATTCTTCTACTTCCGCTAGGGATGGTTAACGGAGTTGACTATGCCGTGGATTTTCTCCTTTCTGTTTGTGAATATTCTGTCGGGGAGAGACTCTGCTTGAGAATAACTCTGTGGGAGAATAACTCTATTTGAGAGAGGAGATGCTTTGCTGATTCGGAGAAATAAACTCCGCTGAGGGATGAACTTCCGTAGCTGGAGGAATAACCTCTATTGGGGATTGAGCTTCTGTATTCAGAGGAATAAACTCTGCTCGAGAGAAAACTTTATGACCCTCTTGCGACTATAAAATTCGGCTGGGGTATATAGATGTCGACTCTCTGAAAGAAATTTACTGGGGAAAGCAACTACTGTTTGGGGAAGCTAAGGATAAAGCTTTAGTTTCCTCTACTCTGTGGGGAGTGTAGACGTCACGGGGTCACGGGTAATGGTGGCCTTGTTTCAAAACTAACCCTGCCGTTGCACCATGCTGAACAGAGTAGTTGTAGGGCTCGACGTGTTTTTTTTAGTTTTTTTGCCTCTGTTTCTTAAGTCATGAGCAACTATCTTTCTGTTTCATAAGTAAATATTTGTGAATAGCAACTATATTCAAATGCATATGTCAAGAATAAATCATTGGAAGTTTTTGCAAAACAAAACAGAAAAAGAAAAACAAATAGTTTTGTTAAAATGACTCATATTAATTTCTGAAGTTGGACTATAATAGGCGTTTTTTGTACAAGGAAGCTGATGCTCTAGTAAGAGAACTCCGTCGTGAAAATTAAAACTATACAATATTGTGTACAAAGAGAAGAAAACATCTATGTGTAATAATCCCATTGAGTTTCAATTCTGCTATTGCTTCTATGTCTTCGAGCGTCTCATCACTTTGCTGCTTATCCGAAGCTGACTGAATTGATCGGTACTGTTCGAGCTTGATAGTTGATACTGAGGTCTGGTTGCAAGGTGATCCAATGGTACATAGTGATACACTTTAAATCCCTAACTTTTGCCTGGACCGTCCTTTTGTGTTTTCAGTCCACCGGGATATCCTTTTTTGCCCAAGCCGCCTTTTCAGGTTTTCGACTTGCTGGGTGTATAATGTTTTTTTGTTTTCATCCCTTATTTTTGCCCGAACCCTTTTGGTTCGTCAGGAAGCCCTTATTTTTTCCTAGGCCATTCAACCTAGCGGGTCTTTAATCATGCGTAGTATCTTTTCACTATGTCCGCATTGACAGGATGAGGAAGGTCGTCACCTTCCATGGTGGTCAGAATCATGGATCCACCCGATAAAATATTTTTGATCACAAATGGCCCTTCGTATGTGGGGATCCATTTTCCCCTGGGATCACCTTGCGGCAGTATGATGCGCTTGATCACTAGGTCCCCGAATTGATATGCTTGGCGCCTGACCTTTTTGTTGAAAGCTTTTATCATCCGTTTTTGATACATTTGACCATGACAGACAACAGTAAGTCTCTTCTCATCGATCATATTTAGTTGATCAAGTTGAGTCTGGATCTAATCGTCTTCGTTCAAACCCGCACCCTTCATAATCCTCAGAAAGGGATTTGTACCTCAATAGGTAGGACAACCTCCATGCCATATACCAGAGAGTAGGGTGTTTCCCCTGTCGATGCTCGCACGAAGGTGCGGTACCCATGAAGAGAAAATGGTAACATCTCATGCCAGTCTTTGTATGTCACTGTCATCTTCTATATAATTTTCTTGATATTCTTATTGACCGCTTCGACATCGCCATTCATCTTCGGCTGGTAAGGAGAAGAGCTATGATGTTGTATCTTGAATTGCTTACAGAGTTCGGTGATCATCATGTTGTTGAGATTGGTACCATTGTCCATGATGATTCTTTTGAGGACACCGTAACGACAAACCAGGTTATGCTTGATAAACTGCGCCACAACATTCTGGGGAACGGTAGCAAAAGAGGCAACTTCAACCCACTTCGTGAAGTAGTCAATGGCCACCAGGATGAAGCGATGCCCATTGGAAGCGGTAGGTCTAATCTCTCTGATCATGTCAATTCCCCACATTGCAAAGGGCCAAGTAGCTATCAAGACGCTCAAAGGAACCAGAGGTACATGTACTTTATCTGCATAGATCTAGCATTTATGACAAGTTTGGGAGTGCTGATAACAATCTTCTTCCATAGTGGACTTCTTAGCCATGGTATGTCCACTTGAATGGGTTCCGAAGGTACCTTCGTGTAGGTCTGTCATAATCCTCTCCGCTTCGTTCTTGTCTACACACCGCAGTAAGGTAGAGTCATGGTTGCGCTTGTAGAGGATTCCATTACTTAGGAAGAATTTCACAGCGAACCTTCTCAAAAACTCCTTATCGTTAACAGATTTTCCCTCGGGATACTCTTGAGCCTCGAGATACCTTTTTACTTCGTGAAACCAAGGTTTGTCTGCTACCTCTTCAGTATCGATCTCACAGTAGTACGCTGGTTCATCCAACCTCTCAATAGTGATTCGGGGAGCTTCGTTGTCCCACCTGACCTTGAACATAGAAGACATGGTAGCTAGCACATTTGCTAACTGATTCTCCTCTCGTGGGAAATTTTCAAAGGTTACCTCCTCAAACTTTGGGAGCAATGTCAGCATGTGCTCTTTGTACGGGATGATATTCGGGTGCTTCGTATTCCATTCTCCTTTGATATGACTTATCACCAAGGATGAATCCCCGAAAACATTTAAGAAATTGATCCTCAGGTCGATAGCAGCTTTGAGACCCATGATACAAGCTTCATACTCCCCCATGTTGTTATTAGAGTTGAAGCATAGTCGGGCGGTGAAAGGAGTATGATAACCCTCAAGAGATATGATTACAACACCAATTCCATTATCGGGTGCGTTCAAAGCTCCATCAAAAACCATAGTCCATCGGGATCCTTCTTCAGGTCCTTCAACCGTTAGAGGTTCTTCATAGTCGGTCACTAGCATAATATTCTCGTTCGGGAACTCAAAATTCATGGACTGGTAGTCATCCACGGCCCGATGAGCCAAATGATCAGCCAATACACTTCCCTTGATTGCTTTTTGGGTTGTATATTGGATAACATATTCGGTTAAGATCATCTTCCATCTTGCTATTCTTTCGGAGAGAGCGGGCTTCTCGAAGATGTACTTAATTGGATCCATCTTAGATAACAACAAAGTAGTGTGGGTCAACATATACTGTCTTAGTCAGCGAGCAGCCCATGCTAAAGCATAATAAGTTTTCTCGAGCAGTGAGTATCGTGTTTCAAAGTCGGTAAATTTTTTGCTAAGGTAGTATATTGCGTGCTCTTTTCAGCCAGACTCGTCATGCTACCCCCGCACACACCTGATTGAAATGTCTAATACTGTTAAGTACATTATCAAAGGTCTTCCTTCAATCGGCGACATCAAAATTGGTGGTTCTTGAAGGTATTCCTTAATTCTTTCGAAATCCGTCTGGCATTCGTCATTCCATTATACTACTTGATCTTTCTTCAGAAGTTTAAAGATCAACTCACAAGTAGCAGTCATATGTGAAATGAACCTGGCGATATAATTTAGGCATCCCAAGAAACCTCTAACTTCCTTCTCAGTACGGGGAGTCGGTATCTCTTGTATGGCCTTCACCTTTGTAGGGTATAACTGAATACCTTTGTCACTGACGATGAACCCCATAAGTTTACCAGACCTTACCCCGAAGGGGCACTTGTTCGGATTCAGTCTCAACTTGTACGTCTTCAACCTGTCAAACAACTTTTGTAGATGGTCAAGGTGCTCTTCCTCGGTTTGAGACCTGGATATCATGTCATCAACATAAACCTCTATCTCATGGTGAATCATATCGTGGAACAAAGCTACCATGGCTCGCTGATAAGTTTCACCAGCATTCTTCAACCCGAAAGGCATCACCTTGTAACAGAAAGTTCCCCACTGTGTGATGAAGGTTATCTTTTCCATGTCTTCGGGTGCCATCTTGATCTTGTTGTAGCCAGAGAAACCGTCCATGAAGGAAAAGACCTTGTGTTATGCGATGTTGTCAACCAGAACATCGATGTGGTGAAGAGGGAAGTCATCCTTGGGGCTTGCCCTGTTCAGGTCTCTGTAGTCCACACACATTCGTACCTTGCC
Organism: Vicia faba; assembly: GCA_948472305.1. NCBI lineage: Eukaryota > Viridiplantae > Streptophyta > Magnoliopsida > Fabales > Fabaceae > Vicia > Vicia faba. Next base: position 775,609,842 of record OX451741.1, on the reverse strand, counting down.
GTCTTTCTTAGGTACCAGAATGATGTTAGCAACCCACTGCGAATAGGAGGTGACAGCTAAGAACCCATCGTTGAACTATTTCATAACCTCTTCTTTGATCTTCTCTTACATTTCAGGGCACATACAACGAACCTTCTTTTTAACCGGAGGACAGTCTTCTTTAGTCGGCAGACGATGTACCACAATATCAGTGTCTAAACCAGGCATGTCTTCATATGACCAGGAGAAGATCTCAACATAATCGTGCAACATCTGTCTCAACCGTTGACATTAATCTTCAAATTTGCGCCGATCTTGACTTCTTTTCTGTCTACCTATGTGCCCAAATTTATCGTCTCAACTGGCTCTTCATGAGGCTGTATAGCCCTCTCTTCCTGCTGCAACAGCCTAGCAAGTTCTCTAGGTACCTCACAATCTTCCTCATCTTCATCCTCAGCATGGCTGATCGGATTTTCGAAGTTATAATTGGAAATAACATAACTGTTATCAATGGGATCTAGAGTGGATATGGATCTGCAATTTGATTTTTTGAGTGTGTGTAAGAGCATAATTGTATTGATAAAGTGAAAAGAAGAAAAGAAAAACAGAGAGCACAAAATTTGTATGCAATAAACATCCAATGTTTTATTGATGACATATGATAATGACATATAATAACCCTCACAAATAAACCATTGTGCCTCGGGTAAGACACAAGGCCATAGAGTTTATATTATTTATTATAAATTCAAAAAACAAGTAGGACAATTACCGCTGAACAAAAGTAATCGGCACAAAATCTTTGGCGGCCAGTTACTAGGTCCACCGTTGGTAGTAGGGTAGATCCAGCTGTCAATATCAGAATCCTCAGCATCGTCTTCTATAGCATTGACCCCACGATTGCTGATGCGTAGGGGAGGTCCTCTAGCCCGAGCACGTCGAACAACCCTTTGAGCTCCTAAAGTAAAGCCCAAACCAAATTTGTCAGTTTTATGAGGAAAATCAAGGAGCTATCCTCAAATGGTACCCCCACCTTCTTCAACTACCGCTCTGGCGTCCTTGAGATAAGCCATCTTCAAAGGAGGTTTGGTGATCTTAGGCGTACTAGTGATAGTCTCGGTTGATGCCATAATCTGGGGAACCTCTTCAAAATTTTGACAAGGGGTCTCTATGAATTCACCATCCATTTCAACATACCTGAAAGAGTTCGGGTGGCTTACCATATACTCCGTTTCACCATGCACGATGACAATCTTCCCCTTCACTGGATACTTCAACATTTGGTGCAGCGTAGAAGTAACGACCCTAGCTTCATGAATCCAAGGACGACCCAACAGACAAGAATAAGATGGCATGATATCCATCACGTAGAAGGTGGATTCAAAGGCCTGGTGTTGTACCCCAAAATTTTCCCTCCCATATTTCTCAAAAAATTTCAAGAAAGATTCCCAAATTGCTCAAGGTAGTCCAAGGGTTGCCCAGACAAGCTCTCTCCTAAGACAATCTACCTCAAATTAGGGTTTCATATTGCATCAAGTTACTTGAGACCAAGGGACCCCAAATGCTCAACATTGTCCTAATATGTTCACAAGATCATCCATGTCAAGTTTCAAGCCTTGCAGAGGAAGTTTGCTCAGTCAATTGCTCAAAGGCCCAAAAATCAATTGTGCTAGGGCAAAAGTCAACTGTGCTAGGGCAAAAGTCAACTGTGACCCCCATATAGTCAAACTTCAAGATTTTTGGTCAAAATCCTCATTTTGAAGTATATTTCATCATTTTATCAAGGGTTGATCATGATTCATCAAGGATTGCTCATAATTTATCACGACTCAAAGTTGTTAAATTAGGGTTTTGTAGGAAAAGTCAACTCAACTTTGACCAAGCATAACTTTCTCATAATTTATGAGAAATGACCCATACAAAGCTCATTTTGAAGAGGATGAAATTACCTACAATCCATCTTCAGCTCCCCAAGTTAAAAATATGCACTCACAAGAAGTTATGAATTTGGACATTATAGGTCATTTTGAAAAGTCAACAAAAACACCTTTTTTGTCAAAGCTTCATACATGAGCATGGAATATCAAATTTATATGAGACCAAAATGGTTGATTAGAGGACATCTCAAGCTTTCTAAAAAGTCCAAGAAAATCTCCAAAGAGTCAAAATTGAGTAATTTATGCATTGGTGAAGTTGACCTTTTTTGCAAAATTGCCAAAAGTCAACTATGCATAAAACTTCAATTTTTGCCAAATGGGCCCAATCTTTTTCACTTGTTTTGAGTTGGCAACACAGTCCACGAGCTCTAGCCTTTTCCCCTTGTCCATATCTTATTTTTATTATTTATTTTAATTTTAATTGAATTAATTCAATTTAAATCAAAACAAATCATATAAAATCAAAAATATTGAAAACACAAGATTTTGTGCTTGTTTCAGGCTTTATTATACAGCTAGCAAATATTCAAATTCGTATCAATGCATGGTGTGAACAAAAAGATTGAAATAAGCCAATTTTGGAAAGTTTTCAAAGTGAATCAAATCAAAGATCCAAATCATTGATGGAGGAAGATTGAGAGCAGTTATCAACCATAATCCCTTCATTGATATATATAGAGGGCGTGCAGACTCAAAAAGAAGGTTAGAAACAGGCGCAGTAAGCAAAGCAACATTGGAAAAAAATCAAGAAAAGTGTAAGAGCGAATTCCTATTTCCAGGCATCCTCAAGGCCTTCTTGCTATCCCAATCGATTCCTAGGAGTGTCAGCAAGCTAAAGCAATCAAGAACCAAGCCATTCCAGTCCCAAACCGCATTGTAAGTCCTTCACGAAACTCATGAAATCTTGAATTCGAATAGCATGATTTAGGCATTATTAGGATGATTTAATCATATATTCTTGATCTATGGAACATATGTAAGCTTTCTGTGTTGTTTAATTTCATTTACATAACCTATACTGGAATGTGCCATGGTTAGGGTTTCATAGCTCGATTTGGGATTTCTACGTGCAAGCAAAATTGGGCCATGAAAAGGCCATCAATATGATCAGCAAGACTAGACGAAGTTGTCCATGGTCTTCATTGTTATTTAACATGCTTGTGTTGAGTTTTGAAAACGTGCAGGTCTATAGCTACGGACATACGTTCGTAGGTAAAAATATCCCAACTTTTACCCACAGAGAGAGGAAGGAGACGACAGCGTGTCACTCCCCTATTGGCCTATTCAAACCCGGTGTGCATTTTCTTTTTGTTTTCCAGTAATTTTTGTTTTTAGATATTATTATTATTTTTCATTCCATGTACAAAAAGAATAGTTGGCTCAGATGGTTACAAGCGTTGGAAATTGCCTTCGGGACCTGGGTTCCTTTTATATTATTTTCTTTTCAGTAATCAGGTGCGCTTGCAAGCATAAAGACTATCATGCTCCCTCCAGATCTGGTACGCCAAGTGGCCAGATGGTCAAATCTGATGGCCATCCAGGAGAGACCACCATGGAGCCTCAGTCAACATAATACACTGGATCCACAAGGTCAAACGTGGACCTTCTCAAATGGGCCCAGATGTTGCTATTCACACCTCCCCAAAGTTGCTAAACTCAGGCCCAATTTCTTTCTTCATTCTTTTTTGTTTATTTTATTTATTTTATTTAATTTATTTACTAACCAAAAATTAATTTTCTTTTTATAAAAAAAATCACCAAAAATATTATTTTTCACCAATTAGATTTAGGTATTATTTTTCATCAATAAATTAATTAATTTAATTAGGTTTGACTAAATTAGATAACTTTAATTTATTTTTGTAAATACTTAAAAATAATTAGAATAAATAGGTTTTATTACTAACTTAATTATATTTTATTTTCTCCTAAAATAACCAAAAAACCAAAAGTAGGTCATGTAATTATTTTTATTAATTAATTTAATTAACTAATTAATTTTTATATTTAAATTAGAAAAGTTATTTATTTTATTAAAAACAACAAAAAACAATTCTTCTTTTAATTAAGATAGAAGGGTCAAAACCCTAATTTCTCGTCGAGCTAATTTTCATCGCGCCCTTTATTATTATTTTTACCCAATTATTGTATCTGCTCACAGTTTGTAATAGTTTTAATTAAGACCTTTACTTTTCATCGCTTTATTTTCAAAGGGTTTGTTTTTGGCTATGTAAATACCCGAAGCCTTGTAATAGCGTAGTTTAATTTCCGCATTTTAAATTCCGCAAATTATTAACTGTTAGATATATGATAATAGGATGCATGATACGAATGTATGATTAATTTTAAAACAGTTAAATCACCCTAAATGTGCAAAGATAAATAAATCTGAAATTGAATCACTCGCACATGCGTACTCCTAGGGTACACTCCCACTTGGTTGCCTTCGGTAAACGGTCATTGAGTATAGGATGCTTTAGTGGTCGTCCTTTTGTCTAAACAAAGATCAAAATCCCGATTCGGAAAAGTTGCTTCGGAAAAGTTGCCTCGGAATGGTTGCCTCGGAATTTTTGCCTCGAATAAATTGATCTAAGACATTAGGGTTACTACTAAGACGTCCTAACATTGCTTTAGTGACCGTACGTCCATTTCAAATTGACCCTCGAACTCCAATAATGATGCTACCTACTCACTAATATTGGGATAGCGTTGTCTAAAGGAAACAAGCATAGAACCATTCTTTTTTTCGAGTAGGTAGATTAGTTCTTAAGTACTTTCTCAATCAAAACAAACTTTTTTTTCACACTTACACTCCTTTTCAACAAAGTTTTCAAAACACTTCATTACACTCTTGAAGACAAAAGCAAGAGTTAAATCAAAGTCAAAACAAGAACTTTTCAAATCACACAAACACAAAGAAAACAATTTTGAAAATGATGAGCAAGTACCTAAGAGCCCGTAGATAACTACGGATAGAAAGGGTGCTAATACCTTCCTTTTCTATAATCTACCCCCCGTACTCAGAAATATCTCAAAAAAGGAATTTTTATGTGCTTTTTTCCTTTCCTTGTTGGATAAAATAAAAGTCGGTGACGACTCTTGCTTACCACGACATTTTGCAAACACAAACGCAAAACGCAAACCAGCAAATTCCTTAACGAAATAGGGAAACCACGTCCCGGTTCTGGCCACCATATGACACCTGGGAACCCACTTTGACAGGATGTCCACCTCCCCGTGCACCATTCTCTTTGAACCGTCGAAAGCCCTCACCACAATGTTACTGGGATTTAAGGTCAAACCTTCACAATCTAGCCTCTCGAGAGCCTTCTTGGGCGGAAAATTTAGTGACGATCCAGTATCCACCAGCACATGGGCCATGGTAGTGCCCCTGCATTCGACCGAGACATGCAGAGCATCATTATGCTTTCTCCCCTTTGGTTTCAAATCAGCATCTGAAAAACCCAACCCATTATATGCAGTCAAACTGGCCACACAGTCTTTGAATTGATCAGCAGAGGTTTCTTGCGGCACATGCGCAGTCTTGAGAAATGTAATAAAAGCCTTTGCATGGGCCTCAGAACACAATAATAGAGACAACATTGATATATTTGAAGGGGTCTGCCCCAGCTGCTCGACCACATTGTAGTCGCTCTTCTTGATTATTTTTAAAATTTCCTCCATTTCTTGTTTAGAGGATTCCAAAATAACTTTTCTAGGTGCCTCCGTCCGGGAAGGCTCACCCACAACTTCTTTGCCCTGAGTCCCGGATGACTCATTGGCAGGGATAACAACTAGATTAAGGATGGGAGTAGTAGCAGAAGTAATAGCAGGTACAACAAATGGAATAACAACAGGCTTAGCAACAGTCTTCGGGGAGATCTCTCGAGAGAAAACCATTCCACTTCAAGTAATTTTGCTGGTCCCGACAATGTTACTGATAACGGGATCAACATCTTCAGTCTTCAAATCCTGCTTGACGCCATGGTAGTAAACGTCAACACCATAATTCCAAGGAATAACTTTGTCCGTGGAGTACGGTACAGGGCCAGGAAGAGTGATTACCAATGGAGCAATTCTTGGAGTAGGTGTAATCCTAACAGGTCTTTTGGAGGAGTGTAACGCCCGTAATTTAATTATTTTTGGAATATTTGTGAAGATGTGTTGTGATTAATTGGATTTAATTATTTTATTAAGTGGTGAAATAATATTAGAAGTATAATATTATTTTATGTGGGCTTGTTTTAAAGGAATAGAAGTAATAAGGGGGGTGTATTAGTTTTGAGCCCATTAAGGAATAAAGAGAATAAAAGGTTATTTTATTACCGTGGAAATAACAAGAAAGAAGAAGCAGTAAGAAGAATAAGGGTTAGAGAGAAGAACGTGAAGTTGTTCGAAAATAGAAAAAATGAAAGAATGGGAATTCAATCGGAAGTTATAGAGCAACCTTCAATCCAAGGTAAGGGTGGGGTTCTGACTCTATAATTGGGTTCATGATAATTGGTATGTGGGATTAGATGTGAAAGTGTTGTTTTATTAATGATTGAATTATATGATGTTGTATGATGGAAATTGATGATTGAAAGATGAACGATGATGTCCCGATACTGTTTATTTGATGTAGAATTGTAGGATAACTGTAAGTGATGATTATCTATTATTAGATTAGGTTTTTAGGGCTTAAAGTATGAAACCTGTAGTGAAAACGCAGATAAAATCACAGAAATTTCCCATGAAAGAGCAGTATGCATCGAACCAAAATGGTATGTGTCGATACAAGCAGGTCTTTAGACTCAGGATGAGTCGACACAAAGGAGCCTTGCATCGATACATGAGGACTTTTAGACTCATGATGAGTCGATATGTAGGAGCATGTGTCGATACATGTTGTGTGGTAGACCCAGTATGAGTCTATACTAGAGAGGATGCGTCGACTCATGTTGTGAGTTCAGTTCAGTATGCGTCGACCCAAGACGCTATGCATCGATCCATGTTGCCTGGTTTTTGGCAGAATCAATTTGAAGATGCTGTAACTTGAGTTTTCGGACTCCGTTTGAGGTGCCGTTCGAAGTGTTGAATAGCTAACGCGATAAGATTTATTCTTAAGGATTAAAATGAAGAATAGGGAGGATAATCCTAGCATCAAAATTAGGATTAGAGTTAGCTCCCGTGGTAATCGCTATGTTGGTTTTTGTGAAGAAGGATAAAGATGAGACGTTTATAGATTACTTTCTGGTTTGTAACAGTAGGATTAATGATGATAATGATGTAATATTACAGAATAGTAGTATCTAGAGGATTGGTGATTTAGAAGTAAGCCTTAGTTTATTAACTAATTATAGGCAATATCTTGTATAGGCCTATGGCCAACGTTGCAAAATTGATGAGTTATTGTTGTATTACTGTACGGCTGAATTGTTGATGAGATGATGCTAATGAGAGTTTGTTTTGATGAATTATGATGTATAAATGATGTTTGATGATTTATGATGATAAATGATGTCGATGAATGATGTTGATGAAGAGATGTTGAGATGTTTTTAAGATGTAGGCCTTTGGCCAACGATGGTGTTGTATTGAGATGTGGTCAATTATGGTGTTGTTATTAGATTCATTATTGTGTAGGATACATTGCATTTTGAGGTGGGGCTTATGCTTGTTGAGATGGCCTGTATTGGAGAATATTGAGATGAAGGCTTATGCCTTATTGATGCCTCTATTAATAGGCAATTTTTGAGATGGGAGTTCTACTCCAATGGTACCACATGCATTTGCATAGTATTGAGTCGCATTATATGATTGCATAAAGAAGTTGTGTATTGATGTTGTGAATGTGCATTATTGTTGCGATCATTATGGATTATGAGATGAGAAGTGGTGATGTTATGTGATCTAATTTAATATATTAATTATCATACGCTTTATTATATTGTTAGATATCTCACCCTTCTGTTTGAATGTTGCCCTTATGTTGGTAACGTGCAGGTAATCGCGAGTGAAGGTTGTATACCTTCAATATTTCGAGTCGGTGCCATTGCTCTGATATGTAACACTCGGGTGGATGAACGCTTGTTACTTTTGATTGTTAATTATTCAGTCGTTGAACTTTAAGTTGTTTATTATTAAATATGTGTTGTTTTGAAGTTGCTGTAAGGATGATAAAGATGTTGTTAAGAGTTCCACTGCATAGATGTTTAAATTGTTGAATTATTTAATTAAAGTATTATGATGATGGTTCATCCGAAGTTTTAAAGTGTTATGTATCCACGATGAATGCAATGAGTTTTTAATGATGAATTTGTGGCATCCTGATTCGTTTGTATGAATGTTTTTTATAACTCTGATTTATCTATAATTGTCGGGTAGAATTGGGGTGTTACAAAGTTGGTATCAGAGCAAAATGTTGGTCCGACCTTGTCATCGAGTCGTAGTTGTCTAACAATCGAGTATTGTTAATTTGAGTTCTAACTGTTGTTTATGTTGTAGTGATAAGTTGTGATGGCTGGAAGGAATGATGTTGCACTTGCTGCTGCTTTAGAAGCAATGGCTCATGCAATGGAGAATCAGACGAATGCTGACGGGAATGCTGGATCTCGTAAATTGGCGACTTTCCAGAGAGAGTATCCACCTACGTTCAAGGGGAAGTATGATCCCGATGGAGCATTGGATTGGTTGAAAGAGATTGAGAGAATATTCTGTGTGATGGATTGCACTCCAGCATAAAAGGTTCGATATGGTACTCATATGCTAGTAGTCGAGGCTGATGACTGGTGGCTAGAGACTTGTCATAGATTGGAAGCTCCAGGTGAGAATGTCACTTGGGTTGTGTTCTGTAGGGAGTTTCTAAGGAAGTACTTTTCTGAAGATGTCCGTGGTAAGAAGGAGATTGAGTTTCTTGAGCTGAAGCAAGGAAGTATGTCAGTTGTTGAGTATGTTGCCAAGTTTTCTGAGTTGGCTATGTTTTATCCGCACTACACTGAGGCATATGCTGAGTTTTCGAAGTGTATTAAGTTTAAGAACGGGTTGCACCCGGAGATCAAGAAGGCAGTTGGATACCAGAAGATTCGTGTCTTTGCTTATTTGATTGATAGCTGTAGGATTTATGAGGAGGATAATAATGCTCATTACAAGATTATCAGTGACAACAGGGGCAAGCACCAACAAAATCGTGGTAAGCCTTATGATACCCCAACTGGTAAAGGTAAAAAGAAAGTTGCTCAGGGTCAGAGGACTAGTGGGGGAGATGCTCCTGCTGGTGTGGTTTGTTTTAAGTGTGGAAAACCTTGGCATAAGAGTAATGTATGTACTAATGAAGTGAAGAGATGTTTCCGTTGTGGTAAGAACGGACATGTTGTATCTGAGTGTGAACATTAGGATGTGATTTGTTTTAATTGTAGAGAAGAAAGGCACATTGGTAGTCAGTGTCAGAAACCAAAGAGGGTGCAGACAAGTGGTTAAGTGTTCGCTTTGGTTGAGGATCAGACATCTGCCGAGGACAGACTTATCAAAGGTACATGTTTCATTAATAGTACTCCTTTAATTACTATTATTGATACCGGTGCTACTCATTGTTTTATTGCTACTGATTGTGTTGAAAGATTGGGTCTTATGTTGTCTTCTATGAATGGAGAAATGGTCGTCGATACTCCTGCCAAGGGGTCGGTGACTACTTCTTTTGTGTGTTTAAAGTGTCCCTTGTCGATCTTCAATAGAGACATTGTTGTTGATTTGGTTTGTTTATCGTTAAGAGGGTTGGAGGTGATTTTGGGTATGATCTGGTTAGAGCATAACTGTGTTCATATTAATTGTTATGACAAGTCTGTGAAGTTTTCTATTCCTAAAGAAGAGGAAGATGGTCTGTTGTCTGCTAAACAGTTGAGGAAGTTGATGCAAGAGGAACACTTGCTTTTGAACAAAATCTCTCTGTTATCCATCATGCGTTGAACACTTGCTTTCAGGAAATAACAACCAGAAGGCAGAGATAGACACATGTGGCAACCTTCACCACAACCCGGAAATAAATTGGCTAGAAACAAATTCTTCTTGACAGTCATGAGAGGAGTGGAAACTTCATCAACAGAGGTAACAGATAGATCAGTATCAACAATATTAACACCACGGTTGTACTTGGGATCAGTTATGACATTAGGCTTCTCAGGAGCATCAAACTCAATCTCCTTTGCTTCGATCAGATCCTGTATCTTATTCCTCAGAGCCCAACAGTCGTTTGTATCATGGCCTGGACTCTTAGAATGGTAAGCACACCGAGAGTTTGGATTGTAACGAGGAGATATGGTGTTGGGATTCTTGGAAGCCTCTTTTAAGATTACCAAGTTAGATTTTAACAATTGGGGTAAAACCTAGACAACGTCATATTGGTCCAAGTGAACTCCCTTTAAGGTCTTTCTAACCTTGGCTGATTGTTTCGTTGTTGAGTAGCCGCAGGCCTAGGTATCATCACAGCGCCTACCGTTGGACGATGCTCGGTTCTGCTCTGACCTCTTGGGTTATAAATAGCATTGACCTTCTTTTTACCCATGAATGGCTTCTTCACTGTACTTGAAGAGGTGTCTTTCTGGATCTTGCCACTTCAGATCCCAGCTTTTACCATCTCTCCAGTTAATATCAGCTCAGTAAAACCAGTTGAGGAGCTACCAATCAAGTGATTAAAGAACGGACCATATAGCGTGCCGAGAAATATGTCCACCAACTCCCTATTAGACAAAGGGGGTTGGACTCTCCCTGCCAAATCTCTCCACTTCTGAGCGTAGTCCTTGAAACCTTCGCTTGCACCCATGGACATACTCTAAAGTTGAGTACGGGTAGGAGCAAGGTCAGTATTATATTGATATTGCTTATAAAAAGCAGAAGCCAGATCTTCCTAGTTGCGGACATTGGTTTCCTCTAGCTGATAGAACCACTCAAGCTGAGTCCTAGACATACTATCTTGAAAGAAATGGACCCACGCGTTCTTATCAGTAGTGTGAGGCTAAATCTTCCTCACATAAGAACGGAGATGAAGCTTGGGACAAGAAAACCCATCATACTTTGCAAATACCGGAGCCTTGAACTTCTGTGGGATGACAACCCCAGATACCAAACCCAGCTCTTCAAAATCCAGCCCTAGTACTCTTTGGATCTCCGTTGCGCTCAGACGATCCTTTAACTATTTGTACCTTTCATCAGCCGGAGGATACTGTTCATCAATGTAATCAGATTCATCCTCAGAAACCCTTGGACTAGGGTCTTCCTCCCTTGTCTCATCCTCTTGGTTCTCCCCTTCTTTGGATGAAGAGGTCAGATCAACCAGTTGCTTCAACGGTCCCTTGAATCTTCTGCCCAAATTCAGCACACCAGTGGTCTTCTTTGTCTTCTTCTTTCTATCTTTCAGAATAAGGGCCTTCAGATCTTCCTGCCCTTTAGCCAAAGCTACGAACATTTGCTGAAATTGGGCATTTTGTGCCTGGAAATCCTTGATACTTTGTTCAAAAGACATTATTGCTGAAATAAACAACGAAGAAGATGAGAAACCGGTTGTGATACCTGTTTATGCATTGATATGTATGGCATGTGTATGCAATGATTTCAAGGACTTTGGGAAATTTAAATTTGCGAACCAAAATGAAACAAAGATTTTATTAGTAGAATTCAAAGTACAATTACCTTTTAGGCGTTAAAATTGAAAATTCTAAAAAATAAAAAACTCAAGTTTCCCATGGACGCTTCCTCTTCTTGTCGAGATAGACATTAAGGCTTCTTTCCTCATGAAGCTGCTTTGTGAGCTCTAAAACTTTCTTCTCCTGGGCATAGAACTGGTCCCTATAAGTATCCCGCTCCTTCTTCAACTAAATCCAGGACCTTTGTAATTCTTCAATATCGATGGGCATATCAGGATGAAGAACCGTGTAGGGAATATCCCCTTCAGTAATTGGTTCCAAAATCCCTGGTAAAACAGCTATGTACGGCATCATAAGTTTCTGAGCACGAGCTCGTACCCATTGGAGATAAGGTTCCATTGGAATGGAAGTCTTCGGCCCCAAAGTCTTGACGTCAGATCTGTTTACCATGCCCCAGGCTCGTATGAACCTCTGGCGATACCCTTGAATATCATCCTCATAGTTAAACACAATGCCCTGGATAAGCATCTCTTGAGGACCATCCGTTCTAGCGTAACCAAATTTTTGCCGAGCCAAATAAGGATTGTAAGTTATGCCTCCTCTAATGCCTAGTAGTGGGACATTAGGGAACTCCCCACAGCGGTCGATAATAGAAATATCTCCCATAGATCGGGAATACCAGAGAATATCTGCATGAGAAAGTGACATTATCCTTTACGACCAACCCAAACCTTCTTCATTCTTCAGTACTGACTTAGGGAGGTGAGAAATAAACCACCTCGACAGTAATGGCATGAAGCACATAAGAACCCCTCTTCTCTTCATGGTACGAGTATGGAGAGCATGCAAGATATCTCCGAGCAAAGTAGGCACAAGGTTGTGAGAGAGGAAAATCTTGACAGCATTCACATCTATGAGTAAGTCTGGATTAGGGAACAATACTAACCCATAAATTAGAAGAGCCAAAACCTCCCCAAAATTTCCATAAATTAGCTGGGCCTTCTCTATTAGGAACTTGGCTAGAAAACCCTTGACTCCACTTCTTGTTTCCCAATTGGATACCACATCGGCCCATTTCAGATGCAAAGCTGAGGCAATGACTTCTGGCTTGGGAACCTCTTCTAAACCTGTGATAGTCTGGAAAGGTGAAACAGTGGTGCTTGGGATCAAAGAATTGAAAAAGTACACCCATCATCTTTTCATCAAATCTCGAAGTAACCAGGTTGAGAAGTCGACCATGTCTCTTAGTGAACGAAGAAGTTTCAGGAACCCTTGATATTAACTCCTTAAGTGGGAGAGGTATTCTCACAAAGCTAATTCAGATAGTGTTTCTACGAGCGGAAGCCATGATTTGTAAAACAGAACAAAGATAAATTTCCTTGGTCCCTGAAATGGTTAGTGTAATAAGAATGGATGTTATGTTATGATGCATGATGTTATGTTCAAACAGACTAAATCATATACAAGCAAAGCACACAATAGACCTTAGGTTCAAAGGCTTGCATGAGGTTAAAGGTAAGTACCCTCTTGAAGTTTAGTTGGTTTCAAACCTGTCTTAGAAAAGTAATTGGGTTCTAAGGATTCTCAATATCACTGATCATCCTTTATCAGGCATTGTTTCAGCTCAGGCAATCTTTTCTTGCGGCCGAAATATCCCAAAAGTCTGATCTCAATGAGTGTAGCACCGAGTATCAACCAATCCTCAGCTTTATACCGAGGCCGGCTATCTCACTACTTTCTAATGGCCAAGTTTGTTCAACTAAGGTTCTAAGGTCCGTTAGTGCTTCACGACACCAAGCGGAGGCCCCATATTCTCCTCGTTTCAACATGAAGGATACCTGTACCAACCAAAGTGTCACACCAACACAACCATCACTTAAACCATATCGGTCTACACCGTACAGTCTCCATGATCTATTGTTGTTTACCTAAAAAGTGTCCCCAAATCCAGGTGTAGGATCTTCAACAATACCTAAGCAAAAACCCTTAAAGATAAAGCAAGAAAAACAAACAAGAAAGCAATTTAAACATGACCTAGATCCTAAGGTAAACCCCACTTCATTTCTATTCCCCAGCAGAGTCACCAGTTCTGTAATACGGTGGCAGAACTGACTATTTTTCGTTACTACTGGTTTTACGTTTTTTGTTCGCAAATGTACGGTAAGCAAGAGTCGCCACCGTCTTTTATTTCATCCAATAAAGGAAAAGGGAAAAAGAACAAAAAAAACCCTTTTTCGAGATGTTTCTGAGTACGGGGGGTAGATTATAGAAAGGGAAGGTGTTAACACCCTTTCTATCCATGGTTTTCCATTGGCTCTTAGGTACTTGCTCATTCTTAAATTGCTTTTGTGTGTTTGAAAAGTTTTGAAAATGCCTTAGTGCAGCGTTTCACTTTATGGTAACCCTTGTATCAGTCTCAAGGGTGTGAAAAAATGTTTTTGAAAACTTTGTTTGAAAAGCTTGTTTGAAAGTGTATGTGTAAAAATTTGTTATTTTGAGCAAGTACTTAAGAGTTTCTACCTACTCGAAAAAGGATGTTCATTTTCTTATTTCCTTTGGACAACGCTATCCTACTATTAAGGAGTAGGTAGCTCCGTCGTTGGATTTTAAGGGACAGTCGAAAGGGACGAGTACGATCACTAAAACAATGGTTAGGAAACCTTAGTAGTTACCCTAGAGTCCTAAAGATCTTTTCGAGACAACATTCGAATGAGTCAATTTTTGATCTTTTGGGACTAGATGGAAACCGCTAAAACTCCCTATACTTCATGACCGTTTACCAAAGGCAACCGAAGTGGGGCAAACCCTAAGAGTGAGCATGTGCAAATGTTTATTTTTTAGTTTATCTTTGCATATTTAGGGTTTTCTACTGTTTTAAATTATGATCTATTGCATACAATCCTATTATCAATCATCTAACAGTTTATAATGACGGAAAGTAAAAGTGCGAGAAATTTAAACCTAGCTATTACAAGGCTTTGAGGAAGGGGATTACATAATAAAAACTTTGGGGAAAACACTAAATAAAAGCAGTAATAAACCAAATTAACTATTACAAACTCAGAACAATTACATTAATTGAAAAAATAAACAAATAAATGCGCGCGAGAATAAATCAAACGAGGGATTTAAAATTAAATTCAAAGATATTTAATTTAGTAAATAAAGAAAAAAATTTTTTTGGTTTTTTTGAAGAAAAAGTAATTAATTTTGCAAATTAACCTAATTTATAATTAATTTTAATTACGAAAAAAAAGAATTTAAACTATGCTAATTAAACTAATTAATTAATGAAATTAAATATTATATGGAAAAAAATAATTCTAATATTTTTGTGATTTTTGTGATTTTTTTATTTAATTAAAAAAAACAATGATTTTATAAAATAATTAAAAACCAATAATTAAAATAAGAAATTAAAAAAGAAATAAAATGGGCCTGGTGTGAAAAGTAATTCTGGGGGTGTATGGCTGAAATTCTCCAGGCCTAGAATAGCTGGCCCAAGGCTGCGTCTGATCCAATGGGAAGCTTGCCAAGAGAGTCCACTATACGCCTGCATGCTTGAGGCGTAGGATCTGGATACAAATTGATCCAATGATGAGATGTTCAGGTGTATGGTGAGCGCTTGGTTGTATGATGCGCTGAATCTGCAAAGAAGTTGTAAGAAAAATAATATGCATACGCCTGGGATCGAACCCGAGACGTTTGCCTCACGCGTTCGTTCCTGGACCATCTGCGCTGGAAGGTTTAGCTGTTAACATAATAAACAAAATAAAATATAATCTAAACAAAGTAGTGCACCCAAAAAAATGCGCGAATTTCAAATGGGTCAGTGGTATGCTGCCATGCCCTCATCTTCTTCCCCAGAACCGTCGTTTTTGGTAACGACCTTTACCTACGGTCTAACGTGTGTAGCTATAAACCTGTCAACTTCAAAAATGTAGCACACACATAATAAATTCCAATGGAGACCATGGATCAACTGGGTTTGAGGCCCTGAACACCATGGTACCCATAATCAAACCTGATTTGCCTATATTAAAAGACCCTAAAACGAAGCTTGAAAACCTAAGAATGACATCTTTTGATTCATGTGCTTAAACTCAAATCAAAGCATCCAAACACATTGCAAACATGACTACAAGCATGAATATATACTTAGAACATGTTGATAATGACAGAATTAATGAGAATGAATTTAGAAAAAGTTGCAAACTGTGAAGGTGGTAGCACGTGATTCTTGATGCTTCAGTTTGTGGGAATGCTTGCAAAAGCTTCAGTGAGTGTCCAGGGATGTGATTTGATCCTTGGAATGGCTTGAAACGGCCTATGGACAAAGATCCGATATGCACATTTTGACAAAATTTGATACTTTATTCTTGCTCTTAGGGAGGCAGGTTGCGCACGAATTCTTATTCTCTAGGGTTGCAATGCATTGTTATAAGTAGTGAATCAAATTAGGTCAATAGAATTAGAAAAAAATTCAAAGATGTAATGGTCTTGAATTTTGATTCCAATCTTTCCAAAATTGGAGATTTCCTCTTGTTTTGGAGCTTGCACGATTTGTTTTGGCCATTGACAGCATATGGGATCTATAATTAAATGCAAAACAAATATCATTCCACAAATTTGATTTATCTTTTATTTAACTTGATTTTATTTGAATTTTAAATAAATAAAATCAAAATAAATTAAATAAATAAGTTAATAAGGCATGGAGGGTCCCATAGGTCGTGGACCATTCTAGTACTGAGACTCAATCTTGAAAAGATGGACCCATGTGGAAAAAATGCAATCTTGGGCATTGTTGACTGTGTAAATTTCTAAAAATGGCCAACTTTGACAATGCATATCTCTCTCAATTTTAACCCTAAGATGGTGTTCTTGGACTTTTTATAAAGCTTAGGATGTCTTATAAACAACCCTTTTGGTTTCATCCCAATTGGATCTTCCATGTTCTTGTAAGGATCTTTGACCCAAAAGGTGTTTTTGTTGACTTTTTGGAATGACCTATAATGTCCGAATTTATATCTTTTCATGAGTGCATTTTTTGAACTTGAGGGCTGAAGATGAGTTGTAGAGAATTGGATTCTCTTCAAAATGAGCCTTATATGAGAAATTTATGATAAAGTATGAGAAAGTTATGCTTGGTCAAAGTTTGGTTGACTTTTCCTAAAGAAACCATAATTTAGCAACTTTTGAGTTTTGTGGAATTAGGAGCATTCCTTGAGGAATCATGATCAACCCTTGATCAAATGGTGGATATTACTTAAAAATGTTGATGTTGACCAAAAATATTGAAGTTTGACTGTATGTAGGTCACATTTGAATTTTGACCTAACATAGTTGATTTTCAGGCATTTGAGCAGTTGACTCAACAAACTTCTTGTGCAAGGCATGAAACTTGACATGGATGGTATTGAGGACATATTAGGGAAATGCAGACCAATTGGGACCCTTGGAACTCAACCGTCCTGCTTGAATTTGAAACCCTATTTTGAGGCTCATTGTCTTAGGAGGAGGATTTGTCTGGTCAATCCTTAGCCAACTTGAGCAATTGAGGACATCTAGGAGTATATTTTATATAAAAATGGGAGGGAAAATTTTGGGGTACAACACCATGCATAGTTTCTTCTCTTTAGAAAATTCAATAACCCCAAGAGAGTTAGTTTCCTCAACATATCACTTCTCCATCAACAAGGGTTTATTTCCCCAATTGGGTTTATTTCTCCAACAACATACAAATTCCCCAGCTCGAGTCTATCACTGACAAAATTCTTTTCCCCAATAAGGTTGGCACTCCCCCGAGAGAAATCACCACTATCCCCAAAAAGTTGTTGCAAAACCTGGAGACCGACCAGATACCAGTTAACTTTATCCTCCCCAAACAAGTTAGAAAATTATCCATCTATTTTATCGCCATTCAGGGTATATAAGAAATATTTTCCCCAGACAAGTCATAAGTTTAACCATATGTTTTATCCCCAGTTGAGATATATAAGAAAAAAATTCCCCAATAGAACAACGGACGACCAATGTTCCTAAACTCTACTTCCCAAATAGAAATCAATACATCCCTTGTAGAGTTTCCTCAAACAAGTAAGCAGGAATCCCCGACAGAAGCATTCTATACAAGATTTAAGATACACATACTCTTTATTCCACAACAATAGTTAGGGATTTATTTTCCCAGATGAAGATACACTTCAACAACATTATATATTCATACATCATAGCATATGCATACGAAACACATATAGCACAATCTCATTTATTTTGAGAACATCATTATGCAATGCATCATGACATTGCACACAACTAACTCTTTACCTTTTCATGAAAGATCAGTCAACAAATGAATATCATCAACAACTATCAAAACAGATTATAGGTCATTCCCTTAAAAAAGACAAGGCAAATATTTATATGATGGATACTCCCTTCAAACATCTGTTGGCTCAGATTAATTCGATCAAAGATTTGTTTTGATACTTATCTTAGTAGACCCTTTTCTGGCTCAGATTAGATCGACCAAAGATTTATTTTGATACTTTTCTCTGTTAAATATTTTCAAACATCTGCTGGCTCAGATTAAATCAACCAAAGATTTATTCTGATACTTCTCTCAGTAGACCCTTTTTCTGGCTTAGATTAAATCAACCAAAGATTTATTCTAATACTTCTCTCAGTTAAAGATTTTCAAACATCTGTTGGCTCAGATTAAATCGACCAAAGATTTATTCTAATACTTCTCTCAGTAGACCCTTTTTATGGCTCAGATTAAATCAACCAAAGATTTATTGACACTTTTCTCAAATAAATATTTTCAAACATCTGTTGGCTCAGATTAAATCGAACAAAGATTTATTCTGATACCTCTTTCAGTAGACCTTTTTCTAGTTCATATTAATTTGACCAAATATTTATTCGGATACTTCTCTCAGTAGATCCTTTTCTGACTCAAACTAAATCGACCAAAGATTTATTCTGATACTCCTCAGATACAGTCGAGCGTAGACTCATTTTGATATTTCTATCAACAGTTAATTTGGATGGAATCTATAAGCCCATCTCTGACAACTTTCTGTCACCTCTCCAAATGGCATCTTCAAGCCCATTCCCGATATAATCAACAAACAATTTTACTTCATGCACAAGTGAGCGCAAATTTCTAGGCACTTAAGTGTTCAATCATCTTCCACCTTCAAGTCACGAATGGCGGACAAGCCAATATAACTCTTCAGGTTTAAGAAGATTGAACAGGGGAAGCTGTTGTACCCTACAATTTTACCTCTTTATTCTCAAGAAATTTCTCACAAAAGATCTCAAATTCTCAAGGATTCTCAAGGGTTTGATCAGACAAGCTCACCTCCTAAGCATTGAGCCTCCAAATTAGGGTTTTGATTTTATCAAGGAAAATTAGACTTTTGATGCCTCAAATGACTTTCATGGTTCATTATAGATCTTCAATATTGCTCATACCAAGTTTCAAGTCTTGCATCACAAATTTGCTCAATCAATTGCTCAGATGATTAAAAATTAGCAGTATTTGGCAAAAAGTCAATTGTGGTCAATATATAGTCAAACTTCATAATTTTGGGCCAAAAATAAATATTTTGAAGTCATATTCATCAATTTATCAAGTGTTGATCACAATTCGTCAAGAAAGGCATTCAAATCATCAAAGGGGCAATGGTCAAAATTAGGGTTTTGACTAAGATGGACTGATCATTGACTTTTGACCTAATACATGACCTAATGACTTGAAGCATGATTTCAAGGATTCAAACACAACATGTTGACCTAAATTCATGGCTCAAATCATTTCTCAAAGATCAATGGATTGATAGTTGAATTTTGGATCAACTGATGAAAAGACAAATAATACACAAAAAGTCAAACTTTGAATTTTTGATCAACATTGAATTTGAAAGATCAAGATTCATCTAGATACTTAAAAATATCAAACTTGATCATCAATAATCAATAAATTCAAGAAATTCCACAATAAAAAGTCAAAGTTTTCAATAATTTTCTAAGTGTTTTTATACTTGATAAATTCATTACTTCATGACATTTTTTCACCAAGATGCAAGATGATTTAAGGAAAACTTTCAACATGAAAGTTGTATATCTTTATGAACTATAAAACTTTGTATTAGAGGGTTGATGTCTAAAAAATTAATAGATTTTAAGATATAAGCCCATGAAATCATGACATTTTTTATAAAACACTTGGTGAAAATTTTGGCAAGTTAGGCAAATTTTTTTGACCTAACTTCTTAGCCAATTTTCACCAATCTCTAAGATGATTTAGCCAAAGTGGTTAGCATGAAAGTTTTATACAATTTTTCAATCTTTCCAAAATGTCCCAGAACTTGAAGAGATCACTTTTGAGCTAAGAGAATCGAAGAGAAGAATTTGGGCATCCATTCTTGAATTACAAGTCATTTTCTTGATGAACACACAATCTAATCTCAATGTTATGCTTCATAATCTTGCTTTGCAGGACTTCTAAATTGTGTATCTGTAGCGGTAGAAATTTTTTCAACACTAAGCTATTGGATTGACTAGACTTTATACAAATCAAAAATAAAAATCGCCACTGCGCTTTGTTGTTTCCAAAGAAATGGGAAAAGAGCGAATAACCCAAAAATAGGGGGAAAGATTCAAGGTAAGGGGGTTGGTTATAAAAAGGGAAGGTATTAGCACCTTAAACATCTACGGTACTCTGCAGGAACCTCTTTGAAAAAGCTATATATTTTGGCTATATAAAATGTGTTATATATAAAATGGATGGTGGAGGTGAGAAGAGAAGTATATTTTTTTTATGATTTTCTCACCCGCCGCGGTTGCGAAACTTGAGTGCCTACGTACCACCTTTCGTGCAATAGGGGATCAGGGTACACGTAGTTCCTCTTTTAAAAATTTGAAACACAAGTGTGTTGGTTAATTTTAAGAGATAAGACATCATCGTGATTGTCCGTGTGGAAAACATACTTACTACCCACAATCATGAGAAAGGAGAATTTGCACCATCTCAAAGTGGAGGATATGGCTTGGATCTTAAAGTCAACAATGCCTCACTCAACACCCAAGTGGAAAATATCTCACATCACTACATATTGTAGAAGTATAGTTGTTTGCATCACTACAAGGATTGACAAGAGTCTAACCTTTTGAGAAAAGTTTTAAAATAAAAGCCAAAGTGGCAAAATAGGTTGAAATGAGATTATTTGACTTTTAGTCTTCTCACAAAAATGTCAAGGTATTATTAAATTGATTGTGTTTATTTATGAAAAGATTTTGAAAATGCATGGACCTAAGTCCAAGTTTATTTTGAAAGTATTTTAAATTTCAAAATAAGAAGAGTTTTCAAAAGGAAGGAGAAGATTTTTGAAATTAAAGAAGGTGGGAGGAGAAGAAGAGACTATTCTAAAGAATAAGGTAAAAGCTAAAGATAAGAACCATCTAACCAACAAGGAGCCAAAACATGACATTATGAGCCAAGATAGAATTCCCATTCTTTGGATTGGAACCAAGCAAGCAAAGATACTAGACCTCTTCAAGTGCATTAAGTCTTCATAAAAATTAGGCAGAGTAACGGCTGTATACGGGTGAATTCCAGATTACAAACAAAGGATGCAATCACAAAAACCTGCACACAAAAATAAACAATCAACCCAATGTCCTGAGGTAAACCTCAAGAGCTCCAGACAAAATAATCAGATAACATCACAAGGTCTCCAAGATAGGCCAAAGTTTCTAATCCTAAGTCCAAGAAAAAGTTCCATGCTCCATAATGCCAAGGTTAGTAACCAAATAGTCCAAGTACCTTTAAAAGTTTTTTAGAGTTTAAGTTTATTATTAAGTATCTTAAGAAAAGAAAAAGAAAAGCTCAAGTGAGAAAAGTAAAAATTGACAAGAAGATAAATGCTTAAATGAGCAAAGATGAAAATGGCATGAAATGAAAAATGCTAAAAAATAAATAGTACATAAAGCATAAAAGAATAAAAGCATAAAATAAACAAGTCAATAATTAGTGGTTAGTTGGATGACCATCTTGAAACTTGCATTTGGAACTCATTAGAGGATTGGTAGAACCAAAGCCTCCACACAACAAGTTGCATTTGCTTTTTGTCAAGTATATCATTCATTTGGAATTCTCATAAGTACCATTTAATGATCAATGATGTTTAAGTGATCCGTGTTGACCAAAAGTGTTGTAGATCGATTAGAGGATTGGTAGAACCAAAGCCTCCACACAATGAATCTCAAGGTTATTGGATCAAAGAGATCAAATTATCATACTTGGGCTTGCAATCATAAGTTTGGGCCACGAATGATCATTTATTCGAATCGGGACAAAATTTAGCGTTATGTTAAGAAATCGTAAGTGGACTTATATAGAAGTTACACCTATTTTGAGGCCGGTCAATAGAAATCTATGCACCATTTGTTTTGAGACATGATATAGAGATCATGCTCCAACAACACTTAGTGCAATGAGAATGGGATGAGATGAAGAGGAATTAGGGTAAAAAAGAGAAACCACATTTGAATTAATATTTAATCAAACTATTATTAAAATAATTCATCCATTTTTTGTGGAGTTAAACTCAACACCATGGATCCAATGATGTTAATAAAGCCATGATCAAAAAATCAACCCATGACAGCCAGAAAATAATCACAAAATAATAATATAATTAATATATACATTAAAAGGTTTAAAAATGTTTTTAAAAAAATGGAAAATAATGAGGAAAATATCAATTATATTCAAATTAATCAAGAAATGAAAAATAAGACCATAGAAAAATCAAAAAGAAGGCCAAGAATTTTTACAAAATTTTTGGGAATTTTTAAAAGTCAGAAACTATTTTTAAAAATTAAAATAAATGGGTAAAATAAACAAAAATTGTAAAAAATGGTAAAGTCAGAAACAAAAATAAAATAGGGTCACCAATATTTGTCACAATATCATTGGATCATTCCATAATTTTTTCAGAATTTAAAAATGTATAAAAATATTTTTAAACATTTTAAACAAATCAAATAAGTGTAAAATTCATAAAAAATACCAAAACACAAAATTAAATTGTGAAAAAAATAAAAATCAGAAAAAGAATAATAAAAAATAGTTTTCATAATTTTTCAGATTTTTTGGATTAAAAATGATTTTTCTATGATTTTTTGAAATTTAAAACAATTAAAATATAAAAATCAGAAAAAGAAAATAAAAATAAAAGATGTGGACCATTGGATGAGAGTCAAAACGCGATAGTAATAAAATCCAAGGGATCTGGCGCGCTGTGCATATCATGGTCTTTAATGAATAATGTACATAATCAATAATAAAATCAGAATTTGAAAAATAAAGATGTCCCGCCTTCATTGGTTAGAAGATGACACGTTGGTCATCTTCAACCTTCAGTTATCACGAACTGCAGGTCTCTTAAACTGTAAAATCAGAAGCTCAGACATATGCCATTCGCTTCGTCTCTTCAATACAAAGACAACCACACCCTCGTGCCCAATTTATATAAACTGTAACTCAAGCAATTTGGAAATAAAGTTTTGAAAATGGATTTGAAAATTCATGGTAAAAACGAGTTTCCATATGAAAGTAATTGTTGCGACTAGAACCAGAGCAATGAGAGCATCATAGTGATATCAAAGTTTTGAAGAATTGATGAAGGAATCTACCTATTGAAGTTGAGTTACAGAGCTCTGAAACTGGACTTCTATGGAGCAATATAGGGCACGATTCTTGAATGTAATTATATGGTTAGCTTCAAGGAAGATAAAGGAAGGTGAATTGAGGGGAAAATGGATTGAAAAAGGCTTGAGAATAGAATTCGAAGTTGCTGAATTTTGGGTTATGAAGCAAGTTTGGCAGGGTGATTTTGGCTATCTAAGCTTGGTAAATTGAATGGGGGATGACCCTCTACTTATAGGGAAGCAAATGGGATCAAAAGGAATAGCAAATGATGCATTTTGGAGGGAATTCGTGTGGGTTTGCCTCATGAAGAAAGTGTGACTCAAACTTGATCAAAACTCAGCCAAATCATGTGTTTCATGATGTTAATCACTTCTGGCAAGTTGCTAAACATGATTAGAAACAAAAACGCGTGGAAATATTGTGATTAGAAGCCAAAACAAAGATTTTAAAATTCTGACTTTGTGCAAAATTCAGTTTCAAACTACCAAATTCAAATCTATGGCATTTCCACCTCAAAGGGTCTTAGGGCATAATTCTTGATGCTTTGTAAAGATGAGGTTACAAGCTTTGCAATGGAAAAAGAATGGAATCAAATGGATGCTTGTGCTGAAAGTTACATGGAGTCAAAGTTGAAGAAAAAGAGTTGACTTTCCATACTTAGAAATATTTCAAATTCTTCTTTAAAAATGACCTATAATCCTTTGAATCCAAACATGGCCTTCCACTTAGAATTTGCTCTTGACCAAAAAAGATGGAATGAAGTATATCTCTTGAATGACGTTTTGCAATTTGAACCACTCAAAATATACAAAAATTGAGCAAGTTATGACTTGTTGAATTTGGCCAAAAATCATGAAATGACCTATAATCTCTTGCATTCTTAAGGAAACTTCCATCTATTGTCTTACTTTGCACATAAAAGAAGGCATGAAGTACACATCCTTAAGATCATCATGAAAAAATAATGGGCTCAATGTTATAAAAATTGACCAAGTTATGACCATTTGAAGTCACATATGGAAAATTGGGGATTCATCTTTGTGACTTGTAATCTTTCTTCATCACCAAGTTCCTTCCAAATGAAAAATCCTTGGAACTTTTGAAGTCATTTGTTGGTAACTCTTTGAAGAGAAGGATGTTTTTGGAATCACTCAAAAATACCAAAAGATGAGCAAGCGATGCTCCTTTGAAGTCCAAAACCCTAGCTTCTAGATCAAGAGAATGCTTTGAGGAACTTTGCCAAGTTTGAACAAACTTTTTGTGCCAATATTATTCCTTTATGGATAGAAATTGTTGAGAATGATGATGAGGACTCATGGCCACCAAAACCACTTCCATACCAATTCTTCCAAAACAACTTCAATGGTTAGTTTTGAATTTCTCAATCTATTGACTAGGGCATGGAAATAAACTCATGAACCCATGAAGCAACTTGCTAAACCTCATTGCCTTTACCTACATTATTAACAAGTAAGACAAACCAATATTGTATTTTGTTAATTAGAGAGAAAATCAAAGCAAAATATCCATGATCACAAAAGAAAACATGTCAAGGTGCGTGGTAACTCCTCAAAAGAGCAAGGCTAAAGATAGGGAGAAAAACCAAAAAGCCTTAATGTGATCTTGTTGTGATTGAAACAAAATTGTATGATGAAGGAATCTTAGGGGGGGAAATTAGGGTACAACAACTGCCCTTATTTATGTTTCTTCTATCCGGAGATACGAAGGTTAAAAAAATATTTGTGTCAACGTGATCGAAGATACTTAAATATAAAACAAATCCTATTTTTGGCCATAAGATGCCATGCAAATGCTTATGTGTATGAATGCATATGAACAGTACCAAAGAGACGCAAAGATAACACTGGGGATGTAACAATGTTAAAGAAACAAAGGAGTACCCCCACCAGGAAAATAACTCACTGGTGGACCAAAAGAACTGAATATGAGAGGATGGTAGGATGGTCAAAGGACACACCAACTTCTACTGAAGGCGAAGCTACCAACATTTACTGAAGGCAAAGAGAAAGATAACAAACATAGACGTTCACCACCGATGGTCTACCAACTTTCACTTAAGGTAGAAGGAGAATGCATATCAGATCATCTCCGTTCACTGACGATAAACTATCAACATGCTATGAAGATAGCAAAAAGATAACAAACACCGACATCCACTGCCGATGGTCTACCAACTTTCACTTAATGTAGAAAGAGAAAATCATATATCGCCATTCACTGACGATGAACTATATACGTTTACTGAAGATAGCAAAAAGATAATAAGCACCGACGTTCACTACCGATGTTCTACCAACTTTCACTGAAGGTAGAAAGAGAAAATCATAGCACCGCCGTTCACTGACGATGAACTATCAACATTCACTGAAGATAGAAAAAAGATAACAAACACGGACGTTAACTGTCGATGTACTACCAACGTTCACTGAAGATAGCAAAAAGATAACAAACACTGACGTCCACTGCCGATGGTCTACCAACTTTCACTGAAAGTAGAAAGAGAATAATCATAGCACCTCCATTCATTGATGATGAACTATCCATGTTTACTGAAGATAGCAAAAAGATAATAAGCACCAACGTTCACTACCGATGTTGTACCAACTTTCACTGAAGGTAGAAAGAGAAAATCATAGCACCGCCATTCACTGACGATGAACTATCAACATTCACTGAAGGTAGAAAAAAGATAACAATCACCAACGTTCACTGATGCTGAACTACCAACGTTTACTGAAGGTAGTAAGAGAAAATAGAAAAAAGTAACGTCGACTTTTACGGGGAAGTACAAGTTTCTCAAATAAAAATACATGCTACTTGTTGTTGTGAAGGATTGTAAAAATTACTTCCTGGGGAAAGAAATATGACTCCCTGGGGAATGGAATATGACTTCCCAGGGAAATACCATGATATTCCTGCTGAAGAGATAAAGTTCTTCCCGTGCAAAATAAATGCACAAACCAAAACTCAAAGTTCTCAGAAATCCAAAGTAAATAATATTGTCATGCAACCACAAATTCAATTCAGAAATATACTGGAGCAAGACGGCCAATGAAGATACATCCTTTAAGAAATAAACTCAAGAGGGAAAACCAATTTCAACTAAGCAAAGAGCGTTGTAGGAAGATCAAAACACAATGTTAATGAATGATGATTTTTTAGCGATGCATGATGTATGTATGAATGCATGAGTGATATCGTGCATATGCTGGTAAAAGGATACATGATCAGTATGAACAAACAAAACCTCCTCAGGTACTAACAACATTGGGCTAAACTTTAACCAGAAAGATCGTTCCAAGAAAGGTAAAACCAACTGCGGAAACCAAACCTATTTCCTGCCTTAACTTTACTGAGGAGAAACATAATCCGGATGTAGCCAAATCAAACAGATACCGAGATAAAACATCCTTCTTCCGGTTTCATCGGAGAAACAGTTTTACAAAAGCAACACACCTACTGGAGATTGCAAGACCAGCCTCAAATAAAGCAGATTGACGCCGACACAACCAAACCTCATTGGGGAATTCAAATCTACCTCCCTAGAGAAAAAACCGCGGATTGAAAAATTTCAACATGAACACCCATTCCAATAAGAGATGCCCTGGGATAACCTTCCCAGGAAATCAAGAAGTCAACACGAGTGCCAATATTGCAAAAAGAGCGGCATCTTAGCACACCAAAGGAATAAAGCCTTTCATCATATGAGGGAAGACTTTACTGGGGAATCTGGGACGGAGGCTTCTGACCATGCAAGCCCAAAATCAAAAGCGAACCAAGACTTGGTTGGGGATAATTGGATTACAAACCCAATATTGTACCTTACACCCACTGATACCGTCTTTAACCATCTGAGAAATATACAAAGATCGCGCACATACCATCAAAATGACCTGAGAAAACCTTCATAAAGGGAGTAAATCTTCTTAGAACAACCAGAGTTCGTTCATTCTTGGGATTACCATTCTTGTTGTCATTGTTTCATCACAAATCCCAAAGTAAATTGAATTGTAAAGATCTCCTTTTTTTGAAAAATCAATTTTGCTTTTTAATATTTTTGCTTTAACAGTTATTATCAGTAATAAATGGAGTCTTTGCAAGCTAAATAAAAATAAGAACACAGAGAATTGGGCAAAAGCTTCGAATTTCATTAATAGAATGGTAGTCTGCGAATGGCGAGAGTCCATGGATGATTACAAAGTTTAGGAAATGGTAATACATAATGGAAAAGATACATTGAGATACAATGACCACTATTCCCCCTAACAACTTTTGAAATCCTGAGCAGCAGCTTTTGTTGAAGTATGGTGAGGATCCGAGAAGATTGTTGCTTCAATAATCAAGTCTTGTTTGACGTAGTTACTTGCCAAGAAAAAAAACCCTAACTTTTGCCTAAGTTGCCCTTGTGGGTTTTCAACTTAGCAGGAAATTTATTCTGTTTATGTCTCTGATTTTTTCCTAGGCCGCCCTTTTGGGTTTTCGGCCTACCGAGACGCTCCTTTTTCCTAAGCCGCCCTTTCGGGTTCTCAACTTAGCGAGTTGTTCTTTTATTTCTTTTAGGCGAAGTATTTCTTGACTGCGTCAGCATTGATGGGACGTGGGAACTCCTCGCCATCCATAGTTTCAAGAATTAATGCACCATCAGAGAAGGCTTTCTTGATAACATACGGGCCTTTAAAATTGGGAGTCCACTTGCCCCTAGAATCAGTGTTGAAAGACGTGATCTTCCTGAGCACGAGATCGCCTTCTTTGAATTCACGAGGTTTGACCTTTTTATCAAATGCTTTCTTCATTCTTTTCTGATATAACTACCCATGACATAGAGCTGTCATTCTCTTCTCTTCAATCAAATTCAATTGGTCAAACCTGTTCTGGACCCATTCATCCTCCGTCAACTTGGCTTCCATTATCACACGCAATGAGGGAATCTCTACCTCGACAGGGAGTACAACTTCCATTCCATATACCAGAGAGAACGGGGTTGCTCCTGTTGAAGTGCGAACAGATGTTCGATATCCATGCAGAGCAAAAGGGAGCATTTCATGCCAATCTCTATAAGTTGCAACCATTTTCTGGATAATTCTCTTGATATTCTTATTAGCAGCATCAACAGCCCCATTCATCTTTGGCCTGTATGGAGATGAATTGTGATGGACAATCTTAAATTCTTCACACAGTTCCGTCATCATCTTGTTGTTCAAATTCGAGCCATTGTCAGTGATGATTCTGCTCGGCACACCATACTGACATATAAGATTATTTTTGAGGAAACACACAACCACCTGTTTGGTAACATTGGCATATGAAGCAGCCTCTACCCATTTGGTAAAGTAGTCAATTTCCAGCAAGATGAAACGGTGTCCATTCAAAGCTTTGGGTTCTATCATCCCGATCATGTTAATACCCCACATAGAGAAAGTCCATGGGGAGGAAATCAAATTGAGAAGTTTCGGAGGCACATGGATCTTATCTGCATAAATCTGGCATTTATGGCACTTCTTTGCAAATTTGTAACAGTCAAATTCCATTGTCAACCAATAGTAACTTGCCCTTAGAATCTTTTTAGCCATCGAATTTCCATTATCATGAGTGCCAAATGAACCTTCATGAATCTCATGCATTCACATGTCTGCTTCGTGTCTATCCACGCATCTGAGCAAGACCATGTCATAATTTCTCTTGTATAACACATTTTCACTAAGGAAGAAACTGCCTGCCAATCTTCTCAGTATCTTTCTATCCTTCCTTGACGCACCAATCGGGTATTCCTGAGTCTGAAGAAAATGCTTGATATCATAATACCAAGGTTTCTCATTTGCTACCTCCTCTGTTGTAAACACATGAGCGGGTCTATCTAGCCGTCGAACTGTAATTCGGGGTATATCATTCCAATTATTCACTTGGTACATGGAAGCCAGAGTTGCCAGAGCATCCGCCATCTGATTTTCATCTCTAGGGATGTGATGGAATTCAACTTTATTGAAGAAGGGTAATAATATTCTAGCATAATCTTTGTAAGGGATCAAGCCAGAGTGACGAGTATCCCATTCTCCTTTAATCTGATTTATTACCAAAGCTGAATCACCATACACATCCATAATCTTGATTCTGAGATCAATAGCTTCCTCAAGACCCATGATGCAAGCCTCATATTCTTCCATATTATTAGTGCAATCAAATGTTAACCTCGCAGTAAAAGGAATATGTGATCCATGAGGAGTGACAATCACAACACCAATTCCTTTACCATAGGCATTCACTAATCCATCAAAAATCATACTCCAAGGAGATTCAGGGTCAGGGCCTTCCTCAGGCAATGGTTCATCACAACCTTTCACTTTCAGGAACATCACATCCTCATCGGGGAATTCATACTCTGCAGACTGATGATCATCCACCGGCTGGTGAGCAAGGTAATCTACCAACACACTACTTTTAATAGCCTTTGGAGTTCGGTACTCGATATCATATTCAGCTAACAACATCTGCCAGTGAGAAATTCTCCCAGTAAGAGCGGGATTTTCAAAAATATACTTGATTGGATCCATTTTGGAGATCAACCAAGTGGTATTATTCAACATATACTTCCGCAAACGCTTTGCCGCCCAGGCCAAAGCGCAACTTGTCTTTTCTAGCATGGAATACCGTGACTCACAATCAGTGAACTTTTTGCTAAGATAATAAATGGAGAATTCTTTCTTCCCTGTTTCATCCTATTGTCCTAGAATACAACTCATGGATTTATCTAACACTATTAGATACATAATCAACGGTCTTCCTTCTACGGGAGGGAGAAAAATAGGAGGTTCAAGCAGATATTCTTTAATACTCTCAAATTCCCTTTGGCAGTCATCCGTCCACACACAACCTTGATCTTTCTTTAACAACTTAAAGATCGGTTCACATGTTGCAATCATGTGGGAAATAAATCTGGAAATATAATTCAAACGACCGATGAAACCCCTGACTTTCTTCTCAGTTCTTGGTGCTGGCATTTCTTGAATTGCTTTGAATTTATCAGGGTCAACTTCAATTCCTTTCTGGATAACAATAAAACCCAACAATTTCCCCGATCTAACACCGAAGGTGCATTTATTTGGATTCAAGCGGAGACGATACTTCCTCAAACGTTGAAACAACTTCTACAAATCTTCTATATGCCCTTCTTCAATTTGGGATTTGGCAATCATATCATCGACATATACTATGATTTCTTTGTGCATCAGATCATGGAATAGGGTCGTCATAGCCCTCTGGTACATTGCACCAGCGTTCTTTAACCCGAAGGGCATCACTATGTAATAGAATGTTCCCCAGGGTGTGATAAATGTTGTTTTTTCCATGTCGTCTGGATCCATTCTTATTTTATTATACCAGGAAAATCCATCCATGAACGAGAATACTTTGAATTTTGCAGTGCTGTCCACTAACATGTCAATGTGAGGCAATGGAAAATCAACTTTTGAACTAGCTTTATTTAGATCTCTGTAATCTACGCACATGCAGACCTTTCCGTCTTTTTTTCTGTACTGGGACAATATTGGAAATCCATTGAGGATACACTGATGTCACAAGAAAACCAGCATTAATCTGCTTTAGGACCTCCTCTTTGATCTTTACTGCCATATCTGGGTGGGTTCTTCTCAACTTTTATTTAACTGGCGGACACTCTGGCTTCAACAGCAAATGATGCTCGACAATGTTTGTATCTAGACCAGGCATATCTTGATAAGACCAAGCAAAAATATCCACATACTTTTTCAACAGCTCAATCAACCCGCTCTTTACATCAGGATGTAACGATGCTCCAATCTTGACTTCCTCCGGATCTTCTTCTGAACCCAAATTAATCACTTCCAAAGGTTCCTTATATGGCTGAATGGTATTTTCCTCTTGCTCAAGCAACCGTGAGACCTCTTCTGGAATATCATCATAATCTTCTTCTTCATCCCCAAACACAGGACATTCAAAGTTGGGAGAGGGTGCAGGGTCATTGTATTCAACGGGTTTTTTAATTAATCTGCACATATGATTTATGATTGCTTTTAGAAACTGACACATATAACAAGTGATCATGAAGATTAATTTTCAGTTATTATTTATTTTGAAAGGTTTTTTATTTTTTTATTTTTTATTTTTATTTTTTATTACCATTTCCCAAGAAAAAAACAGAAAATAAAAGACATAATTTTGGAAGCAAAGACAACTTTTATTAATGATCTTAAAAGTTATAGCAAACAGATAAGCCCTACAACATTAATACTTCCACCTTGGGCAGAGTGAAAGCTTTTCAAATGAAAGAAACAGATTAACAAAACAAATTACTTTGAAACATTTATGCAAGAAGGAACATCAATGGTGACCCAGTTCTGAAGTCGGACTCCATGCGTCACATAATTCGGTACTTCCTACTCTGCTTCATCCTCTTCAACATCATTAATTCCAGAACCAATTGGATGGAGGTAGCCTCCGCTGTTGAAAACATCATGATAACCGTTCACAAAATACTTTGAATTTAAACTTTCGCCTTTGCCATTCCTCGAAGAGAAATCCAAACCAACTCTGTTTTTGTTCACGGGTGGATCCACAAGTCATCCCCAAACTGAGTTATGGCCATTGCACACAACCTGCTGCACGTCCTTCAGGGAAACCACAGAATTCTCATTTCTCCTTATGTTGTCAATGGATAGGGCTTGGAACTGGGTTCCAATAGCAGCCTCATCCGCTTCAATGATACTGAAAGAGGATAAATGGGATATCAACAATGCCTGCTCCCCATTTATGATCACTACCTTCCCTTCATGCACGAACTTTAGCTTCTGATGCAGAGTTAAAGTGACAGCCCCTGCTTCGTGTATCCATGGCCGTCCTAGCAAACAACTATATGCGGGAATAATGTCCATGACCTGCAAGGTTATCAAGAACAAATATGGTCCTATATGGATAGGCAAGTCCACTTCACCGATGAAATATTTCCTCGACCCATCAAAAGCCTTCACAATGATGCCACTCGGGCGCATAGGCGTTCCCTGATACTTTAACTTCATGAGGGTACTCCTCGGTATAACATTCAACACGGATCCGTTATCAATTAGCACATTGGACAGCGAACCATTCTTGCAGTTCATAAATATCTAGAGGGCCAGGTTGTGATTCTTCCCTTCATCTGGTAACTCATCATCGCAGAAACTCAAGTTGTTACATGACGTAATATTTCCAATTACGCTGCTGAATTGATCTAATGGCATGCCACTCTCCATGAAAGCTTGGTCTATTACTCTCATCAGTGATTCTCTATGAGCAGAGGAATTCTTCAATAAAGCTAGGATAGATATCTTTGACATAATAATTAGCCCTTGTTGGTTGAGGTTGAACACTCGGTGGATGATTCTGAACAACCACCAGAGCTTCCATCAGAGTAGTCAAGTTGGCCAAGCCAGCCTTCAAAGCAGAAACTTCTTCGTGCAGCTCGCGATTCTCCCATTCCAAGTTGTCCATCCTCTTTTTGAAGTTAGCCCGAGTGTTGTAGTGATGAGTCAGCTTGCTGAACGGAGTAAAGAAGCTGGGTAAGGCACCTGGATATGCATAATAAATGCAAGAAATATGTGCAATATGATGCATGATATGTAATGCACATGATTATTATTTTTTCTATTATTTAATATTTCCAGGGATTTAAGATTTATGGACATATTACAAATATCAAAGTAATAAAGCTTTTGAAATACGGAAGATTTTTGTTATAATGACTTCAAAATGGATTACAAGTTTCAATGATCCCAAGTACAAGATGAAAATACAATCTAAAAATCCTGAGAAAAAGAACTGATTAAGATCAATTTGTACGCTGGCGCTTCCCTGTGAGCCTGTCAATTTGAGCCCTCAACCTCTGGTTTTCTTCCACATGTCTGATGGCAACCTCTTTCCAATCATCTGGATCAGGAAATGAGTAATCAACACCTGTTTGAGGCTTAGGGGAAAATAAATCTCCTTGCCTCTCCATATACTCTACCGCTTGACTCTCAAGGATCTCGATCAAATCATCTTTCTCCTTCAGGTCTTCTATGTAGGAACTCTCTAAAGTCTGGAACTTATTCTTCCAAGCATCCCTCTCCTGTTGCATCCTAACCAAAGCAAGCTTCAGCTCCTCTAGATAATCTAATAAGGGAGGAGTGATCTTCACAAACAAAACAGGCATGGGTGTCTCTCGAGTATACGGCATCTTCAACTGAATGACTCTCGATCGGACCCACTGAAGATATGGCTCAAAAGAAACTACACCCCTAGGTCCCAAATCCTTCCTACTCTTCTTATGAATGTGACACCAAGACTTCACAATTTGCTCCCTAGCTTCCCTGTGGTCTTCTCCTTCCTTTAGAAAGAAACTACACAAATGAATACTGTTTGGTTTATCCCTCATCAGATAACCAAGCTGTCGATGTACAAGAACAAGGTTATAGTTAATTCCTCCCTTTGTACCAAGAAGCGGTACATTGGGGAAACTACCACAACTGTCAATAATCTCTATATCCTGATAAGCTCGATGATACCAATCAATATCCGAGTGAGTAAGTGCCATGATCTTAGGAGCCCAACGTGGTTCCTTCTTGACGTCCCAAAAAGCATCAGACTGAGGCATATGAGAGATGAACCACCGGTACGACAGAGGCGTGCAGCAGATAATCATTCCCCCATGATAGGAACTCCGAAGATGAACAGAGTAATAAGCATCACCCATCAGTGTAGGAACCAGGTTTCCAATCATGAAAATCCTGATGGTGTTAATGTCGACAAACTTGTCCACATTAGGAAATAAGAATAATCCATAAGCAAGTAAAGCAAAGATGGCCTCGAAAGCAGCCGTACTCTTCATCCTGGCAAAGTAACGAGCTTTCTCCAATAAGAACTGAGCTGGTAATCCTCTAATCCCTCCTTTAGTAATCATATGGGCTTCCACCTCAGACTTCCCCAGATGAATCAAAGCAGCAATCTCATGTTGTTTTGGCTCACCCTCCAAACCAGTAAAAGGAACATGATCGGTAACGGGTAAATCCAATAGATAAGAATACTCCTCCAGTGTAGGCATCAACTGATAATTGGGAAAAGTAAAGCAGTGATACATCAGATCATAGAACTGGACCAAGGTCGAGAGAATACCCTCCTTCATCTTCAGCTTCACGAGAGGAATAATGGATCCATACTTCTTCCGAAAGTCTACAGAACACTCGATCTCTGGAATTAGACTGAACAACTCATCTATCTTGGGATCCTTGAAACTTTATTTCCCGGTCTTTCTCTTTCTAGAATCCATGGTTAATAGTACCTGAGATATTCACAAATAGTCAACCTTTAAATCCCTTGAAATATTGTTTTCTTCAAAAGATGCTTATGAGTTCATGGATGCATGATGCAACAATCACACACAAGATCACACATATAGGGTTCATAGGTTCAACGTCACGAGCATGATTTCGAAGGTACTACCCAAAAGGTGTTGGTCTAAAAAGTTATCACCTTCCGAACAAGGTTCTAGAGGTTCCCAAAGTCTACATCCTTCCTTCAAATATTACCAACTTCTCGATTAACTCGGTAATTAGTAATATTCTCAAGAAAGACTCGTCCAAGCGTAGTATCGCGTGACAACTATTTCTAGATTACTCCGTCATAGCTTCCGCACTACACCTAAAAGGCCAAGATGGTTTTGGTATTCTACGGTCCTCAGTTTCAGCAGGCTCCCAGGTCGAAAGCAGTACGTCTTCTCGATTACTCGTTAAACGACACTACAGTCAAAGGGGCCTCCACTGAGTGGGGGATCTCATGACTCCTTTTTTGGGATTACTCCCTCAAAGTTAACATGACTATACCTCCCGTCCTATCTTAAAGTTTGCCCAAGTACGGGTATAGGACTTATGAGTAATCACCAAGCACCCTGAAAACCAGGAAAATCCAAACAAACATATATACAAAACATAACACATAAAAACAATAACACATATAGAGATATAAACAAAGATAGGCTCAACCCACTTAGGGATGGACCAGCAAGAGGTCAATCTTTCCCCAGTGAAGTCGCCATTTTTCTATAGCGGTAGAAATGTTCAAGACTAAGCCATTGGATTAACTAGACTTTATACAAATCAAAAATAAAAATTGCCACCGTGCTTTATTATTTCCAAAGGAATGGGAAAAGAGCGAATAACCCAAAAAGAGGGGGAAAGATTCAAGGTAAGGGGGGTTGGTTATGCAAAGGGAAGGTATTAGCACCCTAAACATCTACGGTACTCCACAGGAACCTCTTTAAAAAATCTGTATATTTTGGCTATATAAAATGTGTTATATATAAAATGGATGGTGGAAGTGAGAAGAGAAGTATTTTTTTTTAATGATTTTTGTACCCTCCGCGATTACGAACCTTTAGTGCCTATGTACCACCTTTCGTGCAATAGGGGATCAGGGTACACGTAGTTCCTCTTTTAAAAATTTGAAACACAAGTGTGTTGGTTAATTTTAAGAGATAAGACATCATCGTCATTGTCCGTGTGGAAAACATACTTACTACCCACAATCATGAGAAAGGAGAATTTGCACCATCTCAAGGTGGAAGATATGGCTTGGATCTTAAAGTCAACAATGTCTCACTGAACAACCAAGTGGAAAATATCTCACTTCACTACATATTATAGAAGTATAGTTGTTTTCATCACTACAAGGATTGACAAGAGTCTAACCTTTTGAGAAAAGTTTTAAAATAAAAGCCAAAGTGGCAAAATAGTTTGAAATGAGATTATTTGACTTTTAGTCTTCTCACAAAAATTTCAAGGTATTATTAAATTGATTGTGTTTATTTATGAAAAGATTTTGAAAATGCATGGACCTAAGTCCAAGTTTATTATGAAAGTTTAAATTTCAAAACAAGAAGAGTTTTCAAAAGGAGGGAGAAGATTTTTGAAATTAAAGAAGGTGGGAGGAGAAGAAGAGACTACCCTAAAGCATAAGGTAAAAGCTAAAGATAAGAACCATGTAACCAACAAGGAGCTAAAACATGACATTATGAGCCAAGATAGAATTCCCATTCTTTGGATTGGAACCAAGAAAGCAAAGATACTAGACCTCTTCAAGTGCATTAAGTCTTCATAAAAATTGGGCAGAGTAATGGTTGTATACGGGTGAACTCTAGATTACAAACAAAGGATGTAATCACAAAAACCTGCACACAAAAACAAACAAGCAACCCAATATCCTGAGGTAAACCTCAAGAGCTCCAGACAAAATAATCAGATAAGATCACAAGGTCTCCAAGATAGGCAAAAATTTCTAATCCTAAGTCTAAGAAAAAGTCCCATGCTCCATAATGCCAAGGATAGTAACCAAATAGTCCAAGTACCATTAAAAGTTTTTTAGGGTTTAAGTTGATTATTAAGTATCTTAAGAAAAGAAAAATAAAAGCTCAAGTGAGCAAAGTAAAAATTGACAAGAAGATAAATGCTTAAATGAGCAAAGATAAAAATGACATGAAATGAAAAATGCTAAAAAAAACAAATAGTACATAAAGCATAAAAGAATAAAAGCATAAAATAAACAAGTCAATAATTAGTGGTTAGTTGGATGACCATCTTGAAACTTGCATTTGGAACTCATTAGAGGATTGGTAGAACCAAATCCTCCACACAACAAGTTGCATTTGCTTTTTGTCAAGTATATCATCCATTTGGAATTCTCATAAGTACCATTTAATGATCAATGATGTTTAAGTGATCCGCATTGACCAAAAGTATTGTAGATCAATTAGAGGATTGGTAGAACCAAAGCCTCCACACAATGAATCTCAAGGTTATTGGATCAAAGAGATCAAATTAACAAACTTGGGCTTGCAATCATAAGTTTGGGCCACGAATGATCATTTATTCGAATCAGGACAAAATTTAGCGTTATGTTAAGCAATCGTAAGTGGACTTATATAGAAGTTGCACCTATTTTGAGGCCGGTCAATAGCAATCTATGCACCATTTGTTTTGAGACATGATATAGAGATCATGGTCCAACAATACTTAGTGCAATGAGAAGGGGATGAGATGAAGAGGAATTAGGGTAAAAAAGAGAAACCACATTTGAATTAATATTTAATCAAACTATTATTAAAATCATTCATCCATTTTTTGTGGAGTTAAACTCAACACCATGGATCCAATGATGTTAATAAAGCCATGATCAAAAAATCAACCCAAGACAGCCAGAAAATAATCACAAAATAATAATATAATTAATATATACATTAAAAGGTTTAAAAATGTTTTTAAAAAATAAAATATATACCAAAACACAAAATTAAATTGTGAAAAAAATAAAAATCAGAAAGTGAATAATCAAAAATATTTTTCATAATTTTTCAGATTTTTTGGATTAAAAATGAATTTTCTATGATTTTTTGAAATTTAAAACAATTAAAATATAAAAATCAGAAAAAGAAAATAATAATAAAATATGTGGACCATTGGATGAGAGTCAAAACACGATAGTAATCAAATCCAAGGGATCTGGCGCGCTGTGCATATCATGGTCTTTAATGAATAATGTACAGAATCAATAATAAAATCAGAATTTGAAAAATACAGATGGCGCGCCTTCATTGGTTAGAAGATGACACGTTGGTCATCTTCAACCTTCAGCTATCACGAATTGCAGGTCTCTTAAACTGTAAAGTCAGAAGCTCAGACCTATGTCATTTGCTTCGTCTCTTCAAGACGAAGACAACCACACCCTCGTGCCCAATTTATATAAACTGTAACTCAAGCAATTTGGAAATAAAGTTTTGAAAAGGGATTTGAAAATTCATGGTCAAAACGAGTTTCCAGATGAAAGTAAGTGTTGCGACTAGAACCAGAGCAATGAGAGCATCACAGTGATATCAAAGTTTTGAAGAATTGATGAAGGAATCTACCTATTGAAGTTGAGTTACAGAGCTCTGAAACTGGACTTCTATGGAGCAATATAGGGCACAATTCTTGAATGTAATTATATGGTTAGCTTCAAGGAAGATAAAGGAAGGTGAATTGAGGGGAAAATGGATTGAAAAAGGCTTGAGAATAGAATTCAAAGTTGCTGAACTTTGGGTTATGAAGCAAGTTTGGCAGGGTGATTCTGGCTATCTAAGCTTGGTAAATTGAATGGGGGATGAACCTCTATTTATAGGGAAGCAAATGGGATCAAAAGGAATAGCAAATGATGCGTTTTGGAGGGAATTCGTGTGGGTTTGCCTCATGAAGAAAGTGTGACTCAAACTTGATCAAAACTCAGCCAAATCGCGCGTTTCATGATGTTAATCACTTCTGGCAAGTTGCTAAACATGATTAGAAACAAAAACGCGTGGAAATCTTGTGATTATAAGCCAAAACAAAGATTTTAAAATTCTGACTTTGTACAAAATTCAGTTTCAAACTACCAAATTCAAATCCATGGCATTTCCACCTCAAAGGGTCTTAGGGCATAATTCTTGATGCTTTGGAAAGATGAGGTTACAAGCTTTGCAATGGAAAAAAAATGGAATCAAATGGATGCTTGTGCTGCAAGTTACATGGAGTCAAAGTTGAAGAAAAAGAGTTGACTTTCCATACTTAGAAATATTTCAAATTCTTCTTTAAAAATGACCTATAATCCTTTGCATCCAAACATGGCCTTCCACTTAGAATTTGCTCTTGACCAAAAAATATGGAATGAATTAGATATCTTTAATGACATTTTGCAATTTGAACAACTCAAAATCTCCAAAAATTGAGCAAGTTATGACTTGTTGAAGTTGGCCAAAAGTCATGAAATGACCTATAATCTCTTGCATTCTTAAGGCAACTTCCATCCATTTTTTTACTTTGCACATAAAAGAAGGCATGAATTACACGTCCTTCAGATCATCATGAAAAAATAATGGGCTTATGGTGATAAGAATTGATCAATTTATGACCATTTGAAGTCACATATGGAAAATTGGGGATTCATCTGGGTGACTTGTAATCTTTCTTCTTCACCAAGTTCCTTCCACATGAAAACTCCTTGGAACTTTTGAAGTGATTTGTTGGTAACTCTTTGAAGAGAAGGATGTTTTTGGAATCACTCAAAAATACCAAAAGATGAGCAGAGATGTTCCTTTGAAGTCCAAAACCCTAGCTTCTAGATCAAGAGAATGCTTTGAGGAACTTTGCCAAGTTTTAACAAACTTTTTGTGCCAATATTCTTCCTTTATGGATAGAAATTGTTGATAATTATGATGAGGACTCATGGCCACCAAAACCACTTCCATACCAATTCTTCCAAAACAACTTCAATGGTGAGCTTTGAATTGCTCAAGCTATTGACTAGGGCATGGAAATAAACTCATGAACCCATGAAGCAACTTGCTAAACCTCATTGCCTTTACCTACATTATTAACAAGTAAGACAAACCAATATTGTATTTTGTTAATTAGAGAGAAAATAAAAGCAAAATATCCATGATCACAAAAGAAAACAAGTCAAGGTGCTTGGTAACTCCTCAAAAGAGCAAGGCTAAAGATAGGGAGAAAAACCAAAAAGCCTTAATGTGATATTGTTATGATTGAAACAAAATGGTATGATGAAGGAATCTTAGGGAAAAAATTGGGGTACAACAGTATCTAACCATAATTAATGGATTACACAAACTTTTGAGCTATGATCCAAGTGGTTTAAGCATTGTCTAAATCAATTTGCCATTTTGGGGAGAAAGTTAACATTGCCATTCTTTAAAAGCAAGCTTTATGCACAAAGTCAATTCTTGAGCCTCTCACTTTTTCCCTTTGATCACACTCCATCTAAAAGGTCAGAAGCAGTGTAATTAAAGTGTTTAACCACTCTATAATCAAATGTACAAGGCATTAAAACTTGGTTTTTCAAGAAAATCACATGTTGAGCTTAACATGTGATTTTGAATTTTGGACAACTTGAGCTTCTCCAACCTTTCCCTATAAATAGAGACACTATTTTACTAGCTAACACATAAATTTACAATCCCTGAAACTCCCCCAAACTCCCTCAAATCAGAACTTGCACTAAAACACCATTTTATGGCATATTCTGACTTTTAACACCCATCTCACAATCCACTCGTGTATTTTCCATTCTAATCAATCAGCAAGCTTCTATAACTCATATAGAAGTTATCCAAACACCTGCAACATAACTTTAATATCATCTTTCTCATCTTCCATAACCAACAATAGAGCTCTGCACATTGACTTCTTCAGCACGATTCAGCCACTCTCAGCACAAAGTAAGAGTTGCATTAGCTTCCTAAGAGTCCAGTGAAGCTATCCAGATCATCACCACACCTCCATAAGTGCTCAAACTCCATACATGATTTATAGTTTTGAGGTAAGTTTTCTCAATTTTGAACTCTCTCTACAAGCATCATTAATGGTTACTTTGTGAATAAAAAATGTAGACATCATAGCCTTGAAGCTAACCATGCCCTTAGATTTCATTTATGTTGCCTGGGTGATGCGAATTTTGAAGATGAACTTTCTGAAAAATTATGTCAGAATTTGGTACCAACATAAATCTGTGTTCATCTTTGACTGTTAGTTTACGTTATTTACATATTTTAAATCGTGATGAAATTTCAAGCAACTTTCATGTTTATATTTTCCAATTTGGTTGAGAAATGAGGAAGTCACAGATTTCAAAAATGTTGAGGAATATTCTGGCGCGAGGAAGAAGATGGAGTTATAACCAAGACTGTGTTTGTAACATATATATATATATATATATATATATATATATATATATATATATATATATATATATATATATATATATATATATATATATATATATTTGTTTGTGTATTAAACACCAGATGTATAGCCACCCCAGTGGTAGAGCGCGCGCGTATAAGTCATAACTATGCCTTGTCATGAGTTCGATCCAGGCGTGAGACATTTTGATTTTTTCAAACATTTAAATTAAACATTTTGTGCAATCCAAGTAGGTATGCGCACCATGTGCCTCTCACCCATGCCATCAGATATGCCAGCCCTCTAATCTCACGCTCCAATAAAGCAAGCCCATGGTGTGCACACAGAAAATCAATCACACTTGATTAAAATAGGCGCTGGATCATTGCTTTGGGCCTAATTTGTATTTCTGATTCTTACCCCCTTTACTTTACAATACACAGGCTCATTCATCATTTTTTTTCCTTCTAATTCATACAAAAAACCCATTTTGGACCTAACGCCCCTTTTTGCTAATCTTTTGCCTCCCTTTTACTTTTTTTAACACCCAACCCAACCCAATTATAATTATTTCTTTTATATTTTCTTTACATTCATTTTTATTTTATTTTACTTAAAGCAAAAAATATCAAAATATTATTTTCTTAAACAATTAAATTAAACAAAATTATGATGTAAATATTTTTGTTGGTTAAATTAAATTTTTATTAACTAATATTTACCTTCAAATTATTTCATAAATAAATTATTTAGATTTAGGTCTTATTTTTCCTCTTAATTTCAATTATATTGGACCTTAGGATTTGTTAAATTTAATTAACTTCTTTGGTAAAATTAATTAGTTTAATTAGGATTAATCTTTAAAACCTCTCCATCAAAAAACCCTAAAAAGACAATTTTTATTTCGTCTTCATCTTAACATTTTTGTGTATTATTATTTTAATTCATATCCAATGGCTTGTAATAATAATTAGGGATTTATTACTTTCTTCCCCTATTCCCAAAATTGTACCCCCCATTCCCAAAGCATTGTAATAGCGTAGGACATTTAAATTCCACAATTTATCGCTTTACTTATTATTGCTAGTAATTAGGGTTTGCATGAAAAGACTTAAAATTAAACTTAGTAAAACCCTAATTCAAAGATAAACACTTGAAATTAAAACACCTTTCACACATGCACCTCTAGCGTAACCCACACTTGTTGCCTCGGATTTAAACAGTCATGCCCCTCGACCGTGGGATGTTTTAGCAAAGAACCTAGATTAAAAGATCATAGTCCCTCGATGACCCTTCAAATGTTGCCTTCGGTAAATGATCTTAGTCCCTTATGATAAATTTATAAAACATCTTACAAGTTGCCTTCTATGACTATACGATGACCCACGCATGTCCCTCGCATCTAATGATATGGCTCCTTACCAACCAATGGTAAACTAGCACTATCTAAAGGAGGAGGAAAATAATAAAGACTTTTTGAGTAGGTAGATTGCTCGTAATTGCTTTCTCATAAACAAAATCATTTCCATAACTCACACTTTCAAAACATCTTTTAAAACAAACATTTTGTATACATTCTCAACAATACGAAAATCATGACAAAATTGCCTACATTGGCATTTTCATACATCTTTCCAAACACTCATTTTCAACAAATATTTTTAAAACCAACACTTTGTATACATTCTCAACGATATGAGAATCATTGCAAAGTTTGCCAAAACTTAGGCGTTTTCAAAATATTTTCAAACTTA
Organism: Vicia faba; assembly: GCA_948472305.1. Taxonomy (NCBI): domain Eukaryota; kingdom Viridiplantae; phylum Streptophyta; class Magnoliopsida; order Fabales; family Fabaceae; genus Vicia; species Vicia faba. Next base: position 775,567,068 of record OX451741.1, on the reverse strand, counting down.
CACAAACACAAAGCCTTTTAAAGTGATCAAGCAATTAAGAGCTCATAGATAACTACAGATGAAAAGGGTGTTAACACCTTCCCTTTTCATAACCTACCCCCCGAACTCAAAAAAATTCTCAAAATGTATTTCCTGTTCTTTTCACCCTTTCCTTTATTTGGATAAAAGAAAAGTCGATGGCGACTCTTGCTATCTGTAACATTTGCAATCAAACGCAAAACACCCAAGTCAGTTCTCCCACCGTATTAAATTAACCAAGCCATATTAAAACATTTAAAATCCCTTGAGATTCTTCCTTTTATATTTTCAATGTAAATTTTTGTATGAATGCTTAATTTAGTCTATTGTTTGCAAGATTGTTGAATGAATGAAAATACCCCATTTTTATGTGTTTTTCATCTACCGATGATTGTGTTTGCTAGCTGTGATTCATTTGTGAACTAGTATTTTTTTAGAATGTTTGGCATAATTTTTGTATTTAGAATTTGTTTCGTGTTTATGTTATAGTCGTAGTTTAGTGGTAGGTGTTTACTTTGTGTGTACTGTTTTTCATTTGAACCATTACATTTGTTTTCTATTTTCAAAACCTATTGATTCTTGATTCTTTGATTATTGTCTTTTGCTTCATTAAGTTTATTTGACATTGTTTGAGGACAAACAATGTTTTAAGTTGGGGAGAGTTTTATGAGTGCTAAATTGTTGTGAATTTGAGTGTGAATAATTAGCACTCATCGGCTTAATTCGTTTACTTTTTGTAAATAAACCTCAACTTTAGTGTATATTCAGTATAGTTTATGTTATAATGTATTTATTGCGTTATTATGTAAATATCATTGAGTTTAATTGATTTTATATCATTATTGTAGGTATTCAAGCATTGATATTTAGGCATTGTTAAATAGAGCATTGAATAAGCTTTCCAGAGCTTCCAACTATGCGCGAATCAGAGTTATTGTTGAAAACGAATGGTTGAATTTGTGCTGGTTTTTCAACTTTCTTTCATGTTTCGCCAAGCGACGCTTTTTGGTTGTCAGGCGATTCTAGAGCAACCTGAAGCGTGGGAAAAAACAAAGTTTTGGTCGCGGGGTAACACTTTTTGGTCGTAGGGTGACATAGGACATTCCTAAATGCATATTTAGGGGGTAAAAACACATTTTTTGGGTAGGGTTTTGGGTATTTTTTACCACAACTCCATCATCCTGCATTTTTTGATAGTTAGAGCTTAGAGAACAACATTGAAGCTTGCATATGAATGATCCGGGTGGATTTCTCTTCAATTGGCATTGACAAACAAGTAGATATATGGTTCATTTCTCTTCTTCTTTGTGTATTTTTTATTTGTTGAGTTTGTATATGTATTTAATTTGAACTCATGTATATTTGTCGCCCATGGTGTTATATTAAACTTGCTTTACTAATCTTTATCGATTATCATCTTAGAGTTTTTCTCTGTGCTAGGGATTTGAGTTGTTATAGACATATATTGCTTAGATTCTTATATGGGATAATTATCTGTTAGTTTCTAAACTCTAGAGGTAGATTTAGAGCTGACAACTACTTGAGTATCAGAGCTTAATGCCTCTATATGGTTGTGTTGTACTGAGAGATTGTCAGTGTGATTACATAAGTTGTCTTCAGTGTTGTTGAGGAGGTAGAGAGATCATTTTCTTGGTGATACAGTCGGTCTCTCAATTTGGGTTAAAAATTACTTATGTTGTGAGTGATACATAGTGACATTGATGAGTATTGTTAGGTTAAATGTAATTGGTCGATAGATTTAAGTCTGTGATGAGTAGATTATATGCAGGCTTGATAAGTTCTTCTTTAGTTTTTACTTTTGTTTAAATTTATTTTCTGTTGATAACATTTTCTTTAAAAACCCATTTATCCCCAAACTCATTAACGAGAGATTTGTCGAACCACAATTCAATAACCAATATTTGTGAATATGATAAATTCCTGGATAAATATTTCTAAATCAATATTTGAAAAAAGAAAATTGATAAATTCTTGCTCTCCTCCCTTTATTTTAAAAGAGATGGAAGATGAACAATTTCACGAGTAACATTATTTTACTGTGATTCAACCACCGATTTAGATGTCATGCAAGGTAATCACCGATTTGGAATCAGCAACACTCCAAACTTGTCGAGATGATTTGAAGGGGCATATCAAATTTCAGGGTTTCTGGGATAATCGATTCTGAAGTGATGTATGTTTGATGTGAATATGTTGCTACAAACTAAGTTGCAGTTAGTAGATAATAGGTTCAGAGATAACCGCAGACAAAGTGATAGGTGTTTTGCCAGAGACTTCAATACAGTAACTCATAAAAATGAGAAAAAGGTATCAATAAATAAGAGAGGAATTATGAAATATTTGAATTTATAACCTTTATTAAAAATCTAGATATAGAGGACGTCCTGAGTATTGGTAAAAAATGCACATGGTTCAACTTGGACGAGAAATCTATGAGCATTATTGGACTGTTATGCGATTTCATCTAATTTAATTGAAGAATGGAACATTGTTGGTAAATTTTTGGGAGATTGAGGTATTTCTGATTAATGTCTTATCTAGATCAATGTTAACAAGACCAATTGGGGTCCAAAGCCATTCAATGTCTACAACTCCTAGTTTGATCATAAGGACTTCAAAGCATTTGTAAATGAATCATGGAAATCTTTCAATGTCTAAGAAAAATACACCAATGTTATAAAAGAAAAATTCAAGCTACTGAAGGATAGCTCAAAATGGTGGAATATGGAGGTTTTCGGAGGGTTGACCTGAAGATCAAATTTTTTTTTAAGGAGTTAATAATGTTGATCAATTGGTGGGAAATGATGATGATTTTGGCAAATCAACCATTGAGGACCAACAAGAGGATGCATCATGTGGAGACTTTTTTTGCAGGTGATATGTGCAAGTATTGGGTGTGTAACATAAGATAGGGTGAATTAAGTTAGACAATCTTTAGGAGATCTTAAACACTTTCCGGTTTCTTGTAATTTTATGGAATTATGAACATGTGTATAATAAATAGAAATGTAAAGTGCATTAAAATAAATAACACAGATATATTTTGGTTCTTCTTTTCAAACAAGAGTACACCACTTCCTTCACACTACGTGAGAGATTTCAGTGTTATCAAATCATTGTACAAACCTACCACTAAGACTTCTATTAAAATATTCTAGCAATTATAAAGAAGCACAATGCTTCCTCGATTTCCAAACACAACTAACTTTGGTGTGTTGGAAATCCACCAAATTCTATGATGAATTTCTACCTCAATGACAATTTAATTATGAGACAAACAAAGAAAAGAAGACAAGACAAATAATTTTTGCTAAGTTTTTCTCTGCTCACAAACTGTGAAAACTTTCTTATTCACTTTGCAACTGCAAAATACTGTGAATGACTTGCTTGACTTGCTTACAAAAATAGGGGTTACTCCCTCTATTTATAACTGAGCTTACACCCTAAGCCCAGAGCCTAAAATATCGATTTTGTTACTAAATCAAATCTAATCTATTCTAGACTTAAATCTAATCTATTTAAATCTAAAACAAATCAAATCTTTTTTACACATAGTTTCGACACACTAAATTAAAATTTAACACACCACCTAATTCATTGTGTCTAAACTATCTATGTTTATCATGGCTCTTAGTCTTCTGAATACTTCGACTTGCACTCCCTTCGTCATGATGTCTGCAATCTGATTCTCAATTTTGCAGTGTTCTAAATTCATCTTCCCATCTGTTACCTGCTCTCGAAGATAATGGAACCTCATTTCGATGTGCTTACTTCGACCATGTGCTATTGGGTTCTTCTCCATATTGATAGCTGACATGCTGTCGATCTTCATGGTAATTGCTCCATGATCTTTCCCTGTTATCTCTTCGACCAAGTTCAAAATCCAAGTTGCTTGGCATGCACAAAGAGAAGAAGCTATGTATTCTGCTTCGCACGATGATAATGCCACTACTGGTTCCTTTCTTTAATTCCAAGCAACTGGTGCACCACCTAGCATAAACACATATCCTGCTGTTGACTTTTGATCTTCAGCATCACTACACCAAATCAAATCAGTGTATGCCACTAACTTGCATTCTTTTCTTTTATCAGCTGCAGGAAACAAAATGCCATAATCGAAAGTTCCTTTGAGATACCTTAGTATCCTCTTCACTGCTGCTAGATGTGATACCTTTGGCTTTTGCATGAATCTACTTACCATACCTACACTGTATACTAAGTCAGGCCTTGTATGACAAAGATATCTCAATGATACAATAAGTCTTATGTATTGGGTTGGATCAACATCATCTTCATCTGCATCTTTCGATAGTTGCAGTCTTGGTTCTGTAGGTGTCGAAGTTGAGTTGCATTCTTCCATCTCAAACCTCTTGAGAATTTCTCCTGCATATCTTCTTTGATGCATCATCAAACCTCTATTGCTCTTGTAGAATTCGATACCAAGAAAATATGAAATCTCACCCAAATCAGACATTTTGAATTTCTTGCTGAGGTCACCTTTGAAGTCTTCGATCTCACTCTTGCAGCTACCTGTTATCAACAAATCATCTACATAGAGACATAGTATAAGCAATTTAATCTTGCTTCTTCTTACATATACTCCTTGTTCAGTTGTGAACTTCACAAATTCCTTCTCCCTTAGGAAACTATCAATTTTATTATTCCAATCCCTTTGAGCTTGTTTCAATCCATACAGGGCTTTATGCAGCCTGTACACCTTTCTTTCTTCGTCATGTTTCACAAACCCAACTGGTTGTTTAACATAAACTTCTTCTTCTAAGAGTCCATTTAGGAATTTACACTTCACGTCCATCTGACATATGTGCCAACTGTTTATTTCTGCTAGACCAACAACCAACCTGATTGTTTCGATCCTAGCAACAGGTGCAAAAACTTCATCGAAGTTTATTCCTTCTTTCTGTAGAAATCCTTTCGCCACAAGCCTTGCTTTGTGTCGAGTTACTTCCCCTTTCGAATTCGTTTTCACTTTGTATACCCACTTGACATCAATTTCCTTCTTGCCTTGAGGCAATTCGACAAGAGACCAAGTATTATTGTCTTCGATAGACTTCACTTCTTCATTCATTGCTTTCACCCACTTCGAATCCTTCAATGCTTCAGCTGCATTAACAGGTTCGACATTTTCATAGAAAGCATAATGTACCAGCTCACCTTCATCATCTATGACATCATCTGATGTAATCACACAATCTTGTAATCTTGCAGGATTGCGTCTTGTTATTTGAGGCCTGCTTGTACTTGGTATATCTGCTGGTTCCTCTTGTCGAACTTCTCTTTCGACTTGAGTTTCTGGCTCTTCGAATAGGATTCCCACTGAATCTTTCTTGACATTTTCAGTCCTATCCCATTCTTTAAACTCATATATTATCACGTCCCTGCTAATCACAATCTTCTTGTTTTCTGGATCGAACAACTTGTAACCTCCTGTCGAATGATATCCAACTAGGATCATTTGACTTGACTTGTCATCAAGTTTTCTTCTCAACTGATCTGGTACATGTCTATGTGCTATAGATCCAAATACCTTCAGACGACTCAAGCTAGGCTTCACACCAGACCAACATTCTTCTGGAGTAATTCCTTCTAGCTTCTTTATAGGACATCTGTTCAAAATGTATGTTGCAGTCGAAACAACTTCACCCCAAAACTCTTTAGGTAAATTCTTTCCTTTCAACATACTTCTCACCATATTCATGATGGTTCGATTCTTCCTTTCTGCAATTCCATTTTGTTATGGAGTATAGGGTGGCACCACCTCATGCATAATCCCTTCCTTTTCACATAGCCTGTCGAAGTCTTTCGACACATATTCTCCACCACCATCAGTTCTCAAAACTTTGAGCTTTCGACCACTCTGTATTTTGACCATATACTTAAACTTGGCAAATACTTCAACCACTTCACTTTTCTTCTTGATCATATAAGTCCATAGCTTTCGACTGAAATCATCTATGAATGTAACAAAGTATTTGTTACCTCCCATCGAATCCACTTGGATTGGTCCACATACATCAGAGTATATGACTTCAAGAATAGCCTTCGACCTGCTTCCTGCATCCTTGCTGAAGCTATTCTTGTGCTGCTTCTCCTGCACACATTCCTCACATACTTCATTTGGAATGTCAATTTCAGGCAATCCCGAAACCATATTTTTTCTCTTCAAGTCTCTGATGTCTCTGAAGTTGATATGGCCTAGTCTATAATGCCATATCCATTCATCTCTGCTAGCTGCAGTCGAAAGGAAGTTGTGCTCCATCACATTTAGTTCAATCTTGAAGGTTCAATTCTGAGACATAGGAGCCTTCAAGATTAATCTTCCATTTGCATCAACGACACTCATCCTCTTATCTTCGATTGACACTTTATAATTATTTTCGACCAACTGCCCTACGCTGAGCAAATTATTCTTCATGCCCTGTATGTACAATACATTGGAAATTACTTACCTCTTTCCATCTTTCCTCATAATCATAACATCACCAATACCTTCAGCTGCTAGGGTATTGTCATTTGCAAGTTTTACCATATTTTTTATTGAGGGCTTTATATTGACAAACCAGTCTTTCCTTCCAGACATATGTGATGAACATCCTGAATCCAAGTACCATTGGTCCTTGAATCTATCTTCATCTCTTGTTGTGACCATCAGCACCATCTCTTCTTCTTCATGTTTTGCAAGCTTTGCATCACTTTCTTGATTCTTTCATTTTTCTGGACAATCACTCGAATAGTGTCCATACTTATGACAATTGTAACATTGAATGTGACTCTTATCAGGTTTTTGACCTCCATCTCTTCCTCTATTTGCAAGACCACCTCTTTGGTTACCTTGGCATGGTTTTCTTTGATTCGACATGTTTCCTTTGATCTGGTTTCCTCTACCATTCGATTTGTTGTAGCCACCTCTACCTCTATCGAAACACTTTCCTTTGCCTTTGGTCTCTTTTACTGAATGTGCCTGCAAGGCCACATCACTCTTCAATTTGCCTGCAGCTCTTTCATTCATTCTTTGTTCATGAGATTCAAGCGTACCTTGATGCTCTTCCTTTGTCAATTTCGACAAGTCTTTCCCCTCTTCTATCGCCACCACTATGTGGTTGAACTTAGGAGCTAAATATCTCAGGATCTTCGAAACAACAGCTCTTGTTGTTAATGCTTCACCATATATCTTGATTTGATTTACTAGTTTTGTAACTCTAGTGAAGAAATCAGATATGCTTTCACTGTCTTCCATCTGAAGCAGTTCATACGTCCTTTTGTGAGTTTGTAACCTCATTTATTTCACCTTCTCAGCGCCTCAAAAAGACTTCTCAAGGATCTCCCAAGCTTCTTTTGCAGATTTTGAATCACTAACATTTTCGAAATTGTCTGGGCTGACACATTGATGAATTATAAATAATGCTTTATAATTCAGCTTCTCAGATTTTATGTATTTCTTCTTTTCTTCTTCTGAAGCATTTTCTCCAAGCGCTTTGAATCCATATTTTACAAGGTCCCAAAGACCTTGACACCTGAATAAGACTTTCATCTGTTTGCACCAATTCTCATAGTTGTTAACTTTCAGAATTGGTAGTGTTGCTGGATAGTTTGCATTCCCATAACTTGTCATCGTGAAATCTTCAATCGTTCTTGATTGATACTTCCCTCAAATTGAAACAAAGCTCTTGATACCAGATGTTAGAAATACACCAAATTCTATGATGAATTTATACCTCAATGACAATTTAATTATGAGACAAACAAATAAAAGAAGACAAGACAAATAATTTCTACAGAGTTTCTCTCTGCTCACAAACTGTGATAACTTTCTTATTCACTTTGCAACTACAAAATAATGTGAATGACTTGCTTGACTTGCTTACAAAAATATGGGTTACTCCCTCTATTTATAACTGAACTTACACCCTAAGCGCAGAGCCCAAAATATCTATTTTGTTACTAAATCAAATATAATCTATTCTAGACTTAAATCTAATCTATTTAAATCTAAAACAAATCAAATCTTGTTGACACATAGTTTCGACACACTGAATTACAATTTAACATGGTGGGCTTTGAATTATACCAATTCAAAGTACTTTTCTAACAAATAGAAAAACAAGATTTTCTATTTGCATCAACATGTAATAAGTAAAATTGTTTCTTACAGACAAAGAATCACCACACACTTGGTGAAATATACACAAATTTGTATGAAAAATATTGTAGACAAATTTTGCAGTAACTTTGATCAACTTTGAATTTTTGCTGCTTTTCAGATATATGAAAGTTCAATATCATCTTTCAATGAACAAATCAAGATGATATAGACATTTAAATCCTCAAGTGTTTCTCTAAATTTTATCACATTAAAATGAAAATTATGCAAGAAAATGTTTTCTGTTAAAATAACGCAGACACTTGAAAAATTATGCAAGAAGGTGTCATGCAATATGAAATTTTTTACATTTTATAGTCACAAAGAAACCCTTTGGAAATCATAACAATGTTTGAAAATGATAAAAATAATTATGCAATGATTCAAGAAAATGTTTAATGAAAGAATGCAATGAAAATATATCATGTTGAATCATATTTTTCAAAAAGCAACAGAGGTTAATCAATTACATGCATAGGGTAATCAATTATCCTTGTTTCAACGTTCAAAAATATGTGAAAAAACAAAGGATTAATCCCTTAAGCTGGAATGGTTAATCCATTAACCTAGTTCAAAATTGGAATTGTTAATTGATTAACCAAAAATGTTAATCGATTATCCTTATGAAGAGTATCATTTTTGTTTTCAAGCAGATACATAATTAATCAACTGAACAAATGAGGTTAATTAATTGACTAGCTTAATACATAAAAGTTTCTAATTTAAAAAAGACATTGTTGATGAGTGTTAAATTGTTATAAATTTGAGTGTGAATAATTAGCATTCATCAGCTTAATTTGTTTGCTTTTCGTCAATAATCCTCAACTTTAATATATATTCGGTACAGTTTATGTTATAGTATATATATCGCATTATCGTGTAAACATCATTGAGTTTAATTGATTTTATATCATTTTTATAGGTATTCAAGTATTGATATTTAGGCATTGTTAGACAGTTTATTGAATAAGATTTCCAACGCTTCCAACCATGGGCAAATCGGAGTTACGGTACTCAAGTTATAGCTGAAACAGTGTTATTTTTCAAGTTACTGTTAGGAGGCGCCCCGAGAGCGCCGCGTGGTGCAGAGGCGCTCAAGAAATGTAAAAATGCACTAAAATTTCAATTTTGAGTATCGGGCGGTGCCTTTTCACCGTCGGGCGATGCAGGTTTGGCAGAAATGCTTATTTAGGTCAAAAAAACATTTTTTAGGTTATGATTGGGTATTTTTGGTCCCAATTCATCAAACCTTCATTCTTTGATTATGAGAGCTTAGAAACAACATTTGGAGGTTGCAATCGGATAATTCAGAGTCGAATTTCTCATCGATTGGTGTTTGACAAATCAAGAAATATTTGGTTCTTCTTCTTCTCTTCTCTTTGTAATTTCTAATTGTTGGAGTTTGTATGTATGTTTACCTTAATTATATGTATATTTATTGCTAATGGTGTTGTGTAAAACTTATTTTACAAATCAATATTGATTATTGTTTTCTTTATGTTGATTTTATTCGTTGCAAACATGGATGGATTGAGTTCGTATTTATGATGAACATCTATTGGATTTTAATTCTAGAGATAGATTAAGGCTTAATATTCATTTGGGTATCGGATCTTAAAGCATATGTGTTGTTTGTGTTGCGTTGAGAGATCACCGATGCGAGTAATACGATCGTTGTCTCAATCTGTGTTAGAGATAACCTCTGTGTGAGAGATACGTAATAATATTGACGAGTGATTTAGGTCGAGTACAATTAAGTAGTAAGTTTAAGTATTTGATAGGATAGATGAAATGAAAACCCAAGAGTCTTAATGTTTCGAAGAATGGATTTATTTTTCTGTTAATAACTTTAATTCCCGCATTTACCTTTTATAAAAACCAATCCAATTTAACCCCAAACTCATAAACACGAGAAATTGTCGAACGACTATTCAGTAGCAGTAATCCATGTGGAGACGGTATGATAAAACTAAATACTTATTTACTTTTTCTTTCTTCCTTACCGCTTTAGCAAAATGGTGTTGATGTCGGGGATTGTGTTTTTATTGGGTCGTATTGTGATAGTTTCATTGTTTTTGAGTTTTGTAGATATCATATATATTGTCCATTCTCACTTGTGCATTTATTTGTTTATGTTTACCAAACTTGTGAATTTTATATGTTTTGCATACTTGTAAATTTAGTGTATATGTTTGTTTCTCTTCATGTTAGCTAAGGTGTTTGGTTAGGTTTCATCGTCGGATAAAACTAATTGTGTAAAGAGGTAATTTGGAGAAGTGTGTATAAATAACATGCGACGAGCTTACGACGTAAAGCAAGCATATTTGTGTTGTTTTAAGTTAATTTATTGTTTTTCATTGTAGTAGTAGTGTGATGAAGGTTGGCTGAACAAATTGAAATCGGACCAACTCTGAAATTCTCAATCTTCACTTTTCAATTTTTGTATCCACTTTCACCCGGTATTTTAGTATGTTTATAGTAGTTGGTGTTATTGTGTTAATTTGTGTTTTTCCAAAAGCTTGTCATGTTTAGCTTGAGGATTTTTGCATGTTGTAAAAATTGTAAATTCTTTAAATTGAGATGTGTAGGTGATAATGGAGGTGGCATGAAAATGCAGCTGATGTGCTGTTTTTATGCATTTTTCTGCTACCACTAAGCACACTCTATCCCACTTAGCACGCTTAGCTGTGTTGAGCCAGTGAAATCATTTTGTTTCACTTGCCTTCCTTTTTCCCACTTCTTCCTAATCTTTAGATAGTACATAACAGTAGTATAACTAATTCTTTTGTTGTTGTTTGGACTCAAATTTTGGTTCGATAGCTTGAAGTCGCATTTGGAGATTTTCCGATTTTGAGTGTTTCTACTTGCGGATGTATGGTAATGATATGTTTTAAAGTTTGTACATGCAAGGTACTCATTTATCTCTTTTTAAAACATAGCATGTTTAGGAGATTTTTCTTTTGTACAAAATTTCATGTCATTTATTCTTTTTCCATACTTGTTCATTTTTGAATCACTTTAGGACAAAACCATTATTGTGAGGTTGCTTCCATTGTTTACTATATGCAGAAGACCAACTTTCTTGGTAACTCGGTTTTATTTTGTTTAATAGTATATTTGTATTGAATGTGTATGAAAGCATGAAAAGGATTGAGGCATTTTTTGAATTTGAGCATAACCACCTTCCAAAAGTATTTTACCCCGTGAGTGTGCGTGCATTTGTTAGCCCTTTGTGCCTTAATGTTGAACATAAAATGTTGAACTTGTAAATAACTAACTCGTTTTTCATTGATTTTTGTATGGATCTTGAATTTATTTCTTGAAATACTTGACCCCTTAAGTTTACTATGTTTTAACTTGTTTTCTTTGCCTTAGAAAGTTATGGAGCATTCACATTACATGTTAGGTTGTATTCAAGTTGGGAAGAACACTTGTTTGGTTGCTCATGTGTTATTTACTTTGTGGTTGAAAAGAAATAATTGGTTAGAAAAAGAAAATAAAAAAATGTGAAAAAGAAAAAGAAAAGAGAAAGAGAAAGAAAATGAAAAAAAAATATGTGTTTCAATAAAATCAAGGGTGTTACAAATGAGTAAAGTGAAGGGTGAATAAAAATAGTTTTTGATTCCTTGAATGTGTATGATTAAATGCTCCCATAGATTTAGGCAATTTTGTTTAGTTAACCTTAAGATTGACCCTTCTTTGTTAACCGAGCCAAATTACAACCCTTGAAAAATCCTCTTGATTCTTGCTTTTATATTGTTCAATATGAGTTTTTCTCGATGAGTGCATAATTTAACTTGTTGTTAACTTGATTGTTGGGTTAGATTAAAAGCACCCCATTGTTTTTCTTATTTATCTACCGATGAATTATGTGCTAGGCGTGATTCATTTTTGAACTTTGTATTGTTTTAGAGTTTTCGAATGTGTTTTATATTTAGGAGTTATTTTGTTTTCATGTTATCATTTTAGTTTAGTGGTAAGTGCTTACTTTGATTATACTTTTTTAATTTAAACCATACATTTGTCTTCAATTTTCAAAACATGTTGATTCGTGATTCTTGGGTTATCGTCTTTTATTTCTTTAAATTGTTTGACTTTGTTTGAGGACAAACAATGTTTTGTTAGGAAGAGTTTGATGAGTGCTAAATTATTGTGAATTTGAGTGTGAATAATTAGCATTCATCGGCTTAATTCGTTTACTTTTCGTCAATAAACCTCAACTTTAGTATATATTCTATATATTTTACGTTATAGTGTATATATATTGCAATATCGTGTAAATATAATTGAGTTTAACTGATTTTATCTCATTTAGGTATTCAAATATTGATATTTAGGCATTTTTAGATAGATCATTGAATAAGTTTTCCAATGCTTCCAATCGTGCGCAAATCGGAGTAACGATTCTCAAGTTATGACCGAAACAATGTTGTTTTTTAAAGTTACTGCCAGCGGTACAGAGGCGCTCCAGAAATGTGAAAATGCACTAAAATTATTGTTTTGAGTGTCGGGCGGTGCCTTTTCACCATTGGGCGGTGCGGGTTGGGCAGAAATGCATATTTAGGTCAAAAAACATTTATTAGGTTATAGTTCGGTATTTTTGGTTCCAATTCATCAAACCTTCATTCATTGATTATGAGAGCTTAAAAACCACATTTGGAGGTTGCAATCGGATGATCCGGAGTCGAATTTTTCATCGATTGGTGTTGACAAATCAATAAATGTTTGGTTCCTCTTCTTTTCTTCTCTTTGTAATCTCTATTTGTTGGAGTTTGTATGTATATTTACCTTGATTATATGTACATTTATTGCTCATGGTGTTGTATAAAACTGATTTTACAAATCAATATTGATGAATGTTTTCTTTATGTTGATTTGATTCGTTGCAAACATGGATGGATTGAGTTCATATTTAGGATGAATATCTATTGGATTTTAATTCTAGAGATAAATTAAGGCTTAATATTCATTTAGGTATCAGAGCTTAAAGCTTGTGTTGTTTGTGTTGCGTTGAGAGATCGCTGACACGAGTAATACACTTGTTGTCTCACTTTGTGTTAGAGATAACCTCTGTGTGAGGGATATATAATAATATTGACGAGTGATTTAGGTTGAGTATAATTGAGTAATAAGTTTAAGTATTTGATAGGTTAGATGAAATGCAAACCCGAGAGTCTCTACGTTTCGAAGAATTAATTTCATTTTTTGTTAATAACTTTAATTCACGCATTTACCTTTTATATAAACCAATTCAATTCAACCCCAAACTCATAAACGCGAGAAATTGTCAAACGATAATTCAGTAGCACTAATCCCCTCGGAGACGATATAATAAAACTAAATACTTATTTACTTTTGCTTTTCGCTTTACCGCTTCAGCAATTGTCAAGGTTCAAATCAATGACACTTGAATACTTTATCATGCTCATTCAACCATCAGGGAAAATCTCTTCTTGTTAAAAAATGCTCATTAAACATTATTATGAGAAAGATTAGGATATATATTTAATTAAAATATTAAATGATTTCTAAGTTAACATGCACTTTTGAAACAATACATGCTTAAAAGTTATTATTAATAATTAAGCACCTAAAGTTTATAGCAACTAAATTGCACATCGTGCCTTAGTCTATGATTCAATTACATTGAAATCCAAAATTTATGCGAACTTGATACTTTGATTCTAATACTTTTCTTCTTTGATCTTTCTTCGTAAGACAGCCTTTTGTCTTCCTCAAAACCAAGCTAAGAATGATGAACATATCTTATTCACAATCTCTCCATTTTTTATGATGACAAAATATTTTGATGGGAAGTTTTGCTTGATGCTTGATTTCTCACCCTATCTTGCATATATTCCTGTATCTTTTTCAATTTATGCTATGATGTTTTTGGCATCCTAAAAAACAACAAAAATAACCATCTCTTCTCCCCCCTTTTTGACATTATCAAAAAGAAAAAGACTAAAATTCCAACGAGTATATTAATATAAGGGAAATGATACATTAAACATAAAAGAACTTATCTTCTTCATAATACTATCATATGAAGTCAAAGTTTATTTCAATGTTGATGTTTTTTTCAAAACATATTTCATTCAATGAAATTTTTAGAATTACCATATCATATGATTTTATATCTTGAAAGATCAATCTTGAATTGACAATACTAGCATCTTATCTTCAAGCACCTACGAAAATAATTAATAGTACTTAGATACCCAATTTTCTTCGGCTCATCTTGGATAGATCCCTTCCTCACCCATGCATACTCACCATAAGGAATACCATAATTTCTTATATAGAAAGTATTAGAAGAATGACCTTTTGTGTTACAATAAAAACAAGTAGGTCTAAAAATATGATTCCTTTTCTTGACATAAAAATTATTTCTATCAGGAGGCCTTTTATGATGATTTACGACATGAACTTTCTTTGATTACTTATTGGGGAATTTTCTAGTAGCTTTTACAAAGATAGTTTGACTTGTACTAAGTTTTTCAAAATAAAAAAAGCCAAGTCCACATATATTACTTGAAAATCTTTGACTACTCAACATATTATCCCAGCCAATTTTCCCTTCTTCATATCTGACAATGACTTGGTTTAATTCCACAATTTTTTACTCAAAAGATGAACAATTATTATATGTTAAATATTTTATTAAGTCTAACTCCACTATTATGATATTAACCTCACTTTCTAGATTTTAAATAATTTTCTTTTGTTTTGAAAAGTTTCTAGAATGTTTCAAAAATTCATCATGTAATTCATGAAAAGTAATTTGTAATTCATCATATGAAGGTCTATCATCAATTTCAAAATCACTAATTTCATGTTCTTCATTACTTGAATGACGTGATGCCATAATTTCCTTGTTTTCATAGTCTTCATCTGAAGATGAACTTATTTTATTGGGCTACATATTATTTTTTTGGCCTTTTTCCCTTCTTTCTCTTGAATTTATTCTTATTTTGTCAAATATATAAGCACTTTTAGATTTAATTCATCATTCGTAAAAGTTTTACCGAGAGCCATCAAAAAATTTACAGGGGGGTAATTTTTACACTTATGGGGCAAAAGACCTAGAATTTTAACATTTCAATGGGGTGATCCAAATTTTTTTATACGGGGTAAATCAAAATTTATCTATGTTGCAGGGGCTATTGTATATTTAACCCTTTTTCAAATCAAGAATAGATTCGTGGGGATATTCTAAACATTTCATACTCTTGTGATAAAGTGTTGAGTTTAAATCTTTTTACCTCTACCATGCCTTCATGTGTGACTTCTAAAGAGAGACACAGAATAATTCATCAATGCTTAGGGCCACTTGAAGCAAGTTTTTCGCTTTCTTGTCATAGAAAACTTTTTTCTTATCATCTTCACTTCAAGAATTTTTTTTTACTTTTTCTTGTTCTAGATCATTGATTACCGGTTTAGGAACATAAGGTTCATTTTAAACAGCATCCCACACTTCTTATTCTTATGCTTCAAGATGTTCTTGCATACAAATCTTCCAAAAATCATAATATTCACCATAAAACAAAGGAGGTTTATTGTTACTACCACCATCTCTAAAAACCAAATTTGTGAAACCAACTTCTGGATCTTAGGAGCAAGTTTCCTATAACATGCTCTGGTGCCAAATGTAAGTATTGAGTGTGCAACCTAAGTGGGGTGTGAATTAGGTTTGACTATTTTTTTGGTTATTTTAAACACTTTTATGGTTTCTTGTAATTTTTCAGAATTATGAACAAATGAATGAATAAAAAACAGAAAAGTAAAGTGCAATAAAGTAAATAATATATAGATATATCTTAGTTCCACTTTCCAAACAAGACTACTCTAGTACCCTCACACCCCATGAGAGATTTCACAATTTTCAGATCTTTGTACAAGCCTACCATTATGACTTCTCTTACAATCTTTTAACAATAACAAAGAAGCAAACCACTTCCTTGATTTCCAAACACCAACAACTATGGTGGACTTTGAATCACCTTGATTCAAAGTACTTTTCCAACAAATAGAAAAACAACATTTCCTATTTGCAATAACTTGTAATAAGTACAATATTTTCATACAGATAGAAAATCACCACACACTTGGTGAAATATACAATAATTTGTATGAAAAAATGTTGTTGGCAAACTTTGCAGTAACTTTGAGTTTTTGCTGCTTTTCGTATATATGAAAACTCAATCTTCTCCTTCAATGAACAAATAAAGATTATATAGACATTTAAATGCTCAAGTGTTTCTCTAAAAATTTTCACATTAAAATAAAAATTATGTTGGAAAATGTTTTCAGTTAAAATGGCATAGACACTTGAAAAATAGTAAAAATGTTCATGAAGAAGGAGTCATGCAATATGAAAAATTCTACATTTTATAGTCACAAAGAAACCCTTTGGAAATTATGGAAATGTTTGAAAATAATTGGATTAATTATGCAATTATTCAAGAAAATATTTCGTAAAAGAATGCAATGAAAAGATATCATGTTGAATCATATTTTTCCAAAAGTTATAGAGGTTAATCGATTACATGCACAGGGTAATTGATTATCCTTGTTTCAACATTCAAAAAATGTTAAAAAACAAAGGGTTAATCTATTAACCTGAAATGGTGAATCCATTAACCTAATTAAAATTTTGAATTGTTAGATTAACCAAATATGTTAATCGATTATCCTTATGAAGAATGCCATTTTTTGTTTCAAGCAGAGACATTGTTAATCGAATGAACAAGGGAAGGTAATCGATTAACTAGAAAAATACTTAGAACCAAGAATCCAACCAAAGACACTTGAGTACTTTAGCATGCCCATTCAACCACTTGGGAAAATCTTCGCTTATTGAAAATGTACTCATTAAACATTCTTATGAGAAAGATTAAGATTTATATTTTATTAAAATATTAAATGATTTCTAAGTTAACATGCAATTTTGAAACAATGCATGATTAAATTTTTATGATTAATTCTTGAGAACCTAAAGCTTATAACAACTAAATTTCACATTATGCCTTGGTCTATGATCCAATTTCATTAAAATTCAAAACTTATGAAAACTTGATACTTTGATTCCAATATTTATCTTATTTGATCTTTCTTATTAAGTTATCCTTTTGAATTCATCAAAATCAAGATAAGAATTATGAATATATCTTCTTCACAATATGCTTTTAACAGGGATAACAACTTTTCATGAGGATAACTAATGACGACAACTAATTGATGATTCTAACAAATCAAACATAAGCAGTTAAGCATTTAAAGATGCAAATTTAAGTATTTAGGTTTGATGGACTTGAATATTTGATGATGGTAACCAAATGGAATATAATCTCAAGCCTTATCTCAAGTGAACTCAAGCAAGTGTCTACTAAATAAAATATCTTACAAAGTCTTGAAGTACAAGAAAGTCCTACCTTAATTAGTATGAGTGAATAATTTGTAAAGCATAAGGGCATTATCATAAAAGTAAATTGCTAAATCAAAAACACAAATCAAAAACATATTTTCAAACTTATTTTCTCATGAATATATTTGATAAAATGTCTTGAATTTGTGCTACAGGAATTTGGAGCTGTCAGAGCTATTTGAGCAAAATTTTGGCTTTTCTAATCAATTAGCACATTAACCTAATCGATTAGCTCAGTTTAAAATTATGCTATAAATGATTAGGATAACATTTTAATCATGTGCAACGACTAGATATCTATTGTTTCCTAATTTGAACTTACAATCGTTATATTTTGAATATCTAATCGATTAGCATTAGATATTAATCGATTAGGAAGTCTTAAAAAGAATTTCTTTCAAATTACTTTTTGAGCCAACCTATAACCTATAAATAGAGGCCCATTCCCTCATTTAAAATCATCCAAAAATATGTTTTGACACTTCTTATTCCCTCCCTCTCTCTAATATTTTCTTTTAGTTTCTCTCGCTAATATTATAGCTGAAGTGCTTCTATGAGAAAGTTCTTTTGTGTGTGAGGATAGTTTGTAATTCTGGAAGGGTAGAATTGTAAAATTAACCAAGAGAATATTTTGTATACACCTTGGTTGAATGTTATCCATTTAGGGATTATTTGTAGGTTAGAAGATAAACCCATAAAAGCATTGGTTTGGGGATTGTGTGATTTAGTCTCCATTTAGGTTCGAAAGCTCAACCCATATAAAAGTTTTCATCAAGTTCTTGGTTAACCCGTGGTAAAACCAAGGTTAGTTTAAAGCTCAAACCATGGTAAAATCATGGATAATGTTCGAGATAAGCCTAATATTTTAATCTCCTAGGTTATTGGTTGGCCAGTGTAAGACCAAGGTTTACGGTTCGTGAGCTCAAACCGTGGTAAAAGCTTGCAAAGTATGTTTACAAGCTTGAAGACTAATAGCTCTAAGATTATGTTTGAAAGAAGACTAAGCGCTTCAGTTTAACTTTTGGGGAAATAAGACTAACGGCTTAGATATATCATTTCTTACAGGAAGACTATTTGCTTTG
This sequence comes from Vicia faba, assembly GCA_948472305.1. Classification (NCBI taxonomy): domain Eukaryota; kingdom Viridiplantae; phylum Streptophyta; class Magnoliopsida; order Fabales; family Fabaceae; genus Vicia; species Vicia faba. The sequence goes on along the minus strand of OX451741.1, from coordinate 775,548,362 downwards.
ATCTACCATTTGTCAAAAGAGGAATACTAGTTGAGTCTTTTGTTGAAAGAAAAGACTCAACTGTTATATTCCTAGTCTTATTGTTTGGATGGAAGTCAACAATTTTTATTGTATAACGGGGTTCGAAAGTATTACCTACTTAAACCTCAAAATTTATTGGATACTCTCAAGATAAGTTCTTAAGGACATGATTAAGTCATTCCTTTACTAAAACTTTATAATTCTTGGAGTTCCTATCTATCCCTAAACTCTTTACTTTTCGTAATTTATATTCTGAAGTTTATTTTTCCGCCACTTATATTAAAATATTTACAAAATATTTTTAAACTATAATTTTATTCTACAAAGTTTTTTAAATTCAAGTTTTTCTGAACCATACAATTCACCCCCCCCCCCCTCTATTCTATGAATTCATTTGTCCAACAAGTTGTATTAGATCTTAACTCGTGTTTAAGGACTAATCGTCTCAGGAGGAAGATGACTTCTGACAAGAGGTATTTTCTAAAAACACCACCACTTTTCAATGATAGTAGATTTGATATTTTGCAAGTTAGGTTTAGAATTTTTATCTAAAGTATAAATCATGAACTGTGGGAAACAATAGTCAATGGTATGTTTAGAAATAACTAAGCTTAGAAATTCAAAAGAAGAATGTAAACATTGTGACTCCCTTATAGAAGAAGTAACAATTTTTCTTGAAATCCTAAGAAAGTTCACCCAAGGAAAAGAGAAGCTTGACCTAACTTTATTAAGTCAGAGGTCCACCATAGAATAAAATGGATTATTATTTAAAAAGGATATAAAACCTAGAAAATATATAGATCATAGAAAAAAGAAGTGTCAAGTCTATAAGTGCACACACTGTAAAAGAATAGGTCACTTAGAACCTCTTTGTTTTGATAAACTAAAAAAGATCTAAAAGTAACAACCTTAGATCTTTTGGGACTAATGAAACTGGACCCAAGAAGATATGGGTACCAAAGGTGAAACCTTAGTATTTTACAGGCATGCTTTGCAGGTTAGACATTTGTCAATTATTAATGAAGTTGTGTAGAGTAATAATATACTTCTAAAGTATATAATATTTATGAAGTCTCTGATCCGAGGATGAACGATGATTGCATATGTCAACCATTATGATCAAAGCAAAGTATTTGATAATATCTCAAAGTTTATGATCCCTAGTGATCAGTTGAATGGACATGTTTGTAGTGGACTTGTTTATTTTATTGTTTATATCAAATCTCGCACCCAACAATGTGAAGAGAAGGATATAAGATATTATATTTGGTGTTTCCCTTTTTAGGGGAGTATTTATCAAGAATTCTTGATAAGAGTTATACATTATTTTAAGGTGAAAACAATTGAAAAATTGATTAAACCCTTAAAATAATTAATTTAATTTTGCTCATCTCAATAAATTATTTTTCTAACCATTAATATGGGTTTTCTAGTGTTTTTATAGAAAATGCATACAAATAATGATAAAAGGGATGCAGAAAAAGGGAAAAAAAACAAGCACAAGGCCCCATGTGTATCAAGGAGGATGAACTACATAACCCAATCGGTTAACACGTTATGATAACCAAATAGAAAAGCTTGGCGAGCAGTTTTTCAGATCAAATTCAATCCAAACTTGTGCTTTAAGAAAATCAATTCACAACATTAATAAAGATCGCACAAAATCTTGACAAATCTGGAAAACCAATCGATTAGAGCCCAAAGACAATCGATTAGCAAACTTAATATAGAAAGATTTTAATTTGATTTTCAATCAACACAATCACCATTGGATGCTTGCCAAGAATATACGATCAAATATTTAAATGGCACATTATAAATATGTATACTTCTCTTCACTATTTCTTGCATCTCATTCCTTCCCGCATCTTTTCTTATATTAACTCCTTTTCTTTCTACAAGTATCATCATGGCCTCAAAAGCCAAAAACCAGAATGCCACCAAGAAGAGATATCGTCATGGTTGGAATAATGAATAAAAAGGAAGAAGACACTAAGATGATAAAGAAAAAGATCACAAAACCATGGTTTATGGACAAAACATATATGAGAGGTTGTAAAACATATTCTCACATCTTACAAGCCTCATTAGAATAAGTAAGTGGATGGTGACGCATCTTCATCCTTGAACAATCAACAAAGAGAGGGGGTATACCTACAAGCACTCTGATGCTTAAGTTAGTTCGAGTGAAGAGGTATGTGAAAAAGGGGTAGAGAATAGAATACATGACCTTCCTGCAGAGGAGGGAATTTATAGTGAGCCCTCAACGCTTGGCCAATGGTCTCCATTATGGGCTTAGTGTTCAGGCCCACAACAAAAAATTGCCAGGATTTCCACGAGAAATCAGGGATAAGAAGAATGTGCCCATCGTCCTGGGTCAAATATTCTGCAGTCCACGGGTAAAGGATGAATTTTCCCTTTGCGAATAGGCAGAACGATTCCTCCACTCGCGTGAGATGTGTGGGTTCAGTTTGTGACGTGTCCTCAGTGAGGAGCACGTGGGAACATGCTCTCTATTGGTCCCAACGGGTTGAGCCAACGCTTTGGGTCATCCTCGACATAGACATGGATTGGGTTGTGCTTGACGATAGGTCAGCCACATGCCCAGTCTAGAACAGGAGATCGCTAAGTCGTTGCTCCTAGGCGGAGGACCAATGACTTAGAGTTAGTTTATGTGTTGAGGATGAGCGAAGGACTCTGCGATGCAAGCCTTCACTTGGTCTCGCGATTGTGAGCTTGTGCTGCCGTAGACGGTCCTTGCCATGGAAGTTTCTTGTTTGTGCATTTACGCACACGAGGATGATATTCTGCTCATAATTGTTGGATTTCACTTACAAGGAAAATGCGTTTCATGGGGGAGATACAGTCGAACTTTTAGCTTGCACTCACGTTTAGCGTTAGGCTTACTTGCGAGTTTTCACGTTGTTCGTAGTCGCTTCAAGTTTTTCTCTAAGGCCATGCTCATGAGGGAATGCAAAAGTTTGTCGTTTGTGTTCGACAAGTGGTGCTCGACATCTTGGAATCTGAAAGGTTGACGGGACTTGAAAGGAAAAACAATTCGTCCTCCTCGAGCCACATGTTATAGCTATTAAATATGCAATGATGGCTCATGAATAAGGGTAATTATGAGCTGAAACAGCGACATATTTCCCCAAGCGGTGACACGCTTTCCCATGTCGTGAAGAGAGTTTATAAATAGGAATAATGGAGGGACATTTGAAAAGTTTCCTCTCTTCTTCCCTCTACTTTCCTTTGTGTTTTAAAGCTTCTTCCTCGCGAAATTCATGAGTTTTATGATGAAACTCATCTTGAGGAGGTTGCTCCCCATGATATTTATGAGTTTTATTATGTAATTATACGCCAAGGTCGTTGTTCCCCGCGGAATTCATGAGTTTCATGATGAAATTATGCATCAAGGACGTTCTTCCCCATAAAATTCATGAGTTTCATGATGAAACTTTATGTCGCGGACGTTATTCCCAACGAAATTCATGAGTTTATTGATGAAACTCTGCATCAGGGACGTTGTTCCCTGCGAAACTCATGAGTTTTATGATGAAACTTTGTGTCTAGGAGAAGGTCCTCGTGATTCCCTTGCTTTCCATTGAATAAAAGCCTTGGTCGAGGGTAGTGTCCTCATGCCTCTCCTCGCTCTTTCACTTGATTTACAATGGAAAGGTGAATTTAATTTGATTGTCGAATTCACTGTCATCCTCTGCTTATCAGGTTTTAATGGCACGTAGCATTGAGGGCCTTCGTCTGGTTGACACCATCAGCAATCCTAAACTAAATTGGGTTGGGTCGGAACCCCGAGGGATAGCCTCCCATTTTCCAAACATTCTAGAGAGTGATTTCACGATCATCAAAGAAGGTGCAGGCTATTCGGGGGCTCTGGAGAACTAAGAGTTGTATAAAACTGAGCGAGATGAGCGGATCTTCTCACATTTCTCGGGGAATCGTTTCTACATGTACGAGTATGCCTTCAAGAAGTTGGGGCTTTAATTGTCATTCAGCGGTCTCCAAATGAGCATTTTTGATCGGTTAGAGTTAGCACCCTTCCAATTACACCTGAACTCGATTGCCTTTATCCGCACCTTCGAGATCGTGTGTCAATATCTTGAAATTGGTGCCACCATTCCCCTATTCTTCTAATGCTTCCATCTTAACAACAAACTTTGAATGGGAAGCACAGTTGGGTGTCCCTTAAGCAGCCAGAGAAGATGTTCAAGATGTTCACAAACTTTGTTCGCACTTTCAAGGATAGGTATTATACGATTAAGCTCGTGAGTCGATCGACCATCGATTATGTTTGAGCGGGTGTTCGTAATCGCGAAATACAAGAGTGTGCTTCGTAACGAGGATGGGGATGAGGTGACAAGGATGGTCTCGAAGTTCCATATTTGTTGGAGTAACGACCATTTTGTACCCCAAAATTTTCCCTCTAATTTTCTCAAGATTTCTCTCGATTACAAAAACCTGTTTAAAGAAATAAAGAAAATGTAAAATTTGGAAGATGTTAATGTTCCTTTCAATTAGGTAGAAAAAGAAACAAGTTCGCTTTGATTGGGCAATATAGTCTCCCTTCAGTCACAACCTTCAATTTGGGCATTGACTTCCTTCGAAGTAACCCCCTTCGATCCACAAACTGGGCATATCGCTTACTTCGAAGTAACCCCATTCGATCCAAAAACTGGGCATATGGATTCAGTAACCCCCTTCGGTCCACAAACTAGGCATATGGATTCCTTCGAAGTAACCCCCTTCGATCCACAAGTTGGGCACGTGATTTCCTTCGAGGTAACCTCTTTCGATCCACAAGTTGGGCAATTAAACCCTTCGAAGCAACGTACTTAGATTATACCTCTAAACTCTTCAACATTATGGATCATATTTGGTGGATTCGAAGGACATATAATGGGTCCATTCGAAGAACACACATTGTTGGAAACAAATGTTATTTTCTGATGATGAGTCTGGTCAAATTGATCAAATCGAAAGGGTGAAGTATTCAATATGTTTGTTGACCAAAGTCCTATATACTGCCAAGCCCTAGCCAGTTGTACTGCTGTGCAACAGTCCTGCACCAAGCTGCCACAACACTCCAAAATACTGCAGAGCCTGCAATGTCTCAGTCCTATTCTTACACAAAAAAGGGTACATAAGAGCTGCATCAAAGAAAACAAGGGGACAATATACACAAACAGTTCAGATGTTATTTGTTTTCCCCCCCAAAACCACAACAAAAATCCTCTATAAATAAACTATTCTTCACAACATCAAAGGGGGTTGGAGACGCTGAGAGGAGAGAAAAGAGAGTTGGGAAACAAAACAGAAACCTTTGTAATTTTTTCTCACTCAAAAATCAACTTTACTTTCACATACAAACACAAAATCAAAATCCATTATCTCATCTTTCGAACTCTTATAATCAACTACCCAGAACACGCCACACATAGACGTTTTGTTCAAACTCAAGGACAACCTTCTGTGACAACTCTTCGAACTAAAAGAAAACCCCCTATGAGAACTCTTCAAATTCTAGAACCATCAAGGCAGCAGTTCAAGTTCGAAACCCACAAACCAACTTTGAGGTAACTCTTTCTGACTTTAACTCTTTCATTTCAAGCATTTGTATTGATTCATCTTCGAAGCCAACATGTAATAACCATGGACTTTGATGTCAATCTTTTGTGTTTTCCTTTAAGAACTAATCTGTACAGACCCTAAAAATATTGGAGTAAAAAAATTATGCATACTTCGATACAAAGCCTTTAGGCTTCGATAGGCTCAAGCAGAAAGAAAAAGAATATGTGTTTCGACACACATCTGTTTGTTGCACACACATGCTTCGATACACACTTTCTTCGAACATACTAACTTGCAGGAAAGCACAAGGGATGTATGAACCGAAGGACCTACGCTTCGAATCACACTGGTTTTGATTTTTAGAAACAGGGTCGAAGGATAGCATGTTTCGACGCACACATGCATGATTCGAAATATGCCTCAACACTGGAAATCAGAGGATTTTCTTTCCTTTATTTTTGAGATATTCTTTTCATATGTTTTCATATTTTTGCTTCATAGCTTATTTTGATATGGTTGTAATATTTAGACATCCACTCCATCCCACTTGTAAATTATACCCCCACTCCCCTACTAATGTAATAGCGTTTGATTTAATTTTTCCACAAACTTACCACCTTTCATTGCTAGTAAAATAGGGTGTGGCAAGATAAAAACAAATCTTAGACAACTCTAACCAAAAACAATGCATGAAATAGAATACACTTGCACACTTACACCTCTAGGGTAACCCTCGCTTGTTGCCTCGTAAAATAGTCATGTCCCTCGAATATGGGCGTTTTAGCAAAGACCTTTGATAAAAGATTATAGTCCCTCGATGACCCTCATTGTTGCCTTCGGTAAAGGATCTAGTCCCTAAACAAAAATTGCTAAAATGTCCCATAAGTTTCCTTTTATGACAATACAAATGTCCCACACCCGTCCCTTCACATCTAAATGATGGGGCTTCTTACCAAATCAATGATAAGATAGAAACATCTAAAGGTGGAGGAAAAGAACATTAAGACCTTTTGAGTAGGTAGGGCGCTCCTAGTTGCTCGCTTGCTCACAACAAAAAAACATTTTATACACCAACACTTTCATCTTGAAACATTTTTAAAAGACAAAACACTTTGTACGTGTTCTTATAGAAACGAGAACCATTATAAAGACACCTTTTCAAAATCACTTTCAAAAACACATCCCACAAACACCTCTTTGAACTATTTTTCAAAACCAACACTTTGTACGGGTTCTTATAGAAACGAGAACCATTACAAAGCCATTTTTAAAATACTTTGAAAACCCACAACACAAGCACATTTTCAAACAAAAAGCAAGTGATCTAGCAAGCAACTAAGATCCCGTAGATAACTACGGATGAAAAGGGTGCTAACACCTTCCATTTTCATAACATACCCCCGAAACTCAAGAAATAATATCGAAAGGTATTTCCTGTTCTTTTCAACCTTTCCTTTTGGATAAAAGAAAAGTCAGTGGAGACTCTTGCTATCCGTAACAATTGCGATCAAACGCAAAATACCCAAGTCAGTTCTCCCACCGTGTTACCAAACTGGCGACTTTGTTGGGGAAATACTTAAAAGTGGGGTTACCTTAGGGCTAGATCACCTTTACTTGCTTTCCTTGTCTGACTTGCATGCTTTACATTATGGTTCTTTGTTTGGGCTTGTTTGGATCCTCCACCCGGATCTGGGGCACCTTTTAGGTAAGTAGCAATATATTGTGGAAACTGTGCGTGGTATACCAATATGGTTGAAGCAATGGCTACATTAGTATGACACATTTTTTGGTATCGGTAGCCCTTGAGTAGTCAAGGAGAATACGGGGCCACTGTGTGGTGTTATGAAGCACTAACTTACCTGAGAACCTTAATTGAACAACTTGGCCATTAGGAAGTAGTGAGATAGCCGACTTTGGTGCAGTCCGAAGTTAGTTGATACTCGATGCTATGCTCATTGAGATCGAACTTTCAGGATATTTAGGTCGCCATTAAAGAGGCTTGCGCTGAAACAATGCCTGATGAAGAAAGATCAGTGATATTGAGATCTCCTAGAACCAGGTACTATTAGTAGGACAAGTTGAGCCAACTAAACTTCAAAAGGGTACTACCTACAAACTCCATGCAAGCCTAAACCTAAGGACTTGTCTGCTTTGTGTGTATATGACTATTTGTACATAACAACTTTCTTGTACATAACATCATAACATCATACTGTAGCATTTTCAATAACCATTTCAAGGATCTCAAGGGCCAATGATGCAGGGTCATGTTGAACCAGACGCCTATCAACGGGCAAAAGGATTCATTCTCTAATCAAACGCTGTCAAAGACCAAAGCACGTTGAATTGAGTCAAGGGTTATGACCCACTTGACATGGTGAGATTGATTCTCATAGAAGGACATCCACCGATACGAAGTTCTCCAATCAAAGTTGTTGATCAAAATTAAACTTCTAAGACCTTGTTTTTACCCTGCGAGATCCTTGAAAACATGCATCCACATACCATGCATCATATCATGACAGGCTTTTCCCACACAGGTCTCTCATCTGCTTACTGTTTATTTCAGTAGAGATGGCTCTAGAACAGACTATCAAGGACATTAAGACTCAAAATGCTCAACTTCAAGAGATGTTCTTGAACCTATCCAAGGGACAAGAAGAAGTGAAAGCGCTCCTCACTAGGGGCATGATCATGGGAAATCTTGAGGACAACAAGGATGACTAGTTGGAACGGCTACAAACTGAAATGGCAACAATGAAAGTCCAGATGATGGGATAACTGGTGGGCCAGATGGTTCTTATCCAAAACTTAGCCCGGGGACAAGAAGAGCTAAGGACCCTCGTCAACAAACTTCATCAAGACGGTTGCAACCTATGAAACAAACGGTCAAGATTATGGATCAATTCACTACTCAACCTCCCATGAGACAAGAAGCCGGTTCAAGGGAGAAAAGATCTTTCCAAATTATCACTACGTCACAGACTCAACAACAACCTCGTCAACAGGAAAATCAGCAAAGGAAAAACAAGCCCGAGAGACAGTTTACTAACATCAACATGCCACTGTCTTAAGTGTTGCAACACATGTTGAGGATGAATCTGATTACGCATATAGGACCTCATCCAAACCCCAAAACTTCTTCTCCTAACTACAATCCTGATTCCAGGTGTGCCTATCATTCTGACAGTCCTGGGCAGGATACAAACGATTGTCGGACGCTGAAGTACAAGATTCAAAACCTGATCGACGGAGGAGTGTCGGAGTTCACACAAGACGGTCAACTGGAGCTTTTCTATCACCCCTCAAGGGCATCCATATGAAGTGACGATCTGGGCGAGGAAATTTTATGTTTATTCGAATTTTCAGTTATAATTTCTTTGTTTACTTAAACACTTATCTATATGTCAGACTTTGGTCGTTTTCATTAATGCATTTAATATGTTTGTCTTGAATTAATCCATTCATTTTCATTTTATTTAAATTATGCTTTTTACTCCCTTTATGATATTCAACTCTTGTTTCAAAAGTTGCAAGCCTTTAGAGGGAGGATGACGAAAACGATGCCTTAATCTAATACAATATGCTTTTGGACAGACCTTGCTGATGATGTATAGGCATTTGTTTCAATTCCTAAACACTGGAGTTATAAGGAAGATAATCCCTAGTCAACCTCTTTGAGCCAATGAAGTAGGAGTTTTCTTTTTCACACAAATTTAAACCTTTAATCAAAACCTGGGGAAGGGTAGTTTCTCAGTTAATTCAAACGCGCGTTCAGTCACAAACATTCACTTTGTATACAATGAATGACATCAAAAACATTCCTCTGGAATCAAAATATGACGATGGTTCCCTACCAAATAGGTAGTCATTATATCTTAAGAGAAAAGCCCACTAAGTCAAAACCTATGAAGTAGACTTAAGAAAAATTGGGGCATCCCACTGACTGTAATCTCAAAACAAGAACAGTCAGGAAAAAGTCAGGGATAGTAGATCAAAAAAAGAGGACGCTACAAATCCTCAACAAACACGAAAACTGTTGCAAAAATGAATGCCTTCCAACAAACTTAACTTGTCTGAACCATCACCAAAACGTTAGTCCAGACTCAATTGGAGTTCAAGCGCATAATTAACTGAGTTTAGGATTGGAGAACATCACCAAGAACGGGAGTGTATAAGTGCACTTTGAGCCTTATCCTTTATTTCTTAAACCATGAACCAAGCCACGTTACAACCCTTCAAAAGTCCTAATTGAAGCATGGGTTAGTTCAAAAGCATACTGTTACAAAAGGTATCCTGACTCCTGTAAGGCTTACTTTAAATCCTGATTTGAATTCACATACTTGCAAAATTATTTTATCTGCTAAAACACATTTTCAAAACTTTAATATAAGCATAAACTTTGCATTATTTTGAATATCGCTGTTTGCATATGGCTAATTGTTTTACAACAGATAAATTCACACGACGAATATTCAGCAAACAAAAGCTCTCTCAGTGAACAAAATCACTCCAAAAGGACAAATATCCTAGTAAGCAAGGGGACATGACATGACACTGTCCAACTCGCCTGGGGAAGTCAAGTCAAGATTCTGACAAATCTCTCAAGAAATGTTGAGTAACCAGGGACAGATTTGCACCAGAGTCACTTGGGGCACTGAACATGAATTCCAACAAAGTGTTACATACAATCAAGCAAACTTTTCCTAGCAGTGCTACAAACGCTCGCTATTAGGGGCAGTGACAAATCTCCCATAAAGTACTTTTCATAGGGTGATCCTCAGCCAGAGTTTCAATCTCTGAAAACTTCTCCTCAACCGGTTTTAATCTCAAGAATCTTCGAGGAGTTCTACCAAAAGGAAACGCCTCTCCAACAGGCTGGCGACATGGTTTATTTCCCCCAACAAACGGAAAGATTCCCCAACTTAAATTTTCCTCTCAAATTATCACAAATCAAGGGACCACAACTCCTCTTTCCCAGTAGACTTTCCTACAATCCCCAATAGCTCCCCAGTAGAGCAACGAATAACGAAGACTCCTGAACTCCTTTCCCCAAGCAGGAATCAACACTCTCCACAAAGGTTTCTTCTCAAGCAAACTCAACACTCCCCAACGGAGTTCTCCTCAAACAACAAAATAGGATTCCCCAGCGGAAAAATTCTAAGCAAGGTTTGAAGATGTGCATGCATTTCATCCCCAATGGCCGCCCGGAAGTTTGGCTTCCTAAAGCTCCCCAGCATTTGTCAAGGATTGATTTTCCAAAGACAAAATTACATTTCAACAATATTTCATGCATCATATTTACATACATGATAAATGCATACATCATAATCTCATTTATTTTGAGTAACATCATTACGCCATGCATTTCATCCATCATGACATTGCATACAACTAATTCTTTACCTTTTCAGGAAAAGATCAACAGATAAGTGTCATTAATCTGTAAACTTCTCCAAGATAAAATCAAGCTTGGATTTCTTCATTACCTTTTGGAGTAGAAATCGTCCAATATTGCTTCATCATCCACTGAGGTAGTAATCATCCAAGATTCCTTCATTATCTACTGAGGTAGTAATCATCCCTGGTTCCTTCATCATCCATTGAGGTAGTAATCGTCCAAGATTCCTTCATTGTCTGCTGAGGTAGTAATCGTCAAAGGTTCCTTCATCATCCGTTGAGGTAGTAATCAGCTCAGATTCCTTCATCATCCGATGAAGTAGTAATCGTCCAAGATTCCTTCATTTATCTGCTGAGGTAGTAATCGTCCAAGATTCCTTCATTATCCGTTGAGGTAGTAATCATTTCAGATTCATTCATCATCCATTGAGGTAGTAATCGTCCAAGATTCCTTCATTATATATTGAGGTAGTAATCATCCCTGGTTCCTTCATCATCCACTGAGGTAGTAATCTTCCAAGATTCCTTCATTATATGCTGAGGTAGTAATCATCCCTGGTTCCTTCATCATCCATTGAGGTAGTAATTGCCCAAGATTCCTTCATTATCTGCTGAGGTGGTAATCGTCCAAGGTTCCTTCATCATCAACTGAGGAAATAATCATCCCAGATTCCTTCATTATTTGTTGAGGTAGTAATCATCCAGGGTTTCTTCATCAGCTATCACAATCAAGCTTCATACTTATAGCTTAATACCTGAAACCAGACATGATAAATATCCGTGAACAAATTGATTGTAGATCAATTCCCGAAACAAGACGGGCTGACTATCTACATGACAAACACTTCCTTTAAAAACCTCTTCTGGTTCAGTTTAAATATCTCAACGGTTTATCCTGATTCTTTCCCGTGGACATTTTCTCCGGCTCAGATGAATCGCTCCAAGATTTATTCTGATTCTTTTCCAGTTGAAGTCAAGTTTAGACTTATTCTAATTTCTATCAACAATCACCTTTGGATGGCATCTAGAAACCCATCTCCGATAACACTATGTCATCTCCTCCAAATGGCATTTGTAAGCCCATTCCCTACATCATCAATCATCAATGTTATTTCATGTGAGTGTAAATTTCTGGGCACTCTAGTGTTCAATCATCTTCCACCTTTAGATAACAAAAGGCAAACAAGCCAATCTAAATCCTCAGGTTTAAGAAGATTGAACAGGGGCAGCTGTTGTACCCCAAAATTTCCCCTCTCATTTCCTCAAGATTTCTCTCGATTACAAAAACCTATTTAAAGAAATAAAGAAAATGTAAAATTTTGAAGATGTTAATGTGCCTTTCGATTAGGTCAAAAAAGAAACAAGTTGGCTTCGATTTAGCAAAGTTCGATTGGGCAATGTAGTCTCCCTTCAGTCACAAGCTTCGATTTGGGCATTGACTTCCTTCGAAGTAACCTCCTTCGATCCATAACATGGGCATATGGATTCCTTAGAAATAACCCCTTTTGATCCACAAACTGGGCATATGGCTTCCTTCTAAGTAAACCCCTTCGATCCACAAACTATGCATATGGCTTCCTTCAAAGTAACCCCCTTAGATCCACAAGCTGGGCATGTGATTTCCTTCGAGGTAACCTCCTTCGATCCACAAGTTGGGAAATTAAACCCTTCGAAGAAACATACTGAAATTACACCTCAAAACTCTTCAACACTATGGTTCATAATTGGTGGATTCGAAGGACATATAATGAGTCCATTCGAAGAACACACATTGTTGGAAACGAACGTTGTTGTCTGATGATGAGTGTTGTCAAAGTGATCAAAATGAAAGGGTGAAGTATTCAAGATGTTTGTTGACCAAAGTCCTATATACTGCCAAGCCCAAGCCAACTTTAATGCTATGCAACAGTCCTACACCAAGCTGCCACAACACTCTAAAATACTGCTGAGCCTACATTGTCTCAGTCCCATACTTACACAAAAAAGGGTACATAAGAGTTGCATCAAAGAAAACAAGGGGACAATATACCTAAACAGTTCAAATGTTATTTGTTTTCCCCCCCAAAACCACAACAAAGCTCCTCTATAAATAAACTATTCTTCCTAACATCAAAGGGGGCTGGAGACGCTGAGAGGAGAGAAAAGAGAGCTGGGGAAAAAAACAGAAACCTTTGTAATTTTTCTCACTCAAAAATAAACTCTACTTTCACATACAAACACAAAATAAAAATCTATTATCTCATATTTCCAACTATTATAAATCAACTATCCAGAACACCCCACACATAGAAGTTTTGTTCAAACTCAAGGACAACCTTTTGTGGCAACTCTTCGAACCAAAAGCAAACCCCATGTGACAACTCTTCGAATTCCAGAACCGCCCAAGCAGCAGTTCAAGTTCGAAACCCACACACCAGCTTTGAGGTAAGTCTTTCTGACTTTAACTCTTTAATTTCAAGCATCTGTATTGATTCATCTTCGAGGCCAACATGTAATAACCATGGCCTTCGATGTTAATATTTTGTGTTTTCCTTTAAGAACTAATATTTACATACCCTAAAAATGTTGGAGTAAAAAAATATGCATACCTCGATACAAAGCCTTTAGGCTTCAATAGGCTCAAGCAGAAAGAAAAAGAATATGTGTTTCGACACAAATATGTTCGTTTCACACACATGCTTCAATATACACTTGCTTCGAACACACTGACTTGCAGGAAAGCAGAAGGGATGTGTGAATCGAAGGACCTACACTTCGAATCACACTGGTTTCGATTTGTAGAAACAAGGTCGAAGGAGAGAATGTTTCGACACACACATGCTGTTTACCGTGGGAATTGGTAAACAACCGCTGATCTTCCAAAAGGTTACTTATTTGGTGACTCGCAGGATCGATCAGATTGATCCTAAGACATGGTTGATTTTGGGGTTTTGACTAAGTTTAATAATGGTTAAATGACAAGAAAATAAAGAAGCTTTATGTAAATTTCATGAAGAAGAAAACTTGGTAGAATAAAAGAAAGCTTTGAATAAAGGCTTCGACTGGAAAAGTAAATGAAGAGGCAGTAAAGTTCTGGAAAATAAATGACTTTGATTAATTAAAGTGGTGTTTCACACATACATTCTCAACAATTCTTTCGCTCACACTGGGTACTTGAATCTATATGAGTGACTTGTATATAATTGTGAACACACGCGAAAAACTGCATGAACTACTAATATTTATACTAAACACATCTCAGGTAACCGTCGGGCAGTTACGCTGCTTCGAGATGACTCCACTTGGCACGCTCACAGCGTTAGACGCTCCAGATCTTGGCACGTTGCACTTGGTAACCGCTGGGAACCGTTTTCCCTCCAAACGTTTGAATCTCAGACCTTTCCACTCTGAGCATCGAACTCCTTTGTCGAGAAGCACCTTCGACGTCGAAGGCAATAGGATTCTCCCTTAGAAGAAATTCTCTAAGTACATTGCCATCTTCTGATGAGCATTTCGACAGAATCAGCTGGTCGAAACCATCCTTCCTGCTTAATGGCTTATATTAATAAAAACAAGGGTGTCGAATTTAGGAGCCAACAAATTGCCCCCCAAGAATGCCTTATTTTGACGCTGAAAAGAAAAAGGCATTCTTTGAGATTCCACTCGACACCTGTCCTTTATTCTTAGCCACAGATTAACCTGTGCGCTTTTTGTCTTCTACCAACCACTGACAATCCCAAGAAAAAACCATCATTCCATCTGTACCTAAGACGTCACCTCAGTACGGCGTTTAGCGTGCCCAATGTCTTTTCACAAATTGTCATCATGACAATTTCCCAAAAACGAGGGCGCACGCTGCACCTTTTCGTTTCTGCAGAACGGCTATGTCAGCGAGGGAGCGCCACGTGTCCCACTATCTTCTGCAACATTAAATGGCCTCGAATTTTGTGATTTCCCAACCACTATAAATAGCGCTAGGTACCCATTGTGGGACTTTTTCACGCTATCTGCATTCAAAACCTCATTGCTGAACACAAAATCTCTGCAAACTTGCAAACACTTTGTTCTTCACTCCACCTTCAACCTTAACTCAAAAATGGCTTCAGGTTCCTCTAACGCTCCTAGTTCTAACATCCCTTCTAGAAATGCTAAACCAAAAATCTTCACAATTGTTCCAACAGTTACCTCTACAGGCTAGCGAAGGGTTCCTGAACCCCTGGAAACTGCTGAGCGTAAAGCTTATTCACACCAACTAATGATTCCGGTTGGATACTCCAACCAAATCTTCGCCATGTCTGGCCCGTTATCCACATGCATTGATGAATCCATGAAGATCAAGAACTTCTTTCCAGTGCTTGAGGCGCTCAAACCTGTTGGGTGCTCTAAAAAGCTGCAGATGACAACGAAGATCCCGCTAAGGAGAAGATAGATCTTCGCTTCTTCAATAGGGGTGTTAGGGATTTTAGGTCTAGCCCTAGCCTCACACCTGACTACAGCGCTTGGCTAGAGAAAATGGAAAAAATCCAGGCTTCGATCTGGAAGAACCTGGGGATATACGACCTAGTCATGCTGTCGAAGACGGGTCTCAACTACTCCCCAAAGATGCTGATAGCCTCTTTGCTCTTCTGGGATTATACTCATTTTACTTTCCACCTTCCTTGTGGAATGCTAACACCCACGTTTTTCGACGTGGCGGCCATCACCGGCCTTCGACCCACTGGGGATTATTTCGACCCAGAGGAAATGTCGGAGGATCAGATTGGATTCTCAGCTACGAAACCCACCTAACCACCTATATCAACCATTACCATGATAGGTCGACAACCACTGTGACGGATGTAGAGCATATTGCGTTTCTAGCCCTTTGGCTGTCACGCTTTGTGTTCTGTACAAAGTCTCTACAGGTGACAAAGAAGATGGTCACCCTCGCCACCCAGCTTCACCATGGCCAAAATATTTGTTTGGCAGAATTAATCCTGGCGAATCTGTACGAGTCGATCAGCAGTGGAGCAACTCTGTTAAAGGTCATCGAAAATAGAGCCAGTCTGTTGCTTGCAGGACCCTTTTGGCTACTTCAACTGTGGCTCAATGCCACTTTCGAGTCTTTCTTACCTCAGAAAACTCAAATAAATGAGCAAGCTCCTGAGATAGCAAATAGGCGTATCGAAGGCACCAGATTAGCTCTACTGACCCCGACTGAAGATAGGCTGGAGCTTCAACAGACTTTTGCAAACTTCGTCTTGATGTTTGCAAAAAGAAAAGAATTCACTTCGACCATGGCTCCTTTCGCTCGTCGAAAGGTTGGTCCAGAATGGTTCATCAGGCCCCATCCCAAGTCGTCAGGTGACCCTCATGTCGAAGAACACACAATAATGTGGGAAGCATTTCTCACACCCAGAATAATGCCACTGCGCTTTAAGAGCTCCAAGACTCACCTGATCTTGATCGCTTACCAACCAAACTTGGTCTCTCGACAGTTTGGTATCATTCAATCACTTCCTTCTCCTATTTTTCCTAAGGAGAAATCCATGTTATATTTTTGCAATGACTATACTGAAGATGCTTCCACCAAGCATATTGGCAGGTATGCAGGTCGAACAGTACTTTCACTGTTCGATTATCAACTTAACTTCCTCTGTTCACCATCCTTCGACGAATGGTGGAAGAGTTACTATGCTGAAGAGTTCTTCGACGAGAAAGATTTTGTGGACGAACTTCAGAAGTCTTTCGTTCTAGTCCTTGACAAAATAAAGAAATGTACGTTCACCCTTCAAATTATTTTGTATTTCCATTTCGACTGGTAACTTGTTAATTATAACTTGTCTTCTTTCAGTTGTTCGAAAGCCTGCAGCAAAGAAAGCCGCAGAAGGCCAACAAGGAGGAGGTCCCTTGAAAAAACCTCCAGCATCGCCGAAAACTACAACAAGCCATCAGGGGGAAGGTCCTTCGATAAAATCTTCAGCACCGGTAACCAAACTTTTATTATTTCCTTCTGGTTTTAACATTCTGATTTTCGATGTAGCGTTCTAAATCAAACTCCAATTGGTTTTCAGGCACCTTCACCCAAGAAACGACCTGCACTGACGGTCGAATCTGGGAGTGACGAAGAGGACGAATCTCCCCCCGCTCCTCTTAAACGGAGAAAACTGAAGAAAGATGCTCCTTCTCCTGAGTCTCGACCCACAATCAGAATAAAGGTTGCAGGGAGAAGACCCAGGACACCTCCAGTGATTATCGAAGAGCCAACGGAGGAGGAGCTAAATGTTTTGCTCAATAAACCCGTCGAAAGTGATAATTCCAGCCCTGGGGCTGAAGTTCCTCTACAGGTAGTTTCTCTGACCATTTTTTAACTCAGGTGTCGATGCTCACGTTCGATTGTGTCTCTTTCTAAACTAGAAGATTCTTCCTCTTCTATTTTCAGGAGACCACAGAAAGTTCAGCACCAAAGACTTCTGAAACACTAGACTCTGCTGAACACAGTAGGCCACAAGAGAAGGAATTGGCGAACGATGAAACCAATGCCGAAACAGAGGAACAACAACCAAAAGAAATTCAAGTGGTCGATATGTCAGAGGAACAACATGATGAAGGGGATCACGCTGATGCTGGCACTGCTGAACTTCAGGTCGAAGAGAGTCATGTCGACGCAGACGCTACTCAACAACTTTAACCCCAAGACAACGCTGCTGTAAGGGTTACTACCTCGACAAAGCATAAGTCTAAAGACGACTTAGCACTCTTGAAGCAAACTGATCCCATTGGCTACTTGAATGCCATTATCGAGAGTAGGGGAAGTTCATCTGACCTTAGTCATGATGCTTCTACTACATCGGGGAAGTCCACTTCGACTTCTCCTCTTGATGAGGCTTTGATGAAGGTCAAGGCTCAGTTCTTCAAGAAATATTTGATGAAGGCTTTGGAGGGGGACCCTACTGCTCCGTCGTGTTTGGGAGCTGTTTTGAATGCAGTCGACTTGCTTGCTGTGACTCCAGAGGTTTCGAGCTTTATCATGGAGTTATACTCCATTGTTGATCAAGTCTCAGCAGACTATCAACGTCAGAGGGGCTTCAACAGCCAGCTCGAAGCGTTACATGGAAAAAGTTCTTCTGCCTGGACTGTAGTAGCTGAGAAGACTTATCGAATTGCAGAGCTGTCGAAGCAAAAGGCATCCAAGCAAGAAGAAATTGACGCCATAGATCGAGACAATGCCTCCATAAAGGCGTAAATCGAAGAGCTGGAGGCCAAGATTAATGTTAATACTAAGCGCAAGGAGGAGCTTCTCTTGACTGTTTCAGACACAGAGAGCCAAGCTGAAGTTACGTGAGGCCTAGAGTTTGCTGAGAAAGCCCAAGCCTTCGATGACCAAATTGCCAAGCTTGCCCAGGCGAATGCCTTGTGCAACAAAAGACTGGAGTTGCAGCAGGCCAAGTACCTTCGACTCAGAGATTCTATCCCCTTCTAAATTACTCAGCTATTTAACCATGTATTGTAATATGTATTTGACAATGTAGCCATTTTGGCTAATTCTTATAAAATTTTCCATCTTGGCTATTTATGGTTAATTTAGTCATTACTTGCTATTTATTTTGATCTCTTGGAGCATGGGTTTATACTTTTTCAAATATTTTCCGTTTACTCTCAAGAGCCTTTTATCTTCACCTAACTCTTCGACTTCATAAGCTCCACCAGAAAAAGTTTGGATAATTCTAAATGGTCCTTCCCATTTGGGTGACCATTTTCCCATGCTTCGATCCCTTCGATCCATGGGGATAATCACCTTCCAAACTAATTCTCCAGGCGAGAATGCCTTAGGTTTCACTTTTTTATTGTAAGAGTCTTCTACTCTTTTCTTCTGAATCCTTAGTAGGTCGAGAGCGCGCAGTCTTTCTTCGTCTAAATCTTCTAGTTCGTCTAACATCATATCCCAATAAACTTCAGAGGGGATATCATGGTGTCTCTGAACCCTTGCAGATTGAAGACAAATTTCCACTGGCAACACTGCGTCATGGCCAAAAGTTAGCCGATACGGTGTTGTACCTATGGCTTCTTTTGGGGACGTTCGACAGGCCCACAAGATCTGGTCTAACGTCTTATGCCAGTTTTTTGGCTTCTTCCCTACATGCTTTTTTATCAAGCCAATCACTATTTTATTCACTGCTTCGACTTGACCGTTGGCCTGTGCATAATAAGGCGTTGATGTTAGGATTCTAAAGCCTGTTTCTTGAGCGAATTCTTGCATCTTTCGACCGGTGAAAACTGATCCTTGATCAGTCGTTATAGTTTCAGGGATTCCAAATCTAAAGATAATGTTCTTTTGAATAAATTCAATGACATTTTCTTGGTCTACATTGACTAAAGGAATAGCTTCGATCCACTTAGTGAAATAATCAATGCCTACCAATATATACTTCTGGCTCTTTGATGATGTTGGTCGAATCTCTCCAATAAGGTCCAACGCCCATCCTCTAAAGGGCCAAGGTTTCACTATTGAGTGAAGTTAGCTTGCTGGTACATGCTGGATGCCTGTATGGACTTGACATTCCTGACACCCCTTGGCGAACTCGACACAATCTTTCAAGATGGTGGGCCAGTATAGTCCTTGTCGAAACAACAACCATTTCATCTTATGGCCCACTTGGTGAGCCCCACATGCTCCAACGTGCGTAGTCGAAAGGGCTATGTATGCTTCAGTTTCACTTAAGCACTTTAGCAATACCCCTTCAGGCGTCTTTTTAAATAACTCATTACCCATGAGTATGTAACTCAACGCCCTATATTTCATTTTTCGTTCTGTCGAAGCTGCTGGATTTTGTAGATAATCCACAATGGGTTTCCTCCAATCTTGCTCTGACAAATTGTCTATGAACAAAATTTCGAAGTTCCTTTGATCAACATACCCTAGTCTTGTCGATTTCAAATCTGTTGGTGACAGACAAGTTGCTTTTATCTTTTCTCGAACTTCGATTGCTCTTTGTAATCTCGTTTTTGAAATTTTGTACCCAGATGCAAGTTGTGCCAAATCGTTGGCTATTTGATTTTCCAATCTGGGTATGTGTCGAATGTTGACCATTTCGAATTTTTTCAATAAACGATTTGCTATCACAAAGTACATAATGAGATTTTCTCTTATGCACTTATATTCTTTTGTGACTTGTTTAATGACTAACTCTGAGTCTCCCATTATTTCGACTCGAGTTACCCCTAATTCCAACAATATCTCAAAGCCAGTAATTAGAGCTTCGTACTCAGCCTCATTGTTCGAACAAGTACCTGATATCTTGTACTTGAATGTTGTTGGAATTTTTTCTGGAGAAATAATCAAGACCCCTACTCCTGTTCCATCTTTATGGCTGGAACCATCGAAGTAGAGTTTCCAAGGCTCTATCTCCATATAATTTATACTCTCAACTTGGATTGAGTGGTCGACTATAAAGTCTGCCACCACTTGTCCTTTCACTGCCTTAAGAGGCATAAAGGTCAAGGAGTATTCAGTTAATGCTAGCGCCCATTTGCCAATTCGGCTGTGCAGGATGGGTTTCGACAACATGTACTTGAAAACATCAAAATGAGACGAAACATACACATCAACTGGTTTTATATATTGTTTGAGCTTTGTACAAGAGAAATAAAGGCATAGATATAATTTTTCAACTTCGCTATATCTAGTTTCTGCATCGTTCAAAACTCTACTAAGATAGTAAATGGGTCTTTCGACTCCATTTTCATCTTCTTGGGCTAACATGCTTCCCAAAGTTTTGTCGGATGCAATTATGTACAATCTCATACTCCTGTTGCTGCAAGGAGGCACCAAAGTAGGTGGCTTTGTGAGATACCCTTTGATTTTGTCGAAGGCTTCTTATTGCTCTTGCCCCCATTCGAATCTTTCTTTGTTCAATCGAAGTAAGGGTGAAAAGGCTTGAGCTTTCCCACTTAGGTTAGATATGAATCTCCTTAGGAAATTTATCTTGCCCAGCAGAGATTGCAGTTCCTTCTTGTTCGCTGGCGTTTTCGCTTCCAGAATTGCCTTCGTCTTGTTCTGGTTGATTTTGATTCCTTTCTTGTGGACGACGAAACCCAAGAAATCTCCAGCTTTCACACAAAATGCACACTTCAAAGGGTTCATTTTCAGACCATGTTCTCTCATTCTTTCGAATGATTGTCGAAGGTGGTCTATATGGTTCTTCCTGGAAACAGATTTTATAACAATGTCATCAATATATACTTGCATAAAAGTGTTAATAAAATCATGGAAGATAGAGTTCATCGCTCGCTGATATGTTGCCCCAGCGTTCTTTAGGCCAAAAGGCATCACTACCCATTCGTAAGTGCCTAAAGCCCCAGGGCATCGAAAAGTTGTTTTCGACACATCTTCTTCAGCAATGAATATTTGATTATATCCTGAATAACCATCGAGCATACTCAGGTACTCAAAGCCAGCGGCAGAATCGACTAGCATTTCCTCCACAGGCATAGGATATTCATCTTTGGGTGTAGCAGCATTCAAATCTCTGAAATCTATGCACACCCTCAATGTACCATTTTTCTTAATCACTGGCACAATGTTTGCAATCCATTCGACATACCTCGTAGCTCGTATGAATTTGCACTTCAGCAGTCTTTCGACTTCCGTTTTGATCTTCGACAGTATTTATGGAGCGAAGCATCTTGGACTTTGCTTGACTGGCTTCTTCCCAGGTTTGATTGGCAACTGAAGTTCTACCAATCTTCTGTCGAGACCAGGAATTTCGTCGTAATCCCATGTAAAGCAGTCCTTGAACTCCTTTAACAAATGGATCACTTCCAACCTGAGTTCTGGGTCTATTTTTGCGCTAATGTAAGTTGGCTTTTTCTCTAACCCTTCGCCCAAGTTGATTTCTTCTAAAGGATCTTGCGCTAACATTTTGATGTTGTTCGCTAAGGGGTCGTTCTCGAATCCCAAAGGCTCATCGTCGTAGATAGCGTCGAGCCTTTGTTCCTGCATTCCTTCTGGCATGATATCAGGAGGTTCTGGATCGAAATCCTTTCCAGGACCTGCAGAAGGTAACTCTTGATCATTGGCCTGTGTGGCCATATATTTTACTTCGGCTTCGAGAGCCGTTATCATCCTTGTTTCGGCTACGTAAGCCGAAATTCGCTGCAATGATTGTGACTCAGTCATTGTCACTGAATTCACTTCCCCAACCAGTTGGCTGGATATCAATTAGCCCACTAAAGTCAATGTGGGACAAGTCTTCTCTGTCCCATTGAAAACCATGCTCAGGGTGCAGGTATAAGGAACAAAAAGTATTTGGCGCTGGCGCCAAGTCGAAGTCAGGTGTTGGGCATGGCCCAATGTGAGCCAAGTTCTTGTCGAAGTCTACCATCCCTAGGTGATTTACTTCGCCCAAGTAATAGCTTTGATCCGCTTCTATGTTTTCGACCATTCCATCAGGACGCTATAGTAGCAACCTCTGGTGCATTGATGATGGTACAGCTCCAACACCATGTATCCATTCACGGCCCAACAAAAGATTATAGTTAGGTTTGGACGATATGACCATAAACATAGTTGGTCGAAGGATAGACCCCACCTTGATATCCAGTTGGATCACACCCATAGTGGTCCCTATGCCGCCTTCATAATTCAACAGGACCATGTTGTGAGGCTTGATGTTCTCATCGCTTTTGCCTATTTTTCTTAGCATAAAGTGAGGGATAATATTGATGGTTGCCCCACAGTCTACCAAGATCTTATTTACTGTGGTTTCTTCGAGTTTAGCCCTTATAAATAAAGGCTTAACGTGATTTTTCATCGCCTCTGTAGGAGGTTCGAAGAACCCATTCTGCTCTTCAGTAGCGCCATTATCCATGACGAAGTAGCACACTGGCCTATGCTTGGCCATTTCTTGTTCAACTTCCCAATCGCTTGTTTCGACCTCCACCTGGCGGTTGAATTCTCTTGGCAAAACTGAGACTATGTTCACCATGATATCTAGGGTGTCATCAGACTCAGAGCCATCTTCGTTATCAACTTCACCCTGGTTAGGCCAGACTAGCCTATTGGTCACTGGTTGTCTTTCAAGAGGCTTCCTCTGCTTTCTCTGAGGAACATTTGAACTTGATTCTGCCTTTGGTTCATTAGCAGCTTCCCTCTCAGCTTTTCGCCGCCTCTGGTATCTCCTCCATTGAGATCGAGACATGGGATTCTTCCCTTTGTAGTTGCTTGATACCTGGGTCACTTTAGGGGTAGCAACCTGAGGTTCTTTCTTATGTGTAAAAGATGAACCTCTTGGCACTTCGAAGGAGTGCCATCTTTCCTCGCTTGGCCTCTTTCGACCAGATGTTTTGTACCATGTATCTACTGGCACATTGGTTGGAGGCCTGAAAGTCAGTTGCCTCTTTTCTTAATTTGAACCCTTTTGGGAGGTTCTTCTGGGGTCATGTCGAGTATCAACACTTTCCCTTTTTCTGTTTGCTGCTCTTACACCTTGAATATGTTCAGCAGCTTTTTTGTCGAAAATCGAGCTGCATCGAGGACACAGCATCACTTCTGACTTCTTCTTCTGGCATCTTTGCAGGAAATCTGCCAGATTTTCATTTTCCCGAGGGAAAGCAGTTTTGTTGGCTTGTTCTTGCCTAATGGCCTCCTCTGATGCTTTTGGTTCAGAGACTTCGACCATGTTGACATTCATGGTGTCTTTGGTGGCAAGAGTCAACTGCTTCATCTGAATCTCCAAGTCCTCTGTCTGGCCTTGAACTGCAGCCAAGTAAGAACTGGGTTTTGTTCCAGATTTTTGGGCTCCAACTGTCTCCAGCTTCGGGCTTTCGACCGCCTTTTGGACCGCTTCAATTGTCTTTCTGGATAGATTCCCAGAAAAACTTCCAAAGATTGGCATGTTGACATGGTCCTTTGTGACTTCGACCATTGTGATTCCTGGCCTCTTCGACTGGCTTCTGGATGCCTCGATCACGTTCACCTCTGAAGGTTCAGCATAATAGGCTTCAGCCTGCAACGGGTTAGAGTCCACAGTCATGGGGGTCTTGTTAGCAAACTTCAACCTCCCTTCTTCGATAGCGTCTTGCACAAGATTCCTGAAAAGAAAACGTTGAGACGTTTTATGGCCCAGAAAATTATGATATTTACAAAAGCCTCTTTTCTTTCTTTGATCAAGAGGAGGCACTTTTACCCCTGGGGGTACTATCATTTGGCCATCTTTTACAAGTAAGTCAAAGATTTCATCACATTTTGTAATATCAAAACTATAAGTCTTTTTGGGGAACCTATCATTGGTCCTTTCCGGACCAGTGGGATTTTTTCCACTTGAGGGGACTAATAGTTTGCAAGAGTATGGTGGCCCTTGTTTTAGTTCCGCTAAATCGACCTCGCCTTCTTCGACGGTTATAGTTTCGTCGAAGGTTTCTGGATCTTCATCATCCATCTCGACATACGCTATCCTCTCTCTTTTATGAGTTTTTAACACATATTCTGACAGTGGGGATGTGAAGTTGGGCCTACGAAAGCCCATATTCATCCCTTTTTGCGTCATGATTCTTTCGATCATGGCTGCCAGATTATTTTCCAAACCCATATTCTGGTATTGGATATGCTGAACTACTTCGTCAGCATTTTGGTTTCTGTTGACTATCCTTACCTCTGGGGCTATGACCCTAGGTTCTTCGACAGGCTGCTCCAATCGTGCCCTAAGGTTTTCTTCGACAGGCTGCTGGACTTGGTTAATAGTGGTTTCTTCCTCTAAGAGTATACCTTGGTTTCCCCTTATTTGCGCCCTTTGGGGCTGTCGAATAGGTTGGGGTACCCCAAAGAAATCAGCCAGACACGTCATTTGCGCTGTAATCTGCTGATTCGACTGGGTGGTATTTTGTATCAGAGGGTTCAGCACTGTACTTAAAGTTTGTGCCAACATTTGAACCATATCATGGTTGCTTTCGTCCATTTGTTGCCTCAAGACTGCTGTCGAGGCATTTGTAAGGCCATGCGCTACTTGGGACGTTCCTCCTAAGAGTTGGATACTATTTCTGTTCGCCATACCAACTCCAGAACCTTGGAGTGGCGAAGAGGCACTCACTAAAGGGTCTGAAAAAGTGGACGCAGCGTTTGTCAGGCTAGCCAATTCAGAAGTTGGCATGCCATAGAGTGGTTCTCGATTTGGACCGCCTGTCATAAATCCTGGGGGAACATAAGGCCTGGTGCCTAGATTTCCCCTTGGTGGGGTAGTTCCCAAAGGCACTCTGGGGCCAGTGAACGGAGGTAATGGCCCCATTATTGTGACCGTTACTGCTGGTGTTGAACCAGCGGTTATCGCTTCACTTACGGTTGGGATAACCGTTGTTCCCACATTCGTTTGTGGGATTTCGTTATTGTTTGGCGGATTCGCCATCGCTTCTCTTCTTCTGGGAGTATTGGTATTGTTAGTGTATATTCTACCACTTCTCAATAACATGCAATACTTCTCGAAAAAGATGATATTCTGTATAAAAAGGTTAAACTTCAAAATCAATACAAGGTCCCACCGGGTGTGCCAATTTGTTTACTGTGGGAATTGGTAAACAACCGCTGATCTTCCAAAAGGTTACTTATTTGGTGACTCGAAGGATCGATCAGATTGATCCTAAGACATGGTTGATTTTGGGGTTTTGACTAAGTTTAATAATGGTTAAATGACAAGAAAATAAAGAAGCTTTATGTAAATTGCATGAAGAAGAAAACTTGGTAGAATAAAAGAAAGCTTTGAATAAAGGCTTCGACTGGAAAAGTAAATGAAGAGGCAGTAAAGTTCTGGAAAATAAATGACTTTGATTAATTAAAGTGGTGTTTCACACATACATTCTCAACAATTCTTTCGCTCACACTGGGTACTTGAATCTATATGAGTGACTTGTATATAATTGTGAACACACACGAAAAACTGCGTGAACTACTAATATTTATACTAAACACATCTCAGGTAACCGTCGGGCAGTTACGCTGCTTCGAGATGACTCCACTTGGCACGCTCACAGCGTTCGACGCTCTAGATCTTGGCACGTTGCACTTGGTAACCGCTGGGAACCGTTTTCCCTCCAAACGTTTGAATCTCAGACCGTTCCACTCTGAGCATCGAACTCCTTTGTTGAGAAGCACCTTCGACGTTGAAGGCAACATGATTCTCCCTTAGAAGAAATTCTCTAAGTACATTGCCATCTTCTGATGAGCATTTCGACAGAATCAGCTGGTCGAAACCATCCTTCCTGCTTAATGGCTTATATTAATAAAAACAAGGGTGTCAAATTTAGGAGCCAACACATGCATGATTCAAAATATGCCTCAACACTGGAAATCGAAGGATTTTCTTTCCTTTATTTTTGCGATATTCTTTTCATATGTTTTCATATTTTTGCTTCATAGCTTATTTCGATATGGTTGTAATATTTAGACATCCCCTTTATCCCACTTGTAAATTATACCCCCACTCCCATACTAATGTAATAGCGTAGGATTTAATTTTTCCGCAAACTTACCGCCTTTCATTGCTAGTAAAATAGGGTGTGGCAATATAAAAACAAATCTTAGACAACTCTAACCAAAAACAATGCATGCAATCAAATACACTTGCACACTTACACCTCTAGGTAACCCTCGCTTGTTGCCTCGGAAAATAGTCATGTCCCTTGAATATGGGCGTTTTAGAAAATACCCTTGATAGAAGATCGTAGTCCCTTGATGGCCCTCAATGTTGCCTTTGGTAAACGATCTAGTCCCTAAATGAAAATTGCTAAAATGTCCCATAAGTTGCCTTCTATGACTATACAGACATCCCACGCCCGTCCCTTCACATCCAAATGACGGGGCTTCTTACCAAACCAATGGTAAGATAGCTACATCTAAAGGAGGAGGAAAATAACATTAAGACCTTTTGAGTAGGTAGGACGCTTCTAGGTGCTCGCTTGCTCACAACAAAAAAACATTTTATACACCAACACTTTCATCTTGAAACATTTTTAAAAGACAAAACACTTTGTACGCATTCTTATAGAAACGAGAACCATTACAAAGACACCTTTTCAAAATCACTTTTAAAAAAACATTCCACAAACACCTCTTTGAACTATTTTCAAAACCAACACTTTATATGCGTTCTTATAGAAACGAGATTCATTACAAAGACATTTTCAAAATGCTTTGAAAACCCACACCACAAGCACATTTTCAAACAAAAATAAAGTGATCTAGCAAGCAACTAAGATCCCGTAGATAACTACGGATGAAAAGGGTGCTAACACCTTCCCTTTTCATAACCTACCCCCGGAACTCAAGAAATAATCTCGAAAGGTCTTTCCTATTCTTTTCAACCTTTCCTTTTGGATAAAATAAAAGTCGGTGGCGACTCTTGCTATCCGCAACAATTGCAGTCAAACACAAAACACCTAAGTCAGTTCTCCCTCCGTGGTACACCTGGTAAGAGACTAGGAACGAGGAGGTTATCCTCGATGAGCAGGGCCAACCCATTTACGAAGCTTGATACATTAACACTAAAGAGCTCCTCGAGTGCGCTACTGTCAAGAAAGTTGTATTACTTTTAGGTAGTTGTTTTTCTTTTAACATATGTGTATGATTTTTCTTCCTCGATATACTAACTTGTTCCCATTATTTGTCGTAGATAAAATGACAGATCTTTAAGATCGTGTGATCAAGATGGCGATGTAAATAGGCAAGGATGGAAAGGGCCAAAAGAAAATCCCTAAGATTCACTTTGTCCACATCTTAAATCAGTCTAAGGATGGCTCCGGTACTTCCTCTTCCCTAGAAGGCAACTAGTCTCCTCCTCAGTAGGACATCCCGAACAAAAAAAAGGCATTGTGTGAAGAACGTCATGGATATTGACCTCACGGGGGATGTTGGCGAGGATAAGTTTGTTCTACCCCTTTTCTATCTTAACAGGTTTTTTTTTTAGGAGGGTCATTCTCTAATTATTCCTCAGGTAGAGTCTTCGGCCATCTTGGGCCTCGACGTAGAGGGCAGGAGAAAGGCACTGGCTCAGGATATGGATGATTTGATGAGGGTCCTAGAAATAACATTGGTCCTTAATGACAAGGAGAACTGCTCTACTAGTGAGAGGGAGAAGTTGCAGGCAGCAAATGAGAAGCGGCAAGCAAAGGTGCTCAAGCTAAGGTATGCTTTTGTTGACTATAAGGAGAAGTATCGGATCCAGAGTGAGATTGTCACCGAGTTGCATGAGAATAAGGAGGAAGTGGCTAAGTTGACCACAAACATGACCACTCTGACGCTTAAGCGTGATGCCGAGGCGAAGAGCTTTGAGGATAGGATTGTTACCTTGGAGGTTGTTGTGGCGCCTGTCGAGGATGAGGCTACCGAGGTGAATGCCTTGCTGACTGCGCCGAGCTGGTTTCCCAAATCGGAAGCCTCAAGCAGGATTGCATGGAAGCTATCGAGATGAGCTTTGAAAATGCAATGGCTCGGATCCAACTCATGAACCCTGATGTTGAGCTCGTCATTGAGGGGATCAGGTTTCTGCATAAAGTGGTTAGCGACCAGATAGTCTCTCTTCCCGCTTTCCCTATGATGAAGATGATAATGAAGAAGAAAAAGAAGATCTCGATGACAAGGGGGAGCGTAATTATGGGGATCTTAATCTTGAGGGTTGACCAAGTTTAAACTCTATTATTTTATTTGTATTTGTTTGGGTCTGAGCATCGTCATTTTGTAATATTTGGATAATGGGATTTACCCAATTTTGTTGTAATATTATTGACATCCTCGACCTTCGTGGTCATTATTTTCATGGCACTTTATTTTGTTGGTTAACTCGTGTATGTATTTATCTTTTATGGCTCGTATTTAAGCTTTTCTTGTTTGTATTTCTTATTTTCCAAGTACTTATTTTCCTCGGCTATGCATTCTGGATGTTCATTGATTTTTGCTACTAGTGAGAAGATGTTCGTTTGTGAATTATTCTAGCTAAGTATTAGGGGGGGTCTTGCTTTGACAGTGTTATTGTTCGACAATGTAGGAAACTCATCGAGTAATCAGAGGTGGGTTTCTGACTAATAGCAGTAGAAAAGATCTCGGTCAAAATCTTTGCTCCACGGTGTGAACCTCATATCGTGAGCTGGGTGTTCTACTAAATGGTATGACGATAGTGGAGCTCGGTTGAGGTTTCCCATTCGGGAAAAGAATCTGCTCGTCAAAGAGTGAAAACCTGTGTTTTTTTAAACTCTGGGATGTTATGCTTGTACCCGAGCACACCTCCTTGGTCGGGGCGTACCCCGTTGTTGTTGAATGGGGTACATCAACTGTCAGGCATAATTGTAATATTGTTTCAATTTCTCGTTGTTCCATGTTCGAGAAAGTACTTCCTCGTACAATTTTTTGAGGTAATAGGCTCTGTTTTCTATTTTTTCTCAGACACGATAGGGTTCTTCCCAGTTTGCGGAGAGTTTGTCTTCGCGAGATTATTTATGGTGTCTTCTCAAGACTAGGCTGTTGTTGTACCCCAAAATTTGCCCTCCCATTTCTCATTGATTTCTCCTCACAAAACTCTTGAAGCTCAAGATCCAGTTAGGGTTTCATCTGCTCAAGACTCCTCCTTGCACTGCTAACCCCAAATTAGGGTTTGTGTTTGCACAAAGATGTTTTGACCTAAAGTGCCCAAGGTGACTTTCTTGCTTCATATTGGACTCCCAAGTTTATCCATACCAAGTTTCAAGTCTGGATTCCAAGTTTTGCTCAGTCAATTGGACAGTTGACCTAGAAATCAATTGTATTGGGGAAAAAGTCAACTGTGGCCAATTGACAGTCAAATCTCATGAAATTTGATCCACATCAACATTATGAACTCATATGAACCATTTGATCAAGTTTGGATCACAATTCCACAAGAAATTTGATCAGATCACTAAAAGGGTAAAATGGTCATTTTTAGGGTTTTGACTGTACAGAGGCAATTTTTGACTGTTTGACCTAGCCAATGGCAAACCAAGCTCACATGTGGACTCAAGGACCCCATGGAATTATCTTGACATGCTCAACAAGTTCAAAAGATCCCAAATGTACAAGATTGACAGTTGAATTTCCCAGTCAATTGATCAATTTTGACTGTATACTGAAAAGTCAAACTTTGACTTTTTGGTCAAAATCAAGAGTCAAGATTCATTTTTCATCAAAACATGCCAAATCATGAAACTTGTTCACCAAGAAATCACAAATTGCAAATTAGGGTTAGAAAATGGAATTTTTCATAACTTAGAATTTTTCTAAGTTATGAAAAACCCTAATTTTTTTCCCAACTTTGCCCCACCTTTTCACCAAGATCCATTTGGATTCAAACAAAAGTCAAAACATGAAAGTTGTAGCTTGTTGCATAATCTACAACTTTGATTCACAAAGTTTTCTCATTTGAAGCTTGTATCTCAAGTTACAATTTTTTGAATAAGGGCACTAAACCATTTTTAACTTAGTGAAATTTTAACCTATTTTGACAAGGTTTTCTACCCCACTTCAAGGCCATTTTTCATACCCTTCCACTTGGAATTTCAATTTGAATTTCAAATATGGATTGTATTACACATTCCAAGCTTTCCAAAATGTCCAAGAACTTCTCAAACAACCTCATGGTTAGAGAGAATCGAATTTCATAATATAACAAAAAACCACTTTGTTCATGACCAAGTTCCATGTCCATAACTTTGCAAATTTGAACTCAGCATAGTTTGTGCTACTTTACAGGTCCTTAAACCAAATTACACTCCTTAATTTAATGCTTGTTCATTGTGCCAAAGTGTTGTTCCATGAGTTCAAGCATTGTACACAAGATTGATCCATTTTTAGATAAAGTAAACTTTCCATTCTTGAAAAGATTAGCTTTATGTCCAATTGCAAATCAAGAAGGTACAAGCTAAATCCTTTTGGCACAAGATTATGGACAAGTTGCTCTGATCAAGGGAGACTTTGCAGCAGGATTAGAGGCCCCCTACTGATCTAAAACACCAACTTGCTTTGTTTGCTTAAAATTCAAGTAACATTGCATATCTCACAACAACTCTCATACCAGCATTAGCACACAAGAAAGAACTTATCAAACACATTCCAAACTACACAACCAAGCTTTTGCACGAGCCATTTGCCTCTCAAGCACTCTCCATCTCAGAAACACCACAAAACTGCTCAAACAGAGCAAGCCCTGCAGATTGAGTGCTATCTCTCAATCCCTTCAAGCATTTTTGTCCAAACTTGTTCCTCTACCTTCCTTACAACCTATGCAAGCTATCCAGAAGCTAAGGCACGATCTGTAGTTGCTCTAACCACTTCCACCATTTTCACATCTTTGACTTGCAAGTGAAGTTCTACAGCTTGATTCAGAAGCTTTCAAGATAAAGTAGACATTGGAATAGCATCCCTGAACCTCAAGGAAGCTTTTCTAATCACCACCTTGCACTGAAAGTTCCTCATTCTCCAGATAGAAGTTCAACTGAATAGGTAAAAGTTTGAATTCGTATCTCTCTTATTATGCATCTTTAGTCTTAAGTTTGTGAAGAAACAAGGTTCTACTCATAGCCCTGAACATGTACATATCTTTACTTTTCATTTCTTTTGTCTGAGTAGAGAGAATTTGAGCTTTGAAAATGGCAGAAAAACTAGGTCAGGAATTGGGGGAGGAGAAATTCTCCCTCATCTTAGAGAGTTAGATCAAGTAATGCATATGGTTAGAATCGTGATTTCATGCTTAACATCTTTTGTGTTGGAAGTTTGTTCAAAAAATCAAAGAATCAGGATTTCAAACACAAGCTTGCAGGCGCGCGTTTTGTGATTCAGAGGTTGAAGAAGAAGTGGTTTGGGCTGGGCCTGAGCATTTTTTTTATTCACACCATCTTTTCTATTTTGCACCCCCAAGCCCATTTGTCTCATTTTTAATTCTTTTTGACTTTTTCTTTTTTTGTTTGACTTGTTTATTTTTTCTCAGCATATTAAAATTTTGAAAATAATTTTCTCATCATTTTTTGATTTTATTTGATATTTATTTGATTTTCTTTTGATTTATACATATATGTATATATATTATTATTTAGGGTAAATAGAAAAATAGTGTAAATACATTCCCATTTTCATTTTTTATTTTATATTACCCTCTGAAAATATTTCATACAAAAAATACTATTTTCTAAAAAATATTAAAAATTATTATTATTATTTATCCATGATACATATTTAAAATAATATATATAAATACGTATTTGTTAATATACTTAGAATAAAATATCAAATAATGTACATATTTTATTTTTTAATATTTAATACTAAAAAAGGGTCTTTTTATAAATATACCATATTTTATTTTATTTTTGTATGTAAATAATAAATATTATGTGAATTAATTAATTAATATACATTTTGATTAAAACTAGGGTTTTTGCCCTAAATATAAAAATACTCAAAAATAATACCTTTTTATTTTCTTATTTTATTTTACATAAACAACATTTTTTCATACATATAAAAAACTTTCTTTTTGCATTTTTGCATATTTATTTAATTTCTATTTAATTATGCAATTTATTTACCTTGCAAATATTCAAAAAATGATGTAATAATTTAGATTTAAATTCTTGTCTAAATATTCCCCATTTGTAAATTTGTACCCCCCTCCCTATATTATTATGTTGTAATAGCGTAGGATTTGCAATTTCGCACTTTATACGCTTTCTAATTATGTCATGTTAGAATTAGGGTTTGCATGTGAAAAACGATAAAAAAAGTAGTTTGACCTAATACAAGATAAATGAGCATGAAAATAAACAACACATCTCACACTTGCACCCCTAGGATATTCCACTTTGTTGCCTTCAAATAAATGGGCCATATTGCATGTTGAATTTCTTTGGGTAAAACAAACAATCAAATGATCATAGTCCCTCAAAATGTTGCCTAAATGAATGATCAAGTCCCTTTTAAAGAAAAAATTGCCCAAAGACATTTAACACTATTGCAATCATGGTTTAAACGATGACCCACGCCCGTCCCTTCAACCTCCTAATACAAGATTGTCCACCAAATGCAATGGTGGAACAAAATTGTCTAAAGGTTTAAAACATAACAAAAATCTTTGAGAAAACTTTAGGATAAGCTCTTAAGTACTTGCCAATTTGCAAAGAAAACACTTGCCTAATTTCAAAACCCACTTCACAAACACTTTCAAAACCAACTTTCAAAAAACCTTGAAACATCTTTTTAAAAGACAAAACACCTTTTGTAAAACATTCGAGTAAAGAATTGTTACAAGGGTAGCCTATACAAGGCATCTTTTCAAAACATTTTCAAAACCACACATCAAGCACCATTTCAAACAATTGAAAACAAAAGGCAAGTTGATCTAAGCAAGTACCTAAGAGCCCATGGATAACCATGGATAGAAGGGGTGCTAATACCTTCCCCTTCTATAATCTACTCCCCGAACCCAAGAAAAATCTCAAAGGTTTTTTGCTGTGCTTTTTAAACCTTTCCTTAGGATAAAATAAAAAGTCGGTGGCGACTCTTGCTCAACCGAAACATTTGCGAAAACAAACGCAAAACACAAGTCAGTTCTCCCACCGTATCACAGAACTGGCGACTCTGCTGGGGAAAAGTTAAAAGTGGAGTAACCTTAGGGCTTAGATCACCCTCTTGCATGACTAATTGTTTGATTTGCTTGCTTTATACTTTGGCTCTATTGTTTGGGTTTACAATCCTCCACCCGGATCTTGGGAAACATTCATAGATAGCAATACGTTGTGGAAACTGTGCGGGGTATACCGACACGGTCTAAGCAATAGCTATATTAGTGCGACATATTTGTGAGTACCGGTAACCCTTGAGTTCAATCAAGGAGAGTACGGGGCCGCTGAGTGATGTCACTAAGCACTAATGACCTAGAACCTTACTTGACCACCTTGGCCTTTTATTAGGGGTAGTGAGATGACCGGCTTTGGTGCAGTCCGAAGTTGGTAGATACTCGATACTACACTCATTGAGGGTTGTTTTCTTGGAATATTTTGGTCGCTAGTTAAGTGGCTAAACCAAAACAATGAACAATGAAAACAATCCAGTGATATTGGGCTCCTTAGAACCCGGTTACTATTTATAGGACAGGTTATTAAGCCAACTACACTCAAGAGGGTACTTACCTATGAAACCCCATGCAAGCCTGAAACTAGGGTTTGGTGTGATTTGCTTGAACATATGTTTTGTGCATACATCATAAACATCATGAAGCATCATATGCATTTACTAACCATTTCAAGGGTTGGGATCTTCATCTTTGTTCTTGTTTTGTAGGTCATGGAAATGCCTCGCAGAAATACCATTCAAGTCAACCTTGTGAGAATCTCTCCTCAACTCAAGGAGATCACTTCAAGAATTCCGGAAAATTCATCCTTCAGTGAAAGACATGGTAGACTGCTCAGCCTAGTCAACACCAACATTGAAGAAGACATGATGAAAGTGCTATTCCAGTTCTTTGACCCCCTTCACCATTGCTTCACTTTCCCTAATTATCAGCTGGTTCCCACTTTGGAGGAGTTTTCTCAACTCCTAAGAATCCCTATCCTTAATCAACTACCCTTCAACGGTACGGAGAAGGAACCAAAGCCTGAAGATGTTGCTCGAGCATTACATCTACAACCATCTGAAATCAAGGGGCATTGGGAAACCAGAAGCGGCGTCAAAGGATTCTTAGCAAAATTCTTGTTGGAGAAGGCACAAGAATGTTGGAACTCATTGGACCTACAAGCATTTGAAGAAATTGTGGCACTCCTTATCTATGGGTTGGTCTTGTTTCCAAATCCTGACCAATTGGTAGATATCAACGCTGTCAAAATCTTCTTGTCCAGAAATCCAATACCAACATTGCTTGGAGACATCCTTCACTCATTTTACACACGAACAATGAGAAAGAGGGGTGTTCTCATGTGCTGTACTCCTATCCTCGCAAGGTGGTTTATTTCGCACCTTCCACAATCTGTCTTGAAGAATGACCAAAATACAAGGTGGTCCCAACGATTGATGACTCTTACTCATTCTGATGTGCATTGGTGTTCTCGGTCCAGAGAAAATGTCGTCATCGTCGATCGTTGCGGGGAATTTCCTAATGTTCCTTTACTTGGAATCAGGGGAGGTATCACCTACAACCCTTGCCTAGCTTTGAGACAATTTGGATATGCACGGAGGGATGGCCCTCATGACATGTTGATTCCTAGCCTAGTTTTTGACTTCGACAACGATGCGCAAGGACTTCGTCAAAGATTCATCAGAGCTTGGGGAAAACTCAACAAGGTTGATAGCAAGACTCTGGGGCACAAGAACTCCATCCCTCTTGAGCCCTATCTCAAGTGGGTACGAGCCCGAGCCCAAAGTCTAATGATGCCTTATCCTCATGTACTCCCAGTGATTAAAGAGCCCGTCAAGGAAGGAGAGGTTCCCTACACCATCTTGCATCCAGACATGCCTACATCGTGGGAGGAAATGC
This sequence comes from Vicia faba, assembly GCA_948472305.1. NCBI lineage: Eukaryota > Viridiplantae > Streptophyta > Magnoliopsida > Fabales > Fabaceae > Vicia > Vicia faba. The sequence goes on along the minus strand of OX451741.1, from coordinate 775,512,882 downwards.
AGAAGAGTTGGATTCAGCTCAAGGAGGAACGGAACACTTTTGAAGCTAGCTACTACGCCAGTGAAAAGAAGGTTCTAGAGCTTACCCGCCAACTCCACGAGCAAGAGGCCCTCAATACCTACATCGCACCAAAGAGGATGCGCAATGTCTTTCTGCCTTGAGAAGTTTATGTTGTAACATTTGGCCCATGGGGCATTTATGTAATAACGGATTTCTTCTTATTAATATGACGTGCGTTCTTCTTTGTCTGAAACAATTTTGAATATCCTAAATCCTTGAATACATTGCATACATCAGCATACCATTCATCATGTGCATAAGCAGGTCTCACTCCAGGTTTCCTTATCTATCTGCTGTTTATTTCAGTAGGATGGATCTCGAGCAAACAGTCAAAGACCTACAAGCCCAGAATGCACAGTTCCAGCAACTCTTGATGACCTTGGTCAAGAGTCAAGAGGATATCAAGGCTCATCTGGAGAGTAGAGACCCAGTGAAGAAGAAAAAGAGGGTCGGAGTGGCTACTTTAGGGAGAATATTTGACAGAGAAGCTCGGAGGGTGCTTGAATTTCCTCCTACTTCTGATGAAGGGACTAGTAAAAGAGATCGAGTTGCGGTGCCTTCCGAGTCTGATGCAGAGGAGGAAGAGGTTGAAGAGGATGAAGATTATTCTGACCAGCAGTATCCTCCAGCTGATGATAAGTACAAGGGTTTAGAAGACAGATTGGCTGCCATGGAATTGCAAAGGGTACCGGGTCTGGATTTTGAAGACATGGGCTTGGTTGCCGGAATTGTGATTCCTCCAAAATTCAAGGTGCCGGTGTTTGTAAGGTATGACGGGTTGTCCTGCCCCAAAATGCATCTCAGGTCCTATGTGAGAAAAATTCAACCCTATACAGCAGATAAAAATCTCTGGATTCATTTCTTTCAAGACAGCCTGTCAGGAGCTCAATTGGAATGGTTTTATCAGTTAGAAGGAACCAGTGTCAGAAATTGGGAAGATTTGGCCACCGCTTTCTATAAACAATACCAGTATAATTCTGATCTTGCTCCTACCCGTACCCAACTTCAGGGTATGTCACTAGGAACAAGTGAAGGATTCAAGGAATATGCACAAAAATGGAGGGATTTAGCTGGCAGGGTGCAGCCTCCTTTAACCGATCGTGAGCTAGTTGATATGTTTCTTGGGACCCTATCTGGGCCATTTTTCAATCATTTAATTGGTAACTCTTCCGCAGGGTTTACCGATTTGATCTTAACAGGTGAAAGAATAGAGGCTGGCATCAAGTCAGGAAAGATTCAGAAGAGTGTTGCTGCAAGTGTTGAGAAGAAGCCTTTTAAGAAGGAGACAGTTATGGTATATTCTCAGAAAAGAGCAGGGAAGATGGAGCGTCGGCCAACTGTGGGGGCCGTGATGATTCAAAACACTCCAAGTGAGCCGCCTCGCTACAACCAATCCAGACCAAACCAGCAACGGGTGGAAAGGCCACACCGGCAGTTCACCCGTATTAATATGACTCCAGCGCAGGTGCTTCCCCATCTGTTGAAATTGAATCTTGCCACTATCAAGGAGGCGCCAAAGAATGTAAATACATCCTCTCCGCATTATCATGCCAATGCTAAGTGCACCTATCATTCAGACAGTGTTGGACACGACACCAATGATTGTTGGGCACTCAAGCATAAGATCCAGGACCTGATAGAGGCTAAGGAGGTAGAGTTTGACGCTCCGGAGAAACCCAATGTGATATCTGCACCTATGCCGAAGCACGGTCGGAATGTCAATGCCATTGAAGAGGATCTGTATGTTGCTGACGTTAGTGATTTGACTACTCCACTGTTAACCATTAAGGTGAATTTGTTAAGGGCCGGGATCTTCCCGGGATGTAAAGAAGATTGCTACTGTTGCCACTCTCTGCCGTTTGATTGTCCGCTATTGAAGAAAGGCATCCAAGGCCTTATGGATAGCCGACAAATTTTGTTCGAAAAAGTTCCTGCTGTTCCAGTTCATGTTGAAAATGTCTCAATCATAACCATTCACGCCAATCTTTCTGAGGCCGTCAAAAGGCCAGTTAAGATTACACCAGCTGCAAAGTCTGTTCCTTTGAAGATAACAATGTCGGGGCCTGTTCCCTATGTTTCTGAGAAGTCGATACCTTGGAACTATGGTGGTGACATCTACTACCATGGTATCAAGCAAGTTGAGATAATTGAAGAAAATTCAGACGATGAAGAAGCCAGCATCAGTAATATTGCGGGCACCAGCAAAATCACCAGGAGCGGGAGAATATTTTCTCCAGAGATTGCTCCTCCAAGAGCAGTCTTTGGACCCTCACCAGCTAAAGAAGTCCTTCCTGCACCAGTAAAACTCTCCGCTAGGACTCCTTTGATTGAAGAATTTTTCATTCCTAGTACTGTCTCTCCTACCATTGCCGATAAAGGAAAGGGAATACAAGAAGAGCCCGTCAGGACGAGGGCTAAACCTTTGGTGATTCCAGAAGCCTCCAAGAAAGAAATGGACGAGATTTTGAGAATAATCAAGAGAAGTGATTACGATGTGGTGGAACAGTTGGGACAAACCCCCTCCAAGATCTCCATGCTGGCACTGTTGCTTTGCTCAGAAGCACATGCTCAAGCTTTGATTAAGTTTCTAAAGGCAGCTCATGTGCCCCAGGAAACCTCTGCAGATCAATTTCAACATTGCGTGGCTAGTCTGACTGCAGACAATGGATTAGGTTTTTCTGATGCCGACTTGACCCCTAAAGGCCGAAATCACAATGATGCGTTGCATATTTCAATCGAGTGTCGCGGAACCACCCTTGCACATGTTTTGGTTGATACCGGTTCATCGCTGAATGTTTTGCCTAAGAAGGCCTTGGACCGGCTAGATTGCGAAGGGTTGGAATTGAAGCCGAGTGATATTGTCGTCAGAGCTTTCGATGGGTCGAAAAGAATGGTCCATGGAGAAGTTGAAATTCCTGTTAAGATAGGTACCGAGGTGTTTAAATCCACTTTATATGTAATGGACATCCGTCCATCATACTCCTGCCTGCTGGGTAGACCTTGGATACACCATGCTGGGGCAGTCACCTCCTCCTTGCACCAGATGTTGAAATATCCTGTAAAGGGAAAGATCATTACGGTCCACGGCGAAGAAGAGTACATGATTAGCCATTTAAATTCTTTCCGATATATGGAGGTTGAAGGGGAGTTCATTGAGACACCGTTTCAACATTTCGAAGAAGTGCTTCCTGAGATAGCAATGGCGAAGTTGGCAGCTGAGACACCGAGACAGATGGCCAGGATGGCATCTCTGGAGGATGCAAGGGCTGCAGTTAAAGAAGGGAAGAATTCAGCGTGGGGGCAGTTACCCGATTTTCCGCATAAGGTTGATAAGCTTGGATTAGGTTTCACCACCGCTGGCCAGAAAGCTATGCGCCGGTCAAAGATTGGGAGAGCGCCAGTCAAAATTTCTCCTTACCGAATCAACGCCCTGGAAGATGAAGACAAAGAAGGCAACTTTGAAGAATGGATTCATCCAACTGTCAGAGGAGGGTTGAGCAATTGGGAGGCTAAAGACTTTGTCCCCATCACTTTTATCCCGCAGTAATTTATCTATCAAACATTTCCTATTTGGTCTGTAATATTTTACTTTCAAACAATCCGTACACTATCTTTTCACCTCCTGCCTTGCCCGGGGCATGTAGGTCCACTTGTAAGGGTTTTGATTATTTTTCATATTCATATGCCATGTTTAATGATTCATTGGACGTTTTTCATTCGATAAACTGCTTGTGTTCATTTTCTTTCCTTTTGCATTTTTTATTTAAGGATGGCTATCCCTTACACACACCCACACTCACCAATGCAGGTACCCATCCACTCCGGATTCCATGGGTGACTATTCTGATGTATCTTTCAATAACTCTGAAGACCTGGTCAATCTAGCCGAGTCTGAAGATGATGAAGGTTGTGAAGTACCCGGGGAACTAGCCAGACTCCTGCAACAAGAGGAAAGGGCCATCTTACCGCATGAAGAGCCATTGGAAGTTGTTAACTTGGGAACCGAGGAGAATCGGAAGGAGGTGCAAGTGGGTGTCAACCTGGAACCAGAAGTCAAAGAACGCTTGGTACAGTTACTGAACGAGTATGTTGAAATCTTCGCTTGGTCCTATGAAGACATGCCGGGTCTAGATACCGACATCGTGGTTCACCGTCTCCCCACAAGAGAAGACTGTCCACCGATCAAGCAAAAAGTTCGCCGAATGAGGCCTGACATGTCCGAAAAAATCAAAGCAGAAGTAATGAAGCAGTTCAATGCTGGCTTTCTGGCTGTTACGTCCTATCCTCAATGGGTCGCTAACATTGTGCCAGTGCCTAAGAAGGATGGCAAAGTCAGAATGTGTGTGGACTACCGGGATTTGAATAGGGCCAGCCCTAAGGATGATTTCTCGCTACCTCATATTGACATCTTGATCGACAATACAGCTCAGCATAAAGTGTTTTCCTTCATGGACGGATTCTCGGGCTACAATCAAATCAAAATGGCCCCCGAGGATATGGAGAAAACAACTTTTGTCACACAATGGGGCACTTTCTGTTACAAAGTGATGCCGTTCGGGCTGAAGAACGCAGGGGCAACTTATCAACGCGCCATGGTAGCTTTATTTCATGACATGATACATCATGAGATTGAAGTTTACGTAGACGATATGATAGCTCGGTCACAAACAGAGGAAGAGCACCTTGAACATCTGGAAAAGCTGTTTGCCAGATTGAAAGAATACAAGCTCAGGCTGAATCCGAGTAAATGCACTTTTGGAGTTAGGTCTGGTAAACTCCTGGGATTCATTGTAAGCAACAAAGGCATTGAAGTCGATCCGGCAAAAGTAAAAGCAATACAAGAGATGCCTGCTCCCCGTACTGAAAAGGAAGTTAGAGGTTTCTTGGGGCGCATAAACTATATTGCCAGATTCATTTCACATCTGACCTCTACCTGCGAGCCAATTTTCAAACTCTTGAAGAAAGATCAGGTAGTTGAGTGGAACGACGACTGCCAAGCTGCTTTTGATAGAATCAAGGAGTATTTGTTAGAACCTCCTATTCTGATGCCACCCGTCGAAGGAAGACCATTGATCATGTATTTGACCGTCTTGGATAACTCAATGGGGTGTGTTTTGGGCCAGCATGACGAGTCTGGTCAAAAAGAGCATGCTATTTATTACCTTAGCAAAAAGTTTACCGACTGAGAGACTCGTTACTCACTGCTCGAGAAAACTTGCTGCGCTTTGGTATGGGCTGCTCGCCGACTAAGACAGTATATGTTGACTCATACTACCTTGTTGATTTCCAAAATGGACCCTATCAAATATATCTTCGAAAAGCCCGCTTTATCTGGAAGGATAGCCAGATGGCAAATGATCTTAACTGAGTATGACATCCAGTACACCACCCAAAAAGCTATAAAAGGGACTGTACTAGCTGACCATCTGGCTCATCAGGCTATTGAAGACTATCAACCCATGAGATTTGACTTCCCGGACGAGGACATCATGAATTTGGACGACATTAAAGGTGACGGACCGTATGACGGACCCGAAAAGGGATCCCGATGGACCCTGTACTTTGATGGTGCTTCAAATGCGCTTGGAAACGGCATTGGCGCAGTACTCATTTCTCCGGAAGGATGCCACACTCCTTTCACGGCCCGACTTTGCTTCAGCTGCACGAACAATATGGCTGAGTATGAAGCCTGCATCTTTGGTCTCAAGGCTGCTATAGACTTGGGGATCAAATCTTTGATCGTATTCGGGGACTCGGCTTTGGTCATCAGCCAGATCAAAAGAGATTGGGATACCAAGCATCCTAATCTTATTCCATACAAAGAACATGTTCTGACGTTGTTGCCTCATTTCGAGCAAATTACCTTCGAGCATTTCCCGCGAGAAGAGAATCAACTAGCCGATGCTCTGGCCACAATGTCCTCCATGTTTAAACTCAACTGGGATAACGAGGCTCCCCAAATCACCATCGAGCGAATGGATGAACCCGCGCATTGTCACGAGATTAATACCGAAGAAGTAGTGGAACAACCTTGGTTCCATGAAATCAAAAGGTATCTCGAGACCCAAGATTATCCTGAAGGAGCTTCCGTGAATGACAAGAAGTTCTTAAGGAAATTCGCTGCTAAGTTCTTCCTGAGCAACGACATCCTTTACAAACGAAGCCATGATTGTGTATTACTCCGATGTGTGGATAAGGCTGAAGCAGAGTTGATCATGACTGATATACACAGCGGCCCATTTGGAACTCACTTGAGCGGGCATACAATGGCTAAGAAGATCCTAAGGGCAGGCTATTACTGGTCTACCATGGAGACTGATTGCCATCAACATTCCCGTACTTGTCACAAGTGTCAAGTCTATGCTGACAAAGTTCATATCCCTCTGGTTCCCCTCAACGTCCTGACTGCTCCATGGCCCTTTGCAATGTGGGGCATTGATATGATTGGAGAGATCAAACCCACGGCTTCCAACGGACATCGCTTCATCCTGGTTGCCATTGACTACTTCACTAAATGGGTCGAAGCAGCTTCCTTCGCCTCTGTCACCAAAAATGTGGTTGCCCTCTTTATCAAACATAATCTCATATGTCGGTATGGTGTTCCCGACAGGATCATCACAGACAACGGTACAAATCTGAATAACACAATGATCACTGCATTATGCGAACAGTTCAAGATTTATCATCACAATTCATCTCCCTATCGGCCGAAGATGAACGGTGCTGTTGAAGCTGCGAACAAAAATATTAAGAAGATTATTCAGAAAATGACAGTCACTTACAAAGACTGGCATGAGATGTTACCGTTTGCGCTGCATGGATACCGTACGACGATACGTACTTCAACTGGGGCAACCCCATTTTCTTTGGTTTATGGCATGGAAGCTGTTTTGCCTATGGAGGTTCAGATCCCGTCTTTAAGGATTATGAAGGATGCAGGTTTGAATGAGGATGATTGGATGCAGACCCGACTTGATCAACTCAATCTGATCGACGAAAAGCGACTTGCTGCTATATGCCATGGTCAGACGTATCAAAAGCGGATGATCAGGGCCTTCAATAAGAAAGTCAGACGTCAAGTGTATCAAGTCGGAGATCTAGTAGTCAAGCGGATTATCTTGCCGCAAAGTGATCCCAGGGGCAAATGGACTCCTACGTATGAAGGACCATTTGTGATCAAGAGCATATTTTCTGGTGGTGCAATGATTCTGACCACCATGGACGGCGACGATTTGCCGCACCCTGCGAACGTAGACATATTCAAAAGATACTACGCATAAAATAACCCGACAAGTCGAAAACCCGAAAGGGCGGCTTGGGCAAAAATGGGCATCCCGATGAACCGAAAACCCGAAAGGGCGGTTCAGGCAAAAATTAGGGATAAAACAAAAAAATCTGTACACCCGGCAAGTTGAAAACCCGAAAGGGCGGCTTGGGCAAAAAGGGGTTTCCCGGTGGATCGAAAACCCGAAAGGGCGATTCAGGCAAAAGTTAGGGAATTAAAGCGTATGACTATGTCTTGTCGGATCACTTCAAAGACAATCCCTTCACCAACCGGTTCCAGGTTTCTGATCAATCCAGCCATCGTCAAACGAAGCATTGAATGGACATATGTTCAGAGTTGTGAAAGCTACAGCAGAATGGAATCCCATGGAATTATTTCACATAGCCATCTTTATTTTGTATAAATTTTTCAAACATTTACGACGAGATCCTCTTACTAGGATGATTGTCTCCTTTGTACAAATATACTCAAAGAAAATCAATACAAATACTCTTCCCAAAATTTGTGTCATTTCCTTTTTTCTTTTTTTCTCTTGCACTATTTGTTTTATTTTGAGAAACGTCCAATGTTTTGTTAAATAGGCATATGCATTTGAAACATGATCACTTCCTAATTGAATCTAAGAAAAGGATTACTGATAGGATGAAAGTACCAGCGGATATTTTGGCACCCTTTCAAAGGAAATCCCCCAAGATCTGTAATCTACATCCCTGGCAAACCCTGAGGTCTATCTCCAGCAGACTCTCGAAGCTTACCCCCAGTAAGGTTCTGAAAGGTATTCCCCGCAGAGTATGGACGTCCCTTCCGAGTTTTATTCAAAGTTATTCCTCACAAAGGCTTATAACTGGGTTATCCTCAGCTAACCACCAGGGGAGGTCGCGCTCGCCAGAATTCTTCCCATCCCCAGCGGAGTTCCTCAAAATTCCCCCAACAATAACTTGTCAATACTATCCCCGGAGGAATTTATCTTTGCAAATCCCCAGCCAGAGAATCTTCCGGAAATCTTTTTTCCCTCAGAGTTTAAGCCTCAATACCCCCAGCGGAGTCAGACTCTCAAAACTTCTCCCCACAGAGTTTTGGGAGGGCAAATCTTGAGTGCCCCAGTGAAGTCGCCAGAGTTACTTCTCACCAAGCTGAAGATTCTCAATCTATCCTCCCCAACATGAGTCTACTAGTTTGGTACTCCCCAGTAGAAGACTTCAGGAATTCCCCAGAAGATTGGTATACAACCCAAGCTCCAGCTTCCCCAGTAACGACCCAGGACTTATTTTCCCCGGCAGCAGTCAGGATACTTCTATCTTCCGCTGTCCCGGATTCATCTATCCTATGCAAGACAGCTCTCCAGCTTACATGCACATCCATTTACATTCATAACACAAAATATACATTGTATCATGCATCATAGCATTGCATCCAACTAACTCTTTGCCTTTTTCAGGTAAGATCAGTCGACAGACTAAAATCATTCAAATCTCAAGATTTCTGAAAACAGTTCACGGGTTCTCCAAGTAAACGGATGTTAACCTATCACTTGTTCAGATTCTTCTCAAGACTTCTGAAAACAGTTTATGGATTCTTCCCAACAACGGATGTTAATCTATCACTTGTTCAGATGCAACTTTTGAAAACAGTTTACGGACGCTTCCCAACAACGGATGCTGCTCTATTGCTTATTCAATCTCAAGATTTCTGAAAACAGTTCACGGGTTCTCCAAGTAAACGGATGTTAACCTATCACTTGTTCAGATTCTTCTCATGACTTCTGAAAACAGTTCATGGATTCTTCCCAAGTAACGGATGTTAATCTATCAACTTGTTCGGATGCAACTTCTTAAAGACAGCTTACGGAAGCTTCCCAACAACGGATGCTGCTCTATTGCTGGTTCAATCTCAAGATTTCTAAAAACAGTTCACGGGTTCTCCAAGTAAACGGATGTTAACCTGTCACTTGTTCAGTTTCTTCTTCCAGACTTCTGAAAACGGTTCATGGATTCTTCCCAAGTAACGAATGTTAATCTATCAACTTGTTTAGATGCGACTTCCTAAAAACAGCTTGCAGGTTCCTCCCAACAACGGATGTCAACCTATTGCTTGTTCAGACCCCCAATTCAGAAATGGTCCAAAGCATGGACACTTTCCTAATGTTCCCTTCCAGATGGCATCTTTAAGCCCATCCCCGACAAGTTTCTGTCACTCTCCTAGATGGCATCGTTAATCCCATCTCCAAATGGCATCTCTAAGCCCATTCCCGCATCCGGTGCTTTGATGAGTGCAAATTTCCGGGCACTCTAGTGTCCAATCTCCTTTTACCCTCGAGTCACGAAAGGCAAGCTTGCCAATCTAACTCTTCAGGTCCAAGAAGATTGAACAGGGGCAACTGTTGTACCCCAAAATTTGCCCTCCCATTTCTCATTGATTTCTCCTCACAAAGCTCTTGAAGCTCAAGATCCAGTTAGGGTTTCATCTGCTCAAGACTCCTCCTTGCACTGCTAACCCCAAATTAGGGTTTGTGTTTGCACAAAGATGTTTTGACCTAAAGTGCCCAAGGTGACTTTCTTGCTTCATATTGGACTCCCAAGTTTATCCATACCAAGTTTCAAGTCTGGATTCCAAGTTTTGCTCAGTCAATTGGACAGTTGACCTAGAAATCAATTGTATTGGGGAAAAAGTCAACTGTGGCCAATTGACAGTCAAATCTCATGAAATTTGATCCAAATCAACATTATGAACTCATATGAACCATTTGATCAAGTTTGGATCACAATTCCACAAGAAATTTGATCAGATCACTAAAAGGGTAAAATGGTCATTTTTAGGGTTTTGACTGTACAGAGGCAATTTTTGACTGTTTGACCTAGCCAATGGCAAACCAAGCTCACATGTGGACTCAAGGACCCCATGGAATTATCTTGACATGCTCAACAAGTTCAAAAGATCCCAAATGTACAAGATTGACAGTTGAATTTCCCAGTCAATTGATCAATTTTGACTGTATACTGAAAAGTCAAACTTTGACTTTTTGGTCAAAATCAAGAGTCAAGATTCATTATTCATCAAAACATGCCAAATCATGAAACTTGTTCACCAAGAAATCACAAATTGCAAATTAGGGTTAGAAAATGGAATTTTTCATAACTTAGAATTTTTCTAAGTTATGAAAACCCCTAATTTTTCCCCAACTTTGCCCCACCTTTTCACCACGATCCATTTGGATTCAAACAAAAGTCAAAACATGAAAGTTGTAGCTTGTTGCATAATCTACAACTTTGATTCAGAAAGTTTTCTCATTTGAAGCTTGTATCTCAAGTTACAATTTTTGAATAAGGGCACTAAACCATTTTTAACTTAGTGAAATTTTAACCTATTTTGACAAGGTTTTCTACCCCACTTCAAGGCCATTTTTCATACCCTTCCACTTGGAATTTCAATTTGCATTTCAAAGATGGATTGTAGTACACATTCCAAGCTTTCCAAAATGTCCAAGAACTTCTCAAACAACCTCATGGTTAGAGAGAATCGAATTTCACAATATAGCAAAAAACCACTTTGTTCATGACCAAGTTCCATGTCCATAACTTTGCAAATTTGAACTCAGCATAGTTTGTGCTACTTTACAGGTCCTTAAACCAAATTACACTCCTTAATTTAATGCTTGTTCATTGTGCCAAAGTGTTGTTCCATGAGTTCAAGCATTGTACACAAGATTGATCCATTTTTAGATAAAGTAAACTTTCCATTCTTGAAAAGATTAGCTTTATGTCCAATTGCAAATCAAGAAGGTACAAGCTAAATCCTTTTGGCACAAGATTATGGACAAGTTGCTCTGATCAAGGGAGACTTTGCAGCAGGATTAGAGGCCCCCTACTGATCTAAAACACCAACTTGCTTTGTTTGCTTAAAATTCAAGTAACATTGCATATCTCACAACAACTCTCATACCAGCATTAGCACACAAGAAAGAACTTATCAAACACATTCCAAACTACCCAACCAAGCTTTTGCACGAGCCATTTTCCTCTCAAGCACTCTCCATCTCAGAAACACCACAAAACTGCTCAAACAGAGCAAGCCCTGCAGATTGAGTGCTATCTCTCAATCCCTTCAAGCATTTTTGTCCAAACTTGTTCCTCTACCTTCCTTACAACCTATGCAAGCTATCCAGAAGCTAAGGCACGATCTGTAGTTGCTCTAACCACTTCCACCATTTTCACATCTTTGACTTGCAGGTGAAGTTCTACAGCTTGATTCAGAAGCTTTCAAGACAAAGTAGACATTGGAATAGCATCCCTGAACCTCAAGGAAGCTTTTCCAATCACCACCTTGCACTGAAAGTTCCTCATTCTCCAGATAGAAGTTCAACTGAATAGGTAAAAGTTTGAATTCGTATCTCTCTTATTATGCATCTTTAGTCTTAAGTTTGTGAAGAAACAAGGTTCTACTCATAGCCCTGAACATGTACATATCTTTACTTTTCATTTCTTTTGTCTGAGTAGAGAGAATTTGAGCTTTGAAAATGGCAGAAAAACTAGGTCAGGAATTGGGGGAGGAGAAATTCTCCCTCATCTTAGAGAGTTAGATCAAGTAATGCATATGGTTAGAATCGTGATTTCATGCTTAACATCTTTTGTGTTGGAAGTTTGTTCAAAAAATCAAAGAATCAGGATTTCAAACACAAGCTTGCAGGCGCGCGTTTTGTGATTCAGAGGTTGAAGAAGAAGTGGTTTGGGCTGGGCCTGAGCATTTTTTTTTATTCACACCATCTTTTCTGTTTTGCACCCCCAAGCCCATTTGTCTCATTTTTAATTCTTTTTGACTTTTTCTTTTTTTGTTTGACTTGTTTATTTTTTCTCAGCATATTAAAATTTTGAAAATAATTTTCTCATCATTTTTTGATTTTATTTGATATTTATTTGATTTTCTTTTGATTTATACATATATGTATATATATTATTATTTAGGGTAAATAGAAAAATAGTGTAGATACATTCCCATTTTCATTTTTTATTTTATATTACCCTCTGAAAATATTTCATACAAAAAATACTATTTTCTAAAAAATATTAAAAATTATTATTATTATTTATCCATGATACATATTTAAAATAATATATATAAATACGTATTTGTTAATATACTTAGAATAAAATATCAAATAATGTACATATTTTATTTTTTAATATTTAATACTAAAAAAGGGTCTTTTTATAAATATACCATATTTTATTTTATTTTTGTATGTAAATAATAAATATTATGTGAATTAATTAATTAATATACATTTTGATTAAAACTAGGGTTTTTGCCCTAAATATAAAAATACTCAAAAATAATACCTTTTTATTTTCTTATTTTATTTTACATAAACAACATTTTTTCATACATATAAAAAACTTTCTTTTTGCATTTTTGCATATTTATTTAATTTCTATTTAATTATGCAATTTATTTACCTTGCAAATATTCAAAAAATGATGTAATAATTTAGATTTAAATTCTTGTCTAAATATTCCCCATTTGTAAATTTGTACCCTCCTCCCTATATTATTATGTTGTAATAGCGTAGGATTTGCAATTTCGCACTTTATACGCTTTCTAATTATGCCATGTTAGAATTAGGGTTTGCATGTGAAAAACGATAAAAAAGTAGTTTGACCTAATACAAGATAAATGAGCATGAAAATAAACAACACATCTCACACTTGCACCCCTAGGATATTCCACTTTGTTACCTTCAAATAAATGGGCCATATTGCATGTTGAATTTCTTTGGGTAAAACAAACAATCAAATGATCATAGTCCCTCAAAATGTTGCCTAAATGAATGATCAAGTCCCTTTTAAAGAAACAATTGCCCAAAGACATTTAACACTATTGCAATTATGGTTTAAACGATGACCCACGCCCGTCCCTTCAACCTCCTAATACAAGATTGTCCACCAAATGCAATGGTGGAACAAAATTGTCTAAAGGTTTAAAACATAACAAAAATCTTTGAGAAAACTTTAGGATAAGCTTTAAGTACTTGCCAATTTGCAAAGAAAACACTTGCCTAATTTCAAAACCCACTTCACAAACACTTTCAAAACCAACTTTCAAAAAACCTTGAAACATCTTTTTAAAAGACAAAACACCTTTTGTAAAACATTCGAGTAAAGAATTGTTACAAGGGTAGCCTATACAAGGCATCTTTTCAAAACATTTTCAAAACCACACATCAAGCACCATTTCAAACAATTGAAAACAAAAGGCAAGTTGATCTAAGCAAGTACCTAAGAGCCCATGGATAACCATGGATAGAAGGGGTGCTAATACCTTCCCCTTCTATAATCTACTCCCCGAACCCAAGAAAAATCTCAAAGGTTTTTTGCTGTGCTTTTTAAACCTTTCCTTAGGATAAAATAAAAAGTCGGTGGCGACTCTTGCTCAACCGAAACATTTGCGAAAACAAACGCAAAACACAAGTCAGTTCTCCCACCGTATCACAGCTGTCAATTTCAAATTCTCATTTTATGACTTTGGTGTCATGTTGTATGGCTATATTTTATTTTAAAGAAGCTTCAAGGAGGGCGGCCCTTGATCGCACTTCTTCGACAAAGTCGAGCTCTTCTCTCAGTGCCTCATCGTTCATTTCCTTTTCGAGGGGAAAAATTGCATTAGCCTAGCGGGTTCTTTGATCTCCACTGGGATTACTACTTCGGTCCTGTAGGCTAGTCGGAATGGAGTTTCCCTTGTGGTCAAGTGTGGTGTCATTCTGTAGGCCTAGAGCATGTTGTGTATCTCTTCGACCCATCTCCATTTGGCCTTGCCTAGTCTTTGTTTTAGGCCGTGTAGAAATACTTTGTTCGCGGCCTTGGCCTGCCCGTTTGTTTGTGGGTGCTCGACAGATGTGAAATGTTGTTTGGTGTCTAATTTCGTGACGAATTTCTGAAAAATTGTGTAGGTGAATTGTGTCCCGTTGTTTATGACGAGTTCCTGTGGTATACCGAATAAGGAAAGTATGTTTCTCTTGAAGAAACAAATTATATTGTTTGTCGTAATCTTGGCTCGGGCCTCTACTTCTATCCACTTCATGAAATAATCAACACCGACTATCAAGTACTTTTTCTGGTTTAACCTTGTGGTAAAAGGCCCGAGGATGTCCATTCCCCACCAAGCGAAGGGCCACGGGGAAGAGAGAGTCTTAAACTCATTGGGAGGTTCCAAGTTCATGTATCTATGGCGTTGGCATTTATCACATCTTTTAACATGTTCTTTTGCATCATGTTTCATGGTGGGCTAGTAGTATCCTGCTCGAAGGGCCTTCCGGGCGAGGGATCTTCCTCTGAGGTGTTGGGCATTGATTCCTTAATAGATTTCGTGTACAATATGGGCGACCATGGATTCCCCAACACACTTGATGAGGAGGATGGAGAATCCCCGTCTATACAACTTGTCCTTGACCAATACGTAGGCGTAAGCTCTGACCATGATTATGTTAGCCTCTTTTTGGTCGGGAGTAGCTCCCTTGTCGCGAGGCAGCTGTATATCAGTGTCATCCAACAGTCTTTGTCGCCAATGGCGTTTACATCGAGAGTTGCAAAGGGTTTTTCTATGCTCTAGTGAGAAAGTATATCTTGGATGACATAATTTTTCCGCCTTTCTTCTTTGTGCTCGGGAGTTTTGACAAGATGTTTGCTCGGGTGTTGTGCTCACGAGGAACATGTTTTACTTCAGCAAAATCGAGTTCTGTTATTCTTTCTTGAACCAGATCTAGGTAATCTTAGATGTTGTCGTTCTTGACTTGATACTCTCCCAGTACTTGAGAGGCGATAAGTTAGGAATCAGTGAAGGTTTTTACCTCTTTAGCTCCCAAGTTTTCATCCAGACGTAGTCCTACAATGAAGACTTCATATTCTGCTTGGTTATTTGAGGTTGAGAAAGATAGGGAGAGGGAGACTTTGATCAGCATTTCCTCCTAGTTTTCAAGGATGATGCCTGCTCTGCTTCCTGTCGAGTTGGATGCTCCATCTACAAAGATTCTCCACTTGTGGGCTCCATTTTTTCGGGGAGACAAGTGTAACCATTTTTTCCACGAAGTCGGCTAGTAATTAAGCTTTAAGGGCTTTTCTTCTCTCCTACCAGATGTTGAATTCAAAGAGTTCTAGTGACCATTTAAGCATTATGCCCGACATGTTAGGACGACCATGTAAATGTTTTATGGGTTGATCGGTTCGGACCATGATCGTATGAGCTAGGAAGTAGTGTCTCAATCTTCTCGCCACGTTGATGTGGGCCAGAACTACTTTTTCTATTTGTTGGTATCTAAGTTTTGGGCTTTGTAGGGCCTTTCTCTTGAAGTACATGTGTTTCTTCCCCTTGGGGGTCTCGCACACGAGGGTCGCGCTGATGGCCTTGGTTATAACGACGAGGTAAAGGTAAAGAGCCTCCCCATTGTCTGGTCACGAGAGGACCGATGGTTGTGAAAGAGATTGTTTGATGAGGAGGATGGCTTGTTCGCCCTCCTTGATCCATTCGAACACCGCCTCCTTATGGAGAAGTTTGAAAAGGGAAAGTCTGTGTTGGGAAGACTTTGCTACGAAACGGGATAATGAGGTGAGCATCCCATTTTAAGATAGAATTTATTTCTTCGAGTTTAGTGTTGGGAATTCGGAGAAGACCCTACATTTTTTGGGATTCGCTTTGATTCCCTATTATGTTAGATAGAATCTGAGGAACTTACCTGCTCAAATGTTGAAGGTGCATTTCTCTGGACTGAACCTCATCTTGCATCTCTTCGCCTGGTCGAAGACTCTTTTCAGGTGGAATGTATGATCATATTCCTCTTGGGATCTTACGATCATGTCTTCCATGTAGACTTCGAGCATGTATCCAAATTCACCTTGGTATAATTTATTCATCACTCATTGGTATGTAGTGTCGGCCTTTTTTAAGTTGTAAAACATTACATTATAGTAGTATTTTCCTGATTCGGTCATGAAGGTTGTGTATTTTTTGTCTCCCTTTTCCATGGGAATCTGGTTGTACCCTGAGTATGCATCCATAAAAGACAGTAATTTAAATCCGACAGAATTATCAACTAGTTGTAGCAACTGGTTTTCAAATCAGAGTCGCCACTATTAGTTTTTTTATCCTAGGGAAGGGAATCTAACAGAAAACCCTAATTTGCAGACAGAGATTTTAGGTTTCGGAGTTCATTAGACGAAAGGAAGGTGTTAGGCACCTTTTATCTACCTTGTTCACAGGGATATTAAGTTTTAGGTTTAAGCTGAGGAAACAGGATTTAAATTTTATTAGGGGGACTTGCCACAATTTTTGATTGTATGCGTATGTATCCTCTTATGAGGAATCAGAGTCCCAATTTTTAGTTCGCATGGGGTTGGTGTTTTTTAGGGGTTACAAACATATTTTGAATCACCTCGCACTTTGGTTGGGAATAGTGATTGCGAAGATTTTGACTAAATGTGCGGTAAGTCAAAATCTGTTTGAAACCCTTTTGCAAAAATAGTTGATTAGCTTAGTTTATTGCGAAAAATAGTTTGAGATTTGTTGTATATTTTTTAATTGTATTAATTGCAAAAATATCTTAATTAATGCATGATTAAAAAAATATTTAATGCAAATAATATATAAAAATAATATATGCAATTTTGATATAAAATAACTTATTTATGATAATATAAATAATATCTATATGTAATAAATAATAGTGATATATAAAATATATTACTAATAATAATTAATATGATTATAAAAATTAATATTAATAAGAATTATGATTAATAACAATAATAACTATAAATGATAATAATATAATATAATAACAATAAAATAAAATTAAAATATATATAATAAAATGTAAAAGAAATAATTAAATTAAAATCAAGGGGGGGTGTAATTCTAGTTATGCAGTAAAAGTTGGGGGTGTCTAAAGGAATATTGGCTAAGCTCATTAACGGCTCAAAACAAGGGGGTGTGAATTGATTTGAGGTTTAGTAAAATAATGAAAGAGGGATGTAAAAAATAATGGGCTTGGCCAAAACACAGTTTTTTGAAGGCCTGAACGATTCTCTATGCGAGGGAGCATAAGCCTTACAGTGGACTTGGCCTTATGGCCGTCCACCAATGTTCAAATGAGCAAGATCAAAGGGCATATATTTATTACCGTGTACGTGCATGCACTGAATCCAACCAGAATATAAACAACGCTTTTTCATTTTACAAATCATTTTTTTGTATTACAGCTTTTGTTATCCTCTCTCTTTCTCACATAACCCTCCACCTCTTTCTCTAAACCTAATCCCACCACCACCGCGGCGACACAAATCAAAACCCTCCCCCGCTGTAAATCACCCCATCGATCAAACAAAAACCCCAATAAAAAAACAAAACCAACAAGAAGCTATTTGATCTTACCCATTTCATGTTTCTGTCTGCTGACTTTCGCTTTCAGTCGATTAGGTTCTAATCCACTTCCCTTTTGCAGGTCTCAGTGAAGCTCGGAGTTGGTGATGGTGTGAATAAAATGTCAGCGGCGGGGATGGCTAGCGGTTAGGCGGGCAACAGCGATTAGGGTTTCGGATATCAAAACCCTAATCGTCCTCCTTCAACAACAACTTGGTTCATCAAGTTCTTCTCAGCTTTGTTTCTGTATCTGTTTTCTGGTTTTCCGCCTCCGTCTCTGTATTTTCCTCCTTCTTCCTTCTCTGATTCAAGCTTTTGTCCCCCTGATTCTGTAAATTAATTTTGGTATATATAGGTCTTTAGAAATTATGGTTAACTTAGATAATTAGTTGTTACAGTTACTTAACATAGATTTAGGGATTTTGATTGTTGTTAATTGATTCTGTATTGATTTAACTGATTCGTAATTTTGCTGTAAAAGATTTAATTATGTTGCCAATTTACTGTTATAGAGATTGAAATTTGTAGAGATTTTGATTTGATTT
Organism: Vicia faba; assembly: GCA_948472305.1. Lineage (NCBI taxonomy): Eukaryota > Viridiplantae > Streptophyta > Magnoliopsida > Fabales > Fabaceae > Vicia > Vicia faba. Next base: position 775,494,591 of record OX451741.1, on the reverse strand, counting down.
GGTAATCTTGCTGTAATTTTCTGGATTTATTTGTAAAAAAAATGATTTAATTTGCTTTTGATTTCTACAGTGTCTGTTCTTTGATTACGGGCCAATTCTATTTTTCCTCTTTTGCCTAACGTATCGTCAATTGGATTTGGGCCTTGAAATGATGAGCCCAGCAAATCTTTTTTTCCAAAAAATCCTTAATAGATAAATAATACTTAATACAATATCTTTTAATAAAAACAACAAAATAATTATAAAAAGGATTTAATAGTAACAACAAAAGTTATTAATACCGTTTCTTTTCCTTTTGGAAACAGAACAATAACGCTAAAACATCTAATGGGCCAATTCATTATCACTTAATAATCTGTAAAAATAAAATAATTATGAAAATAATAATAATTTGTTTTTCAAAAATAAAAATAATGAAAATACCAAACAGGTTGGTAACGGTCTTAATGGGCCTATAATTCGTAACTACACCTCCTCTATTTTAAAACAGCAAATTCCATTTAAAAATCAGTAAAACTTGAAAATGAAACAACAGATAATAAAAATGATAAATGGGCTGACTTTAATGGGTTTAGTTAATTTGATAAGCACACCTCTCTCTTAAAAACAACAAAAAACCATTGTTGGGCATTATATTGATAAACACAACCCCTTTTGCTATTTGGATAACAAAAATAGAAATGGGCCAAATAAGTAAATTACCCCCACCCTTTTTACAAATAACAAAGTAACAATTATGTTTCTTTAATAAATTCAATTATTATTTAATAGAAATTTTAATTTCAATAATAACAACTATTTAGTAGTTATTATTCTGAAATGACCTTACATTTTCGAATCACATGGGCCATTGGCCAACATGCCACGCAAATGGGTTCACGGATATACGAGTGTTTCTGATTTAGATGGCCCCGCTTTCCTGAATTTAAGGTACACCCCCCTAGTCAGATAAAGATGGACCATCAGATATTGCTGTACCATCTTTAATTAAATATTTCTTCTATTCGAAAAATAAAATCATCGAGATAGGAGAAATTTGGGGTACGACAGCTGCCCCTATTCAATTATCTTTCAATCGAATAGTGTGAGAAAACTCAAGTCTTGCGCATTCTGATTGGAAGTTTGTTGAATACTTGAAGTATCCCAAAATTTGTCCGATAAACATAAGGTTACACTGATATAGCATACCCTGATGAGTCTCAAGGAAGTATGCAACGCTGATGATGTATCTCTTAACGAGGAAGATGGTTTTGAACTTAAGAGAGCAATTTTATATGTCTTTGTTTGGTTTTGATTATTCAACAATTTGGAGGATGAATACAATGATAAGTGATGATGCATGGTGTGATACGAAGGGAGAACTGACTTGAGGGTTTTGCGTTTTATCACAAATGTTACGGTTAGCAAGAGTCGCCACCGACTTTTCTTTTATCCAAAAGGAAAGGTGAAAAAGCACAGGAAAGACCTTTGAGATTGTTTCTTGAGTTCGGGGTATAGATTATGAAAAGGGAATGTATTAGTACCCTTTTCATCCATGGTTATCCATGGGCTCTTAGTTACTTGCTAGATCACTTGCTTTTTGTTTGAAATTATGCTTTGTGTGGTTTTTGAAAGTATTTTGTAAAAGAGGCCATTGTTTAGGCAATATTTGTAATGATTCTCGTTCGTAAGAATGTATACAAAGATGTTTGTCTTTTTTGAAAATGTTTGCAATGTTTGACAAATATTTGGAAATGTGTGTGTTTGTTTTGAAAAATAGCAAGGATAGTTGTTTGGAAATATAGCAAGTAACTAGAAGTAATCTACCTACTCAAATGTCTTTCTTGTTCATTTTCTATTCCTTTGACATTGTTGTCTTACCATTGATTTGGTAAGAAACCCTATCTTTGGATGTAAACGGGACGGGCGTGGGTCATCGTATAACCATGATTAGCAATATTGTAAATTATCTTAGCATTTTTAGGGACCAAGATCATTTTTGTAAGGCAACTTAGAATAGTGTCATCGAGGGACTATGATCTTATATTTGTTTGTTTTGCCAAGATACTTCGCATGCGTAATATGGCTATTTTTGTATAAGGCAACAAAGTGGAGAAACCCTAAGGATGCTTGTGTTCAAGTGTGTTATTTTCATGCTTTGTTTGTCTTGTATTAGGGTTTTCTATTTGATTTTCTTTTATCTTTCCATACAAACCCTAATTACTAGCATGTTATATAAAAGCGATAAATTCCGTAATTTAAAGATTACTACGCTATTACAAATTTTATGGGAGGGGGGAATACAAATTATAAATGTGGATTTGCCATAATGTAAATCTAATTAAGCTATTACAACCAAATTGAATATGTACAAATATTGGAATAAATAATTTACAAGATAAATTAAATATGCAAAGAATATTTTGTTTGGTTTTTTTATGTGAAAAAAAGTTTTAACCTAAACCTAATAAACTTAAGGAAAAGAAATTAATTCTTGAAAACCAAAGTTAACCTTAATTTCTAATTTAAAAGAAAATAAAGTTCTTATGTATTATTTTTAGGTATTTTTTGTATTAAAATAATGATTAATATTTTATGAAAATATTTAGTTTTTTATATGTCAAGATAAATATTTACAAGTATGAATAAAAAAGGGAATAAAAATAGTTAAAATAAATCTATTATATTTACAAGTTTATTTAAGAAAGTAACAATTAATATATAGTTTTAATAAAAATATTTTTTCATGTGAAAATAGAATAAAATAAACAAAATGCAAAATTGTCATATTTTATATTTTTCATGATTTTATGTATTTAAGGAAATATTTAATAAAACAAAAAAGAAAATAAAACAAATAAATAAAAGTATGGGCCAGGGGGTATCCTGAGAAATCAGGTGGTGTTATGTTAGAAAAAAAATGCTAGGCCCAATGTTGAAGCCCATCCTGCAAAACAGCAAAACAAAAGGTAGCGCCAAGGTTCGAACCCATGACCTGGGCCTTACCAGCGTGCTACCATGCCACTGGGGTGGATGTACATCCGTTGATTTATATGAAACAACAAAAACATAACACAAAATGTTTCCTTGGCCCTGTACTTCATCTTCTTCCTCAAGCTAGTCGGACCTCCTGTAACTCTTTCATCTCTCAACAAAAATGGAAATTGATAACATGAATGTTATACCATTTTGTCTCACGATTCTAACCATGTGCATAGCTAAAACTATAATTCCAAGATTAAAGAGAGTTTTAATGGCCCTAATTCTTAACCTAATTTTTCCAGGAACTTCAAGTTCAAAATTCTCTCAACTCAGGCCAAATAAATGCAAGTTATGGATATGTATAGCTTTGTAGCAATGATGTCTACATTGTTTATTCACAAATCGTGGCCAATGGATGCTTGTATGAAGAGATAGAAGTTGAGATTCTTACTTCTTTCAGTTGAGATCGTGAATGGAGTTTGAGTGAGATTTAGGAAGGCCTGAAGGTTTCTTTAGCTTGCTTGAACTTCCCTGAGTGTGTTCCAACCCTTACCTTGCTTTGGAAGTACCTGGAACTCTCAATCCAAGTCAACCTGCAAGCTTTGAAAACAAAAATGGAAGATGAAGAAGGAGGAGTTACAGTGCAGGGATGATGGTCTGGATCACTTAGATATGAATTAGGTAAAGTGTTTGGATGATTAAAACTTGAAACACACGAGCCAATTTGTGGATTGCTATGCTTATGCACAAACTGCAAGTTTTGACAATTTTTTAGTGATATGGAGTTTTGGAGTGTTTCAGACTTTAGCAATCGTGTTCTCAACTGTAATATGTTTGTGTATTAGTATGGAATAGGTTTCAAGTCAGCTCTTCAACAGATTTTTGAGTTGTAGGCTTTTTGCATACTTTCTTGCTTTTGAAGCAAAGTGAAGGGACAAGTCTTTACATGCTTGTACTGGCTTGCTTGGAGTTGGTATGAGCTCTATACAAGTTTCTTTAGGCCTGTTCAAAGAAGACAGGTCCAATGCTCAAGATTTGTAAAGTTGCAAAAGTCATACTTTTCCAAAATGGCAATGGCAACTTTGTGCCATTTATGGAACTAAAGCTTGGATAAAGACTTTTGGGCTTGGATTAAAGCTTTGTCAACTGAGTAAGCATTAAATTATGGAGTAAGAAACAATTTTGGGACCTGTAAAGCATGGATTAGGCAGTATAGGGTCTGATTTGAACTTTGTTCTTCATGAAATGGCTTGAAAACAAAGTGAGAAATTGCCAACTTCATCTCTTCGATTATCCTCACTCAAAAACGATATCAAGGAGTTCTTGGACATTTTTGAAATCTTGAGATGTGCTCTATAACTCATCTTTGAAATGCATTTCAAGATACCTCTTGGAACTATGTAAAAAATTGCCATGAAGTTAGGTCAAAAACCTGCCTAAATTAGGGCAAAATTTCACTAAGTTATTTTAGTTCATGGGCATGTATTCACAAAATTATATCTTGAGATCCAAGCATCTTTAAGGAAAAATGTGTGAATAAAAGTTGTAGATTTCATGGAGATCTACAAATTTCATGTTGGGAATTTCCTTTGAATCATCTTGCATCATGGTGAAAAAATGGCTTAAAGTTGAGAAAAAATAAGAAATTTTCTAAGAAAAATTTCTAAGTTAAGAAAATTTCGAATTTTAAAACCAAATCTTCAATCTTTGATTCCTTGATGAAAAAGTTTCAAATTTTGACATGTTTTGATGAATTATGATCCTTGGCACTTGATTTTGACCAAAAAGTCAAAGTTTGACTTTTCAGTATACAGTTGACTTTTGATCAGTTGACTGCAAATTTCATTTGTCAATCCAATGAAATTGCAATGTTTTGAACCATGTAATTAGGTCAAGATGATACAATTGAATACTTGAAATCATCCTTCAAACCAATTGGTCATTTGCTAGGTCAAAAATCAGAAATTGCCCTTCCTCAGTCAAAACCATAATTTTAACCATTTTGCCCTTTTGATGATTTGATCAAATTTCTTGGGGAATTGTGATCCAAACTTGATCAAATGATACATATGTGTCTAGAATGTTTATGTGGATAAAAAATTATGAAGTTTGACTGTAAATTGGCCATGGTTGACTTTTTTACCAATACAGCTGATTTTTAGATCAACTGTCTAATTGACTGATCAAAAATATGGTTCAAGGCTTGAAACTCATGAGCAATCTTAGGGGTCCATAATGATGTTTTAAAGTCATATGAAGCATTGATAGTCCAAAAACCCTTGTGCAAACTCAAACCCTAATTTTGGGTTAACAGTGTAAGATGAGATGTCTTGAGCTGACCAAACCCTAATCCAGTCTTGAGTCAAAGAGATCGTGTGAGAAAAGTCTTGATAAATGAGAGGGCAAATTTTGGGGTACAACACATGGCTGCTTAAAGACTGAGGCCATGGGTTATGTTCGCGAATCGTTGTATGACGTCTGAGGCGATAGGCTAGATTTTTTTTTGTTTTCTTTCGATCACTGTTGCATGAAGTCTGAGGCGATGATACGTGTTACGAAATAAAGAAACGCATTGCTGAATGAAGTCTTAGGCAATGAGCCTTAATTTTTAAATCGCTGCGTGAAGTCGAAGGCGATAAGATAAATTTGATTCTCGAGCATCACTGCATGAAGTATGAAGTGATGGTCTGTGTCGAGGAATAAGGAGACATATTGCTGCATGAAGTCTGAGGCAATGGGTTAGGTTTCCAAATCGTTGCGTGAAGTCTTAGGAAATAGGCTAAATTTGTATTGTTGATCATTACTGCATGAAGTCTGAGGCGATGGTCTGTGTTGGCATAAAGAAACACATTGCTGCATGAAGTCTGAGGCAATGGGCTTGGTTCGAGAATTATTGTGTGAAGTCTGAGGCGATAGGCTGGGTTTTGAGAATACATTGCGGCTTAGAGGCAACATAGTGATTTTTGTGAATATATTGTGGCTTAGAGGCAATGTAATTAGTTTTGAGAAAACATTGCAGCTTAGAGGCAATGTACTGAGTTTTGAGAATACATTGCGGCTTAGAGGCAATGTATTGTGTTTTACAAATACATTGCGGCTTAGAGGCAATGTAATGAGTTTTGTGAATAAATTGTGGCTTAGAGGCAAAGTATTGAGTTTTTCAAATAAATTGTGGCTTAAAGGTAATGTAATGAGTTTTGCGAATACATTGCGGCTTAGAGGGAATGTAATGAGTTTTGCAAATACATTGCAGCTTAGAGGAAATGTAATGAGTTTTGCAAATGCATTGCAGCATAGAGAAAATGTAATGAGTTTTGCAAATACAATGCGGCTTAGAGGCAATGTAATGAGTTTTGCGAATACATTACGGCTTAGAAGCAATGTAATGAGTTTTACAAATACATTGCGGCTTAGAAGCAATGTAATGAGTTTTGTGAATACATTGCGGCTTAGAGGAAATGTAATGAGTTTTGCAAATACATTGCAGCTTAGAGGCAATGTAATGCGTTTTGCAAGTACATTGCGGCTTAGAGGCAATATAATGAGTTTTGCAAATACATTGTGGCTTAGGGGAAATGTAATGAGTTTTACGAATACATTGCGACTTAGAGGCAATGCACTGAGTTTTGAGAATACATTGCGGCTTAGAGGCAATGCATCAAGTTTTGAGAATACATTGCGGCTTAGAGGCAATGCACCGAGTTTTGATAATACATTGTGGCTTAGGGGAAATGTATTGAGTTTTGCAATTACATTGCGGCTTAGAGGCAACTTAATGAGTTTTGCAAATACATTCCGACTTAGAGACAATGTAATGAGTTTTGCAAATACATTGCGGCTTAGAGGAAATGTAATGAGTTTTACAAATACATTGCGACTTAGAGGAAATGTACTAAGTTTTGAGAATAACTTGCGGCTTAGAGGCAATGTACTGAGTTTTGCAAATACATTGCGGCTTAGAGGCAATGTAATGAGTTTTGGGAATACATTGTGGCTTACAGGCAAAGTACTAAGTTTTTCAAATACATTGCGGCTTAGAGGCAATGTAATAAGTTTTGCGAATTAATTGTGGCTTACAGGCAATGTAATGAGTTTTTCAAATACATTGCGGCTTAGAGGCAATGTAATGAGGTTTGCAAATACATTGCGGCTTAGAGGCAATGTAATGAGTTTTGCAAATAGAATGTGGCTTAGAGGCAATGTAATGAGTTTTGCGAATACATTGCGGCTTAGAGGCAATGTAATGAGTTTTACAAATACATTTCGGCTTAGAGGCAATGTAATGAGTTTTGCGAATACATTGCGGCTTAGAGGAAATGTAATGAGTTTTGCAAATACATTGCGGCTTAGAGGCAATGTAATGAGTTTTGCAAGTACATTGCGGCTTAGAGGCAATACAATGAGTTTTGAAAATAAATTGCAGCTTAGAGGCAATGTAATGTGTTTTACGAATACATTGCGTCTTAGAGTCAATGCACCGAGTTTTGAGAATACATTACGGCTTAGAGGCAATGCATCAATTTTTGAGAATAAATTGCGGCTTAGTGGCAATACACCGAGTTTTGATAATACATTGCGGCTTAGGGGAAATGTACTGAGTTTTGCAATTACATTATGGCTTAGAGGCAATGTAATGAGTTTTTCAAATACATTGCGACTTAGAGGCAATGTAATGAGTTTTGCAAATACATTGCGGCTTAGAGGCAATGTAATGACTTTTGAGAATACATTGCGGCTTAGAGGCAATGTACTAAGTTTTGCAAATACATTGCTTCTTAGAGTCAATTTACTAAGTTTTGCAAATACATTGCTTCTTAGAGGCAATGTACTGAGTTTCGTTCATTACTGCATGGAGACTTATGTGATAGGCTGAATGCGTCACGGCATGGAGACTTAGGTGACGGACCGAATCGCAGGAGAAATGCTTGGTTGATGGACCCGTAGGTGATTGAATCGAGGGTAAGATGGTTGTTCGTTTGCTATGTGATACATGCATATACATGTGAATTGAATGTTTGTATGTACGCAAAATGTATGATGTTTTATGTGTGGAACCCTGAGTGTATTCATATTGAATGTTGAAATGTATAGTGTATGTATGCTTTGGATATGCAAAATGTATGTATGAAATATGTGTAAGATGTACGTATGCCTTGAAATGTTATGAAGACTATTTCCGGCATTATCTCCTTTAAATCATTGGCTTAGAGTTACCAATTCCTTGGCATTGTATATTGTGTCGTCGCAGCTTTGTTGAATTTGATTTGAATGCGGTGAAAAAGCATTAGCAAAATTTTGAATGTTGATTTTGAATTGCAAGTGTAGGTGTAGACGTAGACGTAGGTAATGGCATATTCGTATATTTGTATGTTATAAGTTAAGGAGTAAGCGTATACGTATGTATTGGCATATGTGTAGCCTTTTATGTTGTAAGCGCAGGCGTAGACGTGAACATGTGTATAGACTTTGTGTTGTGAGTGCAAGCATAAGCGCAGGTGTGGACATAGTCTTTTGCATCGTGAGCATATACATAAGTGTATACATATGTATAGACTTTTGTGTTGCAAGACGTAGGAGTAGCCATGTGCGTGGACGTGTGTATAGCCCTCGTATTATGAGTGTAGACATGGGTATAGCAATGTGCGTAGATGTATACGTGGATTTTCTTTCAATATTTTCCTAACCAAAATGTTTTTTGATGTTTTCTAAAATTCTTATGTTTTGTTAATCCCTCGAAATTATTTCAAGACACTATTCACATGTAATGATCGTAGTATTTTGTAAACAAGTCTTAGAAAAGAAAAAATGCAATTTGAAAGATGCAAAGAAAGCAAAATTTTTTATTAATATGCCTCTGAATAGGCGCAAGTATTAGATGCAATTCCTAGAAAGAGGTAATTACATAAATTTTTGAAACTGTAAATGGCAATGCAAAAATGATAATTGTTGCTGCTGTTCCCCAATATCCTTTTAATAATCTTATCTCCTTTGCTTATGAGTTCAATTATTTAGATCTATCTCTCCATTCTTGGTTCGTAGTCGCAATTCTTAGATCATAGACTTTTTGTTCTTTATTTCCTTTTGTATGATCCCTAATTTTTTCCTGGATTTCCCTTTCGGGTTTTCAATCAACTGGGATAGTTTTTTTGTTATATGCCTCTAATCTTTGCCTGGATCGCCCTTTAGGGTTTTCGATCCACTGGGACCCTCCTTTTTTTCTAAGTCACCGGTTTGAGGTTCGAGCTTAGCGAGCTTCTTATACATAGTATTTTTGATTGCGTCTGAATTTTCCGGATGCGGTAGTTCTTCCTCATCCATTATTTTAGGGATAAGACCACCACCGGAGAATGTTGTTTTGACTACGTTTGGACCTTCATAGTTGGGGTGTCCATTTATCGCGTGAGTCGAGGCAAGGTAGAAGAATCTTCTGGAGTACTAGACCATGTTGTGGTTTATCTTGTGCAGTAAACCATTACTCAGAAAGAATTTCGAGGCTAATTTTCGTAGAGTTCGTTTATCGATGCTAGAGTCATTTTCTGGATGTTCTTGTTTTTCGAGGTACTTCTTGATGTCGTAAAACCAAGGCTTGTTATCTAGTCATTTTTTGATAGCAAGAAAAAGTGAGGGCTCTTGATTGTGTCTATTTGTGATGTGCAGTTCGTGGTTTGACCAAGTTACTTTGAGCATAGACGATATAGTTGCCAGGGCGTCTATCATTTCCTTTTATTGGGACATGACTCAAGTGATCTTTGCGAATTCCGCAATCAGTTTTCAAAACATGATCCCGATATGGAATCAGTTTTGGATGTTTAGTATCCCATTCGCCGTTGACTTGGTATATGGCTCGTGAGCATTCTTTGGGAGGAGTCAGAACTGCCCCTATATCGTGCCCCAGTGTATTTAAATCCCCGACGAACATGGACGTCCAACGTGCCCCTGGCTCAGGTTCTTCGTCAAGTCCTGGTATTTCGTAGTTGCCTATTTTTACAGTAATGCCTGTATCTAGCCTTGGCTTGTTTCTATAGGAACAAGAAGATGTGTGCTATAACTTGATCAGCTTCTTTGTGGCTCCACTCTGACATTTCCCCTTAGCTTGGTTTCTTCCAGATCTTCCCTTGTGCTCAGATTAATAGCCTTAATAGCCTCTTGATACGGTTGTACATTGTTAGCCTTTCATTTTATTTCCCTCTCCATTTCCTCAGAGAGTTCAAGATCTTTATCATCTTCCTCTTTATCTTGGTTGATAGGAGCATCAAAATTATATCGGGTCGCAGCAGTAACATTATCGGTTACTTTGGGCATGAACTTGCACACTTATCATGTTTTGGTGCAGATTTGGTATATGAGATTTGGATTTGATTTGGCAATCTTTCTTTAATTTTCTGGATTTATTTGTAAAAAAAATGATTTTATTTGCTTTTGATTTCTACAGTGTCTATTCTTTGATTATGGGCCAACGCTATTTTTCCTCTTTTGCCTAACGTATCATCAATTGGATTTGGGCCTTGAAATGATTAGCCCAGCAAATATTTTTTTCCAAAAAATCCTTAATAGATAAATAATAATTAATACAATATCTTTTAATAAAAACAGCAAAATAATTATGAAAAGGATTTAATAGTAACAACAAAAGTTATTAATATCGTTTCTTTCCCTTTTGCAAGCAGAACAATAACGCTAAAACATCTAATGGGCCAATTCATTATCACTTAATAATCTGTAAAAATAAAATAATTATGAAAATAATAATAATTTGTTTTTCAAAAATAAAAAATAATGAAAATACCAAACGGGCTGGTAACGGTCTTAATGGGCCTATAATTTGTAACTACACCTCCTCTATTTTAAAACAGCAAATTCCATTTAAAAACCAGTAAAACTTAAAAATGAAACAACAGATAACAAAAACGACAAATGGGATGACTTTAATGGGTTTAGTTAATTTGATAAGCACGCCTCTCTCTTAAAAACAACAAAAAACCATTGTTGGGACTTATATTGATAAACACAACCCATTTTGCTATTTGGATAACAAAAATATAAATGGGCCAACTAAGTAAATTACCCCCACCCTTTTTACTAATAACAAAGTAACACCTATGTTTCTTTAATAAATTCAATTATTATTTAATAGAAATTTTAATTTCAATAATAAAAACTATTTAGTAGTGATTATTCTCAAATGACTTTACATTTTCGAATCGCATGGGCTATTGGCCAACATGCCACGCGAATGGGTTCATAGATATACGAGTCTTTTTGATTTAGATAGCCCCACTTTCCTGAATTTAAGGTACACCCCCTAGTCAGATAAAGATGGACCATCAGATATTGCTGTACCATCTTTAATTAAATATTTCTTCTATTCGAAAAATAAAATCATCGAGATAGGACAAATTTGGGGTACGACAGCTGCCCCTATTCAATTATCTTCCAATCAAATAGCGTGAGAAAACTCGAGTCTTACACATTCTGATTGGAAGTTTATTAAATACTTGAAGTATCCCAAAATTTGTCCGATAAACATAAGGTTACACTGATATAGCATACCCTTACGAGTCTCAAGGAAGTATGCAAAGTTGATGATGTATCGCTTACTGAGGAAGATGGTTTTGAACTTAAGAGAGCAATTTTATATGTCTTTGTTTGGTTTTGATTATTCAACAATTTGGAGGATGAATACAACGATAAGTGATGAAGCATGGTTGCTTGAAGACTAAGGCCATGGGTTATGTTCGCGAATCGCTGCATGACGTCCGAGGCGATAGGCTAGATTTTTTTTTGTTTTCTTTCGATCATCGCGGCATGAAGTCTGAGGCGATGATATGTGTTACGGAATAAAGAAACGCATTGCTGCATGAAGTCTTAGGAAATGAGCTTTAATTTGTAAATCGATGCGTGAAGTATGAGGCGATAAGCTAAATTTGATTCTCGAGCATCACTGCATGAAGTATGAAGTGATGGTATGTGTCGAGGAATAAGGAAACACATTACTGCATGAAGTTTGAGGCAATGGGTTAAGTTTCCAAATCGTTGCGTGAAGTCTTAGGCGATAGGCTAAATTTGTATTCTTGATCATTAATGCATGAAGTCTGAGGCAATGGTCTGTGTTGGCATAAAGAAACACATTGCTGCATGAAGTCTGAGGCAATGGGTTAGGTTCGCAAATCACTGCCTGAAGTCTAAGGCGATAAGCTAGATTTGTATTTTTAAGCATTAATGAATGAAGTATGAGGCGACGATCTGTGTCACAAAATAAAGAAACACATTGCTGCATAAAGTCTGAGGCAATGGGCTTGGTTCGAGAATTGTTGTGTGAAGTCTAAGGCGATAGGCTGGGTTTTGAGAATACATTGCAGCGTAGAGGCAACATAGTGAGTTTAGCGAATATATTGCAGTTTAGAGGCAATGTAATGAGTTTTGAGAAAACATTGCGACTTAGAGGCAATGTACTGAGTGTTGAGAATACATTGCGGCTTAGAGGCAATGTACTGAGTTTTACAAATATATTGCGGCTTAGAGTAAATGTAATGAGTTTTGCGAATACATTGCGACTTAGAGTTAAAGTACTGAGTTTGTCAAATACATTGCGGCTTAGAGGCAATGTAATGAGTTTTGCGAATACATTGCGGCTTAGAGGCAATGTAATGAGTTTTGCAAATACATTGCGGCTTAGAGGCAACGTAATGAGTTTTGCAAATACATTACGACTTAGAGGCAATGTAATGAGTTTTGCGAATACATTACGGCTTAAAGGCAATGTAATAAGTTTTACAAATACATTACGTCTTATAGGCAATGTAATGAGTTTTGTGAATACATTGCGGCTTAGAGGCAATGTAATGAATTTTGCAAATACATTGCGGCCTAGAGGCAATGTAATGAGTTTTGCAAGTATATTGCGGCTTAGAGGCAATATAATGAGTTTTGCAAATATATTGCGGCTTAGAGGCAATGTAATGAGTTTTACGAATACTTTGCGGCTTAGAGGCAATGCACCGAGTTTTGAGAATACATTGCGGCTTAGAGGCAATGCATCATGTTTTGAGAATACATTGCGGCTTAGAGGCAATGCACTGAGTTTTGATAATACATTGTGGCTTGGGAAATGTACTGAGTTTAGCAATTCCATTGCGGCTTAGAGGCAATGTAATGATTTTTGCAAATACATTGCGACTTAGAGGCAATGTAATGAGTTTTTCAAATACATTGCGGCTTAGATACAATGTAATGAGTTTTGAGAATACATTGTGGCTTAGAGGCAATGTACTGAGTTTTGAGAATACATTTCGGCTTAGAGGCAATGTACTGAGTTTTACAAATACATTGCGGCTTAGAGGCAACGTAATGAGTTTTGCGAATACATTGCGGCTTAGAGGCAAAGTACTGAGTTTTGCAAATACATTGCGGCTTAGAGGCAATGTAATAAGTTTTGCGAATACATTGCGGCTTAGAGGGAATGTAGTGAGTTTTGAAAATACATCGCGGCTAAGAGGAAATTTAATGAGTTTTGCAAATACATAGCGGCTTAGAGGCAATGTAATGAGTTTTTCAAATACAAAGCGGCTTAGAGGCAATGTAATGAGTTTTACGAATACATTACGGCTTAGAGGCAATGTAATGAGTTTTACAAATACATTTTGTCTTAGAGGCAATGTAATGAGTTTTGTGAATACATTGCGGCTTAGAGGCAATGTAATGAGTTTTGCAAATACATTGTGGCTTAGAGGCAATGTAATGAGTTTTGCAAGTACATTGCGGCTTAGAGGAAATATAATGAGTTTTGCAAATATATTGCGGCTTAGAGGCAATGTAATAAGTTTTACGAATACATCGCGGCTTAGAGGCAATGCACCGAGTTTTGAGAATACATTACGGCTTAAAAGCAATGCATCAAGTTTTGAGAATACATTGCGGCTTAGAGGCAATGCACCGAGTTTTGATAATACATTGCAGCTTAGGGGAAATGTACTGAGTTTTGCAATTACATTGCGGCTTAGAGGCAATGTAATGAGTTTTGCAAATACAGTGCGACTTAGAGGAAATGTAATGAGTTTTGTAAATACATTGCAGCTTAGAGGCAATGTAATGAGTTTTACGAATACATTGCATCTTAGAGGCAATGTACTGAGTTTTGCAAATACATTGCTGCTTAAAGGCAATGTACTGAGTTTCATTCATTACTGCATAGAGACTTATGTGATAGGTTGAATGCGTCACAGCATGGAGACTTAGGTGACGGACCGAATCGCATGAGAAGTGTTTGGTTGATAGACCCGTAGGTGATTGAATCGAGGGTAAGATGGTTGTTCATTTGCTATGTGATACATGCATATGCATACATATTGAATGTTTGTATGTACGCAAAATTTATGATGTTTGATGTGTGGAACCCTGAGTGTATTCGTATTGAATGTTGAAATGTATAGTGTATGTATGCTTTGGATATGCAAAATGTATGTATGAAATATGTGTAAGATGTGCGTATGCCTTGAAATGTTATGAAGACTATTTCTGGCATTATCTCCTTTAAATCATTGGCTTAGAGTTACCAATTCCTTGGCATTGTATGTTGTGTCGTTGCAGCTTTATTGAATTTTATTTGAATTCGGTGAAAAAGAATTAGCAAAATTTTGAATATTGATTTTGTATTGCAAGTGTAGGGGTAGACGTAGATGTAGGTAATGGCATATTCGTATATTTGTATGTTATAAGTGCAGGCGTAAGCGTATACGTATGTATTGGCATATGTGTAGCTTTTTATGTTGTAAGCGCAAGCGTAGACGTGAACATGTGTATAGACTTTGTGTTTTGAGTGCAAGCATAGGCGCAGGTGTGGACATAGTCTTTTGCATCGTGAGCATAGACATAGGCGTATACATGTGTATAGACTTTTGTGTTGCAAGACGTAGGAGTAGCCATGTGCGTGGACGTGTGTATTGCCCTCGTATTATGAGTGCAGACATGGGTATAGCAATGTGCGTAGACGTAGACGTGGATTTTCATTCAATATTTTCCTAACCAAAATGTTTTTTGATGTTTTTTCAAATGCTTATATTTTGTTAATCCCTCGAAATGATTTCAAGACAATATTCACATGTAATGATCGTAGTATTTTGTAAACAAGTCTGGAAAATAAAAAATGCAATTTGAAAGATGCAAAGAAAGCAATTTTTTTTATTAATATGCCTCTGAATAGGCGCGAGTATGAGATGCAATTCCTAGAAATATGTAATTACAGAAATTTTTGAAACTGTAAATGGTAATGCAAAAATGATAATTGCTGCCGCAGTTCCCCAATATCCTTTTAATAATCTTATCTCTTTTGCTTATGAGTTGTATGATTTAGATCTATCTCTCCCTTCGTGGTTCGTAGTCGCAGTTCTTAGATCACAGTCTTTTGGTTCTTTATTTCCTTTTGTATGATCCCTAATTTTTTCCTGGATTTCCCTTTCGGGTTTTCAATCCACCGGGATAGCTTTTTTGTTATATGCCCCTAATCTTTTGCTGGATCTCCCTTTAGGGTTTTCGATCCACTGGGACGCTCCTTTTTTCCTAAGTCATTGGTTTGAGGTTCGAGCTTAGCGAGCTTCTTATACATAGTATTTTTGACTGCATCTAAATTTGCCGGATGCGGTAGTTCTTCCCCATCCATTGTTTTGGGGATAAGACCACCACCGGAGAATGTTGTTTTGACTACGTATGGACCTTCATAGTTGGGGTGTCCATTTATCGCTTGAGTCGAGGCAAGGTAGAATAATCTTCTGGAGTACTAGACCATGTTGTGGTTTATCTTGTGCAGTACACCATTACTCAAAGAATTTCGAGGCTAATTTTCGTAGAGTTCGTTTGTTGATGCTAGAGGAATTTTCTAGATGTTCTTGTTTTTGAGGTACTTCTTGATGTCGTAAAACCAAGGCTTGTTATCTTGTCATTTTTTTAAAGCAAGAAAAAGTGAGGGCTCTTGATTGTGTCTGTTTGTGATGCGCGGTTCGTGGTTTGACCAAGCTACTTTGAGCATATATGATATAGTTGCCAGGGCGTCTGTCATTTCCTTTTATTGGGACGTGACTCAAGTGATCTTTGTGAATTCCGCAATCAGTTTTCAAAACATGATCCCGATATGGAACTAGTTTTGGATGTTTAGTATCCCATTCGTTGTTGACTTGGTATATGGATTCTGAGCATTCTTTGGGAGGAGTCAGAACTTCCCCTATATCGTGCCCCAGTGTATTTGAAGCCCTGTCGAATGTGGACGTCCAACGTGCCCCTGGCTCGGGTTCTATGTCAGATCCTTGTATTTCGTAGTTGCTTATTTTTACAGTAATGCCTATATCCAACCTTGGCTTGTTTCTATAGGAACAAGCAGATATGTGCAATAACTTGATCAACTTCTTTGTGGCTCCACTCTGATGTTGCCCCTTAGCTTGGTTTCTTCCAGATCTTCCCTTGTGCTCAGATTAATAGTCTTAATAGCCTCTTGATACGGTTGTATATTGTTAGCCTTTAATTTAATTTCCCTCTCCATTTCCTCAGAGAGTTCAAGATCTTTATCATCTTCCTCTTTATCTTGGTTGATAGGAGCATCAAAATTATATCGGGTCACAGGATTAAAATTACCGGTTGCTTTGGGCATGAACTTGCACACTTATCATGTTTTGGTGCAGATTTGGTATATGAGATTTGAGAGTGCATATGTAGAGAAAGTATTTCCATTTTTAAATTTAAGATATAAATGCAAGAGAAAGAAAGGGATCTTAATTAAAAATAAAATATAACTTTTATTAATCGTAAATATTGTCTGGAAAAAATGGGGGAACCCTTACAAGCAACCCCTATGCCCCAGGCTTGACATAGGTTCTTTCAAAAACAAGAAAAATTAATTAGGAAAGAAAAAGATCTTAGGAATCTCCACAGCCGTCCATCTTTTGAGTTCTTCTCCTTGGGCACATTCTCGGATGAATTCAGTTGCCCCTTTTGGTGTTGGCTTTGTTGGATATTTTCGCCATATGTCTGCTATGCTCTACTCCCTTGTTGATCAAGGTCTTTTGTATTGGAGGAAAATGTGTTTTTCCCTTCAGAGAAGCTTTATATTTTTCTTTAGTGTACGGTCTGAATTGGACTATGCCCTGGTCCCTAGCCTTTGTAGAGTTCTTTCGAAAGCTTCTTTGTATTTTAGCGGGAATCCATATCCCAACAGATATTCTTTCAGCAAGTTTATCGGGGTTTTTGCTCGTCTACTTGCCCCAGAGTCACTGACTACTTCAATTGCATTTATTGTCAGCCCATCATGCGAAGGCATATGGTCTGATTTGATGTTAGGCTTCTCGAAAGTGATGTCTTGGGATTCTAACAAATCTTGGACCTTATGCTTGAATGGCCAACATTGTTCTATGGTATGTCCAGGAGAATTAGCATGATACTCACATCTGGCGTTGGCATCGTATCTTCGTGGGAGTGGCCCGACTGGAGGATCTAGAGGCTTAATTTCCACCAAAGATGCCTTAACCAGCTGTTGCAATAACTGGCTAGGTGGCATAGGGAGTGGATCAAATTTTCTGGGTGGCCTTCTGCCTTGTTGCTGCCCTTGTGGGATCACTAATGGTTGTTGAACCTTGGGCTGTGACGTTACAACATTAATTTCTCCCTCACTTCCATTGGGAATGTTTGAAGCAGGCCTCTTTGAATTATAGGGAGCATTTGATGGTCCCCCTGGTATCTTCCCACTTTTTATTCCACTCTCGATTCTTTCTCCGATAGTCACTAGGTCTGAGAACCCCGAAGAGATAATTCCAACCATCTTCTCATGATACAACTCTTGCAAAGTCCCCATGAACGTGTCTACTAATTCTTTGTCTAACAGTGGTGGTTACACACGGGATGCCAACTTCCTCCATCTCCGAGCATACTCTTTGAATGATTCTTCTTTCTCCTGGGACAGATTCTGGAGTTGCACGCGAGTAGGAGCCATGTCCATGTTATATTTGAAATGATTTAGAAAAGCATTAGCAAGATCTACCCAAGCCTGAATATGCATTCACTCCAATTGCATATACCAGTCTAAAGATGCCCCACTCAGGCTATCTTGAAAATAGTGAGTCATCAACTTCTGATGATGGGAGAATATGATTTCTTGGACAAGTGAGCCCCTTGTATTTCTCAAGTTCAGGTACTTTGAACTTTGGTGGAATCACTACATCAGGATCTACGCCCATTTCGAGAGCGTCTACTTCGAAAGTGTCAAAACCCTTCACAACTTTTAATCTTTCCTTTAGAGCTTTATACTGATTTATTACCAGTGGGTTTTCAACAACATAAGTACTAGTCATCTTTAAGGGCGCTTGATTGGAATCCTATGTGTTGTACCCCAAAATTTTCCCTCCCATATTCTTCAAGATTTGACAAAGCATCATCTCAATTTGCTCAAGTCTACTCAAGGGTTGCACAGTTCAAACCATCCTCCTAAGCCAGTCAAATTAGGGTTTTGGTTCTTGCAAGGAAGTTGAGGTTTTCAAGGGCTCAATCAAGTCCCACATGCCTATAAACATTGTCAAGCATCTACATGCCAAGTTTCAAGGCTCACAAGGTCAAGTTGCACAGCCAAAAACCCTAATTGCTCCACAATCAACTGCAGGGGCAAAATGGTCATTTGACAGTCAAAAGTCAAAAAATTTGGTCAACATCTTATTTTGAAGCCACAATCATCATTTGATCAAGTCTTGATCATGATTTCACAAGAATGGCTCAAAAATCATCAAGGTGTCAAAAGTTTCTATTTTCGGACAGCTGAAAAGTCAATTGTAACTTGACCAAGGCATAACTTTTTCATGGTTCATCAGAAAAATCCCATCCAATGCTCATTTTGAAGGGGATGACATTTCCTATAACTGATCTTCACATTCCAAGTCCAAGAAATGCTCTCACAAAAAGTTATCAATTTCAACATTATAGGTCATTTTCAAAAGTCAACAAAAAGGAACTTTAAGTCAAAGACCATAACTTGAGATTGGTAAATCAAAATGACATGGGACCAAAGGCATTGGTTAGAGGACTTCAAGACCTTTCCAAAATGTCCAAGAACATGTTCATATGATCAAAATTGAGCAAGATATGAACTGGAGAAGTTGGGAAATTTTTGTGAAATGGCAAAAGTCAACTATCCTTGAAACTTCAATTTTTTACAAAAGGGCCCACTTTTTTCCACTTGATTCATCCTTGTCATGCCACCCACGTGTCCCATGATCAATTTCAAGACCAAATAATTATTTTTCCATTTTTATTTAATTTTTATGCATTTAATTCATTTTAATCCATAATAGTTCAAATAAAATTAAAAAAATTAATTAAATGGTATCTTGTGGTTTGATTAGCCTTCATGTGTCATATTCCACATACCAAAACCGTGCCAAGCTCATTTATGCACGAAATTTTGAATTTGGACAAAGCTTTGAAAGGCCTTTAACGGTGGTTAAGACAAAATCCAAAAACATAATGGCACAAGTTTAAGGCTCCTAAAGGTGAATTATTCTCATTCATGACTACATATGCAAGCCTTGCAAGCCTCATTCGCGACCTAGTGTGTGCAGAAACGGCCAAGAGCAAAACCAAAAATTGTCCAAAAAGTGAGACTTCTAAAACACAGTTACGAGCATTTTCAGATCAAAAGGAGGACGTGAGTCTCTTCTTTGCCATACCCTGAAGCTAAAGCAATCCTTGTCACGTCCTAAGGTCCATCATACTGCACTGTAAGTTCTTCCAAAGTCACCCCTGTACATGAAACATGAACTCTTTATTCTTGCATTTTTCTTCAAAAATATTAACATAGTTATGTTTCTTGTTTGATTTCTTATCTAATGACAATAGCCAATTTCATTGTTAGGCCTTATACTGTGATACACGATTCTAGGTTTTGCTTGCTTGTTTTTTAGGCATTTTCAGTGTAGGAAAAATTGGTCACCATGATGGGTATAGAAGTGATCAGGACATGGAGACGAAACCAACCATGGTTTTGGAATTAATTTTCGAAGCCTAGGGATGATTTTCAGAAGAGCCTTCGAAACTACCTGCGGATAAAAATCCGCAGGTAAATAACCAGGAATTTTCATTGAAGAAGATGATGATGTGTTGAAGCTTGATTCTCCCATTTCAAAAATTGCGCGTTTTTATATTTTTTTTAGGCATATGCTGTGGTTTTCCCATTTAATAATTACGTGTTATTTTAATAACGAATGAAGCATGCAACACAGTTGGCTAAGGCGTTCGTGTAGTGAGAGTTGGGACCTGGGTTCGAATCCCAGGTCCCCCATAATTTCCATGTTATTTTGCTTTACATGTTCACGTGCAGGCCCTCAAGGACGTCCCACCATACACCTCACACCCAAGCGCGCCAGATGTCCACAATCATAGATCCAAAGGCCAGGGATGGTTGACCACCATGTGCTCAAGTCAAAGCCAGCGTGGATAATAAAAAAAAAGGTCAAACAGGCTTGCTTCTATTGGGCCAGAAATTCAACAAAAAAACCTCCCATTGGTCCATTAACCTCCTGGTCTATTTGCCTTTTTATATTTTTCTCTTTTCAATTCTTTTAATTATTAATATTATTTTCATTAACTAACAAATTAATTTTTTTTTATAAATTCATAAAAAACCAAAAAAATAGTAATAATATTTTCATTAATTAAATTTAATTAGTTATTACTTTGTAAATAAAAACTAACATAAATTAATTTAGTTTAATTAGATTTTATTTTAATTTTCTTTTACAATAAATAAAAACAATTTAGAATTAGGTTTTTTTACTAACTTTTAATTTCTATTTATTTTCTCTTTATTTTCATCAAAAACACAAAAAAAAACATTTTTTTCTTTAATTAAATAATTAATTAGTTAATTAGCTTTAACATTTAATTTAATTACAAAAAAAAGGGCAAAAAAATTCAATTCTTTCTTAAAAAAGGGTCAACACCCTAAGACATCCCGATTCGATTCTCCCGCGCTTTAATTTATTTTCATTATATTTATGTAACTGCTTCTGGAAATGTAATAGTTAATTAGGACCTCTTTTACTGCTTTATTTATTTTCTCGCAGTTTATTTTTTCCAAACGGGTTTGTTTTTTTGGCGATGTATAGACTCGCGCCTTGTAATAGCTAGATTTACATTTCTGCAATTTACTTTCCGCACTCCTAACTGTTAACAATGCATGAAAGAATGTATGTAAATAAAACCAATCCGTAGCTCACAAATAACATGCAAAGACAAACATTAACTGAAAAACAACACACATGCACATGCCACTCTTAGGGTACGCCTCACTGGTTTCCTCGAACGTGGTCATCAAGTATAGGGTGTCTTAGAGGTCGCCCTTCTGTCTAAAAGATCTAGTTGCCTCGAAACGGTTGCCTTAGATAAAAGGATCTAGGACATTAGGGTTACCACTAAGATGTCCTACCATTGCTTCGATGACCACACTGTCCCGATAATCGAATTGACCTGAATAACTCCAACGACGGTGCTACCTACCTCTCAATGGTGGGATAGCACTATCTAAAGGACTCTTACACAACTTAATTCCTTAGAGTAGGTAGATTCTCATGGGTACTTGCTCTTTTCAAACAAACAAAAACAACTTTTCGCACCCACACTTTCTAAAAGTTTTCAAACAAATTTTTCATACACTCTTGAGGACAGATACAAGAGTTACTTAGAAATTTTTCAAACGAGACTTTTTCAAAACCCACACACACTTGAAAAGCAAACAAATTTTGAAAACATAAGAGCAAGTACCTAAGAGCCCGTGGATAACCACGGATAGAAAGGGTGCTAACACCTTCCCTTTCTATAAATCTACCTCCCGAACCGAGAAGCATTCTCGAATAAGGAATTTTGCTGTGCTTTTGTCCTTTCCATGTTGGAGAACATAAAAGACGGTGGCGACTCTTGCTTACTGCGACATTTCGCGAAACCAGCTAAAAAACAGTCAGTTCTATTTCCACCGATCACAGAACTGGCGACTCTGCTGGGGAACCTTTAAAAGTGAGGTGTACCTTAGGATTAGATCATACTTATGTTTTCAATTGCTTTGCTTTGATTGCTTTATATTTGTGGGCTTTGCATCGGAGTTTCATAGATCCTAACCCGGATCTGGGGATACCCTTTTAGGTAGCATAAGCTGTGAGGGACCTGTCCGACGTAGACCGACACGGGTGAAGTAGTGGCTACGTTGGTGTGGCACCTTGGTCTGTACCGATATCCCTTGTGTTGCAACAAGGAGAATATGGGTCTTCTGAGGAGTCATTAAGCACCAACCGACCTTAGAACCCTAATGTGACCCAACTTGGCCATAGAACAGTAGCAGTATGCTACACCCATTGAGGCTAAACTCTCGCGATGGTTCTGGCCACAAGAAAAGATTGCGACGCTGGAGTTATGACCAATTGAGGGTAGTCAGTGATATTGGTATCCTCTAGAACCCGGTTACTTTTGATAAGACAGGTTTTGAGCCCACCAACTCCAAGAGGGTAGTACCCAAACTTCATGCTGGCCTGAACTCTAAGGGATGTCTTGTGTGACTTGTGTGCTTTCAAACTTGACTACTTGCATGCTTGTTATCTAACACATGAGTTTCTTGCAGGGTTTGTTTACAGTCCTTAACCTGGACTCATAACAGGGTTTACTTACATCACTCCACGCATAGCATAACATCATGTCATCATACCATTACATACATACTACATAAGGACTAATCCATTTCAAGGATCTCAAGGGTTTGTGATGCGAGTCATGATGTCTAGAAAGGGGCAAAGGGGATTTATTTTCCTCTAGCCAAGGTTGATAACTTGAGTCAGGGGCTATGACCCACTCAATATGGTGAGCCTTGACTCTTGAAGAAGGACTCTCAGCAACATGAAGTTCCTTCAATCAAGCTACCCAAATTCAAATTCTAACAAGTTTCTATGTTTACCCCGCGAGATCCTTGAAAACATCGCATGCATACATACATATCATTGCATTACAGGTACTCTGTTCTACAGGTTGCTTAATCTTCTTCGCTGTTTATTTCAACCATCATCATGAATCCTGAATCATTCAATGAACAAGCTATCAAGGCCCTCCAGGCATAGAACGCCCAGTTCCAGGAGCTGGTCATGAGCTTAGCCCAGGGACAACAGGAATTGGAGACTTTGCTTTTGAAGAAGAAGAAGAAAAGGACTGTTTTGTTCAACCCTAGACGCAGATCTGGGAATGGATCACAAAATGAGGCTGAGTTGACCACCCCATCTGCTGGTAAAGACAGCCCACAAGGGATAGAGGTTCCTAGTCCCGTGGTCTCCGACAACGAGACAGATTTCAATGATGAACAGTACCCTCCTGCTGAGGACTGGTACAAGCAACTAGAAGACCGTCTAAATGCCATGGAGATTCAACAGGTGCCCGGGTTGGACTTTGGAGACCTAGGCTTATCTTCTGGGGTGGTGATCCCTCACAAGTTCAAGGCACCTGCCTTTGCGAAGTACGACGGGGCTTCCTGTCCTAAGTTGCACCTCCGTTCATACGCAAGGAAGATCCAGCCCTACACGGCAGACAAGAATCTATGGATCCATTTCTTCCAGGAAAGTCTTTCAGGGACTCAGCTCGAATGGTTCTATCAGCTGGATGGAACCAGTATTTGTAACTGGGAGGACTTGGCAACTGCTTTTTATAAGCAGTATCAATATAATGCCGACCTCGCTCCTACGCGTACCCAACTCCAGGGTATGTCACTAGGGACGGGTGAAGGCTTTAAGGAGTACGCGCAAAAGTGGAGAGACCTGGCTGGTAGGGTGCAGCCACCATTGACTGACCGTGAGCTCGTTGACATGTTCTTAGGGACCCTGTCTGGTCCGTTCTTCAACCATCTGGTTGGGAATTCTTCTGCTGGGTTCACAGATCTGATCTTGACTGGTGAGAGGATAGAAGCTGGTATCAAGGCTGGGAAGATTCAAGAGGCCACACCTTCTGACACTCAGAAAAAGCATTACACGGGGAGGAAAGAGTCCAATGCGGCATACAGTCAGAAGATTCGTCGTGACCAACATGTAATGGCAGTCCTGATCTCTGGTTCTACACCACGCCGACAACAGCAAAGGGAAATCAGCGAACGCCAGACGAACCTAAAAGACAATTCACCAACATCAACATGCCATTGTCACAAGCATTGCAGCACATGTTGAAAATGAATCTGATTGCGGTGATCAACCCTCCTGCAAATCCTAAGACCTCTTCTCCAAACTACAACCCAGATGCGAGGTGTGCTTATCATTCCGGAAGCCCGGGGCACGATACTGAGGATTGTTGGGCGCTGAAATACAAGATTCAGAACATGATTGACGCCAAGGAGATCGAATTCGAGCCTGCTGAGACTCCCGATGTGATTACTGCTCCCTTGCCAAAACATGGCTCCGAATAATCATAAATACGGGATGTCATTATCTCCCAAAAATAAAAGCCCATTAATTCAAAACCTATGAAGGAGACTTACAAAACTGGGGCATCCCGCTGACTGTGATCATGAAAGAAACAGTTCAGGCAAAAAACAGGGATAACGAAATCTAAAAAGAAAGAGGTCCTACAAACCCTCAACCAAAAAAGGAATGACTGCCTATTCCAAATAAATTGTCAACATCCGAACCATCACCGGTATATCAGGACGAAGACTCAAACAAGGTCTAACGCACGATCAACTGAGTTTAGGTTTGAAGAACATCACGAAGAACGGGTGGGTACAAATGAAATTTGAGCCTTTATCCTTCGTTTCTTAAACTGTGAACCAGGCCACGCTACAACCCTTAAAAAGTCCTAGCTGAAGCATGGGTTTAGTTTGAAAGCATATTGTTACCAAATGTATCCTGACTCCTTAAGGCTTGCGGTAAAATAACGAGTTGACATCACGGTTCAAAAAAAAAATTCACTTGTTTTTATGAAAAAAATGCATTTTCAAAAAAGTCATAAGCTTTGCATTTTCAAAATAACATTGTTTGCAGATGATTATTTGTTTGAACAGTATAGAACTTCGCACGAAGAATATCTGATGAACAAAAGCACTCCCAACCAAGGGGAAGACGCGATCATTGTCCATCATCTGGGGCAATTAGGTCAAGATTCGAAGAATCTCTCAAAAGGCCAACCAGCTTGGGGAAAATCTCCATCTGGATCACTTGGGGCATTGGACGATCAAACGAAGATCTTCTGGTGGCATGGTAACACTGCACTACTGACAGTGACAACTCCCTGCATCCTGAGAGCACGGACATAGTCGAAAAAACACTATGCATAAGCAAAGACCCGCTAGGTTGACACACCTAGGCAAAAATAAGGGATGAAATGAAAAAAATCTGTACACCCGGCAAGTCGAAAACCTGAAAAGGCGGCTTGGGCAAAAATGGGTATCCCGGTGGACTGAAAACCCGAAAGGGCGGTCCAGGCAAAAATTAGGGATCAAAGCGTACGACTATGTCCCGTCATCTCGTCACTTGCCTACCAGAAGAATATTTGTCAAAACGGCAGTTATCAAGACCTCCACAGGTACCTTATCCCGCAGGATTTGGGGCAATAAGAATTGTCTAAGTGATCTGGTTGCTCTGTCCACCGAGGTACCAAGGTAAGTTTAGCTGAAGAACATGACCAAGATACCTTCACTCCCCGCAGAGTAAGACAAGATTCAACAATTCTCCCCCGAGCAAAGTTGGTTTCCCGTCAGCCCTGACAAGGTAGAGTATCTCCAGCAAGTCAACAACGCTCTCCCCAAGCAGAGTTAGTCTACTGTCAGCCTTAAGGAAGTTGGGTACCCCAGCAAATCTCAATATTCCCCAGTGGAGTATACAGATGTTCCTAAGCAAACATCCTCGGCCTTCTTAATATAAGATTATTCCCCGACGGAATACCAGACACCCCAGTGGAGCCATTCCCCAGTACAGTTCAAAAGTCTCCCCAGGAGAGTTGAATCAATCTCCCCAGTAGATTCTGGAAGCTTATCACCGGCAGAGTACGAACGCTTCTCCCCGGCTTTATTCAAAGTTATTCCCCACCAGAACTTATAACTGGGTTATCCTCAGCTAATTACCACGGAAAGATCGTCCTCGGCGAAGCTCTTCCTACCCCCAGCGGAGTTCATTCATCAAATTCCCCAACAAAACATGTCAACGGTATCCCCAGCGGAGTTATCATTAAACCTCAGCAAAGTATCTCTTCCCACAGAGCAATTCCCCACAGAGTAATCTCTTCGCCAAGTTTATTCCCCAACGGAGTCCTCTTCTCCTACCGGTTTATTCTTGCAATCATCATCCCCAGCGGAAACGAAGAACTCTACTCTTCAAACATCAGCCCAAGATTCAACAAACTCCTGGCATTCGTCAAGGATTTATTTTCCCAGACGAGAATACATTCATAAACATCACATCTTCATACATTATAGCATGCATACGCATCATACAACACAAATCTCATTTATTTTTGAGAACATCTTAAAATCATGCAGTTCATGCATCATGACATTGCATACGACTAATACTTTGCCTTTTTAGAAAAAAGTCAATCAAAAGATGATTACCATCTACCTTTACAGTTCCAGATCAACACCGGTAACAAGCCAGGAAAAATCAGTGGACGACTGATCATGGGTTAATATCCGAAACCAAACAGGACAATTATCTACTTGATCATCCTCAGGCAACCCTACACTGGTTCCTTTTCTTTAAGAAGAAGTCTTACACGGGCTCATCAACAAGCAACCCTACACCGGTTCCTTCTCAACCTCAGATGTAGTTTTACACGAACTCATCATCAGGCAACCCTACACCGGTTCCTTCTCAATTTTCAGACGAAGTCTTACACGGACTTATCATCAAAGTAACCCTACACCGGTTCCTTTTCTTTCAGAAGAAGTATTACACGGACTTATCTCAAGATGACCTTACCCCGGTTCATCAAGAAGTTTTACACGAACTTATCCTGCAGTAACCTTACCCCGGTTCCTCCAGAAGTCTTACACGGACTTATCTCAAGATGACCTTACCCCGGTTCATCCAGAAGTTTTACACGAACTTATCCTGCAGTAACCTTACCCCGGTTCCTCCAGAAGTCTTACACGGACTTATCTCAAGATGACCTTACCCCGGTTCATCCAGAAGTTTTACACGAACTTATCCTGCAGTAACCTTACCCCGGTTCCTCCAGAAGTCTTACACGGACTTATCCCGAAGTAACCTTACCCCGGTTCCTCTAGAAGTTTTACACGAACTTATCCCGAAGAAACCCTACACAGGTTCTCTCTCTCCAGATGTAGTTTTACACGGGCTCGTCGTCAAAGAAACCCTACACAGGTTCTCTCTTCCCAAAGATGCAGTTTTACACGGACTCGTCATCAGAAACCCTACCCAAGTTTTACTTCTTCCAGGATGCAGTTTTACACGGACTCATCATCAAAGTAACCCCACACAAGTTCCCTTCTCAAACTCCAAACATAGTTTTACACGGACTCATCATCAATAAACCCTACACAGGTTTCCTTCTCAGCTCTAGATGCGATTTTACACGGACTCGTCATCAAAGTAACCCTACACAGGTTCCTTCTCCATTTCAGATACAGTCTTATACGGACTCATTATCAATAAACCCTACACAGGTTTCCTTCCTCCAAGGATGCAGTTTTACACGAGCTCATCATCAGTCAACCCTACAGAGGTGTCCTTCTTTCCAAGATGCATCTTTACACGAGCTCAACATCAGGCAACCCTACACAGGTTCCCTCTTTCAACTTACAAAAATTACATCTCCATATGGCATCTATAATCCCATCCACTTACCAACAGTCTCCAAATGGCATCTGTAAGCCCATTCCCGACAAGATTCTGTCACACCTCCAGATGGCATCTATAAGCCCATCCTCCTATCCACATCTCCAAATGGCATCTATAAGCCCATCCTCCCATATTCTTCAAGATTTGACACAACATCATCTCAATTTGCTCAAGTCTACTAAAGGGTTGCACAATTCAAACCATCCTCCTAAGCCAGTCAAATTAGGGTTTTGGTTCTTGCAAGGAAGTTGAGGTTTACAAGGGCTCAATCAAGTCCCACATGCCTATAAACATTGTCAAGCATCTACATGCCAAGTTTCAAGGCTCACAAGGTCAAGTTGCACAGCCAAAAACCCTAATTGCTCCACAATCAACTGTAGGGGCAAAATGGTCATTTGGCAGTCAAAAGTCAAAAAATTTGGTAAACATCTTACTTTGAAGCCACAATCATCATTTGATCAAGTCTTGATCATGATTTCACAAGAATGGCTCAAAAATCATCAAGGTGTCAAAAGTTTCTATTTTTGGACAGTTGAAAAGTCAACTGTAACTTGACCAAGGCATAACTTTTTCATGGTTCATCAGAAAAATCACATCCAATGCTCATTTTGAAGGGGATGACATTTCCTACAACTCATCTTCACATTCCAAGTCCAAGAAATGCTCTCACAAAAAGTTATCAATTTCAACATTATAGGTCATTTTCAAAAGTCAACAAAAAGGCACTTTAAGTCAAAGACCATAACTTGTGATTGGTAAATCAAAATGACATGGGACCAAAGGAATTGGTTAGAGGACTTCAAGACCTTTCCAAAATGTCCAAGAACATGTTCATATGATCAAAATTGAGCAAGATATGCATTGGAGAAGTTGGGAAATTTTTGTGAAATGGCAAAAGTCAAATATCCTTGAAACTTCAATTTTTGACAAAAGGGCCCACTTTTTTCCACTTGATTCATCCTTGTCATGCCACCCACGTGTCCCATGATCAATTTCAAGACCAAATAATTATTTTTCCATTTTTATTTAATTTTTATGGATTTAATTCATTTTAATCCATAATAATTCAAATAAAATTAAAAATATTAATTAAATGGTATCTTGTGGTTTGATTAGCCTTCATGTGTCATATTCCACATACCAAAACCGTGCCAAGCTCATTTATGCACGAAATTTTGAATTTGGACAAAGCTTTGAAAGGCCTTTAATGGTGGTTAAGACAAAATCCAAAAACATAATGGCACAAGTTTAAGGCTCCTAAAGGTGAATTATTCTCATTCATGACTACATATGCAAGCCTTGCAAGCCTCATTCACGACCTAGTGTTTGCAGAAACAGCCAAGAGCAAAACCAAAAATTGTCCAAAAAGTGAGACTTCTAAAACACAGTTACGAGCATTTTCAGATCAAAAGGAGGACGTGAGTCTCTTCTTTGCCATACCCTGAAGCTAAAGCAATCCTTGCCACGTCCTAAGGTCCATCATACTGCGCTGTCAGTTCTTCCAAAGTCACCCCTGTACATGAAACATGAACTCTTTATTCTTGCATTTTTCTTCAAAAATATTAGCATAATTATGTTTCTTGTTTGATTTCTGATCTAATGACAATAGCCAATTTCATTGTTAGGCCTTATACTGTGATACACGATTCTAGGTTTTGCTTGCTTGTTTTTTAGGCGTTTTTAGTGCAGGAAAAATTGGTCACCATGATGGGTATAGAAGTGATCAGGACATGGAGACGAAACCAACCATGGTTTTGGAATTAATTTTCGAAGCCTAGGGATGATTTTCAGAAGAGCCTACGAAACTACCTGCGGATAAATATCCGCAGGTAAATAACCAGGAATTTTCATTGAAGAAGATGATGATGTGTTGCAGCTTGATTCGCCCATTTCAAAAATTGCGCGTTTTTATATTTTTTTTAGGCATATGCTGTGGTTTTCCCATTTAATAATTACGTGTTATTTTAATAACGAATGAAGCATGCAGCACAGTTGGCTAAGGCGTTCGTGTAGTGAGCGTTGGGACCTGGGTTCGAATCCCAGGTCCCCCATAATTTCCATGTTATTTTGCTTTACATGTTCACGTGCAGGCCCTCAAGGACGTCCCACCATACACCTCACACCCAAGCGCGCCAGATGTCCACAATCATAGATCCAAAGGCCAGGGATGGTTGACCACCATGTGCTCAAGTCAAAGCCAGCGTGGATAATAAAAAAAAAGGTCAAACAGGCTTGCTTCTATTGGGCCAGAAATTCAACAAAAAAACCTCCCATTGGTCCATTAACCTCCTGGTCTATTTGCCTTTTTATATTTTTCTCTTTTCAATTCTTTTAATTATTAATATTATTTTCATTAACTAATAAATTAATTTTTTTTATAAATTCAGAAAAAACCAAAAAAATAGTAATAATATTTTCATTAATTAAATTTAATTAGTTATTACTCTGTAAATAAACACTAACATAAATTAATTTAGTTTAATTAGATTTTATTTTAATTTTCTTTTACAATAAATAAAAACAATTTAGAATTAGGTTTTTTTACTAACTTTTAATTTCTATTTATTTTCTCTTTATTTTCATCAAAAACACAAAAAAAAACATTTTTTTTCTTTAATTAAATAATTAATTAGTTAATTAGCTTTAACATTTAATTTAATTACAAAAAAAGGGCAAAAAAATTCTATTCTTTCTTAAAAAAGGGTCAACACCCTAAGACATCCCGATTCGATTCTCTCGCGCTTTAATTTATTTTCATTATATTTATGTAACTGCTTCTGGAAATGTAATAGTTAATTAGGACCTATTTTACTGCTTTATTTATTTTCTCGCAGTTTATTTTTTCCAAACGGGTTTGTTTTTTTGGCGATGTATAGACCCACGCCTTGTAATAGCTAGATTTACATTTCTGCAATTTACTTTCCACACTCCTAACTATTAACAATGCATGAAAGAATGTATGTAAATAAAACCAATCCGTAGCTCACAAATAACATGCAAAGACAAACATTAACTGAAAAACAACACACATGCACATGCCACTCTTAGGGTACGCCTCACTGGTTGCCTCGAACGTGGTCATCAAGTATAGGGTGTCTTAGAGGTCGCCCTTCTGTCTAAAAGATCCAGTTGCCTCGAAACGGTTGCCTCAGATAAAAGGATCTAGGACATTAGGGTTACCACTAAGATGTCCTACCATTGCTTTGATGACCACACTGTCCTGATAATCGAATTGACCCGAATAACTCCAACGACGGTGCTACCTACCTCTCAATGGTGGGATAGCACTATCTAAAGGACTCTTACACAGCTTAATTCCTTAGAGTAGGTAGTGTTGTACCCCAAAATTTGCCCTCGCATTTTTTTTCCCCAAGAAATCTCAGCTTCAAACATTTCCTGACTTCTCAAACTGACTCAAGAATCGGACAAACGGACTTTTCTTGACAGTCAAGCAAAACTAGGGTTTTTCACTGATTTTCAGAGCTCTGAATTGTTTCATACAGTGGGCTTAGGGTTTGGTTGATTTTTGTTTCAATTCTGATCAAGCGAGCGTGATTTGGCATTTAATCGGGAATTAAGGTTTTATGGGTATATTCTCAGAAGAATTTAAATTCCACAGCACTTTGCGGTTTATTTCAAGATTCGGATTAAATTCGCGTTATCTTGGTTTAATCAGCAAAAGAGACAGTGGTTTGAATTCAGTACGTTTTGATTGG
The DNA here is from genome assembly GCA_948472305.1 of Vicia faba. Lineage (NCBI taxonomy): Eukaryota > Viridiplantae > Streptophyta > Magnoliopsida > Fabales > Fabaceae > Vicia > Vicia faba. Next base: position 775,463,078 of record OX451741.1, on the reverse strand, counting down.
GCCAGTCATATACAGGATGCAGTGTTGGATTCACAGTGTTTATGCGTTTGATCAGTCCATTTGGGTTAATTGCTGCTTTGCTCGGGATGTTGAATAGGACAGACTTATTTGATCAATGTTGTTTTATTTTAGTTATTTATTATTCTGAAATTAAATGATTGAATTTATTTTTCAATTGTTTTAATTCTAAGAATTTTAAATAAATAAATAAACAATAAAGAAATTAGAATTAATTGGATAATTTAAACTTTTATTGATATTTGAATTATTTGTACAAATTGTTGTTTATTACAGACAATAATTTACATTTAATTTAAATATTACATAGAATGAAAAAAAACTATCCTATTTTCTAATATTCTTCGTTCTTCATTCCGCTCCGGTATTCCATTGTTCATCTGCAAAAAGAAACAAGAAAAGTCAGAAAGCAGTTCATTAAAGAACAGACAAAAAGTTGCTCATCATTAGGGGCCACTGACTGGGATCAGTTGCCCTCTCTGCAAATCACGGGATTTCTCCCGGTTCACAGAGAGGGAAGATTTTCATTTCATGAAATGCAAATGCATGAGTTATAAAATTCAAGCTACATAAGAATCTCAATTTCCAATTCCAAACTATATAGTTCAAATCCAAACTTCCCATTCAAAACTAAACTGAAAGTCCAATGCCAAAGGTATCAAAGATTTCAAAAGTGCATTTGCTGTCACAAGCATACAGGCTGTCAAAGGAAGATATGGGATATATCACAAAGTCCCAAGATATCTAAGAAATGTAAAGTCAGAGCAAAGCACAAAAGTTGGAGATAAAGATGCAATAGTGTTTTATGCAAGAGTTTTTTTTTCATCATTTCCCTGGTCAAACCCCTTCAGAGCAAGTACAGAATAAAATCATATAATAATTCAAAACTGTACTAGGAGAGAAGAAGAGAGATAAAGGCAGCATATACAGGTTAGGCATTAGACAGTAGGAAAGGAGAAGACAAAAAAAGATTATACAAATCCAAAAAACTCAGCATAGCAGTTCAGCAGGCAGCATAGCAGGTGAGGATAGAAAACAAAATATACACAAGCCAATGAAACAGTTCAGCACGGCAGGCAAAAGGGAGAGGGAGGTTTAAGATAGAAAAAAAATATACGCAAGCCAATGAAACAGTTCAGCAAAAGTCACAAAACGAATACCCTGTCATAACAAAATATTATCTAACCAATGTCAAAAACCTGAACTTTGTCCAAAAAATCACCATAACCTGCATCACTCTCAAAAAGCCAAGAACCGGCCTACTGTCAAAAACTTCAAAAAACTCTGCATCAAACACAACTCAAAAGGCATCAAACCTCCAAGCACACATTCTAAAAACAAAAACATACAGAGCCAATACAAAACTCAGTCCAACATAACCAAAAACGAATCTATCAAGCCTGCATCACCCTCAAGAACACAAAAATGCCATAACCACCTACCTACATCAAAAGCTCAAACCCCTCAACAGAAGTTCAAAACCATAAAACCCACAGTTCAATTCAAAAACAATGCCAATATCCTGTCATACCAGTACCAAAACTGTCAAGGCAACCCAATCTCAAGCATAATCAAAGCACACAAAAATCCCTAAGCCCTCAGTACAAGCATCATTGGGCATTAAGTCTCAAAAATACATAGCATCCACCGTTTCAAGGCAATAACTGTTCAAAGTCGTTCAAAAAAGCATTCAACCATTCAAAGCAACAGGCATACAGCAACTCAGGGAGCCTCAGAAGCAAGCTTCATCATAGGCCAAGGCAACATACAGAATTCCCAAGGCAACGCAAGCAGTAGAGAAGAAGAAAACTAGTCAAAAAATCGTTTCAACAGTAGCAAAGGGACAAGAGGTAAAGAAGTGAATTAAAGGTTTCTCAGTACATATCATCACCAAAACCTAGGCAAAAGGTAAAAGAACGAAAGTACCAGAAAGCATCAAAAGCGTAGCCTCGTCACCAAAACGCCACCGAGCCTCCAGGCACCCTCACCTTCCTTCCTCCTCTTCCAGGTAGTATTCACCCTCAGTTTTTTCTTTCATCATGCTTCAAACAAACCATTGTAATAAGAATAAAGATCAGGAACGAACATGAAATCATGACATGCAAATAAACCCTAACAAAATTATGATCGAGATTCATTACCTCATTTCCGACACCTTAACTTTGCCAATGGAGGGAAGAAGGAGGCATGGGCGCCGATGGCTAGGGCAAAGAAGACCACTTTCTGCATCTATGGAAACGGAGAAGACGAACGCGCCGTCGTCACCAAACGAACCCTAATTTCGTTCATTACCAACTAAGCCAACGCCTAAACCTAAAATCCGTTTCAGGCTTTGATTTGGGCCTGACCCGGCCTCACTTCCTAAGCCCAAGTTAACACTTCAGCATGTTTACTAAACACTAACCTTTCCTTTCTTTTATTTCCTAAACAATATTTATTTCTTTTACCAACTTTATTCTATAAACAATGTTTTTTATTATTCTTTGTAAAATATTTATTTAATTAAATTGCATTTTTATCATATGAGTTAAAACATCCTTTTTTAAGTATATTTGTACATAAAAATAATAAACTTTTTCATAATTAAATTGAAAATACTTTTTCTTAATCTAAATACTTTTTATGCACAATTAACTTAAAAACATTTTTTTGAAATACATTTGTATATATTATCTTTTCTTTTTTTATACATAATTAAAGTTGAAATTCTTTAATTAATATACATTTTTGTACATAATAATTCAATACATTCATTTTCTCTAAATATTAAACTCACAAACATTCGACTAAAATACTCTCCAATTAAAACTTAACATTTTAATCAAAGCACTTCATTTTTATTTTGTACCTAATTAAACATACAAAAAATTCATTTAAAACATTTCTCTAGGTCAAAACCCTAATACGATTCAACTTCACACTTCGCACCTGTACATAATTACACATACACAATTCACATACATATACACTTGTACACTTACACAAATATATTCACATTGCCCTATACACATTTTATCTTATATTTTTATATTTGATATTCATTTGATTGCGACATTCGATTTGGTTGTAAATACTATAAGTCTCATCCCCTTGTACATTTATATCCCCACTCCCGGACATTATTTTGTAATAGCGTAGATTTACATTCCGCAATTTACAGTTTTCCAAATTATACCATGGTTAGACCTAGGGTTTGTATGTACATAAAATCAAACGCTAGATAACCTAATACAAGACAAAGACATGTAATCAATACACAATCACACTTGCACCCCCTAGGGTAATCCCACATGTTGCCTTCCAAATGGGTCATGCTTGCACGTCGAATGTCTTTGGCAAAACAAAATCAAATGATCATAAGTCCCTCGATGACGCTTTCGAAAGTTGCCTAAACGGAATGATCATAGTCCCTTCAAAACAAATTGCCAAAGACACTTGGCACCGTTGCATTCATGGTCCATACGATGACCCGCGCCCGTCCCGAATAATCTTCCTAAACGCAAGATTGTCTACCAATTTCAATGGTAGCACAAAACTGTAAAAAGGGGTTAAAACATGACAAAAACCTTTGAGTACAATAGGGTAGACAAAACTCTTAGTTACTTGAGATCAAACTTGCAAAAACACTTGCCTTATTTTCAAAAACCACAATTCACAACACTTTCAAACAAACTCTTAAAAACATTTGAAAACATCTTTTCGAAAAGATTCACACTTTTGTAAAACACTCAAACACGAGTCAAATACATTAGTTGCCTAAGACAAGGCATCTTTTTTCCAAAACATTTTCAAAAAAGCACCCACACACACACCATTTTCAGAGCAATCGAAAAACAAGGCAAGTGATCTAAAAAACCAAGTAACTAAGAGCCCATGGATAACCATGGATGAAAAGGGTGCTAATACCTTCCCTTTTCATAATCTACCCCCCGAACCCACGAAATATCTCAAAAGGTTTTTGCTGTGCTTTTTTAACCTTTCCTTTAGGATAAAGTAAAAAGTCGGTGGCGACTCTTGCTAACCGCACAAGTGCGAATACGAACGCAAAACGCTAGTCAGTTCTCCCACCGTATCACAGAACTGGCGACTCTGCTGGGGACAATTCTAAAGTGGGGCTATCTTAGGGTTTAGATCACCTTTACTTTCAATTGATTGCTTTGTTTGCTTTACATTTATGGGCTTTGTATCGGAGTTTATAGGTCCTAACCCGGATCTGGGGAAACCTTTTTTAGGTAGCAACAAGGCTGTGAGGGAACTGTGCGGGGTATACCGACATGGTTGAAGCAGTCTGCTACGTTGATGTGGCACTTTGGTGTGTACCGGTAACCCTTGAGTCAATCAAGGAGAGTACGGGGCCTCCATGTGGTGTCGTAAAGCATCAACAGACCTTAGGAACCTTAATTGAACCATCTTGGCCTTTTTAGGGTAGTGAGATGACTACTTTGGTGTACTCCGAAGTCGGTTGATACTCGATACTACACTCAATTGAGGGTTGTTTTCTTGGAATATTTTGATCGCCAGTCAGTGGCTAAATCGAAACGATGAACAATGAAAGCAATCCAATGATATTGAGATCCTTAGAACCCGGTTACTTTGATAGGACAGGTTTGAGCCCACCAACTTCAAAAGGGTAATACCCAGACCCCATGCTGGCCTAAACTCTAAGGGTTTGCCTGGTGTGACTTGTGTGCCTTACATGTCTGCCTTTGTAAATATTTGTGGTGTGTTCGATCATAGCATCATGACATCATACAGCATCATATGCATCCACTAACCATTTCAGGGGTTCGAATCTTCATCTTTGTTCTTGTTTTGTAGGACATGGAAACTATTCGCAGAAAGACAATTCAGATCAACCTTATAAGGGTTCCTCCTCAACTCAAGGAGCTTACATCCAGGATTCCCGAGAACTCGTCATTCAGTGAAAGGCATGGTAGACTCATCAGCCTGGTCAATACCAATATTGAGGAAGAGATGGTAAAGGTCCTTTTCCAATTCTTTGACCCTCTGCATCACTGTTTTACTTTCCCGGATTATCAGCTGGTGCCTACTCTAGAAGAGTTTTCCCAACTTCTGAAGATTCCCATTCTCAATCAACTACCCTACAACGGTACGGAAAAGGAACCAAAACTTGAAGAAGTAGCTAAAGCATTATGCCTACAACCATCTGACATCAAGGGGCACTGGGAAGCCAAAAATGGTGTCAAAGGATTCTTGGCAAAGTTTCTGTTTGAGAAGGCCCAAGAGTGTTGGAATTCCCTTGATCTACAAGCCTTTGAAGAAGTTGTAGCCCTCCTTGTCTATGGGTTGGTGTTGTTCCCTAAACCAGATCAGCTTATAGATATCAGTGCTGTCAAGGTCTTCATGTCCAGGAACCCTATACCTACGTTGCTGGGGGACATCCTTCACTCATGTTACACTCGAACCATGAGAAAAAGGGGTGTTCTTATGTGCTGCACTCCCCTCCTGGGAAGGTGGTTTATTTCGCACCTTCCACAATCAGTTTTGAAGAACGAGCGGGGTTTGAGATGGTCACAACGGTTAATGACTCTCACGCATGCAGATATACATTGGTGTCCTAGGTCCAGGGAAGACGTCACTATCATTGATCGTTGTGGGGAGTACCCTAATGTTCCTTTATTTGGAATCAAAGGAGGTATTACCTACAACCCATGCCTGGCTTGGAGACAGTTTGGTTATGCTCGGAAGGATGGCCCTCATGACATGTTAATTCCTGACATAGTTTTTGACTTCGACAACGATACTCAAGGACTTCGTCAGAGATTTATCAGAGCTTGGAGGATGCCAAGTAGGATAGACAGCAAGACATTGGGGCACCGGAACTCCATCCCGTTGGAACCTTACCTCAAGTGGGTACGAGCCCGCTCCCAGAAGTTAGTAATGCCTTACCCTCACATGCTACCTGTGATCAAAGAACCAGTCTTGGAAGGAGAGGCATCCTACACCATTCAACATCCTGACATGCCCACCTCCTGGGAAGAGATGCAGAAGAGCTGGGTCCAGCTTAAGGAAGAACGGAATTCTCTTGAGACCAGTCTACATGCTAGTGAAAAGAAGGTCCTGGAACTCACCCGCTTGCTGCACGAGGAAAGGAATCTCAACACCTACATCGCGCCAAAGAGGATGCGCAATGTTTTTTTATCTTAAGGAGTTATTTTGTAATATTTGGCCCATGAGGCATTTATGTACTAACGAATTTCTCCTTATTAATATAATGTGCGTTCCTTTTTGTCTACAACAAATTTTGAATATTCTAAATCCTTGAATGCATTGCATACATACGCATTCCATTGCACCATATGCATAGCAGGTACCCTATTTCACAGGTTGCTTATTCTCCTTTGCTGTTTATTTTGAACAGTCATCATGAATCCAGACTCCTCCAGTGAGCAAGCAATCAAGGCTCTTCAAGCCCAGAATGCACAATTCCAAGAGATGGTCCTAAGCCTAGCCCAGGGTCAGCAAGAGTTGAAGACTCTACTCCTGAAGAAGAAGAAGAAAAAGAGAACTGCGCTGTTCAACACCGGACGCAGATTTGGGAATACGCTCCACAATGAAGCTGATCCAACCACTTCTTCCGCTGAGAAAAACAGTCCCCAAGGGGGAGGAGCTCCTAGTCCCGCAGTCTCTGACAACGAGACGGACTACAACGACGAACAATACCCACCTGCTGCTGACAGATACAAACAATTGGAGGACCGCTTGAGCGCCATGGAAATTCAGAATGTGCCGGGGCTGGATTTCGGAGATTTGGGGTTATCTGCTGGGGTAGTAATTCCACACAAGTTTAAGGCGCCTGCCTTCGCCAAGTATGATGGAGTCTCCTGCCCAAAGCTGCATCTGAGGTCGTACGTAAGGAAAATCCAACCTTACACGGCAGATAAGAACCTCTGGATTCACTTCTTCCAAGATAGCCTCTCAGGGTCACAACTGGAATGGTTCTACCAATTGGATGGAACTGGCATCCGACACTGGGAAGATTTGGCAAGCGCATTCTACAGACAATACCAATACAATTCTGATCTCGCTCCTACGCGTACCCAACTTCAGGGTATGTCTCTAGGGACGGGTGAAGGGTTCAAAGAGTACGCTCAAAAATGGAGAGATTTGGCTGGCAGGGTGCAGCCCCCATTAACTGATCGAGAGCTGGTTGATATGTTCCTTGGGACTTTGTCTGGTCCGTTTTTCAATCATTTGGTTGGTAACTCCTCCGCTGGGTTCACAGATTTGATATTAACGGGAGAAAGAATTGAAGATGGCATCAGGTCAGGCAAGATACAGAAGGCTGCCTCTACAAGTGCTGAGAAGAGGCCGTTTAAGAAAGAAGCAAGTGCCGTCTATGGTCCTAGAAGACAGATCAAGCCCGAAGGTCGCCAAGCCGTCAATGCTTTGGTCATCTCTAAACCTGCTGCTACTCCTCAGCAGTACAGTCAACAAAGAAGTGAAAGGCCCAAGAGGCAGTATACTCGACTGAGTATGACCTTATCTCAAATTTTACCCCAACTGTTATCCACCAACCTGGTGACCCTCAAAGAAGCTCCTAAAGTCGTCAACACTGCGTCTCCTAAATACAACCCAAATGCCCGGTGTGCTTATCATTCTGATAGTCCCGGGCACACTACTGATGATTGCTGGGCCTTAAGAAACAAAGTGCAAGATCTGATCGACGCGAAAGAAATTCAGTTTGAAGCGCCAGAAAGACCAAATGTTGTAACGGCTCCTATGCCCCAGCATAGGGCGAATGCCATTGAGGAAGAAGTGTATGCTGTTTCGATAGATGAAGTTGTTACCCCTCTGAAGACCGTTAAGAAGAACCTACTGCGGGCCGGTTTATTTCCGGGTTGCGGTGAGGGTTGCCCATTCTGTGCTATTTCTCCATCTGATTGTCCCTTGCTGAGGTTAGGCATTCAAGGCCTAATGGATAGCAAAGAAATTCTATTCAAAAAGACTGCTGTTCAATTGGTTCCGATGAAAGAAGTTTCTGTGATTACCATCTTCAAAAATCCAATCAAGGCTCCCCCGAAGAAGCCTATTCAAATCATGACAATTGCGCCTGTGATCATTACTGTTCCAGGGCCCCTCTCCTACGTGTCCGATAAAGCTGTCCCCTGGCATTATGGGGCAGACGTGTATATAAATGGAATCAAGCAAGAATTCGACGCTAGTGCCAGTATCTGCGATATCACTGGTCCAACCAAGGTCACCCGCAGTGGCAGGCTCTTCTCGCCTGACATTGCACCGCCCGCTATTCGAAAACCCCTCCTCATAAAGCCTGCAAGTTTACCTAGTCCTGTTGCTGAGCAAATTGTGTCCCCTGCTGCCGAGTCATCAAATGCTCGGGGCAAAGGGATTGAAGAAGAGCCCGCCCGGATGGAGGCACCAATACCCGTAAATGCTGAGGCCTCCCGACAAGAAATGGAGGAGATTCTGAAAATAATAAAGAAAAGTGATTTTAATGTTGTCGAGCAGTTGGGGCATACACCCTCCAAGATCTCCCTACTCTCCCTATTGCTATGCTCTGAGGCTCATGCTAAGGCCTTAATCTCATTTCTCAAGACGGCCCACGTGCCGCAGGAGACGTCTGCAGTTCAGTTCACTGACTGCATAGCAAATCTGACGGCGGACAACGGCTTGGGCTTTTCAGATGCTGACCTAACCGCAAAAGGGAGAGACCACAATGATGCCCTGCATGTCTCTATTGAATGCAGGGGCACTACTCTGGCACATGTGTTGGTGGACACTGGTTCTTCCTTGAATGTTCTTCCGAAAAAGGCTTTAGATCGTCTGGATTATGAGGGCCTGGAGTTGAAACCCAGCAATATCATCGTCAGGGCTTTCGATGGTTCAAAGAGGATGGTTCATGGAGAGGTTAACATCCCTATCCGTGTAGGCTCTCAAGTGTTTGACTCTACCTTTTACGTGATGGATATACGTCCATCATACTCTTATCTGTTGGGTCGACCTTGGATCCATAAAGCTGGGGCCGTGACCTCCACCTTGCACCAGAAGTTGAAATATCCCGTCAGGGGGAAGATCGTCACTGTGCAAGGAGAAGAGGAGTATATGGTGAGCCATTTGAATTCCTTCAGGTACATCGAGATGGACGGAGAGTTCATTGAAACCCCCTTCCAACATTTCGAGGAGGTACATCCAATTTCAGCAGCTGCAGAGACAATGGCCGAAGAGAATGATTCCTTGAAAATGGCTTCCCTAAGGGATGCCCGGGCTGTGGTTCAGAAAGGCAATTGTGCACACTGGGGTCAGCTTCCTGACTTCACTCAGAAGAACGACAAGTTTGGGCTAGGCTTTACTGCGGAGGCTCAGAAGGCAGTGCGCAAAGAGAAGATCGGAAAGGCTCCGGTGTTTATTTCCAGCTCAAGGGTGAACGCTATTGAGGAAGATGTGGAGGAAGCAGAGTTTGACAGTTGGATCTACCCGACTACCAGCGACGGACCAAGCAACTGGACAGCAAAGGATTTTACCCCTATCACATTTGTCACGCAGTAATTGATTTCTTTTGATTTCCAAATTTGTAACAAACAATATGTTAAAACTTTGTTGGCTCGGTGTCCTGCCCAAGGCATCGTAGCTCCATTTGTGAGGGCTTTTTTATTGACATTTTCATATATCATCAATCAAAACATTGGACGTTTGTTGCATTTCAAATCTTGTGCTCTTTTTCTTTCTGTGTTATACATATTGCAAAACAGCTATATTTACACACACTCACTTATACAGGTTTCAATCCACTCTGGATCTCACTGGTAACAGCTCTGCTACCGCCAGTTATGACTTCGAAAATCCGATCAACTTGGCCGAAGACGAAGGTGAAGATGATTGCGAAGTGCCTGGTGAACTTGCGAGACTGCTACTTCAGGAAGAGAGGGCTATTCAACCACATGAAGAGCCTGTGGAGACAATTAACCTGGGTACTGAGACGGATAGAAAAGAGGTCAAGATTGGTGCCAATCTAGAGCTCAGCGTGAAGCAACGATTGATCCAGATGCTACAAGACTATGTGGAAATTTTTGCTTGGTCCTATGAAGATATGCCTGGTTTGGATGCCGACATTGTAGTTCACCATCTGCCAACCAAGGAAGATTGCCTTCCGGTAAAGCAAAAAGTCCGACGAATGCGTCCGGAGATGTCTGAAAAGATCAAGGCCGAGGTTATGAAGCAGTTTGATGCCGGGTTCCTTGCAGTGACTTCTTACCCTCAGTGGGTTGCCAATGTTGTGCCAGTACCGAAGAAGGACGGTAAAGTCAGAATGTGTGTCGACTACAGGGATCTGAACAGGGCTAGCCCCAAAGATGACTTCCCCCTACCTCACATCGATGTCCTTGTTGACAATACAGCTCAACACAAGGTGTTCTCCTTCATGGATGGTTTTTCAGGGTATAACCAGATCAAGATGGCTCCAGAAGATATGGAGAAGACAACCTTCGTGACTCAGTGGGGCACCTTCTGTTATAAGGTCATGCCATTCGGATTGAAAAATGTTGGGGCAACCTATCAGCGTGCCATGGTTGCTTTATTTCATGATATGATCCATCATGAGATTGAAGTATACGTTGACGACATGATTGCAAGGTCTCAAACTGAGGAGGAGCACCTTGACCATCTGAGGAAGTTATTTGACCGACTCAAGTTGTACAAGCTGAGGTTGAATCCCAACAAATGCACCTTTGGGGTAAGATCCGGAAAGTTGTTAGGTTTCATTGTAAGTGATAAAGGTATTCAGGTGGATCCTGCCAAAGTAAAAGCCATACAAGAGATGCCGACTCCAAAAACAGAAAAAGAAGTCAGAGGTTTCCTAGGACGACTGAATTACATTGCTCGATTCATCTCACATCTAACTGCTACTTGTGAGCCAATCTTCAAATTACTGAAGAAAGATCAAGTGGTACGCTGGAATGATGAATGTCAGGCCGCCTTTGAAAGAATAAAGGAATATCTCCAAGAACCACCCATTCTTATGCCACCGGTGGAAGGAAGACCTCTGATACTATACTTGACAGTGCTTGATAATTCAATGGGGTGTGTGCTGGGGCAGCATGACGAGTCTGGCCGAAAAGAGCACGCTATTTATTACTTGAGCAAAAAGTTTACCGACTGTGAGTCTCGTTACTCACTGCTTGAGAAGACTTGCTGCGCTCTTGTATGGGCTGCTCGCCGGCTGAGACAGTATATGCTGACTCACACTACCTTATTGATTTCAAAGATGGATCCCATCAAGTACATATTTGAAAAGCCTGCTCTGTCTGGGAGAATAGCGAGATGGCAAATGATCTTAACAGAATATGATATCCAGTATACAACTCAGAAAGCAATTAAGGGAAGTGTACTGGCTGATCATTTGGCACACCAACCTGTGGACGATTACCAATCATTGAACTTTGACTTTCCGGATGAAGACATCATGGTGGTAACTGACTGTGAAGTACCTGGACCGGATGAAGGACCTGAGGAAGGATCCCGATGGTCTATGCATTTTGATGGAGCCTCCAATGCCTTGGGTAACGGCGTCGGCGCTGTAATCATATCTCCCAAAGGAACTCATACTCCCCTCACCGCCCGATTATGTTTCAGCTGCACCAACAACATGGCAGAATATGAGGCATGTGTCATGGGTCTACAAGCTGCAATCGATTTAAGGATCAAGTTTCTAAGTGTCTTCGGAGATTCCGCTCTCGTGATTAATCAGATCAAGGGCGAGTGGGATACGAAACACCCGAATCTTATTCCTTACAAGGAGTATGTGTCGACCTTGCTCCCTCACTTTGAAGAGATAACTTTTGAGCATTTCCCTAGAGAGGAGAATCAGCTAGCGGACGCCCTAGCTACGATGTCTTCAATGTTCAAAGTTAAATGGGACAATGAAGCTCCCCGAATTATTATCTGGAAGTTGGATGAACCGGCTTACTGTTGCGAGCTCGAAACTGAGGAGGTTATCGAAAAACCCTGGTATCATGAGGTGAAGAGGTATTTGGAAACTCAGGAATACCCTGAAGGTGCATCTGTCAGTGATAAGAAGTTCATGAGGAGATTTGCTGCAAAATTCTTCCTCAGCAACGGCGTTCTCTACAAACGGAATCATGATTCAACCCTGCTACGTTGTGTGGATAAGGCTGAAGCAGAGAAAATTATGATGGAGCTGCATGAAGGTACATTTGGAACCCATTCTAGTGGACACACCATGGCTAAGAAAATCCTTCGGGCAGGATATTTCTGGTCCACCATGGAAGCCGATTGTTACCACCACTCCCGAACTTGTCATAAATGCCAGATCTATGCTGACAAGGTGCATATCCCTCCGGTTCCTTTGAATGTCCTAACGGCACCCTGGCCTTTCGCAATGTGGGGCATCGATATGATCGGTGAGATCCGACCAACAGCATCCAATGGGCATCGCTTCATCTTAGTGGCGATCGATTATTTCACGAAGTGGGTTGAGGCAGCTTCCTATGCCACAGTAACCAAGAGCGTCGTGGCACGTCTCATCCGGCATAATCTGATCTGTCGGTACGGCGTCCCAGAAAGAATCATTACGGACAATGGTACCAATCTCAACAACAAGATGATCACTGAACTCTGTGAACAATTCAAGATACAGCACCACAATTCTTCTCCCTACCGGCCGAAGATGAATGGGGCTGTAGAGGCAGCCAATAAAAATATCAAGAAAATTGTGCAGAAGATGACAGTAACCTATAAAGATTGGCACGAGATGTTACTGTTCGCTCTTCATGGGTACCGCACCTCAGCAAGGACGTCAACCGGGGCAACTCCCTTCTCTTTGGTCTATGGCATGGAGGCAGTCTTGCCAATTGAAATCCAGATACCCTCTCTCCGGATAATGAAGGATGCAGACTTGAATGAAGATGACTGGATCCAGACTCGACTTGATCAATTAAATCTGATTGACGAAAAGAGGCTCACTGCTATCTGTCATGGTCAAACGTATCAAAAACGGATGATCAGGGCATTTAACAAGAAAGTCAGACCACGAGAGTATCAAGTTGGGGACCTGGTAATCAAACGCATCATCCTTCCTCAAAGTGATCCCCGGGGCAAATGGACCCCTACATACGAAGGGCCATTTGTGGTTAAACGTGTGTTCTCAGGAGGAGCCATGATCCTAACCACCATGAACGGTGACGACCTTCCTCACCCCGCCAATGCAGACATAGTGAAAAAATACTACGCATAAATAAAAGACCCGCTAGGTTGACATGCCTAGGCAAAAACAAGGGCTTCCCGGCGAACCAAAAGGGTTCGGGCAAAAATAAGGGATGAAATGGAAAAATCTGTACACCCGGCAAGTCGAAAACCTGAAAGGGCGGCTTGGGCAAAAATGGGTATCCCGGTGGACTGAAAACCCGAAAGGGCGGTCCAGGCAAAAGTTAGGGATAAAAGCGTAACACTATGTCTCATTGGATCACTTCGCATCCGGAATTCGGCATCAACTATCTGGCTCCAGATTTCGGCATTGACCAATCGGCTTCATCTTCAACTAAGCAGCAAAGCGATGAGACGTTCGAAGACATAAAGGCAATAGCAGAGTTGGAACCCAGGGGGATTGTTCACATAGCTGTTTTGTTTTCTTTTTCAAAGTGTAAACTCTATACTATTTGGCGATGTCCTCTTACTAGGATGTCAGTCTCTTGTGCAAAAAACGCCTATTCACAGGCAAAGTTTAAATCAATACAAATTCACTTGTCCATACAAATTACCATTGTTTTCCCTTTTTTCTGTTTTGTCCTGCGAAGAACGTCCAATGTTCATTTTTTATATATGCATTTGACATTAAATTGCTAATTCATAAATATTTGCATATAAAACAAGAGATTAATTACAGGTGACATCAAAGACAGGGGCAATATGGAGTTGTCTAATACAGTCTAATTGTTTTGTCCGCCAAGGCACCAAGGTAGGTTCAACTGAAAATATGGCCAAATCATCTTAACTCCCCGCAGAGTAAAACAAGGTTCAGCAATACTTTCCCCAAGAGAGGTTGATTCCCCGACGATCCTGAAGAAGCCCAACATTCCTGGGCAGGTCTTAAAGCTCATCCCCAGTAGATTCTGGAAGCTCATCCCCTGCAAAGCACGGACGTCTCGCCCGAGTTTTATTTAGAGTTATTTCCTCACAAGGACTTATAACTGGGTTATCCTCAGCTAAAAGCCACGGAGGATCGCTCTCGACAAAGTTCCTTCAATCCCCAGCGGAGTCTATCTTTGGTATTCCCAAGCAGAGTTTATCTTCGGAGTTCCCCAGCGGAGTTTATCACCATCATCCTCAGCGGAATCCATCATTAAAGTCCTCAGCAGGCCTCTCATCAAAACTTCGGCCGAGTATCTCTTTCGCAGAGCAGCTTCCCGGCCGTTTGTCAAGGATTTATTTTCCTAAGATGAAATTACACTCATAAACATTTCACATTTTCATACATCTTACTTACATACATGATGAAACGCATACAACATCAAATGTTGAACATCATGCATATCATACATCATAACATTGCATACAACTTACGTCTTTGCCTTTTCAGGAAAAAGACAATCTCAAAAACAACTACCTTCAACTGTCACAATTCCAGATTCGATACCTGTATCTAGCCAGGGCACATCTGAGAGTGATCAATTTCCAGACTCGATTCCTGTACCTAGCCAGGGCACGTCTGAAGAGTTCAAAGATTCGATTCCTGTATCCAGCCAGGGCACATCTATCAACTACAACATCTCCAGATTCGACTCCTGTATCCAGCCAGGGCATATCTGTTGACTACATTTCCAGACTCGATTCCTGTATCTAGCCAGGGCACGTCTGAAGAGTTCAAAGATTCGATTCCTGTATCCAGCCAGGGCACATCTATCAACTACAACATCTCCAGATTCGACTCCTGTATCCAGCCAGGGCATATCTGTTGACTACATTTCCAGACTCGATTCCTGTATCTAGCCAGGGCACGTCTGAAGAGTTCAAAGATTCAATTCCTGTATCCAGCCAGGGCACATCTATCAACTACAACATCTCCAGATTCGACTCCTGTATCCAGCCAGGGCATATCTGTTGACTACATTTCCAGACTCGATTCCTGTATCTAGCCAGGGCACGTCTGAAGAGTTCAAAGATTCGATTCCTGTATCCAGCCAGGGCACATCTATCAACTACAACATCTCCAGATTCGACTCCTGTATCCAGCCAGGGCATATCTGTTGACTACATTTCCAGACTCGATTCCTGTATCTAGCCAGGGCACGTCTGAAGAGTTCAAAGATTCGACACCTGTATCTAGCCAGGGCATATCTGCATGAGGAGATTGAAGATCAAACACCTCTAACAAGCCAGGAAAACATCCGTCTTTCTCAAATACACAAGTTCTCGCTAAGGAATCTCTTATGCGATCGACACTTCCAAATGGCATCTCTAAGCCCATTCACCCCCACCGTCACATCGACGAGCGCAAATTTTCTGGGCACATTAGTGTCCAATCTCCTTTTACCTTCAAGTCGCAAAAGGCAAACTTGCCAATCTAACTCTTCAGGTCAAAGAAGATTGAACAGGGGCAACTGTTGTACCCCAAAATTTGCCCTCGCATTTTTTTCCCCAAGAAATCTCAGCTTCAAACATTTCCTGACTTCTCAAACTGACTCAAGAATCGGACAAACGGACTTTTCTTGACAGTCAAGCAAAACTAGGGTTTTTCACTGATTTTCAGAGCTCTGAATTGTTTCATACAGTGGGCTTAGGGTTTGGTTGATTTTTGTTTCAATTCTGATCAAGCGAGCGTGATTTGGCATTTAATCGGGAATTAAGGTTTTATGGGCATATTCTCAGAAGAATTTAAATTCCACAGCACTTTGCGGTTTATTTCAAGATTCGGATTAAATTCGCGTTATCTTGGTTTAATCAGCAAAAGAGACAGTGGTTTGAATTCAGTACGTTTTGATTGGGCCAGTCATATACAGGATGCAGTGTTGGATTCACAGTGTTTATGCGTTTGATCAGTCCATTTGGGTTAATTGCTGCTTTGCTCGGGATGTTGAATAGGACAGACTTATTTGATCAATGTTGTTTTATTTTAGTTATTTATTATTCTGAAATTAAATGATTGAATTTATTTTTCAATTGTTTTAATTCTAAGAATTTTAAATAAATAAATAAACAATAAAGAAATTAGAATTAATTGGATAATTTAAACTTTTATTGATATTTGAATTATTTGTACAAATTGTTGTTTATTACAGACAATAATTTACATTTAATTTAAATATTACATAGAATGAAAAAAAACTATCCTATTTTCTAATATTCTTCGTTCTTCATTCCGCTCCGGTATTCCATTGTTCATCTGCAAAAAGAAACAAGAAAAGTCAGAAAGCAGTTCATTAAAGAACAGACAAAAAGTTGCTCATCATTAGGGGCCACTGACTGGGATCAGTTGCCCTCTCTGCAAATCACGGGATTTCTCCCGGTTCACAGAGAGGGAAGATTTTCATTTCATGAAATGCAAATGCATGAGTTATAAAATTCAAGCTACATAAGAATCTCAATTTCCAATTCCAAACTATATAGTTCAAATCCAAACTTCCCATTCAAAACTAAACTGAAAGTCCAATGCCAAAGGTATCAAAGATTTCAAAAGTGCATTTGCTGTCACAAGCATACAGGCTGTCAAAGGAAGATATGGGATATATCACAAAGTCCCAAGATATCTAAGAAATGTAAAGTCAGAGCAAAGCACAAAAGTTGGAGATAAAGATGCAATAGTGTTTTATGCAAGAGTTTTTTTTTCATCATTTCCCTGGTCAAACCCCTTCAGAGCAAGTACAGAATAAAATCATATAATAATTCAAAACTGTACTAGGAGAGAAGAAGAGAGATAAAGGCAGCATATACAGGTTAGGCATTAGACAGTAGGAAAGGAGAAGACAAAAAAAGATTATACAAATCCAAAAAACTCAGCATAGCAGTTCAGCAGGCAGCATAGCAGGTGAGGATAGAAAACAAAATATACACAAGCCAATGAAACAGTTCAGCACGGCAGGCAAAAGGGAGAGGGAGGTTTAAGATAGAAAAAAAATATACGCAAGCCAATGAAACAGTTCAGCAAAAGTCACAAAACGAATACCCTGTCATAACAAAATATTATCTAACCAATGTCAAAAACCTGAACTTTGTCCAAAAAATCACCATAACCTGCATCACTCTCAAAAAGCCAAGAACCGGCCTACTGTCAAAAACTTCAAAAAACTCTGCATCAAACACAACTCAAAAGGCATCAAACCTCCAAGCACACATTCTAAAAACAAAAACATACAGAGCCAATACAAAACTCAGTCCAACATAACCAAAAACGAATCTATCAAGCCTGCATCACCCTCAAGAACACAAAAATGCCATAACCACCTACCTACATCAAAAGCTCAAACCCCTCAACAGAAGTTCAAAACCATAAAACCCACAGTTCAATTCAAAAACAATGCCAATATCCTGTCATACCAGTACCAAAACTGTCAAGGCAACCCAATCTCAAGCATAATCAAAGCACACAAAAATCCCTAAGCCCTCAGTACAAGCATCATTGGGCATTAAGTCTCAAAAATACATAGCATCCACCGTTTCAAGGCAATAACTGTTCAAAGTCGTTCAAAAAAGCATTCAACCATTCAAAGCAACAGGCATACAGCAACTCAGGGAGCCTCAGAAGCAAGCTTCATCATAGGCCAAGGCAACATACAGAATTCCCAAGGCAACGCAAGCAGTAGAGAAGAAGAAAACTAGTCAAAAAATCGTTTCAACAGTAGCAAAGGGACAAGAGGTAAAGAAGTGAATTAAAGGTTTCTCAGTACATATCATCACCAAAACCTAGGCAAAAGGTAAAAGAACGAAAGTACCAGAAAGCATCAAAAGCGTAGCCTCGTCACCAAAACGCCACCGAGCCTCCAGGCACCCTCACCTTCCTTCCTCCTCTTCCAGGTAGTATTCACCCTCAGTTTTTTCTTTCATCATGCTTCAAACAAACCATTGTAATAAGAATAAAGATCAGGAACGAACATGAAATCATGACATGCAAATAAACCCTAACAAAATTATGATCGAGATTCATTACCTCATTTCCGACACCTTAACTTTTCCAATGGAGGGAAGAAGGAGGCATGGGCGCCGATGGCTAGGGCAAAGAAGACCACTTTCTGCATCTATGGAAACGGAGAAGACGAACGCGCCGTCGTCACCAAACGAACCCTAATTTCGTTCATTACCAACTAAGCCAACGCCTAAACCTAAAATTCGTTTCAGGCTTTGATTTGGGCCTGACCCGGCCTCACTTCCTAAGCCCAAGTTAACACTTCAGCATGTTTACTAAACACTAACCTTTCCTTTCTTTTATTTCCTAAACAATATTTATTTCTTTTACCAACTTTATTCTATAAACAATGTTTTTTATTATTCTTTGTAAAATATTTATTTAATTAAATTGCATTTTCATCATATGAGTTAAAACATCCTTTTTTAAGTATATTTGTACATAAAAATAATAAACTTTTTCATAATTAAATTGAAAATACTTTTTCTTAATCTAAATACTTTTTATGCACAATTAACTTAAAAACATTTTTTTGAAATACATTTGTATATATTATCTTTTCTTTTTTTATACATAATTAAAGTTGAAATTCTTTAATTAATATACATTTTTGTACATAATAATTCAATACATTCATTTTCTCTAAATATTAAACTCACAAACATTCGACTAAAATACTCTCCAATTAAAACTTAACATTTTAATCAAAGCACTTCATTTTTCTTTTGTACCTAATTAAACATACAAAAAATTCATTTAAAACATTTCTCTAGGTCAAAACCCTAATACGATTCAACTTCACACTTCGCACCTGTACATAATTACACATACACAATTCACATACATATACACTTGTACACTTACACAAATATATTCACATTGCCCTATACACATTTTATCTTATATTTTTATATTTGATATTCATTTGATTGCGACATTCGATTTGGTTGTAAATACTATAAGTCTCATCCCCTTGTACATTTATATCCCCACTCCCGGACATTATTTTGTAATAGCGTAGATTTACATTCCGCAATTTACAGTTTTCCAAATTATACCATGGTTAGACCTAGGGTTTGTATGTACATAAAATCAAACGCTAGATAACCTAATACAAGACAAAGACATGTAATCAATACACAATCACACTTGCACCCCCTAGGGTAATCCCACATGTTGCCTTCCAAATGGGTCATGCTTGCACGTCGAATGTCTTTGGCAAAACAAAATCAAATGATCATAAGTCCCTCGATGACGCTTTCGAAAGTTGCCTAAACGGAATGATCATAGTCCCTTCAAAACAAATTGCCAAAGACACTTGGCACCGTTGCATTCATGGTCCATACGATGACCCGCGCCCGTCCCGAATAATCTTCCTAAACGCAAGATTGTCTACCAATTTCAATGGTAGCACAAAACTGTAAAAAGGGGTTAAAACATGACAAAAACCTTTGAGTACAATAGGGTAGACAAAACTCTTAGTTACTTGAGATCAAACTTGCAAAAACACTTGCCTTATTTTCAAAAACCACAATTCACAACACTTTCAAACAAACTCTTAAAAACATTTGAAAACATCTTTTCGAAAAGATTCACACTTTTGTAAAACACTCAAACACGAGTCAAATACATTAGTTGCCTAAGACAAGGCATCTTTTTTCCAAAACATTTTCAAAAAAGCACCCACACACACACCATTTTCAGAGCAATCGAAAAACAAGGCAAGTGATCTAAAAAACCAAGTAACTAAGAGCCCATGGATAACCATGGATGAAAAGGGTGCTAATACCTTCCCTTTTCATAATCTACCCCCCGAACCCACGAAATATCTCAAAAGGTTTTTGCTGTGCTTTTTTAACCTTTCCTTTAGGATAAAGTAAAAAGTCGGTGGCGACTCTTGCTAACCGCACAAGTGCAAATACGAACGCAAAACGCTAGTCAGTTCTCCCACCGTATCACAGGTAGATTCTCATGGGTACTTGCTCTTTTCAAACAAACAAAAACAACTTTTCGCACCCACACTTTCTAAAAGTTTTCAAACAAATTTTTCATACACTCTTGAGGACAGATACAAGAGTTACTTAGAAATTTTTCAAACGAGACTTTTTCAAAACCCACACACACTTGAAAAGCAAACAAATTTTGAAAACATAAGAGCAAGTACCTAAGAGCCCGTGGATAACCACGGATAGAAAGGGTGCTAACATCTTCCCTTTCTATAAATCTACCTCCCGAACCGAGAAGCATTCTCGAATAAGGAATTTTGCTGTGCTTTTGTCCTTTCCATGTTGGAGAACATAAAAGACGGTGGCGACTCTTGCTTACCGCGACATTTCACGAAACCAGCTAAAAAACAGTCAGTTCTATTTCCACCGATCACAGAACTGGAGACTCTGCTGGGGAAACTTTAAAAGTGAGGTGTACCTTAGGATTAGATCATACTCATGTTTTCAATTGCTTTGCTTTGATTGCTTTATATTTGTGGGCTTTGCATCGGAGTTTCATAGATCCTATCCCGGATCTGGGGATACCCTTTTAGGTAGCATAAGTTATGAGGGACGTGTCCGGCGTAGACCGACACGGGTGAAGTAGTGGCTACGTTGGTGTGGCACCTTGGTCTGTACCGATATCCCTTGTGTTGCAACGAGGAGAATATGGGTCTTCTGAGGAGTCATTAAGCACCAACCGACCTTAGAACCCTAATGTGACCCTACTTGGCCATAGAACAGTAGCAGTATGCTACACCCATTGAGGCTAAACTCTCGCGATGGTTCTGGCCATAAGAAAAGTTTGCGACGCTGGAGTTATGACCGATTGAGGGTAGTCAGTGATATTGGTATCCTCTAGAACCCGGTTACTTTTGATAGGACAGGTTTTGAGCCCACCAACTCCAAGAGGGTAGTACCCAAACTTCATGCTGGCCTGAACTCTAAGGGCTGTCTTGTGGGACTTGTGTGCTTTCAAACTTGACTACTTGCATGCTTGTTATCTAACACATGAGTTTCTTGCAAGGTTTGTTTACAGTCCTTAACCTGGACTCATAACAGGGTTTACTTACATCACTCCACGCATAGCATAACATCATGCCATCATACCATTGCATACATCCTACATAAGGACTAATCCATTTCAAGGATCTCAAGGGTTTGTGATGCAGGTCATGATGTCTAGCAAGGGGCAAAGGGGATTTATTTTCCTCTAGCCAAGATTGATAACTTGAGTCAGGGGCTATGACCCACTCGATATGGTGAGCCTTGACTCTTGAAGAAGGAATCTCAGCAAAATGAAGTTCCTTCAATCAAGCTACCCAAATTCAAATTCTAACAAGTTTCTCTATTTACCCCGCGAGATCCTTGAAAACATCGCATGCATACATACATATCATTGCATTACAGGTACTCTGTTCTACAGGTTGCTTAATCTTCTTCGCTGTTTATTTCAACCATCATCATGAATCCTGAATCATCCAATGAACAAGCTATCAAGGCCCTCCAGGCACAGAACGCCCAGTTCCAGGAGCTGGTCATGAGCTTAACCCAGGGACAACAGGAATTGAAGACTTTGCTTTTGAAGAAGAAGAAGAAAAGGACTGTTTTGTTCAACCCTAGACGCAGATCTGGGAATGGATCACAAAATGAGGCTGAGCTGACCACCCCATCTGCTGGTAAAGACAGCCCACAAGGGATAGAGGTTCCTAGTCCCGTGGTCTCCGACAACGAGACAGCTTTCAATGATGAACAGTACCCTCCTGCTGAGGACAGGTACAAGCAACTAGAAGACCGTCTAAATGCCATGGAGATTCAACAGGTGCCCGGGTTGGACTTTGGAGACCTAGGCTTATCTTCTGGGGTTGTGATCCCTCACAAGTTCAAGGCACCTGCCTTTGCGAAGTACGACGGGGCTTCCTGTCCTAAGTTGCACCTCCGTTCATACGCAAGGAAGATCTAGCCCTACACGGCAGACAAGAATCTATGGATCCATTTCTTCTAGGAAAGTCTTTCAGGGACTCAGCTCGAATGGTTCTATCAGCTGGATGGAACCAGTATTTGTAACTGGGAGGACTTGGCAACTGCTTTTTATAAGCAGTATCAATATAATGCCGACCTCGCTCCTACGCGTACCCAACTCCAGGGTATGTCACTAGGGACGGGTGAAGGCTTTAAGGAGTACGCGTAAAAATGGAGAGACCTTGCTGGTAGGGTGCAGCCACCATTGACTGACCGTGAGCTCGTTGACATGTTCTTAGGGACCCTGTCTGGTCCGTTCTTCAACCATCTGGTTGGGAATTCTTCTGCTGGGTTCACAGATCTGATCTTGACTGGTGAGAGGATAGAAGCTGGTATCAAGGCTGGGAAGATTCAAGAGGCCACACCTTCTGACACTCAGAAAAAGCTTTACACGGGGAGGAAAGAGTCCAATGCGGCGTACAGTCAGAAGAGTCGTCGTGACCAACATGTAAGGGCAGTCCTGATCTCTGGTTCTACACCACGCCGACAACAGCAAAGGGAAATCAGCGAAGGCCAGACGAACCTAAAAGACAATTCACCAACATCAACATGCCATTGTCACAAGCATTGCAGCACATGTTGAAAATGAATCTGATTGCGGTGATCAACCCTCCTGAAAATCCTAAGACCTCTTCTCCAAACTACAACCCATATGCGAGGTGTGCTTATCATTCCGGAAGCCCGGGGCACAATACTGAGGATTGTTGGGCACTGAAATACAAGATTAAAAACATGATTGACGCCAAGGAGATCGAATTCGAGCCTGCTGAGACTCCCGATGTGATTACTGCTCCCTTGCCAAAACATGGCTAGGATTGAGAGACTCTTGTACATTTAAATTCTGATATTGTATTTTTCTATGCTTATTCAAACAATTATCATGTCAAACTCTATTATTTCATTAATGCATTACACGTGTCTGTTTTGAAGTAATTGTGTTCTCTATATTCAAAATTGCTTTTATTTTTTCTTGATGTTCAACTCTCGATTGAAAATTCTAAAGCCTCTTGAGGGAGGATGACGAAAATGATACCATGATATTTACAGTATGCTTTTGAACAGACCCCGCTGATGAGGTACAGGCATTGTTCCAATTCCTAAACACTGGAGTTATAAGGATTATAATCCCTCGTCAACCCCTTTGAGCCAAAGAAGTAGGAGTTTTCTTTTCGAAAATTAAAACCCTTAATCATAACCTGGGGCAGGGTAGTTCTCTCAGATGATCCAAGTGCACAACGAATGGCACCAAAGGAATCCTTACAAAAAAAAAGACAGTGATGGCTCCGAATAATCATAAAGACGGGCAGTCATTATCTCCCAAAAATAAAAGCCCATTAAGTCAAAACCTATGAAGGAGACTTACAAAACTGGGGCATCCCGCTGACTGTGATCATGAAAGAAACAGTTCAGGCAAAAAACAGGGATAGCGAAATCTAAAAAGAAAGAGGTCCTACAAACCCTCAACCAAAAAAGGAATGACTGCCTATTCCAAATAAATTGTCAACATCCGAACCATCACCGGTATATCAGGACGAAGACTCAAACAAGGTCTAACGCACGATCAGCTGAGTTTAGGTTTGAAGAAAATCACGAAGAACGTGTGGGTACAAATAAAATTTGAGCCTTTATCCTTACTTTCTTAAACCGTGAACCAGGCCACGCTACAACCCTTAAAAAGTCCTAGCTGAAGCATGGGTTTAGTTCGAAAGCATACTGTTACCAAATGTATCCTGACTCCTTAAGGCTTGCGGTAAAATAACGAGTTGACATCACGGTTCAAAAAAAAAATTCACTTGTTTTTATGAAAAAAATGCATTTTCAAAAAAGACATAAGCTTTGCATTTTCAAAATAACATTGTTTGTAGATGATTATTTGTTTGAACAGCAGAGAACTTCGCACGAAGAATATCTGATGAACAAAAGCACTCCCAACCAAGGGGCAGACGCGATCATTGTCCATCATCTGGGGAAATTAGGTCAAGATTCAAAGAATCTCTCAAAAGGCCAACCAGCTTGGGGAAAATCTCCATCTGGATCACTTGGGGCATTGGACGATCAAACGAAGATCTTCTGGTGGCATGGTAACACTGCACTACTGATAGTGATAACTCCATGCATCCTGAGAGCACGGACATAGTCGAAAAAACACTACGCATAAGCAAAGACCCGCTAGGTTGACACACCTAGGCAAAAATAAGGGATGAAATGAAAAAACTCTGTACACCCGACAAGTCGAAAACCTGAAAAGGAGGCTTGGGAAAAAATGGGTATCTCGGTGGACTGAAAACCCGAAAGGGCGGTCCAGGAAAAAATTAGGGATCAAAGGGTACGACTATGTCCCGTCATCTCGTCACTTGCCTACCAGAAGAAGATTTGTCAAAACGGCAGTTATCAAGACCTCCACAGGTACCTTCTCCCGCAGGAACTGGGGCAATAAGAATTGTCTAAGCGATCTGGTTGCTCTGTCCACCGAGGTACCAAGGTAAGTTCAGCTGAAGAACATGACCAAGATACCTTCACTCCCTACATAGTAAGACAAGATTCAACAATTCTCCCCCGAGCAAAGTTGGTCTCCCGTCAGCCCTGACAAGGTACAGTATCTCCAGCAAGTCAACAACGCTCTCCCCAAGCAGAGTTAGTCTACTGTCAGCCTTAAGGAAGTTGGGTACCCCTAGCAAATCTCAATATTCCCCAGTGGAGTATACAGATGTTCCTAAGCAAACATCCCCGAACGTCTTAATGAAAGATTATTCCCCGGCGGAATACCAGACACCCCAGTGGAGCCATTCCCCAGTACAGTTCAAAAGTCTCCCCAGGAGAGTTGAATCAATCACCCCAGTAGATTCTGGAAGCTTATCACTGGCAGAGTACGAACGCTTCTCCCCGGCTTTATTCAAAGTTATTCCCCACCATAACTTATAACTGGGTTATCCTCAGCTAATTACCACGGAAAGATCGTCCTCGGAGAAGCTCTTCCTACCCCCAGCGGAGTTCATTCATCAAATTCCCCAACAAAACATGTCAACGGTATCCCCAGCAGAGTTATCATTAAACCTCAGTGAAGTATCTCTTCCCACAGAGTAATTCCCCACAGAGTAATCTCTTTGCCAAGTTTATTCCCCAACGGAGTCCTCTTCTCCTACCGGTTTATTCTTGCAATCATCATCCCTAGCGGAAACGAAGAACTCTACTCTTCAAACATCAGCCCAAGATTCAACAAACTCCCGGCATTCGTCAAGGATTTATTTTCCCAGACGAGAATACATTCATAAACATCACATCTTCATACATTATAGCATGCATACGCATCATACAACACAAATATCATTTATTTTTGAGAACATCTTAAAATCATGCAGTTCATGCATCATGACATTGCATACAACTAATACTTTGCCTTTTCAGAAAAAAGTCAATCAAAAGATGATTACCATCTACCTTTATAGTTCCAGATCAACACCGGTAACAAGCCAGGAAAAATCAGTGGACGACTGATCGTGGGTTAATATCTATTGTACCCCAAAATTTTCCCTCCCATATTCTTCAAAAAATTGCCAAGTCATGCTTCAAAATTCCCCAAGGGTTGCACAGTTCAAGAGCCTTCTGAACAGTCAAAATTAGGGTTTTGGTTCTGATCAAGAAAATGAAGTTTCCAAGGGTCCAATTAAGCCCCACATGCCTACAAATATGGTCAAGCATCCTCATACCAAGTTTCAAGACTTTCAGCACAAAATTGCACAGTCAAAACCCCTAATTGCACTACAGTCAACTGTAGGGGCAAAATGGTCATTTGACAGTCAAAAGTCCAAATTTTTGGTCAACATCTCATTTTGAAGCCACAAACATAATTTGATCAATGCTTGATCATGATTCTCAAATCTTGGCTCAAAAATCATCAAGATGCAAAAGTTTCCTTATTTGGACAGTTGAAAAAGTCAACTGTAAATTGACCAGGGCATAACTTTCACATGGATTATCAGAAAAATTCCATCCAAAGCCCATTTTGAAGAGAAAGACATTTCCTACAACTCCTCTTCATACTTCAAGTCCAAGAAATGATCTCACAAAAAGTTATCAATTTCAACATTATAGGTCATTTTCAAAAGTCAACAAAAAGGGACTTTAAGTCAAAGGCCATAACTTGAGATTGGTAAATCAAAATGTCATGGGACCAAAGGCATTGGTTAGAGGACTCAACGACCTTTCCAAAATGTCATAGAACATGAGCAAATCTTAAAAATTGAGCACGTTATGCCTTGTGGAAGTTGGGAAATTTTTGGATATTTTGAAAAGTCAACATTGATTCAAATGACCTAAAATTGCTAATGGGCCTCTTTTTCTTCCACAATTCATCATCCAAGACATGCACACGACCATTTGGCCCAAAGGGAAGTTTTTTTATTATTTTTATTTATTTATTTGAATTTTTTATTACAATTAATTCATTTAAACTAAATAAAATATGAAAAAATACTAACCTAATGAAATCAAATCCTTTTGTGCAGAAAATACTCTCATTGGACACTCAAGATTCGTGCATAATCATTTTTGGAAGGTTTTGTCATGATTTGATAGCAAAAGCATGTGAAAAAGATTTGAAAATCATGGTTTAAAAATCAAATATCATATTCATTAATTCATGGATTTTGATCAAGTTTTTTAACCCTAATCACTCTCCTATACATACACAAGCAAGACCTAATCCTCCTAACCAAAAAAGCTGCGCATAAACTCCATTATCAAACTCCATTTTTTGGCAAAAATTCCAAATCTGAAAACCAATTTCCAGGACGATTCAAGGCCAAAGATCAATTCCATTAGCTTGCTGAGGCTTCAAAGAAGGGGTTTGGATCAAAAAATACAAGCTTTCGTGCCCAGAAACGTGAGAGCAATCTCACCTGTACAGAAAAAAATTCATAGTCGTGCATCTCAATTCATGCATCTTTTGTAATTTTTAACGCTTGGTTCATGTTCATTATTCATTTCTGAAGCTAACTGTGTGGTTTAATTTTGTTTTTGTACACTATAGAAGGATTCACCATTAACAATACTTAGGGTTTTTGCAAGCTCGGAATTGGGCGTTTCCAAACGCGGTAAAATTAGACCACCATAGTACCATGAATGGATTCAGCACGATTGGACGATCAACAAGCAATCCTCGCGCCTAATTTATGAGGCCCCAGGGGCTATTCGCTATTTTTTAATATAGTGTCTACAGGGACGTTTAAAAACCGTTGCCTATGTTTTGTTGTATTTTCAGGAAAAATAAGCCAAGGAAGAAGAAGGATGCGTGGCCATCAGTAATTGGCTGGTTTAAAAATTCGCGCTAAAATCCACTAACGTTTTTGTTTTATTTGATATTAATTGTTTGTTGTATTATGTACAAAGCGCACTACATGGCTCAGTGGCAGGCAGGCATATTGTTGACTTCCAGGACCTGGGTTCGAGCCCCAGGTCCCCACCCCCTTTCATATTTTTCTTCATTTAATATTCATGTGCGGTTTCAGTGTAAAGACGCATCATACATCTTCAAAATCAAACGTCCACGCGTCCCACTGGATTCAATCAAAGGCCAGGATCTGGGGAACATGATGCACTCTAGTCAACGGAGATCCATGCCAACGCAATAGTCAACCAGGCCAAAGAGTAAATGGGCCCAAATTGCTAAAGACCAACCTCCCAATTTGGGGCAGATCCCCTAGGTTTGCAAATGTTTTTTATTATTCTTTATTTTTCATTATTTTTACTTATCGTTTTATTAATTAATTTAATATTTTCATAATATATAAAAAACACATAAAAAATCAGAAAAGATGAAAAAATAATAAATATTTTTATTTTAGTATTTTTGTAAATAAATTGCATTAATTAATTTTAGTTGTTAATTTAGGTTTAAATCTTAACTCTTTTTAATAAAATCTAAAATTGGTAGAATTAGGATTTATAATTAATTTTTTATCCCTTTTTTATTTTCTTTCATAATAATTAAATATTTACTATTACTTATTTTGTAATTAAATTGCATATAAAATAATTAGGGTTAATTTTAGGTTAAACTTTAATATGTTTTCATAATAAAATAAAAAAATTGTAGAATTAGGTTTAATTGCATTAAATTCTCCTAAATACCAAAAAATACCAAAGACAATTTCTTTTCCTTTTAATTTTAATTAATTTAATAATCGTTTAATTTAGTTTCATAAAAAAGGGTCCAACGCCCTCGTTTCTAATTTAAATTTCAATTCGCATATTTCTTTGTTTTTCTTTTAATATTGATGTATCTCTCCCAAGGCCATGTAATAGTTATCTTTCGCATTTTTAATTCTTTATTTTCCTGTCAAATCGGGTTCTGGAAATTTTGGCGATGTGGACCCGCGCCTTTGTAATAGCTTTAGAATTTTTACTTCTCGCAATTTTTAACTGTTAATCAAGGCATGCAAGAATGAATGGACAAAAGTAAAAACAAACGATAGATCACTTTGACATGACAAGATAAATGCAAATGAACATGACACACAAATCACACACCACCCCTAGGATACGCCTCACTGTTGCTTTGCCTTGAAAGGTGATCGTCGAGTAGAGGACGTCTTAGTAAGTCCTCATGATCCGGGAACCTGGCATGAGGGTAGCTTCTAAGGTGTCTTCCCATTGCTCTGGTGATCACCATGTCCCGAACCTCGAATTGACCCGAACACCTCCAACGGTGGTGCTACCTACCTCTCAATGGTGGGATGGCACTACTTTAAAGGACATTTACACAGACGAATTCCTTAGGGTAGGTAGACGACTCGTGGATACTTGCTCTAATTCAAAACAAAACAAATTCAAAATACTTTTCACACCAACACATTTTCAAAAAGCTTTCGAAAGCAATTTTTCAAACACTCTTGAGGACCGATACAAGAGTCGAACTAGAATTTTCAAAGAAACTTTTTAAAACCCACAATTGAAAAGCAAACAAACCATTTTTGAAAACACAATGAGCAAGTATCTAAGAGCCCATGGATAACCATGGATAGAAAGGGTGCTAACACCTTCCCTTTCTATAATCTACCTCCCGAACCGAGAGCAATCTCTATAAGGAATTTTTCTGTGCTTTTGTCCTTTCCATTTGGAGAAAATAAAAGACGGTGGCGACTCTTGCTTCCGCGAAATTTCGCGAACCAGCGTTAAACAGTCAGTTCCAGATCCACCGATCACAGAACTGGCGACTCTGCTGGGGAGACATACTTAAAGTGAGGTGTACCTTAGGGATAGTTCATAACTGTGTTTTCAATTGTATTGCTTTGCTTGCTTTAAATCGTGGGACTGTCTTGGGAGTTCTATAGATCCTAACCCGGATCTGGGGGATACCTTCTTAGAAAGTAGCAACAAGGCTGTGAGGGAACTGTGCGGGGTATACCGACATGGTTGAAACAGTCTGCTACGTTGATGTGGCACTTTGGTGTGTACCGGTAACCCTTGAGTTCAGTCAAGGAGAGTACGGGGCCTCCGCGTGGTGTCATGAAGCATCAACAGACCTTAGGAACCTTAATTGAACTATCTTGGCCTCTTTAGGGTAGTGAGATAACTAACTTTGGTGCAGTCCGAGGTTGGTTGATACTCGATACTACACTCAATTGAGGGTTGCTTTCCTGGAATATTTTGGTCGCCAGGTCAGTGGCTAAATCGAAACGATGAACAATGAAAGCAATCCCGTGATATTGGGATCCTTAGAACCCGGTTAATTCTAATAGGACAGGTTGAGCCCACCAACTTCAAGAGGGTAATACCCAGACCCCATGCTGGCCTAAACTCTAAGGGCTCCTCTTGTGTGACTTGTGTGCCTTCGTACTTGACTATTTGCATGCTTGCTATCTAACACAAGTTTCTTGCAGGTTTTTGTTTTAGTCCTTAACTAGGACTCATAACAAGGCTTACTAAGTTTCTTGCAGGTTTCTGTTTTAGTCCTTAACTAGGACTCATAACAGGGTTTACCGAGTTTCTTGCAGGTTTCTGTTTTAGTCCTTAACTAGGACTCATAACAGGGTTTACCGAGTTTCTTGCAGGGTTTGTTTTAGTCCTTAACTGGGACTCATGACAGGTTTTACTTGAGTTTCTTGCAGGTTTCTGTTTATAGTCCTTAATAAGGGCTCATAACAGGGTTTATTCATATTACCCCATGCATCATGACATCATACCACTGCATACATCCTAACCCATTTCAAGGATCTCAAGGGCTTGTGATGCAGGTCATGATGAATCAAACATCTAGCAAGGGGCAAAGAGGATTTATTTTCCTCTAGCCAAAGTTGTCAGGGGCTATGACCCACTTGATATGGTGAGCCTTTGACCCTTGGAAGAAAGACTCTCAACAAATATGAAGTTCCTTCCCTCAAGCTACCAGTTTCTGATGCTAACAATTTTCTTGTTTACCCTGCGAGGTCCTTGAAAACATTGCATGCATATCATACACATCATTGCATTACAGGTATCCCTTTTGCAGGTCACTTACCTCTGTCGCTGTTTATTTCAGCAATGACTTCCCAACAAGATAACCAGGGACTTCCTGCTCAAGAGACTCAGTTCAAAGAGATCTTCTTAAGCCTATCCAAGGGGCAGGAAGAGCTGAGAACACTCCTCACGGGGACTTTGGTCAGGAATAATGCTGAGGACGACCAGGACGAACGGTTGAAGCGTCTACAAGCTGAGGTAGACACATTGAAAACCCATATGCTGGGGCAAAGGGCACTCATTCAAGGTTTAGCTCAGGAGCAAGGAGAGCTGAGGGCCATGATCAGTCAACTCCGCCAAGACAGATCCAACATGAAGCAACCAGTCCGAGCCAGGGGCCAAGTCTTTGATCAGCCTACAAGAGGACAAGAGTCTGGTATGGGGAAAAATAGACCTCTTCAAATTGCTACCACTTCACAGGTCCAACCACAACCTCGCCCGGAGAAAAGGGTTGATCAGAGTGAGCCAAACAAGCCCAGGAGGCAATTTACCCAGCTCAACACGTCGCTGTCTCAAGCCCTACAACACTTGTTGAGACTAAATCTGACTACATTAAGGGACCCTCCTAAGAATCAAAATACAGCGTCACCAAAGTATAATCCCAACGCCCGTTGCGCTTATCATTCGACAGCCCGGGGCATAATACAAACGACTGTTGGTCTCTGAAGAACAAGATTCAGGACCTGATTGAAGAAGGAGCAGTGAAATTCACCCAAGATGGTCAGGCCGAGTTCTTCTACTACCCCTGCAAGACTCACCATTTGAAGTGACAAATCCTGAGACTGGAAAACTTTTGTTCATTCGAATGTTCAAGTTGCAGTTTTCTTTTGTTCAAACATTTACTCATGTTAAACATTGTTATTTCATTAATGCATCGCATATGTCTGTTTTGAAGCAATATATTCGTATTCACTAAATGCAAATTATCTTCATATTTTTTCTGATGTCAGCTCTTGATCTAAAATTCTAAGCCTCTTGAGGGAGGATGACGAAAACGATACCGCTATCTTTACAGTATGCTTTTGAACAGACCCCGCTAATGAAGTACATGCATTGTTTCAAATCCCTAAACACTGGAGTTATAAGGAAGATAATCCCTCGTCAACCCCTCTGAGCCAAAGAAGTAGGAGTTTTTCTTTTTGAAATTTAAAACCCTTAATCATAACCTGGGGCAGGGTAGTCTCTCAGTTGATCCAAGTGCATAACGAATGGCACCAAAGAGGTCCTTACAAAGAAAGACAGTGATGGTTCCGAACGATCAATAAAGAAAGGCAGTCATTATCTTTCAAAATAAAAAAAAACCCAATAAGTCAAAACCTATGAAGGAGACTTACGAAACAGGGGCATCCCGCTGACTGTCATTCCAAAAAAGGAAACAGTTCAGGCAAAAAAAAAGAAAGGGATAACAAGAATCAGACAAGAAATAGGTCTTACAAACCCTCAACGAAAAAAGAGGAAATGACTGCCTATTTAAAATAAACTGTCAAAGTCCGAACCATCACAAGTATATCAAAGCAAAGACTCAAACAAGGTCTAACGCACGGTCAACTGAGTTTAGGTTTGGAGAACATCACGAAGAGCGGGTGGGTACAAATAATTTGAGCCTTTATCCTTTGTTTCTTGAACCATGAACCAGGCCACGTTATAACCCTTAAAAGTCCTAGCTGAAGCATGGGTTAGTTCGAAAGCATACTGTGACGAAAGGTATCCTGACTCCTTAAGGCTTACGGTAAATACGAAGTTGACATCACGTTTTACAAACATTCACTTGTTTTATGAAAAAGAATGCATTTTCCAAATCTTCAAGACAGACATAAGCTTTGCATTTTTGATATAACATTGTTAGCATATGACTATTTGTTTGAACAGCAGGGAAATTCGCACGATGAATACCTAGTGAACAAAAGCACGTCCAATCAAGGGGCAGGTATGACTATTGTCCATCATCTAGGGTAATTCAGTCAAGATTCGGAGAATCTCTCAAAATGCCAAAATAGCCTGGGGCAAATCTCCGCCTGAGTCACTTGGGGCACTCCAGCAACGAATCTTGCCTGATCAAATACCTTCTGGTGGCATGACAAAACACTGTTAACAGGGGCAACTCCCTACATTCTGAGAGCGTGGACATAGTCGAAAAGATACTACGCAAAATCAAAGACCCGCTAGGTTGACACACCTAGGCAAAAACAAGGGCTTCCCGACGAACCAAAAGGGTTCGGGCAAAAATAAGGGATGAAATAAAAAATCTGTACACCCGGCAAGTCAAAAACCTGAAAAGGCGGCTTGGGCAAAAATGGGTATCCCGGTGGACTGAAAACCCGAAAGGGCGGTCCAGGCAAAAGTTAGGGATCAAAGCATACGACTATGTCCTGTCATCTTGTCACCTACCAGAAGAAGGTTTGTCCATCCACAACTATCAGCGCCTCACAGGTCTTCCTCTCCCACCTCAGAAACAGGGGCAATAATGGGTGGTCTAAGCAATCTAATTGTTCTGTCCTTCAGGGTACCAAGATGGGTTCAGCGGAAGAACGTAACCAGATATCTTAATCCCTCAGAGAGTGAGCCGGCGAGTCAGTGCACTCTCCCCAAGCGAAGCTATAGTATCAAACTTAAGGAAGTTGGGTATCCTCCCGCAGATCTCAAACATTCCCCAGCAGCATATATAGATGTATTCTTAACAAGCATCCCCGGCAGTCTGGGCCTAAATATTGTTCCCCGGCGGCATACCAACATTCAAAGGAATCACTTCCCCCGCAGTTCAAAACTTCCCCAAGAGAGTCCAATTTGCTTCCCCAGGAAAATTGGAATCCATCTCCCCAAGCCGTAAGCTTATCCCCAGTAGATTCTGGAAGCTTATCCGCACAGAGCACGAACGCGTCGTCCGGCTTTATTCAAAGAGTTATTTCCTTACCAGGATATAACTGGGTTATCCTCAGCCAAAAGCCACGGAAAGGTCGTCGTCAACGCAGTCTTCTTATCCCCAGCGAAGTCTATTAACACTTCCAGTACAACAAGGGTATCTCCAGCAAGTTATTATCAACAACTCAATAAGGTATCTTTCTCCCCACAGAGTATTGCTTCCCAGCAAGATTGCTAGAGTACTTTGCTCCCCGCAGAGTAATCCATTCGCCAAGTTTATTCCCCAACGGAGTTGTCTTCTCCCTACCGGTATTCTTGCAACTATCATCCCCGGCGGAAACAAAATCTATTCTTCAACATCAGCCCAGGAGTGACTTCCCGGCACCCGTCAAGGATTTATTTCCCTAGACGAAAAATACATTCATAAACATCTTCATACATTATAGCATGCATATACGCATCATGAACATACAATCTCACGTATTCAGAGAGCATCTCGCATGTCATACCACATGACATCGCATACAACTAACGCTTGTCTTTTCAGGACAAAAGTACAAAATGATTACCATCAATGGTCGCAACTAAAGATCCGATTCCTGAATCTTTCCAGGGTGTATCTGTTGATGACCAATACCAGATCCGATTCCTGTATCTTGCCAGGGTGTGTCTGAAGAGTTCGAGGATCCGATGCCTGAATCTTGCCAGGGTGTATCCGTTGAAGACTAACATTACCAGATCCGATTCCTGTATCTTGCCAGGGTGTGTCTGAAGAGTTCGAGGATCTGATACCTGAATCTTGCCAGGGTGTATCCGTTGAAGACTAGCATTACCAGATCTGATTCCTGTATCTTGCCAGGGTGTGTCTGAAGATTTCGAGGATCTGATGCCTGAATCTTGCCAGGGTGTATCCGTTGAAGACTAAAATTACCAGATCTGATTCCTGTATCTTGCCAGGGTGTGTCTGAAGAGTTCGAGGATCCGATACCTGAATCTTGCCAGGGTGTATCCGTTGAAGACTAACATTACCAGATCCGATTCCTGTATCTTGCCAGGGTGTGTCTGAAGAGTTCGAGGATCCGATGCCTGAATCTTGCCAGGGTGTATCCGTTGAAGACTAACATTACTAGATCCGATTCCTGTATCTTGCCAGGGTGTGTTTGAAGGGTTCGAGGATCCGATACCTGAATCTTGCCAGGGTTTATTCGTTGAAGACTAACATTACCAGATCCGATTCCTGTATCTTTCCAGGGTGTGTCTGAAGAGTTCGAGGATCCGATACCTGAATCTTGCCAGGGTGTATCCGTTGAAGACTAACAATACCAGATCCAATTCCTGTATCTTGCCAGGGTGTGTCTGAAGAGTTCGAGGATCCGATACCTGAATCTTGCCAGGGTGTATCTGTTGAAGACTAACATTACCAGATCCGATTCCTGTATCTTGCCAGGGTGTGTCTGAAGAGTTCGAGGATCCGATGCCTGAATCTTGCCAGGGTGTATCCATTGAAGACTAGCATTACCAGATCCGATTCCTGTATCTTGCCAGGGTGTGTCTGAAGAGTTCGAGGATCCGATGCCTGAATCTTGCCAGGGTGTATCCGTTGAAGACTAACATTACCAGATCCGATTCCTGTATCTTGCCAGGGTGTGTCTGAAGGGTTCGAGGATCCGATACCTGAATCTTTCCAGGGTGTATCCGTTGAAGACTAACATTACCAGATCTGATTCCCGTATCTTGCCAGGGTGTGTCTGAAGAGTTCGAGGATCCGATACCTGAATCTTGCCAGGGTGTATCCGTTGAAGACTAACATTACCAGATATGATTCCTGTATCTTGGCAGGGTGTGTCTGAAGAGTTCGAGGATCCGATGCCTGAATCTTGCCAGGGTGTATCCGTTGAAGACTAGCATTACCAGATCCGATTCCTGTATCTTGCCAGGGTGTGTCTGAAGAGTTCGAGGATCCGATACCTGAATCTTGCCAGGGTGTATCCGTTGAAGACTAACATTACCAGATCCGATTCCTGTATCTTGCCAGGGTGTGTCTGAAGAGTTCGAGGATCCGATACCTGAATCTTGCCAGGGTGTATCCGTTGAAGACTAGCATTACCAGATCCGATTCCTGTATCTTGCCAGGGTGTGTCTGAAGAGTTCGAGGATCCGATACCTGAATCTTGCCAGGGTGTATCCGTTGATGGCTAACATTACCAGACTCGATTCCTTTATCTCGCCAGGGCACGTCTAAAGAATTCGAAGATCCGATTCCTGTAACCAGTCAGGACATATCTATACAAAGCATCTGAAAACCAGATCCTGCAACATGTCAGGTACTCATTTTTCTTTTGCAGGTACGCAAGTTCTCGCTAAGGAATCTCTTACGCGATCAACATCCAGATGGCATATATAAGCCCATCATCCTATTCATCAACCTCTAAATGGCATCCATAAGCCCATTCCATCATCACACTGCTACTATGTGAGCGCAAATTTCTGGGCACTCTAGTGTTCAATCATCTTCCACCTTCGGATTACGAAAGGCACGTCAGCCAATCTGTATCCTCAGGTCTAAGAAGATTGAACAGGGGCAACTGTTGTACCCCAAAATTTTCCCTCCCATATTCTTCAAAAAATTGCCAAGTCATGCTTCAAAATTCCCCAAGGGTTGCACAGTTCAAGAGCCTTCTGAACAGTCAAAATTAGGGTTTTGGTTCTGATCAAGAAAATGAAGTTTCCAAGGGTCCAATTAAGCCCCACATGCCTACAAATATGGTCAAGTACCCTCATACCAAGTTTCAAGACTTTCAGCACAAAATTGCACAGTCAAAAACCCTAATTGCACTACAGTCAACTGTAGGGGCAAAATGGTCATTTGACAGTCAAAAGTCCAAATTTTTGGTCAACATCTCATTTTGAAGCCACAAACATCATTTGATCAATGCTTGATCATGATTCTCAAAGCTTGGCTCAAAAATCATCAAGATGCAAAAGTTTCCTTATTTGGAGAGTTGAAAAAGTCAATTGTAAATTGACCAGGGCATAACTTTCACATGGATTATTAGAAAAATTCCATCCAAAGCCCATTTTGAAGAGAAAGACATTTCCTACAACTCCTCTTCATACTTCAAGTCCAATAAATTCTCTCACAAAAAGTTATCAATTTCAACATTATAGGTCATTTTCAAAAGTCAACAAAAAGGGACTTTAAGTCAAAGGACATAACTTGGGATTGGTATATCAAAATGACATGGGACCAAAGGCATTGGTTATAGGACTCAAAGACCTTTCCAAAATGTCAGAGAACATGAGCAAAGCTTAAAAATTGAGCAAGTTATGCCTTGTGGAATTTGGGAAATTTTTGGATATTTTGAAAAATCAACATTGATTCAAATGACCTAAAATTGCTAATGGGCCTCTTTTTCTTCCACAATTCATCATCCAAGACATGCACACGACCATTTGGCCCAAAGGGAAGTTTTTTTATTATTTTTATTTATTTATTTGAATTTTTTATTACAATTAATTCATTTAAACTAAATAAAATATGAAAAAATACTAACCTAATGAAATCAAATCCTTTTGTGCAGAAAATACTCTCATTGGACACTCAAGATTCGTGCATAATCATTTTTGGAAGGTTTTGTCATGATTTGATAGCAAAAGCATGTGAAAAAGATTTGAAAATCATGGTTTAAAAATCAAATATCATATTCATTAATTCATGGATTTTGATCAAGTTTTTTAACCCTAATCACTCTCCTATACATACACAAGCAAGACCTAATCCTCCTAACCAAAAAAGCTGCGCATAAACTCCATTATCAAACTCCATTTTTTGGCAAAAATTCCAAATCTGAAAACCAATTTCCAGGACGATTCAAGGCCAAAGATCAATTCCATTAGCTTGCTGAGGCTTCAAAGAAGGGGTTTGGATCAAAAACTACAAGCTTTCGTGCCCAGAAACGTGAGAGCAATCTCACCTGTACAGAAAAAAATTCATAGTCGTGCATCTCAATTCATGCATCTTTTGTAATTTTTAACGCTTGGTTCATGTTCATTATTCACTTCTAAAGCTAACTGTGTGGTTTAATTTTGTTTTTGTACACTATAGAAGGATTCACCATTAACAATACTTAGGGTTTTTGCAAGCTCGTAATTGGGCGTTTCCAAACGCGGTAAAATTAGACCACCATAGTACCATGAATGGATTCAGCACGATTGGACGATCAACAAGCAATCCTCGCGCCTAATTTATGAGGCCCCAGGGGCTATTCGCTATTTTTTAATATAGTGTGTACAGGGACGTTTAAAAACCGTTGCCTATGTTTTGTTGTATTTTCAGGAAAAATAAGCCAAGGAAGAAGAAGGATGCGTGGCCATCAGTAATTGGCTGGTTTAAAAATTCACGCTAAAATCCACTAACGTTTTTGTTTTATTTGGTATTAATTGTTTGTTGTATTATGTACAAAGCGCACTACATGGCTCAGTGGCAGGCAGGCATATTGTTGACTTCCAGGACCTGGGTTCGAGCCCCAGGTCCCCACCCCCTTTCATATTTTTCTTCATTTAATATTCATGTGCAGTTTCAGTGTAAAGACGCATCATACATCTTCAAAATCAAACGTCCACGCGTCCCACTGGATTCAATCAAAGGCCAGGATCTGGGGAACATGATGCACTCTAGTCAACGGAGATCCATGCCAACGCAATAGTCAACCAGGCCAAAGAGTAAATGGGCCCAAATTGCTAAAGACCAACCTCCCAATTTGGGGCAGACCCCCTAGGTTTGCAAATGTTTTTTATTATTCTTTATTTTTCATTATTTTTACTTATCGTTTTATTAATTAATTTAATATTTTCATAATATATAAAAAACACATAAAAAATCAGAAAAGATGAAAAAATAATAAATATTTTTATTTTAGTATTTTTGTAAATAAATTGCATTAATTAATTTTAGTTGTTAATTTAGGTTTAAATCTTAACTCTTTTTAATAAAATCTAAAATTGGTAGAATTAGGATTTATAATTAATTTTTTATCCCTTTTTTATTTTCTTTCATAATAATTAAATATTTACTATTACTTATTTTGTAATTAAATTGCATATAAATAATTAGGGTTAATTTTAGGTTAAACTTTAATATGTTTTCATAATAAAATAAAAAAATTGTAGAATTAGGTTTAATTGCATTAAATTCTCCTAAATACCAAAAAATACCAAAGACAATTTCTTTTCCTTTTAATTTTAATTAATTTAATAATCGTTTAATTTAGTTTCATAAAAAAGGGTCCAACGCCCTCGTTTCTAATTTAAATTTCAATTCGCATATTTCTTTCTTTTTCTTTTAATATTGATGTATCTCTCCCAAGGCCATGTAATAGTTATCTTTCGCATTTTTAATTCTTTATTTTCCTGTCAAATCGGGTTCTGGAAATTTTGGCGATGTGGACCCGCGCCTTTGTAATAGCTTTAGAATTTTTACTTCTCGCAATTTTTAATTGTTAATCAAGGCATGCAAGAATGAATGGACAAAAGTAAAAACAAACGATAGATCACTTCGACATGACAAGATAAATGCAAATGAACATGACACACAAATCACACACCACCCCTAGGGTACGCCTCACTGTTGCCTTGCCTCGAAAGGTGATCGTCGAGTAGAGGACGTCTTAGTAAGTCCTCATGATCCGGGAACCTGGCATTAGGGTAGCTTCTAAGGTGTCTTCCCATTGCTCTGGTGATCACCATGTCCCGAACCTCGAATTGACCCGAACACCTCCAACGGTGGTGCTACCTACCTCTCAATGGTGGGATGGCACTACTTTAAAGGACATTTACACAGACGAATTCCTTAGGGTAGGTAGACGACTCGTGGATAATTTCTCTAATTCAAAACAAAACAAATTCAAAATACTTTTCACACCAACACATTTTCAAAAAGCTTTCAAAAGCAATTTTTCAAACACTCTTGAGGACCGATACAAGAGTTGAACTGGAATTTTCAAAGAAACTTTTTAAAACCCACAATTGAAAAGCAAACAAACCATTTTTGAAAACACAATGAGCAAGTATCTAAGAGCCCATGGATAACCATGGATAGAAAGGGTGCTAACACCTTCCCTTTCTATAATCTACCTCCCGAACCGAGAGCAATCTCTATAAGGAATTTTTCTGTGCTTTTGTCCTTTCCATTTGGAGAAAATAAAAGACGGTGGCGACTCTTGCTTCCGCGACATTTCGCGAACCAGCGTTAAACAGTCAGTTCCAGATCCACCGATCGCAATATCCGAAACCAAACAGGACAATTATCTACTTGATCATCCTCAGGCAACCCTACACCGGTTCCTTTTCTTTCAGAAGAAGTCTTACACGGGCTCATCAACAGGCAACCCTACACCGGTTCCTTCTCAACCTCAGATGTAGTTTTACACGAACTCATCATCAGGCAACCCTACACCGGTTCCTTCTCAATTTTCAGACGAAGTCTTACACGGACTTATCATCAAAGTTACCCTAAACCGGTTCCTTTTCTTTCAGAAGAAGTATTACACGGGCTTATCTCAAGATGACCTTACCCCGGTTCATCAAGAAGTTTTACACGAACTTATCCTGCAGTAACCTTACCCCGGTTCCTCCAGAAGTCTTACACGGACTTATCTCAAGATGACCTTACCCCGGTTCATCCAGAAGTTTTACACGAACTTATCCTGCAGTAACCTTACCCCGGTTCCTCCAGAAGTCTTACACGGACTTATCTCAAGATGACCTTACCCCAGTTCATCCAGAAGTTTTACACGAACTTATCGTGCAGTAACCTTACCCCGGTTCCTCCAGAAGTCTTACACGGACTTATCCTGAAGTAACCTTACCCCGGTTCCTCTAGAAGTTTTACACGAACTTATCCCGAAGAAACCCTACACAGGTTCTCTCTCTCTCCAGACGTAGTTTTACACGGGCTCGTCGTCAAAGAAACCCTACACAGGTTCTCTCTTCCCAAAGATGCAGTTTTACACGGACTCGTCATCAGAAACCCTACCAAGGTTTTACTTCTTCCAGGATGCAGTTTTACACGGACTCATCATCAAAGTAACCCCACACAAGTTCCCTTCTCAAACTCCAGACGTAGTTTTACACGGACTCGTCATCAGTAAACCCTACACAGGTTTCCTTCCCAGCTCTAGATGCGGTTTTACACGGACTCGTCATCAAAGTAACCCTACACAGGTTCCTTCTCCATTTCAGATACAGTCTTATACAGACTCATTATCAGTAAACCCTACACAGGTTTCCTTCCTCCAAGGATGTAGTTTTACACGAGCTCATCATCAGTCAACCCTACACAGATGTCCTTCTTTCCAAGATGCAGCTTTACACGAGCTCAACATCAGGCAACCCTACACAGGTTCCCTCTTTCAACTTACAAAAATTACATCTCCATATGGCATCTATAATCCCATCCACTTACCAACAGTCTCCAAATGGCATCTGTAAGCCCATTCCCGACAAGATTATGTCACACCTCCAGATGGCATCTATAAGCCCATCCTCCTATCCACATCTCCAAATGGCATCTATAAGCCTATCCTCCCATATTCTTCAAGATTTGACAAAACATCATCTCAATTTGCTCAAGTCTACTCAAGGGTTGCACAGTTCAAACCATCCTCCTAAGCCAGTCAAATTAGGGTTTTGGTTCTTGCAAGGAAGTTGAGGTTTTCAAGGGCTCAATCAAGTCCCACGTGCCTATAAACATTGTCAAGCATCTACATGCCAAGTTTCAAGGCTCACAAGGTCAAGTTGCACAGCCAAAAACCCTAATTGCTCCACAATCAACTGCAGGGGCAAAATGGTCATTTGGCAGTCAAAAGTCAAAAAATTTGGTAAACATCTTATTTTGAAGCCACAATCATCATTTGATCAAGTCTTGATCATGATTTCACAAGAATGGCTCAAAAATCATCAAGGTGTCAAAAGTTTCTATTTTTGGACAGTTGAAAAGTCAACTATAACTTGACCAAGGCATAACTATTTCATGGTTCATCAGAAAAATCCCATCCAATGCTCATTTTGAAGGGGATGACATTTCCTACAACTCATCTTCACATTCCAAGTCCAAGAAATGCTCTCACAAAAAGTTATCAATTTCAACATTATAGGTCATTTTCAAAAGTCAACAAAAAGGCACTTTAAGTCAAAGACCATAACTTGAGATTGGTAAATCAAAATGACATGGGACCAAAGGAATTAGTTAGAGGACTTCAAGAGCTTTCCAAAATGTCCAAGAACATGTTCATATGATCAAAATTGAGCAAGATATGCATTGGAGAAGTTGGGAAATTTTTGTGAAATGGCAAAAGTCAACTATCCTTGAAACTTCAATTTTTGACAAAAGGGCCCACTTTTTTCCACTTGATTCATCCTTGTCATGCCACCCACGTGTCCCATGATCAATTTCAAGACCAAATAATTATTTTTCCATTTTTATTTAATTTTTATGGATTTAATTCATTTTAATCCATAATAATTCAAATAAAATTAAAAAAATTAATTAAATGGTATCTTGTGGTTTGATTAGCCTTCATGTGTCATATTCCACATACCAAAACCGTGCCATGCTCATTTATGCACAAAATTTTGAATTTGGACAAAGCTTTGAAAGGCCTTTAATGGTGGTTAAGACAAAATCCAAAAACATAATGGCACAAGTTTAAGGCTCTTAAAGGTGAATTATTCTCATTCATGACTACATATGCAAGCCTTGCAAGCCTCATTCACGACCTAGTATATGCAGAAACGGCCAAGAGCAAAACCAAAAATTGTCCAAAAAGTGAGAATTCTAAAACACAGTTACGAGCATTTTCAGATCAAAAGGAGGACGTGACTCTCTTCTTTGCCATACCCTGAAGCTAAAGCAATCCTTGCCACGTCCTAAGGTCCATCATACCGCGCTGTAAGTTCTTCCAAAGTCACCCCTGTACATGAAACATGAACTCTTTATTCTTGCATTTTTCTTCAAAAATATTAGCATAATTATGTTTCTTGTTTGATTTCTGATCTAATGACAATAGCCAATTTCATTGTTAGGCCTTATACTGTGATACACGATTCTAGGTTTTGCTTGCTTGTTTTTTAGGCGTTTTCAGTGCAGGAAAAATTGGTCACCATGATGGGTATAGAAGTGATCAGGACATGGAGACGAAACCAACCATGGTTTTGGAATTAATTTTCGAAGCCTAGGGATGATTTTCAGAAGAGCCTACGAAACTGCCTGCGGATAAAAATCCGCAGGTAAATAACCAGGAATTTTCATTGAAGAAGATGATGATGTGTTGCATCTTGATTCGCCCATTTCAAAAATTGCGCGTTTTTATATTTTTTTAGGCATATGCCGTGGTTTTCCCATTTAATAATTACGTGTTATTTTAATAACGAATGAAGCATGCAGCACAGTTGGCTAAGGCGTTCGTGTAGTGAGCGTTGGGACCTGGGTTCAAATCCCAGGTCCCCCATAATTTCCATGTTATTTTGCTTTACATGTTCACGTGCAGGCCCTCAAGGACGTCCCACCATACACCTCACACCCAAGCGCGCCAGATGTCCACAATCATATATCCAAAGGCCAGGGATGGTTGACCACCATGTGCTCAAGTCAAAGTCAGCGTGGATAATAAAAAAAAAGGTCAAACATGCTTGCTTCTATTGGGCCAGAAATTCAACAAAAAAACCTCCCATTGGTCCATTAACCTCCTGGTCTATTTGCCTTTTTATATTTTTCTCTTTTCAATTCTTTTAATTATTAATATTATTTTCATTAACTAACAAATTAATTTTTTTTTATAAATTCAGAAAAAACCAAAAAAATAGTAATAATATTTTCATTAATTAAATTTAATTAGTTATTACTTTGTAAATAAACACTAACATAAATTAATTTAGTTTAATTAGATTTTATTTTAATTTTCTTTTACAATAAATAAAAACAATTTAGAATTAGGTTTTTTTACTAACTTTTAATTTCTATTTATTTTCTCTTTATTTTCATCAAAAACACAAAAAAAAACATTTTTTTTCTTTAATTAAATAATTAATTAGTTAATTAGCTTTAACATTTAATTTAATTACAAAAAAAGGGCAAAAAAATTCAATTCTTTCTTAAAAAAGGGTCAACACCCTAAGACATCCCGATTCGATTCTCTCGCGCTTTAATTTATTTTCATTATATTTATGTAACTGCTTCTGGAAATGTAATAGTTAATTAGGACCTCTTTTACTGCTTTATTTATTTTCTCGCAGTTTATTTTTTCCAAACGGGTTTGTTTTTTTGGCGATGTATAGACCCGCGCCTTGTAATAGCTAGATTTACATTTCTGCAATTTACTTTCCGCACTCCTAACTGTTAACAATGCATGAAAGAATGTATGTAAATAAAACCAATCCGTAGCTCACAAATAACATGCAAAGACAAACATTAACTGAAAAACAACACACATGCACATGCCACTCTTAGGGTACGCCTCACTGGTTGCCTCGAACGTGGTCATCAAGTATAGGGTGTCTTAGAGGTCGCCCTTCTGTCTAAAAGATCCAGTTGCCTCGAAACGGTTGCCTCGGATAAAAGGATCTAGGACATTAGGGTTACCACTAAGATGTCCTACCATTGCTTCGATGACCACACTGTCCCGATAATCGAATTGACCCGAATAACTCCAACGATGGTGCTACCTACCTCTCAATGGGGGGATAGCACTATCTAAAGGACTCTTACACAACTTAATTCCTTAGAGTAGGTAGATTCTCATGGGTACTTGCTCTTTTCAAACAAACAAAAACAACTTTTCGCACCCACACTTTCTAAAAGTTTTTAAACAAATTTTTCATACACTCTTGAGGACAGATACAAGAGTTACTTAGAAATTTTTCAAACGAGACTTTTTCAAAACCCACACACACTTGAAAAGCAAACAAATTTTGAAAACATAAGAGCAAGTACCTAAGAGCCCGTGGATAACCACTGATAGAAAGGGTGCTAACACCTTCCCTTTCTATAAATCTACCTCCCGAACCGAGAAGCATTCTCGAATAAGAAATTTTGCTGTGCTTTTTTCCTTTCCATGTTGGAGAACATAAAAGACGGTGGCGACTCTTGCTTACCGTGACATTTCGCGAAACCAGCTAAAAAACAGTCAGTTCTATTTCCACCGATCACACTCTGGGTCGTGATCTCCGTATTGCAGGTCTAAGTAGTTGTCTGCATTATTGGTTGGAATCTGTAGGGTATGAGATGCCCCCGCTTTTAGTGGCGGTAGGACAAACCCTTCAGTTTCAGCTTCTTGTTGGGCCATGACAGACTTTTGGAGTCCTGCTTCTGGCTCTTTTCCTGGTTGGTGACCGCTAGATGCACCAATATTTTGGGCTACTTCTTTGAAAGCAACCCTGGGAATTTGGTCT
The DNA here is from genome assembly GCA_948472305.1 of Vicia faba. Lineage (NCBI taxonomy): Eukaryota > Viridiplantae > Streptophyta > Magnoliopsida > Fabales > Fabaceae > Vicia > Vicia faba. The sequence goes on along the minus strand of OX451741.1, from coordinate 775,418,141 downwards.
TTCCTGTCCATAATGTTCTTCAAAGCTAGGAGAACTTGACTCAAATCTCGTTTCATTGAAGTGACATCACCCTTTACTTGGTTGAGATCCTCTTTGAATGCATCATGAGTTTCCTCGATTTTCTCCATTGCTTTCTGTTGATAGGCCCTTGTTTGATATGGTGGCCAAGGAGGTAGAGGTCTCTTTCTACCAATGGTTCAACTGGAGAGAAGTTTTTTGAAAAATTAGTTTTGATATGATATACAGGTGTTTATGAATGCTGGCATGCAGATGGATATGTATGAACATGAAATGGTTTCTTGTTTTAAATGTCTCATTCATATGGGTATATGCTTGTCTTTTGCTTATTATTTTTCTTTGTGACTATCTTTTAAAATAGATACGCCCATGAGATAGGGAACAAAATGCCGTTATTGAAGGTAACGTAATTCAGATATTGAAAAATATTACAATCTTAAACCAAAACTTTATTTGCGTGAAATCAAGCAAAGGGAAATAAGTCTTCTAGGCGTGCTTGCGGACGTATGCTCTTGAAATAATCCACCTTTTCTTGACAAAGCTTGAGAAAGTCTTTAGCACATTATTTCCCTTTTGTGGCTTTGATTTCAGACATGTTTGGCGGGTTGACGCGGACAAGTTATTTCCTTCGGTATCCATTTTTAAAGACAATCACCGAGATCTTGATTTTATTATTTTTTGTACACTGTGAATAAGACAAAGAAACAGGTGACGAATATATGATGAATGTATGAATGCATAGATGTAGGGTTGAGTGACGATATTTTTGTGATAAGTACCCCTATAAGGTAGGGATGTATGGTTCAAGGACGGGGTTTTTGTGATAAGTACCCTTAGAAGGTAGGCTCCTTAATTTTGACCTACGGTTGGTTTAACCTCCCAAAAGGTGGCATCCTTAAGAGTGTCATGAATAACACCAGAGGGAAAAGGCACAAGGACCTCCCTTAGGTGGAGCCTCTTTACGGACCGAAACTTTCGTCTCAAAGTCGTGAAAGGTCTCGTCATGAGATTTTAGGTTAAGTCTGTTACAAAGAGTCATGGGTGGCCTTCCAAAGTCCTACTCGGCAAGAGGATATCTCTAGATAAGTATTCCTTTTTTGGAAGTTCACCGATTCTAGGCGAATTCATCACATAAACTCACGGGGATGATGTACCCCCTAAGCTAATAGACGAACCTTCTTTCTAAGGGTTATCGAAAATATTTTTTTTGAAATAAAAACTTGCCACATGGTAAATATATAATAATAAAGAAAAATAGACAAGAAAATAAAAAAAATGCAATAAAATAAATTAATGCAAATAAATAAATAAATAAATAAACCCAAAAGAGACCTAAAACCTAGGGTTAAGGAGAGTCGTCAGTTGTAGCAAATGGTTTTTAAATCAGAGTCGCCACTATTAGTTTTTTATCCTAGGGAAGGCAATCTAACAGAAAACCTTAATTCACAGACAGAGATTCTAGGTTTCGGACTTTATTAGACGAAAGGATGGTTGAAATTATGGCAAAAGATACTTAATGTCACAGTGAATGTTATGACATCGTATCTGACAAATTGTACACAAACCAAACAGTAATTTAAAAGACAGTAAAGAACACAATCAATTGTTAACCCAGTTCAGTGTATAACAACACCTACATCTGAGGGCTACCAAGCCAAGGAGGAAATTCACTATAAGAGGTATTAATTTAGGAATAAACCAACCAGTTTATCTCCTTCACTTAAGACCTACCCAATGCAACTTCAATCTAAGTCCTACTTAAACCTGAGTTCCTACCCACTCCCCATCAATCACAGCAGTGATACTAATCTACTGATTAATAAGATTATGAAGACATTCTTCAATACACATGCTTGATTTTGCTTCAAAGCTTTAATCAAGAGACACAACACTCGTGCTTCAAAGCTTTGAGTGATAAACAACCCTTACAACCAAATCCTACTCCAAGTCACTTATCAAGTGACAATTTCTTGGCTCACAGTAATTACTAAAACTATCACAACTACAAAATGCCTTATTGATCTTCTCTGAAAAGCGCTGCCCATCATTAGGATTCGTGAGAAATATATATGCAGTCTATTCTTTATTTTGGGCTTCCATAAAAATAGCTAGGGTTAACCAAAGTTAACCTAAAGACTTGGTCTTGGGCTTTCATCATAACATATTAGGGTTAAGCAAGGTTAACCTAATATCCACGTGAGCATCTGATCTAGTCAATATACTTCAACTCAGAATAGAACACCGGATTCCTGAAAATTCTCAAGAACAATAAATCTGCACAACAACTTGATCAGTACAGGATGTCTTAACATTGGTTATGACATCATGTATCCTGCTCACTGATTTTGGTAGAATTCAGTACATATGATCATAGCTTAATCATCATGATATTCACTCATACTGAGTTGTTCCTGTAGAGCATTCCTTCTGCAGAATTTGTATTTATCCCAGAATGTTATGACATCAGTCATGACATTCGCAAATCTGGTTTTACCAAAAATTAATGCTAACAAACAAACACTTACAAACTCCCCCTTTGGCAAATTTTTGGCTAAAACCCCTAAACAATCAGAGATTAGAATGCAGAAGCCAAATGCAGATGAAATAATAAGATGTAGATGAGACTATCAGAGATCAAAATGCAGCATAATTTTTAATAACAGCTAATCTAACTACCAATATCCAATTCTACCAAAATTACCACAATTACTTCTCCCCCTTTTTATCCATAAAGAGGCCAAAGGATCTAGTACTTCAAGTGATACAATCATCAAAAGGAAATCCAAAATACACAGAAACAGAGAGAAGGTATCAAATAGCAGCAGCAAGTTCCAGCATCAATCTTTACAACTCAACCAACACATACCTTCAGGTACTATCATCCCCTGAGGAAGCACTATTTTCAGCAGCATCTTTTGGGGAGCTTCTTGCAGAACCATCATGTTGTTCTTCATCAGCATCAATGACAGGAGGTTCAACAGCCTTGTCAGTAGGGGTCTGGTGATCATCAGGTTTCTCTGGAGATTTCTCAATGTTGTCATCAGGTGTCTCAACATTCTGAGTGACATTGGGATCACTTTCTAAATTAGGGCTAGCAGTTTCTTGGTTCAATGGTACAGATACACCAGGAACAGAGTGATTCTCATTAAGAATCCTAGTGACTAGTCTGGCAATAGCTTGATGCACATAAGCAGAACCTTCCCTATTAGCTATCTCTGGAGGAACAGAGGATGATGGTTGAGAAGATTTACCAGAGGGAGAAGCTTGTGATCTTCTTGCATGTCTGGTTTGCAGCTTCTTGACCTTAGTAGGATCAGCTTCCATTGCACGAAGTGGAGTTGCCTCAAGAACATCAGCATCCATGGGGTTTACGTTTGCCCTAGGTTCGGTGTCAGTGGGTGAGGAAGGTGCAGTTGCCTTTGATGAAGATGATGACACATATTGTTGATACATCTTGAGAGATTGAGAATACAAGTGACAGCGAGTGTGAAATTTTCTTTTGAGGGAATGGAGAGTGATGCAGCAAACTGAGAAGAGGGAGATATAAATATGTCTATTCCTCTTCTTGATTTAGGGATTTAGGGATTTTGGTTGTTGTTAATTGATTCTGTATTGATTTAATTGATTCGTAATTTTGCTGTAAAAGATTTGATTATGTTGTCAATTTACTGTAATAGAGATTGAGATTTGTAGAGATTTGGATTTGATTTGGTAATCTTGCTGTAATTTTCTGGATTTATTTGGAAAAAAAATGATTTAATTTGCTTTTGATTTCTACAGTGTCTGTTCTTTGATTATGGGCCAATTCTATTTTTCCTCTTTTGCCTAACATATCGTCAATTGGATTTGGGCCTTGAAATGATTAGCCCAGCAAATCTTTTTTTCCAAAAAATCCTTAATAGATAAATAATATTTAATACAATATCTTTTAATAAAAATAACAAAATAATTATAAAAAGGATTTAATAGTAACAACAAAAGTTATTAATACCGTTTCTTTTCCTTTTGCAAACAGAACAATAACGCTAAAACATCTAATGGGCCAATTCATTATCACTTAATAATCTGTAAAAATAAAATAATTATGAAAATAATAATAATAATTTGTTTTTCAAAAATAAAAAATAATGAAAATACCAAACGGGCTGGTAACGGTCTTAATGGGCCTATAATTTGTAACTACACCTCCTCTATTTTAAAACAACAAATTCCATTTAAAAATCAGTAAAACTTAAAAATGAAACAGCAGATAACAAAAATGACAAATGTGCTGACTTTAATGGGTTTAGTTAATTTGATAAGCACACCTCTCTCTTAAAAACATTAAAAAACCATTGTTGGGCCTTACTTTGATAAACACAACCCCTTTTGCTATTTCGATAACAAAAATAGAAATGGGCCAACTAAGTAAATTACCCCATCCTTTTTACAAATAACAAAGTAACACCTATGTTTCTTTAATAAATTCAATTATTATTTAATAGAAATTTTAATTTCAATAATAACAACTATTTAGTAGTTATTATTCTGAAATGACTTTACATTTTCGAATCGTATGGGCCATTGGCCAATATGCCACGCGAATGGGTTCACGGATATACGAGTCTTTCTGATTTAGAAAGCTCCGCTTTCTTGAATTTAAGGTACACCCCCTAGTCGGATAAAGATGGACCATCGGATAGTGTTGTACCATCTTTAATTAAATATTTCTTCTATTCGAAAAATAAAATCACCAAGATATGACAAATTTGGGGTACGACACTAGTTTATCCTTGTTAGTTAAAGGATAAGAATATTTAAGGCAAGTCCTGTTGAGATCGGTATAATCAACGCACATTCGCCATTTTCCATTATATTTTTTCACAAGTACAACATTTGAAAGTCAGGTTGTGTATTGGGCTTCTGAAATAAAATTTGCCTCTAGGAGATCTTTTACAGCATTTTCAGCAGCCTTTGCTTTCTCGGGAGACTGCCTATGCCCATCTTGGACTACACCTCTAGCAGCGGGATCTATGGTCAGCTGGTGGCAAGCCACTTCAAGTTGCAGTCCAAGCATCTCAGTGGCACTCCACGCAAACATATTAGCATTCTCTCTTAAGCAGGCTTTTAGTTGCTTCCTTGCGAGGTCAGGGAGACTAGTGCCAATCTTCACTCCTTTTTTTGGGTCTTTTTCGAGGAGGATGACTTCAAACTCTTTGTCTGGAATAGGGTGCCTAGGATGAGGATGCTCTTCGTTATTATCTAGTACTAAGGAGGTTTCCGTTGTCAGCCGAGTCTCTCTTTATTTATTTTTTTATTCTTCAAGTCATCTTCAGTGATGTGATTGTCATGGTCGATCGAGCCGATGAGTGGCATCATCTTTGGCTCCTCCAAGATATTGGGTCGTACCATTCTAGGTGGCATGTTGATGGCGTTCTACCCCTTTGAGGCCGCTTCAAAGCATCTCCTAAAAGCTTTTATATCCCCATGAAGAGTGGCTACAAGCCCTTTGGGTGTGTAATACTTCAACATGAATGATGAAGGGTACAATGATCAGTTCAGAGAAAGTTGGCCTTCCCAGGATACACGGGAATAGAGACGGGCAGTCTATCACCTGGAATTGGACTTTGACAGATCTCATAGTCTTGGCTGCTCCAAAAGTGACAATCAGTTTCACATAATCCCATGTCTTAGTAGTCGTGGCATTTAAGCCCTGCAAATCAGATCCCACGTAGGGTTTTATAAGTGCAAAAATGTCTAAATTTTGAATAGTAGTTTGGTTGCACTTATTGATACTTTTTGTTAATATCGTTTTAATAAACCTCAAATTTTATGTGTATTTATACATATTGAGTATAATCATATTTTTGTGTAAATATTATATTGTTTGATAATTTTTCATCTTTTTTGTAGGTATTCATTCATATCTGGAGCATCGAGTAATAAGAGCCAAATGCATAGCTTCAAAGAGGCGATTTTGAGAAATTTATCAATGAATAATGCTCAATTTAAAGAAGATAAAAATCATTAATTTGGTTGATATTTAGGAATGGTTAGATATATCATTGAATAAGCTTTCCAATACATCCAACTGTGCATAAACCGAAGTTACGGTTCTCAAGTTATGGCGATAATAAGTTCTGAGTTTTTTTCTGAACATCACAGAGCGTGTTGAGCACCCTCTATCCATGCTGAGCGCACCCTGCGACTTTGAAACTCATTAAATAGATGAAAAAACACATTTTAGGTGATGGGTTAGGTATTTTTAAGTTCCAACACCATCAACTTCATTTTTTGGTCTAGAGAGGCTTAGAAACAACATTTGGAGGTTGCAATCAGATGATTCAGAGTCGAGTTTTTCATCGATTAGTGTTGACAAACCAAGAAATGTTTTGTTCCTTATATTCTCTTCTCTCTGTAATATTTATTTGTTGGTATTTTTATGTTTATTTACCTTGATTATATGTATATTGCTCATGGTGTTGTATGAAACTCATTTTATAAATCAATGCTGATGATTGCTTTCTTTATTTGAGTTTGGCTTGTTGCAAAGATGGACGGTTAGAATATGGGTTTAGGAACAACATCTATTGAGTTTTAATTCTAGAGATAGATTAAGGCTTAGTATTCACATGGGTATCGATTCTTAATGCCTCAGTATTGTTTTGTGTTGTGTTGAGAGATCATCGATGAGAGCGATAAAATTATTATCTTGATGTGTTAGAAATAACATATGTGTGAGTGATACGTGATGATGTTGACGAGTAGTTTAGGTTGCATACAACTGAGTGATATATTTAAATATTTTATAGGGTAGACGAAATGCAAACACGAGAGTTCTCTACTATTCAAAGAATAAAATTCTTTTTTTATTAATAACTTTAATTCCCACATTTAACTTTTATACAAACCAGCCCAATTCAACCCAAAACTCATAAATGTGAGAAATTATCGAACATAAATTCAGTATGCACTAATCCATGTGGAGACGATATGATACAACCTATAAAAATACTTACTTTTGATTTTCGATTTACCGCTACAACAAAATGGCGTTGTTGCTAGAGATTGGTGTTTAATATTGGAATGCATTGCGATAGTTTCTTTTCTTTTTTTAGTTTTTCACATAATGTTCATATTTTCTATATTGTATAATTAGACTTGTATATGTATACTTGTGCATTTATTTGTTTATGTTTACCACACTTGTGAATTTTACATGTTTTACATATTTGTGAATATCGTGTATATGTTTGTTTCTCTTCACGTTTGCTAAGGTGTTTGGTTAGGTTTCATCGCCGGTGAATGCTAACCGTCTAAAGAGGAACTTGGAGAAGTGTGTATAAATAACAGGAGTCAATATTATGACGTAAAACTAACATGTTTTATTATTTTTAGTTTCTTTATAGTTTTTATTGTATTAGTATAGGTAGTATGGTGAATTGGCTAAACAACTTGAAATTAGACCAGTTCTTAAAAATCCAAAATCTTCATTTTTCAACTTGTTTAATTCAACTTCATCTGGTCTTTTAGTATGTTTATAGTAGTTTTTTTAATTTTTAATTTTTGTATTTGTCCAAGAGCTTGTTTTGAGTAGCTTGAGGAAGTTTGAGGTGATTTTCTAAGTTGATTGTTTTAACTTGTGAATATATGGTAATGATAGTTTTTGAAGTTGGTACACGCCAGGTACTTGGTTATTGCTTTCTATAGCATAAGATGTTTAGGAAACTTTGGATTCATAAAAATTCCATGTCTTTCATTCTTTTACATTAATTGCTTTTTGATTGAATCACTTTAATTCCCTTTTTACTCCCAAATATGAGGAAGCTTTCCATTGTCCATATATGTTGAAGGCCACAATTCTTGTTTTAACTGGATTTCATTATGTTTAATGTTTTATTTGTGTTGATTTTATGAAATAATAAAAATGATTAAGGAATTTTGTTCTATTTTGAGCACAACTACCTAACTAAATAGTCAATTCACCTTGTGAGTGTGTGAACTTTTGTTAACTCCTTTTGAGTCTTTTTGTCAATGTCAATGTTGTTTTTAAACTTGATGTTTGTCTATGAGTGTTTAGTTCACCTTTTTGGATGGATGTTGATTCTTTGTTTTCTTGAACCCTTAACCATGATTAATAGTTTGAATTTTTTCCTTGCCTTAAAAAGTAGGGAGTATTCACACATTGATGTTGATTGAATTCAAGTTGGAGAGGACAATGTTTACTCACTTATGTTGTTGATTTCTATGATGTTGTGAAAAAGAAAAGAAAAAATGAAAAAGAAATAAAAGAAAAAGAAAGAAAAGTTTTGAAAAAGAAAAAGAAAAATATTATCAAATAATTTTTCTAATAAGTAAAGTGTTTTTGGTGTAACACTTGGGATGAAAGAAGAAGTTTGATTGAAATTTTGTGAGTTGGTCACTCCATTAGGCTTAGGCAAGTTTTTGTTTCAATTAGCTTTAGGAATTACCCCTTGTTTAGTAACCAAGACACCTTACAACCTTAAAAAGCCCTTATGATTATTGTCTTTGTATGTTAAATGTGAATTTTTGGATGAATGTATAATTTAGTCTTTTGTTTGCAAGATTGTTGGATGAGTGTCAATGTCCCCAGTTTTATGTGTTTTTCATCTACCGATGAATTTTTTCTAGGTGTGATTCAAGATTAAGCTTGTTTTTCTTAAGAATGTTTAGTATGATTTTTGTACTTCGGATTCTTTTTGTTTACATGCTATCGTTGTAGTTTAGTGATAAGTTTTGTCTTGCTTGTAAGTTTTTGTTTTGAACCATACATTTGTTTTCCGATTTTAAAACCTATTGATTCATGATTCTTTGATTTTTGCTTTTTGTTCTTTAGTTTGTTTGAGGACAAAAAATGTTATATGTTTGGGAGAGTTTGATAAGTGAAAAAATGTCTATATTTCGAGAAGTAGTTTGGTAGCACTTATAGATACTTTTTGTTAATATCGTTTGGATAAACCTCAAATTGTGTGTATATTTGGACATATTCAGTATAATCGTGTTTTTGTATAAATATTGTATTGTTTAATAGTTTATTATCTCTTTTTTAGGTATTCATTCATAATTGGAGCATCGAGTAATAAGAGCCAAATGCATAGCTTTAAAGAGGCATTTTTGAGCAATTTATCAATGAATAAGGCTCAAATTAAAGAATATAAAAATCATCGGTTTGATTGATATTTAGGCATGGTTAGATAGATCACTGAATAATCTTTTCAACGCTTCAAACTGTGCATAAATCGGAGTTACGGTTCTCAAGTTATGGCGAAAACAAGTGCTAAATTATTTTCTAAATAACACAGAGCATGTTGAGCGCCATCTGTCCATGCTGAGCGTGCCCTGCAAATTTGAAACTCATTAAATAGGTGAAGAATCACATTTTTAGGTGATGAGTTGGGTATTTTTGAGTCCCAACACCACCAACTTCATTTTTTGGTCTAGAGAGGCTTAGAAATAACATTTGGAGGTTGCAATCGGGTGATCCTGAGTCTAATTTCTCATCGACTGGTGTTGACAAACCAAGAAATGTTTGGTTACTTTTCTTATCTTATCTTTGTAATCTTTATTTGTTGGTGTTTGTATGTATATTTACCTTGATTATATGTATATTTACTGCTCATGATGTTGTATGCAACTCATTTAATAAACCAATGTTAATGATTACTTTTTTTATTTGGGTTTGGGTTGTTGCAGAGATGGACGGTTCAAATCTGGGTTTAGGAAGAACATCTATTGGGTTTTAATTCTAGATATATATTACGGCTTAGTATTCATGTGGGTACCGATTCTTAATGCCTCCATGTTGTTTTGTGTTGTGTTGAGAGATCACTGACGTGAGCAATTCAATTGTTATCTCGCTCTGTGTTAGAAATAACCTTCGTGTGAGTGATTCGTGATGATGTTGACGAGTAGTTTAGGTAGCGTATAACTGAGTGAAATATTTAAGGATTTGATAGGATAGACAAAATACAAACTCGAGATTTCTCTACTATTCGAAGAATGAAATTCTTTTTCTGTTAATAACTTATATTCCCATATTTACCTTTTATACAAACCAACTCAATTAACCCAAAACCTATAAACGCGAGAAATAATCGAACGACAATTGAGTATGCACTAATCCATGTCGAGAAAATATGATATGACCTATTAAAATACTTACTTTTTCTTTTCGCTTTACCGCATTAGCAGGGTGACAGATGTTTTTTGTCGAGCTGCAACGTCAGGAATAACTAAGAGTACATGATGTCAATTGAGCTTCCCTGGTCGACCAATATGTGGCGTATGTCAAAGTTTTCCATTCGTGCCCTCACGATCAATGGGGTGCTAGAGTTGAGGGATCCACATGGAATATATTCACAGTAAAACGTGATAGGGACTGAGCTTCCCTGACACTTGTCAAGGTTAGAATTTTGGCTCAACCTCGCATTGATGAGCTCCTCGAATTTTCTTTTTATCGAACCTACAGTGAGTTTGTTGAATCCCCCGCCAGATATGACCATGGCAGAGGGGAAAGTCTCCCATGTGATGTGTATTGCAAAATAGATAGGTTCTTGGGCCTCATCGGGGACATATAAGTCCTCAGGCCAGGAGATGTGCATGTTGATCTGCAAGTTGACGATGTCGTCAGAGGGTGGCTTTTACTCCTCCATATTCTTTATTTCCCGAGCTTCTCACTGAGGAGTTTATCTTTTCTTGTATTGCTTCAGGTGCCCATCTTTGAAGAGGATCTCAATTGCATAATTACGGTGGATTCACTTTTCAGTAATGTGTTTGTGGCTCTTATGGAACCGACAATACTTGGACTTATCTGCGTTAGGTTTGAGAGCTGTTTTTCTGGGAAAACACACTCCAGTTTGACAAAATTCCGAGTCCGCGCACTCTGACAGAAAACGCTCACGAGAAGCGATCATCGCTATGTACTTGGCGAAGCGGACAAGATGTCTTTTGTATTCCTGAGACTTGCGGGGCTTATCCTCTTTTATTTTCTCCCCTCCTCGACAAGGTGTTGGGTGGTCATCATGCCTCGGAACTCTGGTGTTCTCCTGGTGTCATGAGTCTCGAGCGTTGTTGGCGGATTTTTTCTCCTCGTAATGAATGTAAGCCTGAGCCTTGAGGAGGATGGAATCTAGTGATGTGGGTGTTTCAATGCCAATTGCTTTGTGAAGTCACTGTAGGGGCACAATCCCTGCCCGAGAAAGCACTTCTTCATGTCATCGGTTGTGGACCTGGATGGCTTCTCGATTAAACCTGGATGGCTTCGTCTTTCCCTTTCATGATTGCTTTGAGCGCCGCTTCATACTTTGGGTGGCGGCGATAAGTGGTGAAGTGCCTCTAAAACTGCTTCCCTGGGTCTTTCCAGGAAATGATGGATTCGTCGGTGAGGCTTTTGTACCATATCATGGCACCCTTCCTCAAAGTAGTGGGGAACAACCTGCATTTTTATGGTTCCTCTGACGTCGGATAATCGAGCGGAGCATCAATGTTTTCGATGTACTCATCGGGGTCTATTGTTCCATCGTATGTTCCCAAGATTGGTGAGCGTCCATGATTGCTTGAGATAATAGTCCACGAGTGTCGTCTTTGTCACTCCATATCGGTGATCGTGATGGAGAACGATCATGCCTTTTTCATCGAGGGTTGTCATCACGACATGATGATGAGTTCTTTGGTAGGCCCTTTGATTTGCGCGAAGGCGAATGACAGTCATCTTCTCGTCGATTGGCCTTGCTTTTCTTGGCAACTGGGGAGTATCAATCCTTACGGGAAAGAGTACGATTGTGCTTCTTGATCATCAAAGGCTGAGGCTTCTCCAAAGTGGAGGGATGGTCGTCGTGACGATGGGCTTCAGAACTTATATTGTTTGTATCTTTGTGGGGGATAGCATAAATGGTGGTCCTTCTCCAATGCTCTGATACTTTCATTTTGTTGGTAGATTAGGGTGTTGGTCTAGTTAAGCGTTGTGAATAGGGCCACCATGGTCGGGTCAGCATTGGGTGGAACTGGAATCGATTGAAATTTCACTAGGGTCTTCTATGGAACTTTCTGGACCTTGTAAATTTCGATGTATTGGATGTCGTTGTCAGCGTCATCGTTTGAGGAGGTGGGAGTAGTGCACCCGTCTCTCCTGAGTGGAATGCTTTCCTCCAAAAGTGGTATTTCATTGTTGTTGTCAGTGTTATGGATGCGAGAGATAAAGGTTTCGTGTCTACCATTGAATGACGTGTCTTGACTATTGTTGTACCCCAAAATTTTCCCTCCATTTTTCTTCAATACATTCTCCTAGGGTTCTCAAATGCTCAAGGTTGCTCAAGAATTGATCAGACAAATTCTTCTCCAAGCAATGGACATACAACTAGAATTTCATATTTTTCAAGGAAGTTTAGGTTTCTAAGGCATAAAGTGGTTCCCATGGTTTCTCATATGTCTCAAGGAATGTTCATGTCAAATTTCAAGCCTTGCATCATATGTTTGCTCAGTCAATTGCTCAGATGACTAAAAATCAACTATATTGAACAAAAAGTCAACTATGGTCAACATACAATCAAACTTCAAGATTTTTGGTGAACATCAAGATTTTGAAGTCATATTCATCATTTGATCAAGGGATGATCATGACTTATCAAGGAAACTCTCAAATCATAAAAAGTCAAAAATTGCCAAATTAGGATTTCCTTTGGAGAAGTCAACTGAACTTTGACCTAGCATAACTTTCACATGCTTCATCAGTTTTTCCTCAACAAAAGCTCATTTTGAAGAAAATTCAATTCTCTAAAAATTTGTTTCTCTAAAATCAAGTACAAAAAATTCTTTATGAGAGATATGGGCCAATAAATTATAGATCATTTCAAAAATCAACAAAAAGACACTTTTTGTCAAGGCAACTTACATCAAGATAAATTCTTCAAATGCAAAAATGATTAACATAAAGATTGTAGAGGACATCTTAGGTTTTCCTAAAAGTCAAACATCACCTTTAAAAGATGAAAATTGAAGGAGTTATAACCAGTGCAAGTTGGGAAATTTTGATTAAATGCATAAAGTTCAAATTGAGCAAACTTGGAATTTTGGGCTATTGGGACATTGTTTCAGAGTTCAAGCTTGTACTACACTCCTTATGCACCTTAGATCTTGTTCACGTACCTCTTTATCTATGTTATTTTAATTATTTTTTATTTATTCATTATTAATTCAAAAATAAATAAAATAAAGTACAACGCTTATTAACAAAGGTCCAAGCCCATATATTTTGATTTAATTCCAACCTATATATTCACTCCAAATCAGACACAAAAGACACGAAAAAAACCCATATACCAAGAAGTTGGTCCAAAAATCTAAATTTTTTCAAGAACCCCAACACAACTTGAAACCTTATTCATAGTCCCTTTTATTACAAACTAGTCAGTCCATTCACTTCCACGAATGCAAGAGGGTAAGGATGTATAGATTTCCATGATCAAAAGGGGATAAAATCACATGAACATGCCTCGCCGGTTTTGCATTGCATGTTTTTCATATTTTTTGTTTCATTATGTTTTTATGCATATTAATGTTATTCACATGTTCATAAGGTAATGATATGCAAGAAAAACCCATCGTGGAGGTTTCATGCTGGTAAAATCGTAAACCACCATCTTTGTATAGATCAGTTTTATTTTTCACCATAACCCAAAATATAGCGCGATTCAGCAAAAGAAAACTATACCATTGAATTCGCATAGTTGGACTTATGGGGGTACGGTCCCCTTGGATCCCTAATGTGTGCTATTTTGTAGGAACAATAAATTGACTCACCGGAGAAGACAACCAAAGCTAGGGGTCCGACGTCTCTCCGATTTATATGTTGTATTTAATATTTATTTTATTCGTTTCACATAAGTTAAAAGATGTATTACCGCCCCAGGGGTTGAAACACGCACACTAAGGCATTGGTCTCCCAAGTCGCGGGTTCGATCCCCGGTTTTGCCAAAATTTTCATATTTTCTAACTCTTGTAGATCCAGTACAACACTTCTACTCCTTAGCCATGCGCCCTCAACTATCAAGCCATCAAATCTCATCATCCTCAACATCAAATGCTTCCCTGCCATACGCCCCTGGATATGTAGTGCACTAGATCAAGCAGACCAAGCTTATTGGACCTGGACTTCATGCTATTTGCACTCTCTATTGTTTGCTAATTCTGGCTCAACTCTTCCTTTTTTTTATATATTTTTCTTTTACCTTTTATTATTTAATTAAAATACCAAAAAATATTAACTTTTTTCAATTAAAATTAACTTAGACTTTTAGGGTTTTTAATTATTTTCTAATTAATCAACTTTTTTTTATAATAATTATTATTTTTTTAATTAAATTTAATTTAGTTTCTTTAGGTTTTTCACTAAACCCTCTTTCTTAATTAAAAAATCAATTTAGGGTTTTTAGGTTTTAATTACTCAATTTTCTTTAAATTAATTAAATTAATTAGGTTATTAGGTTAATCATCAAACTTTTTTTATCAAGAAAATCGTCAAAAACAATTCCCTCCTCCTTTCGCTTTCTTATTTTACGTTTTCGCATAGTTTGTTATTCTCGCGTTTTTTTCCAATTATTGTAAATTCCGATGGTTTGTAATAGTAATTAGGATTTCAATTTCTCCGCATTTTTAATGCTTGTACCCCTCATTCCTGAAGCCCTGTAATGGCGTGGTTTTTATTTTCCGCACTTTACCACTTTCTTTATTATTTTGTTTACTTCTTATTAAATAGGCCTTATATGGGAAGATAAAAACAATCGTTAGATAACCCTAATTTGAAAGATTAAAATAACTAAACATAACATACTCGCACACTCACACCTCTAGGGTAATCTCCCTTTTTGCCTTCAGAACGAAAACAGTCATTTCCCTCGAACGTGGGGATGCTTTAGCACTGTTCCTCAGAATCAAAAGATCGTAGACCCTCAATGACCCTTTCGAATGTTGCCTTCAGTAAACGATCTAATCCCTTAACGATAAAATTTCTAAAGCGCCTATGAGTTGCCTTCGATGATTGTATGATGACCCGCACTTGTCCCTTTACATCCAGTGATAGGTCTTCCTACTAACTAATGGTAGGATAGAACTATCTAAAGGTGGAGGAGAATAACACGAAAGACCTTGTATAGGTAGAACACTCGTAGTCGCTTTCTCACAAACAAAACATCCTTTCACAAACACTCTTCAAAATATTTTCAAACAAAAAGCACCCTGTACGCATTCTCGAGGACAAATATGAGAATCATTACAATGTTTGATTTTTATCAAAATATTTCTAAACACTTACAAAAAAAAGCAAATTTTCAAAAGTAAGCTAGCGATTAAGAGCCCGTAGATAACTACGGATGAAAAGGGTGCTAACACCTTCCCTTTTCATAACCTACCCCCCAAACTCAAAATCATCAAGGTCTTTCCTGCTATTTTCACCCTTTCCTTATTGGATAAAAGAAAAGTCAGTGGCGACTATAGCTATCCACATATTTGCGATAAAACGAAAAACCAAGTCAGTTGTCCCACCGTATTATAGAACCTGCACTTTGCTGGGGAGTAGCTAAAATGAGGGGTTACCTTTAGAGTTAGATCACTTTTAAATACTTTCCTTGTTTGCCTTGTATGCTTTACATTTTAGGGTTGCTCGGATTAACTTTTCTTGCAAAGATCCTACACCCGGGTCTGGGGACATTTTAGGTAAGTAGCAATAGATCATGAAAACTATATAATGTATATCGATATGGTTGAAGTGATGGCTATGTTAGTGCGACACATTGGTTGGTACTGGTGTCCCTAGAGTCAGTCGGGGAGAATACTAGGCTGCTGCGTGGTGTCATAAGCACTAACTGACCTTTAGAACCTTAATTGACCCAACCTAGCCATTAGAAGGTAGTGAGATGGCTGACTTTGGTACAATCCTAAGTTGGTTGATACTCGATGTTATGCTCATTGAGATTTGACTCTCGGGTTTTGTTTGGTGGCAAGCTAGTTGTTGTGTTAAATAAAACTTGTGGGGAAAATCAGTGATATTGATATCCCTAGAACCCAGTTACTTCTTTAAGACAGGTTCAACCAACTAAACTTCAAGAGGGTACTTACCTACGAACTCCATGAATGCCTTAAACCTAAGGCTCTTGTGTGATTTGTTTCTATTTGTTATCTGTTTAAACATGACATCATAACATCATAACATCATATCATGACTAACCATTTCAAGGATCTAGGGGATTTATCTTTGTTCTGTGTTGCAGGGTCATAACTTCCAGTCGCAGGAATACTATCTGAATCAACTTTGTAAATGTACCTTCCAAGCTTGAGGAATTAGTATCAAAAGTTTCTGACAATTCTCAACTCACCAAGAGATATGGTCATCTACTCAATTTGGTTACTACCAGTTTCAAAGAAGACATGATGAGTGTTCTGTTCCAGTCCTTTGATCCTAAACATCACTGTTTTTCCTTCCTAGATTATCAGTTGGTACCCATAATGGAAGAATTATCTAAGTTACTCGAAGTGCCTATTCTTGATCAGATACCTTTCACCGGTCTAGAGAAAGTTCTGAAACCTGAAGACATTGCAGTAGCCTTACATCTGAAACAATCAGACATTATATATAACTAGGAAACAGGGAATGGAGTCAAGGGTCTTTCTCCTAAATTTCTGATAGAGAAGGCTCAATGGTTCCTATATGCCATTAATTTCTGTGCCTTTGAGGATATTTTGGCTTTTTTGATCTATGGTTTGGTACTATTCCCTTATCCGAACAAATTCATAGATGTGAATGCCATCAAAATATTTCTCACTCATAATTCGGTACCTACTTTGGTTGGAGATATCCTGCACTCTCTCTACACCCATACTATGAAAAAGTGAGGATCTCTTATGTGTTGCACACCTCTACTATCCAGGTGGTTTATTTCACACTTGTCCTAATCAATGATAAAGAATGAACAAGGTTTAAGGAGGTCTCAAAGGTTGATGTCACTCGCTCATTCGGGTATCCATTGGTGTTCTCAATCTCAGGCAGATGTCACTATTATTGACTATTATGGGGAATTCCCTAATGTACCACTCCTTGATATAAGAGAGGGCATCACTTACAACCCTTCTCTAGCTCTGCGTCAGTTTTGTTATGCTCGAAGAGACGGTCCTCATGATATGCTCATCTAGGTTATTGCGTTCGACTATGAAAAAGATCCTCAAAATTACCATCAAAGGTTTATACGTGCTTGGGGAACAACAAACAAGATTAATAGCAAGACTTTGGGATACAAGAATTCCATTCCTCTAGAGCCTTACCTCAGATGGGTGCGGTCTCGTGCTTAGAATCTTAAAATGCCATATCATGTTATCCTACTTGTGATCGTAGAACCTATTATTAAAGGGGATGTTCCTCATACCATTCTTCATCCTGATATGCCTACTGAGTTCGAAGAACTGCAGAAGTCTTGGATTCAACTCAAGGAAGAAAGAGATACCTTCTAGGCTCAGTTTTATGCTAGTGAGAAGAAAGTACTAGAGCTGACAAAATGACTCCACAAAGAACAAAGCCTTAATGCAGATGTCAACACAAATATGAAGTGCCCATGGGAGACTTGAGTTAATATTTAGCTTCTTTGTAACTTCTTATTGTCATTATAAGACTAGAAGGAAATTATAATTTGAGCTTGTTACTAAAATGGATGAATGATTTTCATTATAGGCCTTGAAAACATTGCACTTGCATTTACATATCATGTATATCATCACATAACAGGTACTTTCTAGACGGGTTTTCTCATCTTCTTGCTATTAATTTCAGTAAAAGATGGCACTCGAACAAACTGTGAAAGAACTTCAAGCTCAGAACGCTCAATTTCAGCAAATGTTCTTGGACTTAACTAAGGGACAAGACGAATTGAAGATCCTCATCACAAAGGGGAACAAGAAGAAGACTAAGAAGCCAACAGTATTTCTTAATATGGGAAGAAGATTCAAGGGTCCAGTTAGAAGGGCTCTAGATTTTGAGGTCCCCCTGAATGAAGACGATATCCAAGAAGAAGAAGACAAGAGTGTGAAAGCTGAAGAGAATAACAACCTTGGTTCTGGCCAAGATTCTGATGAAGACTATTCTGCTTAACAGTATCCTCCCGCTGATGTGAAATACAAGCAGCTGGAAGATCGACTTAATGCTATGGAAATCCAGAAAGTGCCTGGGCTAGATTTTGAGGAACTGGGTCTTACCTCGGGGGTTAATATCCCTCACAAGTTCAAGGTTACTACCTTTTCCAAATATGATTGTGTGTCATGTCGAAAGCTTCATCTGTGGTCTTATGTTCAGAAGATCCAACCCCATACTATTGATAGAAAGTTATGGGTTCACTTCTTTCAAGAGAGTTTATTTTGGACATAAATTGAATGGTTCTATCAGTTGGAGGGAACCAACATCCTCACTTGGGAAGACCTAGCTGCTACTTTTTACAAGCAGTATCAATATAATGCTAATCTTGCACTGACTCGTGTGCAGTTACAAAGTATGACCATGGGCTCTCACAAAGGGTTTAAGGAGTATGCCCAGAAGTCGAGAGATTTAGCTGGAAGGGTTTAACCTCCTCTGTCTGATAGGGAGCTGGTTGACATGTTCATGGGAACTCTTACCAAACCCTTCTTTAATCATCTGACCGAAAGTTCTTTGTCTGGTTTTACCGAGTTGATACTAACTGAGGAATGTGTATAAGGTGGTATCAAGAGTGGAAAGATTCAAGTGGGTGTGTCTTCGAGTATTGTAAAGAAGACGTTCAACGGAAAGAAGGAAGCCAATGTTGTTTATGGCCAGAAGGGTCGTGTTAGAAGTGACCGCAATCAGTCTGTAGGAGCGGTGCTAATTTCTAATCATGCGCTTGTGCAACAACAACATGGAAATCAGTGTAGGATAAATGCACCTAGAAGATAGTTCACCAAGATCAGTATGCCACTGTCTCAGGCATTACAAAATTTACTGATAAAAGAGTTGATAACATTAAGGGATCCTCCTCAGAGTCCCAACACCTCCTCTCCTCGCTATAATCCAAATGTGAAGTGTGCTTACCATTCCAATAGCCCTGGGCACGACACTAATAACTTCTTGGCCTTAAAAAACAAAATTCAAGACATGATTGACAACAAGGAGATTGAGTTCGATCCTATGAAGACCCCGAATGCAATTACTGCACTAACGGCGAAGCATGACAAAGGCGTAAGTCTTATTGATGATGTTATTTATGTTGCTACTGTAAGTGAATAGTTTACCCCTTCCAAATTATCAAAAAGAATCTGTTGCAGGCCGGTTTATTTACGGGCTGTATTGAAAGATGTTACCGCTTCGCAGCCCAACCCAATGGCTGCAAGTTACTAAAGGAAGGCATTCACCGCCTAATGGAAAATCACATTATTCTGGTTGAGAAGATTTCGTCTGCTGAGAATCTATTTCAAGACTTATCTGTAATATTTGGCCCTTCTTGCAAGATCACCTCCAAAGGTCCTGTAAGTATTACTGCCAATCCAAAAGTTGCTACTTTGATAATCACCACACCTGAACCTATTCCATACTCTTCGGATAAAGCTATTCCTTAGAACTATAGAGCCGACGTCTACTATCATGGCGTCAAGCAAGAACTATCTAATACTGAATGTGAAGATACTGAAGTTGCTAACCTCAACATTGACAATATAATTGGGACCATCAAGGTTACTACAAGCGGAAAAGTTTTCTCTCCGGAAATCTCTCCAAAGACTGTCACCAAACCTGTTCATGTTACTGCTACTGAGTCAATTACTGAGGCTCGAGGCAAAGAACAAATAAAGGAGCCTTCCCAGATGGAGGCGCCTAAAGAAATGGTAGCTGGAGACACCTCTAAGCAAGAGTTGGAGGAGGTGTTAAAGATTATTTTCAAGAGTGATTACAAGATTGTTGAACAGTCGGGGCAAACCCCGTCTAAAATATCCATGTTATCCCTGATACTGTGTTCTGAAGCCCATGCACAGGCTTTGGTGAAATTCTTGAAGTCTGCTCACATGCCACAAGAAATTTCAGCTGATCAATTTGAAAGTTATGTTTCTAGCTTAACGACTGACAATAGGTTAGGTTTTTCTGATTCCGACTTGACTCCTGAGGGAAGAAATCACAACAAGGCCCTGTATGTCTCCATTGAATGCAGGGGCACTAATCTGGCTCGCGTATTGGTTGATATTGGTTCCTCATTGAATGTTCTACCAAAAGGTGCTCTTGACATACTTGATTGGGAAGGGGTTATATTGAAACCTAGTGATATTATAGTACAAGCCTTTGATGGTTAAAAGATAATGGTACACTAAGAGGTGGATCTTCCGATCAAGGTAGGTTCGCAGGTATTCAAATCTACTTTCTACATAATGGATATTCGACTAGCTTATTCTTGCTTACTGGGAGGCCCCTGGATCCATCAGGTAGGAGCTGTTACTTCAACCCTACACCAGAAGCTGAAGTATCCCGTGAAGGGAAAGGTTGTTACAGTCTGTGGCGAAGAAGAGTATATGGTTAGCCACTTGAACTCATTTTGATATATTGAGATAGACAATGAATTCATCAAAACTCCTTGTCAGAATTTTGAAGTTATCCCTCTTGTCGCCACTGAAGACGTCTTTGCTATTCCCAAGGTTACCAGGGTTCCGCCCCGAATGGCTTCGTTGAAGGATGTTAAAGCTGCTATAGAAGAAGGTGGTTGTACTACTTAGGGTCAGCTTCCTGACATTCTGTATAAATCTGACAAATTTGGTTTGGGTTTCATTGTAGAGGCTCAAAAGGTTGTTCATCGGGCTCGGGCTGGAAGACCATCATTCCGCATCAACAACAATGGAGTCAAAGTTATAGAAGATGCTGACAGTGACTATGACCTTAACAACTAGATTTTTTCCACTATCGGCAACATGCTCAACAACTGGAAGATTCAAGACGTTATCTCAATCACCTTTAGTCAGGAGAAATAGCTAATTTATGTTTTATTTCTTACAAAGTTTTGGTTTTGTAATTTATTTAAACAATGACTTTAAGCCGTGTGCCGTACCCGGGGCGCAATGGTCCACTTGTTAAGGGTTGTCATTTCATAAACATATCTTATTTTAATAAAGAATTGGATGTTTTGCATTAAAATTTTGCGCTCTATGACTTTCTTTTATTTTATCACTTTCAAATAGCCATGTGTTCTTACACACACCCACACAATAAATTGCAGATCCACATCCACTCTGGATACTGTTGATAACAATTTTGCTATTGCCACTTATGACTTTGAAAATGCGATCTACCAAGCCGAGGACGAAGGTGAGAAAGATTGTGAAATACCTGGAGAACTTTCCAAACTATTAGTGCAAGAGTAAAAGGCTATACAACCGCATAAAGAACCGATAGAGGTTATGTCATACCCCAATTTTTGACCTAAGATTTCATCTTCATTTTTTCTTCGTATACATCAAGGTCATGAAATATGGTCGGTTTTGAAAATTTCACCTTCGAACATTTCCTGTGCAGAGATTATCGAGTGTTGGGACATTTTATCTTATGCATGACTAACTTCTAATTAAGCACGAAGTGTGTGTTTTTGTTTCTTTGATTTCATGTTCAGAAACAGCTCTGAATCAAGAGCATCAGACATCACACCTCAATTAGGGCTTTGAGTCTCTCAAGTCAGAAGTACAATTGATCATTGATTCTCGAAGACTGGTTCATCAAGGGAAATTTCATAGAATCGTGTGTTTATTTCCATGCTCTGTTCAACAAGTGGCCTCAAGTGTCTCCGAAATTCTTCATGACAACAGTCATGGTTCCATGTGTAGCGGTAGAAATGTTTAAGACTAAGCCATTGGATTGACTAGACTTATACATATCAAAATAAAAATCGCCACCTCGTTTTATTGTTTCCAAAGGAATGGGAAAAGAGCGAGTAACCAAAAAAGAAGGGGAAAGATTCTAAGTAAGGGGGTTGGTTATGCAAAGGGAATGTATTAATACCCTAAACATCTACGGTACTCCGCAGGAACCTCTTTGAAAAATCTGTATATTTTGGATATAAAATGTTGTATGATAAATAGATGGTGGGGGTGAGAAAAGAAGTACATTTTTTTATGATTTTTGCACCCGCCGCGGTTGCGAACCTTTAGTACCTACGTACCACCTTCTGTGCAATAGGGGATCAGGATACACATAGTTCCTCTTTTAAAAATTTTAAAACACAAGTGTGTTGGTTAATTTTATGAGATAAGACATCATCGTTATTGTCCGTGTGGAAAACATACTTACTACCCACAATCATGAGAAAGGAGAATTTTCATCATCTCAAAGTGGAGGATATGGCTTGGATTTTAAAATCAACAATGCCTCACTCAACACCCAAGTGGAAATTGTATCTCTTCACTACATATTGTAGAAGTATAGTTGTTTTCATCGCTACAAGGATTGACAAGAGTCTAATCTTTTGAAAACGGTTTTAAAATAAATAGCCAAAGTGGAAAAATGGTTTAAAATGAGATTGATTGACTTTTAGTCTTCTCACAAAAAAATGTCAAGGTATTATTACATTGATTGAAGTTTATTTATGAAAATGTTTTGAAAATGCATGGACATAAGTCCAAGTTTATTATGAAAGTGGTTCATGTTTCAAAACAAGAAGAGTTTTCAAAAGGAAAAAGAAGATTTTTGAAATTAAAGAAGATGGGAGGAGAAGAAGAGACTATCCTAAAGCATAAGGTAAAAGATAGGGATGAGAACCATCTAACCAAAAAGAAGCCAATACTTGACATTATGATTCAAGATAGAATTCTCATTCTTTGGATTGAAACCAAGCAAACAAATATATTATACCTCTTAAGAGAACCAAACTTCATGTGTATTAAGTCTTCACAAAAATTTGGCAGAGTAACGACTGTATGTGGGTGAATTCTAGATTACAAACAAAGAATGTAATCACAATAACCTGCACACAAAACAAACAAACAACCCAATGTCTTGAGGTAAACCTCAAGAACTCCAGACAAAATATCAATTGAGGTTACAAGGTCTCCATCATAGGCCAAGGTTTCTAATCCTAAGTCCAAGAAGTCCAATGCTCCATAATGCCAAGGATAGTAACCAAATAGTCCAAGTATAATTAAAGCTTTTTATGGTTCATGTTGATTATTAGGTATCTTAAGAAAAGAAAAGAGAAGCTCAAGTGATCCAAATTAAAATGACAAGAAAGTTAATGCTCAAATGAACAAAGATGAAAAATAGCATGAGATGTAAATGCTTAAAGTAAATGGTACATAAAGCATAAATAATAAAAGCATAAAGTAAAATCAAATGTTAATGATTAGTGGTTAGTTGGATGACCATCTTGAAACTTGCATTTGGAACTCATTAGAGGATTGGTAGAACCAAAGCCTCCACACAACAAGTTGTATTTGCTTTTTGTCAAGTATATCACCCATTTTGGAATCCTCAAGAGTACCATTTAATGATCAACGATGTTTAAGTGATTCGCGTTAACCAAAAGTGTTATAGATCCATTAGAGGATTGGTAGAACCAAAGCCTCCACACAATGAATCTCAAGGTTATTTAATTAAATAGATCAAATTAACATACTTGGGCTTGCAAACATAGGTTTGGGCCACAAATGATCATTTACTCGAATCAGGACAAAATTTAGCGCTATGTTAAGCAATCGTAAGTGGACTTATATAGAAGTCGCACATATTTTGAGGTCGGTCAATAGCAATCTATGCACCATTTGTTTTGAGATATGATATAGAGATCATGCTCCAATAACACTTAGTGCAATAAGAAATGGGTGAGATAAAAAAGGGTGAAAAAGAATATACAAACCACATTTCAATTAAAATTTAATCAAACTATTATTAAAATCATTCATCCATTTTATGGAGTTAGACTCAACACCATGGATCCAATGATGTTAACAAAGTTCATGATCAAAATTCAACCCAAGATCAGCCAGAAAATAATCACAAAATAATATTGCATTTAATATATACATTAAAAAGGGTTTTAAAATGTTTTAAAATAAAAATAAGAAAGAAAAATATCAACTATGTTCAAATTAATCAATAAATATTAAGTAAGACAATAGAAAAATCAGGAAAGGACTCAAATATTTTTATAAAATTTTTGGTAATTTTTTAAAGTCAGAAACTATTTTTAAAATTAAAAGAAATGAGTAAAATAAACCAAAAATGATAAAAAATAACAAAGTCAGAAATAAAAAAATAAATGAGGTCACCAATATTTGTCACAATATCATTGGATCATTCCATTTTTTTTTCAGAATTTAAAAATGCATAAAAGTATTTCTAAACATTTAAAACAATTCAAATAAAGTGAAACTTTATGAAAAATATCAAAACACAAAATAATATTGTGAAAAAATAAAAGTCAGAAAGAGAAAAATCAAAAATATTTTTCATAATTTTTTCAGATTTTTTGGACTAAAAATGAATTTTCTATGATTTTTTGAAGTTTAAAACAATTAAATATAAAAATCATAAATAAAAAATAAAGTCAAAAATATGTGGACCATTGGATGAGAGTCAAAATGCGTTAGTAATCAAATCTAAGGGATCTCACGCGCTGTGCATATCATGGTCATTAGTGAATAAAGCACTGAATCAAATGTAAAATCAGATTTAAAAAAAAAATGGCACGCCTTCATTGGTTGGAAAATGACACGTTGGTCATCTTCAACCTCCAGCCAACGTGAAATTATAGGTCTCTCAAACTATAAAATCAAAAGCACAGACCTATGACATTCGCTTTGTCTCATCAAGACGAAGACAACCACGCCTTCGCGAAAAAATTATATAAATTGTAGCTCAAGCAATTTGGAAGAGAAGTTTTAAAAAGGGATTTGAAATTTCATGGTCAAAATGTGTTTCCAGTTGAAAGAAAGTGTTGCGACTAGAACCAGGGCAACGAGAGCTTCACAATGATATCGAAGTTTGGAAGAATTGATAGAGAAATCTACCTATTGAAGTTGAGTTGCAGAGATCTAAAACTGGACTTCTATGGATCAATATAGGTCACGATTCTTGAAGGTAATTATATGGTTAGCTTCATGGAAGATCAAGGGAGGTGAATTAATAGAAAAAATAGATTGAAAAAGGCTTGGACACTTTGCAGAAAAGTGAGTTATGGAGCAAGTTTTGCAGGGTGATTCTGGATGTTCAAGCTTGAGGAAAAGAATTAGGGATGACCCTATATTTATAGGGAATCAAATGGAATGTTTAAGCGTGTAAAACGATGAAGTTTTGAGGGAAATCGTGTGAAGTTGCAAACAAGATAAATGTGACTTCTCTTTTGATCAAAACTCATCCAAAACGTGCGTTTTGCTATGCTAATCACTTCTGGAAGTTCACTAAACATGTTTAGAAGCAAAAACTCCAGAAAAAATGTGTTCAGAAGCTGAATAAAGGATTTCAAATTCTGACTCTTGAAGAAACTTTAGGTTTAAGTTACCAAGTTCAAATCAATGGAATTCTTAGCTCAAGGGGTCTTAAGGCATGATTCTTGAAGCTTTAGAAAGATGAGGTTATAAGCTTTGAAATGGGATAAGAATGGAATCAAATGTACATTTGAGCTGAAAGTTGTAATGAGTCAAAGTTGGGAAAAAGAGGTTGACTTTCCATACTTAGAAATATTTCAAGTTTTTCTTCAAAAGTGACCTATAATATTTTGCATCCAAACATGGCTTTCCTCTTGGAATTTTCTCTTGACCAAAAAACATGGCATGAAATAGACCTCTTGAGTGACATTTTGAAACTTGAACCATTCAAAATATCCAAAAAAATGAGAGAGTTATGAATTGTTGAAGTTGGCAAAAAATCATGGAATGACCTATAATCTTTTGTATCCTTAGGGAATCTTCCATCCATTTTATCACTTTGCACATAAAAGAAGGAATAAAGTTCACATCCTCAAGATAATTATGGAAAAAGAGTAGTCTCAAGGTGATAAAAATTGACCAAGCTATGATCATTTGAAGTCACACATGGGAAATTGGGGATTCATCTAGAGGACTTGTAATCTTTATTCATCATCCTCAAGTTTATTCCACATGAAAACTCCTTGAAACTTTTGAAGTGATTTATTAATAACCCTTTTAAGAGAAGTATGCTTTTGGAATCACTCAAAAATACCAAAATATGAGCAAGATATACTTCTTTGAAGTTCAAAACCCTATCTCCTAGATCAAGAAAATGCTTTGAGGAACTTTGACAATTTTGAACAACCTTATTGTACCAACACTTTTGATTTGTAAATATAAGTTATTGAGAATGATAAAGAGAACTCATATCAACCAAAACCACTTCCATATCTTGAGAATTGAGAAAAATATGCACTTGTGTCTAATGGGAACAAGGCTTTGTCCAACCATGACAACTTCTTCAATCAACCCCTTGTACTTTTGAATCAATCTTGATAACTTTGAAATGTGGTGAACCAAAATAAACTTTGTCATTCCTTTTCTTCCAAAACAACTTCAATGGTGAGGTTTGAATTTCTCAAGCTTTATTGACTAGGGCATGGAAATAAACTCATGAACCCATGGATCAAATTGCTAAGCCATGTTGCCTTTACCTACATTATTAACAAGTAAGACAAACCAACATTGTATTTTATTAATTAAAAGGAAAGTAAAAACAAAACATGCATGATCACAAAAGAAAAACATGTCAAGGTGCTTGGTGATTCCTCAAAGAGCAAAGCTAAAGATAGGGAGGAGAACCAAAAGCCCTAATGTGATCTTGTTGTGATTGAATCAATATGGTATGATGAAGGGATCTTAGGGGCAAAAATTGGGGTACAACACCATGACCATTAGTTCACATGTCTTTTAACTTGCATTGAAATACAAGAAAATATCAGGCTATGTAAGTTAATTCCAAACACTTCGACCAGAAGTCATCTGCATGTTTTCTTTAAAAGTTGAAAACGAATTGTGTTTAGAAAGCCACAAAAATCCTTTATGGGATGTTTGTCATGATTTAAGATTTTCAATATCTCTAAGTCCAGTTCATTGTGCCAATTTCTCAATACGATAACATTTCTCCTCAAATCCCTCTTCTAGTGATCATTCGAAGCTTTTAAGCATGGTTCGATTTCTTAGAATTACATGATGCAGGGTAAATTTCGTTAGAGTGGAGTGATTAAATTCAAGATCGTTGTGGAAGAATTTATTTATAATACTTGGAATTTTTATCATGTGAATTTAAGTGTTAATTAAATAGGAGTTATCAAAATGGCTCATTCAAAAATAATCATTCATCTCATTAATATTTATTCAAGATTACTTTTGTGTGATTATTTTGATGGATTCACATCATGGCCATTTGAATTCACATGAGGCATTTACTAAGCAGATATTGGAAAAAGAAACTTTATTCAAATAATCATTCATCACAAGAATAAATACATGATGGTTACAACTTCATTACAAGATCAATTCATGATATTTATTTGGATCTCTAATACAAGTTGCAAGATTGAGGTCTTAAGGCTTGCATCATTATTTATTTATCATTCAACAATTCATTCAAGTATTAATTATTTCTTTTCCAAATTCAAATGGAAGATTTTGAATTTCATCAAAACAAATAAAGATCCAAAATGTTTATAATCATAAAGGAATTGAGATAATTACATTCAAGACAAGTTTCGTTCATGTTACAATTTTATTTGGAATTATCACTACAAAGTTACAAAAGGAATTACAAGTTTGCACATAAAATCAAACTATTATTTCTAATGTCCTAAAATTCCAGCCCATTATCATGCTGCAAATCAGCCCATTTTCCAGCCTTGTTTCAACAAATAACAGTCCAATTTTTTATGGTATTTTGCTGTCCAAGACAACAAGCAAAACAATCCCAATTCTTCCTAAAAATGCTGCAAATTAGTCCAAAAAAATAGCAACCTACAATGGTCCAAATGCTGCCAGAAAACTGGTGTAAACCAGTCTATACAGCCTATTGCCCTGCATCATAACAGCCAAAAAATTACATCAAAATGGCTAAAGAAAAACTGCATGAAGAAGGCATCAAAACAGTTTGTCAAAACAGTTAAAATAACTTATTGTTTTCCCCCTTAAATACCTTGTTACTTCACTATAAAAGCCCTCTTCATGGATAAATAATTACACAAGAAAATCATAGCAAAAAGAAAAAATAGGAAAAAAGCTTTTTGTTCAAGAATCACAGTAGGAAAAAAACAGAAAAATAGAGGAGAAGTTTGTTCAAGTTTTAACAACAAATAATCAGAGGAAAAGAATTTTGAGCATCGACAAGAGAGGGAGGGAGAACTCTCAGTTTTGAAGCACCATCAGAGAGACTCAGATATGTATTTTTCTTCTTCTCTATTACTTCTGCACAACTCTTTCACATGTACACCCATGTCTGCTAGATTTATTTGCATAGTAATTTTTATGCTTGAATCACTGTTTTTTTTCAAACTGTTATAATAAAAACAAAACAAATGTTATATACATATATGCTAAACTTGCAACCAGAATTATAACAGTAAAACATAACCTATTAAAAAATCCCCAAAACAGTATACTGCGGAGATTCTTATGCCCTCATTTTCTCACTAACTAACAGAATTGAATGACTCTAATGCCACATCAGTAACTTACTTCCATATTCTGCTTAGGCCCAAAACCAGGTCCTATCACTCCTACTTGCAGCTAGAAAAGTAGGCTTGTCCTCAAGGCAGCAGCTTGCAAGTCACCCAATTATTTTGACAGGATTAATTTAACCAAACCTATAGCTGCCAAGTCTCAATTTTTTTTGTTATCTAATAGAACATGATAGAACATGCAAATTCAAGAGAATGAAACTGTATATTATTCAATGAAAAATATGAGTTAAAGATCCCTACAAGTTTGAAACAAAAACTCTCCAGAGCCTATTGTTCCTACCTGAGAGAAACTCTCCTAACAAACAATAATAAACATGAATGATTCCCTCACACTACTCAGCCATAACAGAATCGCATATCCCTTTGTTCTGCACCAACTTCGCTTTTCCTACCTCCGCGGCAAAGCAACACCATTCACCATCTTCACCTAGCTCACATCATTCCCAATCCACAAACCTGCCCTCACACATTCACCTGCAAATGATACAAAAATAAAACAAATTTGAAATTAGAGAAATCGCGCCTCTCTCCGCCGAATTTATTCCACTTGCTCTCATACCATCTTCATCACACCATCGATCTTCTTCCTCCCTGAGCATCAAATACACCCTTCGCTGTTCTCAGTATCATAACCAGAACCTCACTCCGGTACCCACTCTTCCATCTCATGAATACCTTTCCGTGAACACTCAAACCATGACAATCTTCTTCGTCCAACGTCCGTTCAACTACCTCATCAACCCAGCCTACTCTCTAACCTTCGACTTCCTCCATCTTCTTCAAACAACACCAGCCTCCATCTCCCTGCCATCATAGATCTCAGTTCTTTCTCCGCCGCTCTCCCCATTAGCAAATCACTTCAATGCTCAACAACGAACTTCCTCCGCCAACCAACTTCGCTCTGATTCTCATTTTGCACAACAATCAATCCCTTTTCTTCTATGTGTCTCTCCCTCTACAACAATCAACTGCAACAATGTCAAACAAAGAAATGACCGTCGAAAAAGGCGTTGATCTGAAGCGTTACATGGGTTTCAGCCAAGTGATGGAACGAACACAAGAGCAACTTACACTCTCAGAGAAGATGGAACTGTTGGTGTCTTAAATGAGACTTGGAGTGGTAGAAAAAGAATGGTGCTACAGATGAGAGAGGAGAGGATTTCTTTTTGGGTTTAAACTTTTTTCTTTTTAATTGTTTTTGATGGAATTAACAACAATAATAATAATGTTCTGTTTGTTTCTCTTCCCAATGATACAACTGCAGCGACGCTATTTGTCTCTAGAGTTTCAAACCCTTCTTTGTTCAATTTCAAACAGGTCAGCCCATTAGGCCTGTTGGTCCAATATCACAGATAGAAAATATAGCTTAGTTGGCAAAGCATACCATTGATAACCTAGGGAGACCCGAGTTCAACCCCTGCTGGGGCCTTTTATTCCATTTTTTCTTGATTCTTTCAGCCTTATTTCCAAATTTTATTAAATGTACTTGATAACCAAATACGAACTTAGTTTATTATATATATATAATTATTTTTCGTCATTATAAAATACAAAAATATGTTATAAATTAATCTCTTATTTAATTTTTGTTATTTATTTAAGTACATGCTAATAATTTATCTTTTATCTGATTCTTGTTTATTTAAATACATGCTAATAAATTATCTTTTATTTGACTCTTGTTTATTTAAATACATGCTTATAAACTAATCTTTTATTTAATTTTTTGTTCGAAAATGAATTCTAGTATAATTTAACTTTTGTTATTTATTTAATTTTTCAATTGTTATTTTAATTAACTTTACTCTCGATCATTAATCTTTATATTTTTCATCCGTCTAAATTCCAAGGGAAATGTTTTAACTTTGTTTACTTCATGTCTTCAAATATATCTTATACGATCATGTGAATCCCTTCATTCATTTTTGTTTTACTATTTTTTTAAACTTAAGTTAATTTTCCTAAAAAGTCAAATTTAAAACTCACACCCCTTTTAAGTCAAAACTTCGACACTAGGTTGTCGTATCTTTAAAGTCTCGTCCACACCCATTTTTAACCAAACAAACCATTTTAATCAAACAAACAATTTTAACCAAAAAACCGATATTTTGAAAGGTTCCTACGGAGTACCGCAGAGGCATTGGGTGCTACTACCTTCCCATTTTATAATCAACCCTCCAAATTTAGATCTCTTTCAAAAAACTTATTGTATTTTTATTACTTTTAAGTATTACTTTACATTGCATATTTAAGGGTTTTATTTCTCTCGTTTCCCTTTTCCCTTGGAAATAATAAAGAGCGATGGTGACTCTTTCTTTTTCTAGTCAAGTTAATTAATAGCTTGATCTCCGATTTTTATCACTACAGAATTCACGACTCTACTGGGGATAAATCGACCTCTTGCTGGTCCATCCCTAAGTGAGTTAAGCCTAATTTGTCGTATCTGTTTTTATTATTTGTTTGTTTAATTATATGTTATATATTATGGTTATTTGGGTATTGATGATACTTACAAAGGACAAGTCCTATACCCGGACTAAGTACACTTAAGAATAGGACGGGAGGTATAGTCATGTTAACTTTGAGGGAGTAATCCCAAAGAAGGAGGCATGGAATCCCTCACTCAGTTGAAGACCGTTTGACTGTAGTATTCATTTACCGAGTAATCGAGAAGATGTTACTGCTTTCGACCTGGGAGCCAGAGAAGCTAAGGACCGTAGAACCCTTAACCCATCTTGGCCTATTAGGTGTAGTGTGAAGACTATATCGGAGTAATCTGGAAGTAGATGTCATGCGGTGTTGCACTCAGATAAGTTTCTCTTGAGAATATTGCTAATTACCGAGTAATTGAGATGTTGGTAATATTCGAAGGAGGAACGTAGACTTTGGGAACCTTTAGAACCTTGTTTTACAGGTGTGATTAAACCTTTAGTACATACCTTGGGGGTGGGCTTTACCTTTGACTTCATGCTCGTAGAGGTGAACCTTTGAACCTCATGTTTGTGAACTTATGTGTAATTGTTGCATTATCATTCATTCATGCATCCATAAGCATTCTTTAAACATGTTTTTCAAGGAACTTAAGAATGACTTTTGCAGATATCTCAGATACTTTTACCATGGATTTTGGAAAAAGAAACACTCGGAGTTACAGTTTCAAGGATCCTGAGATTGAAAAGTTAAAGAGTTTAATTCCCAAGATTGAGAACCCTACGGATTTCCGAAAGTGATATGGGTCTATTATTCCTCTTATGAAGCGCAAAATGAAGGAGGGTATCCTTACTACGTTGGTTCATCTCTATGATCCGTTGCATCGATGCTTCACTTTTCTTGATTACCAGTTGATGCCCACATTAGAAGAGTATTCATATATACTTGGTTTACCAATCACTGACTATGTTCCTTTCTTTAGATTAGAAGGGGAACCCAAATCTCATGAGATAGCAACAGTTACCCACTTGAGAAAGTCTGAGATAGAAGATAACATGACTACCAAGGGAGGAATCCGAGGTTTACCTGCATAGTTTTTGTCGAAGAAAGCTCGTTACTTTGCCAAGATAAAGGATATTATCACCTTTGAAGTTATCTTTGCTTTGCTTTCTTATGGGTTGTTCTTGTTCCCTAACATCGATAAGTTCGTTGATATCAATGCCATTAGAATCTTATTGATTGGAAATCTGGTCCTTACGCTGCTAGGGGATACCTTCTATTCCATCCATATTCGGAATTCCTACCAAGGTGTGATGATTATTGTTGTGCACCATTGTTATACCAGTGGTATATTTCCCATTTACCTGGGTCTGATGTTTTTTGGGATCTCAAGAAGATCCACGATGGGCGCCAAAACTTATAGATTTTACTCATTCCGACATTGATTGGTATAATCGAGTTTATTATGATGTGAAGATCATTGGTAATTGTGGTGTTTTTCCCAACGTGCCTCTTCTTGGTACAAAGGGAGGAATTAACTACAATCCTGTTCTTGCACACCGCCTGTTTGGATACTCAATGAAGGACAAATCGAATAACATTCATCTGAGTGGTTTCTTTCTCTAAGAAGGAAAGGATCACAAAGCAGCTAAGGAGGAGATTGAAAGGGCTTGGCGCCATATCCATATAAAGGGAAGAGACATGTTAGGGAAGAGAGGTGATGTTTCTTTGGAGCCTTACCTTCAATGGGTTCATGCTAGGGCTTGTGTTCTCAAGATGGCTTATTATCCTGAGAAACCCATATTCCATGTTGCTACACCATCATCTACTTCCATTCCTATTGAGAACATGAAAGAGTATCAAGAAAAAATGGCTAGAATGGAGTCTGAAAGAGATGCTTGGAAGGAAAAGTATAGTATGTCCAAATATGAAAACAGGGTCCTGACTCGACAACTAAAGGAGAAGGAGGACATGCTATTTATTCAAGATGGTTGGTTTATTGATCGCGATGAAAAGCTTCATCAGAAAGATTCATTGCTCAAGAGATATGCTAAGGAAAAGAAGAGAAAGAAGGAGATTTGGTAGGCGTTACTCCCGTTCCTAATCCATGGAAGAAAGTTTTTGATCAGTTGATAGCCGAGAAGACAGAAATGGAAGACTTATATGAGAAGAAGATTAGGAAGCTCAAGTTACAAGTCGCATTTGGTCCTTCGTCTGATGATGATTCTGAATGATATTAGTCCCTAGCTTTTATTACTTATGTTATTTTGTAAAACTCTTTAAAGGGATTTTATGTTCCAAAGTTGTAATTTTCTACCTTTTATTAATGAAATGAGATTTGTTGTTCCAAAGTTCTTTACCATTGATATGTGCAAAGTTATCAAAGTTTTAAAGTTACTTGAAAAACTATCAAAATAAATAATCATTTGCATCGCATATCATGCATCATTCAACATTCAATCTTACATGTTTTCTAAAGTCTTATTCTTGCTTCTTTTTCCAATCCGATAGATTGTCAAGCTGTTTCACCAGTACAATACTCGACCCAATCGTCGAAAGAGAATGGAAGATCTAGAACAAGAAAATCATGAGCTTCACAAGGAGGTTACTACTCTTCGTACTGGAATGGAAAAATTGACCGTTTTGGTGGAAAACTTGATGGTTGCTTAGAATCAACCATTGACTTCGGCCACTGAAACTCAAGCTCAAACTACTGTCGTTTTCAAGATCGTCACTGCTCAAGCCTCTATAGCTCAAGTCAAGCCTTTGCAACATCAAATGCCGAAAGGTTTTCCATGGGGTATGCCTTACAATTTCACGCCAGAAGGGTACCAGCATACTGTGCAACCCGTATTTCAACCAATTGTATCTTTTTGTCAACCTGAGATGACTAATATGTAACTTGTGATCCAGCCTATGGTATCTTTCCCTCAGCCTGTAATGACTACTGCTGCTCCCGTGGTTCACACTATTCCATATACAAATGAACCATTTATCATGCTGAACCTGCTAAAAATTTAGGCTTCTTCGATAGAATAGAGGAATTCCAAGACCAATTCCAAGAAATGCAGAGGGAAATTAGAGCACTTAAAGGGAAAGACTTGTTCGGGAAAAATGCTCATGACTTGTGTTTGGTCCAAAACGTGAAAACTCCAGCTAAGTTCAAAGTGCCAGACTTTGAAAAAAACAAAGGTGACTCATGTCCGCAAAGTCACTTGACCATGTTTGTGAGGAAGATGTCCACCTACTATGATGATCACAAGCTATTAATTCACTACTTCCAGGTCAACTTAACTGGTGCCGCCTTGAAATGGTACATGGGTT
Organism: Vicia faba; assembly: GCA_948472305.1. NCBI lineage: Eukaryota > Viridiplantae > Streptophyta > Magnoliopsida > Fabales > Fabaceae > Vicia > Vicia faba. Next base: position 775,383,681 of record OX451741.1, on the reverse strand, counting down.
TGGATAGCACCCGAATCAACAACTTCAATGACCTCAGTGAGGCTTTTTCTTATCAATACAAGTATAATGTTGACATGGCCCCAGACCGAGATTAACTCCGAGCTATGTCCAAGAGGGATAGAGAATTTTTTAAAGAGTATGCCCAAAGGTGGCGTGAGATTGACGCTCAAATCTATCCTCCCCGCGAAGAAAAAGAAATGACGAAGATTTTTCTGAAAACATTAAGTCTTTTCTACTATGAGAGAATGATCGCAAGTGCGCCTAGAGACTTCACTAAGATGGTGAACATGGGCATGCGACTTGAAGAGGCAATCCGTGAAGGGCGTCTAACCAAGGAAGGTTGGTACATCTAGTGGTATTAAGAAATTTGGGAGTGTCTTCCCCAAGAGGAGGGAATAAGATGTTAGTGCAGTTTTTCCTGGAAGGCCGAGAAGAGGATATTCACACGTTGCAGCAATCAGTCCTGCTGTCCACCCAACAATGGTAACTCAAACCTATCAAGCCTCTTCAATTCAACAATGACAATTTCAGCAAAAACCTTGACAACAGGCTCCTCAATTCAACAATCAGAACTATTCGTCGAGAAAACCACAGTTTGATGTAATACCAATGACTTACACTGTGTTGTTCCCTGCTTTGAACTGGAAGAATCTCATAACAATGAAACGTCCTCCTATTGCACCGAATAATAGTTCTCCTTGGTATAAGGTTGACCAATTATGTGCATATCACTAAGGTTCGTCGGGACATAGTATTGAAAATTGATTTGCTTTGAAGGCAGATGTCCAGAGGTTAATCAAGAGTGGTATTTTGTCTTTCAAAGATGTTAACCCGAATGTTCAAGCTAATCCATTGCCTCAACGTGGGGCAGCGTCGGTAAACATGGTGCACGGATGTCCTGGAAAGTTTCGAGTAGACTATGTCGAGCATATAAGGGACTCACTAATCACAATGCATCAAAGTGTAAGTAGACTTGCTTCTTTAAACATCGACATATTTATGACGTTTGCGAATTTTGCTCAATAGAAGATGATTGCCCTTGTTGTACCCCAAAATTTTCCCTCCTAATTTCTTTTACCTGGCTTAGAATTTGCATTCATCTGCATCATTTCATTAGGTAATTCGCATGACATTTTTATTCAAAAAAGGGTATCTGAGGTTCAATAGATCAGTAGTTGTGAAGTTGGGGTTTATAATTGATTTGAGGTATATAAGATTGAACAATATTGATTATCTTGTTTCTTCTTGGTGTATAAGAATGTGGAATTAAGGTTTTGGTTCATTTTCATTTTAAACTTCTTCTCCATCAAGCTACAAGGCTATTATCTTCTGCTGAACAATAGGTGACAACATATTCTTGTCAATAACTTGAGGTTGTGGTTTTGCGTATATGGGCTATGAATAAAGACACTCCATTCTATTTTTGTGCTTATCATTTGGTCAAGGTTTGTCAATACTAAGGGTGTACTAATATTTCTCTAAAGGATCTGAATACGTTGTCAATCCCAGACGCATGTGATGCTTGGGCTATAGGTCGCCTACTTTATCATTGTTGCATTGAGTTCATCTATTGATAAGTCAATCAATTAAGGGTAGGATATGTCAAGATTCAAGATATTTGTATGATAAGTCTGGTTGCTTGACAGTCAAGACATTACGAAGAATTGGTACAAACTATCATTTGGACATTTACTCAAGAACTTTTGGTTCAAACATGGATTAAAGTTCAGCTTAATTCGAGGAACAACATGCCTGAAGGTTTAGTTTGTAAGTTCTTGCGGAAGATGGCATATGGACATAAGTTGAGATTAAAGCACATGGTATCAAGTAAATTGGTTGTTGTTATTTTCAAGACTATTCCATATCATTGTGCATCCCAAGGTAAAAATAAAAAAAATGTGTTCAATAACATTCATTATGGTCTTCTCAAGTTCATTCAAGTATTCATTTAAGTTCAAGTTGAATGAGGGAAATGTTTTGAATTATTGGGAATTTGTCATGCAAGAATTTAAAAGGTTTTGTTCATTACAAATCCAAGTCATTACATCAAAGCTAAAAAATGCATCTCATTCGATCAAAATCTGAGCATACTGTAAGACTTATTCAAAAGTGGAATTAAAAGGCTGCCATCTGCTACAAAACCAGGTTCAGCCCTGAACCTATGCACAAAACCAAGTTGGTTTGGTAGGGTATGATTTTAATGAAAAGAAACGCATCCCTGCTTGGTGTGACAAAATTTTATACCGTGATAGTCGTTCTTCTTTGGTTTCTGAATGCAGTTTGGAGTACCCTGTTGTCTCCTCAATATTGTAGTATGAAGCGTGCATGGATGCCACAGATATTGACCACAAGCCTGTGCGCTGCATAATTTCTACAAATATTGCTCAAGTAGATGAACCAATATGAAGACAGGAGTTTGGAGAGATTCTCGCGTAAAATGAGAAAATAAAATGTCTTATGAAAGAATTGTACAAGATTCCTGAAACTATCATAAGTATAAACAACATAATTCTTCAAAACCAGGACACGTTAATTTTGCGCATTACTAATAAATGTAAAGAAGATAATGCTTTGTTTGAAATAATTTGTGGAGGGAAGTCTACTATTATGGAGGATCGGAAAGAAGCGAACTATCAGTTGAGAGGTTCCTTTAGCTTGCCTAGGTGGCTTGAGGTAAGTCCTGCAATCGGTATCATCAGATCCAAAATCAGCTCATGAGTGTTTGCAGCCCTGCATATATGTAGACAAAATAATTAGGTTAAAAATTCAAATGAAGCACCCTGCACTTAGCAAACATATTTTCGTTTTCTTTCTCTAACTAGGTTTGTCAGTTAAGTTTCCATAAATAATTTCCTAATAGGTTTTCTAAGGGATCCAATTAACCTTCTTTAGCTAATTGTGTATAACCGATTTGCTAATGGTGAGTGAAACTAACTTCTCAAGAGAAACCATTTAATCAAACAGCTACCCATACCATTTCTATATTTATCAAGCACCATTCATGATAGTATAATTCTCTAGTTCATAAGCAGATCATTAGGCCATTCCAAGTCTAAGTATCTTGTTTAAGTATTCGCACTTACCCATATGCTTCGAGCTTCAACCATACGCAACCATATATTGTGAACAATTGACCAACTGATGCCTATAGCAGCCAGCGTGATGTTAAATTGGGGAAATTGCTTTGGTTTTCTCAGCAAGGTGCTAGGGAGTTGGATCATGTTATACCATGCTTCCTGAGCTGTATAAAATAAAAATCAGCACGTAATACGAGTAGTAGAGTCATTTCAGCTTACATGTTCATGATAAGTAATTCAGTCAGAAATTGTGCATAACACAAATACCGGTTTTTTGAGTTCTTAACATTCTTGTTAACTGAATTCTCCAGATTCATCGCTCTTTAGGACCTTTTCATTAATTCTCCTTGACTTAATCGATTGCTTTCCATAAACATGTTTTAAAAGCAATTTCCCTGCATATGTGCATAGCAAAGAAATGGCCCTGTTACATCTACAACATACGTGTATCAAGAAATTCACAAGAATTCAATAACTCAAAATATTAGAAATTTCAGTCCAATACAGTAAAGCCTTAAAAAAGAAAAAAAAACGAGTATCAATTTGTTTCCAGTGATTTCTGGTAAACAACCGCTAGTCTTCCAAACTATCGAATAAACTTACTGACTGTTATTCAATTTCTCTGGTAACTCACATGATCGACTAGATTGATCCTAGGATTCCTTGGTCATTAGGGTAACTCTCATGATCGAACAAATATTCATGGTTGGTATTTGAGTGTTGTGTAGGTGTTTGACTTATTTCGATTTCTCTCTCAAAGATCTAAAGGTGTAATCAAAATATATGTGCGCGAAACTAAATTGCATGAATAAATGTTAATTGTAAAGACATGTAAAATTGCATAAAAAGCAAGTAAATGGCTTCGAATTATAAAAACAGTTAATGTAAAAGATGCTCTGGAATGTAAAAGATTCGAAATATGAAGAAAGCGTTTAATGCAAGAAATCTGTAAAATGACTTTAAGTAAAAATAGGCATTCGAAAGATAAAACTTGAAGATAAAGGTGTGAAAAGTATGACAGTTTTCTGAAATGTAAAGTGTTTGAAATGTAAAGAAAGCATTAAAATGTAAGGCTTTAATGAAAAGATTTCGAATAAAAAGACTTTAAATGAGAAAACTTGTAAATGGTATTTGGCAGAAAGATAAAGGAAAGTGCTGGAAATGATAAAAGGTTTTCATTAAATCATAAACATGTGGTGCTATCATACGTACATTGCTCTTGCATTCGTTTCCCTTGCCATGTGGTAATTTGAATGTTTACTGAGTATTTAGTACAATAGATATGACACACGAAATCCTAATACTAAGACTTCTATTTATACTACTTCGACCATAACGGTCTTGCTATAAGATTATGCCACGTTCAGAACATGCAGAACAATGCCTCTCTCTTGTTTCCACGTGTCTCTAAATGCTCCAGCACATAAATTTCAAACTTCGAATGTCCCGCTCTCATTTGAATTTCAAATGTTTTGGTACTTCTCCGCTTCGAACACACTTCTCAGACACAGCCTTGTTGTTATTTCGAGACTTCTTTAGATATGTTCCCATAATTGCCACTCGAAGCTCCTAAGCTTTGATATGTTTATTCGAAACACTGCTTCTGCTACTTCGAAACATGACACTTTGTTTCATTTCGATCGAAACGTTCAATTCACTTGGCTTCTAATAATATTATCAAAATCTTCAGCCAACAAAATGCCCCTTTAAAATATGTATTTCGATCTCTCTGAGAAATACTTATTTTAAACATCCACACAAGATTTTGATGCGACCTTCGAATCATCGTAACATTTAATGCATTTGACTCCAGTCACGTCAATCATAACACCTTTTGGATTCCTTAACCGCCTGGAGCCACTTCACAGTATGGTGCAGTTATAAACAATGATTATCTTTAATCACGCCTATTACCCATGTTAACTTTACGCCACCTCTTCATCAAACCAACCCATGATTTCCACGTATCACACCCTTATTCAGTGGATGCTTAAACTTCCACATTATAAAACATCATCAACTTAGTCTTTTTCTTTTCTTTCCACATTCTGAATCTTCTATCCTTCTTCTCTCGCCAAAAACCCTAAGCTTCCAACATTCTTCAAAAATGTCTTCTTCTACTTCATCCCAACTTAAAAAGGTTTCCAAGAAGAAAGGAAAAACTGCAGGAACTACAATGGAAAGTAAGGTTATCACTCAGCAAGGTCAATTCGTTCTTGCTCCCCAGATGATCTCAAAGGAAAAAGAAATGCTTTATGCATCACAAGTACTCATTCCTACCACCGTTGCTGGTAAGAGGTTAGCTTTAAATGGCCCTCTTACGGTTTTTGAAATTTTAAAAGATACCAGGACAATTTTCCCAATTTGCTATAGTTTCAAACCCTTGTTTAACAAAATGGACGCCCCTAAGGCAATAGAATCTTCTGGCTCAAATACCATGGAAAATCCAACTGTTCCTCCTAAGGACCCTTTTGTATTAGACTATGTAAAAAGTAATTTTAAACCGTTTCGATCTTGCCCCACCTCAGACACTGCTTATCAAAACTGGTTCAATAAGGTAGAAGCTAAGAATCCCAGCAATGGGAAGAATTAGGTATCTACAATTTGATTAAACTGTCGAAGCCTGGTTTCACTTACAGCCACCCTTTGCTATTCGCGTCCCTCTATTTCTGGGACAGTACCTATAATACTTTCCATCTCCCTGGTGGAATGATCACCCCTACCTTCTTCGACATAGCGGCCATCACTGGGCTATCGCCAGTAGGAGAAACATACATCCCCGACAACGAAGAACATTCAAGCATAATTGACTTCAAAGTCAAACTAGCAAGTTTTTCCAAGTTTATCAGTCACTACCATGCTGAGGGAGACAATGTGTCTGATGTAGAACACATTGCTTTCCTTACCCTATGGCTGTCAAGATACGTCTTCTGCAGTAGATCCCTACAGGTAGCCAGTAGGTTTATTCCTCTAGATAGGGATTTGCATGAAAATCGAAGAGTGTGCTTAAGTGAACTGCTCTTAGTTGACCTTTATAAAAGCCTAAGGTCAGCTGTTTCAAGCCTCAAATCCCATACCTCCAAGAATATCCTGTTGGCTGGCCCTTTTTGGTTACTTCAGCTATGGCTAAATGCCATGTTCGAACCCTCCTTGTCAACTGCCAACACCATTGATGAACAAGACCCTGAGATAACTGATAGGATAGTCGAAGGCACTAGGCTTCGAAGATTAACTCCAAATGACGACAAAGACGACTTCAAAGTCCTATTCTCGAAGTACATCATGATATTCTCCAAAAGGCATAAGTTCGAAGAGACCATGGCGCCTTTTGCTTCGAGGGCTCATGGACCTTCCTGGTTCACCATGGCTCTCTCAGAAGCTATCAAGAGCAAGGAGATTCATGATGTATGGAGAGCTTTTTTGCTACCTAGACTCATTTCTTCAAGAATAACTCCAGCCAAGAATCAGATTTTTCTTTTCGCTTACCAGCCAAATTTTGTTTCGAGACAGTTTGGCTTATGCCAACTAATTCCTGAACCTTTATTTCAAACTGAGAGTGCCATTACCTCTGGGCGAACTTTCAAGGCACGGGAAGCCAAAATACAGCAAGAGCAATATCAAGGCTTTGCCCAGTTTGAGCTGATAACCTTCGAACCTACCCATCTCACAGCTAAGGGGTTTCTGGAATGGTGGACCAAGTTTTATCAAACTTATATGTTCGATACACTTAAAATTCAACAGAAACTAATTGATGCCTTCGATGTGCAGGTACCAGCAAAGAAAGGTATGTTTACTCATGCCAAAGAGATTAAAGCTTTCCAAAATTATTTTGAAACTACTTATGACCCCACGCGCTTGGAATCCACTGTGCATCAAGCGGCTGAGACCTTGAAGGAAAAATTCAAACAAAAAGTTTCTAAGTTAAAACTTCCTTCAGGGTTGTCACCTGAGGATAGGTATAGGTTGGCATTCGAAATGCATCCACCTAAATTTCCTAGATTACCTACCTCAGAACTGGCTCTGGCTTGGTTTCCCCCATATCCTTGGTGGTTCACTTGCAAAGAGATGTTCAAACATCTTCAAAAGAAACCAAAGCCATCTGAGACTGTGACATGGGCTCGACACTGGCTCCACGATTTCCTAGGACACCTTCGATACGACCTTTCTGCCATGTCGATTAAATATGATCAAGGCACAGTTGCGAATGCTTGGGAAAATCCCAAACGTTTTTCATTTTCCATATCTTTAACCTTTGCTTTAATTGTTTCGATTTTCAGCCATCAGGATAAAGACAGCCGCTTCGAAGTCGAAAGAAGGGAGCGCCTCTCAAGCCTCTATCTAAACTACTGACAAAGTAACTCCATCCGAAACAACAAACATTGCTGCAACAACCACCACAACAATACCATCAACAACCAATGTTCCAACTCCAACGGTAATCACTTAGCCTTAATGTTTCGAATTCACTCATGTTTTATGGTTTGCATCTAACTTTTTGTTTAAATCTTTTCAGACCAACAAACTTCCTCCTACTACTCCCAAGAAGCGAAAGTCAAACACCACTGGTGAAGACCCCAAGGCTGGAGGAAACTTACCAACTGCTTCGAAGAAGAAGCAGAAGAAAGACATTTCAAAAAGTACCGTTCCAACTAGTGTCTCTGGACTTGATTCCAGGGATGCTGCTCCCTTACCCAAATCCAAAATTCCACCTTCGACCTCCAACATAATGTTGGAACGCATAGCTAGTAACCTCTCCTCCGAGAGTCCACAGGTAAATTGAATTTTTAAATCTCTTTTGAAAATAATAATTTCTTATTACGTTGGTGCATGTTTTTAACATTCTTTTGCTCCTTGCAGAACATCTTGAATCCAGCTTCCACTACTTCGAACTCACCATCCAAAGCTGCTGCTCCACTCAACTCCTCTCCTCAAGGAGATTCCAGCAACCTTGTACAGAATAAAGGTTCCTCCAACATGGCGGTTCTGGATGGAACTTCTGAACAGCAGGATGATCAAGGTACCTCTATTCCTCTGAAAGAGACAAACGAAACACCACTTCAAACATCTGCAGAAGATTTGCAAAGAGCTTCTCTTCAAAAGTCCCCTCTTGAAACTCTTCAAGAGGATCCAAAGGACACTCAAACTGAAGGAGAGAAAGCCGATTCTGGTCAAAGAGACGAAGAATCTGCAGACGAAGAGTTTGAGGAGGAGGATGCCAATGATGGTTCGACTGCTGGGACGGAGTCCAATGCAAACAGCAGTGAAAAAGAAGACATCGAAGTGGTGGACTTGGATGATGATGAAGAAGATCATGAGCACAAAATGAATGAAGGGGATGGTGATGCAACCAACAAACCCATGGAGGTTAAAATGGACGTGACTCCCCTACGTGTGGAACTCCCTCAATCCTCTTTGTCTCGAATGACTGGCGAGGAGCTTGCACTCCTGAGACGAAATGACCCTATTGGGTACATGAAGGCAAAGCTGGCTCAAAGGGACATCCCACTTGCTAGGGCTGGCACAAGTTCGACCAGCTATCCTCTTCCCACAGATGAAATAATTGTACTTCTTAATAAGATTAGGAAAACAATTCTCAATGTGGATATATTCGAAGTGCTCAAACAAGATAGTACTGCTTGCTATACTATGAAGGAGTTGCTTACAAAGGTCAATCTTGCTACCTGCTCCTTGCCAGTTAGTACTCTCTTGTTCGATCTTCAGTCTTTGCTGGACAATGTAACTGGTTACCTTCTCCAAGATGAATCTGCTGCCAAGAAGGTTCAGGAAAAACGCATTGCAATGGATGCCGCTTATGAACAAGCTTCGAAACTCTCTCAAGAAGCTGAGGATCAAGCTCTGCATCTAAAGCAGGCGAAAACTGATTATGAGGCTCGAGTTGAGTCCATACTTCTTTGGGAAAGGCAGATTTTGGAACTTCAACAGAAGGTTAAGGAGGCTAAAGAACAACAAATAGCCTTCGAAACCAATACTACTGGTAACCAATTCGAAGAGCTTCTCAACCAGGGGCTTGCAGAAATGGAAACTGCAGAACAACTTAAAGGAGAAGTGGCAACCTTGGAAGGAGCCAGGCGTTTCGCTCAGCAGAGACTTGAATCTTTTCGAAGCACTTTCAACAGATTGAAAAATAATTCTTATTTCTAAATTTCAGTGTTTATTTGACTACAATTTGGTTTCTCATATGTAATATTCGAACAACGCCATTTTGGCATCTCATCTTGCCATTTTGGCCTTTTTATAATATCTTGGTTACGTTGTTACTATTCGAATCTCCTGCAGGCGTGGCTTATATTTCTTTAAATATTTCCCATTAACCTTTAGGATACGCTTATCATCCACCAGTTCTTCGATTTCATATGCATTGTTTGAGAATACTTTTAATATTCGAAAAGGTCCTTCCCAATGAGGTGACCATTTACCTAATGCTTTATTTTTCTTGTCCATGGGAAATATGACTTTCCAAACTAAGTCATTAATAATGAATACTTTTTTCTTCACCCTTTTGTTGTATGTTCTGGCCACTCTTTCTTTTTGTCTCATCAAAATTTCCAATGCATGTAATCTAATTTCGTCCAACTCAACTAATTCATTCATCATCATTTCCCAATATAATGCAGCTGGGATTTCGTTTTGTCTCTGAATTCAAACTGATTGTAGATGAATTTCTACTGGCAGCACTGCATCATGACCAAATGTGAGTTGGAAAGGCGTAGTGTTAGTGGCTTCCTTAGGAGATGTTCTACAAGCCCATAATATTTGGTCCAAAGTTTTGTGCCAGTTTCTTGGCTTTTTGCCAATATGCTTCTTGATTAATCCTATTATCACTTTATTGGCTGCTTCGACTTGACCGTTTGCTTGAGCATAATATGGCGTTGACGTTAGCAATCTAAACCCCATTTCTTGGGAAAATTCTTGCATCTTTCTACCAGTAAACACAGAGCCTTGGTCTGTGGTTATGCTCTCTGGCAATCTGAACCTATAGATAATGTGCTTCTGTATAAACTCAATAATAGCCTCTTGATCAGCAACTATTAATGGTATAGCTTCGATCCACTTGGTAAAATAATCTATTCCTACCAAGATATATTTTTGTCCTTTGGACGAAGCAGGATTTATTTCTCCTATCAAATCCAATGCCCATCCCCTAAATGGCCATGGTTTGATGATCGAATGCAACTCACTTGCAGGGGCATGTTGAATCCCTGCATGTTTCTGACATTCCTCACATCCTTTAGCAAATTCTATGCAATCTTTGAGCATGCTAGGCCAATACAAGTCGTATCGAAATAACAACCATTTCATTTTATGGCCTGCTTGATGTGCCCCACATGCCCCAATGTGGACTTCTGACAATGCTAAGTATGCCTCAATTTCTCCTAGGCATTTCAATAATACGCCCTCTTGGGTCTTTTTAAACAATTCGTTCCCTATGAGGAGATATGACAATGCTCTGTATTTTGTCTTTCTATCCACATTCAGAGTTGGGTTTGCTAAATAACTCATCAGTGGACTTCGCCAATCTGCATCTGACAAAGTGTTTATGGCTAATATTTCGAATCCCTGTTTCTCAGCATATCCCAATTTCATACTTTCCAGATCCGATGGTGTGAATCTGGTAGCCATAACTCTGCCCCTTAATTCAACTAAATCCTTAAAGTTCCTGGTAGAAACTTTATAACCCGAAGCCAACTGTGCTAAGTCATTTGCTTCTTGGTTCTCTATTCTTGGTATGTGTTGAATATCCATGTATTCAAATTTCCTTAGTAGCCTGTTGATTATGACGAAGTATATCATCAAGTTTTCCTTTATGCACTTGTATTCCTTTGTGATTTGTTTGACCACTAATTCTGAGTCTCCTTTAATTTCGACTATAGTTTCCCCCAATTCCAACAAAGCTTCAAGTCCAACAATGAGCGCTTCATACTCAGCTTCGTTGTTCGAGCAACGAGGACCATCTAATTTATACTTGAATTTTGTTGGAATTCCTTCAGGCGAAATTAGAAGGACTCCAACGCCACTTCCATTCCTGTGGGTTGAACCATCAAAGTATAATTTCCATGGTTGTATTTCGACGTAACTCATGACAGTCTGCTCAACCAAAGAATGGTCCACAATGAAGTCAGAAATCACTTGACCTTTCACAGCTTTTAAAGGCATGAAAGTCAAAGAATATTCTGTTAAGGATAAAGCCCATTTACCAACTCTGCTATGCATTATTGGTTTTGAAAGCATATGTTTAATGACATCGAAATGAGATGAAACATAAACATCAACAGGTTTTATATAATACTTGAGTTTCATACAAGAGAAATACAAACAGAGACATAGCTTTTCTAAATTGCTATATCTGGTCTCTACATCATTTAGCACTCTACTTAAATAGTATATGGCTCTTTCGATAGCATTGCTATCTTCTTGTGCTAACATACTACCTATACTAACTTCAGAGGTAGATATGTATAATCTCATGGGCTTCCCCCACGAAGGTGGAGACAAAATAGGAGGCTGAGAGAGGTATCTTTTTATCCTGTCAAATGCCTCCTGGTGGGCTTGATTCCATTCGAAGGCTTGGCCTTGCTTTAGACGAAGTAACGGAGAGAAATCTTGGGTTCTTCCACTCAGGTTCGAAATGAATCTTCTGAGGAAGTTAATTTTCCCTAGCAGAGATTACAACTCCCTTTTTGACGTAGGTGCTTTCGTCTCCATTATGGCTTTGGTTTTGTTCTGGTTGATTTCAATCCCTTTCTTGCGAACCACAAAACCAAGAAAATCTCCAGCCTGCACAAAAAATGCACATTTAAGGGGATTCATCTTTAAGCCATGTTTTCTCATTCGCTCGAATGATTGGCTCAAATGATGCAAATGTGTTTCTGCAGATATAGATTTGATGACTATATCATCAATATACACCTGCATGAAGGTTTCAATGAAATCATGAAAAATTGAATTCATTTCCCTTTGATAAGTTTCCCCAACGTTCTTTAAACCAAACGGCATCACCACCCATTCGTAGGTGCCTAAGGCTCCTGGGCAACGAAATGTTGTCTTTGCAACATCTTCTTCAGCAATGAAAATCTGATTATACCCAGAGTATCCATCTAACATACTCAAGTATTCGAACCCTGCAGCAGAGTCTACTAGCATTTCTGCCACAGGCATGGAGTAATCATCTTTAGGGGTTGCAGTGTTTAAATCCCTAAAATCTATGCAAATTCTTAAAGAACCATTTTTCTTAATAACAGGTACTATATTTGCTAACCATTTGACGTACCTTGTTGTTCTGATGAATTTGCAGCGCAGCAACCTTTCGATCTCAGCTTTAATCTTTGTGGGAACCGCTGGTGCGAATCTTCTGGGAGTTTGTTTGATGGGCTTCTTGCCATCTTTGATTGGCAGTCTGTGTTCGACCAACTCCCTCTTTAAACCAGGCATTTCGTCATAATCCCATGCGAAGCAATCTTTGTTTTTCTTAAGGACTTCGATTACTTCCTTCCTGAGGCCTGGGCTAAGTTTTTCACTTATGTAGGTTATTCTTTTTGTTTTTTCATCCCCTAAGTTGACTTCTTCGAGTGGATCTTGTGCCAACATTTTGGCACCTGAGGTTATGGGGTCCCTTTCGAATCCTAAGGGTTCTTTATCGTAGATGGAATCCAACCTTTGATCCATCTCAAATTCTTTGAAGGGTGAGCATTTCGAGCCATCCCCACTTACTTCGTTCATCTTTATAGTTAATTTATTTATTTCAGCCTCTAAGGCCGCTTTTGATTCGTTCTCAGCCATATAGGCCGAAATCCTTTCAAAAAAGGTGGACTCAGTCATGGATAAGGTTGTCGAAGTCCCAGCCTGCTGGCCGTTTTTGTATAGTGCTTTCGACTCCCTCTTCTTCACTGATTATTGTTCTATCCCAATAAAGGCCATCATGGCGAAGGGTCATGTAGTAGTGGGCGTTTCTGGTTTCGTTAATCTCATCATTTGGAACACACGGAGCAATCTTTGCCAGATTTTTATCATAGTCCCTCTTGTCAACTAAATTGACTGTTAACATAAAGTAACTCTGGTCTGCTTCGATGTTTTCCACGATTCCATCATCTCTCCACAGAACTAGTCGTTGATGCATTGACGAAGGAACTGCCCCTACGCCATGGATCCACTCCCTTCCCAGCAATAAGTTATAGTTGGCCTTGGCTTCGATCACCATAAACATGGTGGGCCTACATCTTGAGCCTATTGTCAATTCCAACTGGACCACTCCCAGTGTTTTGCCCACCTTTCCCTCATAATTGGACAGAACCATATTATGGGGCTTGATATCTCCTTCGCGGATCTCTAATCTTTTCAGCATGAAATGGGGTATCAAATTTACTGCAGCACCCCCATCCACTAGAACCTTGTTCACACCATGGGCACCAACTTTTGCCCGAATGAATAGTGGCTTAAGATGGTTCTTCATAGCAGGTTCTGGACGTTCGAAGAACGCATTTTGCTCCTCGACAGCCCCATTGTCCATCACATAGTAGCACACCGGCCTATGTTTCATCAAATCTGTGGTATCTTCTTCCTCATATTCATCAATTTCAGTTTCCTGCCCAAATTCACAGGGAAGCACAGATACCACGTTACAGTTTAGGTTGAATGAAAACTCCCCCTCCGATTCGAAGTTATCTGTTATCATATCTTCGTCCTCTTCTGGGCCTGAAGTGTATTCCTTTGGTTCATCCCGTTGTACTTCAGAGAAAAGCCTCCTATTAACTGGAGGTTTGTCTTCAGTTTGATTGTTTGGTTTGTTGGTGCTAGATTCACCTTGGTTCTTTGTTGAAGTGACCCCTTTGTTTGCCACAGCTTCCCTCTCAGCCTTTCGATTCCTTTGTTGCCTGCGCCACTGGGATCTTGACATGGGGTTCCTTCCCTTGTAGTTTTCCAATCTTACCTCTTCCCTTTTTGCTATGTTGAATTGCCTTCTGTACGTCATAGCATGGCGTGCATTTCGTTCGGTGTTTCTCCATCTGTCTTTGCCTTTGTCATTTCTGACTTGCAACCATCTGTCGGTTGGCACTTCAACAGGGAGTTTGAAAGTCACTCTTCGAGCAGCCTTGGGGTGAGGGCTATCAGGCCTTCGTTGTTTGTGTCTGCTGTCGAAACGTGGGCCCATCTGGACAGTTTCTTGATGGTTCCAGCAAGGGGCGTAGGGAATCGTTTCGAAGGCTCTGGCCATGCTTTGATCATACACAGCAGAACACCTTGGGCAAATCAAGCACTTGGTTGCCCCTTTGTAGCAGCGAAACACAAATTCCAGCAAACTTTCTCCAGCCTTAGGATAACACCTGAACAGCTGGTTATCCTGGCGCCAATTATTGCCAATTCGAGTCCTCTGTACCCTCTCGAAATTCGCAGCGATTCTCTGATTGCAGAGGATGCTGCACCTAGGGCACAATATCATGCCTGTATCTCCCTTGTGGCATGTCATGAGGTAATCCTTGAGACTAGCATCTCCAGCGTGATTATCCTCCATTTTATACTTCTCTTTTTCTAAGTATTTTTCTACCTCCTCCATCTCAGAGCGAGGCCTCTCCATATCCACCATATTTATCTCAACATCTTCCCCCTTAGCTTCATCATCTCCCCATCCCGTGGGCTTTATATCCTCAATGTGAACCTTCGAACTCTCTGAGGCAGAATATTTGACCAAATAGTCAAATTTTCCACTGGGTTCCCCTAGAGTGTCCCATATTTCCTTCTGAGGGGAAGTTGGCTTCGTGATTTGGACTTTCTCCAATTCCAGCCTCAAGCCTTCAGTGACCTGTGTTAGTTCTTGGTTTTGATTTTCATGGCCTTCAGTAGCCTGGGTTTCTTTCGCAACAGCTACAGGTGCTGCTTCAATCGAAGTCTCTGGTATCTTCTGGATGTCTTCAGTGACCTCCTTATCGACTTCGACCATCACCCAATTTTCAGTTTCAGTACCCTTCTCTCCTGTTAGGGCATCACTTTGATTAGCTTCCACCATGTTAATCTCTCCAATGCATGCAGGCTCAGAGTAGTTGGTGTCTGCGACGTCCAAAGGATCTTCGTCCACTTTCATCTTTGCCTTATCAGCAAACTTTAGTCTGCCGTCTTTGATTGCATTTTGAATTAGGTCCCTGAAAAGAAAACATTGTGAGGTTTTGTGGCCTAGGAAACTATGATATTTGCAAAATCCTCTCTTCTTTCTCTGATCTAAAGGAGGTATTTTGACATTTGATGGCACAATGAGTTGCCCATCTTTGACAAGTAAATCAAAAATCTCGTCACATTTAGTGACATCGAAGGAATAAACCTTCTTTGGGAATTTGTCACTTTTCTCATTTTCAACAATCTCTTTCCCTTTTGTGGGAACCAATAATTTGCAGGAGTAAGGTGGAGCCTGTTTTAATTCAGCGAGGTCGATTTCGACCTCTTCGAATTCGAATTCAGGATATTCTTCTGCTTCCTCAGTTCCAACATAGGAGATCCTTTCTTTCTTGCTATTCTTAAAGACTCTGGCCTTTTCGGCCTTTAGCCTTTCGACCTGTCGAACCCTATCAGCTAACTGAGCCATGTCCCTCAAATATTGAGTGTCTAGTTTCTTTCGAATAGAGTAATCCAAACCACCAACGGCCATTTCGACTAACTCATGTTCAGGCACTACTGTGTAACATCTGGATTTCAAAAGCCTAAATCTATTCATATAATCGTCTATGGGTTCGGTGAACTTTCTCTTGACACTGGCTAATTCCTTCAAGCTTATTTTCGACTGTCCCATGTAAAATTGTTCATGGAATAATCTCTCCAAAAGAGCTTAAGTATCAATGGACCCAGGAGGCAAAGTGGTAAACCATGTGAAGTCGTTTTTAGTCAAGGAACTTGGGAAATATTTGATCCTGAGATCTTCATTATTGGCTATATCTCCCGCTTCAGTTAGATATCTGGCTATGTGTTCGACTGTTGACTTATTGGTGTCCCCAGCGAACTTTGTAAATTTAGGGACTTTGTATCCCCTTGGTAAATCAGTATGCATTATGCAATCTAATATAGGAGAAGCATAATTTGGCCTTCTCATTCCTGTGTTGAGGCCATTCTGGGCCATGACTCTCTCTATCATGGTGGTTAGATTGTTTTCTGCCAAGATGTTATCGTTTCGAATTCTATGAACGACAGCATCAGCATCTTAATTTCGACCAACCATGACAACCCCCCTAGGTTGTTCTTCTCGAAACTCTGGGGCTTCTAGCCTTTCGACCCTTGCCCCTGGTTCCATAATTTCTCTTTGTGGGCCTGGGATTATTGGGGCTTCTACCCTTGGTTCCCTTGCCCCCAAGTTAACTTCTTCTCTAGGTGGTCTATAAATTTGGTCGTTAGCAACTTGTTCCATAACAGGCATGTTCGCTCGAACTCCCGCCGGATTCTGCCTACGCCTTTCTGGGGGAGCAAAGAAATCTGCTATTCGACTCATGTTGTCAGTGTTTTCCCTGTTTGTCACAGTCACATTTTGTACTATTGGGGCAAATATTTCCTGCATAGTTTGTGCTAACACCCCTATCATATTATGGTTACTGTCATCCATCAATTTCCTAAAAGCCAACTGGTTTTCTGTGGTTAAAATAGGCATTGTGCTATAACCCACTGACCCTTGGTTATTTGTCATAAACTGATTCGCCCCATACCCAGACCCTAATTGTGGTGATGAATTCGATGTGGAATTGTGTAAACCTGCCATAAAGGAAGTTGGCATTCCATAAGAGGAATTTCTGGTTCTATTACCATCGAAACGGGGTGGTCTAGTTAGTGGAGTGGCGAAATGGGATTGTGTCCCTGATGGTGGAACGAATCCCCCAGGATAACCAATGGTTCCAGTATTTCCTAAGATCGAACTATTAGTTGATATGCCACTTACTCCATTGGTGGCTATATTACTGGTTGAAGATGCAACAGACTGTGCATTCGAAGGGATCACATTAGATGTTCCCATCGAAGTGGACACATTAGTGCCTGTTGTATGTGGGGCATTTTGTTCCCCTTGTTGATTGTCAGAATTAGACATCTTGTTCAAACGTTTTCTTCTGGATAAGGGTTGGTTGCTGTTGGTTATTTTACCACTTCTTAGGTTCATAAAACAGCAAACTTCTTAGGTTCCAACGTTTTTTATAATGGTTATGTCTCAACAATCTTTATTTCTAATGTCCAATTATTGGTCCCACCAGGTGTGCCAATTTGTTTCCAGTGATTTCTGGTAAACAACCGCTAGTCTTCCAAACTATCGAATAAACTTACTGACTGTTATTCAATTTCTCTGGTAACTCACAGGATCGACTAGATTGATCCTAGGATTCCTTGGTCATTAGGGTAACTCTCATGATCGAACAAATATTCATGGTTGGTATTTGAGTGTTGTGTAGGTGTTTGACTTATTTCGATTTCTCTCTCAAAGATCTAAAGGTGTAATCAAAATATATGTGCGCGAAACTAAATTGCATGAATAAATGTTAATTGTAAAGACATGTAAAATTGCATAAAAAGCAAGTAAATGGCTTCGAATTATAAAAACAGTTAATGTAAAAGATGCTCTGGAATGTAAAAGATTCGAAATATGAAGAAAGCGTTTAATGCAAGAAATCTGTAAAATGACTTTAAGTAAAAATAGGCGTTCGAAAGATAAAACTTGAAGATAAAGGTGTGAAAAGTATGACAGTTTTCTGAAATGTAAAGTGTTTGAAATGTAAAGAAAGCATTAAAATGTAAGGCTTTAATGAAAAGATTTCGAATAAAAAGACTTTAAATGAGAAAACTTGTAAATGGTATTTGGCAGAAAGATAAAGGAAAGTGCTGGAAATGATAAAAGGTTTTCATTAAATCATAAACATGTGGTGCTATCATACGTACATTGCTCTTGCATTCGTTTCCCTTGCCATGTGGTAATTTGAATGTTTACTGAGTATTTAGTACAATAGATATGACACACGAAATCCTAATACTAAGACTTCTACTTATACTACTTCGACCATAACGGTCTTGCTATAAGATTATGCCACGTTCAGAACATGCAGAACAATGCCTCTCTCTTGTTTCCACGTGTCTCTAAATGCTCCAGCACATAAATTTCAAACTTCGAATGTCCCGCTCTCATTTGAATTTCAAATGTTTTGGTACTTCTCCGCTTCGAACACACTTCTCAGACACAGCCTTGTTGTTATTTCGAGACTTCTTTAGATATGTTCCCATAATTGCCACTCGAAGCTCCTAAGCTTTGATATGTTTATTCGAAACACTGCTTCTGCTACTTCGAAACATGACGCTTTATTTCATTTCGATCGAAACGTTCAATTCACTTGGCTTCTAATAATATTATCAAAATCTTCAGCCAACACAATTGGAATATTCAGTTCAATCTCAATACATTCTTGCCGGGGCAAGTGAATAAAAACAAGCTAAGATCAAATCATTTGAAAATAGGACTAACTATTAACAGAGTTTCTAACCGCTTAACTAACTAACAAAATTGATGCTAACTAACTATTATAACAACTAACAGAGCTGACATAACTTCCTAACTAAATCTCTAATAGAACCATATAATCCTATAGCAGAAAAACTAAATGAAATCATAACTACCAGACCTAGTTAATAATCTCTAACCCCTAACCTTTAACAGAATATCAATTGTCAGTTTCTAACAGAAGGTGGTTTCAATTTCTTAACAACTCCAACAGTCTGTCACTAACTCTCTATTATTCAAATCTCACCTTTGATTTCCTAACTAACTTTTCTCATCCAATGGCCTGGATTTCTTCAAGCTATAACTTCATCCCTATATAACTTCACCTCACCTCTAATCTCGGGGGATCATTTTCTCATTCACCAAATTCATGAATCAACATATTCAGATTCTTTTTATCCCTCTTTAGCCTTACATACCCTCCATAATCCACAAGGCTTCTTCAACCTCACCTTCATATTTTTCCCTCTGAATCTTTCTTCTCCTTCCATTTCGACAACTACATGAGATTCCCATAGGAACTGCAGTATACATATCACGTCTGATTCAATTCGCGAAAGCCAAAGAATGGAGGAGAAAAGCGGGAGCAGAATGAGCAAGGATTGAAAGTGATGTGTACCTAAAGTTCAGAATCTTCATCAAGTTTTTCTTTCATCATCTTTGTTGATGAAGATGCATCGAACGAACTCCGATAGGTAAATTTACTAGTTCTCTTTGTTGTGCATCATTTCTCATAATTAATCGTTCGAATTATTGGATGAATGCTCACGATTTTCAACCAGAGGTTTTGAGTGACCTCGCGTCTTTGTCATCGATTCATGTACCTTGCACCTCTGGGAGCGATGATTATGAGAAGCGATTTATAGGTTGGGAATGGGGGTACGGGTACGTAGCTTATAGGAATGCGCCAGCGGAACTTCAACGACGGTGGTCTTAAACTCGCTGTTCACGGCCTTAGGTATTGGATAAAGGGAACCCTATGTTGAGAATGTGAAAACGTATAGAACCCTAAGCCCTTTTGTTTTCATTAATTTGTTTTTTTAATTTATTTAATTTATTTGATAAATAAAAATTAATTTTAATGAGATAATGAAGCTGGAACGGGTCAATGCTTAGGCCAGGTATTACTTTTGTTATTCATACCACCTCCCTTTAGGCCCATGCATATTTTTTGGACACTGAAAACTTTTTAGACCCCAAAACAAAATAAAAAGGAATTCTGGACCCGGTTATATGGGCCTCCACGCCAGATTCAAGATTACCCCCCTATCAAAATCGCTACGCCGGACTCTTTTGTTTCTCCTCATAGTTTCTCTTTTAGTTTTAATTTCTCATGTCTTTTTTTTGTAACAAAAATACATAAATAAAATAACCAAAACATGATAATAAAAAATATAGGTATTAGAATTTAGGATCTAAATAGGAATTTATTTTCCTCCTTTTACTAATCTTTTTTTTAGGAAATTTTCATCATTTAGTTTTTATTCATTTTTTATCGCGCATTTATTTGCAATTTTTGGTATTGTCTTGTTATGAATTGTGGCTAATGTTTTTTTTACTTGAATATCACAATATTCCCTTAGTACTTTAGTTTAATTTTGATCCATCGATAAAAATTAAATCAAATGGACTTTAGGTCGCATACCATAGATGAAAATTATGGTTCAAATTTCCCTTTAAACTCAACTTTAGGAACAATTGTTGTATAATAATGCTAGGGATAGATTTAGGTTAGTCACCCCTTAGACTTTTCTTTTCCCTTTTGCATTTGCATTAAAACAAAAACATCTTTTTCTTGCAAACTTTAAAACACTTAAAGGTTACTGATGAGAGTCATACCTTTATTGAGCATGGGAAATGATAAGTGGGTCTCTTCTCGATCTTATTGTTCTTTTATTCTATGCCTTGGTATGGTTCAAGTCTCAAATACTTATTTCATAAATAAGTGGAGAAGCGTCTAAAACCTCTCTCTAGAGATCAATTAGTCATTATCCACGGCAAAAACACCAACCAACACAAACTCCTTTTACCCTCGGGCTTTTTCCTTCAAAACTCGTTCAAAAGGACAAGTTAATTCACTTATGTGCTGACGCGCAAGTCTCAAAAGGTCGAGTTGCGGAAGAAGGTGAAATTAATATTGTTCATTAAAAAATACAAACCAACAAAAACTTTTGAAGCCGAACTACACCTGCTCTGATTCATTAAAAGGGATACGTAGGCATCAGGGTAGGGCTCGAACGAGCACAACTTTTATTTTCCCTAAATTATTTTCTCTTTCTTTTTGCATGCATTCCCCGTAAAACTTAGATATAGATTCTTACACACCCTTATATTAGAATAACAAGAGTGGATACCATAGAGTACTACAGGCATGTGGGGTGCTAATACCTTCCCGTAGCGTAACAGACTCCCTTACCCATATCTCTTGGTCCTTCGACCTTGATTTCACCCTTCTCAGGTTTACTCGATGTTTACCTTTCCCTTTATGTGGGATAAAAACATTCGATGGAGACTTCATTGATTTCATTATCAGTTGATTGTTCAGAAGGTTGTTTCAGCTGGCGACTTCACTGGGGACAAGATTGACCTATTGCTGGTCCATCCCGAAGTCGATCCTATCTCTTGTTTGTTTACCTTTTTTTTCTTGGGTGTTTATGTATCTATTTGTTTATATGCTTTGATTATATGCTTTCATACATTGCATTTTATTATTTGCTATATTTTAAATACTGATGTTATGTTGTTTCTTTATGGGGTGGGATGATACTTCTTGAGGTAAAAGGCCCCAGTCATGTCATATACCATGCTCGGATGAGGTTCAAGTGAAGGTATCTTCATCATGAACGTTTGTGTTGTGATGACTTTACTTTCAGGAAGATCAATGATTTGAGTTACCCTTGCCTTACCCTGACTTAGTTTTCACCCGTGAGTAGGGAGGGACTTGACCATTAAAGGTACCGATGATGACTATGTTCTGATGGTGACCGCTTTGTTCTGTTGGTGACTCTAGTTCAGTTAGTGACTCTAGTTTAGATGGTAACTTGGTTCTATTGGCGACCCTCTTTGTGTTGATACTTTGGTTGGTGATTACTATTTATGACTATCTCAAATCTTTAACATATGACTCTATACAGCATTACGGCAGCATCCAGTATTGTGCAAACCTTGGTCCCATCATGTTACATCATAACATATTTACTTTTCAATATATATATATATATATATATATATATATATATATATATATATATATTGATGATTAATTTGCATGTTCATTGCCATTTCTAGGATTTTCCAGAGTTTTCATCTACTCTAAGAATGGCAAACAACACTGATATCATCGTGAAGACCAAAAGGGATAACTTCAGCTACCAGTTTTGTCCTAGTACTTGGCCCTTTCTTGAAGAACTCAAAGATCTCATGAATTGTCAACATATGGGTTTTCTCGGTGAAAGATATGTGAATCTCCTATCTTTGTTGGATGCTCGGGTTGATGATAAGGCAGTTCAGACTCTATTACAGTTTTATGATCCAGAGTTACGTTGTTTTACATTTTAAGATTACCAGTTAGCACCCACTCTTGAGGAGAATGCTCATCTTCTCCACATTAAAGTCACTAGTCATACTCCATTTGTTCAGGTCCTTGTTGATCCCAACTATGAGGCCATTGATAAGGTTCTTTATTTGAGCCTTAACAATGTGAAAGGAAAGTGGAGACGTAATAAAGTCACTTGTGGTCTTCCAGTAGATTTCATGGAAAGAAAGGCTAAAGAAATGAAAAACATAGGACATTGGGATGCTTATTGTGCACTGTTGGCAGCTACAATTTATGGGGTTATCCTCTTCCCTGAGATTAAAGAGATAGTAGACTTGGCTGCTTTGTGTGTATTCATGAATAAAAATATGATACCTACCTTATTAGATGACACTTACCATGCCATTCACTCTAGGTATGGAAAGAAGGGAGTAGTGGTATGCTGCGTGCCAATGCTTTACAAATGGTTCATGACACAGTTACCTACAAAGGGGCCATTCAAAGAAGATCCTCGTTCTTTGGCATCCAGAGTGATGACACTCACCTCTCTTGATATTCAGTGTTATAAACTTAAGGTTGATAGCATCGAGGTAATCTCTAACTGTGTCGGTTTCTCTAATGTTCCACTCATAGGAACGAAAGGGATCATCAACTATAACTCGGTACTCTCTCTTTGCCAGTTGGGTTATGATATGAGGCGTCCATCCACAGCCAAAGAGGTCGAACCTGTGTATTTCAAAAAGGGTGAAGATCTTGAATTATTGAGGAAGGCGGAAATTGCTTGGGCCCACATTGGTAGGAAAAGAAAAGAATTCTTTGGGTTAAAAGAGGTATTACTTTTGATCCTTACATGGATTGGTTAAAAGAAAGATTCAAATCTATTATGTTGCCTTTTGAAAAGGAAATGTCCTTGTATCCCCAAAACCCACAGAGCTATAACATGATGTGCCTAAGGAACGCTTCTATCAAGTACAGTGTGAAACCAGGGACCTTCGTCAAAACCTTGAAGACAAAAAAATTGAAATATACTTCTTGACAGAAAGGGAGAGGGAATTAGCCCGTCAACTAAAAGAATATGAAGGTGAAGGTAGCTCTAAAAAATGACCCAGAACAGAAGACTCCTTTGTATCTATATAAGAGTATCAGGTAGCCCTTGTTGATGTAGAGAAGAATCGTCAAGAAACTTTGAAGTTTCAAATGGTCAACAATAGAAACAAAGCAAAAGCTAAAGAGTCGGGAAACCAATTTAAAGCTTCTAGGATGGAGCTGGAAGAAAAGGAAGCTCAGATGACCGAAGTGATGAAAGAAAATTCAAAACTTCGAGACAAAATAAAAGAGATGGAAGATGCGCCCGTACCTATACCTTTTCCATAATGTAAAGAATGTAATCGCTTCCTGGAGCAATACGTGTACTTGGAGGAAGAACTATTTTGGAAAGATGTGGTTATTGATAGCTTCGCTCGCAGATGGGGTTGTGAAAAGACAAAGAAGTTATTCAAAGAAACCAAGGAATGGAGCGAAGAGTACTTCTGGCAGGGGGGGCCATTGTACTACACAAAGATTAGAGATCCACCATTTTAATTGTCTTTTTTTTGCTTTGATGTCATTAGATCACCACCAGTCTTGTTGGATGGGATCGTTTATATTTCATTATGTATTTTGAATCATTCTTGTAAGAAGTTACTATTTGATCATATGGATGATATTTTTAATGAAACCAATTATTGTCGAATATCAATCGCTAATTATCTCTCTTATCATGATTGTTTGAAGTTCCTAGGGGTGATAAAACTTTTGGGTATCCTGGAAATGGTGAAACATTTCATACACGACAATGCATTCATGCATATCATATTATAACAGGTGGTTATGGCAGGTCTTCTTATCTTTGATCTGGGCTTTCCCTATCAGAAGGATAGTCACTATGAATTCTCATCGTTATAATACTCGAAGCACTTCCAAGAGGCATATGGAACAAATTCAAGAAGATGTGGTGGATATGGGTACTAGGATGGATACTCGGATCGATAAATTGATGGAGATCATTCAAAATATGGCTCGTCAGCAAGAGGAAATGAGAGTCATGATTATGAGACCCGCTGAAACTATGAATAATGGTGGTGAAACTATGAATTTGAATCTGCAAGGGGGTGTCATCAACAATATTAATGGTACTATGGGCACTCAAAATATGGTCGAGAATCAGGGAGGTGTTCATAATGTGAATCTGGGTTCAAATATCAGTTTGAATATGCAACACGGTCAGTCTGCAAATCTTGGCAATCCCGCAGGTAACCAAGGTATCCCTGGGATCCAAGTTGTGGGGAATCCTCCTCCACCTACTCCTATTCGTAAAGTATTGAATAACTTGTTGTGCCTACGAGGCCCGTTCGTATTCCTGCAAGGCCACTAGAAGAAGATAACTTGGAAGGCTGGGTGTCTAATATGGATGAACCAACAAAATATGACAAGAAATTATGCATACTTGAAGAGCGGATGCCCAGTTTTGAAAGCCAAGGTACGGTGGGCTTCGACATGCCTGATTTGGGCTTAGTGCCTGGGGTAAAGATTTCCCCATAATTCAAGGTTCATGATTTCGTGAAATACAAAGGCACTTCCTGTCCAAAGATCCATGTTAAGTATTTCTATCAGAAGATGTCTACGTATTCTAATGATGAGAAGGTATCGATGCACTTCTTTCAATATATTTGACAGGTGGCCCACTCGAATGGTACATGCAGTTGGAAAGTAGTACCATCCGTACATGGAGAGAATTGGTTGAGGCTTTTGTTATACACTATCAGTATAACACCGACATGGCTCCCACAAGAACCCAACTACATAATTTATCCCAGAAGCGGATGAATCTTTTAAAGAGTATGCCCAGAGGTGGAGGGAGATGGCTACAAAGGTTCAACCACCCATGTTAGAGTGGGAGATGGTGGAAATGTTTAGTAGTACATTGCAAGGATAATACTACACAACTTGCAGTACATCAGGTACTTTTGTTGAGATGGTAACACATGGAGAGAGAATTGAAATCAGAATTAAGTTGGGAATAATCCAAGATGTTGTTGTTGGAAATAATGTTGGTAATACTAAGAAGTCTTTCGGTGGTCACCAAAAGAAAAAGGAAGGTGAATCCAGCGCGGTCTACCCTCAAAGGGGAAAGGCAAATATCAGGGTTCAAATCATCAGGTCACTGCTGTTATCATACTGACTGATGCGCCTCAGAGGCAAGCTTATATGCTTAGGCAAGGAAATCAACAATGACAAAGGTATCCTGCTAGAAAGCTTGACACAGTTCCGATGTCTTGTGCTAAATTGTTACCCCAGTTGCTTAAGTTGAAGCTAGTTGAGTTGCATCCTTGGAAGGTTGATCCTAAAAGGTTTCCATATAACTTTGACGCTAATGCCCGATGTGATTTCCACTCTGCTGGGCAGGGGCACACTATTGAGAATTGTTATTCTTTCAAGCACAAAGTCCAAGACCTGTTGGACTCTCAAGCCATCAACTTTGGCCCAGCGTTCAATATTACTAATAGTCGTTGCCGCCTCATGGCGGTGCCACAGTTTGTGCCATCATGGAGAGTGAGGATCTGAATTTGATTATGGATGTTAATCAGTTGACTACACCTCTCTCGTTTGTGAAGGAACGGTTGTCGAGTAAAGGTGTATTTTTGGGCTCTGGGATGGACTGTGCGGTCTTCCTGAACTGGTCAGAGGGCTGCCAATTGTTGAAAGATGTGATTCAAGATCTGATTACCAAGGGGTTCGTTCAGTTTGATCATGTGGTCATCAAATATGAAGTTAATAATGATGAGGTAAATGTGATAACTATTCCAATCAAGACAAAGACTATATGTGTGCCTGTGACAAGTCTTGTGCCTGCTAAAAAATATCCACTCCTTATCACTATGCCTAGTCCCGTGGTGTATGATAGTGATAAAGTTGTCCCTTAGAGTTACGGTGGTGAGTGCTATTATAATGGGATGAAGGTGATCACTCAGAAGTTTGAGGAAAACAAGTCTGAAGAAGAGAAGCCTGCAATGCATGATATTGTCAGCGAAAGCTGAATAACTCGTAGTGGCCAAATTTTCTCTCCACCATGACAGCCTGAAAGTAGCATAGGTGCCGCAATAAAAACCAGGGGCAAGCAGATTATAGTCAATGGTGATAAAATGGGGAAAAATCCCCCTATTCCTGTTTTTAATGATAAAATGGCTAAAGATGTAGCCGAGTTAATAATGTACATCAAGAAAAGTGATTATAATATCATTGACCAGTTAAGTCAGACACCCTCAAAGGTATTCATCCTTGCTTTGCTCAGAGACTCGGAATCCCATAGATATGCATTAATAAAGCTATTAGGGACCTCTTTTGTTCCTTAAGAGATATCTATGAATTAATTTGAGGGAATTATGAATATCATTTCTACGAGTAATGGGCTGGGTTTTACAGACTTTGATTTACCCCCCGAGGGGAGAAAGCACAATAAGGCACTTCACATTTCTATGGAAATTGCAAAATCTACCTTATCCCGTGTGTTGGTTGATACGGGTTTCTCTCTCAATGTATTGCCAAAGCTCGCTCTCTTGAAGCTCGATTATGATGGGCTTTTGTTAAGGCCAAGTGATTTGATTGTTAAGGATTTTGATGGGTCCAAGAGGGCAGTGTTCGGGGAAGTCGACATGCCAATCAAAATAGGTCCTCAGGTGTTTAAAGCCATTTTCTTTATTATGGACATTAATCCTTCCTATTGTTGTTTGTTGGGCCACCCATGGATCGGTGGGGCTGGCGCTGTCACATATACTCTACACCAAAAGCTGAAGTTCTTGTTGAATGGGAAGGTGGTTACCGTTTACGGAGAAGAAGATTATATTGTCAGTCACCTGAGTTCCTTTCGCTATGTTGAGGTGGATGGAGAAATCCATGAGACACCATGTCAAGCCTTTGAGACCGTGCAAGTTGTCAGAGCTCCTCGTCAAGAGGATAGGAAGAAAAAGGTCTCCATGTCATCTTATCGATAAGCACAAATGATTGTTCAGTCTGGTCATCTGGAAGGCTGGGGAAGAGTGTTGAATCTCCCTACTCGGACAAATAAGAAAGGTTTAGGCTTCATGGATGGTCGAAGCATGACAAATGCTATTCCGCTCGAGGTTTAAGGTATTCCTCCACCAATTCAATTTGTCAATGGTGGGTTTATCTATGTAGAGGCTCATGCTGTGAGTGAGGATATTGACAGTGATTGTGAGATGGATAAGTGGGTTCGTCCTACTGTGCCGGGTGAAAAGCTTGCCAACTCGTTCACCGAGGACGTCGTTGAAGTCACCCGTTATGAAGAGTAATTTTATTTTTATTTGTTATCATGCAATAATCTCTACGTCCTGCCTAATACGTAGTGGACATGCTGTAAAGCCATGATGTTTTTCATTGCAAGTTTATCATCAATAAATGACATCTTTTGTATTTAAATATTTTGCCCCTTGTCTTTCCTTTAAAAATTTTAGCAAAATGTGAGATTTTATTTTCTCTTTTAATTTAAGACTAAAATAAAAATAAACAATAATCATGCAGATTATGTCCCCCATTAATCTCGAAAAGTGTCGAGAATGATTCTACTATGGCTCTTTATGACTTTGTAAACCCAATTTATCAAGTCGAAGAAGAAGCTGAGGAAGATTGTGATCTTCCTGAAGAGTTGGCTAGATTGTTGAGGCAAGAAGAAAAGGTCATTCAGTCGCACCAAGAGACTGCTTAGTTGATCAACTTGGGCACCAAAGAGGTCCGAAGATAAGTTAAGATTAGGGCTACTCTAGAAGACAGCGTCAAACAAATATTAATTGAAATGCACCGTGAGTATGCAGATATCTTCACTTGGTCCTATGAAGATATGTTTGGGCTAAACACTGATATTGTTGTGCACAAGCTACCTCTCAAAGAAGAGTTTCCTCCTGTTAAACAAAAGCTTCGCTGAACTCATCCTGAGATGTCTAAGAAGATTAAAGAGGAGGTCCAAAAGCAGTTTGATGTTGGCTTTTTGAAAGTAACTTATTACCCGCCGTGGATTGCAAATATTGTATCAGTTCCTAAAAAGGATAGTAAAATCAGAATGTGTGTAGACTATAGGGACTTGAACAGAGCGAGCCCTAAAGATGATTTCCCATTATTGCATATTGACATTCTAGTTGACAACACAACTCAAGCTAAAGTGTTTTCCTTCATGGATGGTTTTTCTGGCTATAATCAGATCAACATGGCACCAGAAGACATGGAGAAAACTACTTTCATTACACCTTGGGGAATGTTTTGTTACAAACTGATGCCCTTTTGGTTTGAAAAATGCAGGGGAAACCCATCAATGTGCAATTGTCACTCTCTTTCATGACATGATACATAAGGAGATTGAAGTATATGTTGATGACATGATTTCCAAATCCCAGACGGAAGAGGATCATCTTGTCCACCTTCTGAAATTGTTCGAAAGGTTAAGGAAGTTCAGACTAAGGCTAAATCCTAATAAGTGCACCTTCGGGGTGAGTTCAGGAAAATTATTGGATTTCATTGTAAGAGAAAAAGGAATTGAAGTAGATCCTAGCAAGATAAAATCTATACAATAAATGCATGTGCCGAAAACAGAAAAAGAGGTTCGTGGTTTTCTCGGGAGGTTGAACTACATTGCTAGATTCATCTCTCACCTTATAGCCACTTGTGAAACAATCTTTAAATTATTAAAGAAAAATCAGACAGACTGGTGGAATAACAATTTCCAAGCGGCATTTGATAGAATCAAAGAATATTTGCTGGAACCTCCAATTCTCTCCGCTCTGGTGGAAGGTAGACCCTTGATAATGTATCTGACAGTGTTAGAGATTTCAGTGGGGTGTGTATTGGGGCAACATGACGAGTCTGGTCAAAAAGAGCATGCAATATACTACCTTAGTCAAAAGTTTACCAACTGTGAAATAAAATACTCACTGCTCGAGAAAACTAGTTGCGCTTTGGCATGGTCCGCTCGCCGACTAAGACAATATATGTTGGCCCATACTACTTTGTTGATTTTTAAGATAGATCCAATCAAGCACATTTTTGAAAATCCAGCTCTCATGGGCAGAATAGCCCGTTGGCAGATGATTTTAACAGAATATGACATCAAGTACACTACCCAAAAAGCTATTAAAGGTAGTGTGTTGGTTGATCATCTTGCTCATCAGCCCATGGAAGATGACTATCAGTCGATGAAGTTTGAATATCCTGATGAAGACATCAAGCACATACGGGATTGTAACATCCTAGGCCCTGAAGAAGGACCTGAACCAGGATCGTGATGGACGATGGTATTCGATGGTTCCTCCAATGTGTTGGGTAATGGTGTCAGTGTTATGATTACTTCTCCTGAAGGTTTTCATACTCCTCTTACCGCCAGAATTTGCTTTGATTATACGAATAATATGGATGAGTATGAAGCTTGTATCTTTGGGTTAGAAGCTGCTATTGATTTGCGAATCAAGATCTTGGGAGTATATGGGGATTCTACTCCCGTGATTAGCCAAATCAACAGAGATTGGGAGACTCATCACCCGAATTTGATTTCGTATCGTGAGCATGTGTTGAAGCTTACCCCATATTTTGATGAGGTTACTTTCAATCATATTCCAAGAGAAGAGAACAACTTAATAGACACCTTGGCTACTCTGTGATCCATGTTTAAAGTTAGATGGGCAAATGAAGCCCCCTCTATCACCATTTTGAGGTTGGATGAGCCAGCGTTTTGCTATGAGATAGAAGAGGAGGTTGTTGATGATAAACCATGGTTTTATGATATCAAGAGATATCTTAATACGCAAGAATAACCATAGGGTGCTTCTGTCACGGGTAAGAAGACTTTGCAGAAATATGCAGCCAAGTTTTTCCTCGACAAGGATGTTTTGTACAAAAGAAACCATGATTCTGTTTTGCTCAGATGCGTGGATAGACACGAAGCAAACAGGATCATAGAAGAAATTCATGAAGGTTCCTTTGGAATGCATTCCAGTGGGCATACCATGGGCAAGAAAATCTTGAGAGAAGGTTATTATTGGTCAATGATGGAAAACGATTGTTATAATCATTCCAGGATCTGTTACAAGTGTCAGATTTATGCCGATAAGATGCATGTGCCGCCCAATCCCCTGAATGTCTTGACTTCACCTTGGCCCTTCGTGATGTGGGGTATTGATATGATTGGCCAAATTGAGCCGACTGCTTCCAACAGACACAACTTCATTCTGGTGGCCATTGACTACTTCACTAAGTGGGTTGAAGACGCATCGCATGCCAACGTCACTAAACAAGTGGTCGCTCGTTTTACAAGAATAATATCATTTGTCAATATAGGCTTCCTGAGAAGATTATTACTGGAAATAGGTAGAATCTTAACAATAAGATGATGAAAGAGTTGTGCGAGGGCTTTAAGATAAAGCATCATAATTCTTCTCCTTACCGCCCTAAGATGAATGGCGCGGTTGAGGCAGCCAATAAGAATATTAAGAAGATTGTGTAGAAAATGCTTGTCACCTATAAGGATTGGCACGGGATGCTGCCATTTGCTTTTCATGGTTATCGTACCACTGCGTGCACTTCAACTGGGGAAACCCCCATTTTCTCTTGTTTATGGCATGGAAGCAGTCCTGCCTGTGGAAGTGGAAATTCCTACTTTAAGGATAATGACAGACGCACTGGTGGATGAGGATGAATGGGTTCAAAATAGATTAGACCAGTTGAATCTCATCGATGAGAAGATGTTAATGGCTATATGTCATTGGCAATTATACCAGAGAAGGATGAAGAAATCTTTTGACAAGAAGGTACTTCCGTGGAATTTTCAAGTTGGTGATCTCGTGCTGAAGAGGTTCTTGCCTCCCAACAATACAAATGCTAGGGGCAAATGGGCTCCTAATTATGAAGGACCATATGTTCTAAAGATAGTTTTTTCTGGAGGATCTATGATGCTCACCACTATGGATGGAGAGGATTTCCCTCACCCCGTCAACGCAGATGTAGTGAAAAAGTACTTCGCATAAAATGACCGCTGAGTTGAATGACTTAGGAAAAAATGGCATCCCGGTGGACCTAAGAAAGCATTGGTTCGGGAAAAATTTAGGGATAAAAAAAAGAGTGAATGAGTGAAAAATAATTGTAGGCCCGCTAAGTCGAAGATGTCAAAGGTAGCTTAGGAAAAAAAGGATATCCCGGTGGATTGAAAACCTGGAAGGGAAATCCAGGAGAAAGTTAGGGATTGAAAGGGAATACTACAGTCTGCATTACATCTGTAATATAAACTTATATTGTTATTGGGTTGGCTCGGAAAGATCAGTCCAATCGGTTTATTCAGAAAGCAAGATATTAAGGAGTTTTGAGGTCATGAGAGTTGTAGTAGAGTTGTGCTCGATAAATCCGCACTCATATTTCCATATTTGTTTTCTCCTCTGTATGTTTTATGCAATTTCCTCTTTTCACGAATTGCTTCTTGGTGTAAATGCCTTTTTACAGGAAAATCAATCAATAAAAGTGTTTTTTAATTGTGTCGATTTGTTTTTATTTTACTGTTTTGATTGCAAGAGACGTTCAGAATTTTTGATAAACTTTGCATTTAAAACTTTAAAAGCTTTACAACATATGATACTATTAAATGAAATTGCTTAGAGTTTCAGGTGTCTGACATGACGGCTAAGGAAGTCACCTCATATTGGGGCATGTTGTTGTGATTTATACTTTGTGTAGAATGGGATCTAATATCCCTGGGGAACGCTCGCTTCTGTGCATAACAGACTTATGTGTCCCCAACGATGTCATATCCTCGTTTGAGTACACCTTTTCTCTTCATTGCGGTTTATTAATCTTGATTTTATTAAAGGATCATTGATTTCCTCTCCTTGAAGTCGACATGTTGCAGCTTCCCCATAGAGATTAGCCTTTGTTTTCCCCGTGAGGCACACATGTTACTCCTCAGAGAAGTTTGCACTCCTTTCTCCAGTACAAGCTTTTGATAATGCAAATTTCACAGAAATGACTATCTCCATTATGGCTGGTGTTGTTGTAACCACCATTCAAAGCTTCTCTGTTATGCGGTAGAAGAGGTAGTTTCCTATCCCTAGTCGAAGTCGAATTTCGAGAACTTGCTGGAGTAAATGACCTGTTATTCCCTAGTGGAGCAAATTCTTCTTTCCATAATGGAGAAAGTGTCATGTCCTCCCAGCGTGGTGTATATGGGAATTCCAGTCATAAATCTTTCATCACTAGTGTTAGAAAATATTGTTGAGATATCTCTAGTGAAGTTTCTATCCCATGATGTTTGCTTATTCCCTAAGTGAAGACCTTTTACCCCTCGACGATGTTATCTCCAATGTGATCTGAGTAGAATTCCTTTTATTTAAGAATTTCTATACTCCCTAGTAAGAGTTATCTTCGTTAAGAAATTATGCTAGACAGTTTCCATCTCCAGTAAAGCTCTCCCCTTTTTAACGGAATATAAAGATTTTGTTCCCTAATAAATTGGGAGTCTGGTCAAAATTCAAGATTTTTTTGAACTGTAATTTATATTTGCACTATTCTCCCCAGGGAATTACTTCCTCATTTATATCGATCTTTAGAGGTTGGTGGTTCCTAATTTCAGTTCCCTATCGAAGTTTAGATTGTCGTTTCTCTACAGAAGATCAGATGTGCAAGATAATCGTTCGGAAGTTCATTATCTTCTCAGCAGCCAATTATTAGCGGGCTTTCCCCAGTGCATTATAAACATGCATCATTACATTACATCTACCAAAACGCGTAGCATTTCCATTATATGGAGCATTATGATATAAAAATTCAAACATGCATGAGTATAATCCAATTGTGTTTACTCGTGGTAACCAGATTGATATGTGCTCATATTTGAATTATCTCCACAGAAAGTTAGAGTGCCCCAACGGAGTTTGTTTTGATTCACCACTAGTCAGGTCTTAGGTATTTCCCATTCCCCCAGTGAAGTTGTTGTTTTCTCTTGCCCATGGTTATTTTACCCATGTTTGCTTTTCCATTAGAGTGCCAGTAAGAGTCGGTGTGTAGCCTTTATTAATTCTCAAGTATTTGAGTATCTGCACTTCGTGTGTGGTAATTCAGATAATTTCGACTCTTGAAGAATTACACCCCGCCTTTGGCCTGAGGGATTTTGTAGTTCTTGCATATTCGTAACTCTTAAAGCCCAACGTGTGTTAGAAATCCTTGTTTAGAGTCTCTACAATTGGTCTCTCTTTTCTTATCACAAGTCTGCCTTCGACCAGCGTTCTGTTTGGGTTCAATACATATATGAATCCCCAATAAGTTGTTTTCCCTTAAATCTGGCTTCGGTTGGTATCCTTGTCAGAGTACCCTTCGACTGATTTCTTTCTCCTATAAGGTTTGTCTTCGCCCGACGTTCTCTTTTCTTTGGTAAGTTCACCTTTTTCCGGTGTCTTTCCAGTTTAGGTCCACCTTCACCTGGTGTCCCTTCTTGTTGGTTAAGGTTCGTCTTCACCCGACTTTCTCTTTTCTTGGGTAAGATCACCTTCGCCCCGTGTCTTTCCAGTTTAGGTCCACCTTCACCCAGTGTCCCTTCTTGTTGGTTAAGGTTCGTCTTCGCTCGATGTTCTCTTTTCTTTTGGTAAGTTCACCTTCGCCCTGTGTCTTTCCATTATAGGTCCTCCTTCGTCCTGTGTCCTTTCTTGTTGGCTAAGGATCGTCTTTTCCCATCGTTCCCTCCTCTCCACAATTCACATTCTCCTGGTGTCTTTCCATCTTAGGTTTACCTTCGCCCGGTATCCCTTTTTGTTGGTAGAGTGTGCCTTCAATCAGTGTTCTATTTAGAGTCAATGTGTATTTGTATCTGCATTAAGTTCTTCTTTGAATGACATCCCTTTATTAGAGCCTTCCTCGATCGGTATTTGTCTTGTGTATGTCGAACCTTGACACGACATCTAAGTGATTTACTCAGATAACTACTGCAATCCAAAAAGGCAAGCAAAATAGAAGATACAGAAAACCAAAAAATATAATAATACCTGACTAGGCTTCGGAGCAAAAAATTTCGGGTTCTTTTAAGTATTTAATCTTCTTCCACCTTTAAAGTTCGAAAAGCTGGTGCCAATCTCACCTTCAGGTTTAAGATGATTAAATAGGGGCAGCTGTTGTACCCCAAAATTTCCCTCATGATTTCTTTTACCTGGCTTCATTCATATGCATCATTTCATTAGGTAATTCTCATGACATTTTCATTCAAAAAAGGGTACCTGAGGTTCAAAAGATCAGTAGTTGTGAAGCTAGGGTTTATAACTGATTTAAGGTATATAAGATTGAACAAGATTGATTATCCTATTTCTTCTTGGTGTATATGACTGTGGAATTAGGGTTTTGGTTCATGTTCATTTTAAACTTATTCTCCATCAAGCTACAAGGCTATTATCTTCTGCTGAACAATAGGCGGCAGGATATTCTTGTCAATAACTCGAGGTTGTGGTTTCGTGTATGTGATCGGTGGATCTGGAACTGACTGTTTAACGCTGGTTCGCGAAATGTCGCGGAAGCAAGAGTCGCCACTGTCTTTTATTTTCTCCAATATGGAAAGGACAAAAGCACAGAAAAATCCCTTATTGAGATTAGCTCTCGATTCGAGAGGTAGATTTATAAAAAGGGAAGGTGTTAGCACCCTTTCTATCCATGGTTATCCATGGGCTCTTAGATACTTGCTCATTTGTATTTTCAAAAGTGTGTGCTCTTCAATTGTTTGTGAGTTTGAAAAAGTTTCGTTTTAAAGATTTCAGATCGACTCTTGTATCAGTCCTCAAGAGTGTTTGAAAAATTGTTTTGAAAGCTTTTTGAAAAGTGTCGGTGTGAAAAGAGTTTTGATTGTTTTTTAATAGAGCAAGTATCTATGAGTCATCTACCTACCCTAAGGAATTAGGCTGTGTAAATGTCCTTAAGGTAGTGCCATCCCACCATTGAGAGGTAGGTAGCACCACCGTTGGAGGTATTCGGGTCAATTCGTTTGTTAGGGACAGTGTGGTCACCAGAGCAACAGTAGGACACCTTAGAAGCTACCCTTATGCCATTGATCCTTTTTAATTCCAAGGCAACCGTTTCGAGGCAACTGGATCATGTCATGGACATAAGGACTTACTAAAACGTCCTATACTCGACGACCATGTTTCGAGGGGCAAGGCAACAGTGAGGCGTACCCTAAGAGTGGTGTGTGAATTGTGTGTCATTTTCAATTATATTTTATCTTGTCATGCATTGAGTGAGCTACGCTTTGATTTTATTTGGGCACACATTCTTTCATGTGATTAACAGTTTAAAGGTGCGGAATACGGAAAACAAAGTCCTACGCTATTACAAGGCGTGGGTCTATACATCGCCAAATTAACAAAGACCCGATTTTGAAAAAAAAGTGCGGAAAGTAAATGTCCTAATTATCTATTACAAGGCTTTGGGGCAAATACATTATATTTAAAAAGGAAATAAAAGTAAACGTGCGAAAAGAAATAAGAATCGAGAGTGCGAGGGCGTTGGACCCTTTAAGGAAATTGAATTGAAATTACAAATTAATTAATGATTAAATAAAGAAAAGAAATTAATTTTATGTTTGAAAGTATTTAATGGAGATAAAGGAAATTAATTAACATTAAAAGTTAAATAAGACCCTAATTTTAAATTTGTTTTTAATTATTAAAGAAAATTGTTTAAGTTTTAACCTAATTTACCCTAATTAATTAAATGACATATTTATTTACAAAAACTATTAATGGATTAAAAATTAAATAAACATATTTTTATTTTTATGATTTCTGATTTTTTTGTATTTTTGTATTATGAAAAATAATTTTATGGAATTAAATAAAAGCAATTAATCAAATAAAAGAAAAAAAAAGGAATTAAAATAGAAAGAAATATGCAAACCATAGGAGGGGTATCTGGCCCTATTAGGAGGTATATGTAAGAGCAATTTGGCCCAACAGAAGGAGGCCTTTTTTGACTTTCCATGTTCCTATGCTTATGGTTGACTGAATGTGTATGGTAGGCTGCACGTTCTAGCCTTTTGATTGATCAAGAATCCACTTGTCAAGCCACTGTGTTGGGATGCATGGTGGACTGAATGATGGGCGTTGCATAGAAGCGCGTTAATGAAAAAATTATGGAAATAGTGGGGGACCTGGGAATCGAACCCAGGTCCCAATGCCTGTAGGACAACACACAAGCCAACTGAGCCAACGCGTTAGTTTGTATGTATAATGGACAATGATCAATATATGTGAAAAACACTATTATGCTGTAATAATAAAAAAAACGCGCCAAGCTTCAAACTACCCAACCACGTTCAGCCACGCATGCATCATCTTCATCTTTTTCCTGTAACTAGAAACAGATAGCGGGGGTTTTAAACCCCCACTAACTCAAACCTGCAAAAATAACGATTAGGTCATAGCGTAATATAAATTGGGCGCGATGTGTGGAATCGAATCGTCTGGATGTCACGGTTTTAATGGTGCTAGTTTCATTGTCCAATTTTTCCAGATATGTAAACCCCTCTTTTGGAGCTTCAGGAACCCTAGAAAGCTTTAATGGCAACTTTGCATACAGGCAATATTAATTCAATTGGATAACACCATTAGCTTCAGAGATATCATATTAGTATAAACCAATCATTAAAACACAGTAATCATGCATGAAAAGTAAAATACGAATATGAAAATTTTAAAGAAAAGTCAGGCTTCTATCTACCAATTCCTTGAGTGTGGAGGCGTGATTTTGATTGGAAAAGCTCCCTGGATGTGTCAGGAGTGTATTGGAATGGTTTTTGATCTTTGAAACAAGCTCTAGCTATGAAAACAGTTTTGAGATTTTTTGTGAAAAAGTGCAAGTTTATTCTTGAGGTTTCAGCGTAGCTTGCTTGTTCTAGGCTTTTGGATTATGTTATGCACATGTATATGAACGAATTAGGTCAAGAAAACTAGCCCATGATCCATGTATTCAATGGTTCAATATTTGATTTCCAATCCAATCTTTTTTCAATCTTTTTCATTCCTTTTTGATGCCAATCATTGCCAATCATATTGAATCTTTCCTTATTGAATGTGCACGAAATCTTGAGCTCATAAAGAGTGAATATGCTGCATAAAAAGATTTGAAAGGTGTCATTTGATATTTTTTCATATTTAATTTTAATTAAGTGAATTAATAATAATAAAAATTCAAATAATTAATTAAAAATGAGAAAATAACTCCCTTGGATGTCAATGGGTCGTGCATAGCCTTTGGGTGATGATTCTTGGAAGGAATTGAGGCCCATTAGCAATTTTGAGGCATTTGAAGCAAAGTTGACTTTTCAAAATTCCCAAAACTTTCCCAACTTCCACAAGGCATATCTTGCTCAATTTTTAGGCTTTGCTCATGTTCTTGGACATTTTGGAAAGGTACTGAAGTCCTCTAACCAATGCCTTTGGTCCCATTTTATTTTGATTTACCAATCTCAAGTTATGGTCTTTGACTTAAAGTGCCTTTTTGTTTACTTTTGAAAATGACCTATAATGTTGAGATTGATAACTTTTTGTGAGAGAATTTCTTGGACTTGGAGTGTGAAGATGAGTTGTAAGAAATGTCATTCTCTTCAAAATGAGCTTTGTATGGAATTTTTCTGATAAACCATGTGGAAGTTATGCCTTGGTCAATTTGCAGTTGACTTTTCCAACTGTCCAAAAGTAGAAACTTTTGCATCTTGAGACTTTTTGAGCCATGCCTTGAGAATCATGATCAAGAATTGATCAAATGATGTTTGTGGCTTCAAAGTAAGTTGTTGCCCAAAAATTTTGACTTTTGACTGTCAAATGACCATTTTGCCCCTGCAGTTGACTGTGAAGCAATTAGGGTTTTTGACTGTGCAATCTGATGCTGCGAGTCTTGAAACTTGGCATACGGATGCTTGACAATGTTTATTGGTATGTGGGACTTGTTTGGACCCTTGGAAACTTCAACTTCTTTGCTAGAACCAAAACCCTAATTTTTTACTGTTAGGAGGCCATTGGACTGTACAACTCTTGGGAGATTTTGAAGCATGATCTTAGCAAACCCTGAAGATGTAGATTGGCTGGCGTGCCTTTCGTAATCCGAAGGTGGAAGATGATTGAACACTAGAGTTCCCAGAAATTTGCGCTCACATAGTAGTGTGATGGTGGGAATGGGCTTACAGATGCCATTTGGAGATTGGTGGATAGGAGGATGGGCTTATAAATGCCATGTTGAGAGGTGATGGATAGGTGGATGGGCTTATAGATGCCATCTGGGTGTCGATCGCGTAAGAGTTTCCTTAGCAAGAACTTGCGTACCTCAGCGAGATGATGAATGGATCAGGGATGATTACTACCTCAACGGGACGGTGAGAGAACCTTGGACGATTACTACTTCAACAGTAACGATGAGAGAACCTGGGGCGATTACTACCTCAACAGTAACGATGAGAGAACCTTGGACGATTACTACCTCAACGGGACGGTGAGAGAACCTTGGACGATTACTACCTCAACAGTAACGATGAGAGAACCTGGGGCAATTACTACCTCAACAGTAATGATGAGAGAACCTTGGACGATTACTACCTCAAAAGTAACGATGAGAGAACCTGGGGAGATTACTACCTCAACAGTAACGATGAGAGAACCTTGGGCGATTACTACCTCAACAGTAACGATGAGAGAACCTTGGACGATTACTACCTCAACAGTAATGATGAGATAACCTGGGGAGATTACTACCTCAACAGTAACAATGAGAGAACCTTGGATGATTACTACCTCAACAGTAACGATGAGAGAACCTTGGGCAATTACTACCTCAACAGTAATGATGAGAGAACCTTGGGCGGTTACTACCTCAACAGAATGATGAAGGAATCTTGGATGTCTTCTACTGAGTCTTCATTAGGAAAATCTTTAGGAATCGATTTAACTGGACCAGAGAAGGCCTTTGACTGGATCGGCATCAGAAAAATCTTTAGGAGTCGATTTAACTGAACCAGGCAAGGTCTTGGAATCTTCAACTGGAATAAGAATCAGGGAGATCTTAGCGTCGATCTGACTGAACCAGAGAAGGCCTTTGACTGGATTGGCATCAGAAAAATCTTTAGGAGTCGATTTACCTGAACCAGGCAAGTTCTTGGAATCTTCAACTGGAATAAGAATCAGGGAGATCTTAGCGTCGATCTGACTGAACCAGAGAAGGCCTTTGACTGGATCGGCATCAGAAAAATCTTTAGGAGTCGATTTACCTGAACCAGGCAAGGTCTTGGAATATTCAACTAGAATAAGAATCAGGGAGATCTTAGCGTCGATCTGACTGAACCAGAGAAGGTCTTGGATTAACTTTGACTGGATAAGAATCAGAAAAATCTTAGGGTCGATTTAACTGAACCAGACTAAAGTCTTGGAATATCTTCAGCTGGAATAAGAATCAGGGAGATCTTAGGGTCAATCTGACTGAACCAGAGAAGGTCTTGGATTAACTTTGACTGGATAAGAATCAGAAAAATCTTAGGGTCGATTTAACTGAACCAGACTAAAGTCTTGGAACATCTTCATCTGGAATAAGATTCAGGGAGATCTTAGGGTCGATCTGACTGAACCAGAGAAGGTCTTGGATTAACTTTGACTGGATAAGAATCAGAAAAATCTTAGGGTCGATTTAACTGAACCAGACGAAAGTCTTCCATAGATGTAGTTTTTTCTCTTTTGAGGGGACTACTAGGTCATATGAGTGGTCAGCGGTGTTTACTGATTCGTCTTTCCCTGAAATGGTAAAGGGTCAGTCATATGCAATGTCATGATGTATGAAATGCATGATATGTATCAAGCAATGATGCTCTCAACATAGATGAGATTGTATGTTCATGATGCGTATATGCATGCTATAATGTATGAAAATGCGATGTTTATGAATGTATGCTTTCGTCTTAGGAAAATAAATCCTTGACGGGTGCCAGGAAGTCACATCCTGGGCTGATGTTGAGGAATAGTGCTTTGTTGTTTCCGCTGGGGATGATGGTTGCAAGAATACCAGTAGGAGAAGATAACTTCGTGGGGGATAAACTTGGCGAATGGATTACTCTGCGGGGAATAACTACTCTAGCGATCTTGCTGGGGCACGATTCTCTGTGGGAGGAGAGGTACTCTGTTGAGATGTTGATGATAACTCCGCTGGGGATACCGTTGTTATGTTGGAAGTGTTAATAGACTCCGCTGGGGATAAGAAGACTTTGCAGAGGACGGTCTTTCGTGGCTTTTGGATGAGGATAACCCAGTTATATCCTGGTAGGGAACTAACCTTTGAATAGAGCCGGGGAAGCGCGTTCGTGCTCTGCAGGGGGGAAGCTTCCAGAATCTACTGGGGATAAGCTTACTGCTGAGGAGATGATTCAGCTTTCTTGGGGAAATCTTCAGACTGGACTCTCCTGGGGAAATCTTTGAGATATACTGGGGAAGTGGCTCCACTGAAGGTCTGATCTACCGCCGGGGAACAGTCTTAGATCGAGACTGCCGGGGATGTTTGTTAAGAATGTTTGTATATTGCGCTGGGGAATGTTGAGACCTGCTGGGGATGCCCAACTTCCTTAAGGCTTACAAGATAACTCTGCTTGGGGAGAGTGCATTGACTTGCTAGCTCACTCTCTGGGGAGTTAAGATATATTGGTTATGTTCTTCAGCTGAACTCACCTTGATACCTTGGCAGACATAGCAATTAGATCGTTTGGACAACTCATCATTGCCCCTGTTTCTGTGGGAGAAGATACCTGTGGAGGTGCTTGACGGCTGCCGACTGACAAATCCTCTGATAGGCAAGTGCCGAGATGCCGGGACATAGTTGTACGCTTTTGATCCCACACTTTTGCCTGGACTGCCCTTTCGGGTTTTCAGTCCACCGGGGTACCCATTTTTGCCCAAGCCGCCTTTTCAGGTTTTCGACTTGCCGGGTGTACAGATTTTTTTCATTTCATCCCTTATTTTTTCCCGAACCCTTTTGGTTCGCCGGGAAGCCCTTATCTTTGCCTAGGTGTGTCAACCTAGCGGGTCTTTGATTTTGCATAGTATTTTTTCGACTATGTCCATGCTCTCAGGACGTAGGGAGGTG
The DNA here is from genome assembly GCA_948472305.1 of Vicia faba. Lineage (NCBI taxonomy): Eukaryota > Viridiplantae > Streptophyta > Magnoliopsida > Fabales > Fabaceae > Vicia > Vicia faba. Next base: position 775,342,376 of record OX451741.1, on the reverse strand, counting down.
CCCGTGTCAGTAGTGTAGTGTTGCCATACTACCAGAAGATCTTTGTTTGATCGTCCAACGCTCCAAGTGATCCAAATGGAGATTTTCCCCAGGCTGGTTGGCCTTTTGAGAGATTCTCCGAATCTTGACTTAACTGCCCCAGATGATGGACAATGATCATGCCATGCCCCTTGATTGGAAGTGCTTTTGTTTACTAGATATTCTTCGTGCGAATTTCTCTGCTGTTCGAACAAATAGTCATACGCAAACAGTATTATATCAAGAATGCAAAGCTTATGTCTGTCTTGAAGTTTTTTGAAAATGCATTTTTTCATAAAAACAAGCAAATTTTGTAAAATGTGATGTCAACTCGTTATTTTACCGCAAGCCTTAAGGAGTCAGGATACCTTTCGTACAGTATGCTTTCGAACTAACCCATGCTTCAGCTAGGACTTTTGAGGGTTAAAACGTGGCCTGATTCACGGTTTAAGAAAACAAAGGATAAAGGCTCAAATTCTTTGTACCCACCCGCTCTTCATGATGTTCTCCAATCCTAAGCTCAGTTGATCGAGCGTTAGACCTTGTTTGAGTCTTTGTTCTGACGTTCCAATGATGGTTCAGATATTGATGATTTATTCTGAATAGGCAGTCATTTTTTGTTTTTGTTGAGGGTTTGTATGACCTCTTTCTTTTTGATTTCGCTATCCCTAAATTTTGCCTGAATTGTTTCTCTTGTGAGTTACAGTCAGCGGGATGCCCCAGTTTTGTAAGTCTCCTTGACTTAATGGGTTTTTATTTTGAGAAGTAATGACTGCCTGTCTGTATGATTGTTCGGAACCATCACTGTCTTTTGTTTTGTAAGGACCTCTTTGGTGCCATTCGTTATGCACCTGGATCAACTGAGAGAACTACCCTGCCCCAGGTTATGATTAAGGGTTTTAATTTTTTTGAAAAGAAAAACTCCGACTTCTTAGGCTTAAGGGGGTTGACGAGGGATTATCTTCCTTATAACTCCAGTATTTAGGAATTGAAACAATGCCTATACCTCATCAGCGGGGTTTGTTCAAAAGCATACTGTAGATTATGGTATCGTTTTCGTCATCCTCCCTCAAGAGGCTTAGAATTATTAATCGAGCATTGAACATCACAAAAAATGAAAGCAATTTTAAATAGTGAATACGAAATAATTACTTCAAAACAGACATGTGTAGTGCATTAATGAAATAACAATGTTTAACATGAATAAATGTTTGAACAATCAAAAGAAAATCACAACTTGGAAAATTCTAATGAACAAAAGTCTTCTAGTCTCAGGATTTGTTACTTCGGCTGGTGCATCTCGTAGGGATGGCAGGAGCATTCAGTCTGGCCCATCTGGGTGAAATCCACAGGTCTTTCATTAATCAGATCTTGGATCTTATTCTTCAGAGCTCAGCAGTCGTCGGTGTCATGTCCTGGACTGTCAGAGTGGTACGCACATCTTTCCTCAGGATTGTACTTTAGGGAGGTTGTGTTGAGATTCTTAGGAGGGTCCCTTAACGTCACCAGATTCAACCTCAACAATTGTTGTAAAGCTTGAGACGGTGACACGTTGAGCTTGGTGAACTTCCTTTTAGGCTTGTCTGGCTTGCTCTGGTCAGCCTGTTGTTCTTGGCGAGGTCGTTGTTGGTCCTGTGAAGTAGTAGCAGCTTGGAGAGGCCCGTTCGTTAAACCAAACCTTTGACTTCTTGGAAGCTGTTCAATGACCTGGTCCCTGACTTGGGCTGGTTGCTTCATGTCTTGATGAAGCTGACTGATCATGGCCCTCAGCTCTCCTTGCTCCCGAGCTAAACCTTGGATGAGAGCCCTTTGCCCCAGCATCTGGGTTTTCATCGTATCTACCTCAGCTTGCAGACGTTTCAGCTGCTCGCCCTTATCATCTTCGGGACTTTGCTTGGCCAAATTCCCCATAAGGAGTGTCCTCAACTCTTCCTGCCCCTTGGATAGGCTTAAGAAGATCTCCCTAAATTGAGTCTCTTAAGCATGAGATCCCTGGTTATCTTGTTGGGAAGCCATTGCTGAAATAAACAGCGAAGAAGGTAAGTGACCTGTCAAAAGGGTACCTGTTATGCAATGATATGTATGATATGCATGCAATGTTTTCAAGGACCTCGCGGGATAAACAAGAAACTTTGTTAGAATCTTCATTTTGTAGCTTGATGAAAGGCACTGCGTATTGTTGAGAGGCCTTCTTCAAGAGTCAAGGCTCGCCATATCGAGTGGGTCATAGCCCCTGACAACCTTGTCTAGAGGAAAATAAATCCCCTTTGCCCCTTGCTAGACAGTTGGTTCATCATGACCTGCATCACAAGCCCTTGAGATCCTTGAAGCGGATTAGTCCCTATGCGGGATGTATGCAATGGTATGATGTTATGCTATGCATGGGATAATGTAGGCAAATCCTATTATGAGTCCCAATTAAGGACTGTAAACAAAACCTGCAAGAAACTCAAGTGTCAGATAACAATCATGCAAATAGTCAAGTTTGAAGGCACACAAGTCACACAAGAGAGCCCTTAGAGTTTAGGCCAGCATGGGGTCTAGGTATTACCCTCTTGAAGTTGGTGGGCTCAACCTGTCCTATCAGAAGTAACCGGGTTCTAAGGGTCCCAATATCATTGGATTGCTTTCATTGTTCATCGTTTCAATTTAGCCACTGAACTGGCGACCGAAACATTCCAAGAAAACAACCCTCAATTGAGTGTAGTATCGAGTATCAACCAACCTCGGAATGCACCAAAGTCAGTTATCTCACTACCCTAAAGAGGCCAGGATGGTTCAATTAAGGTTCCTAAGGTCAGTTGATGCTTCACGACACCACGCGGAGGCCCCGTACTCTCCTTGACTGAACTCAAGGGTTACCGGTACACACCAAAGTGCCACATCAACGTAGCAGACTGTTTCAACCATGTCGGTATACCCCGCACAGTTCCCTCACAGCCTTGTTGCTACTTTCTAAGAAGGTATCCCCAGATCCGGGTTAGGATCTATAGAACTCCCGAGACAGTCCCACAATTTAAAGCAAATAGTTCAGACAATTGAAAACACACGTGATCTTAGTCCTAAGGTACACCTCACTTTATAAGTATCCCCAGCAGAGTCGCCAGTTCTGTGATCGGTGGATCTGGAACTGACTGTTTAACGCTGGTTCGCGAAATCTCGCAGAAGCAAGAGTCGCCACCGTCTTTTATTTTCTCCAATATGGAAAGGACAAAAGCACAGAAAAATTCCTTATTGAGATTAGCTCTCGGTTCGGGAGGTAGATTTATAGAAAGGGAATGTGTTAGCACCCTTTCTATCCATGGTTATCCATGGGCTCTTAGATACTTGCTCATTTGTGTTTTCAAAAGTGTTTGCTCTTCAATTGTGAGTGAGTTTGAAAAGGTTTCGTTTTAAAGATTTCAGATCGACTCTTGTATCAGTCCTCAAGAGTGTTTGAAAAATTGTTTTGAAAGCTTTTTGAAAAGTGTCGGTGTGAAAAGAGTTTTGATTGTTTTTGAATAGAGCAAGTATCTATGAGTCATCTACCTACCCTAAGGAATTAGGCTGTGTAAATGTCCTTAAGGTAGTGCCATCCCACCATTGAGAGGTAGGTAGCACCACCGTTGGAGGTATTCGGGTCAATTCATTTGTTAGGGACAGTGTGGTGACCGGAGCAACAGTAGGACACCTTAGAAGCTACCCTTATGCCATTGATCCTTTTTAATTCCGAGGCAACCGTTTCGAGGCAACTGGATCATGTCATGGACATAAGGACTTACTAAAACGTCCTATACTCGACGACCACGTTTCGAGGGGCAAGGAAACAATGAGGCGTACCCTAAGAGTGGTGTGTGAATTGTGTGTCATTTTCAATTATATTTTATCTTGTCATGCATTGAGTGAGCTACGCTTTGATTTTATTTGGGCATACATTCTTTCATGTGATTAACAGTTTAAAAGTGCGGAATACGGAAAACAAAGTCCTACGCTATTACAAGGCGCGGGTCTATACATCGCCAAATTAACAAAGACCCGATTTTGAAAAAAAAGTGCGGAAAGTAAATGTCCTAATTATCTATTACAAGGCTTTGGGGCAAATACATTATATTTAAAAAGGAAATAAAAGTAAACGTGCGAAAAGAAATAAGAATCGAGAGTGCGAGGGCGTTGGACCCTTTAAGGAAATTGAATTGAAATTACAAATTAATTAATGATTAAATAAAGAAAAGAAATTATTTTTATGTTTTTTAGTATTTAATGGAGATAAAGGAAATTAATTAACATTAAAAGTTAAATAAGACCCTAATTCTAAATTTGTTTTTAATTATTAAAGAAAATTGTTTAAGTTTTAACCTAATTTACCCTAATTAATTAAATGACATATTTATTTACAAAAACTATTAATGGATTAAAAATTAAATAAACATATTTTTATTTTTATGATTTCTGATTTTTTTGTATTTTTGTATTATGAAAATTAATTTTATGGAATTAAATAAAAGCAATTAATCAAATAAAAGAAAAAAAAGGAATTAAAATAGAAAGAAATATGCAAACCATAGGAGGGGTATCTGGCCCTATTAGGAGGTATATGCAAGAGCAATTTGGCCCAACAGAAGGAGGCCTTTTTTGACTTTCCATGTTCCTATGCTTATGGTTGACTGAATGTGTATGGAAGGCTGCACGTTCTAGCCTTTTGATTGATCAAGAATCCACTTGTCAAGCCACTGCGTTGGGATGCATGGTGGACTGAATGATGGGTGCTGCATAGAAGCGCGTTAATGAAAAAATTATGGAAATAGTGGGGGACCTGGGAATCGAACTCTGGTCCCAATGCCTGTAGGACAACGCACAAGCCAACTGAGCCAACGCGTTAGTTTGTATGTATAATGGACAATGATCAATATATGTGAAAAACACTATTATGCTGTAATAATAAAAAAAAACGCGCCAAGCTTCAAACTACCCAACCACGTTCAGCCACGCATGCATCATCTTCATCTTTTTCCTGTAACTAGAAACAGATAGCGGGGGTTTTAAACCACCACTAACTCAAACCTGCAAAAATAACGATTAGCTCATAGCGTAATATAAATTGGGCGCGATGTGTGGAATCGAATCGTCTGGATGTCACGATTTTAATGGTGCTAGTTTCATTGTCCAATTTTTCCAGATATGTAAACCCCTCTTTTGAAGCTTCAGGAACCCTAGAAAGCTTTAATGGCAACTTTGCATACAGGCAATATTAATTCAATTGGATAACACCATTAGCTTCAGAGAGATCATATTAGTAGAAACCAATCATTAAAACACAGTAATCATGCATGAAAAGTAAAATACGAATATGAAAATTTTAAAGAAAAGTCAGGCTTCTATCTACCAATTCCTTGAGTGTGGAGGCGTGATTTTGATTGGAAAAGCTCCCTGGATGTGTCAGGAGTGTATTGGAATGGTTTTTGATCTTTGAAACAAGCTCTAGCTATGAAAACAGTTTTGAGATTTTTTGTGAAAAAGTGCAAGTTTATTCTTGAGGTTTCAGCGCAACTTGCTTTTTCTAGGCTTTTGGATTATGTTATGCACATGTATATGAACGAATTAGGTCAAGAAAACTAGCCCATGATCCATGTATTCAATGGTTCAATATTTGATTTCCAATCCAATCTTTTTTCAATCTTTTTCATTCCTTTTTGATGCCAATCATTGCCAATCATATTGAATCTTTCCTTATTGAATGTGCGCGAAATCTTGAGGTCATAAAGAGTGAATATGCTGCATAAAAAGATTTGAAAGGTGTCATTTGATATTTTTTCATATTTAATTTTAATTAAGTGAATTAATAATAATAAAAATTCAAATAATTAATTAAAAATGAGAAAATAACTCCCTTGGATGTCAATGGGTCGTGCATAGCCTTTGGGTGATGATTCTTGGAAGGAATTGAGGCCCATTAGCAATTTTGAGGCATTTGAAGCAAAGTTGACTTTTCAAAATTCCCAAAAATTTCCCAACTTCCACAAGGCATATCTTGCTCAATTTTTAAGATTTGCTCATGTTCTTTGACATTTTGGAAAGGTCTTGAAGTCCTATAATCAATGCCTTTTGTCCCATGTCATTCTGATTTACCAATCTCAAGTTATGGTCTTTGACTTAAAGTGCCTTTTTGTTGACTTTTGAAAATGACCTATAATGTTGAGATTGATAACTTTTTGTGAGAGCATTTATTGGACTTGGAGTGTGAAGATGAGTTGTAAGAAATGTCATTCTATTCAAAATGAGCTTTGGATGGAATTTTTCTGATAAACCATGTGGAAGTTATGCCTTGGTCAATTTGCAGTTGACTTTTCCAGCTGTCCAAAAGTAGAAAGTTTTGCATCTTGAGACTTTTTGAGCCATGCCTTGAGAATCATGATCAAGAATTGATCAAATGATGTTTGTGGCTTCAAAATAAGATGTTGACCAAAAATTTTGACTTTTGACTGTCAAATGACCATTTTGCCCCTGCAGTTGACTGTGAAGCAATTAGGGTTTTTGACTGTGCAATCTGATGCTGTGAGTCTTGAAACTTGGCATATGGATGCTTGAAAATGTTTATAGGTATGTGGGGCTTGTCTGGACCCTTGGAAACTTCAACTTCTTTGCCAGAACCAAAACCCTAATTTTTGACTGTTAGGAGGCCATTGGACTGTGCAACTCTTGGGAGATTTTGAAGCATGATCTTAGCAAACCTTGAAGAATATGGGAGGGCAAATTTTAGGGTACAACAGTGTATATGGCCTGTGAATCAAGACACCCCATTCTATTTTTGTGCTAATCATTTGGTCAAGGTTTGTCAATACTAAGGGTGTACTAAGATTTCCCTAAAGGATCTGAATATGTTGTCAATCCAAGATGCATATGATGCTTAGGCTATAGTTCACCGACTCTATCATTGTTGCATTGAGTTCATCTATTTCATAAGTCAATCAATTAAGGGCTGGATATGTCATGATTCAAGATATTTGTATGTTAAGTCTGGGTGATTGACAATCAAGGCATTACAAATAATTGGTACAAACTATTATTTGGACATTTGCTCAGGTACTTTGGTTTCAAACACGAATTAAAGTTTAGCTTAATTCTAGGAACAACATGCCTGAAGGTTTAGTTCGTAAGTTCTTGCGTAAGATGGCATATGGACATATGTTGAGATTAAAGCACATGGTATCAAGTAAATTTCTTGTTGTTATTTTCTAGACTATTCCATATAATTGTGCATCCCAAGGTATAAAAAAAAGATGCATTCAATAACATTCAAGTGGTTATCATGATCTTCTAAAGTTCATTCAAGTATTCATTTAAGTTCAAGTTAAATGAGGGAAATGTTTTGAATATTGGGAATTTGTCATGCAAGAATTTACAAGGTTTTGTTCATTACAAATCCAAGTCATTACATCAAAGCTACAGAATGTATATCATTCGATCAAAATCCGAGCATACGGTAAGACTTATTCAAAAGGGGAATTAAAAGGCGGTCATCTGCTACAAGACCAGGTTCAGCCCTGCACCTATGCACAAAACCAAGTTGGTTTGGCAGGGTATGATTCTGGTGAAAAGAAACACATCCCTGCTTGGTGTGACCGAATTTTGTACCGTGATAGTCGTTCTTCTTTGGTTGTTGAATGCAGTTTAGAGTACCCTATTGTCTCCTCAATATTGTAGTATGAAGCGTGCATAGATGTCACAGATAATGACCACAAGCCTGTGCGCTGCATAATTTCTATAGATATTGCTCGAGTAGATGAATCAATACGGAGACATGAGTTTGGAGAGATTCTTGCGTCAAATGTGAAAATAAAATTTCTTCTGAAAGAATCATACAAGATTCCTGAAACTATCATAAGTACAAACAACATGATTCTTCAAAACCAGGACACGTTAATTTTGCGCATTACTAATAAATGTTAAGAAGATAATGCTTTGTTTGAAATAATTTATGGAGGGCAGTCCACTATTGTGGAGGATCGGAAAGCAGCAAACCATCAGTTGAGAGGTTCCTTTAGCTTTCCTAGGTGGCTTGAGGTAAGTCCTGCAACCGGTAATATCAGATCAAGAATCAGCTCATTAGTGTTCGCAACCCTACATATATGTAGACAGAATAATTAGGTTAAAAATTCGAATGAACCACCCTGCACTTAGCTAACAGATTTTCATTTTCTTTCTCTAACTAGCTTTGTCTGTTAAGTTTACAAAAATAATTTCCTAATAGGTTTGCTAAGTGATCCAATTAACCTTCTTTAGCTAATTGTGTATAACCCATTTTCTAAAGGTGAGCGAAACTGACTTCTCAAGCAAAACCATTTAATCAAACATCTACCCATACCATTCCTATATTTATCAAGCACCATTCATGACAGTATAATTATCTAGTTTGTAAGCAGATCATTAGGCCATTTCAAGTCTAAGTATCTTGTTTAAGTATTCATACTTACCCGTATGCTCTGAGCTTCAACCATACACAACCACATACTACGAGCAGTTCACCAACTGATGCCTATTTTCTTGATTATCGGGCAATCAAACAAAATGCAAATACCGCTGAAAGGAGAAGCTTCACAAATGAGTCAAATCTCAGCATGCACGGGGAGGAAAAACTTCTACGAACTAAGCGAGGCCTTCACTGGGGAATTTCGAATTGAGTCTTCATATCACACAAACCTATTCCAATAAAAGGTGCCCTGGGATAGCCTTCCTGGGGAATCAAGAAGTCAACATATAGAAAGAGGTCAAACTCTTGAGGATTTTAAATCAAACTCCACACTGGGCAGGTGAAAACCCAAAAGTTTCCTGGGAAATAAATACCAATAATAATGCCAATACTGCAGGAAGAGCGACATTTTGCAAATAGTTCCATCTCAACACACCAAGGGAACAAGACCTTTCGTCATATGAGAGAAGACTTCGTTGGGGAATCCAGAATAAAGACCTCAGACCAAGCAAACCTAAAAAGTCAGAAACTAAACCAACATTTGTGATTTAATCCTTTTTACTTTGAAAATTATTATCAATAATAATTGGAGTCTTTCTAAGCTGAATAAAGTAAGAAATACAAAGAATTGGGTAAAAGCTCAAATTTTATTGATAGAATGGTAGTCTGCGAATGCCGAGATTCCATGGATAATTACAAAGTTTGGAAAATGGTAATATACAATGGAAAAGATACATTGAGATACAATAACCATTATTCCCTCTAACAACTTTGAAATTCTGAGCAGCAACTTTTGTTGAAGTATGGTGAGGTTCCAAGAAGATTGTTGCTTCAATGATCAAGTCTTGTATGATGCAGTTACTTGCCAAGAAAGTCCCTAACTTTTGACTAAGATGCCCTTGCGGGTTTTCAACTTAGTGGGAAATTTTTCTGTTTATGTCTCTAATTTTTTCCTGGACCGCCCTTTCGGTTTTTCGGCCTACCGAGAAGCTCTTTTTTGCCTAAGCTGCCCTTTCGGGTTTTCAACTTAGCGAGTTGTTCTTTTATTTCTTTAGGCGAAGTATTTCTTGACTGCATCAGCATTCATGGGACGTGGGAACTCCTCGCCATCCATAGTTTCAAGAATTAATGCACCGCTATAGAAGGCTTTCTTGACAACATATGGGCCTTCAAAATTGGGAGTCCACTTGCCCTTAGAATCAGCGTTAAAATACATGATCTTCCTGAGTACGAGGTCGCCTTCTCTGAATTCACGGGGTTTCACTTTCTTATCAAACGCTTTCTTCATTATCTTATGATATAAATTCCCATGACACAAAGCCTTCATTCTCTTCTCTTCGATCAAATTCAATTGGTCAAACCTGCTATGGACCCATTCAGCCTCTGACAACTTGGTTTCCATTATCACACGTAAAGAGGGAATCTCAACCTCGATTGGGAGCACTGCTTCCATTCCATACATAAGGGAGAACGGGGTTGCTGCTGTTGAAGTGCGGACAAATGTCCAATATCCATGTAAAGAAAAAGGGACCATTTCATGCCAATCCTTATAAGTAACAACCATCTTCTGGATAATTTTCTTGATGTTCTTATTAGCAGCTTCAACAACCCCATTCATCTTCGGCCTCTACGGAGACAAATTATGATGTACGATCTTGAATTCTTCACAAAGTTCTGTCATAATATTTTTGTTCAGATTCGAGTCTTTGTCGGTGATGATTCTGCTTTCCACACCATACCGACATATGAGATTATTCTTAATGAAACGCACAACCAATTGCTTAGTAACATTAGCATATGAAGTAGCTTCCACCCATTTGGTGAAGTAATCAATTGCTACCAAGATGAAACAGTTTCCATTCGAAGCTTTGGGTTCTATCATCCCAATCATGTCAATAGCCCACATAGAGAAAGGCCACTGGGAAGAAATAACATTGATAAGTGTCAGAGGAACATGAATCTTGTCCGCATAAATTTGGCATTTATGACACTTCTTTGCAAATTTGTAACAGTTAGATTCCATTGTCAGCCAATAGTAACCTGCCCTTAGCATCTTTTTATCCATCGAATGTCCATTGGCATGAGTGCCAAGTGAACCTTCATAAATCTCATGCATCAACATGTCTTCTTCGTGTCTATCCATGCATCTTAGCAAGATCATGTCATAATTTCTCTTGTACAACACATTTTCACTGAGGAAGAAGCTGTCTACCAATCTTCTCAATGTCTTTTTATCTTTATTCGATACTCCGATCGGGTATTCCTGAGTCTGAAGAAAATGCTTGATATCATAATACCACTGTTTCTCTTCTGCTACCTCTTCTGTTGTAAACACATGAGTGGGCCTATCCAGTCGCCGAACCATAATTATAGGTATATCATTCCAAGTATTCACTTGATACGTAGAAGCCAGAGTTTCCAGAGCATCCGCCATTTGATTTTCGTCTCTAGGGATGTGATGGAATTCAACTTTATTAAAGAAGGGTAACAATCTTCTAGCATAATCTTTCTAAGGGATCAAGCCGAGGTGACGAGTATCCCACACTCCTTTAATCTGATTTATTACCAAAGCTGAATCACCATACACATCTAGAATTTTAATTATGATATCAATAGCTTCCTCGAGACCCATGATGCAAGCCTCATATTCTGCCATATTATTAGTACAATTAAATGTCAACCTTGCAGTAAAAGGAATGTGTGATCCATGTGGAGTGACAATCACAACACCAATTCTTTTACCATAAGCATTCACAACTCCATCAAATATCATACTCCAGTGAGATTCAGGATCAGGACCTTCCTCAGGTAATGGTTCATCATAATCTTTCACTTTCAGAAACATCACATCCTCATCAGGGAAATCATACTTCACAGACTCATGATTATCAATTGGTTGGTGAGCAAGATAATTTGCCAACATGCTGCTTTTAATAGCTTTTTGAGTGCGGTATTCGATGTTATATTTAGATAACAACATTTTCCAGCGGGAAATTCTCCCGGTAAGAGCAGGCTTTTCAAAAATGTACTTGATTGGATCCATTTTGGAGATCAACCAAGTAGTGTGATTCAACATATACTGCCGCAAACATTTCTCCGCCCAGGCTAGAGCACAACATGTCTTTTCTAGCATGGAATACCGCGACTCACAATCAGTAAACTTTTTACTGAGATAATAAATGGCACACTCTTTCTTCCCTGTTTCATCTTGTTGTCCCAGAATACAGCCCTTCGAATTATCTAACACTGTCAGATACATAATCAATGGTCTTCTTTCAACAAGAGGGAGCAAGATAAGAGGTTCAAGCAGATATTCTTTAATACTTTCAAATGCCCTTTGGTAGTCATATGTCCACACACAACCTTGATCTTTCTTTAACAACTTAAAGATTGGTTCACACGTTGCAGTCATGTGAGAAATGAATATAGAAATATAATTCAAACGCCCGAGGAACCCTCTAACTTGCTTTTCAGTTCTCGGTGTTGGCATTTCTTGAATTGCTTTGAGTTTATCGAAGTCAACTTCAACCCCTCTCTGGATAACAATGAAACCCAACAATATCCCTGATCGAACACCGAAGGTACATTTATTTGGATTCAAACGGAGACGATACTTCCTCAAACGCTGAAACAACTTCAACAAATCTTCTACATGCCCTTCTTCAGTATGGGATTTAGCAATCATATCATCAACATATACCTCAATTTCCTTGTGCATCAGATCATGGAATAGGGTTGTCATAGCTCTCTGATACGTTGCACCAGCGTTCTTCAACCCGAAGGGAATCACTCTGTAACAGAATATTCCCCAGGTTGTGATAAACATTGTTTTTTCCATGTCCTCAAGAGCCATCCTTATTTGGTTATACCCGAAAAATCCTTCCATGAACGAGAAAACATTGAATCTTGTTGTGCTATCCACTAACATATCAATGTGTGGCAATGGGAAATCATCTTTTGGACTAGCTTTATTTAGATCTCTATAATCTATGCACATGCGAACTTTTCAGTCTTTACCGGTACTGGTACAATATTTCCAATACACTGAGGGTACACTGATGTCACAAGAAAACCGACATTAATCTTCTTTAGAACTTCTTCTTTGATCTTCACTTCCATATCTGGGTGAGTTCTTTGCAACTTCTGTTTGATTGGCGGACACTCTGGCTTCAACGGAAAATGGTGCACTACAATATATGTACTAGACCAGGCATATCTTGGTAAGACCAAGCAAAAATATCCATATACTCTTTCAACATCTCAATCAGCCCGCTCTTCACATCAGGATGCAGTAATGCTCCAATCATGACTTTCTTCGGATCTTCTTATGAACCCAAATTGATTACTTTCAATGGCTCTTTATATGGCCGAATGGCATTTTCGTCGCGCTCAAGCAACCGTGATACCTCTTCTAGAATCTCATCATAGTCTCCTTCTTCGGCCCCATACACATGACATTCAAAGTTGGGAGAGGGTACACGGTCATTGTATTCAACGGGTTTTTTAATTAATCTGCACATATGATTTATGATTGCTTTTAAAAACTGACACATATAACAAGTGATCATGCATATTGAATTTCAGTTATTATTTATTTTGAAAGGTTTTTTCTGATTACCATTTTCCAAGAAAAATCAGAAAATAAAGACACAATTTGGGAAACAAAGACAACTTTTATTATTGATTTTAAAAGTCACAGCAAACAAATAAGCCCATACAATATAAATACTTTCCACCTTGGGCATAGTGAAAGATTTTCAAAAAGATTAACACAAACAAATTACTTTGAAACATGTATGCAAGAGGGAACATCAATGGTGATCCAGTTCTGAACCCTAACTCCGTGCGTCACATAATTTGGCATTTCTGGCTCTACTTCATCTTCCACGATGGCATTAATCCCAGAAACAGTTGGATGAAGATAACCCACGCTATGGAAGATGTCTTGATACTTTCGTGCAGCAGACTTTGGCTTAATGCTCCTACCTTTATCATTCTTCACAAAGAACCCCAAACCAGCTTTATTCTTGTTTACAGGTGGATCAACAATCTGTCCCCATACCTTGCCATGTTCTTTACGCATAACCTGCTGGGCATCCTTAAATGAAGCCATATAGTTCTCATTTCCTCTTACACTATAAACGGATAAAGCTTGGAACTAGGTTCCAACAGCAGCTTCATCCGCCTCCAAAATTCCGAACGAGGACAAATGAGATATCAATAATGCCTGTTCTCCATTTATAATTACCACTTTTCCTTCACGTACGAACTTCAGCTTCTGGTGTAAAGTCGAAGTGACAACCCCTGCCTCATGTATCCACGACCGTCCTTGCAAGCAGCTATAAGCGGATACAATATCCATGACCTGGAAAGTAATCTGAAACAAATTTGGGCCTATATGAATAGGCAAGTCCACTTCGCCAATAACAGACTTCCTTGATCCTTCAAACGCTTTCACAATAATTCTACTTGGGTGCATGGGCGTTCCTTGATATTTCAACTTCATAAGAGTTCTCCTCGGTATAACGTTCAATGCGGATCCATTATCAATCAGCACATTGGATAATGTATCATTTGCAGTTCATATAGATGTGGAGGGCCAAATTGTGATTCCTTCCTTCATCAAGGAATCCATTGTTTCAAAAACTCAGGTTATTACATGATGTAATGTTCCCTACCACACTGCTGAATTGGTCTACAGGAATATCACTTTCCACAAAAGCTTGGTACAATACCCTTATCAAATATTCTCTGTGAGTAGAGGAGTTCATCAATAAAGCCAAGACATATATTTTTGAAGGAGTCTGCAGTAGATGATCTACAATTCTGTAGTCTCTCATCTTGATTATCTTTAAAATATCATCCACCTCCTTTTCTAGCGTAGATCCACTAGATTCACCCACTTCCTTCTTGGGGTCAACAATTTTCTTTCCAGTATTAACATCTTCACGGATAACTGGTGCAAATACTCGACCACTGCGGGCCACTCTTCTAGTCTCAACAATATTTCCAACATTAGGCATTGGCCGAATGGGAACTTCCACACTATCCTCTAAGATTGTATCATTATATTTGTAGGGTACATCCTTATCTGACTTGTAAGGGACAGGACCCGGAAAACTAATCACCAATGAAGTAACAGCTGGCTTGCCATGATATTCAACTTCAAAAGTGGTAGGTGCACCAAAACAAGGCACAATAACATTTACTCCCTCTTCAACATATTCAGTCATTGCAGAGTCATATTTGGAAAACAAATCTTCATTTGAGGAGAAAAACTCATTTATGGAGGCATACTCATCATCTGACTTTTCTTCATCCAAACAAACCTCAATCACATCTACTTCTTGTTAATCATCCCTTTGAACCATAACCTTGACAGTTTCATTATCAAACAACAACTGAACACCTTTCCTAACAATTGAACATCCTCGGGACTCACGGCAACAAATTTGGCAAGATCCATGCTGATGTTCTACCTAACCAACAATGTGGAAGAAAGTAGCATGCAATTGTACAAGATCCTCATTTATATATTCCACATAAAAGATTCTGAACTCTTCAGGACATCCATAAACCATGTTTACTTCCTCTTCATACTCTTCCCTAGGCCTGATTTTATGGATGAGACCCTCATCCATCATCTCCTGCAAATCAGCCTTTATCTGGTCACAACCCTGTATATTCGTACTGCAAATAGCACAACCAGCATGGTCATGCGTATAGTAGCTAAATTCACAGAGGTCTGCATGCATTTTCACAAAATCTCCTCTAACAAGATTAATATAAAAAAATCTGGAAGTTGCCTGGACAATCGGCCACCATATTCACAGCATTTGCTCCTCCATGCTTGGGAAGAGGATTGTCTTTCACATTAGGGCCAACATCCTTGAAAGATAAGATACCAGACTTCACCAATTTCTGTACTTCAGTCTTCAAAGGATAGCAGTTCTCAACATTATGCCCTGGCGCTCCCTGATGAAAAGCATATGTTTGGTCTGCTTTGTAATACCAAGGAAACGGTGATGGTACAACAAGAGGTGGTCTGTGTAACGTCGGGAGTAATTCTTTGTAACTAATAGGAATAGTAATATGGTCATAACTCTCCCTTCTCTGATTATACCCTTGATTTCCCTGATGGGATGGTCTTTGATAAGCAACAGTGGTTGGAGCTACACCAACAACTGGAGTTTTTGATGTGACTTGCTGATGACGCTGATAATTTATTCTAGGAGTGTTAACCCTCCACTCTTGCATAACAACATTTGTATCTCCTTCCTTCTTCTTGGTAAACCCATAGGATAGCTTCTTCGTACTTTCGGAACTTTCACTTTTTGTTAAACGACCCTCTCTTACAGCCTCTTCTAAGAGGATACCCATGCCTACCATTTCAGTAAAGTCACTTGGTGCACTCGCTACCATCCTCTCATAGTAGAAAGAACCCAGAGTCTTCAAGAAAATCTTAGTCATCTCCTTCTCTTCCATGGGAGGAATCACTTGGGCGGCTACCTCACGCCATCTATGTGCATATTCTTTGAATGATTACTTGTCTTTCTGGACCATGGGCCCTGAGTTGATCACGGTCAGGCGCCATGTCCCTGTTATATTTGTATTGTCTGATAAATTCTTCTCCCAAGTTGTTGAAAGTATGGATATTAACGTTGTCCAAACGCATATACCATTTCAACGCAGCACCAGTCAAACTATCTTGAAAAAAGTGAATCAGCAGACGTTGATCATCAGTATGGGTTGACATTCTTCTTATATACATAACAAGCTGAGCACAAGGATGAGTGTTGCCCTTGTACTTCTCAAACTCCGGGACTTTAAACTTCGCCGGTATCTTGACATTCGGGACCAAGCATAAATCATTCACATTCTGCCCGAACAATTCCTTTCCCCTGATGGCCTTCATCTCTCTCTGCATCTTGTCAAACTGCTCTTGAAAATCATCCATTCTATCATAGAGACCCAAGTCTTCGCTTGGTGGAGGAAAAGGACGACACATATCATCATTAACAACTGGTATCATATTCACCAAAGGAGGTGCAGCAGGAGCAACATGCACCACGGGAGGTGCAGGAGTAACAGTAGTCTGAACAACTGGAGTATCTTGAAGACCAAGATTGAAGCCTTCATGCACAAAGTTCTCTGGCATTCCCCATGGACAACCTTCAGGCATGCGATTTTGAACAACAACTGGAGTAGCAGACACCGAAACATTCGGTACTTCAGTAGTAACCCTTGCTTGTTGAGGTTGAACACTCGGTGGATGATTTTGAGCAGCCACCAAAGATTCCATCAGAGTAATTAGATGGTTCATGCCGGCCTTCAAAGAAGAAACTTCCTCGCGTAACTCTCGATTCTCTTGTTCTAAGTTATCCATCTTCCTTTTGAAATTAGCTCGAGTGTTGTAGTGGTGAGACAGCTTGCTGAATGAAGTAAAGAAGCTTGGTAAGACACATGGATAGGCAAAGAAATGTAAGAAATATGTGCAATATGATGCATGATGTGCAATGCACATGATTTATTTTATTATTAATATTTCAAGGGACTTAAAGATTTATAGACACATTGCAAATATCAAAGTAATAACATATTTGAAATACGGAAAGTTTTTTATTATAATAACTTCAAAATGAATTACAAGTTTCAATAATCCCAAGTACAAGATGAAAATAAAGTCTAAAACACTAAGAAGCAAAACTGGTGGAGATCACTCTATACGGTAACGCTTCCCTGTAAGTATGGAAATCTGAGCCTTCAACCTCTGGTTTTCTTCTGCACATCTGGTGGAAACCTCCTTCCAATCACCTAAATCAGGAAGTGATCAAATAGCATCTAACTGAGGCTTAGGAGAAAACAAATCCCCTTGCCTCTCCATCATCTCTACAGCCCGACTCTCAAGAATCTCAATCAAGTTGTCTTTCTCCTTCAAGTCTTCTCTATAGGAAATCTCTAAAGTTTGGCACTTATTCTTCCAAGCATCCTTTTCCTGCTGCATCCTGACCAAAGCAAGTTCTAGCTCTTATATATCATCCAATAAGGGAGGAGTGGTATTTACAAAAAAATTAGGCATATGTTCTTCCCGGGAATACGGAAGCTTCAATTGAATAGCTCTCGTTTGGACCCACTGAAGATAAGGCTCCAAAGAAACAGCCCCCCTAGGTTCCAAGTCTTTCCTACTCTTCTTATGAATGTGACGTCAGGGCTTCGTAATTTTCTCCCTAGCTTCCTTATGGTCTTCTCCCTCCTTCATAAATAAACTACTCAAATGAATGCTATTTGGTTTATCCCTCATCGGATAACCAAGTTGTCGTCGTGCTTGAACAGGATTGTAGTTAATTCCTCCCTTTGTACCAAGAAGAGGTACATTGGGGAAACTACCACAACTGTTGACAATCTTTATATCCTGGTAAGCCCGATGATACCAATCAATATCCGAGTGAGTAAGTGCCATGATCTTAGGAGCCCAACGGGGTTCCTTTCTGACATCCCAAAAAGCATCAAACTGAGGCATATGAGAAATAAACCACCGGTACAACAGAGGCATGCAACAGATAATCATCCTCCCATGATAATAATTCCGAAGATGAATAGAGTAGTAAGCATCACCCAACAATGTAGGGTTTTCAATCATGAAGATCCTGATAGCATTAATGTCAACAAACTTGTCCACATTAGGAAATAAGAATAACCCGTAAGCAAGTAGAGCAAAGATGGCCTCAAAACCGACTATACTCTTCATCCTGGCAAAGTAACGAGCTTTTTCCAATAAGAACTGAGCTGGTAATCCTCTAATCCCTCCTTTAGTAGTCATGTGGGCTTCAACCTCGGACTTCCCCAGATGGATCAAAGAAGCAATCTCGTGTGATTTTGGCTCACCCTCCAAACCAGTAAAAGGAACACGATCGGTAACAGGTAAATCCAACAAATAAGAATATTCCTCTAGTGTAGGCATCAACTGATAATCCAGGAAAGTAAAGAAATGATACATCGAATCATAGAATTGGAATAAGATCAAGAGAATACCCTCTTTCATCCTAAGCTTCATGAGAGGAATAATGGATCCATACTTCTTCCGAAAATCTGTAGAGCAGTCAATCTCATGAATTAGAATGATCAACTCATCTATCTTGGGATCTTTGAAACTGTATTTCTTGGTCTTTCTTTTTCCACAATCCATGGTAAAAAGGTACCTAAGATATTTACAAATGGTCAACTTTCAAGTCCCTTGAAATGAAATTTCTTCAAAAGATGCTTATGAGTGCATGGATGCATGATGCAACAATCACACACAAGATCACAAACATAGGGTTCATAGGTTCATGTCACGAGCATGAGGTCCAAGGTACTACCCATAAGGTATGGTCTAAAATATATCACCTGTCGAACAAGGTTCTAAAGGATCCCAGAGTCTACATCCTTCCTTCAGATATTACCAACTTCTCGATTAACTCGGTAAATAGTAATATTCTCAAGGAAAAACTCATCCGAGCATAGTATCGCATGACAACTATTCCCGGATTACTCAGTGATAGCTTCTGCACTATACCTAAAAGGCCAAGATGGGTTAGGTATTCTACGGTCCTCATCTTTAGCAGGCTCCCAGGTCGAAAGCAGTATGTCTTCCCGATTACTCAGTAAACGACACTACAGTCAAAGGGGCCTCCGCTGAATGGGGGATCTCATGCCTTCTTTTTTGGGATTACTCCTTCAAAGTTAACATGACTATATCGCCCGTCCTATCTTAATGTTTTTCCAAGTCCAGGTATAGGACTTATAAGTAATCACCAAGCACCCTGAAAACCAGGAAAAACCAAACAATCATATGTACAACATATAACACATAAACAATAATAGCACATATAAAGATATAAACAAAGATAGGTTTAACTCACTTAGGGATGGACCAACAAGAGGTCAATCTATTCACAATGAAGTCGCCATTTTTCTGTAGCAGTAGAAATGTTTAAGACTAAGCCATTGGATTGACTAGACTTGTATAGATCAAAATAAAAATCGCCACCGCGCTTTATTGTTTCCAAAGGAATGGGAAAAGAGAGAGTAACCCAAAAAGAAGGGGGAATATTCAAGGTAAGGGGGTTGGTTATGCAAAGGAAAGGTATTAGCACCCTAAACATCTACGGTACTCCGCAGGAACCTCTTTGTAAAATCTGTATATTTTGGCTATAAAATATTGTATGTAAAATAGATGGTGGAGGTGAGAAAAGAACTATATTTTTTATGATTTTTTCACCCGCCGCGGTTTCGAACCTTTAGTGCCTACGTACAACCTTTAGTGCAATGGGGGATCAGGGTACACGTAGTTCAGCTTTAAAAAATTTAAAACACAAGTGTGTTGGTTAATTTTATGAGATAAGACATCATCGTCATTGTTCGTGTGAGAAACATACTTACTACCCACAATCATGAGAAAGGAGAATTTGCATCATCTCAAAGTGGATGATATGGCTTGGATTTTAAAATCAACAAAGTCTCACTCAACACCCAAGTGGAAAATATCTCACTTCACTATATATTATAGAAGTATAGTTATTTGCATCACTATAAGGATTGACAATAGTCTAATCTTCTGAGAAAAGTTATAAAATAAAAAGCCAAAGTGGCAAAATGGTTTTAAATGAGATTGATTGAATTTTAGTCTTCTCACAAAAAGGTTAAGGTTTTATTAAATTGATTGGAGTTTATTTATGAAAAATGTTTTGAAAATGCATGGACCTAAGTCCAAGTTTATTATGAAAGTGGTTCAAGTTTAGAAACAAGAAGAGTTTTCAAAAGGAGGGAGAGGATTTTTGAAATTAAAGAAGATGGGAGGAGAAGAAGGGACTATCCTAAAGCATAAGGTAAAAGCTAAGGATAAGAACCATCTAACCACGAAGAAGCCAATACTTGACATTATGAGTCAAGATAGAATTCCCATTATTTGGATTGAAACCAAGCAAGCAGAGATACTAGACCTCTTGAGAGAACCAAACTTCAAATGTATTAAGTCTTCACAAAAATTGGGCAGAGTAACGGCTGTATACGGATGAATTCCAGATTACAAACAAAGTATGTAATCATAATAGCCTGCACACAAAACAAACAAACAACCAAATGTCTTAAGGTAAACCTCAAGAACTCCAGACAAAATATCAATTAAGGTCACGAGGTCTCCAACATAGGCCAAGATTTCTAATCATAAGTCCAAGAAGTCCAATACTCCATATTGCCAAGGATAGTAACCAAATAGTCCAAGTATCATTAAAGTTTTTGTATAGTTTATGTTGATTATTAGGTGTCTTCAAAAGAAAATAAAAGCTCAAGTGAATAAAATAAAAATGACAAGAAAGTAAATACTCAAGTCAGCAAAGATGAAAATAACATGAAATGTAAATGCTAAAAGTAAATGGTGCATAAAAGGGCATATAATAAAAACACAAGATAAAGTCTATTATTAGTAATAAGTGGTTAGTTGGATGACCATCTTGAAACTTGAATTTGGAACTCATTAGAGGATTGGTAGAACCAAAGCCTCCACACAACAAGTTGATTTTACTTTTTATCAAGTATATCATCCATTTAGAATTCTCACAAGTACCATTTAATGATCAATGATATTTAAATGGTCCGCGTTGGCCAAAAGTGATGTAGATCCATTAGAGGATTGGTAGAACAAAAGCCTCCACACAATGAATCTTAAGGTTATTGGATCAAAGAGATCAAATTAACATACTTGGGCTTGCAAATATAGGTTTTGGCCACGAATGATCATTTATTCGAATCCGGACAAAATTTAGCGCTATGTTAAGCAATCGTAAGTGGACTTATATAGAAGTCGCACCTATTTTGAGGCCGGTCAATAGCAATCTATGCACCATTTATTTTGAGACATCATATAGAGATCATGCTCCAGTAACACTTAGTGCAATAAGAAAGGGATGAGATGATAAAGGGTGGGGGAAAATATACAAACCACACTTGAATTAAATTTTAATCAAACTATTATTAAAATCATTCATCCATTTTTATGGAGTTAAACTCAACACCATGGATCCAATGATGTTAACAAAGTTCATGATCAAAAATTCAACCCAAGATCAGCCAGAAAATAAACACAAAATAATAATACATTTATTATATACATTAAAAAGGGTTTTAAAATGTTTTAAAATAGAAAATAAAAGAGAAAAATATCAACCATGTTTAAATTAATCAAGAAATAATAAGTAAGACTACAGAAAAATCAGGGATGAACTCAAATATTTTTGTAAATTTTTTTTGTAATTTTTTAAAGTTAGAAACTATTTTTAAACTAATTAAAATTTCTCAAACAAATAGAAAATAAATCAAAAATAGTAAACATCAATATAAAATTCCATAAAATATTCAAAAAGTCAAAAATATGTAAAATGATATTTATGAAATTTTTTAGAATTAAAAAAATGTTAGAGAATATTTTTAAAGTAATTAAAAGAAAGCAACTAATACAAAAAATATAAAAAATATCAAATGTCAAAATAAAAATGTGAAAAAATAGTCATGAAATTAGAAATAATTCAAAGTATTTTTGTGAATTTTTTCATAATTTTTGGATAAAAAATAAAAGATTTATGAATTTTTGAAAATTAAATCAATTAAAATATAAAATCAGAAAATAAAATAAAACCAAAAAGATATGGGCCATCAGATCATAGTCAAAACACGTTAGTAAGTTGATCCAATGGACCAGACGCGATGTGCTTGATATGGACCTTAGTGAGATACGCGTAGGATCAGAACAAAGGCAACCAATGGAATTAAAACGTTTGGCACGCTATCATAGGTTGAGACGAGACATGTCATCGTCTATAACCTCCAGACACCCTGCAATGGAGATTTTGTGAGATCCTTCAAATGGAAAAATTAGGATCCCAGACTAGTATCATTGGATTCGTCTCTTCAAGACGATCCTAACACCACTATCGCGCCAAATTTATATAAGGTATGCAAAGAGATATGAATCAAAAATCTAGAAACTAGCGAGCACCTTCAATTTGAGATTTCTCTCTCAATTCTTAATGGATTTAAAAAATTTAAGAAGCACAAGAATCAGGAGAAAGAGTAGAATAGGTTAGTGCTTTATTTGGATCCAAATGGTGGAGAATTCTACATTTTCGAAGTTCAAGAAAGAAGCTCTGAAACTGGACTTTTGTAGCTTAAATTATGGCTCGTTTTGCTTGGTTTAAGTGCTGGAGAGTTTGTATGATGCTGAAGGATGATGAGTGTGAAAAGAATTTTGGAAGAAAAGGCTTGAACCTCAAAAACTGATTTCAAAATTTTGAAGTTCGTGTGAGGTTTTGACAGAGTGTATTTGGCTCTCAAAGCTTGAGGAAATGAATGGGGGATGACCCTCTATTTATAGGGAATCAAATGGAATGTTCAAGCGTGTGAAATGGTGAAGTTTGGAGGGAAATCGGTGAACCTGAAACACGAGCAAGGTGTGATCTGTTTTGCATTAAAACTCATCCAATCCTTGTGTTTTAAGGCTCTAATCCACTTTGGCAACTTGGTTAAACATGTTTAGATTACAAATGCATGCTAATTTGAAGTTTATAAGCCAAAACATAAATTTCAAATTCTGACTTATGAAGAAACTTCAGTTCCAAGTTACCAAGTTCAATCCAATGGCATTCTCAGCTCAAGGGATCTTAAGGCATGATTCTTGATGCTTTAGAAATATGAGATTACAAGTTTTGCAATGGAAAATGAATCGAATCAAATGGATGTTTGAGCTGAAAGTTGCAATGAGTCAAAGTTGGGAAAAAAAGGGTTGACTTTCCATACTTAGAAATATTTCAAATTTTTCTTCAAAAGTGACCTATAATGTTTTGCATCCAAACATGGCCTTCCACTTGGAATTTGCTCCTAACCAAAGAATATGGCATGAAATAGATCTCTTGAATGACATTTTGAGACTTGAACCATTCAAAATATCCAAAAATTGAGAGAGTTATGAATTGTTAAAGTTGGCAAAAAATCATGAAATTACCTATAATCTTTTGTATCCTTAGGGCATTTTCCATCCATTTTCTGACTTTGCACATAAAAGAAGGCATAAATTTTACATCCTCAAGATCAATGTGGAAAAGTATTGGGATCAAGGTGATAAAAATTGAACATGTTATGACCATTTGAAGTTACACATGAGAAATTGGGGGTTCATCTAGAGGACTTGTAATCTTTCTTCAACATTAAGTTTCTTCCACATGAAAACTACTTGAAACTTTTGAAGTGATTTGTTGATAACCCTTTGAAAATAAGTATGTATTTGGAATCACTCAAAAATACCAAAATATGAGTAAGATGTACTTCTTTGAAGTTCAAAACCCTAGCTACTAGATCAAGAAAATGCTTTGAGGAACTTTGAAAGTTTTGGACAAACTTCTTGTACCAACACTTTTTCTTTGTTAATAGAAGTTGTTGAGGATGATAATGAGAACTCATAGCAACCAAAAACACTTCCATATCTTGAGAATTGAGAGAAATGTGCACTTGTGACCAATGGGAACAAGGCCTTGTCCAACCATGACAACTTCTTCAATCAACCCCCTGTACTTTTGAATCAATCTTGATAACTTTGAAATGTGGTTAACCAAAATGAACCTTGCCATGCCATTTCTTCCAAAATAACTTCAATGGTGAGGTTTGAATTTCTCAAGCTTTAATGGCAAGGGCATGGAAATAAACTCATGAACCTATGGATCAACTTGCTAAGCCACATTGCCTTTACCTACATTATTAACAAGTAAGACAAACCAAAATTGCACTTTGCTAATTAGAAAGAAAGTAAAAACAAAACATGCATAATCACAAAATAAAAACAAGTCAAGGTGCTTGGTGATCTCTCAAAGAGCAAAGCTAAAGATAGGGAGGAGAACCAAAATCCCTAATGTGATCTTGTTGTGATTGAATCAACATGGTATGATGAAGGGGTCTTAAGGGTAAAACTTGGGGTACAACACTACCTGTGGGCCAATTTTCAAGCTTCTTTGAAAAAACCAAGGATGTGTATGGACAAAAGATTGTCAGAGAGATTTTGATAGCATCAAAGAATATTTACTTGAACCTCCCATCTTGATTCCTCCAGTGGAAGGAAGACCTTGGATTATGTATCTGACCATATTGAAAGATTCCATGGGATGTGTGTTTTGTAAACAGGATGAGACTGGAAGAAAGAAACATTCCATATATTATCTGAGTAAGAAATTCACAGACTATGAGTCTCTATACTCAATTCTTGAGAATACCTGTTGTGCTTTAACTTGGGCTGCTCGTCGTCTGCGCCAATATATGATTAACCATACTACTTGGTTGATCTCCAAAATGGATCCGATCAAGTATATCTTCGAGAAGCCTTCCTTGTCTAGAAGAATAGCTCGTTGGCAGATGTTATTATCTGAATATGACTTTGAGTATCACACTAAAAAGGCAATCAAAGGAAGTGGTCTAGCTGATCATTTGGCTCACCAACAAATTGACGATTATCAATCCATCAATTTTGACTTCCAAGATAAAGATGTTATGTACTTGAAAACCAAAGATTGTGAGGAGACATTACTTGGAGAAGGGCCTGATCCCGAACCCAGTTGGGGTTTGATATTTGACGGGGATGTAAATTCTTATGGCAATGGAATTGGGGCAATCATTGTCACTCCCCGAGGTACTCATATCCCATTCACAGTGAGGTTAAATTTTGACTGTAGGAACAATAT
Source organism: Vicia faba (assembly GCA_948472305.1). Lineage (NCBI taxonomy): Eukaryota > Viridiplantae > Streptophyta > Magnoliopsida > Fabales > Fabaceae > Vicia > Vicia faba. The sequence goes on along the minus strand of OX451741.1, from coordinate 775,317,155 downwards.
GGCTGAATATGAATCATGTATCATGGGTCTCGAAGAAGCGGTGGATCTAAGGATCAAGATTCTTGACATATACGGAGACTCAGCTTTAGTAATCAATCAAATAAATGGAGAATGGAAGACTCATCATCCTGGTTTGATCCCTTACAAAGATTATGCTAGAAGATTGTTAAATTTCTTCAACAAAGTAGAATTACATCATATCTCTAGAGATGAGAACCAACTGGCTGATGCTTTAGCTACTTTGTCTTCTATGTTCCAAGTGAATGATTGGAACAATAGGCATTTAATCAAAATTATGCGCCTCGACAGACCTGCTCATGTGTTCTCAGCAGAAGAGGTCACCGATGATAAAACGTGGTTCTATAATATTAAACGTATTATTAAAACTCAAGAGTACCCGCATGTGGAATACAATAAAGATAGGAAGATGTTGAGGAGGTTGGAAAGTAGTTTCATCCTCAATGAAGAAGTATTATGTAAGAGGAATTATGACATGGTTTTGCTCAGATGTGTGGATAGACATGAAGCAGACATGTTGATGGAAGAAGTACACGAAGGATCCTTTGGCACTCATGGAAATGGACATGCAATGTCTAAATAGATGTTGAGGGATGGCTACTATTGGATGACGATAGAATTCGATTGCTGCAAATATGTGAAGAAATGCAATAAGTGCCAAATATATGCGGACAAGATACATGTGCCACTGACCCTCCTCAATGTTATCTCTTCACCTTAGCCTTTCTCTATGTGGGGCATTGACATAATTGGAATGATTGAACCCAATGCTTTAAATGGTCATCGTTTCATCTTAGTTGCTATTAACTACTTTACAAATTGGGTGAAAGCAGCATCATATGCTAATGTAACTAGACAGGTGGTGGTCAGATTTATCAAGAATCAGATCATTTGTCGATACGGCATCCCGAGCAAGATCATCATTAATAATGGTTCGAATTTGAATAAAACAAATTATGAGAGAGCTTTATGAAGAGTTCAAGATTGAACATCATAATTCTTCACCCTACAGACCAAATATGAATGGTGTTGTTGAAGCTACTAATAAAAACATCAAGAAGATTATCTAGAAGATGGTGGTAACTTATAAAGATTAGCATGAGATAGTCCCATTTTCTCTACATGGGTACCGTACTTCAGTTCGAACTTCGACAGGTGCAACTCCATTTTCTCTAGTATATGGCATGGAAGCAATACTCTCCGTGGAGGTTAAAATCCCGTCTATGAGAGTTTTGATGGAAGCTAAGCTTTTTGAGGCTGGATGGTGTCAAAGTAGATATGATCAGTTGGATTTGATTGAAGAAAAGAGAATGACAATGTTGTGTCATGGCCAGCTATATCAGCAGGGAATGAAAAAGGAATTTGATAAGAAGGTTCAGCCACATGAATTTAGAAAAGGTGACCTCGTACTCAAGAAGATATTATCTTTCCAACCTGATTCAAGGGGAAAATGGGCTCCGAATTATGAAGGACCATATGTTGTTAAGAAGGTTTTCTCTGGGGGCGCCATGATTCTTACAAATATGGACAGTGAGGAGCTCCCATGCTCCGTGAATGATGATGCAGTCAAGAAGTACGTCACCTAAAATTGAGATGACAACTCGCTAAGTTGAAAACCCAAAAGGGTGACTTAAGCACGCTTTTAATCAGACCAGTCACGACAAATTTGAACACATCTTGGAATTTAAAGTTGTTAGGGAGAATAGTGGTTATTGTTTTAGTAACCTTTTCTTTCATGTACTATTTTCCAAATTTTTGTAAACCTTTGGATCGTGCCATTAACGTACTACTATCATATTAATGAAATTTGAGCATTTATCCTTTTTTTTGTTTTCTATCGGGCAAAATTTTAGTTTTTTTATAGCAATATCTAAAACAAAATTAATTAGAGTATTCCTATCTTAAAATTTGTCATGAATACTGTAAGGAATATTAACAATTGCTCCGTGAAAGGTTAAGCCTTGAAATTCCAAAACAATACATTAGTCCATCCTTGTATGATGAATAATGGTTTTTCTTTCGAAGTCATCATGAGGTGATGGTTGTGTGATCTTGTGTTCCCAGTGGAGTACTAAGCTTGGTGACTCCACAACAATCCCAGTTAATCTTTGATTTAGTTATCTCTAGTTGAGCAAGTTTTTTTCTCCCTAACCAAAGTGAAGTAAATTTTGTTATCATGTCAGTGATTTATTAATGTTAGAATATTCAATTTGGGTATGGTCCTCTTCAAAGAGACTTGAGCCTTGTAATATGATACGCTCTGATGATACTTTTTATTCTATCTCCATTTATTTTCCAATCTCTTTGAGATTGGCCGAGTATCTGGTCGTTTTGCGATGTCTTATCATCTTCAATTTATCTATTATATCTGTTTCGTCAGCATATACATGACATTCATTTATCCATCCACACTTGCATCATGCATGCACATCCGTATTTGTTGATGTTATTGGGTCTGTATACCTTGGGTAAGTCTATTCGAACAACATATTTGCTCTTTCGAAATAGAATGTCAACTTAGGAAGAAATTGTGCCTCCTTTCTAATTCCCCAAGTGAGCTAATCCTCGTGGAAGAATCTTTCTTTAGCCTTCTTTTTCCATCTCTGGATAAGATAAATCCCTAATTGAGTTGTTTCCTTATTGGGTGGAGTCTTGTTTTATTGTTTTGTCTTTGGTTCATCTCTGGATTGAGCTTTGTCTCTTGCATATGATACCCCGTGGTTTTCTCTAGGCTGTGAAACCTGGATGAAGAGTGCATTTATTTTGCGCATTTAAATACTTGATCTCTTCAGGAAGGACCTATTCATGGTTCCTCATTGAAGAACTTTATTCCCTATTAGTGTTATCACAACTTTCTTCTGGAATATCGATGTGACAACAAGTGGCAGACTCTTCATGAGCAGCTTGTGTGTTATAGATATCTTTGGAAGACAGCAAGTGGCGGTCTCTTTATAAGAAGCTTGTGTGTTATAAATATCTTTGGTAGACAGTAAGCGACAGTCTCTTCATGGGTAGCTTGTGTGTTATAGATATCATAGGAAGACAGCAAGCGACAACCTCTTCATGAGCAACTTGTGTGTTATAGATATCATTGGAAGACAACAAGTGGCGGCCTGTTTATTTGAGCAGCTTGTGTGTTTATTAATATCCTTTGGATACATCAAGTGGAGGCTTTTTTATTTGAGCAACTTGTGTGTTTATTTATATCCTTTGAAGACAGCAAGTAGCGGTCTCTTTATGAGCAACTTGTGTGTTTATTAATATCTTTTGAAGACAACATGTCGCAGCCTCTTTATTTGAGAAGCTTACGTATCCACAACCATATGTTATTTCAGCAGCAAATGGTATCTCTCTGGAAAAGTTCCACAGAGAATTTTATTATGAAATCTCTACCTTTAGTAAAAATCGGTAGTTCATTATTAGTAAAAGTTGGTATATCTTTTATCTACCTTTGACCCTGAGTTGTAAATTCATCATCATCTTGGGTTAGTAGCCATCTCTTTTCAAAGCCTATGCAAGGCGTGTTCTTTGTTAGAGTCGGGAAATTGTTTTCTCTTGAAGTTATTCCCCAATAAGAGTCTCTCATTCAAGTCTGTGGCTCTGTTTCTCCAGTAGAGTTATAACCTCTTCCCCTGTGGATTATTTTATTATATGTTTGGTTTCTCCAATAATAGTTTGTCTTATGGGCATCATTCTCCATAAAATTCAAATATTACATTCATATCATAAGCACAATGGCGGTATCTTAGGGCTAAGAATTGTGTATTCTATATTTAAGTCCCTTCCATCTCGTTGAGACGAAGATTTCAATCTTCATATCTCCGAATAGAAGAAACTTAAATACGGGCAGTGTCATACCCCAATTTTTGACCTAAGATCTCATCTTCATTTTTGCATTTTTTCTTCATATACATCAAGGTCATGAAATATGGTCAGCTTTGAATGTTTCACCTTCGAGCATTGCTTGTGCAGAGATTATTGAGTGTTGGGACATTTTATCTTATGCATGACTAACTTCTAATCAAGCACGATGTGTGTTTTTGTTTCTTTGATTTCATGTGCAGAAACAGGTTTGAATCAAGAGCATCAGATGTCACACCTCAATTAGGGTTTTGAGTCTCTCATGTCAGAAGTACAATTGATCATTGATTCTCGAATACGGATTCATCAAGGGAAATTTCAGAGAATCGTGTGTTTATTTCCATGCTCTGTTCATCAAGTGGCCACAAGTGTCTCCGAAATTCTTCATAATAAGAATCAAGGTTCCATAACCATTGGTTCATGTGTGTTGCACCTTGCCTTGAAATACAAGAGAAGGTTAGGCTATACAAGTCAATTCCAAACACTTCGACCATAAGTCATCTGCAAGCTTTCTTTAAAAGTTGAAGACAAATTGTGTTTAGAAAGCCACGAAAACTCTTTTTGGGACGTCTGTCATGATTTAAGAGTTTCTGGATCTCTAAGTTCAGTTCACTGTGCCAATTTCTCAATGCGATAACATTTCGCCTCATATCCCTTTTCCAGTGATCATTTGAAGCTGTTAAACATGGTTTGATTTCTTATACTTACATGACGCATGGTGAATTTAATTAGAGTGAGGTGATTAAATTCAAGATCACTATGGAAGAAGTTATTTATAATAATTGTAATTTTCATCATATGAATTCAAGTGTTAATTAAATAGGAGTTATTAAAAGGGCTCATTCAAAAATAATCGTTCATCACATTAATATTTATTCAATATTATTTTTGTGTGATTATTTTGATGGATTCACATCATGGCCATTTGAATTCACACGAGCCATTTACTAAGGAGATATTGGAAAAAGATACTTGATTCAAATAATCATTCATCACAAGAATAAATACATGATGGTTACAACTTCATTACAAGATCAGTTCATGAAATTTATTTGGATCTCTAATACAAGATGTAAGATTCAGATCTTAAGGCTTGGATCAATATTTATTCATCATTCAAAAGTTCATTCAAGTAATAATCAATTCTTTTCCAAATTCAAATGGAAGATTTTGAATTTCATAAAAACAAATAAAGATCCAAAATGTTTACAATTACAAAGGAATTGAGAAAATTACATTCAAGACAAGTTCCATTCATGTTACAATTTTAATTGAAATTATCACCACAAAGTTACAAAAGGAATTACAAGTTTGTACATAAAATCAAACTATTATTTCTAATGTCCTAAAATTCTAGCCCAATATCATGTTGAAAATCATCCCATTTTCCAGCCTTGTTTCAACAAATAACAGTCCAATTTTTTGTTGTATTTTGCTGTTCAAGACAGCAAGCAAAACAGTCTCAATTCTACCTAAAAATGCTTCAAATTAGTCCAAAAAAATAGCAAACTGCAATGATCCAAATACTGCAAGAAAACTGCTGTAAACCAGTTTATACAGCCTGCTGCCCTGCATCATAACAGCCAAAAAATTGCATCAAAATGGCTAAAGAAAAACTGCATGAAGAAGGCATCAAAACAGTTTGCCAAAACAATTCAAATATCCTACAGTCCCCCCCCCCCTCTAAATGCCTTTATACTTCACTATAAAATCCCTCTTCATGGACAAAAAATTACACAAGAAAATCACAGCAAAAAGAAAAAACAGGAAAAAAGCTTTTTGCTCAAGAATCACAGCAGAAAAAAAAAACAGAAAAATAGAGGAGAAGTTTGTTCAAGTTTTAACAGCATATAATAAGAGGAAAAGAAGTTTGAGCATCAACAAGAGAGGGAGGGAGAACTCACTGTTTTGAAGCTCCATCAGAGAGACTCCAATAGGTATTTTTCTTCCTCTCTATTACTTCTGCACAACTCTTTCACATGTACATCCATGTCTGCTAGATTTATTTGCATAATAATTTTTATGCTTGAATCACTATTCTTTTTTGCAACCGATTATATTAAAAACAGAAAAAATATTATATATATATATATATATATATATATATATATATATATATATATATATATATATATATATATATATATATATATATATATATATATATATATATATATATATATATATATATATATATATATGCTAAACATGCAGCCAGAATTATAACAGTAAAATATAACCCGTTAAAAAATCCACAAAATAGTATACTGTAGAGATTCTTATGTCCTCATTTTTCACTAACTAACATAATTGAATGATTCTAATGCCACATCAGTAACTTACTTCCCTATTCTGATTAGGTCCAAAACTAGGTCCTATCACTCCTACCTGCAACTATAAAAGTAGGCTTGTCCTCAAGGCAGCAACTTGCAAGTCACCCAATTATTTTGACATGATTAATTTAACCAAAACTATAGCTGCCAAGTCTCAATTTTTTTTGTTTTCTGATAGAACATGATAGAACTCGTGAATTCAAGAGAATGAAACTGTATATTATTCAATGAAAAAGATGAGTTCAAGAGCTCTACATGTTTGAAACAAAAACTATAAAGAGCCTATGAAAAAGTGAAAAACACAACAGGGGGGGTTGAATTGAAACTTTAGAAATCAAAACAATAGACACGATATTTTTATCCTAGTTCGCTTGATCTCAAACTACTCCAGTCCATCCACCAAGGTGATTTCGCCTCTCTCCAACGAGGACTTAATTCACTAATCAAACTGATTAAAATTCTACTTTGACAACTGCCAAAGTCTTCTTGAGTACAACCACAAACCGGTTTATCTCAAGGAAAATAACTTAATCAAAAGAAAAGGTTTACTGTGTACTATTTTTTTTTCATTACAAAAATTGTATCACTACTGTGATGTATTACACAAATTGAATGTAGAATGAATATGAATTTTTGCAGCCTTTTTGAGATTGTATGGAGCAGTCGTGTGAAATCGTAAACGATTTACCCTTTGAACTTGTTTATATAGGCGTGACAAATCTGTCCAAATGGAAACATGATAATGGTCACTTAATGCACTTTACATACTGAGAAGATCCTTGTCTGAATGAAGCCGTTGCACATGATACTTCCTTAATGGAAAAGTAACGCTTCAGAACTTAGGAATCTTGCATGCTGCTTTACTTCAGAACTTGGGAAGCCAGAAACGAAGATTCAATTAGCGTGTTGGACTTCCGTTCAGAATCAGAATATCTTTCTCTTTAGCGCAGATTCTGATCATCCTACTTCAGAACATTCTGATTACTCAGCTTAAATGCCTCTGTGGCTTAACTTCTGATGTCGTTTCAGTCATAACTTCTATACAACATAAACACAAATTTTGAGTGCATATTTGTTCTTTGTGTTTGTTATCATCAAAACTCTTATGAGGGTTGTAGAATCAAACTATGTTCTAACAATCTCCCTCTTTTTGATGATGACAAAAACTAGGATTTTTCAATAGAAAATTACAGAACAAAAGCTTAAGAGAGTCTCGCCCTGAGTTGAGTACTCAGATAGAGATGAGATACTTCCCTGAAGTTCCTTCGTTCCAAAGATTTTGTTGCATCTCCTTCAGATTTTGTTCCTGTCTAAGCTTTCAGAAAACAAATAAGAAGTTAAGATATTCATAATGTTTTAGACTAAGTTCCGGTAAACTGTTATTGAAAATATCTTACGTTCTCCCCCTTTTTGTCAGGTATCAAAAAGCAATATAATCATAAATTATCAGAGTAAAAAATGATGGTTTGTATTGAAAACAGATTGCAATGACATCTTTCAGAAACAAGGAAGATAGGATGAATAATACAAAAAACAAGTTAAAGAAAATCTAAGATGGAGGGGGAAGTCGTGTGAACAACGCTTTCAGCAAGCTCTTAATCTGAGTGCTTGATTCTTCCTACTTTCCCAAAATATCCTTGATTTCTTTGGTATTGTCTTCTTGTTTATCCAATATATCCCTTATTTCTTTGTTTGTTTCTTCTTGCTTATCCAACCTTGCATGGATTAAAGCATTCTCCTTCTTCAACTCTTCCAAAGTTTGCATGACTAGAGACGTAGTTGGTGTATCCTCAAAGGTTGCATGTCATTCAGAACACTCTACAGCATCTCTTGGTTCAACTACTTCTTCTGTTGCAATTTCCTTTTCTGAAGCAGTAGTCAGAGGGTGACTATCAGAACCTGGTTCAGCGGCTTCTGAAGGTTGGTGCTCTTTCCAGGGAGCATTTTCTAGCAGAAGAATTTATTTCTTGTCCCAGTGACTCAGAACTTAGTCTTTGAAGGCTTTCAGCTGATGACTGAAGTTCTGTTAAGCCATCTTATAACTCAATTCTTTTAGCCTCTGGAATTCAGAGTTGAACCATTTTCTGAATCTATCCCAAAGAGAATCAGAAGCAGCAGGATTAGAATTCTCTTGACTTGCTTTGTTGTAAAGAAGTAACCCATTCCTGTATTTCTATTTCAAAAATCATCAAGTTCTTACCAACATCTGTTTTGGTTAAGGTTGGTTTAGGTTTGGGAATGGCAATTTTATTTGAGGTTGAAGCTAAATGGTCCAACGCTTCTAGATCAATGACAGTTATGAGATGATCAGTTGGATGGTTAATTGGTGAGGGAGTAGGAGAATCAAAAATCAGGATTGGTGAGTGAGGAGTGTGTGGTGGTGTGGAATCGTATGGTGAAGGTATTTATGGAATATCATGGATGGAGAGAGGTAAACGAACCATAAGAGGTTCTGTTATTCTAGGAATTAGGGTAGTGGTATCAGAGTCTGTAAGGGAGTCTTCTGATTGGTTTACGGTAGCGTGTTGATTTTCTGGTTCAGGTGTTTCAGAATTTGGATTTTCAGTTTTAGGAGTGAGAGGGTTTGGATGTTCTGGTTGTGGAGAATGAAGGTGTGGATTTTTTGGTTGTTGAGAAAGGAGGTTTAGATTTTCTGGGATTGGTGATTGAAAGTCTTGGTAAAAAAGTTCAATATCAGATAGAACTTTTGCAAGTTCTGGTTGGTTTTGTTCTGGATTTGGATTAGGGGAGAGAGGTTCATTTAAGAAACTGCCAAGAGTTACAGATGGATCAAACTCTATGTCAAAATCCTCAAATGTTTGTGGTAAGGGATTTTCTATTGGTTGAGGGGGATTTTCAGATGTTGGAGAAACTATAGATTCTACAACAGAAACAGAAGATGTGTTACCTTTCTTTTTCGCAGCTTTGGGTGTTCTCTGAGAGGATCCTTCTCCTGCTGCCTTCCTCTTTCTGGATTTCTTCAGCATAACATCTGGAGCTGGCTTGTGCAGGTCACGAATGTTGAGTTCTGGAATAGTTCCATCTTCCTTGCAAGCTTCAAGGTATCTGACCATAATCTCTGGAGAAGCATCTATCTCAAAAAATAGTGGAAAATCCTTCAGAGGGATTCTCCTACACGTGATGACTTCATGAGAAGCAATTGTTGGTTCCTTCTTAATGCTTTCAATAATCTTCATTTTCTTCAGATTCTTGGCATTTAGTGGTTTCCCAGCACTTGCTTCCAGAGTGCTGATCTCATGAGCCTCTGTCAGATGTTCTATCAGCCTGTTTTCCGTCAGAATGTCTGAAATCAATCTTCCCAGAGGAATCCAATCCCTCTTTGTTCTTTCTTCTTCCCTTGTTTCCTTCACACTTGTTCTCAGATGATTGAAGAGCAGGTGTGGAAGGTTTATTTTGGTCTTCTTTGCAATGAAGTACAACAAAAACTGTTGATCAATGTTGATGTAATCAGGAGAGCTTGTAGGCTTCCCGTGATTTATGCACCCCAGGATGTTCCTGGCCCAGATTCTATAATAATATTTCAAGTCTCTTATCTCGCTAGATGGCTGTTCAGAAGTGAAAATGACCCTAGAAATAGATTTTAGGTCATAACACTTGTCAGCCATGTCAATGCATCTGACTCTGCCGCCATTGTACCCAATAAGTTTCCCAATCAAGTCTTCTGTAATCACTATCTTCTTCCCCATAACATATGACGTAACCTGATGGTTGGATGAAGTAGCATGAATCCAGAATTCTTTAACAAGAATAGGAAATACTGGACCCAACAGAAGATCAAAGTATCTGTTCCATCTCTGAGCCGTCACATCTTCATACAAATCAAACCCATTTTCCTTTAAACTCTCAAAATCAACGATCAACTCACATAGAACTTCAAGATTATCTACCGGTGTGAGAAACATTCTTATAGGTTCCTCATATTATTCTGTTGGAGAAGAACCAGGAGCACTGTTGAGATTTTTGATGCTTGATGAGGATGCCATTGTTCACACGGATTTGTTGAAGAGAACTGAGAAAAGGGGTTTTTGCAAAACACGAGAGCGGGAGAAAATAATGGATGCGGTAAGAAGTGAATGAAATAGTGAGATTGAATTTATAAACGGATTTGAAAACTTAATCAGTAAGAAAGAGAAAATAAGTAATGATTATACTGAAATTATGAAACCGAAATTAGGGGATAGCGTGGATACTGAATAGTTACCATTGACAGGTGTCTCATTGCATCCAATCAGAGCCTTAGACCCTTCAGAATTTGAACGCGTGTTAATCCTCAGAAGGTATCTTATGAGAGGATGACAAATGTTTGATGGTGTGAACTGCACGCCTCTATCTTTGAAATGAAAGGTTCAGATCTTCATAGATAGATTTTAACCTGGAGACTGGAGCAAAGGTTTCTGTATAGTCTATCCCCTCTTGCTGACTATAACCTTGTGCAACCAGTCGTGCCTTGTTTTTGATGACTTCTCCTTGCTCATTCAGTTTGTTTCTGAACACCCACTTTGTTCCAATGACGTTGAATCCTTTTATTTTGGGAACCAGATCCCATACGTCATTTCTGGTGAATTAGTTTAACGCCTCCTGCATTTCCAGAATCCAGTCGTTGTCCATAAGAGATTCATCAATTTTTGTTTGTTGAATCAGAGATACCAATCCCATGAGGGATTCTCCAGAGTTTCTGAATGTTGATCTTGTTCTGATTAGATCATCCTTCTTTCCCAGAATCTTATCTTCAGGGTGAGCTATGCTGCTTCTGGATAACTTTTTCTGGAGTTGATCAACAGAAGGTATTGGAATTCTTGTGACATTTCCTTCTGATGTTGTTGGAGCGTCTCTGTTTGGAACTTCTGATGAGTTGCCTTCAGCACTTGTGAATTCAACTTCTATATCTGCAAAAGATTCATTCTGCTTTGACTTTTAAGGGTTAAGCTTATCATCAAATCTAACATTGATTGACTCTTCAACAATCTGTGTTTCTGTATTGAATACTCTGTACCCTCTTGAGCATTCAGAGTGTCCTAAGATAATACACTTTGGTGCTTTGGAGTCAAACTTATTCAGATGATCTTTAGTATTCAGAATAAAACATGAACATCCAAAGGGATGGAAATAAGAAATGTTGGTCTTTTTGTTATTCCACAATTGATAGGGAGTCTTTTCCAGAATAGGTCTTATAGAGATTCTATGTTGAATGTAACACGCTGTGTTAAATGCTTCTGCCCAGAAGATCTTAGCAATGTTAGTCTCATTGATCATGGTTCTGGCCATTTCTTGCAATGTTTTGTTCTTTCGCTCTACAACTCAATTTTGTTGGGGAGTTGTAGGACAAGAGAAGTCATGCGAAATTACTTTTTCATTGAAAAATATTTCAAATTTTTTGTTTTCAAACTCTCCACCATGAACACTTCTGAATTTGACAATTCTAAGATCCTTTTCATTCTGAACTTGGTTACAGAAAGCAACAAACACAAAATGTGACTCGTCCTTGTGTCTTAAGAACTTTACCCATGTCCATCTGTTATAGTCATCTACGATCACTAACCCATACTTCTTGCCACTAACAGACACAGTTTTCACTGGTCCAAATAAATCTATGTGCATAAGTTCTAATGGCCTAGAGGTGGAAACAGCATTTTTAGCTTTAAAAGCAGGTTTTGCAAATTTGCCTTTCTGACATGCTTCACACAGAGCATTTGAGCTGAACTTCAGATTAGGAAGTCCCCTGACCAGATTGAGTTTTTTAATATGAGATATTCTTCTCATACTAACATGCCCCAATCTTCTGTGATAGACCCATTGCTCGTTGTTAACAGAAAGAAGACATTTTACATTCTGACTCTTTAGTTCATAAAGTTTTATCTTATAAATGTTGTTTTTCCTCTTTCCATTAAACATGATAGTTCCATCTTTCTGACTAACAACTTTGTATGAATTTTGATTAAAGATTATATCATAATCGTTATCACTTAATTGACTTATGGATAACAGGTTATTGTCGTACCCCAAATTTTCCCTACCTCTTTTACTTTTTTCTGGTTTTGAGCTCTGCATCCCAGTTGCATCATTTTTACTCAGTCATTTGCATATCCTGCATCTCTTGGAATCAGGCGCTTTGGTTTGAGGTATTAGGGTTGCGCTCTCTTTATGTCTAATTTTGTTTTGAAGTTCTCTTATCAGGTAAAAGGGAGATGCATCTGGTTCTCGATTAGTGGATCGTGGGATGGATTTTTGAGGATGCTAGGGTTTTGGGTCCTTGGTTTTTGTGAAGATGTTTCTTTCGCTTGTCTCAAAGATGGCTCAAAGATCAGTGCATTAGGTCAAGGATTTCATCTCCTTGCATTTCAAGTTTTCTTCTTAAAGTCTCTAAGCCATTGAGTCGAGAGTTTGAAGTTTAAGTTGAATAATGTGGAGTTTGGGCACAAGAAATAAGTTTGGGGGTTCGTGACCGTCAAGACATGTTTCAGTTGCTTAAGTTACAAGTTACTTGTGATGTGAGTGTCAAAGTTAAAGTTCTGTTTAAGAGTGCAAGTTTGGTTCAGGAGTGATATGAAGGTTAATGTTTAAGTGACCGTTGTTTTGGGTTCGAATTAACCAAGTGAAATTAAATTCTTAAGCATTTATTTTGTTTGATAGTTTGATTGGAGTTTGAAAGATAAGGTGCGAGGTCCTTGGAATACAAGTTACAACAGTTGTTTGTAATTTCTTGAAATTCAAGTTACAAAGTCAAGGTGTGCATTTAAATCATTCAAGAAAGAATTTCAAAGTTCAAACAAGATTCAAGAGTTATTTGATTTCTATACAAAAAAGTTCATCATTAATAAAATTCATTCAAGTTTGTGCATTACATTTTTGGGACAAATTACAAGAGGGATACCAATGTGAAATTACAAGTTACAATTGTTGTTTACAAAGCAAAAAGAATTAAATGTTTCTTCTTCAATTTTTTGTTGCTTCCTCTCCAAGGAAATCGTCCACACTCTTTGCTAGCCATGGCCTTTTCATTTCTCAACTTCACTTGCCGTCCACTACTCGTGCTCATGAAACAAGAAAGGAAAAATTAGCAAGCAATTAACATATGAAAATTTCCAAACAATTATTTGTTAAGAGAAAATGCTCATCATGAGGGTTTGTATTTGAAATCAGATTAAAAGGGATTTTGTTTAATCATGGGCCATTTTATCCCAATTTCAAATCACAAAAAGCTTGTTCTTTTTGGTTCACAAAAAAGGAAAAAGAAGTTTGCATATATTTTTCTACTGCTGCAAACAAAAACAGAAAATAGCATTGCAACAAAGCAGTAGGAAGCAACTGTAACAAAACAGCCAACAATAGCAAATATACAGTGCAGAAACAGCAGCCTAAAGTACAACAAGCAGCAAACTACAAACACAGGCCAAACATAACAGCAAGCATAGGCAAAACCATCAAGGAAGAAACAATACAGTAGCAAATATAACAACAGGGCTAACAAACATGCCCAATGCCCTGTGCATCATCATGTCCCAAAATGTACAAACCCTTTAGAAATATTAGGGAAAAAATCAGATGTGCTTTACATCATTGAAAGAAATCAGAGGGAAAGAGATAAGGTTTAGAAAGATGTCACCCAGAGCATAACAGTCCAACAACATGTTAAACTCAGCCCTGCACTTTGCTGCAAAATTTCTGTCCAGCTTGCATACAAACACCAAATAAAACAGGCCAAAATTTGCACCAAAATGGGCATACCCAAAACCTGCATCCTAAAAGTCACAAGGTCAGCAAACCAATTATTTTTGAATCATATAACTCTTCCCTCCAATTCCCACCTATTTTGTCAATATAAAGAAAAGTCACTGTTCCATAAAACGGGGGGCGAGAAAACTGGAAAAAAAGGATTTTTTTGGGAGAACACATCCAGAAAACCAAAAGAGATTTTGTACCAGCCAACAAACCGAAAGTTGAGAAAAAAAATCACGATTCATTTCAAGACAATACACAGGAAAACTTTAGGAACTCACCTTTTTCAATCCTCACATCTGCAGAAGAATCACAGAAATTTCTCAAACTTCATCTTCCAAATTTTCCTCTCCACTGACTAAATTGAATCCTCATTGTTTCTCTAATTCGTCAGCTTCATCTTCATTCGCATCTTCTATTGCAATAGAGCTGCTTCTTCAACACATCATCAACAATATCATAATTCACAATCCACGGTAACAATGAAAATACAGTGAAAACAAAATCAAAAGGAGGAGCAAGATCAGTTTGATTTACCTTCACGAAACGTCTGAAGAACGTCATCGGAGCGACTCCGACAGGAAATTTTTTTCTTCCTTCATCGTTTATACTTTGCCTATTACATCGATACATCTTGCTTTGAGATTACGGTGATCGCATCTGTGTCGAAACTGCAAGCTGAACTGAGACGAACAGAGAGCAGATGTTATGACGGTGATGGTATCGCAGTAGTTTGAGCATTGTTGAAGCTGAATCCACGAAGCTACGAAGCTGAGAGTTGGACGAAGATGATTGAAAGAGATGACAAAAGAAGCGTGAGAGAGAGAGGAATAGGATGAGACCAAAGTTTCAGTTTGAGAGGATTGTGTACTTTTTCTCTTTCTAATGAATTAATGTTGGGACTTCCCCCCTCCCAAGGTTTAACACCGGCTGCCTCCAACATAATTAGGGTTTGCGTTGATCCCTTCAATGTCTCTCATGGGCCTAACCTGAACCAAGGATTTTTTTAAGCCCAATTTGCTCTTTTATTTTACTTGACATTATTCTTAAGTCGCAATAATATCAAATAGATGCGCATAGAACAATGGTGGAAGTCTTGAACATGCAACTAGTGGTCCTGGGTTCAATACCTAGGAAGACCATTTTTTTCTTTATCTTTTAAGTTCTTATTGTTTGTCTTGTTCTAATTTTATCTTTATTAACCATTAACAAAATTATTTAGAGTTAAGATTTTAATTTCCTTTTGTTTCTTAATTTATTTCATCACAAAAAACACAACAAATATTTTGAATTTAATTTCTTTATTATTATTTTTTGATAGCTTTGTTAATTTTATTAGCATGTTTCCTTAGGTAGTTCCAAGAGACGATTAAAATATTTTTTTATTGTTTTGTGTCGAAAAAGACTTTTAGCTCACTTGTACATAACAAACAATTAAGACGTTTCTTAGTCTCCCTCTTAACCTTTTTATTTTATAATTAAAACTTCATTCACAAATCAAAAATCCAAAAACACCTTCTAATAATTACTTAAATTAATTTTAAAACTCTCAAAAACACTCCACCAATCCAAACTCCCCAAAAGGGCATGTTATCTCTGTCTACCGCGACATCGGCCGTGCCTATTGCTAGAATGCGTGCGTTAACGTCGCCCACTAAAAAACACAAACAAACCCACCATTTTCTAGACGAACTACGGTGTTATGATTCCTTCGTTGGATACGTAGGAAAAGGGTCGCGAAACCCTCACGAACGCATTAATAATAAAAAAACCTTCATTTTCCCTTAAGCAAGTATAGTTGTAGATAAATACACCCTTTAAGACAAACAAACAAAATGGATCCCGTTGAGTACAACGGATATGAGGGGTGCTAATACCTTCCCCTTGCATAACCGACTCCCTTACCCTTTCTCTTGGTCGCAAGACCATCTTATCCATTCCCTTGTAGTTTTATCGATATTTCCCCTTCCTTCGGGATAAATAAAGTTCGGTGGCGGCTCTGTGTTTTCTGCCGTTAGCTTCAGTTATGCATCAATCCATCAACTAACAACACATTATTAATAGAAGGAAGGTTACCATTACCTACTGTTCTAGAGCCAATTATCTTCCCTCTTTGGTTTCCTCCAAAACCCACGTAGCCTTCAGGTTTAAGTTCCAGGCTTTGGAACATATGCTTTCTTCCCTTCATGTGTCGAGAGCATCCAGAGTCCAGGTACCATGACTGGTGTTTTAGCCTTGCTGCTAAAGATATCTGCTACATATAGAATTTTGTCCTTAGGTACCCATACCTTTTTGGGTCCTAGTTTGTTAGGTTTACCAAAATTCTGTTTGAATTTTGGTTTGGCAGAATAATCATTGCTAGTTTATTTTAGATCATGTGTGTGCCCATAGGTGAAGTGAGATTTTAGTGGTGTGCGTTTAATTACTAGGTCCATGACTTTCTTAGGTGGAGATACCTTACCTTGGTATCCTATTCCTTTTCTTCCATTTCTGCTAACTCCATAGATCATTGAAGCCATCTTGCTTCTATCTATGTTTTTAGTCAGAAACTTCTGAAAGTTGTGATCATATTCTTTTATGATTTTATCAGCACTACTGGGAGCCTCTGATATTATTTCTTTTTGAGAGTTTTGTAAATCATTTTATAGTTTTGAAATCTTTTCTTTTAACTCAAAATTTTCTAATCTAAGACTCTCAGTTTCTTCAGAGTCAGAAGCAAGATCCTTTTTCAGGTTCTTGAATTTGACTCTGAGCTGCTGATACCTTTCCAGGATTTCACTCAGACTTTCTCCTAGTTCAACTTTTGTAAAATTAACAGTGAAGTTAGGAAATACCTCTTATGTGTCTGATTCTGAGTCTGACCCAGATGCTTCGTTGTCTTCTATCACGTTTGCTATAAGACAATGTTGGCTCTTTCATCATCTGATTCTAAGTTTGCGTCAGAAGTATCTGAATCATCCCATGTTGCCATGAGACTTTTCTTCTTCTCCTTGAAGAACTTCTTTTTGGGCTTCTCCTTCTGAAGCCTTGGACAATCACTTCTGTAGTGTCCATGTTCATTGCACTCATAGTAGATGATGTCTCTGTTGTTTGACTTTTTGTGACCAGACGAAGCTTTAGACCTTCTGTGTCTAGAGGAAGGCTCATACTTTTTGTATCCGGAGGAGGATTCATTATGATTCCTTGATCTTCTGGAGTTTCTGAATTTTCTTTTCCTTTGCTTCCTTAGTTGATTGACCCTTCTAGAGAGAAGAGACAATTCGTCTTCTTCTGATGAGGATCCATCAGAGGTTTCTTTCATAGCCTGCAAAACCTTAGAATCAAGTTTTTTGTTAGATTTTAATGCTAAAGGCTTACCTTGATTCTGAGGCTCGTCATCTTCTAGTTCTATCTCATGGCTTCTTAGGGAGCTAACAAGTTCCTCCAGAGATATCTTGTTGAGATCTTTAGTCAACTTAAGAGCAGTGACCATTGGCCTCCATTGCTTTGGTAAACTTCTGATGATCTTCTTTACGTGATCAGCAGTAGAATACCCTTTGTCAAGAACTCTCATCCCAGCAACTAGAATCTGGAATCTTGAAAACATAGCTTTTATGGATTCACTATCTTCTATCTTGAAAGCTTCGCATTTCTGAATGAGCACAAGGGCCTTGGTTTCTTTAACTTGTATGTTGCCTT
Source organism: Vicia faba (assembly GCA_948472305.1). Taxonomy (NCBI): domain Eukaryota; kingdom Viridiplantae; phylum Streptophyta; class Magnoliopsida; order Fabales; family Fabaceae; genus Vicia; species Vicia faba. The sequence goes on along the minus strand of OX451741.1, from coordinate 775,299,528 downwards.
CATGCATCATTCTCAGAGAGTCAAACATGTTTTTGGCTATCTCTCTGTTTGAGATCTTCTCATACTCTGAGTATGAGATGGCACTAAGAAGAATTGTTCTGGCCTTATGATGGTTTCTGAAATCACGCTTTTTTTAGTCAGACGTTCTTTTTCTATCTATCTTTTGATCACTTTCATCCACTGGATGCATGTATCCATCAATGACCATATCCTATAAGTCAACATCATGAGCCAGAAAGAAGCTCTCAATTATGTCTTTCCAGTAGTCAAAATTTTCTCCATCAAAGACTGGAGGTTTACCGCTGATTCTGTCCTTGTCATCGTGATAGTCATTACTGATGTTTTGGCTTGGTCCCACCATAGTGTTTTTCTAAAGCTTGGATCTTGTACTGACACGGTTAAGTGTATGAATTCAGAACCAGGTGCTCTGATGCCAATTAAAGAAGTGAAAAACACAAGAAGGGGGGGGGGATAATTGAAACTTTAGAAATCAAAACAATAGACACGAGATTTTTATCCTGGTTCGCTTGATATCAAACTACTCCAGTCCATGCGCCAAGGTGATTTTGCCTCTCTCCAATGAGGACTTAATTCACTAATTAAACTGATTACAATTCTAATTTGACAACTGCCAAAGTCTTCTTAAGTACAACCACAAACCGGTTTATCTCAAGGAAGATAACTTAATCAAAAGAAAAGGTTTACTGTGTACTGTTTGTTTTTCGTTACAAAAACTGTATCACTATTGTGATGTATTACACAAATTGAATGTAGAATGAATATGAATTTTTGCAGCCTTTTTGAGATTGTATGGAGCAGTCGTGTGAAATCGTAAACGATTTACCCTTTGAACTTGTTTATATAGGCGTGACAAATCTGTCCAAATGGAAACATGATAATGCTCATTTAATGCACTTTCCATACTGAGAAGATCCTTGTCTGAATGAAGTCGTTGCACATGATACTGCCTTAATTGAAAAGTAACACTTCAGAACTTAGGAATCTTGCATGCTGCTTTACTTCAGAACTTCGGAAGACAGAAATGAAGATTCAGTTAGCTTGTTGGACTTCCATTCAGAATCATGATATCTTTCTCTTTAGCACAGATTCTGATCATCATACTTCAGAATATTTTGATTACTCAGCTTGAATGCCTTTGTGGCTTAACTTCTGATGTCATTTCAGTCAGAACATCTGTATAACATAAACACAAATTTAGAGTGCATATAAATTCTTTGTGTTTGTTATCATCAACACTCTTATGAGGGTTGTAGAATCAAACTATGTTCTAACAGCCTATTGTTCCTACCTGAGAGAAACCCTCCTAACGAACAATAATAAACATGAATGATTCCCTCACACTAATCAGCCATAATAGAACCACATCTCCCTCTGTTCTGCACCAACTTCACTTTTCCTACCTCCGCAGCAAAGCAATACCATTCACCATCTTCGCCTAGCTCACATCATTCCTAATCCACAAACCTGCCTTCTCACATTCACCTGCAAATAATACAAAAAGAAAACATATTTGAAATTATAGAAATCACGCCTGTCTCCGCCAAATTTCCTCCACTCGCTCTCATCACTATTTTCACCACACCATCAATCTTCTTCCTCCTTGAGCATCAAATACACCCTCCGCTGTTCTCAGTATCACAACCAGAACCTCACTCTGGTACCCACTATTCCATCTCATGCATACCCCTCAGTAAACACTCAAACCGTGACAATCTTCTTCGTCCAACTTTCGTTCAACTACCTCATCAACCCAGCTTACTCTCCAACCTTCGAATATCTCCATATTCTTCAAACAACACCAGCTTCCATCTCACTGTCGTCGCAGATCTCAGTTCTTTCTCTGCCTCTCTCTCCATCAGCAAACCGCTTCAACGCTCAACAACAAACTTCCACTGTAAACCAACTTCGCTCCGATTCTCCTTTTGCACAATAATCAAACCCTTTTCTTCTGTGTGTGTTTTTCCCTCTGTCACAATCAACCGCAACAATGTCAAACAAAGAAATGACCGTCGAAAGAGGCGTTGATCTGAAGCATTACCAGGGTCGCTGGTATGAAGTAGCTTGTTTTTCCGTCTAGGTTCCAGTCAAGTGATGGAACGAACACAAGAGCAACTTACACTCTTAGAATATATGGAATTGTTGGTGTCTTGAATGAGACTTGGAGTGGTAGAATAAGAATGGTACTACGGATGAGAGAGGAGAAGATTGCCTTTTGGGTTTCAACTTTTTTCTTTTTAATTGTTTTTTTTAAATTAACAACAATAATAATAATAATGTTCTGTTTGTTTCTCATCCCAACGATACAACTGTAGCAGACTCTTTGTCTCTAGGGTTTAAAAACCCTTCTTTGTTAATTCCAAACGGGTCGGCCCATTGGGTCTGTTGGTCCAATATCACTATTAATGTTCACCTTATATTTTAATTAAGTCGTATATATAACAGATAGAAAACAAAGCTTAGTTGGCAAAGCATACCATTGATAACCCAGGGAGTCCCGAGTTCAACCCCTACTTGGGCATTTTATTCCATTTTTTCTTGTTTCTTTCAGCCTTTTTTCCAAATTTTACTAAATATACTTGATTACCAAATATGAACTTAGTTTATTATATATATATATATATATATATATATATATATAATTAAATAATTATTTCTCGCCATTATAAAATACAAAAACATGTTATAAATTAATTTCTCATTTAATTTTTGTTATTTATTCAAGTACATGCTGTTGTACCCCAAAATTTTCCCTCCCATATTCTTCAAGATTTGTCAAGAATGATCCTCAAATTGTTCAAGATTGTTCAAGAGGTAGACAGTCAAACCATCTCCTAAGCCAGCTGAAATTAGGGTTTTGGTTCTTTCAAGGAATTTGAGGTTTTCAATGGTTCAATCAAGTCTCATAGGCCTATATACATCCTCAAGCACCTACATGCCAAGTTTCAAGACTCACAATGCCAATTTGCATAGTCAAAAGCTCCAATTGATCCACAGTCAACTGCAGGGGCAAAATGGTCATTTTATAGTCAAAAGTCAAAAAATTTGGTCAACATCTTATTTTGAGTTCACAATCATCATTTGATCAAGTCTTGATCATGATTCCACAAGGATAGCTCAAAAATCATCAAGATGCAAAAAGTTACTATTTTTGGACAGTAGAAAAGTCAACTGTATCTTGACCAGGGCATAACTTTTTCTTGATTCAGCAGAAAAATCCCATCCCATGCTCATTTTTAAGAGAATGCAATCTCCTACAGTCCATCTTCACACTCCAAGTCCAAGAAATTCTCTCACAAGAAGTTATCAATTTCTACATTATAGGTCAATTTCAAAAGTCAACAAAAATGCACTTTAAGTCAAAGACCATAACTTGAGATTGGTAAATCCAAATGACATGGGACCAAAGGCATTGGTTAGAGAACTTCAAGACCTTTCCAAAATGTCTAAGAACATGTTCATATGATCAAAATTGAGCAAGATATGCATTGGAGAAGTTGGGAAATTTTTATGAATTTGCAAAAGTCAACTTTGCTCAAAACACCTTATTTTTGCTAATGGGCCTCAAATCTCTTCTTGAAACTTTATCCATGGCCTATTCACGACCCATCAAGATTATTTGAATTTATTTTCTTATTTTTATTAATTAATTGGATTTTTAATTGATATTAATTCATTTAATCAATTTAAATTTTAGGATAATAGAAAGATTTGATTTTTCAATCTTTTTGTGAAGCAAATATTGTCAAGATATGCTGGAAATTTCATGTACAATTCAAATATGCAAAAATCTCCAAAATTGGCAACTTTCTTTAATCATGAAAATGCAAAAATATTTGATTTTCAATCAAATATTCAATCATCATTCCAATGGATTTTTGTGCAAGATTCTGACCTAATTCCATTCCTCTATAAATATGCAAGCTAACCCTAATGCCATACACGTGAGAAAGCTGCAGAGAAAGCCATAGCATATTGGAAAAATTTCAAGAAAATTGCAAAACTGATTTCTATATTCTAGGGCGATTCAAAGCTTTTTGTTGATTCTAACATCTTGCAGGAGTTCCCAGGAGTGTGTGGAAATCAAATTCAAGCCTTGAAGCTCAAAAAATCGTCCTAAATAGAACCACAGTTTGCCATTTATTTTCAGAATCGTGCAGCTCAATTCATGCATATTTAACGTGCTTTTGTGTTTGTTTTGCATTGCTAGAACTCATATGAAGCTGATGGTATGACTGAATTGGATTAAAACGTCATAAATCAAAAGTTGCCATGGTTGAATTTTAGGGTTCATGAACTTTGAATTTGGGGATTCCTAGACCAAGAAAAATTGAGACCACTAAGGCACATGGTTGGAACCGTTGGGACCAGACGAATTCAAATCAACCCTCGCGAAACATTTATATAAAACACAGCCCTAATCGCTATTTTTCGTCACCATGTTTAGTGGGGGTTAAAAACCCCCGCTATCTAACGTTATATTTACAGGTACCAGCGAAGAAGACGAGGACGTGTTAAGGTCCCATTGGCTAGTTTAAAAAAGCGCGCGTGATTTTGTTGTTTTACAGCATAATAGTTGCTTTTATATATAATACTCATTATCCACTCTTATTACAAATGCGCGTTCTAGTTCAATTGGCAAAGGCGTGGGAGCATTAACCATTGGGACCTGGGTTCGAATCCCAGGTCCCCCAAAACGCTTCTATTATTTTTCTTTACATGTTCATATGCAGCTTTCCAAAAGGAGTCCATCATGCACCTCTAACATCCAAGCGCCATGTGTCTCTAAGCTCAAATCCTGTGGCCAAAGATGAAGGACCATCATACTCCCAGTCAATGCACGTGTGGACAATCACCAAAGTCCAAGCAGGCTTGAGGTTAATGGGCCACAAATTTCCAGACTTACCTCCTAAATGGGCCAACACCCCCCTGGTTTCTTTTTATTCTTTTATAATTTCCATTTAATTATTTTTACTTTTAATTATTAATTATTATTATTAATATTATTTAATTAACCAAATTAATTATTTTCATCATAAAATCAGAAAACTAAAATATTATTATTTATTAATTTCACCCTTAGTTTATTATTTTTGTAAATAAATACATAATTAATCTATTTAGTTAATTAGAGTTAATTTTAACTTCAATATTTTTGCAATAATTTAAAATCAACATAGAATTAGGGTTTTATTAACTTTTGACTATTTTTTATTTATTTCCTCAAGACATTAAAAACTCAAAAACATTTCTTTTTAATTAATTAATTAGTTTTAGGATTAATATTAATTAAATGCCAAATAACAAAAAAACCCATTCTTTCTCAATAAGGGTCAAAACCCTAAGGACTTTTCCGATTCAATTCTTTCTCGCGCATATTATTTTTGATCATGTAATTGCTCCGAGGATGTAATAGCTTTAATTAGGACCCTTTTTATCGCTTTCTTTAATTTCCCGCATTTACTTTTTCAAGGGTTTGTTTTTGGCGATGTAAATACCCGACGCCTTGTAATAGCATAGATTTACTTTCGGCAACTATTAACTGCTAGATGTATGTTAATTAGGCTATGCATGACAAGACTTCTCTTAAAATAAAATCAATCGTAGCTCACCATAACATGTGCAAAGATAATATAAACTGAAACCTGACACACTCGCACATGCCACTCCTAGGGTACGCCTCACTTGGTTTCCTCGACGTGGTCATCGAGTATAGGGTGTTTTAGAGGTCGCCCTCTTGTCTAAAGATCCAGTTGCCTCGAAACAGTTGCCTCGGATAAAAAGGATCTAGGACATTAGGGTTACCGCTAAGGCGTCCTACTATTGCTTTGGTGACCACATGTCCCTATAATCGAATTGACCCGAAACTCCAACGACGGTGCTACCTACTTCTCAATAGTGGGATAGTACTGTCTAAAAGACATTTACACAACTTAATTTCTTTTGAGTAGGTAGAGGTTCTAAGGTACTTGCTCTTTCAAAAACAAAAAAATACTTTTCGCACTTACACTTTTCTGACAAAAGTTTTCAAACAAACACTTCATACACTCTTGAGGACTGATACAAGAGTCAAAACGAAGTTTTCAAACAAACTTTTTCAAAACCCACAAACACAAGAAAAGCAAAACATCTTTTGAAAACATAGTGAGCAAGTACCTAAGAGCCTGTGGATAACCACAGATAGAAAGGGTGCTAACACCTTCCCTTTCTATAATCTACCTCCCGAACCGAGAAACATCTCGAAAAGGAATTTTGCTGTGCTTTTTTCCTTTCCTTGTTGGAGAACATAAAAGACGGTGGCGACTCTTGCTTACCGCGACATTTCGCGAACCAGCATTCCAAAACAGTCAGTTCTATTTCCACCGATCACAGAACTGGCGACTCTGCTGGGGACATACTTAATAAGTGAGGTGTACCTTAGGATTAGATCATTCTATGTTTTCAATTGTATGCTTTGTATGCTTTAATATTGTGGGCTTGCATCGGAGTTTTATAGATCCTAACCCAGATCTGGGGAATACCCTTTAGGTAAGTAGCAATAAACTGTGAGGGACATGTCCGACGTAGACCGACACGGGTGAAGCAGTAGCTACATTGGTGTGACACCTTGGTCTGTACCGATATCCCTTGTGTTGGAACGAGGAGAATATGGGTCTTCTGAGGAGTCACTAAGCACCAACTGACCTTAGAACCTTAAATTGACCAACTTGGCCATAGAACAGTAGCAGTATGCTACACTCAATGAGGCTAAACTCTCGCGATGGTTCCGACCGCAAGAAAAGGTTGCCAAGCTGGAGTTATAACCGATTGAGGGTAGTCAGTGATATTGAGATCCTCTAGAACCCGGTTACTATTTTTAGGACAGGTCTTAACCAACTGAAACTGAAAGAGGGTAGTACCTAAACTTCATGCTGGCCTGAAATCTAAGGGCTCTTGTGTGACTTGTGTGCCTTACCATGTTTGCCTTCTATGAATACTTGTGGTGTGCTTTTACCATGACATCATACCATCATAACATTGCATACATCCTGCATAAGGACTAACCCATTTCAAGGATCTCAAGGGTTTGTGATGCAGGTCATGATGAACCAAATGTCTAGCAAGGGGCAAAGGGGATTTATTTTCCTCTAGCCAAGGTTGATAACTTGAGTCAGGGGCTATGACCCAATCGATATGGTGATCTTTGACTCTTGAATAAGGACCCTCAACAACATGAAGTTCCTTCAATCAAGCTACCAGATTCAAATTCTAACAAGTTTCTTTGTTTATCCCGCGAGATCCTTGAAAACATTGCATACATAAATCATACGCATTTCATGCCATCATATGCATAACAGGTACCCTTTTTACAGGTCACTCATCTTCTTTGCTGTTTATTTCAGCAATCATTATGTCTATTGAGCCTTCCACTGAACAAGCTATCAAGGCCCTCCAGGCCCAGAATGCCCAGTTCCAAGAGTTGGTTATGAGCCTAGCCCAGGGTCAACAGGATTTGAATACTCTGATTCTGAAAGAGAGGAAGAAGAAGAAGAAGAGGACCGTCTTGTTCAACACTAGACGCAGATTTGGGAATGGACTGCAGAATGAGGTTGAGCTGACTACCTCATCTGTAGGAAAAGACAGCCCACAAGAGAGAAGGGTTCCTTGTCCCGTGGTCTCCGACAACGAGACAAATTATGATGAAGAACAGTATCCTCCTGCTGAGGATAGGTATAAACAATTGGAGGACCGCTTAAGCGCTATGGAGATATAGAAAGTGCCCGGGTTGGACTTTGGAGACCTAGGCTTATCCTCTGGGGTGTTGATTCCCCATAAGTTCAAGGAACCTGCCTTTTCCAAATACGACCAAAATTCCTGCCCAAAGTTGCACCTCCGGTCGTATGTAAGGAAGATCCAGCCTTACACCGCTGACAAGAATTTGTGGATCCATTTCTTCCAGGACAGTCTTTCAGGGACTCAGCTGGAATGGTTCTATCAGCTGGATGGAGCCAGTATTTGTAACTGGGAGGATCTGGCTACTGCATTCTATAAGCAGTATCAGTATAATTCCGACCTCTCTCCTACGCGTACCCAACTCCAGGGTATGTCACTAGGGACGGGTGAAGGATTTAAGGAGTATGCTCAAAAGTGGAGAGACCTTGCTGGAAGGGTGCAGCCACCTCTAACTGACCGTGAACTTGTTGATATGTTCTTAGGGACCCTGTCTGGTCCATTCTTCAACCATTTGATTGGAAACTCTTCAGTCGGGTTCACATACCTTATCTTGACTGGTGAAAGAATTGAAGCTTGCATCAAAAGCGGGAAGATTCAAGAAGATACACCTTCCGATGCTCAGAAAAAGCCCTACAATGGGAAGAAAGAGTCCAATGTTGTGTATGGTAAAAAGAGTCGTCATGATCAACATGTAGGGGCAACCCAGATCTCTAATCCTACGCCTGCTCAACAAAGACAGGGGCATCAACGTAAGGAGGTCGCACCTAAAAGACAATTCACTAAGATCAACATGTCACTAACTCAAGCACTACGGCAAATGTTGAAGGCATGGCTGATTACATTAAAGGCTCCTCTCCGGAATCCAAACACTTCCGCTCCTACCTATCATCCCGATGAAAGGTGTGTATACCACTCTGACAGTCCGAGACATGACACAAACAACTGTTGGGCCCTGAAGAATAAGGTTCAAGACATGATTGATGCCAAAGAAATCCAGTTTGACCCTCCAGAGACTCCAAACATAATCACTGCTCCTATGCCAAATCATTGAAGGCTTTTGTTTTATTTGAATTTTCAAGTTGTATTTTTCTTTACTTATTCAAACAATTATTGTCTCGGCAAACTTTTTTATTTCATTAATGCATCGCATATGTATGTTTTGAATCAATCCATTCGTATTCACTATATTCAAATTGCTTTCATTTCTTGTGATGTTCAACTCTCGATTAAAAAATTCTAAGCCTTTTGAGGGAGGATGACGAAAACGATACCACGATCTTTACAGTATGCTTTTGAATAGACAACGCTGATGAGGTATAGGAATTGTTTCAAATCCTAAACAGTGGAGTTATAAGGAAAATAATCCCTAGTCAACCCCTTTGAGCCAAAGAAGTTGGAGTTTTTCTTTTCACGCAAAAATTAAAACCCTTAATTATAACCTGGGGGCAGGGTAGTTCTTTCAGTTGATCCAAGTGCACAATGACTGGCATCAAAGAAGTCTTTCCAAAACAAGAGACAATGATGGTTCCCTATAATCGTAAGGACAGGCAGTCATTATCTCTCAAAATAAAAGCCCAATAAGTCAAAACCTATGAAGGAGACTTACAAAAATGGGGCATCCCGCTGACTGTAATTAAAAAAAAACAGTTCAGGAAAAAGACAGGGATAATAAAATAAAAAAGAAAGAGGTCCTACAAACCCTCAACAAAAAGAAATGATTGCCTATTCAAAATAAACTATCAGTATCCGAACCATCACCGGAATTTCAGAGCAAGGATTCAAACAAGATCTAATGCACGATTAGCTGAGTTTAGGATCGAAGAACATCACGAAGAACAGGTGGGTACAAATAAAATTTGAGCCTTTATCCTTTGTTTCTTAAACCGTGAACCAGGCCACGTTATAACCTTTAAAAGTCCTAGCTGAAGCATGGGTTAGTTCAAAAGCATACTGTTACAAAAGGTATCCTGACTCCTGTAGGGCTTGCTGTAAAATCCTGAGTTGACGTCACATTTTACAAAAAAATTCACTTGTTTTATTGAAAAATGCATTTTCAAAAACTTCACGACAAACATAAGCTTTGCATTCTTAAAATAACATTGTTTTCATATGACTATTTGTTCGACAGTAGAGAAATTCGCACAACGAATATCTAGTGAACAAAAACCTTCTCAACAAAAAAAGGATCACCTCAAGTGGAAATACACTTCCAATCAAGGGGCACGGCATGATCATTGTCTATCATCTGGGGAAGTCAAGTCAAGATTCAGAGAATCTCTCAAAAACGCCAAATAGCCAGGGGCAAATCTCCGCCTGAGTCACTTGGGGCATTGGACATGAATTCTAGCGACGAATCTTGCACGATCAAACATCTTCTGGTGGTATGGCAACACAACACTACTGATAGTGACAATTCCCTACACTCTGAGAACGTGGACATATTCGAAAAAATACTACGCATAATCAAAGACCCGCTAGGTCGACTGGCCTAGGCAAAAATAAGGGCTTCCCGGCGAACCAAAAGGGTTCGGGCAAAAAATAAGGGATGAAATGAAAAAATTTGTACACCCGGCAAGTCGAAAACCTGAAAAGGCGGCTTGGGCAGAAAAGGGTATCCCGATGGATTGAAAACCCGAAAGGGCGGTCCAGGCAAAAGTTAGGGATCAAAAGTGTACGACTATGTCCCGTCATCACGTCACTTACCTACCAGAAGAAGATTTGTCAATCGGCAGTTATCAAGCTCCTCATAGGCCTCCTTCTCCCACATAAACTAGGGCAATAAGAATTGTCCGAACTGTACAGGCTGCTCTGTCCACCAGGTACCAAGGTAGATTCAGCTGAAGAATATGGCTAAGATGCCTTCACTCCCAAGAGTAAGACAGTAATGGTAGCTCTCCCCACTGAGACCTGCAATTACAAAGGTCAGCGATACTCTCCCCCAAGCAGAGTTAGCCTATCATCAGCCCTAAAAAGGTCAAGTATCCCCAGTAGATCTTAATATTCCCCCAGCGGAGTATACAGATATTCCTCAGCAAGCATCCCCGGTAGTCTTAATATTCGTCAACGAAATATAAGAATGTTCCCCGGCGGAACACAGGATACCCCCAGTGGAGCCATTTCCCAGCGCAGTATAAAAAAGCTTCCCCGCCAGAGTTGAATCATCTTACCCAGTAGATTCTGGAAGCTTGTCCCCTGCAGAGTGCAAATGTATCTCCCCAGCCATATTCAGAAGGTTATCCCCACAAGAGCCTAACTGGGTTATCCTCAACAACTTGCAACGGAAAGGTCATCCCCAGCGAAGCTCTTTCTATCCCCAGCGGAGTTCATCATCGAAATCCCCAACAAAGCTTATCAACGGAATCCCCAACAGAGCTTATCAACGGAATCCCCAGCGGAGTTATCGTTAAAATCTCAGCACAACATCTCTTCCCACAGAGTAATTCCCCGCAGAGCACTCTCTTCATCAATTTTATTCCCCAACGGAGTTCTTTTCTCCTGCAGGTTTATTCTCACCATCATCTTCGTTCATCATCCCCAACGGAAACGAAGAATTCAACTCTATTCTCCAACAGCTCCGAGATTTATTCTCCTCGGCTAAAACATCACATTTCCATACATCATATCATACGATCTCATTTATGTTGAGAACATCATTGCTTGATTCATCTCATGCATTGCATATGACTGACCTTTATCTTTCAGGAAAGATGCAGTTAAGTTCTCGGCTTAGTCGAAGATATGACCAGTTCTTAAATCTCAACCGGATTATCCTCGGTTGAAGTTCAGATAAGGTTCTCAATCTCGGCAGTTTCTCTACATCATAAGATGGACAAGTACTATAACCTCAACGGTATACTCCATTGAGCACGAGTCAGTTCCTAGATCTTGATGATTTCCTCCGTCATAGTACGGACCAGTTCTATAACCTCAGCGGTTTACTCCATTGAGCAAGAGATGGTTCAGATGTGACCCAAGCATGGCGGCATTCTGATACTTATTCCAGATTCCTTCTAGAGATGGTTCAGATGTGACCCAAACATGGCGATATTCTGATACTTATTCCAGACTCCTTCTAGAGATAGTTCAGATATGATCCATATATGGCGACATTCTGATACTTATTCCAGACTCCTTCTAGAGATAGTTCAGATGTGACCCAGATTTTGCGACATTCCGATACTTATTCCAGATTTCCTTTCAGAGACAGCGTAGAGATGCTCCAGACACGGATTCTATTCTATTGCTTATTCCAAGATTCCTTCTAGAGTTGGTTCAGATGTGACCCAAGCATGGCGACATTCTGATACTTATTCCAGATTTCCTTCTAGAGATAGTTCAGATGTGACCCAGATTTGGCGACATTCCGATACTTATTCCAGATTTCCTTTCAGAGACAACTTAGAGATGCTCTAGACCCGGATGCTATTCTATTGCTTATTCATATTTCCTTTCAGAGACAGCTTAGAGATGCTCCAGACCCGGATGCTATTCTATTGCTTATTCAGATTTCCTTTCAGAGACAGCTTAGAGATGCTCCAGACCCGGATGCTATTCTATTACTTATTCAGATTTCCTTTCAGAGACAGCTTAGAGATGCTCCAGACCCGGATGCTATTCTATTGCTTATTTAGATTTCCTTTCAGAGACAGCTTAGAGATGCTCCAGACCCGGATGCTATTCTATTGCTTATTCAGGTTTCCTTTCAGAGACAACTTAGAGATGCTCCAGACCCGAATGCTATTCTATTTCTTATTCAGATTTCCTTTCAGAGACATCTTAGAGATGCTCCAGACCCGGATGCTATTCTATTGCTTATTCAGATTCAAACTTCTAAAGACAACTTAGAGATGCTCCAGACACGAATGCTATTCTATTGCTTATTCCAGATTTCTTTCCAGAGACAGTTCAGATGCGACCCAGACATGGCGACATTCTGATACTTATTCCAGATTCAATCAAAAGATGATTACCATCAACCTTTTTCCAAGTTCCAGATCAACACCTGTAACTAGCCAGGAAATATCTGTGAGCGATTGATTGTAGATCTATACCTGTATCTAGCCAGGAAAGTATCTACATGAAGAGATTGAAGATCAAATACCTGTAGCAAGCCAGGAAGTCATCTTTCTTTCTCAGGTCAGAGATTAATACCTGTATCCAGACAGGAAAACTATCTCCTTGACCCACTTCTCTTAAGTTCCAGATCGACACCTGTAACTAGCCAGGAAATATCTGTGGACGACGGATTGTAGATTAATACCTAAAACCAGACAGGACAACTATCTACTTGACCATCATGAAGCAACCCTACACCGGTTCCTTCTCTTCCAAGAGGCAGTTTTACACGGAATCATCATCAAGCAACCCTACACAGGTTCCTTCTTTCAACCTACCAAGTTACAATTCAACGAACAATCTCCAGATGGCATCTATAAGCCCATCCCCTGACAAGATTCTGTCACATATCCAGATGGCATATATAAGCCCATCTTCCTATCCATCATCTCTCCAAATGGCATCAATAAGCCCATTCCCGACATCACATTGCTGATACTACACCATGCGAGTGCAAATTTCTGGGCACTTTAGTGTTCAATCATCTTCCACCTTCGGATCACGAAAGGCACGTAAGCCAATCTACATCCTCAGGTCTAAGAAGATTGAACAGGGGCAACTGTTGTACCCCAAAATTTTCCCTCCCATATTCTTCAAGATTTGTCAAGAATGATCCTCAAATTGTTCAAGATTGTTCAAGAGGTAGACAGTCAAACCATCTCCTAAGCCAACTGAAATTAGGTTTTTGGTTCTTTCAAGGAATTTGAGGTTTTCAATGGTTCAATCAAGTCTCATAGGCCTATATACATCCTCAAGCACCTACATGCAAAGTTTCAAGACTCACAATGCCAATTTGCACAGTCAAAAGCTCCAATTGATCCACAGTCAACTGCAGGGGCAAAATGGTCATTTTACAGTCAAAAGTCAAATTTTTTGGTCAACATCTTATTTTGAGTTCACAATCATCATTTGATCAAGTCTTGATCATGATTCCACAAGGATAGCTCAAAAATCATCAAGATGCAAAAAGTTACTATTTTTGGACAGTAGAAAAGTCAATTGTATCTTGACCAGGGCATAACTTTTTCTTGGTTCAGCAGAAAAATACCATCCAATGCTCATTTTGAAGGGAATGCAATCTCCTACAGTCCATCTTCACACTCCAAGTCCAAGAAATGCTCTCACAAGAAGTTATCAATTTCTACATTATAGGTCAATTTCAAAAGTCAACAAAAATGCACTTTAAGTCAAAGACCATAACTTGAGATTGTTAAATCCAAATGACATGGGACCAAAGGAATTGGTTAGAGGACTTCAAGACATTTCCAAAATGTCCAAGAACATGTTCATATGATCAAAATTGAGCAAGATATGCATTGGAGAAGTTGAGAAATTTTATGAATTTGCAAAAGTCAACTTTGCTCAAAACACCTTATTTTTGCTAATGGGCCTCAAATCTCTTCTTGAAACTTTATACATGGCCTATGCACGACCCATCAAGATTATTTGAATTTATTTTCTTATTTTTATTAATTAATTGGATTTTTAATTAATATTAATTCATTTAATCAATTTAAATTGTAGGAAAATACAAAGATTTGATTTTTCAATCTTTTTGTGAAGCAAATATGGTCAAGATATGCTGGCAATTTCGTGTACAAATCAAATATGCAAAAATCTCCAAAATTGGCAACTTTCTTCAATCATGAAAATGCAAAAAGATTTGATTTTCAATCAAATATTCAATCATCATTCCAATGGATTTTTGTGCAAGATTCTGACCTAATTCCATTCCTCTATAAATATGCAAGCTAACCCTAATGCCATACACATGAGAAAGCTGCAGAGAAAGCCATAGCATATTGGAAAAATTTCAAGAAAATTGCAAAACTGATTTCTATATTCCAGGGCGATTCAAAGCTTTTTGTTGATTCTAACATCTTGCAGGAGTTCCCAGGAGTGTGTGGCAATCAAATTCAAGCCTTGAAGCTCAAAAAATCGTCCTAAACAGAACCACGGTTTGCCATTTATTTTCAGAATCGTGCAGCTCAATTCATGCATATTTAACGTGATTTTGTGTTTGTTTTGCATTGCTAGAACTCATATGAAGCTGATGGTATGACTGAATTGGATTAAAACGTCATAAATGAAAAGTTGCCATGGTTGAATTTAAGGGTTCATGAACTTTGAATTTGGGGATTCCTAGACCAAGAAAAATTGAGACCACTAAGGCACATGGTTGGAACCGTTGGGACCAGACGAATTCAAATCAACCCTCGCGAAACATTTATATAAAACACAACCCTAATCGCTATTTTTCGTCACCATGTTTAGTGGGGGTTAAAAACCCCCGCTATCTAACGTTATATTTACAGGTACCAGCGAAGAAGACGAGGACGTGTTAAGGTCCCATTGGCCAGTTTAAAAAAGCGTGCGTGATTTTGTTGTTTTACAGCATAATAGTTGCTTTTATATATAATACTCATTATCCACTCTTATTACAAATGCGCGTTCTAGTTCAATTGGTAAAGGCGTGGGAGCATTAACCATTGGGACCTGGGTTCGAATACCAGGTCCCCCAAAACGCTTCTATTATTTTTCTTTACATGTTCATATGCAGCTTTCCAAAAGGAGTCCATCATGCACCTCTAACATCCAAGCGCCATGTGTCTCTAAGCTCAAATCCTGTGGCAAAAGATGAAGGACCATCATACTCCCAGTCAATGCATGTGTGGACAATCACCAAAGTCAAACCAGGCTTGAGGTTAATGGGCCACAAATTTCCAGACTTACCTCCTAAATGGGCCAACACCCCCCTGGTTTCTTTTTATTCTTTTATAATTTCCATTTAATTATTTTTACTTTTAATTATTAATTATTATTATTAATATTATTTAATTAACCAAATTAATTATTTTCATCATAAAATCAGAAAACTAATATATTATTATTTATTAATTTCACCCTTAGTTTATTATTTTTGTAAATAAATACATAATTAATCTATTTAGTTAATTAGGGTTAATTTTAACTTCAATATTTTTGTAATAATTTAAAATCAACATAGAATTAGGGTTTTATTAACTTTTGATTATTTTTTATTTATTTCCTCAAGACATTAAAAACTCAAAAACATTTCTTTTTAATTAATTAATTAGTTTTAGGATTAATATTAATAAATGCCAAATAACAAAAAAACTCATTCTTTCTCAATAAGGGTCAAAACCCTAAGGACTTTTCCGATTCAATTCTTTCTCGCGCATATTATTTCTGATCATGTAATTGCTCCGAGGATGTAATAGCTTTAATTAGGACCCTTTTTATCGCTTTCTTTAATTTCCCGCATTTACTTTTTCAAGGGTTTGTTTTTGGCGATGTAAATACCAGACGCCTTGTAATAGCGTAGATTTACTTTCCGCAACTATTAACTGCTAGATGTATGTTAATTAGGCTATGCATGACAAGACTTCTCTTAAAATAAAATCAATCGTAGCTCACTATAACATGTGCAAAGATAATATAAACTGAAACCTGACACACTCGCACATGCCACTCCTAGGGTACGCCTCACTTGGTTGCCTCGACGTGGTCATCGAGTATAGGGTGTTTTAGAGGTCGCCCTCTTGTCTAAAGATCCAGTTGCCTCGAAACGGTTTCCTCAGATAAAAAGGATCTAGGACATTAGGGTTACCGCTAAGGCGTCCTACTATTGCTTTGGTGACCACATGTCCCTATAATCGAATTGACTCGAAACTCCAACGACGGTGCTACCTACTTCTCAATAGTGGGATAGTACTGTCTAAAAGACATTTACACAGCTTAATTTCTTTTGAGTAGGTAGAGGTTCTAAGGTACTTGCTCTTTCAAAAACAAAAAAAATACTTTTCGCATTTACACTTTTCTGACAAAAGTTTTCAAACAGACACTTCATACACTCTTGAGGACTGATACAAGAGTCAAAACGAAGTTTTCAAACAAACTTTTTCAAAACCCACAAACACAAGAAAAGCAAAACATCTTTTGAAAACATAGTGAGCAAGTACCTAAGAGCCCATGGATCACCACTGATAGAAAGGGTGCTTACACCTTCCCTTTCTATAATCTACCTCCCGAACCGAGAAACATCTCGAAAAGGAATTTTGTTGTGCTTTGGTCCTTTCCTTGTTGGAGAACATAAAAGACGGTGGCGACTCTTGCTTACCGCGACATTACGCGAACCAGCATTCCAAAACAGTCAGTTCTATTTCCACCGATCACACATGCTAATAATTTATATTTTATTTAATTCTTGTTTATTTAAATACATGCTAATAAATTTTATTTTATTTGATTCTTGTTTATTTAAATACATGATTATAAAATAAGCTTTTATTTAATTTTTTGTTCGAAAATGCATGCTAGTATAATTTAATTTTTGTTATTTATTTAATTGTTCAATAGGTTTTTTAGTTAACTTTACTCTCGATCATTAGACTTTATATTTTTCGTCGGTCTAAATTTCAAGGGAAATGTTTTAACTTTGTTGACTTCATGTCTTCAAATATATCTGATACAATCGTGCGAATCCCTTCATTCATTTTTATTTTGCTATTTTGTTAAACTTAAGTTAATTTTCCTAAAAATGCAATTTTAAAACTCACACCCCTTTTAAGTCAAACTTCGACACTAAGTCGTCGTATCTTCAATGTTTCGTCCACACCCATTTTTTAACCAAACAAACCATTTTAGTTAAACAAACAATTTTAACCAAAAAATAGATATTTCCAAAGGTTCATGCGGAGTACCGTAGATGCATTGGGTTCTAGTACCTTCTCATTGTATAATCAACCCCCGAACTTTAGATCTCTTTCAAAAAACACATTATATTTTCATTACTTTTAAGTATGACTTTACATTGCATATTTAAGGGTTTTATTTCGCTCTTTTCCTTTTTCCCTTGGAAATAATAAAGCACGGTGGCGACTCTTGCTTTTGCGAGTCAAGTTAATTAATAGCTTGATCTCTGATTTTTATCGCTACAGGTTGTAAACTTGGGTACGGAAGCAAACAGGAAAGAAGTCAAGATAGGTGCCAACCTAGAAGACAGTATCAAGAATAAGTTAATGCAGATGTTGCATGAATATGTTGAGATCTCTGATTGGTCGTACGAGGACATGCCAGGACTCGATACTGATATTGTGGTTCACCGTCTGCCGATGAAAGAGGGTTGTTCTCCAATAAACAAAAAGTTCGTCGCATACTGTTGTACCCCAAAATTTTCCCTCTCATTTCATCAACATTTCTCATCACAAGACTCTTGGAACTCAAGATCAAGCTAGGGTTTGCTCTGCTCAAGACACTTCCTTGCACTGTTGACCTAAATTAGGGTTTGAGTTTGCACAAGGATATTTTGACCTACAATGCCCAAAATGACTTTTATACTCCATGTTGGACCCACAAGTTTTTCCATACCAAGTTTCAAGCCTTGATTCAAATTTTTGCCCAGTCAATTGGACAATTGACCTAGAAATCAACTGTATTAGGGAAAAAGTCAACTGTGACCAATTGACAGTCAAACCTCATGAATTTTGACCCACATCAACATTATTAACTCATATGAACCATTTGATCAAGTTTGGATCACAATTTCACAAGAAATTTGGTCAGATCACCAAAAGGGCAAAATGGTCATTTTTAGGGTTTTGACTGCACAAAGGCAATTTTTTGACTGTTTGACCTAACCAATGGCAAATCAAGCTCACACATAGACTCAAGGACTCAATGTCATTGTCTTGACCCCTTCAACAAGTACAAAAGATCTCAAATGCATAGGATTGACAGATGAATTTTTCAGTCAACTGATCAAAATTTGACTGTACACTGAAAAGTCAAACTTTGACTTTTTGGTCAAAATCAAGTGCCAAGAGTTATTTTTCATCAAGACATGTAAAATTATGAAACTTGTTCATCAAGAAACCCAAAAATGCAAATTAGGGTTTAAAATGGAAAAATTTCATAACTTAGAAATTTTCTAAGTTATGAAATTTTCTTATTTTTTCCTAACTTTGTCCCATTTTTTCACCAAGATGCAAATGGATTAAAACAAAACTTGCAACATGAGAGTTGTAGTAAATCACAAAGTCTATAACTTGTATTCACAAAGTTTTCTCAAAAGAGGCTTGTATCTCAAGTTATGATTTTTGGAACAAGGGTACCTAAAACTTTTACTTAGAGAAAATTTGCTCTAATCTAGGCAGGATTTTGACCCATCTTCTTGGCCATTTTTCACATAGTTCCACTTGGAGTTTCAAGTTGCATTTCAAAGATGGATTATACTACATGTTCCAAGATTTCCAAATTGTCCAAGAACTCCTCAAACACCCTTGTGGTTAGAGAGAATCCAATGCTTGAAGTTGGCAAAAACTCACTTTTGTCCATGGCCAATACATGTTCATACCAATTTGCAAATCTAATCTAGCTAGCTTGGTTCACAATTACAGGCCTCAAAACCAGTTTGTACTCCATAATTTAATGCATATCCATTGAGTTAAGGTATTGTCTTGGTCATTAGGGCATTGTACACAAGATTAAGCCCTAAATGGTAAAAGGTATATTGCCATTTTTGCAAAAGGTTACTTTATGTCAAAACACTAAGCATTAAGCCTTGAACAAAATCTGATACTGCAAACCAAATCCATGAATTAGAGGGGCCAAGAGTGTTATGTGCAGGGTGATAGGAGGGCCTGTACAAGGCTATAATATCACTTCCATTCTTTTGCTTCAAGAAGAAGAAAAGTTGCAAATCATACTCCATCTCACACATCTGTTAAAACCAACTTACACAAACATTGTAGACAAGTTTCATACCTCCTAACAAGCTAGAAACACGACCCCTTCATCACTCAAACCTCCTCATACTCAAAATCTCCATTTTTCTGCAAAACAGAGTCAATTCTGCAAACTTGAAGCCATAGCCAAATTTCATCGTGCGTTTTGCCCAAAGATACTTCAAACACCTTCCAACCAACATATCTAAGCTGTCCAGATCATCCATTGCTAGATGTAACACTTTTAACACACATTGCCATTTTTGTTTCAAAGCTTTGCAGGTTGAGTTCTGTGGCACGATTCAAGCTGTTTCAAAACAATCCAAGCATTGCAAAAGCTTCCTTGGACCTCAGGCAAGCTCAAAAGAAGCTCAAACACCCTTGAAAGTTGCTGCATTGGCCAACTCGAAGTCAACTGAAACAGGTATTTCATGGACTTCTATCTCTCTATTTAGGAATAGTTAGGCTTAAGTTTGTGAATGAAATATGTTGTACTCATAGCCCTGAAGCCATACATATGCTTAGTTTTCATTTACATTAATCGTGCTAAGAGAATTTCACTCATGAAATTTCTGAAAAAACTAGGTTAAGAATTAGGGCCAGAGAAATTCTCTCTGGTCTTTGAGAGTTAGTTCAAGTTTTTTATATGGTTGAATTCGTTGTTTGATGCTCTACAAGTTTCATGTTGTGAGTTTTGTCAAAAAATCAAAGAATCAGGAGATAGCATTTGTGTATAGAAGCGCGCGTGTTTTGATTCAAAGGAAGAAGATGAAGTCTGACTGGGCTGGGCCTGGTTTTTTTACTCTTTACACATGCATTTTCTATTTGCACCCCCCTGACCCATTTATTTGAATATTTGTCATTTTGATGTTTTTATTTTTTATTATGACTTTATTATTTTTTGTCTAAATATAAAAAATACCATAAAATTATTTTATATTTTTTCATATTTATTTCATATTTATTTTTATTTTACTAGTATAAATAGGTAAAAAACTATTTTCCATTTTTATTAAAACTCAAAAATAATACAAAAAAATATACTTGTCTTCATTTATTATTTTTATTTACATTTGAAAATATTTTCTTGAATATACACATTTTTGTAAATAATTAATTTTTATTTTTTTATATATTTAATATGTTTAATATATATATATATATATATATATATATATATATATATATATATATATATATATATATATATATATATATATATATATATATATATATATATATATATATATATATATATACATATATACTTATATAAATTATTTAATTAAAAAAATCAGGTCAAAAATACAAAAATATTACATTTTCATTTTATTAATATTTTTACACTAAAAATATCTTTTTCACAATATACTTTTATTTTTTGTATAAATCAATATATTATTGTATATAATTAATAAAGAATACTATTTATTTAAGAATTAAGGTTTTTTGCCCTAAATAACAAAATAATTAAAATTGATACTTTTTTTATTATTTGCATTTCACATTGAAAAATACTTTTTACATACATAAAAACTTTTGCATAATAATACCTTTTATTTGATATTTATTAATTGTACATTTAAATATTGCCTATACATTCGATTTGGTTGTAATAACTTAGAATTTAATTTCTTGTCAAATACCCCCAATTCAAATTTGTACCCCCTCCCTATATCATGTTGTAATAGTGTAGCATTTAAATTATGCTTAGACTTAGGGTTTGTATGCAAATAAAATCAACAACTAGCTTGACCTAATCCAAGATAAACATGCATGAAAAACAAACACAATGCACACTTGCACCCCTAGGGTTTCAATCCACTTGTTGCCTTCAAAAATGGGCCATGGTTGCATGTCAAGTACTTTGGCAAAACAAAAACAAAAACAAAGATCATAGTCCCTCGATGACGTTATCTGAGTTGCCTAAATAAAATGATCAAGTCCCTTAAGAAAATTGCCAAAAATACTTGACACAATTGCTATCATGGTCTATACGATGACCCGCGCCTGTCCCGTTTAACATCCTAACACAAGGTTGTTCACCAAATACAATGGTGAAACAACACTGTTAAAAGGGTTAAAAACATAAGAAAGATCTTTGAGTAAAATAGGGTAGATAGCTCTTAGTTACTTGATCAATCTTGCAAAAACATCCTTGCTATCTTCAAAACACACTTCACCATACAATTTCAAAACCCTACTTTCAATCATTGGAAACTTTTCAAAAGACAAAAACATCTTTGTATACATTTAAACAAAAATCATTACAAAGGTTGCCACAACGATGGCCTCTTTTCAAAATATCTTTCAAAACCACACACAAAGCACCATTTCAAACAATTGAAAATGCAAAGCAAGTGATCTAAGCAAGTAACTAAGAGCCCATGGATAACCATGGATAGAAAGGGTGCTAATACCTTCCCTTTCTATAATCTACTCCCTGAACCCAAGAAAACATCTCAAAGGTCTTTCCTGTGCTTTTTGACCTTTCCTTAGGATAAAATAAAAAGTCGGTGGCGACTCTTGCTAAATCGAAACATTTGCAAACACAAACACAAAATCCCAAGTCAGTTCTCCCACCGTATCACAGAACTGGCGACTCTGCTGGGGACTATTCTAAAAGTGGAGTAACCTTAGGGCTTAGATCACCCTTTGCATGATTATTGTTTGCCTTGCTTGATTTACATTTTGGTTCTCTTGTTTGGGCTTGAAATCCTCCACCCGGATTTGGGAAACATTCATAGGTAAATAGCAATACGTTGTGGAAACCGTGCGGGGTATACCGACACGGTTGAAGCAATAGCTATATTAGTGCGACATATTTGTGAGTACTGGTAGCCTTTGAGTCAATCAAAGAGAATACGGGGTCGCTGAGTGATGTCATGAAGCACTAATGAACTCTTAGAACCTTAATTGACCATCTTGGCCTTTATTAAGGGTAGTGAGATGACCGACTTTGGTGCAGTCCGAAGTTGGTAGATACTCGATACTACACTCATTGAGGGTTGTTTTCTTGGAATATTTTGGTCGCTAGTTAAGTGGCTAAACCAAAACAATGAACATAGAAAACAATCCAATGATATTGAGCTCCTTAGAACCCGGTTACTATTTATAGGACAAGTTTTAAGCCAACTAAACTCAAGAGGGTACTTACCTATGAAACCTTATGCAAGCCTGAAACTAGGGTTTTGTGTGACTTGCTTGTACATGTGCTTGTGCATACATCATGAACATCATAAAGCATCATATGTGTGATACGGTGGGAGAACTGGCTAGTGTTTTGCGTTCGTATTCGCACTTGTGCGGTTGAGCAAGAGTCGCCACCGACTTTTTATTTTATCCTAAAGGAAAGGTTAAAAAAGCATAGCAAAAACCTTTTGAGATATTTCGTGGGTTCGGGGGGTAGATTATGAAAAGGGAAGGTATTAGCACCCTTTTCATCCATGGTTATCCATGGGCTCTTAGTTACTTGGTTTTTTAGATCACTTGCCTTTATTTTCGATTGCTTGAAAATGGTGTGTGTGTGAGTACTTTTGAAAATGTTTTGGAAAAAGATGCCTTGTCTTAGGCAACTAATGTATTTGACTCGTGATTGAGTGTTTTACAAAAGTGTGGATCTTTTCGAAAAGATGTTTTCAAATGTTTTTGAGAGTTTGTTTGAAAGTGTTGTGGATTGTGGTTTTTGAAAAGAAGGCAAGTGTTTTTGCAAGTTGATCTCAAGTAACTAAGAGTTTTGTCTACCCTATTGTACTCAAAGGTTTTTGTTATGTTTTAACCCCTTTTAACAATTTTGTTCCACCATTGAATTTGATGGACAATCTTGCGTTTAGGAAGTTTATTCGGGACGGGCGCAGGTCATCGTATGGACCATGAATGAAATGATGCCAAGTGTATTTGGCAATTTGCTTTGAAGGGACTATGATCATTCCGTTTAGGCAACACTTTGAGACTTATGATCATTTGATTTTGTTTTGCCAAAGATACTCGACGTGCAAGCATGGCCCATTTTGGAAGGCAACATGTGGGATTACCCTAGAGGGTGCAAGTGTGATTGTGTATTGATTACATGTATTTGTCTTGTATTAGGTTATCTAGCGTTTGATTTTATGTACATACAAACCCTAGGTCTAACCATGGTATAATTGGAAAACTGTAAATTGCGGAAATGTAAAATCTACGCTATTACAAAATAGTATCCGGGAGTGGAGTGAAGAATGAAGAAATTAGAAAATGTTTAGAAAAAAGAGGATAGTTTTTATTTTCAATTTAATTATTTGTAAACCATTATTATTTTAAATACTTCGTAATAAATACTTGTATCAAAAAATAATTGTAACAAACATTAAATATGAAATAAAAATTCTATTGATTCAATTAAACCTTTTCAATTCCTTTTCTTTAATTGTTTACTTGTTATTTATAATTCCTTAAATTAAATAAAATGAAAGTTTAAATTTCAAATATTTAATTCTTAGAACCATAAATAATCAACTAAACCTTTTTGATCAAAATAAATGAATTCGACGTCTCCATCATTCAAAGCAACGCACAGTCGAACACAAAAACTGATCAGACACAATCCTCTTTTTCACTGATTCTTTGCCAAGCACTGTAATTCCAAACTGCATGCTCTTTGACTTGGTGAATTCAAACCAAGTGCCTCCTCTTACTGATTAAATCAAGATAATGCGAATTTAACCCGAATCTCGGAATAAACTGCGACGCGCTGTAGAATTTTAATCTTTCTGAGAATATGCCCACAAAACCTTAACTCCTGACTAAATGCCAAATAGCGTTCGCCTGATCAAAATTGAACCAAAAATCATCCAAAACCCTAAGCCAACTGTGAAATAGTCCAGAGCCCTGAAAATCAGTAAAAAACCTAATTTCGCTTGACTGACAAGAAAAGTCCGTTTGTCTGATTCTTGAGCCAGTTTAAAAAAATCAGGAAATGTCTGAAGCTGAGATTTCTTGTGGAAAAACGCGAGGGCAAATTTTGGGGTACAACAATATGCATCCACTAACCATTTCAAGGGTTTGGATCTTCATCTTTGTTCTTGTTTTGTAGGTCATAGAATCTCTTCGCAGGAAAACAATTCAAGTCAACCTTGTGAGAATCCCTCCTCAACTCAAGGAGCTTACATCCAGGATTGCAGAGAATTCTCTCTTCAGTGAAAGACATGGTAGACTTCTCAACTTGGTCAACTCCAACATTGAAGAAGACATGATCAAAGTTCTCTTCCAGTTCTTTGACCCCCTACACCACTGTTTTACATTCCCTGATTATCAATTGGTGCCTACTTTGGAGGAATTTTCTTAACTCCTGAGAATTCCTATTATTAATCAACTACCCTAAAACGGTACGGAAAAAGAACCAAAGCCTGAAGATGTTTCTCAAGCATTACACTTGCAACCATCTGACATCAAGGGGAATTGGGAAACCAGAAGTGGTGTCAAGGGATTCTTGGCAAAGTTTCTGTTTGAGAAGGCACAAGACTGCTGGAATTCTCTTGATCTACAAGCCTTTGAAGAGATTGTGGCACTCCTCATCTATGGGTTGGTCTTGTTCCCAAACCCTGATCAACTTATAGATGTGAATGCTGTCAAGATTTTCATGTCCAGGAATCCTATACCTACATTGCTTGGGGACATCATACACTCATTTTACACACGAACAATGAGGAAAAGAGGTGTTGTCATGTGCTGTACTCCTCTCCTAGCAAGGTGGTTTATTTCTCACCTTCCACAATCAGTTTTGAAGAATGAGCAGGGTTTAAGGTGGTCACAACGATTGATGACCCTCACACATTCTGATGTACATTGGTGTTCTCGTTCCAGAGAAAATGTCATCACCATTGATCGTTGTGGGGAATTCCCTAATGTCCCACTACTTGGAATTAGGGGAGGCATCACCTACAACCCCTGTCTAGCTTTGAGACAATTTGGATATGCTCGGCGGTATGGTCCTCATGACATGTTGATTCTGGACCTAGTTTTTGAATTCGACAATGATGCGCAAGGACTTCGACAAAGGTTCATCAGAGCTTGGAGGATGCCTAACAAAGTGGATAGTAAGACACTAGGGCACAAGAATTCCATCCCCCTTGAGCCTTACCTCAAGTGGGTACGAACCCGCTCCCAGAATCTTATGATGCCATACCCTCACATTCTCCCCTTGATCAAAGAGCCTGTTATGGAAGGAGAGGTTCCATACACCATCCTACATCCTGACATGCCAACATCATGGGAAGAAATGCAAAAGTGTTGGATCCAACTGAAGGAAGAACGAGATAATTTTGAAGCCAGCTTCTATGCCAGTGAGAAGAAGGTTTTGAAGCTCACCCACCGACTTCACGAGGAGGAAACTCTCAACACTTACATCGCACCAAAGAGGATGCGCAATGTCTTTTTACATTAAGAGTTTTGTAATATTTCGCCCATGGGGCACTTATGTACTAACAAATTTCTTCTTAATATGACGTGCGTTCTTTTTGTTTGCAACAAATTTGAATTTTTGAACCCTTGAATGCATTACATAAATAACATACCATTCATCATATGCATAAACAGGTCTTCACACCAGGTTTCCTTATCTTTCTGTTGTTTATTTCAGCAAGATGGATTTGGAGCAAACGGTAAAGGATCTGCAGGCACAAAATTCACAGTTCCAGCAACTCCTCATGACCCTAGAAAAGGGTCAAGAGGACCTCAAAGTTTTGTTGGAGAAGAATAAAGAGAAAAAGAAAAAGAGACCTGGAGTAGCCACTTTGTGAAGAAGATTTGAGCATCATGCCAGGAGAGTTCTCGAGTTCCCCTCAACGTCTGACGAAGGGGCCGGTAAAGGGAAAGGGACTGCTATGCCTTCTGAATCTGAGGTTGAAGAGGAGGAAGAGGAAGAAGACGAAGACTACTCAGAACAACAGTATCCACCAGCGGATGATAAATATAAGAACCTTGAAGATAGACTGGCAGCTATGGAGTTGCAGAGGGTGCCCGGATTGGATTTTGAAGAACTAGGGCTGGTAGCTGGGATTGTTATCCCTCCCAAGTTCAAGGTGCCAACATTTGCCAAGTACGACGGTCTGTCTTGCCCAAAGATGCACCTGAGGTCGTATGTCAGAAAAATCCAACCACACTCATCCGATAAAGACCTCTGGGTACACTTTTTCCAAGACAGCTTGTCTGGCACGCAGCTAGACTGGTTTTATCAACTCGAGAGATCAGAGGTTCATAATTGG
Source organism: Vicia faba (assembly GCA_948472305.1). Taxonomy (NCBI): domain Eukaryota; kingdom Viridiplantae; phylum Streptophyta; class Magnoliopsida; order Fabales; family Fabaceae; genus Vicia; species Vicia faba. Next base: position 775,272,695 of record OX451741.1, on the reverse strand, counting down.
GAAGACTTGGCATCTGCTTTTTATCGTCAGTATCAATACAATGCTGATTTGGCGCCCACTCGTACTCAGTTACAAAGTATAGGGATGGCTTCCAATGAAGGGTTTAAAGAGTACGCGCAGAAGTGGCGTGATCTGGCAGGAAGGGTGCAGCCACCGCTATCAGATAGGGAGTTAGTTGACATGTTTCTAAGGACCCTGTTTGGCCCCTTCTTCAATCATCTGATCAGAAGTTCTACCGCGGGATTTACTGAACTGATTTTGACCAGCGAAAGGGTTGAGGCCGGTATTAAGAGTGGAAAGATTCAAAAGGATGCTTCCGCATCCATGGCTGTTAAGAAACCTTTCCCAGCCAAGAAATGTATATATTAATATACTTAGAGTAAAAATACCAAAAAATGTACATATTTTATTTTTTAACATTTAATACTAAAAAATGCCTTTTTTACAAATATACCATATTTTATTTTATTTTTGTATGTAATTAATAAATATTATGTGAATTAATTAATTAATATACGTTTTGATTAAAATTAGGGTTTTTGCCCTAAAAGTTGAAAATACTCAAAATTAATACCTTTCTATTTTCTTATTTTATTTTACATAAACCATACTTTTTTCATACATATAAAAAGTTCCCTTTTTGCATTTTTTTTGCATATTTATTTAATTTCTATTTAATTATGTAATTTATTTACTTTGCAAATATTCAAAAATGATGTAATAGCTTAGATTTAAATTCTTGTCTAAATATCCCCCATTTGTAAATTTGTACCCCCCTCCCTATATTATTATGTTGTAATAGCGTAGGAATTTAAATTTCGCACTTTATACGCTTTCTAATTATGCCATGTTAGAATTAGGGTTTGCATGCGAAAAACGACAAAAAATAGTTTGACCTAATACAAGATAAATGAGCATGAAAATAAACAACACATCTCACACTTGCACCCCTAGGGTATTCCACTTTGTTGCCTTCAAATAATTGGGCCATATTGCATGTTGAACTTCTTTGGGTAAAAACAAACAATCGAATGATCATAGTCCCTCGATGACGCTTTCAAAAAGTTGCCTAAAGTGATCAAGTCCCTTTCAAAGAGAAAATGCCCAAAGATATTCAACACTATTGCAACTATGGTCTAAACGATGACCCGCGCCTGTCCCTTTCATCTCCTAAGACAAGATTGTCCACCAAATGCAATGGTGGAACAAATTTGTTAAAAGGGTTTAAAACATGACAAAATCTTTGAGAAAACTTTAAGGTAGATAAACTCTTAAGTACTTGCCAATTTGCCAAGAAAACACTTGCCTAATTTCAAAACCCACTTCACAAACACTTTCAAAATCCACTTTGCAAACCCTTGAAACATCTTTTTAAAAGACAAACACCTTTTGTAAAACATTCGAGTAAAGAATTGTTACAAGGTTAGCCTAACACAAGGCATCTTTTCAAAAACATTTTCAAAGCCACACACAAAGCACTATTTCAAACAATTGAAAACCAAGGCAAGTTGATCTAAGCAAGTACCTAAGAGCCCATGGATAACCATGGATAGATGGGGTGCTAATACCTTCCCCTTCTATAATCTACTCCCCGAACCCAAGAAAAATCTCAAAGGTTTTTGCTGTGCTTTTTAAACCTTTCCTTAGGATAAAATAAAAAGTCGGTGGCGACTCTTGCTCAACCGAAACATTTGCGAAAACAAACGCAACACCATAGTCAGTTCTCCCACCGTATCACAGAACTGGCGACTCTGCTGGGGAAAAACTTAAAAGTGGGGTTACCTTAGGGTTTAGATCACCTTTGTTTTCAAATTGATTGCTTTGTTTGCTTTACATTTGTGGGCTTTGTATCGGAGTTTTATAGATCCTAACCCGGATCTGGGGATACCTTCTTAGAAAGTAGCAACAAGGCTGTGAGGGAACTGTGCGGGGTATACCGACATGGTTGAAGCAGTCTGCTACGTTGATGTGGCACTTTGGTGTGTACCGGTAACCCTTGAGTTCAGTCAAGGAGAGTACGGGGCCGCCGCGTGGTGTCGCGAATCATCAACTGACCTTAGGAACCTTAATTGAACCATCTTGGCCTTTTTAGGGTAGTGAGATAACTGACTTTGGTGCAGTCCGAGGTTGGTTGATACTCGATACTACACTCAATTGAGGGTTGCTTTCTTGGAATATTTCGGTCGCCAGTTCAGTGGCTAAATCGAAATGATGAACAATGAAAGCAATCCAGTGATATTGGGACCCTTAGGACCCGGTTACTTCTAATAGGACAGGTTGAGCCCACCAAACTTCAAGAGGGTAATACCCAGACCCCACGCAAGCCTAAACTCTAAGGGCTTGTCTTGTGTGACTTGTGTGCCTTACCATGTTTGCCTTTGTGAACATTTGTGGTGTGTCTAATCATAGCATCATAACATCATAACATCATACCATAGCATTTTCAATAACCATTTCAAGGATCTCGAGGGTTCTTTTGATGTAGGGTTACGTTGAACCAGACATCTATCAAGGGGTAAGGGGTTTCTCCTCTAAACAAAGCTCTCCAGTCAAAGTTCAAGTACAACAACTTGAATCAGTGGCTATGACCCACTCGACATGGTGAGCTTGATTCTCGTGGAAGGACATCCACCGACACAAAGTTCTCCAATCAAAGATCAAGTGCAACAACTTGAATCAGTGGCTATGACCCACTTGACATGGTGAGCTCGATTCTCGTGGGAGGACATCCACCGACACAAAGTTCTCCAATCAAAGATCAAGTGCAACAACTTGAATCAGTGGCTATGACCCACTCGACATGGTGAGCTTGATTCTCGTGGAAGGACGTCCACCGGCGCAGAGATCTCCAATCAGGGTTTAACCTCTAACATCTTCTCGTGTTTACCCCAAGAGATCCTTGAAAGCATGCATCCACATATCATGCATTGCATTTTGACAATCTTTCCTTTTTCAGGTTTCCTTACTCTCCTGCTATTTATTTCAGCAAGAGATGGCTCTAGAAAGGTCCGTCAAAGACATCCAAGACCAGACTGCTCAGCTGCAGGAGATGTTCCTGAACTTGTCTCTGGGGCAAGAAGAGATGAAAGCTCTCCTCACCAGGGGCTTGGGGAATTCCAACAATGCCAGGAGTGATCAGATTGCGGAGCTGCAGTTTGATCTGACAACACTGAGGACTCAAGTGATGGGACAGTTGGTGGGCCAGATGGCTCTCATCCAAGACCTATCTCAAAGACAAGAGGAACTCAGAGTTCTTGTCCGCCAACTGCTTCCAAACAACCAACTGGGGCAAACATCTGAGGTTGAAGAGCAAGTCACCGCTCAGCCTCCATCCACTCAAGAAGACAAAGGGAAAGCTCCTTTGCTTGCTTCAGGGTCACAAGCCCATCAACAACCTCGCCAGCGTCAACGGGGCAATCGGCGTAAGCAAGAAAAGTCGGGAAGACAGTTCACGGAGACTGAAATACCATCATTTTTCATACTGAAGCGCCTGTTGGAGGTCAATTTGCTCACCGTAAAGGACCCTCCTCAGAAGCTCAATACCTCATCTCCTCACTATAATCCCGACGCATTCTGTGTTTACCACTCCTACAGCCCGGGACACGACACCAACGACTGTTGGGCGTTGAAGAACAAGATTCAAGATCTGATTGACATTGGGGTGCTGGAATTCATGTCAGACAGCGAGATGAAAATCTTCCGTTAAAGGGTTCTCCACCTGAAGTGACGAAGCTCAAGCTGAAAGACCTTTGCTTCTTTTTGAACTTTCAAAGTTGTAATTTCTTTTGCTGTCAAACAATTATCTGTTGATGTTAAACTCTGTTTTCATTAATGCATTGCATATGTTTGTCTTGAATTCATCCATTCGTTTCACTACTCTTATGATTTTCTTTATGATATTCAACTCTTGATAAAAAGCTGTAAGCCTTTAGAGGGAGGATGACGAAACAATACCGTGATCTTATACAGTATGCTTTTGAACAGACCTTGCTGATGATGTACAGGCGTTTCTTTCAAATCCAAAACACTGGAGTTATAAGGAAGTTAATCCCTAGTCAACCCCTTTTGAGCCAAAGAAGTAGGAGTTTTCTGTTCTAAACAATCAAAACCTTTGATATAAACCCGGGGCAGGGTAGTATCTCAGTTAATTCAAGAGAAACGCGCATTGAAGTCGCAAACTCTCAGTTCGTAACACAACGAACGACGTCAAGAAAGAAAGCATTCCTTTGGAATCAAAAGACCGGGGTGGTTCCCTATCACATAGACAGTCAATCTCTCAAAAGAGAAAAGCCCGCCGAGCCAAAACCTATAAAGGAGGCTTAAGAAAGCTGGGGCATCCCGCTGACTGTAATCTCAAAAACGGGAATAGTCAGGCAAAAGTTAGGGGTAACAAATCAAAATCAAAATAGTGAGGTCATTACAAAATCCTCAACAACATGAAAAGTGTTGAAAAAGAAAAAGGAGATAATGACTGTCTCCTCAAATTCAAACCGGTGAACCATCTCCCGAAAGTCGTTCCAAACTCAAAACAGAGTGCGACGCACAATTAACTGAGCTTAGGTTGAAGAACATCACGAAGAGCGGGTGGGTACAAATATACTTTGAGCCTTTATCCTTTGTTTCTTAAACCGTGAACCAGGCCACGTTACAACCCTTCAAAAGTCCTAATTGAAGCATGGGTTAGTTCGAAAGCATACTGTTACAAAAGGTATCCTGACTCCTGTAGGGCTTTGCTCTAAATCTTGTGTTAACTTGTCTTATGAAAAGTTTTCTGCTAAAAACGCATTTTTCAAAACGAAAAAAAAAACTTCAAGACAAACATAAACTTTGCATTATCCGAATATCACTGTCTGCATTTGACCTTTTTGTTTGACAGCGAAGAAATTCATACAGCGATTGTTCGGAGGAACGAAAACTCTCTCAGTAAGTCAAAATCACTTCAAGAGGATGACACTTCCATCAAATCTCCTATCAGCAAGGGGCATGACCTGTCACAATTCAATTAACCTGGGGCAGTCCAGTCAAGGTCCAACAGATCTTTCAAAATTCAATTAACCTGGGGCAGTCCAGTCAAGGTCCAACAGATCTTTCAAAGTACAGTTAACCTGGGGCAGTCCAGTCAAGGTCCAACAGATCTTTCAAAGTACAGTTAACCTGGGGCAGTCCATTCAAGATTTCAAGAAATCTCTCAATATGCAGAGTAATCTGATTCAAGACTCCTTCTTCACCACTTGGGGCATTCGAATGTCAAAAGTGTTCAACAAATCGACTACATTATTTCCAGACTCGATTCCTGTATCCAGCCAGGGCACATCTATCAACTACAACATTTCCAGATTCGACTCCTGTATCCAGCCAGGGCATATCTGTTGATTACATTTCCAGACTCGATTCCTGTATCTAGCCAGGGCACTTCTGAAGAGTTTGAGGATTCGATTCCTGTATCCAGCCAGGGCATATCTGTTGACGACTATTTCCAGACTCGATTCCTGTATCCAGCCAGGGCATGTCTGAAGAATTCCAAATCAACGCCTGTAACAACCCAGGAGACATCTGTGAACAACCGATTGTAGACCAACACCTGTAATAAGCCAGGATTTATCTACATCACCACTTGGGGCATTCGAATGTCAAAAGTGTTCAAAACCGATGCAGTTTTACACAAGCTCATCATCAGGAAGCCCTACACCGGTTCCTCTTCAAGACTTCTGAAACAAGTTTACAGATTCTTCCCTACAACGGATGTCAATCTACCAACTTGTTCAGACTCTTCTCAACCTTTGAAATTAGTTTACGGATGCTTCCCAACAACGGATGCGGCTCTATTGCTAATTCAACTTCAAGATTTCTGAAAACAGTTCACGGGTTCTCCAAGTAAACGGATGTTAACCTATCGCTTGTTCAGATTCTTCTTCAAGACTTCTGAAAACAGTTCATGGATTCGTCCCAAGTAACGGATGTTAATCTATCAGCTTATTCAGATGCAACCTCTGAAATTAGTTTACGGACGCTTCCCAACAACGGATGCGGCTCTATTGCTGATTCAACTTCAAGATTTCTGAAAATAGTTCACGGGTTCTCCAAGTAAACGGATGTTAACCTATCGCTTGTTCAGATTCTTCTCAAGCTAACCACCATGGAAGATCGCGCTCGCCAAAATTCTCCCTATCCCCAGCAGAGTCGCCAGTTCTGTGATACGGTGGGAGAACTGACTAGTGTTTTGCGTTCGTATTCGCACTTGTGTGGTTGAGCAAGAGTCGCCATCGACTTTTTATTTTATCCTAAAGGAAAGGTTAAAAAAGCACAGCAAAAAACTTTTGAGATATTTCGTGGGTTCGGGGGGTAGATTATGAAAAGGGAAGGTATTAGCACCCTTTTCATCCATGGTTATCCATGGGCTCTTAGTTACTTGGTTTTTTAGATCACTTGCCTTTATTTTCGATTGCTTGAAAATGGTGTGTGTGTGAGTACTTTTGAAAATGTTTTGGAAAAAGATGCCTTGTCTTAGGCAACTAATGTATTTGACTCGTGATTGAGTGTTTTACAAAAGTGTGGATCTTTTCGAAAAGATATTTTCAAATGTTTTTGAGAGTTTGTTTGAAAGTGTTGTGGATTGTGGTTTTTGAAAAGAAGGCAAGTGTTTTTGCAAGTTGATCTCAAGTAACTAAGAGTTTTGTCTACCCTATTGTACTCAAAGGTTTTTGTTATGTTTTAACCCCTTTTAACAATTTTGTTCCACCATTGAATTTGATGGACAATCTTGCGTTTAGGAAGTTTATTCGGGACGGGCGCGGGTCATCGTATGGACCATGAATGCAATGATGCCAAGTGTCTTTGGCAATTTGCTTTGAAGGGACTATGATCATTCCGTTTAGGCAACACTTTGAGACTTATGATCATTTGATTTTGTTTTGCCAAAGATACTCGACGTGCAAGCATGGCCCATTTTGGAAGGCAACATGTGGGATTACCCTAGAGGGTGCAAGTGTGATTGTGTATTGATTACATGTATTTGTCTTGTATTAGGTTATCTAGAGTTTGATTTTATGTACATACAAACCCTAGGTCTAACCATGGTATAATTGGAAAACTGTAAATTGCGGAAATGTAAAATCTACGCTATTACAAAATAGTATCCGGGAGTGGAGTGAAGAATGAAGAAATTAGAAAATGTTTAGAAAAAATAGGATAGTTTATATTTTCAATTTAATTATTTGTAAACCATTATTATTTTAAATAATTCGTAATAAATACTTGTATCAAATAATAATTGTAACAAACATTAAATATGAAATAAAAATTCTATTGATTCAATTAAACCTTTTCAATTCCTTTTCTTTAATTGTTTACTTGTTATTTATAATTCCTTAAATTAAATAAAATGAAAGTTTAAATTTCAAATATTTAATTCTTAGAACCATAAATAATCAACTAAACCTTGTTGATCAAAATAAATGAATTCGACGTCTCCATCATTCAAAGCAACGCACAGTCAAACACAAAAACTGATCAGACGCAATCCTCTTTTTCACTGATTCTTTGCCAAGCACTGTAATTCCAAACTGCATGCTCTTTGACTTGGTGAATTCAAACCAAGTGCCTCCTCTTACTGATTAAATCAAGATAATTCGAATTTAACCCGAATCTCGGAATAAACTGCGACGCGCTGTAGAATTTTAATCTTTCTGAGAATATGCCCACAAAACCTTAACTCCTGACTAAATGCCAAATAGCGTTCGCCTGATCAAAATTGAACCAAAAATCATCCAAAACCCTAAGCCAACTGTGAAACAGTCCAGAGCCCTGAAAATCAGTAAAAAACCTAATTTCGCTTGACTGACAAGAAAAGTCCGTTTGTCTGATTCTTGAGCCAGTTTAAAAAAATCAGGAAATGTCTGAAGTTGAGATTTCTTGTGGAAAAACGCGAGGGCAAATTTTGGGGTACAACAATATGCATCCACTAACCATTTCAAGGGTTTGGATCTTCATCTTTGTTCTTGTTTTGTAGGTCATAGAATCTCTTCGCAGGAAAACAATTCAAGTCAACCTTGTGAGAATCCCTCCTCAACTCAAGGAGCTTACATCCAGGATTGCAGAGAATTCTCTCTTCAGTGAAAGACATGGTAGACTTCTCAACTTGGTCAACTCCAACATTGAAGAAGACATGATCAATGTTCTCTTCCAGTTCTTTGACCCCCTACACCACTGTTTTACATTCCCTGATTATCAATTGGTGTCTACTTTGGAGGAATTTTCTCAACTCCTGAGAATTCCTATTATTAATCAACTACCCTACAACGGTACGGAAAAAGAACCAAAGCCTGAAGATGTTTCTCAAGCATTACACTTGCAAACATCTGACATCAAGGGGAATTGGGAAACCAGAAGTGGTGTCAAGGGATTCTTGGCAAAGTTTCTGTTTGAGAAGGCACAAGACTGCTGGAATTCTCTTGATCTACAAAACTTTGAAGAGATTGTGGCACTCCTCATCTATGGGTTGGTCTTGTTCCCAAATCCTGATCAACTTATAGATGTGAATGCTGTCAAGATTTTCATGTCCAGGAATCCTATACCTACATTGCTTGGGGACATCATACACTCATTTTACACACGAACAATGAGGAAAAGAGGTGTTGTCATGTGCTGTACTCCTCTCCTAGCAAGGTGGTTTATTTCTCACCTTCCACAATCAGTTTTGAAGAATGAGCAGGGTTTAAGGTGGTCACAACGATTGATGACCCTCACACATTCTGATGTACATTGGTGTACTCATTCCAGAGAAAATGTCATCATCATTGATCGTTGTGGGGAATTCCCTAATGTCCCACTACTTGGAATTAGGGGAGGCATCACCTACAACCCCTGTCTAGCTTTGAGACAATTTGGATATGCTCGGAGGGATGGTCCTCATGACATGTTGATTCTGGACCTAGTTTTTGAATTCGACAACGATGCGCAAGGACTTCGACAAAGGTTCATCAGAGCTTGGAGGATGCCTAACAAAGTGGATAGTAAGACACTAGGGCACAAGAATTCCATCCCCCTTGAGCCTTACCTCAAGTGGGTACGAACCCGCTCCCAGAATCTTATGATGCCATACCCTCACATTCTCCCTTTGATCAAAGAGCCTGTTATGGAAGGAGAGGTTCCATACACCATCCTACATCCTGACATGCCAACATCATGGGAAGAAATGCAAAAGTGTTGGATCCAACTAAAGAAGAACGAGATAATTTTGAAGCCAGCTTTTATGCCAGTGAGAAGAAGGTTTTGAAGCTCACCCACCGACTTCACGAGGAGGAAACTCTCAACACTTACATCGCACCAAAGAGGATGCGCAATGTCTTTTTACATTAAGAGTTTTGTAATATTTCGCCCATGGGGCACTTATGTACTAACAAATTTCTTCTTAATATGACGTGCGTTCTTTTTGTTTGCAACAAATTTGAATTTTTGAACCCTTGAATGCATTACATGAATAACATACCATTCATCATATGCATAAACAGGTCTTCAAACCAGGTTTCCTTATCTTTCTGTTGTTTATTTCAGCAAGATGGATTTGGAGCAAACGGTAAAGGATCTGCAGGCACAAAATTCACAGTTCCAGCAACTCCTCATGACCCTAGCAAAGGGTCAAGAGGACCTTAAAGTTTTGTTGGAGAAGAATAAAGAGAAAAAGAAAAAGAGACCTGGAGTAGCCACTTTGTGAAGAAGCTTTGAGCATCAGGCCAGGAGAGTTCTCGAGTTCCCCTCAACGTCTGACGAAGGGGCCGGTAAAGGGAAAGGGACTGCTGTGCCTTCTGAATCCGAGGTTGAAGAGGAGGAAGAGGAAGAAGACGAAGACTACTCAGAACAACAGTATCCACCAGCGGATGATAAATATAAGAACCTTGAAGATAGACTGGCAGCTATGGAGTTGCAGAGGGTGCCCGGATTGGATTTTGAAGAACTAGGGCTGGTAGCTGGGATTGTTATCCCTCCCAAGTTCAAGGTGCCAACATTTTCCAAGTACGACGGTCTGTCTTGCCCAAAGATGCACCTGAGGTCGTATGTCAGAAAAATCCAACCACACTCATCCGATAAAGACCTCTGGGTACACTTTTTCCAAGACAGCTTGTCTGGCACGCAGCTAGACTGGTTTTATCAACTCGAGAGATCAGAGGTTCATAATTGGGAAGACTTGGCATCTGCTTTTTATCGTCAGTATCAATACAATGCTGATTTGGCGCCCACTCGTACTCAGTTACAAAGTATGGGGATGGCTTCCAATGAAGGGTTTAAAGAGTACGCGCAGAAGTGGCGTGATCTGGCAGGAAGGGTGCAGCCACCGCTATCAGATAAGGAGTTAGTTGACATGTTTCTAAGGACCCTGTCTGGCCCCTTCTTCAATCATCTTATCAGAAGTTCTACCGCGGGATTTACTGAACTGATTTTGACCAGCGAAAGGGTTGAGGCCGGTATTAAGAGTGGAAAGATTCAAAAGGATGCTTCCGCATCCATGGCTGTTAAGAAACCTTTCCCAGCCAAGAAGGAAGCATCTGCTGTGTATTCTCAGAAGGGATTGGGAAGAACTGAGCGTCGGCCGACTGTAGGGGCTCTAATGATTCAAAACTCATCAAATGATCAACCTCGTAACAATCAATCGAGAACTAATCAACAACGGGTGGAAAGGCCACAACGGCGGTTCACCCGCATCAACATGACGCCCGCTCAGGTACTTCCTCATTTGTTGAAGTTGAATCTTACCGGTTTAAAGGAAGCACCAAAGAACCCTAACACCTCCTCTCCATACTACCACTCTAATGCCAAGTGTGCTTACCATTCCGACAGTGCTGGGCACGATACCAATAATTGTTGGGCGCTTAAGAACAAAATACAGGATCTGATTGATGCTAAGGAAGTAGAATTTGATGCTCCTGAGAAGCCCAATGTTATATCTGCTCCGATGCCCAAGCACGGCCACAATATTCATGCTGTTATGGAGGACACTCATGTTACTGATGTTGTTGACCTGTTGATGCCGTTACGTGTGATTAAAGAAAATTTGTTGAGAGCCGGGATCTTTCCTGGTTGTGGTAAAGACTGCTATTTTTGTTTGAACATATGAGGTGATTGCCCAATGTTGAAGTCAGGTGTCCAACGCCTGATGGATACCCAAGAGATACTTTTCCAGAAAACCCCTGTTGATACCTTCAATCCTATTACTTCTGATACTGTTGCTACTTCTACCAACAATATTGCAATTATAACCATTTCCAACAATCCTCCCAAGGCTTGCAAAAGGCCTGTCAGGATTACACCCAACTCTGAATGTGTACCATTAAAGATCACCATGCCGGGACCCGTCTCGTACCAATCCAGTAAAACGATACCATGGAACTATGGGGGAGAAATCTTCTACCATGGTATCAAACAAATCTAAACAGTCCAAGAGATTTCTGAAGAAGAAAACCCTGATGTAGGGAACATCACAGGTACAAGCAAGATAACCCGCAGTCGCCGGATCCTTTCTCCGGAGATTGCTCCCCCTCGAGCAGTTTTCGGACCCTTGAAAGCTTCTGCACCTGTTGGACCATCTGTGCAAGGCCCAATGGTTGAAGAACTGGATACTCCTGTAGTAAGACCATCTGCTGAAACTACCGACAAGGGTAAGGGGATACTGGAAGTGCCTGTCAGGACGAAGGCTCATGTTGTGGTTATCCCCGAAACCACTCAGAAAGAAATGGATGAAATCTTGAAAATAATCAGAAAAATTGACTACGACGTTGTGGAACAATTAGGGCAGACCCCTTCAAAAATTTCAATGCTGGCTCTTCTGCTCTGTTCTGAGGCCCACGCTAAGGCCTTGATCAAATTCTTGAAGGCAGCACATGTTCCCCAAGAGACTTCGGCTGGCCAGTTTCAGGAATGTGTGGCCAGTCTTACTGCTGATAATGGCCTTGGCTTTTCCGATGCTGACTTAACTCCCAAAGGAAGGAAATACAATGATGTGTTACATGTTTCAGTTGAATGTCGGAGAACCACTCTCGCCCATGTCTTAGTTGATACTGGTTCTTCCTTGAATGTGCTGCCGAAGAAAGCCTTAGACCGTTTGGACTATGAAGGGCTGACTCTCAAACCTAGTAACATCATTGTTAGGGCTTTTGATGGTTCCAAAAGAATGTTTCATGGAGAGGTTGATATTCCTATCAAAGTAGGCACGAAAGTTTTCAACTTCACCTTTTACGTGATGGACATCCGTCTGTCATATTCATGTTTTCTAGGAAGACCGTGGATCCATTATGCCGGGGCAGTTACCTCCTCTTTGCACCAGATGCTGAAATATCCTGTTAAAGGTAAGATTATAACGGTGCACGGAGAGGAAGAGTACATGATAAGCCACCTCAACTCCTTCCATTATGTGGAGCTGGATGGCGAGTTCATCGAAACGCCTTTCCAGCATTTTGAGGAAGTTTCTCACGAGGTAGCAGTTGCGAAGACAATGGTTGAGGTGCTTATCATTCCCAAGCATGTATCTAGGATGGCATCTCTCAAGGACGCGGAGGCGGTGATCAAAGAAGGGAAGAGTACAACATGGGGGCAATTTCCTGATAAGACGGACAAATTTGGACTAGGGTTTACAGCTGCAGGACAGAAAGCTATGCGTCGTTCCAAGACTGGGGGGCCACCCATAAGGATCACTCATCACAGAATTAATGCTTTTGAGGATGAAGATGAAGAGAGCCACTTTGAAGATTGGATCTTTCCGACCGTCGAAGGGGGTTTGAGCAACTGGGAAGCAAAGGATTTTGTTCCCATCACCTTTATCAATCAGTAATTTTATCTTTGAACAATTTCCCATTTTTATGGTCTATAATAACTAAAACAATTCGCACACTATTTTCACCTCATGCCTTGCCCAGGGCATGTAGGTCCATTTGTAAGGGCTTGATTTTCTTCATAATCATATGCCATGTTTTAATGAATCATTGGACGTTTTTCATCTATAAACTATTGTGTTCATTTTCTTTCCTTTTGCATTTTTGTTTGTTTAAGGATGGTTATCCCTTACACACACCCACACTCACAAATGCAGGTACCCATCCATTCCGGATTCCATGGGCAACTGTTCTGTTTCAGCCTTCGATAACTCTGAGGATTTGGTCAATCACGCTGAGTACGAAGTTGACGAAGATTATGAAGTGCCGGGAGAGTTAGCCAGACTTCTACAACAAGAAGAGAGGGCCATTCTGCCTCATGAAGAGTTGCTAGAAACCATCAACTTGGGGACAAAGGAAGACATGAAGGAAGTAAAAGTGGGTGCCAACCTGGAACCAAGTGTCAAGGAGCGCTTAGTGCAGTTGTTGAACGAATATGTTGAAATCTTCGCCTGGTCTTATGAAGACATGCCAGAGTTAGACACAGATATCGTGGTTCACCATCTCCCTACAAGAGAAAACTGTCCACCGATCAAGCAAAAGGTTCGCCGAATGAGGCCTGACATGTCTGAGAAGATTAAGGCTGAAGTAATGAAGCAATTCAATGATGGCTTTCTGGATGTTACCTCCTATCCACAATGGGTTGCTAACATCGTGCCCGTACCTAAGAAGGACGGAAAAGTCAGAATGTGTGTGGACTATCGGGATTTAAACAGGGCTAGCCCTAAGGAAGATTTTTCACTACTGCATATCGACATTTTGGTTGACAACACAGCTCAACACAAAGTTTTTTCCTTCATGGACGGATTCTCGGGATATAACCAGATCAAAATGACCCCCGAGGACATGGAGAAAACTACTTTTATCACGCAATGGGGTACCTTCTGCTACAAAGTGATGCCATTCGGACTGAAGAATGCAGGGGAAACTTATCAAAGCGCCATGGTAGCTTTGTTTCATGATATGATACATCATGAAATTGAAGTTTACGTAGACGACATGATAGCTCGATCACATACAGAAGAAGAACACCTTGGTTATTTGCAAAAGTTGTTTTCCAGGTTAAAGGAGTATAAACTCAGACTGAACCCAAGCAAGTGCACTTTTGGAGTTAGGTCTGGAAAACTTTTGAGATTTATTGTCAGCAACAAAGGCATTGAGGTTGATCCAGCTAAAGTAAAGGCTATACAAGAAATTCCTACCCCCCGTACTGAAAAGGAGGTTAGAGGATTCTTGGGACGCTTGAACTATATTGCGAGGTTCATCTCTCACCTGACATCTACCTGTGAGCTGATCTTCAAACTGTTAAAGAAAGATCAGGTGGTTGAATGGAACAATGATTGTCAAGTTGCTTTTGATAAAATCAAGGAGTATTTACTAGAACCTCCTATTCTGATGCCACCCGTCGAAGGAAGGCCGTTAATCATGTATCTGACTGTTTTGGATAATTCAATGGGGTGCGTGCTGGGCCAACATAACGAGTCTGGCTGAAAAGAGCATGCCATTTATTACCTTAGCAAAAAGTTTACCGACTGTGAGACTCGCTACTCACTGCTCGAGAAAACTTGCTGCGCTTTGGTATGGGTTGCTCGCCGGCTAAGGCAGTATATGTTGACTCACACCACTTTATTGATTTCCAAAATGGATTCGATCAAGTATATCTTCGAGAAGCCTGCTTTATCTGGAAGAATCGCTAGATGGAAAATGATCCTGACAGAGTATGATATCCAGTATACTACCCAAAAATCTATAAAGGGGAGTGTACTAGCTGGCCATGTAGCTCATCAAGCCATCGAAGATTACCAATTTATGAGATTCGACTTCCCTGACGAGGACATCATGACTTTGGACAACATCGAAGGTAACGGACCGTATGACGGACTTGAACAAGGATCCCGATGGACCCTATACTTTGATGGTGCTTCAAATGCACTTGGCAACGGTATCGGTGCGGTACTCATTTCTCCGGAAGGTTGCCATACACCCTTCACTGCCCGACTTTATTTCAGCTGTACCAACAACATGGCCGAATATGAAGCTTGTATCTTTGGTCTCAAGGCTGCTATAGACTTGGGAATCAAATCTTTGGTTGTATTTGGGGACTCGGCTTTGGTTATCAGTCAAGTCAAAGGAGAGTAGGACACTAAACATCCTAATCTTATCCCATACAAAGAACATGTCCTGACGTTGATGCCTCATTTCGAGCAAATTACTTTCGAGCACTTCCTGCGAGAAGAAAATCAGCTAGCAGATGCTCTGGCTACAATGTCTTCCATGTTTAAACTCAAATGGGATAACGAGGCTCCCCAAATTACCATCGAGCGAATGAACGAACCAGCGCACTGTCATGAGATTAATACCGAAGAAGTAATGGAACAACCCTGGTTTCATGAAATCAAAAGGTATCTCCAGACTAAAGAATATCCTGAAGGAGCTTCCGTCAATGACAAAAATTTCTTAAGGAGATTTGCTGCCAAGTTCTTCCTAAGCAATGGCATCCTTTATAAGCGCAGCCATGACTTTGTTCTCCTCCGTTGTATGGACAAAGCTGAAGCAGAGTTGATCATGACTGAGATACACAGTGGTACATTTGGCACCCACTTGAGCGAACATACGATGTCTAAAAAGATTCTAAGGGCAGGCTACTACTGGTCTACCATAGAAGTTGATTGTCACCAACATTTCCGTACTTGCCACAAATGCCAAGTCTATACTGACAAGGTACATATTCCTCTTGTTCCTATCAACATTCTGACAGCTCCTTGGCCATTCGCAATGTGGGGCATCAACATGATTTGAGAGATTAAGCCCACGACATCCAATGGACATCGCTTCATCCTGGTGGCTATTGATTATTTCACCAAATGTGTCGAGGCAGCTTCCTTTGCCTCCGTTACAAAGAATGTGGTTGCCCGCTTCATCAAGCAGAATCTCATATGCCGGTACGGTGTCCCCGACAGGATCATCACAGACAACGGTACGAATTTGAACAATACTATGATCACCGCTCTATGCGAGCAAGTTCAAGATTTATCATCACAATTCATCTCCCTACCGGCCGAAGATGAACGGTGATGTTGAAGCCGCGAACAAAAATATCAAGAAGATCATTCAAAAGATGACAGTCGCTTACAAGGACTGCCATGAGATGTTACCGTTTGCTCTACATGGATATCGTACCACGGCACGTACTTCAACAGGGGCAACCCCATTTTCTTTGGTGTATGGTGTTGTACCCCAAAATTTGCCCTCCCATTTCCTCAACATTTTCTCATCACAATACCCTCAGAGCTCAAGATCCAGTTAGGGTTTCCTCTGCTCAAGACTCCTCCTTGCACTGTTGACCCAAATTAGGGTTTGTGTTTGCACAAAGATGTTTTGACCTAAAATGCCTAAGATGACTTTCATGCTTCATGTTGGACTCCCAAGTTTATCCATACCAAGTTTCAAGTCTTGATTCCAAACTTTGCCCAGTCAACTGGACAGTTGACCTAAAAAATCAGCTGTATCGGGGAAAAAGTCAACTGTGGTCAATTGAAAGTCAAACCTCATGATTTTTGATCCACATCAACATTATGAACTCATTTGAACCATTTGGTCAAGTTTGGATCACAATTCCACAAGAAATTTGATCAGATCACCAAAAGGGCAAACTTGTCATTTTTAGGGTTTTGATTGCACAAAGGTAATTTTTGACTGTTTGACCTAGCCAACGGCAAACCAAACTCATATATCGACTCAAGGACCCCATGGAATTGTCTTGACATGTTCAACAAATTCAAAAGATCCCAAATGCACAAGATTGACAGATGAATTTTCCAGTCAATTGATCAATTTTTGACTGTATACTGAAAAGTCAAACTTTGACTTTTTGGTCAAAATCAAGTGTCAAGATTAATTTTTCATCAAAACATGCCAAATTATGAAACTTGTTCATCAAGAAATCAAAAATTGCAAATTAGGGTTTAAAATGAAGAATTTTCATAACTTAGAATTTTTCTAAGTTATGAAAATCCCTAATTTTTTCCTAACATTGTCCAATTTTTCCACCAAGATGCATTTGGATTTAAACAAAAGTCAAAACATGAAAGTTGTAGTCCATTGCAAAATATACAACTTTGATGCACAAAGTTTCCTCAAAATAAGCTTGTAACTCAAGTTATGATTTTTGGAACAAGGGTTCAAAATATTCTTAACTTAGAGAAATTTTGACCTATTTTAGGCAGCATTTTTGCCTAACTTCATGGCAACTTTTCACATGCTTCCACTTGGAATTTCAATTTTCATTACAAAGATGGATTGTAGTACACATTCCAAGCTTTCCAAAATGTTAAAGAACTCATCAAACAACCTCATGGTTAGGGAGAATCGAATTTGGCAATATGGGCAAAACTCACTTTGTTCATGGCCAATGTACATGTCCATAACCTTGCATTTTTGAACTCAGCATGCTCTAAGCTAGATTACAGGTCCTTTATCTCATTCACACTCATAAATTTAATGCAAACCCCTTGTGTTCAAGCCTTATATTATGTGTTTAAGCATTGCATACAAGATTAAGCTATAATTAGAAAAGTGATATATCCATTTTTGAAAAGTGGAACTTTATGTCAAGTTTGAAAATCAAGAAGTACAAGGCCATATCTTTGGGCACAAGTTCAGAAGCATATCACACTGATCAAGGGGGATATTTGCAGCACATTAGAGGGGCCTGTACAAGTCTAGAGAACCAAGTTGATTTTTCTTGCTTAAGTGTGAAGAAACTTGCATAACAAAGACCAACTCTCATTGCTGCAAACCTAAGCTTAGACAAACTTGTTAGACACATTCTAAACAACATAACTGAGTTGAAACACGAGCCTATCACCTTCAATACCTCCCCATTCATAGAAACACTATAAAACTGCAAAAACAAGGCATAAGCTGCAGTTTGAATCCCATAGCTCAATCCACTCGTGCATTTTCATCCAAACCAGTTCAAACACATTCCCTACCATCCATACAAATTGTCCCAAGCCTTGGAAGCAGACTGTAACACCTCTAACCAACTTCACCATTTTCACATTTTCTGTTTTGCAGGTGGATTGCTATAGCTTGATTCACTTGGTTTCAAAGCAAACTAAAGGTTGGAATAGCATCTCTGAACTTCAAGCAAGCTGTACCAATCTTCATTTTGCCTTGAAGGTGCCTCCATTGTCAGACACGATCCAAGCTGAACAGGTAAGTTCATGAACTTCCATCTCTCAATATAGGAAGAGTTAGCTCTAAGTTTGTGAATGAAAAATGTTCTATTCATGCCCCTGAAGCTATACATATCTTTACTTTCCATTTATGTTGCATGTGCTGAGAGAATTTGAGACCTGAACATTGACAAAAAATTAGGTTAAGAATTAGGGATGGAGAAATTCTCTCTCATTTCTGAGAGTTAGGTTAAGTTTTTTATATGTATGGAATTGTGGCTTGATGCTTAACATTTTTCATGTTGTGAGTTTGTGTTAAAAGTCCAAGAATCTTGAGATAGCAGAGGCGCGTGTTTTGTACAAAGATGCTGGAGGTTGAAGAAGACAGGGTCTTGGGCTGGGCCTGAGATTTATCTTTCCTTTTCACACCACTGTTTTACACATACACCCCCCTGGCCCTTTTTGAGATATCTTTGTTATTTTTTATTTTTTCCTTTTGATTTTGTTTTTAAATTTTTATCTAAACATAAATAAACATTAAAAATATTTTTCCCACATTTTTTACATTTTTTTGACATTTATTTTGTTTCATTTAGTTTTGTATATAAATAAACCTAAATATACTATTATTTTAAAAATACAAAAAATAATACAAACATGTTTTATTTCAGATTTTTATTTTATATAATCTCTTGAAAACATTTTACATAAAATATACTTTTTTTTTAATAATATTAAATATTTTATTTTTGTATATATAATATATATTTAATAAATAATGTAAATACATATATATTCATTAATATATTTAGGGAAATACAAAGAATTAATACATTTTATTGTTGTTAATATTTTGACCTCAAAAATATCTTTTTTACAATATACCTTCTTTTATTTATTTTTTGTACATAATTAATAAATATTGCATATATTATAAATACCTTTTATTCATAAAATTAGGGTTTTGCCCTAAATGCATAAAAATACCAAAAAATTAATTAATTTTATTTTTGTTTATTTGACACATAAAAAATACTTTTTTTTCATACATATAAAAAACCATTTTTTGCATCTTGCACATTTATTATATTTTTATTTTTATTTAATTGTTGTATACTAAATAGTTTGTATAATTCAATTTGGATGTAATAGTTTAGGTTTAATTTCTTGCTAAAAAATCCCCATTTGAACATTTGTACCCCCCATCCCATATATTGTGTTGTAATAACTTAGGACCTTTTACTTTTTGCATTTAAAAGCTTTCTAATTATGCCATGTTAGAATTAGGGTTTTGTATGCAAAATTAACCAAAAATAGTTTGACCTAATTTCAAGATAAACAAGCATGAAAATGGACTACACTAATCACACTTGCACCCCTAGGGTACTCCACTTGTTGCCTTCAAAAAAGGGCCATATTGCATGTTAGGTATCTTTGGAAAAAACAAAACAATCAAATGATCATAGTCCCTCGATGACGCTTTTGAAAGTTGCCTAGAAAAATGATCAAGTCCCTAAAGGAAAAATTGCCCAAAGATATTTGGCACCATTGTAATCATGGTCTAAACGATGACCCACGCCCGTCCCGTTAACATCCTAACACAATATTGTCCACCAAATACAATGGTGGAACAAAATTGTTAAAAGGGTTAAAACATAGCAAAGATCTTTGAGAAATTTAGGGTTGATAGCTCTTGGTTACTTGCCAACTTGCAAAACAAAAACACTTGCCTATTTTTCAAAACCACACATCACAACACACTTTCAAAACAACTTTCAAACCTTGAAAACTTTTCAAAAGATATACACCTTTGTATACATTCAAACATGGATCATTACAAAGGTTGCCACAACAATGGCCTCTTTTCAAAACATTGTCAAACACACACACAAAGCACCATTTCAAACAATTGAAAGCACCATTTCAAACAATTGAAAGCACCATTTCAAACAATTGAAAATACAAGGCAAGTGATCTAAGCAAGTAACTAAGAGCCCATGGATAACCATGGATAGAAAGGGTGCTAATACCTTCCCTTTCTATAATCTACTCCCCGAACCCAAGAAAACATCTCAAAGGTTTTTGCTGTGCTTTTTAACCTTTCCTTAGGATAAAATAAAAAGTCGGTGGCGACTCTTGCTCAACCGAAACATTTGCAAAAACAAACGCAAAACCCAAGTCAGTTCTCCCACCGTATCACAGAACTGGCGACTCTGCTGGGGACTTTTTTAAAGTGGAGTAACCTTAGGGCTTAGATCACCCTCTTGCATGACTAATTGTTTGTTTTGATTGCTTTACATCTTGGCTCTCCTGTTTGGGTTTGCAATCCTACACCCGGATTTGGGGAAACATTCATAGATAGCAATACGTTGTGGAAACTGTGCGGGGTATACCGACACGGTTGAAGAAATAGCTATATTAGTGCGACATATTTGTGAGTACCGGTAACCCTTGAGTTCAATCAAGGAGAGTACGGGGCCGCTGAGTGATTTCACTAAGCACTAATGACCTAGAACCTTACTTGACCATCTTGGCCTTTCATTAGGGGTAGTGAGATGACCGGCTTTAGTGCAGTCCGAAGTTTGTAGATACTCGATACTACACTCATTGAGGGTTGTTTTCTTGGAATATTTTGGTCGCTAGTTAAGTGGCTAAACCAAAACAATGAACAATGAAAACAATCCCGTGATATTGAGCTCCTTAGAACCCGGTTACTATTTATAGGACAGGTTTTTAAGCCAACTACACTCAAGAGGGTACTCACCTATGAAACCTCATGCAAGCCTGAAACTAGGGTTTGGTGTGAATTGCTTGTACATATGTTTGTGCATACATCATAAACATCATAAAGCATCATATGCATATACTAACCATTTCAAGGGTTTAGATCTTCTTCTTTGTTCTTGTTTTGTAGGTCATGGAAATTCCTCGCAGGAAAACCATCCAAGTCAACCTTGTGAGAATCCCTCCTCAACTCAAGGAGCTCACATCAAGAATTCCGGAAAGCTCTCCCTTCAGTGAAAGACATGGTAGACTGCTCAGCTTAGTCAACACCAACATTGAAGAGGACATGGTGAAGGTGATGTTCCAGTTCTTTGACCCTCTTCACCACTGTTTCACATTCCCCGACTACCAATTGGTGCCCACTTTGGAGGAGTTTTCTTAACTCTTGAGAATTCCTATCCTTAATCAACTACCTTTCAATGGTACGGAAAAGGAGCCAAAGCCTGAAGATGTTGCTCAAGCCCTACACTTGCAACCATCTGACATCAAGGGGCATTGGGAAACTAGAAGCGGTGTCAAGGGCTTCTTAGCAAAATTCTTGTTTGAAAAGGCACAAGAATGTTGGAATTCATTGGACCTACAAGCCTTTGAAGAAATTGTGGCCCTCCCTATCTATGGGTTGGTCTTGTTCCCAAATCCTGACCAGATTGTAGATGTCAACGCCGTCAAAATCTTCTTATCCAGAAATCCAATACCAACATTGCTTGGGGACATTCTTCACTCATTTTACACTCGAACAATGAGAAAGAGGGGTGTTCTCATGTGTTGTACTCCTCTCCTTGCAAGGTGGTTTATTTCGCACCTTCCACAATCTGTCTTGAAGAACGACCAAGGCCTAAGGTGGTCACAACGGTTGATGACCCTTACTCACTCTGATGTACATTGGTGTTCTCGGTCCAGAGAAAATGTCATCATCGTCGATCGTTGTGGAGAGTTCCCTAATGTTCCATTACTTTGCATTAGAGGAGGCATTACCTACAACCCTTGTCTAGCTTTGAGACAATTTGGATATGCACGGAGGGATGACCCTCATCACATGTTGATTCCTGACCTAGTTTTTGACTTCGACAACAATGTGCAAGGACTTCGCCAAAGATTCATCAGAGCTTGGAGGATGCCTAACAAGGTAGACAGCAAGACACTGCGGCACAAGAACTCCATCCCTCTTGAGCCTTATCTCAAGTGGGTACGAACCCGAGCCCAGAGTCTAATGATGCCCTATCCTCATGTTCTCCCGGTGATTAAAGAGCCCGTTACGGAAGGAGAGGTTCCATATACCATCCTATATCCTGACATGCCTACATTGTGGGAGGAGATGCAGAAGAGTTAGATCCAACTCAAGGAGGAACAGAACACTTTTGAAGCCAGCTTCTACGCCAGTGAGAAGAAGGTTTTAGAGCTCACCCTCCGACTCCATGAGGAAGAGACCCTCAACACCTACATCGCACCAAAGAGGATGCACAACGTCTTTTTATCTTGAGAAGTTTTTGTAATATTTGGCCCATGAGGCATTTATGTACTAACAAATTTCTTCTTATTAATATGACGTGCGTTCTTTTTGTTTACAACAATTTTGAACTTTCTAAATCCTTGAATGCATTACATACATAAGCATACCATTCATCATGTGCATAAGCAGGTCTCCACACCAGGTTTCCTTATCTTTCTGATGTTTATTTCAGTAAGATGGATCTCGAACAGACGGTCAAGGACTTGCAGTCTCAGAACGCACAATTTCAACAACTCCTGATGACCTTGGCTAAGGGTCAGGAGGATCTGAAAGCCCTGCTGGGGAACAAAGACCAAGTGAAAAAGAAGAAGAAGAGAGTCAGGGTGGCTACCTTGGGGAGAAGGTTTGAGGGTGAAGCCAGAAGGGTTCTTGAATTTCCTTCCGCATCTGAAGAAGAAAACAGTAAGGGAAAAGGGGCTGCGGTACCTTCCGAATCCGAAGCTGAAGAAGGAGAGGCTGAAGAAGATGAAGAATACTCAGAACAACAATACCCGCCGGTTGATGACAAGTACAAGAGTTTGGAGGACAGGTTAGCAGCTATGGAGCTGCAGAGAGTTCCAGGCTTGGATTTCGAAGATTTGGGATTAATTGCTGGAGTTGTGATCCCCCCGAAGTTCAAAGTGCCTATTTTTGCGAGATATGACGGGCTGTCCTGCCCAAAAATGCACCTAAGGTCATATGTCCGAAGAATCCAACCTCACACATCTGACAGAAACATTTGGGTACATTTCTTTCAAGATAGCCTGTCTGGCACTCAGCTAGACTGGTTTTACAAGCTGGAAAGGTCGGAGATACGTAGTTGGGAGGATCTGGCAGCTGCTTTTTATCGCCAATATCAGTATAACTCTGACCTGGCACCAACCCGCACTCGGCTGCAGAGTATGGAAATGGCCTTAGGTGAGGGATTTAAGGAATGCGCCCAGAAGTGGCGCGATCTGGCTGAAAGGGTGCAGCCGCCTCTTTCCGATAGAGAACTTGTTGATATGTTCCTAGGGACCCTGTCTGGTCCATTCTTTAATCATCTGATCGGTAGCTCTTCCTCGGGGTTTACTGAATTAATTCTGATTGGCGAGCGGGTAGAAGCCGGTATCAAGAATGGGAAGATTCAGAAGGATGCCTCTGCATCTACAATTGCTAAGAAATCATTTCCAGCGAAGAAAGAAACGGCTGTTGTGTATTCTCAAAGGGGAGCAGGAAGAAGTGAGCGCAGGCCGACTGTGGGGGCCGTAATGATCCAAAATCCACCAAATGATCAGCCTCGCAATAACCCGTCCAGACCTAAGCAGCAATGTGGAGAACAGCCACCACGGCAGTTCACCCGCATTAATATGACGCCGGCGCAAGTTCTTCCACACTTGTTAAATCTGAATCTCACAAATATCAAAGAAGCGCCGAAAAATGTGAATACAACCTCACCAGCCTACAATGCCAATGCCAAGTGCGCCTACCATTCCGATAGCGTCGGACATGACACAAATAATTGTTGGGCGCTGAAAAATAAAATTCAAGACTTAATAGATGCAAAGGAGGTGGAGTTTGATGCTTCAGAGAAACCAAACGTGATATCTGCTCCGATGCCGAAGCACGGTCGAAATGTCCATGCTATTGAGGAAGATTTGTATGTTTCTGATGTCAATGACCTGATAACTCCGCTGTTAACCATCAAGTTAAATCTGTTAAAGGCCGGGATTTTCCCGGGATGTAAAGAAGACTACTACTGTTGTTACTCACTGCCAGTTGACTGCCCGTTACTGAAGAAAGGCATCCAAGGCCTGATGGACAGTCAACAAATTTTGTTTGAAAAAGTTTCTGCTATTCCAACCCCTACTGAAGATGTCTCAATTATCACCATTCACGCCAAACTTTCCAAGGCCGTCAGAAAGCCTGTTAAGATTACATCTGCTACAACGTCTGTTCCTCTGAAAATAACTATGCCAGGGCCTGTCCCCTACAGTTCTAAAAAATCAATACCATGGAATTACGGTGGAGAAATCTACTACCATGGTATTAAACAAGTTGAAGTAACCGAAGGAAGCTCTGATGAAGAGGATGCCAGCATTGGAAACATTGCCGGCACAAGCAAGATCACCCGAAGTGGGAGAATATTTTCTCTAGAGATTGCCCCCCCAAAGGTAATCTTTGGACCCTCATCTGCTGCCGAAGTTACTCCTGCACCAATAAAACTTTCCGCTAGAGCCCCATTGATTGAAGATGCTGTTGTTCCTATTGTTGTCCCTCCTACTTCTGCTGATAAGGGTAAAGGGATCCAAGATGAGCTCGTCAGGACGAGGGCTCAACCTTTGGTCATCCCGGAAACCTCTGAGAAAGAGATAGAGGAGATCTTGAAGATAATTAAAAAGAGTGATTATGACGTGGTAGAACAACTGGGGCAAACCCCCTCGAAAATCTCCATGTTAGCATTGCTACATTGTTCAGAGGCACACGCCAAAGCATTGATAAAATTCCTGAAGACAGCCCATGTACCCCAGGAAACCTCTGCCGACCAATTCCAAAACTGTGTAGCCAGTCTTACAGCAGACAACAGTTTAGGTTTCTCTGATGCTGACCTAACCTCAGAAGGGAGAAAACACAACGACGCGTTACATGTGTCAGTAGAATGCCAAGGGACTACTCTGGCCCATGTTCTAGTCGATACTGGTTCTTCTCTGAACGTACTGCCTAAGAAGGCCCTCGACTATTCAGACTGTGAAGGCTTGGAGTTAAGGCCAAGCAATATCATTGTAAGGGCTTTTGACGGGTCAAAGAGAATGGTACATGGGGAGGTAGACATTCCCATTAAGGTTGGCACAGAGGTTTTCCCCTCAACTTTCTATGTGATGGACATCCGTCCGTCATACTCTTGCTTATTGGGGAGACCATGGATACACAATGCTGGGTGTTGTACCCCAAAATTTGCCCTCGCATTTTTCCACAAGAAATCACAGCTTCAGGTGTTTCCTGATTTTTCAAACTGGCTCAAGAATCGGCCAAACAGACTTTTCTCGTCAGTCAGACAAAATTAGGGTTTTTATTGG
Source organism: Vicia faba (assembly GCA_948472305.1). Taxonomy (NCBI): domain Eukaryota; kingdom Viridiplantae; phylum Streptophyta; class Magnoliopsida; order Fabales; family Fabaceae; genus Vicia; species Vicia faba. The sequence continues at coordinate 775,247,266 of OX451741.1, read as the reverse complement.
TTTTCATGACTCTGGAACAGTTCATACAGTTTGTTTAAGGTTTGGTTGATTTTGGGATCAATTTTGATCATGCAAACACTTCTATGGCGTTTGATCAGGAATTAGGGTTTTTGAGCGCGCGTTCTCAGAAAGATTAAAATTCTACAGCACTTTTCAAGTTATGCTGAGATATGGATGGAAACATTTGGATTGAGTTTGCACTGTGTGATTAAATCAGTGAAAGGATACATTCAGTTTGAATTTGCAGTATTTGGTAAAAATCAGTAAAAAGGGGAATGTGTCTGATCAGTTGTTGTGATTAACTGTTGTTTTGCTTTGGATGTTGGAAATGCCAGGTTTAACTGATCAAATGCTAAAGCATTGTTTATTTAAATTATTTATTATTCTAAGATTAAGTGATTGGAATTTATTTTCAATTATTATAATTAAAGAATTATAAATAATAAATAAACAATTGGAGAAAAAAAGAATTAATTGGATAAAAACTTTTTATTTATTTTTAAATTATTCGTACAATTATTGTTTACAGTTTGTTTACAACAATGATTGTACAGTAATTTAAACCTAAATAAAACTATCCTATTTTTTCTAAGTATTCCTAAGTCTCCAATTCTTCATTCTTTATTTAGCGATTCCCCTCTCCATTTAATTTTTTATCTGCAAAAGAAAAGAAGAAAAGTCAATAGCAGATAAGTAAATAAAAGAGACAGATAAAAATAAAGGTCATCATTAAGGGCAACTGATTGGGATCAGTTAGCCCTCTCTGCAAATCACGGGATTTCTCCCGGTTCACAAAGAGGGATGAATATTTATTTGCTAAACTTTGAATGCACAAATATAAAGAATGCACAAGTCAAAATTATCAAACCACTGCACAGTTCAAATCAAACTACAAAGTCCAAATTCAAACTTTCTGCCAAAAGCACAAAATACTGTCACAAGGCTACCCAAGCTGTCCACAAGATGTCAAAGTATCAAAAGGTACAAAGTGCAGCACAAAATCTGGAGGAAAAGGGACAAATATGCAGAGGAAGATTAATATGCAAGCAAGCTAATTCTTATCATCATTTCCCAATGCTTCCCTTTCAGAAAAAAAGTACACATAAAAACATTGTTTATATTTTGAAGTGTACTGGAGAGAGAAAGAAGAGAGAAAAAGCAGGTTTGCAGGCTTAAGGCTTTAGGCATGAGAAACAAATATAAAACAACTGCAATAACACAGTGGACAAGAGGCAAAAAAAGAGGAGGAAAAGTTAAAAAGGCCACAACCTGTAATCCCTTCAAAAGGAGATAAACACCAAGCCTGAAATGACAAGCTGTTAAGCCTTGGCCTGATAAGAAAAAACAAATACACAACCTGCTGTCCAGACCCCAAGCTAACAACCTTGAACCATCAAAAATAAGCTCACCCAAACTTACACTGTCTAAAGGCAAAAAAGCCTCACAACCTGTAAAACACAAACCTCTACAAGACCTGCATAAGCCTTACCAACAAGCATTAAACCTGTCAAAAAACCAGTTTCAAACCCAAACAAACTGTGTTCAAGCTTAACACAAGACCTGCCTATCATCAAAACATAAGCCTGTACCACCAGTTTTCAAACCCCCAGCATAACCAATATAACCACAAGCATATCAAACCAAAAAGCCAGTTTACAAGACCACTATCAACTAAAGCCTAAAACGTACCAGAAAACATGCTAAGCCTCACAAAAAACCAGTAAAAAGCCACAAGATCACCAACCCTGTATCATCCTGCATAAAGCCTGTTCAAACCTTACCATTCAACAACCTGCCAAATCTAAACAGCACAAGCCCAAACTGCTCAAACCATGTCAAGCCTTACCTGCATCAGTCCTAACCACCAACGACCTGCCTAAAACCTTCATCCATTGAACCCTCAGAAAGCATCATCATTGGGTAAAGGTTATCAAAAACAAGTACATACAAGGCAGGCAACGAGAAGAAGGGATCAAACACACAAAACGCAAAGCCTCAGAAAAAGCTTCTTCACAGGCAAATCAAAAGGCATCCAACACATAGCAACAGAAGAGGCAACATAAGCAAGCGTCCAAGCAACTCAATAAGGCAAAGCAGGCAACGAGGCAGTTGAAGAAGATAAAGAAGCAAAGTTATTCAAAAAGGCAACACAACTCAAAGGCAAGAAGAAAGTCAGCGAGCAAGCATTCAGAGGCAACATGAAGAACCCTCAGAGATACTCATCATTGGGTTAGCAAATCAAGTTAGTCATCAAGACAACAAAAAGAGAGACAAAGAGTACCAGGGTTACCAAAAGGCAAGCTAGTTCATCACAACCCCTTCACCGTCGAGCCTCCAAGCGCATCCAAACTCTCTCCTCCTCCGTCTCCAAGGGTTAAGGTAGTGTCCCTCTCTTTTTTCCCTTCACGCACATCTCACAAAAACAAACAACATCAAGTATTAATCTAAGGGCCAGAATAAAGAAAGAACTAATCATACAAGTATAAAAACCTAAAAATCAAGATTACCTTTGCTTCTCATGAACCGAGCATTCCATGGAGGGAGAAGGATTGGTGATGGCGCTGGTGGCTAGGCAGAGGGAGTTGTATTCAGAAGAGAGATCGGAGAAGACGAAGAGAGAACGAACGGCGCTGCAAACCCTAAGCCAATGTCCCAAATGAACAAAGTATTGGTTAACCCTAAAAACATTGTTTGCATGCTAGGCCTTGCCCGTTTCAACCACACTGAGCCCAAGCGTTCCAAGTTAACACCCCCCTCATTTCTCTTCTGTTTGGGCCATAACCTCCCAAAGGCCCATTCAAAAACTTAACCTTTTCTTTTATATAAAACAGATTTTATTTTTTGTTAATAAATTAACATAATTTTTTTTACATCAAACTTTTTTATAACATAATTTTGAACACAATATTTTTTCCTCTAACTTAAAATATTCTTTACATTAATATCTTATTACATAAAATACATAAAAAATACGTTTTTTAATATACATAATTTAAATTTTTTAACATTTAATTAAAATATTCTTTTGTACATATTAAAGAAAATACGAGATCACAAATTAAATAAATAAACATTTAATTCTTTTCATTTAAGTTAAACAATACTTAATCTTCACATTTAAATTCACATTTCCGCACCTGTAAATAAATTACAAATACATATACACATACACTTACACAATATACAATACATTTCACATTATACACTTGATACACATACAATTACTATTCTTGTACATTGATATACATTGTTTACATTTTTATCGCAATTCGATTTGGTTGTAAATTTATTGGACACTACATTCCTAAAGTCTCATCCCCATTTGTAAATTTGTACCCCCACTCCCGGATACTATTTGTAATAGCGTAGACTTTAAATTCTTGCAATTTACCGCTTTCAAATTATACCATGTTTAGACCTAGGGTTTGCATGTACATAAAATCAAACGCTAGATAACCTAATACAAGACAAATACACGAAATCAATACACAATCACACTTGCACCCTCTAGGGTAATCCCACATGTTTCCTTCCAAAATGGGCCATGCTTGCACGTCGAGTGTCTTTGGCAAAACAAATTCAAATAATCATAAGTCCCTCGATGACGCTTTCGAAAGTTTCCTAAATGGAATGATCATAGTCCCTTCAAAGCAAATTGCCAAAGACACTTGGCGCCATTGCATTCATGGTGCATACGATGACCCGCGCCCGTCCCGAACAAACATCCTAACACAAGATTGTCCACCAAATGCAATGGTGGAACAAAATTGTTAAAAGGGTTAAAACATAGAAAAAATCTTTGAGAACTTTAGGGTAGATGGCTCTTAAGTACTTGTCAACTTGCAAAATAAAAACACTTGCCTATTTTTCAAACAACACATCACTACACTTTCAAAACAACTTTCAAAAGACCTTGAAACATCTTTTCAAAAAGACAAACACCTTTCGTAAAACATTCAAGTAAAGAATTGTTACAAGGGTAGCCTAGACAAGGCATCTTTTTCAAAACATTTTCAAAACCACGCACAAAGCACCATTTCAAACAATTGAAAATCAAGGCAAGTTGATCTAAGCAAGTAACTAAGAGCCCATGGATAACCATGGATAGAAAGGGTGCTAATACCTTCCCTTTCTATAATCTACTCCCCGAACCCACGAAATATCTCAAAGGTTTTTGCTGTGCTTTTTAAACCTTTCCTTAAGGATAAAATAAAAAGTCGGTGGTGACTCTTGCTCAACCGAAACATTTGCGAAAACAAACGCAAAACCCTAGTCAGTTCTCCCACCGTATCACAGAACTGGCGACTCTGCTGGGGATTTCTTAAAAGTGGGGTTACCTTAGGGTTTAGATCACCTTTACTTTTTTGCTTTGATTGACTTGATTGCTTTATCTTTTGGGTTCTTGTTTGGGTTTGTTGTAAATCCTACACCCGGATTTGGGGCACCTTTTTAGGTAAATAGCAAAAAAAACTGTGAGGGAATTGTGCGGGGTATACCGACATGGTTGAAGCAATAAGCTATGTTAGTGTGACATATTTGTGAGTACCGGTAACCCTTGAGTTCAGTCAAGGAGAGTACGGGGCCGCTGAGTGATGTCGTGAAGCACTAACGAACTCTTAGAACCTTAATTGACCATCTTAGCCTTTTTTAGGGGTAGTGAGATGACCAACTTTGGTGCAGTCCGAAGTTGGTAGATACTCGATACTACACTCATTTGAGGGTTGTTTTCTTGGAATATTTTGGTCGCCAGTAAGTGGCTAAACCGAAACGATGAACACAGAAAACAATCCAATGATATTGAGCTCCTTAGAACCCGGTTTCTGTTTTAGGACAGGATGAGCCAACTAACTTCAAGAGGGTACTTACCTAAACCCCATGCAAGCCTAAACCTAAGGACTTGTTTGCTTTGTGTGAATATGATTACCGGTATATACACTCACTTGCTTTTGCATACATGTACATAACATCATGACATCATACCATACCATTTTCAATAACCATTTCAAGGATCTCGAGGGTTCTTTTGATGCAGGGATTACGTTGAACCAGACGTCTACCAAAGGGGAAAGAGGTTTCTCCTCTAACCAATACCAATAAAAGTTCAAGTACAACAACTTGAGTCAGTGGCTATGACCCACTCGATATGGTGAGCTTGATTCTCGTGGAAAGACATCCACAGATACAAAGTCCTCCAAACAAAGATCAAGTACAACAACTTGAATCAGTGGCTATGACCCACTCGACATGGTGAGCTTGATTCTAGTGGAAAGACATCCACCGGTGCAAAGTTCTCCAATCAAAGATCGAAGTTCAACCTCTAACATTTTCTGGTGTTTACCCCAAGAGATCCTTGAAAGCATTCATCCACATATCATGCATTGCATTTTGACAGTCTTTCCTTTTTCAGGTTTCCTTACTCTCCTGCTGTTTATTTCAGTAAGAGATGGCTCTAGAAAGGTTTGTCAAAGACATCCAAGACCAGACTGCTCAGCTGCAGGAGATGTTCCTGAACTTGTCTCTGGGGCAAGAAGAGATGAAAGCTCTCCTCACAAAGGGCTTGGAGAATTCCAACAATGCCAGGAGTGATCAGCTTGCGGAGTTGCAGTTTGATCTAACAACATTAAGGACCCAAGTGATGGGACAGTTGGTGGGCCAAATGGCTCTCATCCAAGACCTATCTCAAAGACAAGAGGAACTCAGAGTTCTTGTCCGCCAACTGCTTCCAAACAACCAGTTGGGGCAAACATCTGAGGTTGAAGAGCAAGTCACCGCTCAGCCTCCATCCACTCAAGAAGACAAGGGGAAAGCTCCTTCGCTTGCTTCAGGGACACAAGCCCATCAACAACCTCGTCAGCGTCAACGGGGTAATCGGCGTAAGCAAGAAACATCAGGAAGACAGTTCACGGAGACTGAAATACCATCATTCTTCATATTGAAGCGCCTGTTGGAGGTCAACCTGCTTACCCTAAGGGATCCTCCTGAGAAGCTCAATACCTCCTCTCCTAACTATCGTCCCGACGCATTTTGTGTTTACCACTCCTACAGCCCGGGACACGACACCAACGACTGTTGGGCCTTGAAGAACAAGATTCAAGATCTGATCGACATTGGAGTGCTGGAATTCATGCCAGACGGCAAGATGAAAATCTTCCGTTAAAGGGTTCTCCACCTGAAGTGATAAAGCTCAAGCTGAAAGACTTTTGCTTCATTTTGAATTTTCAAAGTTGTAATTTCTTTTGTTGTCAAACAATTATCTGTTGATGTTAAACTCTGTTTTCATTAATGCATTGCATATGTTTGTCTTGAATTCATCCATTCGTTCCACTACTCTTATGCTTTTCTTTATGACATCTGACTCTTGATAAAAAGCTGCAAGCCTTTAGAGGGAGGATGACGAAACAATACCATAATCTTATACAGTATGCTTTTGAACAGACCTTGCTGATGATGTACAGGCATTTCTTTCAAATCCCAAACACTGGAGTTATAAGTAAGTTAATCCCTATTCAACCCCTTCGAGCTAAAGAAGTAGGAGTTTTCTGTTCTAAACGATTAAAACCTTTGATATAAACCTGGGGCAGGGTAGTATCTCAGTTAATTCAAAAGAAAACGCGTATTGAAGTCGCGAACTCTCAGTTCGTAACACAACGAACGACGTCTAAAAAGAAAACATTCCTTAGGAATCAAAAGACAAGGGTGGTTCCCTATCACATAGACAGTCAATCTCTCAAAAGAGAAAAAGCCCACTAAGCCAAAACCTATAAAGGTGGCTTAAGAAAGCTGGGGCATCCCGCTGACTGTAATCTCGAAAATGGGAACAGTCAGGCAAAAGTTAGGGATAACAAATCAAAATCAAAATAGTGAGGTCATTACAAAATCCTCAACAACATGAAAAAATGTTGAAAAAGAAAAAAGGAGATGATGACTGTCTCCCCAAATTCAATGGGTGAACCATCGCCCAAAGGTCGTTCCAAACTCAAGATAGAGTATGACACACAATTAACTGAGCTTAGGGTTGAAGAACATCACGAAGAGCGGGTGGGTACAAATATACTTTGAGCCTTTATCCTTTGTTTCTTAAATCGTGAACCAAGCCACGTTATAACCCTTCAAAAGTCCTAATTGAAGCATGGGTTAGTTCGAAAGCATACTGTTACAAAAGGTATCCTGACTCCTGTAAGGCTTTGCTCTAAATCTTGTGTTGATCTGTCTTATAAAAAGTTTTCTGCTAAAAACGCATTTTTCAAAACTTCGAGACAAACATAAACTTTGCATTGCTTGAATATCACTGTCTGCATTTGGCTTTTTGTTTGACAGCGAAGAAATTCATACAGCGAATGTTCGGAGGAACGAAAACTCTCTCAGTGAGCAAAATCACTTCAAAAGGACGACACTTCCTTTACAAATCTCCTATCAACAAGGGGCATGACATAGCACCATCCAATTAACCTGGGGCAGTCCAGTCAAGATTTCAAGAAATCTCTCAATTCGCAGATATAATTTGATTCAAGACTCATCATCACTTGGGGCATTCGAATGTCAAAAGTGTTCAATTATTCCTTCATCACCTGTTGGAAATTACAACTACCTTCAACTATCACAATTCCAGATTCGATTCCTGTATCCAGCCAGGGCATATCTGTTGACGACTATTTCCAGACTCGATTCCTGTATCTAGCCAGGGCACGTCTGAAGAGTTTGAGGATTCGATTCCTGTATCCAGCCAGGGCATATCTGTTGACGACTATTTCCAGACTCGATTCCTGTATCTAGCCAGGGCACGTCTGAAGAGTTTGAAGATTCGATTCCTGTATCCAGCCAGGGCATATCTGTTGACGACTATTTCCAGACTCGATTCCTGTATCTAGCCAGGGCACGTCTGAAGAGTTCCAGATCAACACCTGTAACAAGCCAAGAAATTATCTACATCACCACTTGGGGCATTCGAATGTCAAAAGTGTTCAAAAACCCGATACAGTTTTACACGGACTCATCATCAGGAAATCCTACACAGATCTCCTCAAAACAGGAAGTCCCCAGTAGTTTGGCATACAACACAAGCTTCTGATTTCCCCAACAGTGGTCCCAAGACTTCTCATTTTCAACAATCAGAAGATTCTTGCCCTCCACAGCAGCAGCCAAGGAATTGTTCTCCCCGGCAGCAGTCAAGATTCTTTTATCTTCAGCCATCCAGGATTCATTTATCCTCAGCAAGATAGCTTATCAGCTTACATGCGCATTCATCACATTCATGTCATAAACATTGATGTCACATACATTGCATCATGCATCATAACATGGCATACAACTAACCTTTTACCTTTTCCGGTAAGATCAGTCGACAGACAAAGATCGTCACCCGAGATTCATCCAGAAAGAGTTCAGATGTGACCCAGACGTGGCGACATTCTGATACTTATTCCAGGTTCACTCAGAGACAGTTCAGATGTGACCCAGACACAGCGACATTCTGATACTTGTTCAAATTCATCCAGATGCAGTTTTACACGGACTCATCATCAGGAAACCCTACACCGGTTCCTTCTCAAGACTTCCGAAAACAGTTCACGGGTTCTCCAGTAACGGATGTTAACCTATCGCTTGTTCAGATTCTTCTCAAGACTTCTGAAAACAGTTCACGGGTTCTCCAGTAACGGATGTTAACCTATCACTTGTTCAGACTCTCCTCAAACTTCTGAAAACAGTTTACGGATTCTTCCCAACAACGGATGTTAATCTATCGCTTGTTCAGATGCAACTTTTGAAAACAGTTTACGGACGCTTCCCAACAACGGATGTTGCTCTATTGCTTATTCAACATCAAGACTTCTGAAAACAGTTCACGGGTTCTCCAGTAACGGATGTTAACCTATCACTTGTTCAGACTCTCCTCAAACTTCTGAAAACAGTTTACGGATTCTTCCCAACAACGGATGTTAATCTATCGCTTGTTCAGATGCAACTTTTGAAAACAGTTTACGGACGCTTCCCAACAACGGATGTTGCTCTATTTCTTATTCAACTCAAGACTTCTGAAAACAGTTCACGGGTTCTCCAGTAACGGATGTTAACCTATCACTTGTTCAGACTCTTCTCAACTTTTGAAAACAGTTTACGGACGCTTCCCAACAACGGATGTGGCTCTATTGCTTATTCAATCTCAACTTCAAAAATAGTTTACGGATTCTCCAAACATGGATGTCAATCTATTGCTTGCTCGGACCCCCAATTCAGAGATGTTCCAAAACATGGAGGCCTTTCTGGTACTTGTCCACTCACCAATGAAATACAGTTCAACATCACCAGATGGCATCTATAAGCCCATCCTCCTACCAGCAGTCACCAGATGGCATCTTTAAGCCCATCCTCCTATCAGCAGTCACCAGATGGCATCTTTAAGCCCATCCTCCTATCAGCAGTCACCAAATGGCATCTTTAAGCCCATTCTCAGATGGCATCTCTAAGCCCATCCCCCGACAAGATTCTATCGCATCAGATGGCATCTTCAAGCCCATCACCAAATGGCATCTTTAAGCCCATTCACCTCTACCATCACATCGCCGAGTGCAAATTTCAGGGCACTCTAGTGTCCAATCTTCTTTTACCTTCAAGTCGCGAAAGGCAAACTTGCCAATCTAGCTCTTCAGGTTCAAGAAGATTGAACAGGGGGGATTGTTGTACCCCAAAATTTGCCCTCGCATTTTTCCACAAGAAATCACAGCTTCAGGCGTTTCCTGATTTTTCAAACTGGCTCAAGAATCGGTCAAACAGACTTTTCTCGTCAGTCAGACAAAATTAGGGTTTTTATTGGTTTTCATGACTCTGGAACAGTTCATACAGTTTGTTTAAGGTTTGGTTGATTTTGGGATCAATTTTGATAAGGAAAACACTTCTATGGCGTTTGATCAGGAATTAGGGTTTTTGTGCGCGCGTTCTCAGAAAGATTTAAATTCTACAGCACTTTTCAAGTTATGCTGAGATATGGATGGAAACATTTGGATTGAGTTCGCACTGTGTGATTAAATCAGTGAAAGGATACATTCAGTTTGAATTTGCAATATTTGGTAAAAATCAGTAAAAAGGGGAATGCGTCTGATCAGTTGTTGTGATTAACTGTTGTTTTGCTTTGGATGTTGGAAATGCCAGGTTTAACTGATCAAATGCTAAAGCATTATTTATTTAAATTATTTATTATTCTAAGATTAAGTGATTGGAATTTATTTTCAATTATTATAATTAAAGAATTATAAATAATAAATAAACAATTGGAGAAAAAAAGAATTAATTGCATAAAAACTTTTTATTTATTTTTAAATTATTCGTACAATTATTGTTTACAGTTTGTTTACAACAATGATTGTACAGTAATTTAAACCTAAATAAAACTATCCTATTTTTTCTAAGTATTCCTAAGTCTCCAATTCTTCATTCTTTATTTAGCGATTCCCCTCTCCATTCAATTTTTTATCTGCAAAAGAAAATAAGAAAAGTCAATAGCAGATAAGTAAATAAAAGAGACAGATAAAAATAAAGGTCATCATTAAGGGCAACTGATTGGGATCAGTTAGCCCTCTCTGCAAATCATGGGATTTCTCTCGGTTCACAAAGAGGGATGAATATTTATTTGCTAAACTTTGAATGCACAAATATAAAGAATGCACAAGTCAAAATTATCAAACCACTGCACAGTTCAAATCAAACTACAAAGTCCAAATTCAAACTTTCTGCCAAAAGCACAAAATACTGTCACAAGGCTACCCAAGTTGTCCACAAGATGTCAAGATATCAAAGATGTCAAAGTATCAAAAGGTACAAAGTGCAGCACAAAATCTGGAGGAAAAGGGCCAAATATGCAGAGGAAGATTAATATGCAAGCAAGCTAATTCTTATCATCATTTCCCAATGCTTCCCTTTCAGGAAAAAAAAGTACACATAAAAACATTGTTTATATTTTGAAGTGTACTGGAGAGAGAAAGAAGAGAGAAAAAGCAGGTTTGCAGGCTTAAGGCTTTAGGCATGAGAAACAAATATAAAACAACTGCAATAACACAGTGGACAAGAGGCAAAAAAAGAGGAGGAAAAGTTAAAAAGGCCACAACCTGTAATCCCTTAAAAAGGAGATAAACACCAAGCCTGAAATAACAAGCTGTTAAGCCTTGGCCTGATAAGAAAAAACAAATACACAACCTGCTGTCCAGACCCCAAGCTAACAACCTTGAACCATCAAACATAAGCTCACCCAAACTTACACTGTCTAAAGGCAAAAAAGCCTCACAACCTGTAAAACACAAACCTCTACAAGACCTGCATAAGCCTTACCAACAAGCATTAAACCTGTCAAAAAACCAGTTTCAAACCCAAACAAACTGTGTTCAAGCTTAACACAAGACCTGCCTATCATCAAAACATAAGCCTGTACCACCAGTTTTCAAACCCCCAGCATAACCAATATAACCACAAGCATATCAAACCAAAAAGCCAGTTTACAAGACCACTATCAACTAAAGCCTAAAACGTACCAGAAAACCTGCTAAGCCTCACAAAAAACCAGTAAAAAGCCACAAGATCACCAACCCTGTATCATCCTGCATAAAGCCTGTTCAAACCTTACCATTCAACAACCTGCCAAATCTAAACAGCACAAGCCCAAACTGCTCAAACCATGTCAAGCCTTACCTGCATCAGTCCTAACCACCAACGACCTGCCTAAAACCTTCATCCATTGAACCCTCAGAAAGCATCATCATTGGGTAAAGGTTATCAAAAACAAGTACATACAAGGCAGGCAACGAGAAGAAGGGATCAAACACACAAAACGCAAAGCCTCAGAAAAAGCATCTTCACAGGCAAATCAAAAGGCATCCAACACATAGCAACAGAAGAGGCAACATAAGCAAGCGTCCAGGCAACTCAATAAGGCAAAGCAGGCAACGAGGCAGTTGAAGAAGATAAAGAAGCAAAGTTATTCAAAAAGGCAACTCAACTCAAAGGCAAGAAGAAAGTCAGCGAGCAAGCATTCAGAGGCAACATGAAGAACCCTTAGAGATACTCATCATTGGGTTAGCAAATCAAGTTAGTCATCAAGGCAACAAAAAGAGAGACAAAGAGTACCAGGGTTACCAAAAGGAAAGCTAGTTCATCACAACCCCTTCACCGTTGAGCCTCCAAGCGCATCCAAACTCTCTCCTCCGCCGTCTCCAAGGGTTAAGGTAGTGTCCCTCTCTTTTTTCCCTTCACGCACATCTCACAAAAACAAACAACATCAAGTATTAATCTAAGGGCCAGAATAAAGAAAGAACTAATCATACAAGTATAAAAACCTAAAAATCAAGATTACCTTTGCTTCTCATGAACCGAGCATTCCATGGAGGGAGAAGGATTGGTGATGGCGCTGGTGGCTAGGCAGAGGGAGTTGTATTCAGAAGAGAGATCGGAGAAGACGAAGAGAGAACGAACGGCGCTGCAAACCCTAAGCCAATGTCCCAAATGAACAAAGTATTGGTTAACCCTAAAAACATTGTTTGCATGCTGGGCCTTGCCCGTTTCAACCACACTGAGCCCAAGCGTTCCAAGTTAACACCCCCCTCATTTCTCTTCTGTTTGGGCCATAACCTCCCAAAGGCCCATTCAAAAACTTAACCTTTTCTTTTATATAAAACAGATTTTATTTTTTGTTAATAAATTAACATAATTTTTTTTACATCAAACTTTTTTATAACATAATTTTGAACACAATATTTTTTCCTCTAACTTAAAATATTCTTTAGATTAATATCTTAATACATAAAATACATAAAAAATACCTTTTTTAATATACATAATTTAAATTTTTAACATTTAATTAAAATATTCTTTTGTACATATTAAAGAAAATACGAGATCACAAATTAAATAAATAAACATTTAATTCTTTTCATTTAAGTTAAACAATACTTAATCTTCACATTTAAATTCACATTTTTGCACCTGTAAATAAATTACAAATACATATACATATACACTTACACAATATACAATACATTTCACATTATACACTTGATACACATACAATTACTATTCTTGTACATTGATATACATTGTTTTCATTTTTATCGCAATTCGATTTGGTTGTAAATTTATTGGACACTACATTCCTAAAGTCTCATCCCCATTTGTAAATTTGTACCCCCACTCCCGGATACTATTTGTAATAGCGTAGACTTTAAATTCTTGCAATTTACCGCTTTCAAATTATACCATGTTTAGACCTAGGGTTTGCATGTACATAAAATCAAACGCTAGATAACCTAATACAAGACAAATACACGAAATCAATACACAATCACACTTGCACCCTCTAGGGTAATCCCACATGTTTCCTTCCAAAATGGGCCATGCTTGCACGTCGAGTGTCTTTGGAAAAACAAATTCAAATGATCATAAGTCCCTCGATGACGCTTTCGAAAGTTGCCTAAATGGAATGATCATAGTCCCTTCAAAGCAAATTGCCAAAGACACTTGGCGCCATTGCATTCATGGTCCATACGATGACCCGCGCCCGTCCCGAACAAACATCCTAACACAAGATTGTCCACCAAATGCAATGGTGGAACAAAATTGTTAAAAGGGTTAAAACATAGCAAAAATCTTTGAGAACTTTAGGGTAGATGGCTCTTAAGTACTTGTCAACTTGCAAAATAAAAACACTTGCCTATTTTTCAAACCACACATCACTACACTTTCAAAACAACTTTCAAAAAACCTTGAAACATCTTTTCAAAAAGACAAACACCTTTCATAAAACATTCGAGTAAAGAATTGTTACAAGGGTAGCCTAGACAAGGCATCTTTTTCAAAACATTTTCAAAACCACGCACAAAGCACCATTTCAAACAATTGAAAATCAAGGAAAGTTGATCTAAGCAAGTAACTAAGATCCCATGGATAACCATGGATAGAAAGGGTGCTAATACCTTCCCTTTCTATAATCTACTCCCCGAACCCACGAAATATCTCAAAGGTTTTTGCTGTGCTTTTTAAACCTTTCCTTAAGGATAAAATAAAAAGCCGGTGGCGACTCTTGCTCAACCGAAACATTTGCGAAAACAAACGCAAAACCCTAGTCAGTTCTCCCACGGTATCACACTGGGGCAGTCACCTCTTCCCTACGTCAAATGTTGAAGTACCCTATCAAGGGAAAGATCGTAACCGTCCACGGTGAAGAGGAGTATATGATCAGCCACCTGAACTCTTTCCGATATGTAGAGGTAGAAGGTGAATTCATTGAGACGCCGTTCCAGCACTTCGAGGAAGTCTCTCCTGAGGTGGAAGTAGCAAAAGTGGTAGCGGAGGTACCAAAGTAGATGGCCAGGATGGCATCTCTAAAAGACGCGAAGGCCGCATTGAACGAAGGGAAGAGCTCAACATGGGGGCAGTTGCCGGACATTCCTCACAAAACAGACAAGTTTGGTTTAGGATTCACTGCTGCGGGGCAGAAAGCTATGCGCCGTTCAAAGGTTGAAAGAGCACCCATCAAGATCTCTCCTTATGGGATCAATGCTTTGGAAGGTGAAGACGAGGAGGTCAACATTGAAGATTGGATCTACCCAACCATCGAAGGGGGACTACGCAACTGGGAGGCAAAGGACTTTGTCCCCATTAATTTTATTAATCATTAATTATTTGTCAAAAATTTCCTTTGGTCTGTAATAATTACTTTTGAGCAATCCGTACACTACTTTTTCACCTCTTGCCTTGCCCGGGGCATGTAGGTCCATTTGTAAGGGTTTTGATTATCTTCATATCCATATGCCATGTTTAAAGATTCATTGGACGTCTTTCATCGATAAACTGTTGTGTTCATTTTCCTTCCTTTTTGCATTTTTGTTTAAAGATGGCTATCCCTTACACACACCCACGCTCACAAATGCAGGTACCCAGCCACTCTGGATTCTATGGGTGACTATTCTGCTATGTCCTTCAATAACTCTGAAGATCTGGTCAATCAGGCTGAGTATGAAGATGACGAAGGTTGTGAAGTACCAGGAGAGCTAGCCAGACTTTTACAGCAAGAAGAAAGGGCCATCTTACCTCACGAAGAGTCGTTGGAAACTGTCAACTTAGGAACAGAGGAAGACCGAAAGGAAGTGCAAGTGGGTGCCAATCTGGAACAAAGTGTCAAGGAGCGCCTGATACAGCTGTTAAATGAGTACGTTGAAATCTTCGCCTGGTCTTATGAAGACATGTCGGGTTTAGACACAGACATCGTGGTTCACCGTCTCCCTACAAGAGAGGATTGTCCACCGATCAAGCAAAAAATTCGCCGAATGAGGTCTGACATGTCTGAGAAGATTAAACCAGAAGTGATGAAATAATTCAACGCTGGCTTCCTGGCTGTTACATCCTATCCACAATGGGTTGCTAACATCGTGCCAGTTCCTAAAAAAGATGGCAAGGTCAGGATGTGTGTAGACTACCGAAATTTGAATAGGGCCAGCCCCAAAGATGATTTTCCGCTACCGCACATTGACATTCTGATTGACAACACAGCTCAGCACAAAGTGTTTTCCTTCATGGATGGATTCTCGGGCTACAATCAAATTAAAATGGCCCCCGAGGACATGGAGAAAACAACCTTTGTTACACAATGGGGTAATTTCTGTTACAAGGTGATGTCGTTCGGACTGAAGAACGCAGGGGCAACTTATCAACGCGCCATGGTAGCTTTATTTCATGATATGATACATCATGAGATCGAAGTTTACGTAGACGATATGATAGCTCGGTCACAAACAGAGGAGGAACACCTTGAGCATCTAGAAAAGCTGTTTGCCAGGTTGAAAGAGTACAAACTCAGGCTGAATCCAAGTAAGTGTACTTTTGGAGTTAGGTCTGGTAAACTTCTAGGGTTTATTGTCAGCAACAAAGGCATTGAGGTCGATCAAGCAAAAGTGAAAGCAATACAAGAGATGCCTGCTCCCCGTACTGAAAAGGAGGTTAGAGGGTTCTTGGGGCGCTTGAACTATATTGCCAGATTCATCTCTCATCTGACTTCTACCTGTGAGCCAATTTTCAAATTATTAAAGAAGGATCAGGTAGTCGAATGGAACGACGATTGCCAAGCTGCTTTTGATAAGATCAAGGAGTATTTTCTAGAACCTCCTATTCTGATGCCTCCCGTCGAAGGAAGACCATTGATCATGTATCTGA
Source organism: Vicia faba (assembly GCA_948472305.1). NCBI lineage: Eukaryota > Viridiplantae > Streptophyta > Magnoliopsida > Fabales > Fabaceae > Vicia > Vicia faba. The sequence goes on along the minus strand of OX451741.1, from coordinate 775,231,078 downwards.
CCATCTTGGATAACTCAATGGGGTGTGTTTTGGGCCAGCATGACGAGTCTGGTCGAAAAGAGCATGCTATTTATTACCTTAGCAAAAATTTTACCGACTGTGAGACTCGCTACTCACTGCTCGAGAAAACTTGATGCGCTTTGGTATGGGCTGCTCGCCGACTAAGGCAGGATATGCTGACTCATACCACCTTGCTGATTTCCAAAATGGATCTTATGAAGTATATCTTCGAGAAGCCTGCTTTATCTGGAAGAATAGCTAGATGGCAAATGATCCTAACTGAGTATGACATCCAGTACACCACCCAAAAAGCTATAAAAGGGAGTGTACTAGCTGATCATCTAGCTCATCAAGCTATCGAAGATTATCAATCCATGAGATTTGACTTCCCGGACGAGGACATCATGAATTTGGACAACATTGAAGGTAACGGACCATATGACAGACCCGAAAAGGGATCCCGATGGACCCTGTACTTTGATGGTGCTTCAAATGCACTTGGAAACGGTATCGGTGCGGTACTCATTTCCCCGGAAGGTTGTCACACTCCTTTCACGGCTCGACTCTGCTTCAACTGCACGAACAACATGGCGGAATATGAAGCTTGCATCTTTGGTCTCAAGGCTGCTATAGACTTGGGGATCAAATCTTTGATTGTATTTGGGGACTCGGCTTTGGTTATCAGTCAAATCAAAGGAGAATGGGATACCAAACATCCTAATCTTATCCCATACAGAGAACATGTCCTGACATTGTTGCCTCATTTCGAGCAAATTACCTTCGAGCATTTCCCGCGAGAAGAGAATCAGCTAGCGGATGCTCTGGCCACAATGTCTTCTATGTTTAAACTCAACTAGGATAACGAGGCTCCCCAAATCACCATCGAGCGAATGGATGAACCTTCGCATTGTCATGAGATTAATACTGAAGAAGTAGTGGAACAACCCTGGTTTCACGAAATCAAAAGGTATCTCCAGACTAGAGAATATCTCGAAGGAGCTTCCGTAAATTACAAGAAGTTCCTAAGGAAATTTGCTGCCAAGTTCTTCCTGAGAAATGGCATCCTCTATAAGCGCAACCATGATTGTGTTTTACTCCGATGTGTTGACAAAGTTGAAGCGGAGTTAATCATGACAGAGATGCACAGTGGTACATTTGGCACCCATTTGAGCGGGCATACTATGGCTAAAAAGATCCTAAGGGCAGGCTATTACTGGTCTACCATGGAAGCAGATTGCCATCAGCACTCCCGTACTTGCCACAAGTGTCAAGTCTACACTGAAAAGATTCATATTCCTCCGGTTCCTCTCAATGTGTTGACAGCTCCTTGGCCATTCGCAATGTGGGGCATTGACATGATTGGAGAGATCAAGCCCACGGCTTCCAACGGACATCACTTCATCCTGGTTGCCATTGACTACTTCACCAAATGGGTCGAAGCAGCTTCCTTCGCCTCTGTTACTAAAAACGTGGTTTCCCGCTTCATCAAGCAAAACCTCATATGCCGGTATGGTGTTCCAGACAGGATCATCACGGACAACGGTACAAATCTGAATAATACTATGATCACCGCATTGTGCGAACAGTTCAAGATTTATCATCACAATTCATCTCCCTATCGGTCGAAGATGAACGGTGTTGTTGAAGCAGCGAACAAAAATATCAAGAAGATCATTCAAAAGATGACAGTCACTTACAAGGACTGGCATGAGATTTTATCGTTTTCTCTGCATGGATACCGTACGACGGCACGTACTTCAACCGGGGCAACCCCGTTTTCTTTAGTATACGGCATGGAAGCTGTCTTGCCCATGGAAGTTCAGATTCCCTCTTTAAGGATTATGAAGGACTCTGGTTTGAGTGAAGATGATTGGATTCAGACCCGACTTGATCAACTCAATTTGATCAACGAGAAGCGACTCACTGCTGTGTGTCATGGTCAGACGTATCAAAAGTGGATGATCAAGGCCTTCAACAAGAAAGTCAGACGTCAAGTATATCAAGTCAGAGATCTCGTAATCAAGCGGATCATCCTGCCACAAAGTGATCCCAGGGGCAAATGGACTCCTACATACGAAGGACTATTTGTGATCAAGAACATATTTTCTGGTGGCGCAATGATCCTGACCACCATGGACAGCGACGATTTGCCGCACCCTGCGAATGCAGATATAGTCAAAAGATACTACGCATAAAATAACCCGACAAGTCGAAAACCCGAAAGGGCGGCTTGGGCAAAAGTGGGCATCCCGATGGACCGAAAACTCGAAAGGGCGGTTCAGGAAAAAATTAGGGATAAAACAAAAAAAATCTGTAAACCCGGCAAGCCGAAAACCCGAAAGGGCGGCTTGGGCAAAAAGGGGTTTCCCGGTGGATCGAAAACCCGAAAGGGCGATTCAGGCAAAAGTTAGGGAATTAAAGCGTATGGCTATGTCTCATTGGATCACTTTAAGGACAATCTCTTCATCAACCAGCTCCAAGCTTCTAATCAATCCAATCATCGGCAGACGAAGCATTGAATGGACAGATGTTCAGAGTTGTTAAGGCTATAGCAGAATGGAATCCCATGGAATTGTTTCACATAGCCATCTTTCTTTTGTATAAATTTTTCAATTTTTACGACGGCATCCTCTTACTAGGATGACTGTCTCCTTTGTACAAATATATACTTATAGAAAGTTAATACAAATACTTTTCCAAGTACAGAAATTTGCGTTGTCTTCCTTTTCTCTTTTCTTTTGCACCTATGTTTTATTTGAGAAACGTCCAATGTTTTATTAAATAGGCATATGCATTTGAACATAATCATTTCCTTATGAGTCAAGAAAGATGATTACTGATAGGTTGAAGGCACAAGTAGATATCTTGATGCCCTTTCAGAAGGAATCCTCAGCAGAGTTAAATTCCAAATTCCCCAGCCAGAGGGCCTTCCAGAACTCGATTCCCCTCAGAGTCAAGTCACGGAATCCCCAGTGGAGCCTTAAAAATCTGAAAATCCAATCCCCAGCGGAGCTAAGATTTCCTACCATCAATCCCCAGCTGAACCAGGCTAGTGAAACTTCTCCCCACAGAGATATCTGCAACCAAACTGAAAATTCTCAGTCCTACCTCTCCAACATGAGTCTATCAAATTCTGAACTTCCCCAGTAGAGATCTTCAGGAATTCTCATTCCCCGCAAGTCACCAAGGAATGCCATTTCTCCAGCAGATGCCCTAGGATCCCTCAATGATTGAAGGTCCAGTATTCCCCAAGCAGGGTGAAGGCTCATTCTCAGTGCCTCTCAGGATAATCAGATTGTTCTCCAGTAAAGATCTCCTCAAAACAAGAATCTCCAGAAGATTGGTATACAACCCAAGCCCTTATTTCTCCAGCAGTAGTCGGCAAGGATGTCTCATCCTAAGCAATCAAAATTTTGTCTTCCCCTGCAAGCAGTCAAGGATTCACTTTCCCTGGCAGCAATCAAGATTCTTTAGGATTCATCTATCCTCAGCAAGATAGCTCTTCGGCTTACATGCGCATTCATCTACATTCATATCATAAACATTGATATAACATATTTTGCATCATACATATCATGCAACATAACTTTGTGTTTTAGCTAACATTTCACCCTTTTTCAGGATAAAATTAAAAGGCTATCATTAACAATTATTCAGATACAGTATGGATACACCCCAGATACGGCGGTCATTCTATTACTCATTCAGAATCTCAATTCAGATACAGTATGGATACACCTCAGACACGACGGTTATTCTACTACTCATTCGGACTACAACAATCAGATACAGACTAGATACACTCCAGACTCGGCAGCCATTCTATCTCTCATGCAGATTCATTTATCCACCTCAAGGTTCAATGCATTCCAAACACGGATACCATTCTGACCCTTACAACAGCAGCTAAATCCTCTCCAGTGCATTCGCCACGAAAGTCATTCTGTCATTTATCTAGCTCCCAGTTACAGTTTCAGATACACTTCAAACACAGAAGTCATTCTATTACTCATACGGACCTCAATCCTAGTTACAGTTTCAGATACACTCAAACACAAAAGTCATTCAGCTACTCATACAACTTTCAACTCCGGATAAAGTCCGGATATGCTCCAAACATGGTTGCCATTCTGTCACTCATTCAGAATTTGTCCCCAGCATGCAGGTGCTCCATACAGATGTTTCTCTGTTACCCAGGTACAATACAGGTACACTCCAGACACGGCAGTCATTCTGATATTCGCTCTACACTTCAAACACAGTTACGGCTCAGATACGCCCTAGACACGGAGGCCTTTCTTCTGCTCATACAAACTCAGTCCTTAGATGCAGTTCAAGTACATTCTAGACACGGATACCGTTTTGATCCTCATTCTTCGGACCCGTCACACTACAGTTCAACAAACCTTTCAGATGGCATTGTTAAGCCCATCTCTGAAAAGATTCTGTCACCCTTCAGATGGCATCTTTATGCCCATATCCAAATGGCATCTCTAAGCCTATTCCCATATCCATTGTTCTGATAAGTGCAAATTTAAGGGCACTCTAGTGTCCAATCTGCTTTTACCTTCGAGATGCGAAAGGCAAGCCTGCCAATCTAACTCTTCAGGTACAAGAAGATTGAACAGGGGCAACTGTTGTACCCCAAAATTTTCCCTCCCATTTCCTCAACATTTTCTCATCACAATACCCTCTGAGCTCAAGATCCAGTTAGGGTTTACTCTGCTCAAGACTCCTCCTTGCACTGTTGACCCAAATTAGGGTTTGTGTTTGCACAAAGATGTTTTGACCTAAAATGCCTAAGATGACTTTCATGCTTCATGTTGGACTCCCAAGTTTATCCATACCAAGTTTCAAGTCTTGATTCGAAACTTTGCCCAGTCAACTAGACAGTTGACCTAAAAAATCAGCTGCATCGGGGAAAAAGTCAATTGTGGTCAATTGACAGTCAAACCTCATGATTTTTGACCCACATCAACATTATGAACTCATTTGAACCATTTGGTCAAGTTTGGATCACAATTCCACAAGAAATTTGATCAGATCACCAAAAGGGCAAACTGGTCATTTGTAGGGTTTTGACTGTACAAAGGCAATTTTTGACTGTTTGACCTAGCCAATGGCAAACCAAGCTCATATATGGACTCAAGTACCCCATGGAATTGTCTTTACATGTTCAACAAATTCAAAAGATCCCAAATGCACAAGATTGACAGATGAATTTTCCAGTCAATTGATCAATTTTTGACTGTATACTGAAAAGTCAAACTTTGACTTTTTGGTCAAAATCAAGTGTCAAGATTCATTTTTCATCAAAACATGCCAAATTATGAAACTTGTTCATCAAGAAATCAAAAATTGCAAATTAGGGTTTAAAATGAAGAATTTTCATAACTTAGAATTTTTCTAAGTTATGAAAATCCCTAATTTTTTCCTAAATTTGTCCCATTTTTCCACCAAGATGCATTTGGATTCAAACAAAAGTCAAAACATGAAAGTTGTAGTCAATTGAAAAATCTACAAATTTGATTCACAAAGTTTCCTCAAAAGAAGCTTGTAGCTCAAGTTATGATTTTTGGAACAAGGGTGCAAAACATTCTTAACTTAGAGAAATTTTGACCTATTTTAGGCAGGATTTTTGCCTAACTTCATGGCAACTTTTCACATGCTTCCACTTGGAATTTCAATTTGCATTACAAATATGGATTGTAGTACACATTCCAAGCTTTCCAAAATGTCCAAGAACTCATCAAACAACCTCATGGTTAGGGATAATCGAATTTGGCAATATGGGCAAAATTCACTTTGTTCATGGCCAATGTAAATGTCCATAACCTTGCATTTTTGAACTCAACATGCTCTAAGATAGATTACAGGTCCTTTATCTCATTCACACTCATAAATTTAATGCAAACCCCTTGTGTTCAAGCCTTATATTATGTGTTTAAGCATTGCATACAAGATTAAGCTATAATTAGAAAAAGTGATATATCCATTTTTGAAAAGTGGAACTTTATGTCAAGTTTGAAAATCAAGAAGTACAAGGCCATATCTTTGGGCACAAATTCAGAAGCATATCACACTGATCAAGGGGGATGTTTGCCGCACATTAGAGGGGCTTGTACAAGTCTAGAGAACCAAGTTGATTTTTCTTGCTTAAGTGTGAAGAAACTTGCATAACAAAGACCAACTCTCATTGCTGCAAACCTAAGCTTAGACAAACTTGTTAGACACATTCTAAACAACATAACTGAGCTGAAACACGAGCCTATCACCTTCAATACCTCCCCATTCATAGAAACACCATAAAACTGCAAAAACATGGCATAAGCTGCAGTTTGAATCCCATAGCTCAATCCACTCGTGCATTTTGATCCAAACCAGTTCAAACACATTCCCTACCATCCATACAAACTGTCCCAAGCCTTGGAAGCATACTGTAACACCTCTAACCAACTTCACCATTTTCACATTTTCTGTTTTGCAGCTGGATTGCTATAGCTTGATTCACTTGGTTTCAAAGCAAACTAAAGGTTGGAATAGCATCTCTGAACTTCAAGCAAGCTGTACCAATCTTCATTTTGCCTTGAAGGTGCCTCCATTGTCAGACACGATCCAAGATGAACAGGTAAGTTCATGAACTTCTATCTCTCAATATAGGAAGAGTTAGCTCTAAGTTTGTGAATGAAAAATGTTCTATTCATGCCCCTGAAGCTATACATATCTTTACTTTCCATTTATGTTGCATGTGCTGAGAGAATTTGAAACCTGAACATTGACAAAAACTTAGGTTAAGAATTAGGGATGGAGAAATTCTCTCTCATTTCTGAGAGTTAGGTTAAGTTTTTTATATGTATGGAATCGTGGCTTGATGCTTAACATTTTTTATGTTGTGAGTTTGTGCTAAAAGTCCAAGAATCTTGAGATAGCAGAGGCGCGTGTTTTGTACAAAGATGCTGGAGGCTGAAGAAGACAGGGTCTTGGGCTGGGCCTGATATTTATCTTTCCTTTTCACACCACTGTTTTACACATACACCCCCCTGGCCCTTTTTGAGATATCTTTGTTATTTTTGATTTTTTCCTTTTGATTTTGTTTTTATATTTTTATCTAAACATAAATAAACATTAAAAATATTTTTCCCACATTTTTTGCATTTTTTTGACATTTATTTTGTTTCATTTAGTTTTGTATATAAATAAACCTAAATATACTATTATTTTAAAAATACAAAAAATAATACAAACATGTTTTATTTCTGATTTTTATTTTATATTAACTCTTGAAAACATTTTACATAAAATATACTTTTTTTTAATAATATTAAATATTTTATTTTTGTATATATAATATATATTTAATAAATAATGTAAATACATATATATTCATTAATATATTTAGGGAAATACAAAGAATTAATACATTTTATTGTTGTTAATATTTTGACCTCAAAAATACCTTTTTTACAATATACCTTCTTTTATTTATTTTTTGTACATAATTAATAAATATTGCATATATTATAAATACCTTTTATTCATAAAATTAGGGTTTTGCCCTAAATGCATAAAAATACCAAAAAATTAATTTATTTTATTTTTGTTTATTTGACACATAAAAAATACTTTTTTTTCATACATATAAAAAACCATTTTTTGCATCTTGCACATTTATTATATTTTCATTTTTATTTAATTGTTGTATACTAAATAGTTTGTATAATTCAATTTGGATGTAATAGTTTAGGTTTAATTTCTTGCTAAAAATCCCCATTTGAATATTTGTACCCCCCATCCCATATATTGTGTTGTAATAACTTAGGACCTTTTACTTTTCGTATTTAAAAGCTTTCTAATTATGCCATGTTAGAATTAGGGTTTTGTATGCAAAATTAACCAAAAATAGTTTGACCTAATTTCAAGATAAACAAGCATGAAAATGGACAACACTAATCACACTTGCACCCCTAGGGTACTCCACTTGTTGCCTTCAAAAATGGGCCATATTGCATGTTAGGTATCTTTGGCAAAAACAAAACAATCAAATGATCATAGTCCCTCGATGACGCTTTCGAAAGTTACCTAGAAAAATGATCAAGTCCCTAAAGGAAAAATTTCCCAAAGATATTTGGCACCATTGCAATCATGGTCTAAACGATGACCCGCGCCCGTCCCGTTAACATCCTAACACAATATTGTCCACCAAATACAATGGTGGAACAAAATTGTTAAAAGGGTTAAAACATAGCAAAGATCTTTGAGAAATTTAGGGTAGATAGCTCTTGGTTACTTGCCAACTTGCAAAACAAAAACACTTGCCTATTTTTCAAAACCACACATCACAACACACTTTCAAAACAACTTTCAAACCTTGAAAACTTTTCAAAAGATATACACCTTTGTATACATTCAAACATGGATCATTACAAAGGTTTCCACAACAATGGCCTCTTTTCAAAACATTGTCAAACACACACACAAAGCACCATTTCAAACAATTGAAAGCACCATTTCAAACAATTGAAAATACAAGGCAAGTGATCTAAGCAAGTAACTAAGAGCCCATGGATAACCATGGATAGAAAGGGTGCTAATACCTTCCCTTTCTATAATCTACTCCCCGAACCCAAGAAAACATCTCAAAGGTTTTTACTGTGCTTTTTAACCTTTCCTTAGGATAAAATAAAAAGTCGGTGGCGACTCTTGCTCAACCGAAACATTTGCGAAAACAAACGCAAAACCCAAGTCAGTTCTCCCACCGTATCACATATGGCATGGAAGATGTGCTACCCATCGAAGTTCAGATTCCTTCCTTAAGGATTATGAAGGACGCTGGTTTGAGCGAAGACGATTGGATTCGGACCCGGCTTGATCAACTTAACTTGATCAACGAGAAGTGACTTACTGCTGTCTGTCATGGTCAGACGTATCAAAAATGGATGATCAAGGCTTTCAACAAGAAAGTCAAACGTCAGGTATATCAAGTCGGAGATCTTGTAATCAAGCGGATCATCTTGCCGCAAAGTGATCCCAGGGGCAAGTGGACTCCGACTTACGAAGGACCATTTGTGATTAAGAGCATCTTTTCTGGTGGGGCAATGATTTTGACCACCATGGACGGCGACGATATGCCGCACCTTGTGAACGCAGACATAGTCAAAAGATACTACCCATAAAACGACCCGACAAGTTGAAAACCCGAAAGGGCGACTTGGGCAAAAATGGGCATCCCGGTGAATCGAAAACCCGAAAGGGCGGTTCAGGCAATAATTAGGGATAAAACAAAAAAAATCTGTACACCCGGCAAGTTGAAAACCCGAAAGGGCGACTTGGGCAAAAAGGGGTTTCCCGGTGGATCGAAAACCCGAAAGGGCGGTCCAGGCAAAAGTTAGGGAATTAAAGCATATGACTATGTCTCGTCGGATCACTTTAAGAACAATCTCTTCACCAACAAGCTCCAAGCTTCTGATCAACCCAGCCATCGGCGGACGAAGCAGCGAATGGACAAAATATTCAGAGTTGTGAAGGCTATAGCAGAATGGGAATCCCATGGAATTGTTACACATAGCCATCTTTCTTTTGTATAAAATTTTTCAATTTTTACGACAACATTCTCTTACTAGGATGTTTGTCTCCTTTGTACAAAAATACTCACAAAAGTTAATACAAAAATACTTCAAAGTGCAGAAATTTGCTTGCCTTTCTCTTCTTTTTTCACTTATGTTTTATTTGAAAACGTCCAATGTTTTGTTAAATAGGCATATGCATTTGAATATAATCACTGCTTACAAATAAAACACAATTGAAAAAAGGATAATTACTGATAGATTGAAGGAGTAGGAAGAAATCTTTATGCCGTTCTAGAAGAAATTCCCTACGATACATCATTCAGATCCTCAACAAGGCAAAATTTGGAGTATATTTCCCCATCAAAGTTAAGCTTCAAGATCCGCAGTGGAGCCAGTACAGTCTAAAAACTTGGTTCCCCAGCTGAGTTAAGCTTCAAAATTCCCATCAGAGTTAAAGCTTCAAGATCCTCAGTGAAGCCCGAAAACCCTGAAATGAATATCCCTAGCAAATTTAGAATACTCTAAACCTTCTTCCCCCAGCGGAGTCAAAATTTCCAACTATCAATCCCCAGCGGGAACCATTCAGTTTTCCCCAGTTTCCCCAGCAGGATATCTTAAAAGTCTGAGAATCAATCAGATAACAGTTAACTCTTATCCTCAACCAGGAATCCCCAGTAGATTGGCATACAATCCAAGCTCCTGATTTCTCAGGCAGAGTAAGCATTCTCCCCACAAAGTTATTTCCCAACAGATTGAAGATTCTCAGTCTCATTTCTCCAGCAGAAGTCTCCCAGGTTTTAACTCCCCAATAGAGATTTTCAGAGTTTTCCTTATTCCCCAAGCAGTCAGCAGTCAGCAAGGATTTCTCATCTTCAGTCTTCAAAGATTTTTGGAATCCCCAGCTTTGGTCAAGGATTTACTTTCCCCGTCAGCAATCAAGGATTTCATTATCTCCAGCTACCAGGATTTATCTTCCTTAGCAAGACAGCTACTCAACTTACATGCATAACCATTACATCCATATATCATAAACATGGATTACAATTCATTGCATCATAGATATCATGCAATATAACTTCGTGTTTTAGCTAACGTTTTACCCTTTTCAGGATAAGATTAAAAATCTATCATTAACAATTATTTAGATACAGTATGGATACACCCCAGACACGGAGGTCATTCTATTACTCATTCAGAACTTCAAGTCAAAATACAGTATGGATACACCCTAGACGCGGCGGTCATTCTACTACTCATTCAGACTTCAGCAATCAGATACATGCTAGATACGCTCCAGACACGGCTGCTATTCTATCTCTCATTCAGATTCAACTATCAACTACAAGTTCAGATACGCTCCAAACAAGGATGTTGTTCTGGCCTTTACGCCAGCAGTTTGATCCCCCCAGTGCAGTCGCCATAGAGGTCATTCAGTCACTTATTCAGATCCCAGTTACAGTACGGATACACCCCAGACACGGCGGTCATTCTACTACTCATACAGATCTCAACTTCAAATACAGTCCAGATACGCTCCAGACACGGTTTCCATTCTGTCACTCATTCATAGTTTATCCCAGCACACAGTTGCTCCATACGCAGATGTTTCTCTGTTACCTAGATACAATACAGATACACTCCATACACGGCAATCATTCTGATATTCATTCAAAATTCAAATGCAGTTAGAACTCAAATATGCTCCAGACATGGACACCATTCTTTAGCTCATACAAACTCAGTCTCGAGATACAGTTCAATGGCATTCCAGACACGGATACCATTTTAATGCTCATTCTTCTAACCTACAGCATTACAATTCAACAAAGATTCTTGGATGGCATCTTTTAAGACCATATCCAACAAGATTCTACCATCTCCAAATGGCATCTTTAAGCCCATTCTCGCATCTATGTTTTGACGAGTGCAAATTTACGGGCACTCTAGTGTCCAATCCTCTTTTACCTTCGAGTCGCGAAAGGCAAACCTGCCAATCTAACTCTTCAGGTTCAAGAAGATTGAACAGGGGAAACTGTTGTACCCCAAAATTTTCCCTCTCATTTCATCAACATTTCTCATCATAAGTCTCTTGGAACTCAAGATCAAGCTAGGGTTTGCTCTGCTCAAGACACTTCCTTGCACTTTTGACCTAAATTAGGGTTTGAGTTTGCACAAGGATATTTAGACCTACAATGCCCAAAATTACTTTCATACTCCATGTTGGACCCACAAGTTTGTCCATACCAAGTTTCAAGCCTTGATTCAAATTTTTGCCCAGTCAATTGGACAGTTGACCTAGAAATCAGTTGTATTTGGGAAAAAGTCAACTGTGGCCAATTGACAGTCAAACCTCATGAATTTTGACCCACATCAACATTATGAACTCATATGAACCATTTGATCAAGTTTGGATCACAATTCCACAAGAAATTTGGTCAGATCACCAAAAGGGCAAAATGATCATTTTTAGGGTTTTGACTGCACAAAGGCAATTTTTTGACTGTTTGACCAAACCAATGGCAAATAAAGCTCACACATGGACTCAAGGACTCAATGGCATTGTCTTGACCCCTTCAACAAGTTTAAAAGATCTCAAATGCATAGGATTGACATATGATTTTTTCAGTCAACTGATCAAAATTTGATTGTACACTGAAAAGTCAAACTTTGACTTTTTGGTCAAAATCAAGTGCCAAGAGTTATTTTTCATCAAGACATGTCAAATTATGAAACTTGTTCATCAAGAAACCCAAAAATGCAAATTAGGGTTTAAAATGGAAAATTTTCATAACTTAGAAATTTTCTAAGTTATGAAATTTTCTTATTTTTTCCTAACTTTGTCCCATTTTTTCACCAAGATGCAAATGGATTCAAACAAAACTTGAAAAATTAGAGTTGTAGTCCATCACAAAGTCTACAACTTTTATTCATAAAGTTTTCTCAAAAGAGGCTTGTATCTCAAGTTATGATTTTTGGAACAAGGGTACCTAAAACTTTTAACTTAGAGAAAATTTGCCCTAATCTAGGCAGGATTTTGACCCATCTTCTTGGCCATTTTTCACATAGTTCCACTTGGAGTTTCAAGTTGCATTTTAAAGATGGATTATAGTACATGTTCCAAGCTTTCCAAATTGTCCAATAACTCCTCAAACACCCTTGTGGTTAGAGATAATCGAATGCTTGAAGTTGGCAAAAACTCACTTTTGTCCATGGCCAATACATGTTCATACCAATTTGCAAATCTGATCTAGCTAGCTTGGTTCACAATTACAGGCCTCAAAACCAGTTTGTACTCCATAATTTAATGCATATCCATTGAGTTAAGGTATTGTCTTGGTCATTAGGGCATTGTACACAAGATTAAGGCCTAAATGGTAAAAGGTATATTGCCATTTTTGCAAAAGGTTACTTTATGTCAAAACACTAAGCATTGAGCCTTGAACAAAATCTGATACTGCAAACCAAATCCATGAATTAGAGGGGCCAAGAGTGTTGTGTGCAGGGTGATAGGAGGGCCTGTACAAGGCTATAACATCACTTCCATTCTTTTGCTTCAAGAAGAAGAAAAATTGCAAATCATACTCCATCTCACACATATGTTAAAACCAACTTACACAAACATTGTAGACAAGTTTCATACCTCCTAACAAGCCAGAAACACGACCCCTTCATCACTCAAACCTCCTCATACTCAAAATCTCCATTTTTCTGCAAAACAGAGTCAGTTCTGCAAACTTGAAGCCATAGCCAAATTTCATCGTGCGTTTTGCCCAAAGATACTTCAAACACCTTCCAACCAACAAATCTAAGCTGTCCAGATCATCCATTGCTAGCTGTAACACTTTTAACACACATTGCCATTTTTGTTTCAAAGCTTTGCAGGTTGAGTTCTGTGGCACGATTCAAGCTGTTTCAAAATAAACCAAGCATTGGAAAAGCTTCCTTGGACCTCAGGCAAGCTCAAAAGAAGCTCAAACACCCTTGAAAGTTGCTGCATTGGCCAACTCGAAGTCAACTGAAACAGGTATTTCATGGACTTCTATCTCTCTATTTAGGAATAGTAAGGCTTAGGTTTGTGAATGAAATATGTTGTACTCATAGCCCTGAAGCCATACATATGCTTAGTTTTCATTTACATTAATCGTGCTAAGAGAATTTCACTCATGAACTTTCTGAAAAAACTAGGTTAAGAATTAGGGCCAGAGAAATTCTCTCTGGTCTTTGAGAGTTAGTTCAAGTTTTTTATATGGTTGAATTCGTTGTTTGATGCTCCACAAGTTTCATGTTGTGAGTTTTGTCAAAAAATCAAAGAATCAGGAGATAGCATTTGTGTACAGAAGCGCGCGTGTTTTGATTCAAAGGAAGAAGATGAAGTCTGACTGGGCTGGGCCTGGTTGTTTTTACTCTTTACACATGCATTTTCTGTTTGCACCCCCCTGGCCCATTTATTTGAATATTTGTCATTTTGATGTTTTTATTTTTTATTCTGACTTTATTATTTTTTGTCCAAATATAAAAAATTCCATAAAAGTTATTTTATGTTTTTTCATATTTATTTCATATTTATTTTTATTTTACTAGTATAAATAGCTAAATAAACTATTTTCCTTTTTTATTAAAACTAAAAAATAATACAAAAAAATATACTTGTCTTCATTTATTATTTTTATTTACATTTGAAAACATTTTCTTGAATATACACATTTTTGTAAATAATTAATTTTTATTTTTTTATATATTTAATAAGTTTAATATATATATATATATATATATATATATATATATATATATATATATATATATATATATATATATATATATATATATATATATATATATATATATATATATATATATATATATATATATATATATATATATATATATATATATATATATATATATATATATATATATATATATATATATATATATATATATATATATATACTTATATAAATTATTTAATTAAAAAAATCAGGTCAAAAATACAAAAATATTACATTTTCATTTTATTAATATTTTTACACTAAAAATATCTTTTTCACAATATACTTTTATTTTTTGTATAAATCAATATATTATTGTATATAATTAATAAATAATACTATTTATTTAAGAATTAGGGTTTTTTGCCCTAAATAACAAAATAACTAAAATTGATACTTTTTTTATTATTTGCATTTCACATTGAAAAATACTTTTTACATACATAAAAACTTTTGCATAATAATACCTTTTATTTGATATTTATTTATTGTATTTAATTGTACATTTAAATATTGCATATACATTCGATTTGATTGTAATAACTTAGAATTTAATTTCTTGTCAAATACCCCCAATTCAAATTTGTACCCCCCTCCCTATATCATGTTGTAATAGTGTAGCATTTAAATTCTCGCATATTTAAAAGCTTCCAATTATGCCATGCTTAGACTTAGGGTTTGTATGCAAATAAAATCAACAACTAGCTTGACCTAATCCAAGATAAACATGCATGAAAAACAAACACAATGCACACTTGCACCCCTAGGGTTTCAATCCACTTGTTGCCTTCAAAAATGGGCCATGGTTGCATGTCAAGTACTTTGGCAAAACAAAAACAAAAACAAAGATCATAGTCCCTCGATGACGCTATCTGAGTTGCCTAAATAAAATGATCAAGTCCCTTAAGAAAATTGCCAAAAATACTTGACACAATTGCTATCATGGTCTATACGATGACCCGCGCCTGTCCCGTTTAACATCCTAACACAAGGTTGTTCACCAAATACAATGGTGAAACAACACTGTTAAAAGGGTTAAAAACATAAGAAAGATCTTTGAGTAAAATAGGGTAGATAGCTCTTAGTTACTTGATCAAGCTTGCAAAAACATCATTGCTATCTTCAAAACACACTTCACCACACAATTTCAAAACCCTACTTTCAAACATTGGAAACTTTTCAAAAGACAAAAACATCTTTGTATACATTCAAACAAGAATCATTACAAAGGTTGCCACAACGATGGCCTCTTTTCAAAATATCTTTCAAAACCACACACAAAGCACCATTTCAAACAATTGAAAATGCAAAGTAAGTGATCTAAGCAAGTAACTAAGAGCCCATGGATAACCATGGATAGAAAGGGTGCTAATACCTTCCATTTCTATAATCTACTCCCCGAACCCAAGAAAACATCTCAAAGGTCTTTCCTGTGCTTTTTGACATTTCCTTAGGATAAAATAAAAAGTCGGTGGCGACTCTTGATAAACCAAAACATTTGCAAACACAAACGCAAAATCCCAAGTCAGTTCTCCCATTGTATCACACATACGCCTCGAGATGTCATAAAAGATAAAGGTTGAGGTTATGAAGCAATTCAATGCAGGTTTCTTATCAGTTACATCATATCCTTAGTGGGTTGCAAATGTGGTTCTGGTACCAAAGAAAGACGGCAAGGTACGTGTGTGTGTGTAGATTACATGGATCTGAACAGGGAAAGTCCCAAGGATGACTTTCCGCTTCCACATATTGATGTTCTGGTTGACAACACCGCTCAACACAATGTATTCTCCTTCATGGACGGTTTCTCAGGTTATAATCAGATCAGATGGCGCCTGAAGACATGGAAAAAACAACTTTTGTCACACAATGAGGCACTTTTTGCTACAAGGTTATGCCTTTTGGGTTGAAGAACGCCGATGCAACATATCAGCGTGCCATGGTAGCTCTGTTCCATGACATGATTCTTCACAAGATAGAGGTCTACGTCGAAGACATGATAGCCAAATCTAGGACTGAGGAAGAACATCTTGATCATCTATACAAGTTGTTTGAGAGACTTAAGAAGTATAAGCTGAGGCTAAACCCGAACAAGTGCACCTTTGGGTGAGATCTGGTAAGCTCTTGGGTTTAGTTGTCAGTGGTAAAGGTATTGAAGTTGATCCTGCCAAGATTAAAGCCATTCAAGAAATTCCCGCGCCCTGCACCGAGAAGGAAGTCAGAGGTTTCTTAGGACGACTATATTACATTGCCCGATTTATTTCTCATTTGACTGCTACTTATGAGCCGATCTTCAAGTTGCTGAAGAAAGATCAGGTAGTAAAGTGGAATGACGATTGCCAGATTTCCTTTGAGAAGATTAAGGAGTATCTCCAAGAACCTCCAATTTTGATTCCACCAGTTGAAAGAAGACCCTTGATTATGAACTTAACAATGTTAGAGAACTCAATGGGGTGTGTACTGGGCCAGCATAACGAGTCTAGTCGAAAAGAGCATGCAATATACTACCTTAGCAAAAAGTTTACCGATTGTGAAACAAGATACTCACAACTCAAGAAAACTTGCTACGCTTTGGCATGGGCTGCTCGCCGACTAAGACAGTATATGTTGACTCATACTACCTTATTGATCTCTAAGATGAACCCAATCAAATACATATTCGAGAAGCCCGCTCTATCCGGAAGAATATCAAGATGCCAAATGGTCTTGACAGAATACGACATTCAGTACACCACTCATAAGGAAATCAAAGGAAGTTTACTGGAAGATCATTTGGCGCATCAAGCTATAGATGACTACCAATCCATGAATTTCGAGTTCCCGTATGAGAATATTATACTAGTTACAGATTTGAAGAATTTGGACCGTATGAAGGGCCTGAGCCTAGATCCTGATGGACTATGGTTTTCGATGAAGCTTCTAACGCACTTGGTAATGGAATTGGTGCAGTAATTATCTCTCCCGAGGGTTTCCATACGCCATTTATCGCTAGATTATGCTTTGACTGTACCAATAACATGGTCGAATACGAAGCGTGCATCATGGGTTTCAAAGCTGCTATTGACCTAAGAATCAAGTTTTTAAACGTATATGGGGACTCATCCCTAGTCATTAGTCAAATCAAGGGAGAATGGGATATGAAGCATCCAAATCTCATTCCTTATCAGGAACATGTATTGACTAATTTTGTACTTTGAGGAAATCACTTTTGAGCATATCCCACGAGAAGAGAACCTGTTGGAAGACGCCTTGGCAACCATGTCATTTATGTTTAGAGTCAAATGGGACAACGAGGCTCCTTGAATTACTATTGAGAGACTAGACGAGCCCGCACATTGCTATGAAGTTAATACTAACGAAAGTAGAAGAGAAACCTTGGTTTGATGAAGTAAAAAGGTACCTCGAAGCTCAAGAGTACCCTGAAGGAACATCTATCAATGACAAGAAATTCCTACAGAGGTTCTTTGCTAAGTTCTTCTTGAGCAACGAAATTTTGTACAAATTCAACCATGATTCAACTCTGCTTCGTTGTATGGACAAGAAGGAAGCTGAGAAGATTATGGAAGTTATGGACGAAGGTGTCTTTGGTACTCATTCTAGCAGGCATACAATGGCTAAGAAGATTTTGAGAGCGGGTTATTATTGGTCGACTATGGAAACTGTTGTACCCCAAAATTTTCCCTCCCATTTCCTCAACATTTTATCACCACAAGATCCTTGGAGCTCAAGATCCAGTTAAGGTTTCCTCTGCTCAAGACTCCTCCTTGCACTGTTGACCCAAATTAGGGTTTGTGTTTGCACAAAGATGTTTTGACCTAAATGCCTAAGATGACTTTCATGCTTCATGTTGGACTCCCAAGTTTATCCATACCAAGTTTCAAGTCTTGATTCCAACCTTTGCCCAGTCAATTGGACAGTTGACCTAGAAATCAGCTGTATTGGGGAAAAAGTCAATTGTGGTCAATTGACAGCCAAACCCCATGAAATTTGACCCACATCAACATTATGAACTTATTTGAACCATTTGGTCAAGTTTGGATCACAATTCCACAAGAAATTTGATCAGATCACCAAAAGGGCAAAATGGTCATTTTTAGGGTTTTGACTCCACAAAGGTAATTTTTGACTGTTTGACCTAGCCAATGGCAAACCAAGCTCATATATGGACTCAAGGACCCCATGTAATTTTCTTGACATGTTCAACAAATTCAAAATAACCCAAATGCACAAGATTGACAGATGAATTTTCCAGTCAATTGATCAATTTTTGATTGTATACTGAAAAGTCAAACTTTGACTTTTTGGTCAAAATCAAGTGTCTAGATTCATTTTTCATCAAAACATGCCAAATTATGAAACTTGTTCATCAAGAAATCAAAAATTGCAATTTAAGGTTTAAAGTGAAGAATTTTCATAACTTAGAATTTTTCTAAGTTATGAAAATCCCTAATTTTTTCCTAACTTTGTCCCATTTTTTCATCAAGATGCATTTGGATTCAAACAAAAGTCAAAACATGAAAGTTGTAGTCCATTGCAAAATATACAACTTTTATTCACAAAGTTTCCTCAAAAGAAGCTTGTAGCTCAAGTTATGATTTTTGGAACAAGGGTGCAAAACATTCTTAACTTAGAGAAATTTTGACCTATTCTAGGCAGGATTTTTGCCTAACTTCATGACCACTTTTCACATGCTTCCACTTGGAATTTCAATTTGCATTACAAATATGGATTATAGTACACGTTCCAAGCTTTCCAAAATGTCCAAGATCTCATCAAACAACCTCATGGTTAGGGAGAATCGAATTTGGCAATATGGGCAAAACTCACTTTGTTCATGGCCAATATACATGTCCATAACCTTGCATTTTTGAACTCAGCATGCTCTAAGCTAGATTATAGGTCCTTTATCTCATTCACACTCATAAATTTAATGCAAACCCCTTGTGTTCAAGCCTTATATTATGTGTTTAAGCATTGCATCCAAGATTAAGCTATAATTAGAAAAAGTGATATATCCATTTTTGAAAAGTGGAACTTTATGTCAAGTTTGAAAATCAAGAAGTACAAGGCCATATCTTTGGGCACAAGTTCAGAAGCATATCACACTGATCAAGGGGGATGTTTGCAGCACATTAGAGGGGCCTGTACAAGTCTAGAGAACCAAGTGGATTTTTCTTGCTTAAGTGTGAAGAAACTTGCATAACAAACACCAACTCTCATTTCAGCCAACACAAGCTTAAGAAAAGTTGTTGTACACCTTCCAAACATCAGACCTAAGCTAGAGCACGAGCCAAATACCTTCAAAACATCATCAAACCTCAAAACACCCTCTCACTGCAGAAAACAGAGTAACCTCTGCAGTTGGACTTCCATAAGCCAATCTATTCGTGCATTCTTGCTAAATCCAGTTCATACACATTCCATACCATATATGCAAGCTATCCCAGGCATTGGACACGACCTATAACACCTCTAACCAACATCACCATTTTCATTTTTTCTGTTTTGCAGGTGGATTGCCATAGCTTGATCCAGTTGGTTTCAAAGCAAGTTAAAGGTTGGAATAGCATCCCTGAACTTCAAGCAAGTTGTACCAATCCTCATTTTGCCTTGAAAGAGCCTCCATTGTCAGACACGATCCAAGCTGAACAGGTAAGTTCATGGACTTCTATCTCTCAATATAGGAAGAGTTAGCTCTAAGTTTGTGAATGAAAGATGTTCTATTCATGCCCCTGATTCTATACATATCTTTACTTTCCATTTATGTTGCATGTGCTGAGAGAATTTGAGACCTGAACATTGACAAAAACTTAGGTTAAGAATTAGGGATGGAGAAATTCTCCCTCATTTCTGAGAGTTAGGTTAAGTTTTTTACATGTATGGAATCGTGGCTTGATGCTTAACATTTTTCATGTTGTGAGTTTGTGCTAAAAGTCCAAGAATCTTGAGATAGCAGAGGCGCGTGTTTTATACAAAGAAGCTGGAGGTTGAAGAAGACAGAGTCTTGGGCTGGGCCTGAGATTTGTTTTTCTTTTCACACCACTGCATTTCACATGCACCCCCTGGCCCATTTTGAGTTTTACTTGTCATTTTCCATTTTTTCCTATTCATTTTATTTCCATATTTTTATTTAAGCATGAAAAAATATTAAATTTTTTTTTCCCACAATTTTTTGCATTTATTTGATATTTATTTGGCTTTATTTAGTTTTATATATAAATAAACATAAATATACTATTATTTAAAATAACTAAAAATAATACAAACATATTTTATTTCTGATTTTTATTGTCTCTTGAAAACATTTTATAATAAAAATATACTTTTTTAATGATATTAAATATTTATTTTTGTACATATATTATATATTTAATAAATAATGTAAAATACTTATATATTTATTAGTATATTTAGGAAAATACAAAGAATTAATACATTTTATTTTTATTAATATTTTGACCTCAAAAATACTTTTTTTACAATATACCTTCTTTTATTTATTTTTTGCACATAATTAATAAATATTACATAATGAATACCCTTTTATTTATAAAATTAGGGTTTTACCCTAAATACATAAAAATACCAAAAATTAATTAATTTTATTTTTGTTTATTTGACACATAAAAAATACTTTCTTTTCATACATAAAAAACCATTTTTTGCATCTTGCACATTTATTATATTTTTATTTTTATTTAATTGTTGTATATTAAATAATTTGTATAATTCAATTTGGATGTAATAGTTTAGGTTTAATTTCTTGCTAAAATATCCCCATTTGAACATTTGTACCCCCCATCCCATATATTGTGTTGTAATAACTTAGGATCTTTTATCTTTCGCATTTAAAAGTTTTCTAATTATGCCATGTTAGAATTAGGGTTTTGTATGCAAAATTAACCAAAAATAGTTTGACCTAATTTCAAGATAAACAAGCATGAAAATGGACAACACTAATCACACTTGCACCCCTAGGGTACTCCACTTGTTGCCTTAAAAAATGGGCCATATTGCATGCTAGGTATCTTTGGCAAAAACAAAACAATCAAATGATCATAGTCCCTCGATGACGCTTTCGAAACTTGCCTAAAAAAATGATCAAGTCCCTAAAGGAAAAATTGCCCAAAGACACTTGGCACCATTGCAATCATGGTCCAAACGATGACCCGCGCCCGTCCCGTTAACATCCTAACATAATATTGTCCACCAAATACAATGGTGGAACAAAATTGTTAAAAGGGTTAAAACTTAGCAAAGATCTTTGAGAAATTTAGGGTAGATAGCTCTTGGTTACTTGCCAACTTGCAAAACAAAAACCCTTGCCTATTTTTCAAAACCACACTCCACAACACATTTTCAAAACAATTTCCAAAAAAACATTGAAAACTTTTTAAAAAGACAAATACACCTTTGTATACATTCAAACATGGATCATTACAAAGGTTGCCGCCACACTGGCCTCTTTTCAAGACATTTTCAAAACCCACACACAAAGCACCATTTCAAACAATTGAAAGCACCATTTCAAACAATTGAAAATCAAGGCAAGTTGATCTAAGCAAGTAACTAAGAGCCCATGGATAACCATGGATAGAAAGGGTGCTAATACCTTCCCTTTCTATAATCTATTCCCCGAACCCAAGAAAACATCTCAAAGGTTTTTGCTGTGCTTTTTAACCTTTCCTTAGGATAAAATAAAAAGTCGGTGGCGACTCTTGCTCAACCGAAACATTTGCAAAAACAAACGCAAAACCCAAGTCAGTTCTCCCACCGTATCACAGAACTGGCGACTCTGCTGGGGAGTAATATTAAAAGTGGAGTAACCTTAGGGCTTAGATCACCTTTGCATGACTAATTATTTGTTTTGATTGCTTTACATCTTGGCTCTCTTGTTTGGGTTTGCAATCCTACACCCAGATTTGGGGAAACATTCATAGATAGCAATACGTTGTGGAAACTGTGCGGGGTATACCGACACGGTTGAAGCAATAGCTATATTAGTGCGACATATTTGCGAGTACCGGTAACCCTTGAGTTCAATCAAGGAGAGTACGGGGCCGCTGAGTGATGTCACTAAGCACTAATGAACTAGAACCTTACTTGACCATCTTGTCCTTTCATTAGGGGTAGTGAGATGACCGGCTTTGGTGCAGTCCGAAGTTGGTAGATACTCGATACTACACTCATTGAGGGTTGTTTTCTTGGAATGTTTTGGTCGCTAGTTAAGTGGCTAAACCAAAACAATGAACAATGAAAACAATCCCATGATATTGAGCTCCTTAGAACCCGGTTACTATTTATAGGACAAGTTTTTAAGCCAACTACACTCAAGAGGGTACTTACCTATGAAACCTCATGCAAGCCTGAAACTAGGGTTTTGTGTGAAATTGCTTGTACATATGTTTGTGCATACATCATAAACATCATAAAGCATCATATGCATATACTAACCATTTCAAGGGTTTAGATCTTCATCTTTGTTCTTGTTTTGTAGGTCATGGAAATTCCTCGCAGGAAAACTATCCAAGTCAACCTTGTGAGAATCCCTCCTCAACTCAAGGAGCTCACATCAAGAATTTTGGAAAGCTCTCCCTTCAGTGAAAGACATGGCAGACTGCTCAGCTTAGTCAACACTAACATTGAATAGGACATGATGAAGGTGTTGTTCCAGTTCTTTGACCCTCTTCACCACTGTTTCACATTCCCCTACTATCAATTGGTGCCCACTTTGGAGGAATTTTCTCAACTCTTGAGAATTCCTATCCTTAATCAACTACCTTTCAACGGTACGGAAAAGGAACCAAAGCCTGAAGATGTTGCTCAAGCCCTACACTTGCAACCATCTGACATCAAGGGGCATTGGGAAACTAGAAGCGGTGTCAAAGGCTTCTTAGCAAAATTCTTGTTTGAGAAGGCGCAAGAGTGTTGGAATTCATTGGACCTACAAGCCTTTGAAGAAATTGTGGCACTCCTCATTTATGGGTTGGTCCTGTTCCCAAACCCTGACCAGCTTATAGATGTCAACGCCGTCAAGATCTTCTTATCCAGGAATCCAATACCAACATTGCTTGGGGACATCCTCCACTCATTTTACACACGAACAATGAGAAAGAGGGGTGTTCTCATGTGCTGTACTCCTCTCCTTGCAAGGTGGTTTATTTCGCACCTTCCACAATCTTTCTTGAATAATGACCAAGGCTTAAGGTGGTCACAACGGTTGATGACCCTTACTCACTCTGATGTACATTGGTGTTCTCGGTCCAGAGAAAATGTCATCATCGTCGATCATTGTGGAGAGTTCCCTAATGTTCCATTGCTTGGCATTAGAGGAGGCATTACCTACAATCCTTGTCTAGCCTTGAGACAATTTGGATATGCACAGAGGGATGGCCCTCATGACATGTTGATTCCTGACCTAGTTTTTGACTTCGACAATGATGCGTAAGGACTTCGCCAAAGATTCATCAGAGCTTAGAGGATGCCTAACAAGGTTGACAGCAAGACACTGGGGCACAAGAACTCCATCCCTCTTGAGCCTTATCTCAAGTGGGTACGAACCCGGGCCCAGAGTCTAATGATGCCTTATCCTCATGTTCTCCCTGTGATTAAAGAGCCCGTTACGGAAGGAGAGGTTCCCTATACCATCCTATATCTTGACATGGGTACATCGTGGGAGGAGATGCAGAAGAGTTGGATCCAACTCAAGGAGGAGCAGAACACTTTTGAAGCCAGCTTCTACGCCAGTGAGAAGAAGGTTTTAGAGCTCACCCGCCGACTCCATGAGGAAGAGACCCTCAACACCTACATCGCACCAAAGAGGATGTGCAACGTCTTTTTACCTTGAGAAGTTTTTGTAATATTTGGCCCATGGGGCATTTATGTACTGACAAATTTCTTCTTATTAATATGACGTGCGTTCTTTTTGTTTGCAACAATTTTGAACTTTATAAATCCTTGAATGCATTGCATACATAAGCATACCATTCATCATGTGCATAAGCAGGTCGCACACCAGGTTTCCTTATCTTTCTGCTGTTTATTTCAGTAAGGTGGATCTCGAACAGACGGTCAAGGACTTGCAGTCCAGAACGCACAGTTTCAACAACTCCTGATGACCTTGGCTAAGGGTCAGGAAGATCTGAAGAACCTGCTTGGGAACAAAGACCAAGTGAAGAAGAAGAAGAAGAGAGTCAGGGTGGCTACCCTGGGGAGAAGGTTTGAGGGTGAGGCCAGAAGGGTTCTTGAATTTCCTTCCGCATCCGAAGAAGAAAACAGTAAAGGAAAAGGGGTTGCGGTACCTTCCGAATCCGAAGCTGAAGAAGAAGAGGCTGAAGAAGACGAAGACTACTCAGAACAACAATACCCGCCGGCTAATGACAAGTACAAGAGTTTGGAGGACAGGTTGGCAGCTATGGAGCTACAGAGAGTTCCAGGCTTGGATTTCGAAGATTTGGGATTAATTGCTGGAATTGTGATCCCCCCGAAGTTCAAAGTGCCTATTTTTGCAAGATATGACGGGCTGTCCTGCCCAAAAATGCACCTAAGGTCATATGTCCGAAGAATCCAACCTCACACATCTGACAGAAACCTTTGGGTACATTTATTTCAAGATAGCCTGTATGGCACTCAGCTAGACTTTTTTTATAAGCTGGAAAGGTCGGAGATACGTAGTTGGGAGGATCTGGCAGCTGCTTTTTATCGCCAATATCAGTATAACTCTGACCTGGCACCAACCCGTACTCAGCTACAGAGTATGGGAATGGCCTCAGGTGAGGGATTTAAGGAATACGCCCAAAAGTGGCGCGATCTGGCTGGAAGGGTGCAGCCGCCTCTTTCCGATAGAGAACTTGTTGATATGTTCCTAGGGACCCTGTCTGGTCCATTCTTTAATCATCTGATCGGTAGCTCTTCCTCGGGGTTTACTGAATTAATTGTGACTGGCGAGCGGGTAGAAGCCGGTATCAAGAATGGGAAGATCCAGAAGGATGCCTCTGCATCTACAAATGCTAAGAAATCATTTCCAGCGAAGGAAGAAACAATTGTTGTGTATTCTCAAAGGGGAGCAGGAAGAAGTGAGCGCAGGCCGACTGTGGGGGACGTAATAATCCAAAATCCACCAAATGATCAGCCTCGCAATAACCCGTCCAGACCTAAACAGCAATGGGGAGAACGGCCACCACGGCAGTTCACCCGCATTAATATGACACCCGCACAAGTTCTTCCACACTTGTTAAAGTTGAATATCACAAATATCAAAGAAGCGCCGAAAAATGTGAATACGACCTCACCAGCTTACAATGCCAATGCCAAATGCGCCTACCATTCCGATAGCGTCGGACATGACACAAATAATTGTTGGGCGCTGAAAAATAAAATTCAAGACTCAATAGATGCAAAGGAGGTGGAGTTCGATGCTCCAGAGAAACCAAATGTGATATCTGCTCCGATGCCGAAGCACGGTCGAAATGTCCATGCTATTGAGGAAGATTTGTATGTTTCTGATGTCAATGACATGATAACTCCGTTGTTAACCATCAAGTTAAATCTGTTAAAGGCCGGGATTTTCCCGGGTTGCAAAGAAGACTGCCACTGTTGTTACTCTCTGCCAATTGACTGCCTGTTACTGAAGAAAGGCATCCAAGGCCTGATGGACAGTCAACAAATTCGGTTTGAAAAAGTTTCTGTTATTCCAACCCCTACAGTAGATGTTTCAATTATCACCATTCACGCCAATCTTTCTAAGGCCGTCAGAAAGCCTGTTAAGATTACATCTGCTAGAAAGTCTATTCCTCTGAAGATAACTCTGCCAGGGCCTGTCCCCTACAGTTCTGAAAAGTCAATACCATAGAATTACGGTGGAGAAATCTACTACCATGGTATTAAACAAGTTGAAATAACCGAAGGAAGCTATGATGAAGAAGATGCCAGCATTGGAAACATTGCCGGCACAAGCAAGATCACCCGAAGTGGGAGAGTATTTTCTCCAGAGATTTCCCCCCCAAAGGCAATCTTTGGACCCTCATCTTCCGCCAAAGTTATCCCTGCACCGATAAAACTTTCCGATGGAACCCCATTGATTGAAGATGCTGTTATTCCTGTTGTTGTCCCTCCAACTTCCGCTGATAAAGGTAAAGGGATCCAAGATGAGCTCGTCAGGACGAGGGCTCAACCTTTGGTCATCCCGGAAACCTCTAAGAAAGAGATGGAGGAGATCTTGAAGATAATTAAAAAGAGTGATTATGACGTGGTAGAGCAACTGGGGCAAACCCCCTCGAAAATCTCCATGTTAGCATTGCTACTTTGTTCAGAGGCGCACGCCAAAGCATTGATAAAATTCCTGAAGACAGCCCATGTACCCCAGGAAACCTCTGCCGACCAATTCCAAAACTGTGTAGCCAGTCTTACAGCAGACAACGGTTTAGGTTTCTCTGATGCTGACCTAACCTCAAAAGGAAGAAAACACAACGACGCATTACATGTGTCAGTAGAATGCCAGGGGACTACTCTGGCCCATGTTCTAGTCGACACTGGTTCTTCTCTGAACGTGCTGCCTAAGAAGGCCCTCGACTGTTTAGACTGTGAGGGCTTGGAGTTAAGGCCAAGTAATATCATTGTAAGGGCATTCGACGGGTCAAAGAGAATGGTACATGGGGAGGTAGACATTCCCGTTAAGGTTGGCACAGAGGTTTTCCCCTCAACTTTCTATGTGATGGACATCCGTCCGTCATACTCTTGCTTATTGGGGAGACCATGGATGCACAATGCTGGGGCAGTCACCTCTTCCCTACATCAAATGCTGAAGTACCCTATCAAGGGAAAGATCATAACCGTCCACGGTGAAGAGGAGTATATGGTCAGCCACCTGGACTCTTTCCGATATGTAGAGGTAGAAGGTGAATTCATTGAGACACCATTCTAGCACTTCGAGGAAGTCTCTCCTGAGGTGGAAGTAGCAAAAGTGGTAGCGGAGGTACCAAAGCAGATGGCCAGGATGACATCTCTAAAAGACGCGAAGGCCGCAATGAAGGAAGGGAAGAGCTCAACATGGGGGCAGTTGTCGTACATTCCTCACAAAACAGACAAGTTTGGTTTAGGATTCACTACCGCAGGGCAGAAAGCTATGCGCCGTTCAAAGATTGAAAGAGCACCCATCAAGATCTCTCCTTATGGGATCAATGCTTTGGAAGGTGAAGACGAAGATGCCAACATTGAAGATTGGATCTACCCAACCATCGAAGGGGGACTACGCAACTGGGATGCAAAGGACTTTGTCCCCATTACTTTTATTAATCAGTAATTATTTGTCAAAAATTTCCTTTGGTCTGTAATAATTACTTTTGAACAATCCGTACACTACTTTTTCACCTCTTGCCTTGCCCGGGGCATGTAGGTCCATTTGTAAGGGTTTTGATTATCTTCATATCCATATGCCATGTTTAATGATACATTGGACGTTTTTCATTGATAAACTGCTATGTTCATTTTTCTTTCCTTTTGCATTTTTGGTTTAAGGATGGCTATCCCTTACACACACCCACACTCACAAATGCAGGTACCCATCCACTCTGGATTCTATGGGTGATTATTCTGCTATGTCCTTCAATAACTCTGAAGATCTGGTCAATCAAGCTGAGCATGAAAATGACGAAGGTTGTGAAGTACCAGGAGAGCTAGCCAGACTTTTACAGCAAGAGGAAAGGGCCATCTTACCTCACGAAGAGACATTGGAAACTGTCAAACTTAGGAACAGAGGAAGACCGGAAGGAAGTGCAAGTGGGTGCCAATCTGGAACAAAGTGTCAAGGAGCGCCTGATACAGCTGTTAAATGAGTACGTTGAAATCTTCGTCTGGTCTTACGAAGACATGCCGGATTTAGACACAGACATCGTGGTTCACCGTCTCCCCACAAGAGAGGATTGTCCACCGATCAAGCAAAAAGTCCGCCGAATGAGGCCTGACATGTCTGAGAAGATTAAAGCAGAAGTGATGAAACAATTCAACGCTGGCTTTCTGGCTGTTACATCCTATCCACAATGGGTTGCTAACATTGTGCCAATTCCTAAAAAAGATGGCAAGGTCAGGATGTGTGTAGACTACCGGGATTTGAATAGGGCCAGCCCCAAGGATGATTTTCCGCTACCGCATATTGACATTCTGATTGACAACACAACTCATCACAAAGTGTTTTCCTTCATGGATGGATTCTCGGGCTACAATCAAATTAAAATGGCCCCCGAGGACATGGAGAAAACAACCTTTGTTACACAATGGGGTACTTTCTGTTACAAGGTGATGCCGTTTGGACTGAAGAACGCAGGGGCAACTTATCAACGCGCCATGGTAGCTTTATTTCATGATATGATACATCATGAGATCGAAGTTTACGTAGACGATATGATAGCTCGGTCACAAACAGAGGAGGAACACCTTGAGCATCTAGAAAAGTTGTTTGCCAGGTTGAAAGAGTACAAACTCAGGCTGAATCCAAGTAAGTGTACTTTTGGAGTTAGGTCTGGTAAGCTTCTAGGGTTTATTGTCAGCAACAAAGGCATTGAGGTCGATCCAGCAAAAGTGAAAGCAATACAAGAGATGCCTGCTCCCCATACTGAAAAGGAGGTTAGAGGGTTCTTGGGGCGCTTGAATTATATTGCCAGATTCATCTCTCATCTGACTTCTACCTGTGAGCCAATTTTCAAATTATTAAAGAAGGATCAGGTAGTCGAATGGAACGACGATTGCCAAGCTGCTTTTGATAAGATCAAGGAGTATTTGCTAGAACCTCCTATTCTGATGCCCCTCGTCGAAGGAAGACCATTGATCATGTATCTGACCGTCTTGGATAACTCAATGGGGTGTGTTTTGGGCCAGCATGACGAGTCTGGTCGAAAAGAGCGTGCTATTTATTACCTTAGCAAAAAGTTTACCGACTGTGAGACTCGCTACTCACTGCTCGAGAAAACTTGCTGCGCTTTGGTATGGGCTGCTCGCCGACTAAGGCCGTATATGCTGAATCATACCACCTTGCTGATTTCCAAAATGGATCCTATCAAGTATATCTTCGAGAAGCCTGCTTTATCTGGAAGAATAGCTAGATGGAAAATGATCCTAAATGAGTATGACATCCAGTACACCACTCAAAAAGCTATAAAAGGGAGTGTACTAGCTGATCATCTAGCTCATCAAGCTATCGAAGATTATCAATCCATGAGGTTTGACTTCCCGGACGAGGACATCATGAATTTGGACAACATTGAAGGTAACGGACCGTATGACGGACCCGAAAAGGGATCCCGATGGACCCTGTACTTTGATGGTGCTTCAAATGCACTTGGAAACGGTATCGGTGAGGTACTCATTTCCCCGGAAGGTTGTCACACTCCTTTCACGGCTCGACTCTGCTTCAGCTGCACGAACAACATGGCGGAATATGAAGCTTGCATCTTTGGTCTCAAGGCTGCTATAAACTTGGGGATCAAATCTTTGATTGTATTTGGGGACTCGGCTTTAGTTATCAGTCAAATCAAAGGAGAGTGGGATACCAAACATCCTAATCTTATCCCATACAGAGAACATGTCCTGACGTTGTTGCCTCATTTCGAGCAAATTACCTTCGAGCATTTCCCGCGAGAAGAGAATCAGCTAGCGGATGCTCTAGCCACAATGTCTTCTATGTTTAAACTCAACTGGAATAACGAGGCTCCCCAAATCACCATCGAGCGAATGGATGAACCTGCGCATTGTCATGAGATTAATATTGAAGAAGTAGTGGAACAACCCTGGTTTCACGAAATCAAAAGATATCTCCAGACTAGAGAGTATCCCGAAGGAGCTTCCATAAATGACAAGAAGTTCCTAAGGAAATTTGCTGCCAAGTTCTTCCTGAGCAATGGCATCCTCTATAAGCGCAACCATGATTGTGTTTTACTCCGATGTGTTGACAAAGCTGAGGCGGAGTTAATCATGACAGAGATGCACAGCGGTGCATTTGGCACCCGTTTGAGCGGGCATTCTATGGCTAAAAAGATCCTAAGGGCAGGCTATTACTGGTCTACCATGGAAGCAGATTGCCATCAGCATTCCCGTACCTGCCACAAATGTCAAGTCTACTCTGACAAGATTCATATTCCTCCGGTTCCTCTCAACATGCTGACAGCTCCTTGGCCATTCGCAATGTGGGGCATTGACATGATTGGAGAGATCAAGCCCACGACTTCCAACGGACATCGCTTCATCCTGGTTGCCATTGACTACTTCACCAAATGGGTCGAAGCAGCTTCTTTCGCCTATGTCACTAAAAATGTGGTTGCCCGCTTCATCAAGCAAAACCTCATATGCCGGTATGGTGTTCCAGACAGGATCATCACGGACAACGGTACAAATCTGAATAATACTATGATCACCGCATTGTGCGAACAGTTCAAGATTTATCATCACAATTCATCTCCCTATCGGCCGAAGATGAACGGTGCTGTTGAAGCTGCGAACAAAAACATTAAGAAGATCATTCAGAAAATGACAATCACTTACAAGGACTGGCATGAGATGTTACCGTTTTCTCTGCATGGATACCGTACGACGGCACGTACTTCAACCGGGGCAACTCCATTTTCTTTGGTATATGGCATGGAAGCTGTCCTGCCCATGGAAGTTCAGATTCCCTCTTTAAGGATTATGAAGGACTCAGGTTTGAGTGAAGATGATTGGATTCAGACCCGACTTGATCAACTCAATTTGATCGACGAGAAGCGACTCGCTGCTGTGTGCCATGGTCAGACGTATCAAAAGCGGATGATCAAGGCCTTCAACAAGAAAGTCAGACATCAAGTATATCAAGTCGGAGATCTCGTAATCAAGCGAATTATCCTGCAGCAAAGTGATCCCAAGGGCAAATGGACTCCTACATACGAAGGACCATTTGTGATCAAGAGTATATTTTCTGGTGGTGCAATGATTCTGACCACCATGGACGGCGAAGATTTGCCGCACCCTGCGAATGCAGACATAGTCAAAAGATACTACGCATAAAATAACCCGACAACTCGAAAACCCAAAAGGGCGACTTGGGCAAAAAATGGGCAACCCGGTGGACCGAAAACCCGAAAGGGCGGTTCAGGCAAAAATTAGGGATAAAACAAAAAAAATATGTAAACCCGGCAAGCTGAAAACCCGAAAGGGCGGCTTGGGCAAAAAGGGGTTTCCCGGTGGATCAAAAACCCGAAAGGGCGATTCAAGCAAAAGTTAGGGAATTAAAGCGTATGGCTATGTCTCGTCGGATCACTTTAAGGACAATCTCTTCATGAATCAGCTCCAAGCTTCTAATCAATCCAATCATCGGCAGACGAAGCATTGAATGGACAGATGTTCAGAGTTGTGAAGGCTATAGCAGAATGGAATCCCATGGAATTGTTTCACATACCCATCTTTCTTTTGTATAAATTTTTCATTTTTTACGACGGCCTCCTCTTACTAGGATGACCGTCTCCTTTGTACAAATATAATTATAGAAAGTTAATACAAATACTTTTCCAAGTACAAAAATTTGCGTTGTCTTCCTTTTCTCTTTTCTTTTGCACCTATGTTTTATTTGAGAAACGTCCAATGTTTTGTTAAATAGGCATATGCATTTGAACATAATCATTTCCTTATGAATCAAGAAAGAGGATTACTGATAGGTTAAAAGTACGGATAAATATCTTGATGCCCTTTCAGAAGGAATCCTCAGCAGAGTTAAACTCCAAATTCCCCAGCCAGAGGGCCTTCCAGAAATCGATTCCCCTCAGAGTTAAGTTTCAGAATCCCCAGTGGAGCCTTAAAAATCTGAAAATCCAATCCCCAGCGGAGCTGAGATTTCTAGCCATCAATCCCCAGCTAAACCAGGCTAGTGAAACTTCTCCCCACAGAGATGCCTGCCACCAAGCTGAAAATTCTCAGTCCTACCTCTCCAACGTGAGTCTATCAGATTCTGAACTTCCCCAGTAGAGATCTTCAGGAATTCTCTTTCCCCGTAAGTCACCAAGGAATGCCAGTTCTCCAGCAGTGACCCTAAGATCCCTCAACGATTGAAGATCTTGTATTCCCCAAGCAGAATGAAGGTTCATTCTCAGTGCCTCACAGGATAATCAGATAGTTCTCCAGTGAAGATCTCCGCAAGACAAGAATCCCCAGAAGATTGGTTTACAACCCAAGCCCCTGTTTCTCCAGCAGTAGTCGGCAAGGATGTCTCATCCTCAGCAATCAAAATTTTGTCTTCCCCTGCAAGCAGTCAAGGATTCACTTTCCCTGGCAGCAGTCAAGATTCTTTAAGATTCATCTATCCTCAGCAAGACAGCTCTTCGGCTTACATACGCATTCATCTACATTCATATCATAAACATTGATATAACATATTTTGCATCATACATATCATGCAACATAACTTTGTGTTTTAGCTAACATTTCACCCTTTTCAGGATAAAATTAAAAGGCTATCATTAACAATTATTCAGATACAGTATGGATACACCCCGAACACGGAGGTCATTCTATTACTCATTCAGAATCTCAAGTCAGATACAGTATGGATACACCTCAGACACGACGGTTATTCTACTACTCATTCGGACTACAGCAATCGGATACGGACTAGATACGCTCCAGACACGGCAGCCATTCTATCTCTCATTCAGATTCATTTATCCACCTCAAGGTTCCATGCATTCCAAACACGGATACCATTCTGACCCTTACAACAGCAGCTTGATTCTCTCCAGTGCGTTCGCCACGGAAGTCATTCTGTCATTTATCTAGATCCCAGTTACAGTTTCAGATACACTCCAGACACGGAAGTCATTCTGCTACTCATACAACTTTCAACTTCAAATACAGTCCGGATACGCTCCAAGTCTGGTTTCCATTCTGTCACTCATTCAGAATTTGTCCCCAGCACGCAGTTGCTCCATACAGATGTTTCTCTGTTACCCAGATACAATACAGATACACTCCAGACACGGCAGTCATTCTGATATTCGTTCTACACTTCAAACATAGTTACAGCTCAGATACGCCCCAGACATGGAGGCCATTCTTCTGCTCATACAAACTCAGTCCTTAGATGCAGTTCAAGTACATTCCAGACACGAATAACATTTTGATCCTCATTCTTCGGACCCGTCACACTACAGTTCAACAAACCTTCCAGATGGCATCTTTAAACCCATCTCCGACAAGATTATGTCAACCTTCATATGGCATATTTAAGCCCATCTCCAAATGGCAACTCTAAGCCCATTCCCATATCCATTGTTCTGATAAGTGCAAATTTAAGGGCACTCTAGTGTCCAATCTCCTTTTACCTTCGAGACGCGAAAGGCAAACCTGCCAATCTAACTCTTCAGGTGCAAGAAGATTGAACAGGGGCAACTGTTGTACCCCAAAATTTTCCCTCCCATTTCCTCAACATTTTCTCACCACAAGACCCTTGGAGCTCAAGATCTAGTTAAGGTTTCCTCTGCTCAAGACTCCTCCTTGCACTGTTGACCCAAATTAGGGTTTGTGTTTGCACAAAGATGTTTTGACCTAAATGCCTAAGATGACTTTCACTCTTCATGTTGGACTCCCAAGCTTATCCATACCAAGTTTCAAGTCTTGATTCCAAACTTTGCCCAGTCAATTGGACAGTTGACCTAGAAATCAGCTGTATTGGGAAAAAAGTCAACTGTGGTCAATTGACAGCCAAACCCCATGAAATTTGACCCACGTCAACATTATGAACTCATTTGAACCATTTGGTCAAGTTTGGATCACAATTCCACAAGAAATTTGATCAGATCACCAAAAGGGCAAAATGGTCATTTTTAGGGTTTTGACTGCACAAAGATAATTTTTGACTGTTTGACCTAGCCAATGGAAAACCAAGCTCATATATGGACTCAAGGACCCCATGGAATTGTCTTGACATGTTCAACAAATTCAAAAGATCCCAAATGCACAAGATTGACAGATCAATTTTCCAGTCAATTGATCAATTTTTTACTGTATACTGAAAAGTCAAACTTTGACTTTTTGGTCAAAATCAAGTGTCTAGATTCATTTTTCATCAAAACATGCCAAATTATGAAACTTGTTCATCAAGAAATCAAAAATTGCAATTTAAGGTTTAAAATGAAGAATTTTCATAACTTAGAATTTTTCTATGTTATGAAAATCCCTAATTTTTTCCTAACTTTGTCCCATTTTTTCATCAAGATGCATTTGGATTAAAACAAAAGTCAAAACATGAAAGTTGTAGTCCATTGCAAAATCTACAACTTTGATTCACAAAGTTTCCTCAAAAGAAGCTTGTAGCTCAAGTTATGATTTTTGGAACAAGGGTGCAAAACATTCTTAACTTAGAGAAATTTTGACCTATTCTAGGCAGGATTTTTGCCTAACTTCATGACCACTTTTCACATGCTTCCACTTGGAATTTCAATTTGCATTACAAAGATGGATTGTAGTACACATTCCAAGCTTTCCAAAATTTACAAGATCTCATCAAACAACCTCATGGTTAGGGAGAATCGAATTTGGCAATATGGGCTAAACTCACTTTGTTCATGGCCAATATACATGTCCATAACCTTGCATTTTTGAACTCAGCATGCTCTAAGCTAGATTACAGGTCCTTTATCTCATTCACACTCATAAATTTAATGCAAACCCCTTGTGTTCAAGCCTTATATTATGTGTTTAAGCATTGCATACAAGATTAAGCTATAATTAGAAAAAGTGATATATCCATTTTTGAAAAGTGGAACTTTATGTCAAGTTTGAAAATCAAGAAGTACAAGGCCATATCTTTGGGCACAAGTTCGGAAGCATATCACACTGATCAAGGGGGGTGTTTGCAGCACATTAGAGGGGCATGTACAAGTCTAGAGAACCAAGTGGATTTTTCTTGCTTAAGTGTGAAGAAACTTGCATAACAAACACCAACTCTCATTTCAGCCAACACAAGCTTAAGCAAAGTTGTTGTACACCTTCCAAACATCAGACCTAAGCTAGAGCACGAGCCAAAGACCTTCAAAACATCATCAAACCTCAAAACACCCTCTCACTGCAGAAAACAGAGTAACCTCTGCAGTTGGACTTCCATAAGCCAATCTATTCGTGAATTCTTGCTAAATCCAGTTCATACACATTCCATACCATATATGCAAGCTATCCCAGGCATTGGACACGACCTGTAACACCTCTAACCAACATCACCATTTTCATTTTTTCTGTTTTGCAGGTGGATTGCCATAGCTTAATCCAGTTGGTTTCAAAGCAAGTTAAAGGTTGGAATAGCATCCCTGAACTTCAAGCAAGCTGTACCAGTCCTCATTTTGCCTTGAAAGAGCCTCCATTGTCAGACACGATCCAAGCTGAACAGGTAAGTTCATGGACTTCTATCTCTCAATATAGGAAGAGTTAGCTCTAAGTTTGTGAATGAAAAATGTTCTATTCATGCCCCTGATGCTATACATATCTTTACTTTCCATTTATGTTGCATGTGCTGAGAGAATTTGAGACCCGAACATTGACAAAAACTTAGGTTAAGAATTAGGGATGGAGAAATTCTCCCTCATTTCTGAGAGTTAGGTTAAGTTTTTTATATGTATGGAATCGTGGCTTGATGCTTAACATTTTTCATGTTGTGAGTTTGTGCTAAAAGTCCAAGAATCTTGAGATAGCAGAGGTGCGTGTTTTGTACAAAGAAGCTGGAGGTTGAAGAAGACAGAGTCTTGGGCTGGGCCTGAGATTTGTTTTTCTTTTCACACCACTGCATTTCACATGCACCCCCTGGCCCATTTTGAGTTTTACTTGTCATTTTCCATTTTTTTCCTTTTGATTTTATTTCCATATTTTTATTTAAGCATGAAAAAATATTAAATTTATTTTTCCCACAATTTTTTGCATTTATTTGATATTTATTTGGCTTTATTTAGTTTTATATATAAATAAACATAAATATACTATTATTTAAAATAACTAAAAATAATACAAACATATTTTATTTCTGATTTTTATTGTCTCTTGAAAACATTTTATAATAAAAATATACTTTTTTAATAATATTAAATATTTATTTTTGTACATATAATATATATTTAATAAATAATGTAAAATACTTATATATTTATTAGTATATTTAGGAAAATACAAAGAATTAATACATTTTATTTTTATTAATATTTTGACCTCAAAAATACTTTTTTTACAATATACCTTCTTTTATTTATTTTTTGCACATAATTA
Organism: Vicia faba; assembly: GCA_948472305.1. Classification (NCBI taxonomy): domain Eukaryota; kingdom Viridiplantae; phylum Streptophyta; class Magnoliopsida; order Fabales; family Fabaceae; genus Vicia; species Vicia faba. Next base: position 775,194,483 of record OX451741.1, on the reverse strand, counting down.
ATAAATATTACATAATAAATACCCTTTTATTTATAAAATTAGGGTTTTACCCTAAATACATAAAAATACCAAAAATTAATTAATTTTATTTTTGTTTATTTGACACATAAAAAATATTTTATTTTCATACATAAAAAACCATTTTTTGCATCTTGCACATTTATTATATTTTTATTTTTATTTAATTGTTGTATATTAAATAATTTGTATAATTCAATTTGGATGTAATAGTTTAGGTTTAATTTCTTGCTAAAATATCCCCATTTGAACATTTGTACCCCCCATCCCATATATTATGTTGTAATAACTTAGGACCTTTTATTTTTCGCATTTAAAAGTTTTCTAATTATGCCATGTTAGAATTAGGGTTTTGTATGCAAAATTAACCAAAAATAGTTTGACCTAATTTCAAGATAAACAAGCATGAAAATGGACAACACTAATCACACTTGCACCCCTAGGGTACTCCACTTGTTGCCTTCAAAAATGGGCCATATTGCATGCTAGGTATCTTTGGCAAAAACAAAACAATCAAATGATCATAGTCCCTCGATGACGCTTTCGAAAGTTGCCTAAAAAAATGATCAAGTCCCTAAAGGAAAAATTGCCCAAAGACACTTGGCACCATTGCAATCATGGTCCAAACGATGACCCGCGCCCGTCCCGTTAACATCCTAACATAATATTGTCCACCAAATACAATGGTGGAACAAAATTGTTAAAAAGGTTAAAACTTAGCAAAGATCTTTGAGAAATTTAGGGTAGATAGCTCTTGGTTACTTGCCAACTTGCAAAACAAAAACCCTTGCCTATTTTTCAAAACCATACTCCACAACACATTTTCAAAACAATTTCCAAAAAAACATTGAAAACTTTTTAAAAAGACAAATACACCTTTGTATACATTCAAACATGGATCATTACAAAGGTTGCCGCCACACTGGCCTCTTTTCAAGACATTTTCAAAACCCACACACAAAGCACCATTTTAAACAATTGAAAGCACCATTTCAAACAATTGAAAATCAAGGCAAGTTGATCTAAGAAAGTAACTAAGAGCCCATGGATAACCATGGATAGAAAGGGTGCTAATACCTTCCCTTTCTATAATCTATTCCCCGAACCCAAGAAAACATATCAAAGGTTTTTGCTGTGCTTTTTAACCTTTCCTTAGGATAAAATAAAAAGTCGGTGGCGACTCTTGCTCAACCGAAACATTTGCGAAAACAAACGCAAAACCCAAGTCAGTTCTCCCACCGTATCACAGAAACTGATTGCCATCATTACTCTAGAACTTGTCACAAATGCCAAATCTATGCTGACAAAGTACACGTACCGCCGATTCCTCTAAATATATTAACTTCTCCTTCGCCATTTGCAATGTGGGGCCATTTATATGATTGGAGAAATTAAGCCTATTTCCTCTAACAGACATCGTTTCATCCTCGTCGTCATCGATTATTTCACAAAGTGGGTTAAAGAAGCCTCATACACCTCCGTTACTAAGAATGTCAAGGCCCGATTAATTAAGCACAGCCGTATCTGTCGGTATGTCATCCCCGAGAGAATTACCACAGACAATGGTACCAATCTCAACAACACCATGATCATGGAACTCTGCATGCAGTTCAAGATCAAACACCACAATTTCTCACCTAACGGCCGAAGATGATTGGTGCAGTGGAAGCTGCCAATAAGAACATCAAGAAGATTATACAGAAGATGATTGTGACATATAATGATTAGAACAAGATGTTACCATTTTCTCTTTATAGATACCATACTTCAGTACAGACATCAACTATGGCAACCCCATTCTCTCTAGTCTATGGTATGGAAGTTGTCCTACCTGTCAAATTCTAGATTCCTTCTCTAAGGATTATAAAAGACACAAGTTTAGACAAAGACGAGTGGATTCAGACTAGGCTGGACCAGTTAAATTTGATTGACAAGAAGAGGCTTACGATTGTTGGCCATGGTCATATGTACCAGAAGTGCATGATCAATGCCTTCAACAAAAAGGTCAAACATCGGGTATATCATGTTGATGACTTGGTAATAAAGCGGATCATCCTACCATAAGGTGATCCCAGGGGAAAATGGACTCCCACCTATTAAGGGCTGAAACCACCGGCAGAAAACACAGAGCCGCCACCGAACTTTTTTTATCCCGAAGGAAGGGGAAATATCGATAAAACCACAAGGGAATGGATAAGATGATCTTGCGACCAAGAGAAAAGGTAAGGGAGTCGGTTATGCGAGGGGAAGGTATTAGCACCCCCCACATCCGTTGTACTCAACGGGATCCATTTTACTTGTTTGTCTTAAAGGGTGTGTTTATCTACAACTATGCTTGCTTAAGGGGAAATGAAAGGTTTTCGATTATTGCGTTCGTGAGGGTTTCGCGACCCTTTGCCTACGTATCCAATGAAGGAATCAGAACACTGTAGTTCCTCTAGAAAAAGGTTGATTTGTTTATGTTTTTTAGTGGGCGACATTAACGCACGCATTCTAGCAATAGGCACGGCCGGTATCGCGGTAGAACAGAGATAACATGCCCTTGGGGGGAGTTTTGATTTGTTGAGTGTTTTGCGGGTTTTAAGATATATTCAAGTAATGATTAAAGAGTGTTTTTGGATTTTTTGGATTTTTTGGTTTGTTTACTTGTGGATTTTATCTTGCCATACATGCCTAATTAGTAGCATTTTTACAAAGTAAATAAAATGCAGAAAGATAAAATCCTACGCTATTACAACCATATCAAAAGGCATAAAACATATGAAGGAAAAAAATAAGATAAAAGTAAGAAAAATGAGTGTCTTTCGACCCAGGAAGTAGCACCCTTCGACTTGCATTTTGTTGGCCTCCTTCGATTGGGGCTAGCACCAGTGAGGTCATGGCCTTCAATTTGGGGTAGCACCAGTGAGGTCATGGCCTTCGATTGGCCTGGAAGTCAGTGTATGGCGAAGCCTTCTGGTTCTGCCTTGTTGCCTTGTTGTCCTCTTCGACTGGAGGTTGGAAGCAGTGAGGGAATGCCTTTCGAATGAGCCTGGAAGTCAGTGAAGGCATGCTTTTTGTTTGGGCCTAGAAGTCAACATGGTTTTCCTCCTGGTTGTCTCTTTCGTTCGACCTGGAGAAAGAGGATAGAAGCCAGAAGCTTCGTTTCCTATTTCCTGTTTCCTGTTTCGTTCATTTAAAGCATTAAATGGCAACATGGCCTGAGGCCATGCTAGTATTTGTTTGGTAAACAGTTTAACAGTTAAAGCAATTTCAGGTAAACAGAAAGCAAAAACGAAAGGGTTAGCTCTGAAAAATATGTTAAAAGGGTGGAAACGAAATGAACAATGGTACGTACATGTTTCAAACGAAAGGGAAAATTACTATGCCATGGAACTAAAAGTTCAAAGGTAAGAATAACTTACCTTGCTTCAGGCCTTGAATGGATGTGGGTTTCGAACTTGAACTGCTACCTAGACGTTTCTGGAATTCGAAGAGTAGTCACAAGGGGTTCGCTTTTGGTTCAAAGAGTTGTCACAGAAGGTTGTCTTTGAGTTTGAGCAAACTTTTATGTGTGGGGTGTTCTTCAGAATCGAAAGAGGTGAGTGTTTGGGATTCTGGGTTTTTTTGATTTCTCAAGTGTTGATGAACTTGAGAGTTTTGTTGTGTTTTAGAAAATTTCTGGGATTCGTTCCTCTGGTCCAAAAATCCTCCCTTAAACATGTGTTGGAGCCTCTTATTTATAGGCAAAGTTGGCTGAAGTTTTTGGAGGGAAAACAAAATAATTTGAACAATTTGAGTAAACTGCTTTTTGTAGCCTTCGAGGGATAGTGCTTGTATGCTATTTCAGTGCAAGAATGGGGCAGTGTTTCAGGACTGTTGTGCAGCAGTTTTGGCCAGTTTTGTAGCAGGTTTTTGTGTGTTGTTTTGGCATCTTACAGCAGGCATTGGAGTAGCAACAACAGATTTTTGGAGTGTTATATTTGGCTATTTTGGACTGAAGTACCTTTTATTGGGAAAAAAAGGGTACATAGTTTTTTTGCCAATTTATCCAAGAATGATATTATCCAATGAATAAACCTTCAAACCCTTAGGAAATGTATCACAAACTCGTGTAAGCCTCTGATTATGTAAAGATTTGGAAGCAGCTTAGCATTGAAAATGAGACTTGGTCTTGAGTCGAATGCAAGAATGAGATCGAAACATACTTGTTCTAAGGAAGTCTTTCCCTCAGTCAAAGCTTGTGGTCGAAACAAGATAATGCCCAGTCGAAGCTTGTATCGAAGAAAACATACTACCAAATCGAAAGCCCATGCTCGAAGGAAGCATATTTCCCAATCGAAGCATGTGGATCGAAACAAACATAAAGGGAGTCATTGTCTTGTGTCTTTTTAGCATGAGGTAAATTCCTGGCTTCTGAATTGAAGGGCGCTTTTTCAAGGGAAGCAAGATGTGATCGGTGGATCTGGAACTGACTGTTTAACGCTGGTTCGCGAAATGTCGCGGAAGCAAGAGTCGCCACCGTCTTTTATTTTCTCCAAATGGAAAGGACAAAAGCACAGAAAAATTCCTTAAAGAGATTGCTCTCGGTTCGGGAGGTAGGTTATAGAAAGGGAAGGTGTTAGCACCCTTTCTATCCATGGTTATCCATGGGCTCTTAGATACTTTCTCATTGTGTTTTCAAAAATGGTTTGTTTGCTTTTCAATGTGGGTTTTTAAAAAGTTTCTTTGAAAATTCCAGTTCGACTCTTGTATCGGTCCTCAAGAGTGTTTGAAAAAATTCTTTCGAAAGCTTTTTGAAAATGTGTTGGTGTGAAAAGTATTTTTGAATTTGTTTTGAAATTAGAGCAAGTATCTAGAGTCGTCTACCTACCCTAAGGAATTCGTCTGTGTAAATGTCCTTTAAAGTAGTGCCATCCCACCATTGAGAGGTAGGTAGCACCACCGTTGGAGGTGTTCGGGTCAATTCGAGGTTCGGGACATGGTGATCACCAGAGCAATGGGATGACACCTTAGAAGCTACCCTCATGCCAGGTTCCCGGATCATGAGGACTTACTAAGACATCCTCTACTCGACGATCACCTTTCGAGGCAAGGCAACAGTGAGGCGTACCCTAGGGGTGGTGTGTGATTTATGTGTCGTTTTCATTTGCATTTATCTTGTCATGGTATAGGTGATCTAGCGTTTGTTTTTATTTATGTCCATTCATTCTTGCATGCCTTGATTAACAGTTAAAAGTGCGAGAAGTAAAGTTCTAAACTATTACAAAAGGCGCGGGTCCACATCGCCAAAATTTCTTGAACCCGATTTGACAGAAAAATAAAGAATTAATGAAAAGTAAAGTGCGAGAAATTAATTACACGGCTTTGGGAGAGGTACATAAATATTAAAATAAAAATAAAATAAATATGCGAATTAAATAAGAATTAAAAACGAGGGCGTTGGACCCTTTTTGCAAAATTAAATTAAATGATGAAATTAATTAATTAAAAAAAGAAAAGAAATTGTTTTTTGGTATTTTTTGGTATTTTATGATTTTAATGAAAAAGAATTAATTAAAATAACATGCTAACCCTAATTCTAGTTGTTTTTAGTTCATTAAGAGAAGATTAAATTTTAACCTAATATTTAACCTACTTATTTACATGCCTTTTAATTATAAAAATAAATAATGTTTTAATAATTAATTACTGTGGAATAAAAGAAAAAAAGGATAAAAATTATTATAAACCCTAATTCTACCAATTTTAGATTTTTTATTGAAAAAATGTTAAGATTAAAACCTAAATTTAAAACTAAGTGAATTAATGAATTTATTTACAAAAATACTAAAATAAAAATATTTATTATTTTTTTTATCTTTTTTTTCTTTTCTGATTTTTTATTGTTTTGGTGTTTTTATGAGAAATAATTAAATTAACAGAATTAATTAAAAGTAATAATTGAAAGTAAAAAAAAGAATGATAAAAAAGAAAAATATTGCAAACCTCAGGGGGGTGTTGTCCCCAGTTGTGAGGTAAATGGTTAGCAATTTAAGCCCAATAGCTTTGGCCTGGTGGACTTTTCCAACTAGCATGCATACGCGTTGACTAGAGTGCATCATGTTCCCCAGATCCTGGCCTTTGATTGAATGCCCTAGTACGCGTGGACAGCTTGATTTTGAAGGTACATGGTGTGCTTTAGTATTGAAGCTGCATGGGAACGTTAATTGAAAAATAGTATTGAAAGGGGTGGGGACCTGGGATCGAACCCAGGTCCTGAATGTCACCACACACATGCCTAACCAACCAAGCCAAACGCGCGTCTTGTACATTAAACAACAAACAATGAATATAAAATAAACAATGGTTAGTGGGGCCTCTGCGTGCGAAAATTCGAACCAACCATTCACAGCCTGCCACCGAGTCATCTTCCTCATTGTTTTGTTTTCCTGAAAATATAAAAGCATTGGCAACGGTTTTTACACTGTTCCAGAAAGTACCTTTACAAAAAATAGCGAACAGGCCGTCTGGCCACATAAATTAGGCGCGATGGTCTCATTCTCTTCGTCCAAGCGTGCTGAATTGAATGGCCTAGGTTTCAAGCTCCAATTTTTCCATATTCAAAAACCCCTAATTCAAAAACTTAAGAACCCTAAAAAGCAACAATGGTAGATTCGCATACAGTGTATAAAAATGCAATTAATCCATGTGGTTAGCTTCAGAATGCATCATTTAGTAAGAATACATAAACAAAATGCCATGAAAATGCCTCAAAATTAAAATACGAATGTGAATTTTTATGAGAAAAATTCGATTTATGTACAATGATTTGAGGCGTTAGGGTTGGTGTTCTTGATCCAGGCACTTTGCTTGATGTCCCAGGGATGTAATGGAATGAGTTTCTTGGCTTCAATCGACCTGCAAATGTATTTTCAGTTTTGAGTTTTCAAGCCAAAATTTCAAGTTCTTTCTTCAGGTTCTTGCGCAGCTGACGGGTCAAAAGCATGAGGGTTTGCATCCTTATATGTGTATGAATGATTAGGTAAAAGAAAACTGATCCCAAATCCATGAATTAATGAATATGATATTTGATTTTTAAACCATGATTTTCAAATCTTTTTCACATGCTTTTGCTACCAAGTCATGACAAAACCTTCCAAAAATGATTATGCACGAATCTTGAGTGTCCAATGAGAGTATTTTCTGCACAAAAAGATTTGATTTCATTAGTTTAGTATTTTTTCATATTTTATTTAGTTTAAATGAATTAATTGTAATAAAAAATTCAAATAAATAATAAAAAACTTCCCTTTGGGCCAAATGGTCGTGTGCATGTCTTGGATGATGAATTGTGGAAGAAAAAGAGGCCCATTAGCAATTTTAGGTCATTTGAATCAATGTTGACTTTTCAAAATATCCAAAAATTTCCCAACTTCCACAAGGCATAACTTGCTCAGTTTTTAAGCTTTGCTCATGTTCTTGGACATTTTGGAAAGGTCTTTGAGTCCTATAACCAATGCCTTTGGTCCCATGTCATTTTGATTTACCAATCTCAAGTTATGGCCTTTGACTTAAAGTCCCTTTTTGTTGACTTTTGAAAATGACCTATAATGTTGAAATTGGTAACTTTTTGTGAGAGCATTTCTTGGACTTGAAGTGTGAAGAGGAGTTTTTGGAAATGTCTTTCTCTTCAAAATGAGCTTTGGATGGAATTTTTCTGATAATCCATGTGAAAGTTATGCCCTGGTCAATTTACAGTTGACTTTTTCAACTATCCAAATAAGGAAACTTTTGCATCTTGATGATTTTTGAGCCAAGCTTTGAGAATCATGATCAAGAATTGATCAAATGATGTTTGTGGCTTCAAAATGAGATGTTGACCAAAAATTTGAACTTTTGACTGTCAAATGACCATTTTGCCCCTGTAGTTGACTGTAGGGCAATTAGGGTTTCTGACTGTGCAATTTTATGCTGTAAGTCTTGAAACTTGGTATGAGGATGCTTGACCATATTTATAGGCATGTGGGACTTGATTGGACCCTTGGAAACTTCATTTTCTTGATCAGAACCAAAACCCTAATCTTGACTGTTAGGAGGCCCTTGAACTGTGCAACCCCTTGGGGATTTTTGAAGCATGACTTGGCAATTTCTTGAAGAATATGGGAGGGCAAATTTTGGGGTACAACAGTTGCCCCTGTTCAATCTTCTTAGACCTGAGGATGCAGATTGGCTGACGTGCCTTTCGTAATCCGAAGGTGGAAGATGATTGAACACTAGAGTGCCCAGAAATTTGCGCTCACATAGTAGCAGTGTGATGATGGAATGGGCTTATAGATGCCATTTAGAGGTTGATGAATAGGATGATGGGCTTATAGATGCCATCTGGATGTTGATCGCGTAAGAGATTCCTTAGCGAGAACTTGCGTACCTGCAAAAGAAAAGGATTACCTGTCCTGTTACATGACCTGGTTTTCAGATGCTTTGTATAGATGTGTCCTGACTGGTTACAGGAGCTGAATCTTTAAACTCTTCAGACGTGCCCTGGCGAGATACAGGAATCGAGTCTGGTAATGTTAGTCTTCAACGGATACACCCTGGCAAGATTCAGGCGTCGGACCCTCGAACTCTTCAGACACACCCTGGCAAGATACAGGAATCGGATCTGGTAATGCTAGTCTTCAACGGATACACCCTGGCAAGATTCAGGTATCGGATCCTCGAACTCTTCAGACACACCCTGGCAAGATACAGGAATCGGATCTGGTAATGCTAGTCTTCAACGGATACACCCTGGCAAGATTCAGGCATCGGATCCTCGAACTCTTCAGACACACCCTGGCAAGATACAGGAATCGGATCTGGTAATGCTAGTCTTCAACGGATACACCCTGGCAAGATTCAGGCATCGGATCCTCGAACTCTTCAGACACACCCTGGCAAGAAACAGGAATCGGATCTGGTAATGCTAGTCTTCAACGGATACACCCTGGCAAGATTCAGGTATCGGATCCTAGAACTCTTCAGACACACCCTGGAAAGATACAGGAATCGGATCTGGTAATGTTAGTCTTCAACGGATACACCCTGGCAAGATTCAGGTATCGGATCCTCGAACTCTTCAGACACACCCTGGCAAGATACAGGAATCAGATCTGGTAATGCTAGTCTTCAACAGATACACCCTGGCAAGATTCAGGCATCGGATCCTCGAACTCTTCAGACACACCCTGGCAAGATACAGGAATCGGATCTGGTAATGTTAGTCTTCAACGGATACACCCTGGCAAGATTCAGGTATCGGATCCTCGAACTCTTCAGACACACCCTGGCAAGATACAGGAATCGGATCTGGTAATTGGTCATCAACAGATACACCCTGGCAAGATTCAGGAATCGGATCTTTAGTTGCGACCATTGATTGTAATCATTTTTGTACTTTTGTCCTGAAAAGACAAGCGTTAGTTGTATGCGATGTCATGTGGTATGACCTGTGAGATGCTCTCTGAATACGTGAGATTGTATGTTCATGATGCGTATATGCATGCTATAATGTATGAAGATGTTTATGAATGTATTTTTTTTTTCGTCTAGGAAAGTAAATCCTTGACGGGTGCCAGGAAGTCACTCCTGGGCTGATGTTGGAGAATAGATTTTGCTTCCGCCGGGGATGATAGTTGCAAGAATACCGGTAGGAGAAGATAACTCCGTTGGGGAATAAACTTGGCGAATGGAATAACTCTGTGGGGAGGAAAGTACTCTAGCAATCTTGCTGGGGAGCAATACTCTACGGGGAGAGCGATGCTTTGCTAAAATGCTGATGATAACTTGCTGGGGATATCTTTGCTGTGTTGGAAGTGCTGATAGACTTCGCTGGGGATAAGAAGCCTTCGTCGAGGACGATCTTTCCGTGCCTTTTGGCTGAGGATAACCCAGTTATATCCTAGTAAGAAAATAACTCTTTAAATAAAGCCGGGAGACGCGCTCGTGCTCTGCGAGGATAAGCTTCCAGAATCTACTGGGGATAAGCTTACTGCTGGGGGGATGGATTCCAACTTTCCTGGGGAACTAGATTGGACTCTCTGGGGGGAAGTTTTGAACTGTATTGGGGAAGTAACTTCACTGAATGTTTGATATACCGCCGGGGAACAATCTTTAGGCCAAGACTACCGGGGATGCTTGTTAAGAATGTATGTATATGCTGGGGAATGTTGAGATCTGCTGGAGGATACTCAACTTCCTTAAGTTTGATTGTAACTTTTCTTGGGAAGAGTGCACTGACTTGCTGGCTCACTCTCAGGGGATTTGAGGTGTCTGGTTATGTTCTTTAGCTGAACCTACCTTGGTACCTTGGAGGACAGAACAATTAGATTGCTTAGACAACTCTTTTATTGCCCCTGTTTCTAATGTTGCCTGTAGTTAATTCTTTGTTTCGTATGCAAATATTTATGAGTTAGCAAATTATTGTCAATGCATATATCACAAATTGAACCTTGGACGTTCTTCGCAAAACAAAACAGAAAAGAAAAACAATTGGCACGTTTAACTAAAAAATATATTTGTATTGATTTTTGAATGGCCTGAAAATAGGCATTTTGTGTACAAGAGGCTGACGTCCTAGTAAGAGAACGCCGCCGAACAAAAGAGTTTATACAAATTTTGTACAAAAGAAAATAAAACAGCTATGTGAAATGAATGATCCCACTGGGTTTCAACTCTGCTATTGCCTTTATAACTCCGAGCGTCTCATCACTTGATGACCTAATCGAAGATGAAGTTGACTGATCGATGCCGTCTGAACTTGATATAGATACCGGATTCTGGATGCAGAGTGATCAATGAGACATAGTATTACGCTTTATCCCTAATTTTTGCCTGGACCGCCCTTTCGGGTTTTCAGTCCACCGGGATACCCATTTTTGCCCAAGCCGCCTTTTCAGGTTTTCGACTTGCCGGGTGTACAGTTTTTTTTCATTTCATCCCTTCATTTTGCCCGAACCCTTTTGGTTCGACGGGAAGCCCTAATTTTTTTCCTAGGCATGTCAGCCTAGCGGGTCTTTTTTCACGTGTAGTATCTTTTTACTATGTCTGCATTGGCGGGGTGAGGAAGGTCGTCACCATCCATGTTGGTTAAAATCATGGCTCCTCCTGAGAACACATGTTTAACCACAAATGGCCCTTCGTACGTAGGGGTCCACTTGCCCCTTGGATCACTCTGAGGAAGGATGATTCGCTTGATTACCAGATCCCCAACTTGATATTCCTGTGGTTTGACCTTTTTGTTAAATGCCCTGATCATCCGTTTCTGATACGTCTGACCATGACAGATAGCAGCAAGTCTCTTTTCATCAATAAGGTTGAGCTGATCAAGTCGTGTCTGGATCCAATCATCTTCGTTCAGATTTGCATCCTTAATTATCCGGAGAGAGGGTATTTGCACTTCGATCGGTAAGACTGCCTCCATACCATAAACCAAGGAGAAAGGAGTTTCCCCAGTTGACGTCCTAGTTGAGGTACGGTACCCATGTAGAGCGAACGGTAACATCTCGTGCCAATCCTTATAAGTCACTGTCATCTTCTGCACGATTTTCTTGATATTTTTATTTGCTGCTTCTACAGCCCCATTCATCTTCGGTCTGTAAGGAGAAGAATTGTGGTGCTGTATCTTGAATTGCTCGCAGAGCTCAGTGATCATCTTGTTATTGAGATTGGTACCGTTGTCCGTAATGATCCTTTCTGGGACGCCGTATCGACAGATCAGGTTGTGCCGAATGAACTGTGCCACAACGTTCTTGGTTACCATGGCATAAGAAGCTGCTTCAACCCACTTTGTAAAGTAATCGATCGCTACCAGGATGAAGCGATGCCCATTGGATGCCGTAGGTTTAATCTCGCCGATCATATCTATGCCCCACATTGCGAACGGCCAAGGTGTTGTCAAGACATTCAGGGGAACCGGAGGAACGTGCATCTTATCTGCATAAATCTGGCATTTATGACATGTCCGAGAATGTTGGTAGCAGTCGGCTTCCATTGTGGACCTGAAATATCCTGCCCGAAGGATCTTCTTTGCCATAGTATGTCCACTGGAATGTGTTCCAAAGGTACCTTCATGTAGCTCTGCCATGATCCTTTATGCTTCAGTCTTATCCACACAACGCAGTAAGGTCGAATCATGGTTTCGCTTGTACAGGATGCCGTTGCTAAGGAAGAACTTCGTTGCGAACCTTCTCAGAAACTTTTTATCATTGATAGACGCACCTTCAGGGTATTTCTGAGCTTCCAAGTATCTCTTCACCTCATGGTACCAAGGTTTCTCAGTCACTACCTCAGCCTCGAGATCACAACAGTATGCCGGTTCGTCCAGTTTCCAGATGATGACCCGGGGAGCCTCATTGTCCCATTTGACTTTGAACATAGAATACATCGTAGCTAACGCGTCCGCCAGCTGATTCTCCTCTCTTGGGAAATGTTCAAAAGTTATCTCTGTGAAATGGGGGATCAATGTCAACACACATTCTCTGTAAGGAATAAGGTTTGGATGTTTCATATCCCACTCGCCTTTGATCTGATTGATCACGAGAGCGGAATCTCCGAAGACACTCAGAAACTTTATCCTTAAGTCAATCGCAGCTTGGAGACCCATGATGCATGCCTCATACTCCGTCATGTTGTTGGTGCAGTTAAAACATAGCCGGGCAGTGAGTGGAGTATGAGTGCCTTGAGGGGATATGATCACAGCGCCGATGCCGTTACCCAAAGCATTGGATGCTCCGTCAAAGTGCATAGACCATCGGGATCCTTCCTCAGGTCCTTCATCCGGTCTAGGTACTTCACAATCAGTCACAATCATGATGCTCTCGTCTGGAAACTCGAAGTTCATTGACTGATAGTCGTCCACTGCCTGGTGTGCCAAGTGGTCTGCCAATACACTTCCTTTGATAGCTTTCTGGGTCGTGTACTGGATGTCGTATTCTGTCAAGATCATTTTCCATCTTGCAATTCTCCCAGACAGAGCGGGCTTTTCGAATATGTACTTTATAGGATCCATGTTTGAGATTAACAAGGTAGTGTGAGTCAGCATATACTGTCTCAGCCGGCGAGCAGCCCATACCAAAGCGCAGCAAGTTTTCTCAAGCAGTGAGTATCGGGTCTCACAATCGGTAAACTTTTTGCTAAGGTAATAAATGGCATGCTCTTTTCGGCCAGACTCGTCATGCTGCCTCAGCACGCACCCCATTGAGTTGTCGAGCACTGTCAGATATAGTATCAGAGGTCTCCCTTCAACCGGTGGCATAAGGATAGGTGGTTCTTGGAGATACTCCTTGATTCTGTCAAAAGCAGCCTGACATTCATCATTCCAACGTACTACCTGATCTTTCTTCAGCAGCTTGAAGATTGGCTCACAGGTAGCAGTCAGGTGTGAGATGAAGCGAGCAATGTAATTCAGGCGTCCTAAAAAGCCTCTGACTTCCTTCTCTGTCTTAGGAACTGGCATCTCTTGAATAGCTTTAACCTTGGCAGGGTCCACTTGAATGCCCTTGTCGCTCACAACGAAGCCTAGCAACTTCCCAGATCTTACCCCGAAGGTGCACTTGTTCGGGTTCAACCTCAGCTTGTATAGTTTCAACCGGTCAAACAACTTCTGCAGATGATCTAGGTGCTCTTCCTCAGTCTGGGACCTTGCAATCATGTCGTCAACATACACTTCTATCTCATGATGGATCATGTCATGAAATAAAGCAACCATGGCACGTTGGTAGGTTGCCCCAGCGTTCTTCAGTCCAAAAGGCATGACCTTGTAGAAGAAGGTGCCCCACTGAGTAACAAATGTAGTCTTTTCCATGACTTCAAGTGCCATCTTGATCTGATTGTAACCTGAAAAACCATCCATGAAAGAGAACACCTTATGCTGAGCTGTATTATCAACAAGGACATCAATGTGAGGTAGAGGGAAGTCATCTTTGGGGCTGGCCCTGTTCAGATCCCTGTAATCGACACACATTCTGACCTTACCGTCCTTCTTTGGTACCGGCACCACATTAGCAACCCACTGAGGGTAAGAAGTCACTGCAAGAAATCCAGCATCAAACTGCTTCATAACCCCGGCTTTGATCTTCTCAGACATCTCTGGACGCATACGGCGGACCTTTTACTTAACCGGAGGGCAGTCTTCCTTAGTAGGAAAGTGATGTACCACAATATCGGTATCCAACCCGGGCATGTCTTCGTAGGACCAGGCAAAGATCTCCATATAATCATGTAGCATCTGAGTCAACCGTTGCTTCACGCTGAGCTCTAGGTTGGCACCAACCTTTACCTCTTTCCTGTCTTCTTCAGTACCCAAGTTTATTGTTTCCACTGGCTCTTCGTGGGGTTGAATTGCCCTCTCTTCCTGAAGCAACAGTCTTGCAAGCTCGCCAGGCACTTCGCAATCATCTTCGCCTTCATCTTCGGCTAAATTGATCGGATTTTCGAAGTCATAACTGGCAGTAGCAGAGTCGTTACCAGTGAGATCCAGAGTGGATTGAAACCTGTATGAGTGAGTGTGTGTGTAAATACAGCTGTTTTGAAATATATGTAAAGGAAAGAAAGACAGAAAAGGAGCATAAGATTTGCAATGCGAGAAAACGTCCAAGATTTTCATTTATGATATATGAAATGACAATTTATATGCCCTCACAAATGAAACCACAGTGCCTCGGGTAAGACACCGGGCCATAGAGTTTATTTATTGTTTATTACAAATAATAAAACAAAGAAGTTTATTACTGCGTAACAAAGGTAACGGGAGTATGGTCCTTAGCAATCCAATTGGTCAATCCGCCTTTGGTCGTCGGGTAGATCCAGCTATTGAATTCTGCTTCATCCACTTCATTGTCCTCCCCAACAGCATTCACTCCTGGATTTGTAATGAACACAGGAGGTCTTCTGGTCTTCGCCTTCCGCATAGCTTTCTGACCCTCTGCAGTAAAACCCAGCCAAAATTTGTCAGTTTTCTGTGTAAAGTCGGGAAGCCTGCCCCAGTTAGCACATTCACCTTTCTGAACCACAGCCCGGGCATCCTTCAGGGAAGCCATCTTCAAGGGAACATTTTCCTCAACCGCTGTTTCTGCTGCTGCTGCAATTGGAAGCACCTCCTCGAAATGCTGAAAGGGGGTTTCAATAAACTCCTCGTCCATCTCAATGTATCTGAAGGAATTCAGATGGCTTACCATATACTCCTCCTCCCCCTGTACGGTGACAATCTTCCCTCTGACGGGGTACTTCAGCTTCTGGTGCAAGGTAGAGGTCACTGCCCCAGCTTTATGGATCCAAGGTCGACCCAGTAAGCAAGAGTACGATGGACGGATATCCATCACATAAAATGTAGAGTCAAACACCTGAGAGCCCACGCGGATGGGAATGTCAACCTCTCCATGAACCATCCTTTTTGAACCGTCAAAGGCCCTGACGATGATATTGCTGGGTTTCAGTTCCAGGCCTTCACAATCTAAACGGTCTAAAGCCTTCTTTGGTAGAACATTCAAGGAAGAACCAGTATCCACCAATACATGTGCCAGAGTAGTGCCCCTGCATTCGATGGAGACATGCAGAGCATCATTGTGGTCTCTTCCCTTCGCAGTCAGGTCAGCATCTGAGAAACCCAAGCCATTGTCTGCTGTCAGATTTGCTACGCAATCAGTGAACTGGACTGCAGATGTCTCCTGTGGCACATGGGCCGTCTTGAGAAATGAGATCAAGGCCTTAGCATGGGCCTCGGAGCATAGCAATAAGGAGAGCATGGAGATCTTGGAGGGCGTATGCCCCAGCTGTTCCACAACATTGAAGTCACTCTTCTTTATAATTTTCAAGATTTCCTCCATCTCTTGTTGGGAGGCCTCAGCATTTATAGGTATCGGTGCCTCCATCCGGGCAGGCTCATTTTCAACTCCCTTACCCCGAGCATTGGATGACTCGGCAGCAGGGGAAACCACTTGATCTGAAACAGGAACATGTACACTTGTAGGTGTTATAAGGAGGGGTCTTCGAGTAGCGGGTGGTGCGATGTCAGGCGAGAAGAGCCTGCCACTGCGGGTAACCTTGGCTGGGCCAGTGATATCACAGATACTGGCGCCAGTGTTGAATTCTTGTTTGATCCAATTCACATACACATCTGCCCCATAGTGCCAGGGGACAGCTTTATCAGATACGTAGGGAAGAGGCCCCGGAACAGTGATAACAACAGGTGCGACAGTCATGATTTGAACAGGCTTCTTCGGGAGAGCCTTGATCGGATTATTGAAGATGGTAACCACAAAAACTTCTTCTACCGGAACCAACTGAACAGCAGACTTCTTAAACAGAATCTCCTTACTATCCATTAGGCTTTGGATGCCTAACTTCAGCAAGGGACAACCAGATAGGGAAACAGCACAGAACACGCAACCTTCACTGCAACCCGGAAATAAACCAGCCAGCAGCAGGTTCCTCTTGACAATCTTCAGAGGAGTGGCTAGATCATTCACGGAAACAGCGTAAACATCTTCATCAACAACATTTATCCCATGCTGAGGCATAGGAGCAGTAACCATATTCGGCCTCTCAGGAGCTTCAAACTGTATCTCCTTCGCGTCGATAAGGTCTTGCACCTTATTCCTTAATGCCCAACAGTCATCAGTAGAATGCCCCGGGCTATCAGAATGGTACGCACAGCGGGCATTCGGGTTGTACTTGGGGGAGGCAGTGTTTACACTTTTGGGTGCCTCTCTAACAGTCACTAGGTTGGTGGACAGTAACTGTGGCAAGATCTGCGATAAAGTCATGCTCAAACGGGTAAACTCTCTCCGGGGTCTTTCAGCCCTTTGAGGATTGGTTGGCCGAGGAGCGGCAGCGGGCTTAGCAATCATTACCGCACTGACAGATTGGCGGCGCTCAGATCTCTCTGGTCTCTTGGAACCATATACAGCACTAGCCTCCTTCTTGAAGGGTTTCTTCTCAGAACTAGACGATGTACCCTTCGGAATCTTCCCAGACTTCAACCCCGCCTCAATTCTTTCTCCAGTCAGAATCAGATCAGTGAACCCTGCAGACGAATTCCCGATAAGATGGTTGAAAAATGGCCCAGATAGGGTCCCCAAGAACATGTCTACCAATTTCCGATCAGTCAACGGTGGCTGCACCCTGCCAGCCAGGTCTCTCCACTTTTGAGCGTACTCTTTAAAACCTTCACTTGAACCTAACGACATACCCTGGAGTTGGGTACGTGTAGGGGCAAGGTCGGCATTATATTGATACTGCTTATAGAAAGCAGTAGCCAACTCCTCCCAGTTACGAACCTTGGTCCCATCCAGCTGATAGAACCATTCGAGATGAGTCCCTGAAAGACTCTCCTGGAAGAAGTGGATCCATAAATTCTTATCCGCTGAGTACGGTTGGATTTTCCGAACATAGGACCTGAGATGTAGCTTGGGACAAGACGCCCCGTCATATTTAGTGAAAGATGGTGCTTTGAACTTCCGAGGAATGATCACACCAGTAGACAAACCCAGATCTCCAAAATCCAGCCCAGGTACCTGTTGTATTTCCATAGCATTCAGCCTGTCTTCCAGCTGCTTGTAATGGTCTTCTGCCGGAGGATATTGCTCTTCATCAAAATCAGTCTCGTTGTCGGAGACTACCGGACTAGGACCCTTTTCCGCTTGAGGAGTACTCTTGCCAATGGAAGAACCAGCCTCTTCATTGTGCAGAGTATTGCCAAACCTTCGGCCCGAGCTAAACAGAACAGTTCTTCTCTTCTTCTTCTTCTCCTTCTTCAGGAGCAGAGCCTTCAGCTCTTCTTGGCCTTGAGCCAAACCCTTGATTAATTCCTGAAATTGCGCATTCTGCGCCTGAAGAGCTTTGATGGATGTCTCAGTTGATGATGAGTCAGGATTCATGATGCTGAAATAAACAGCGAAGAACGGTAAGCAACCTGAAAAGAAGAAAACCTGCTATGCACATGATGAATGAGATGTGTATGAATTATGTTTTCAAAGACAATCGGGAATCAACTTTGTAAACAAAGAAGGAACACACTTCATTAGATTCAACTTTGAAACTGAAATTATTCAACAGGTTGCCCTTAGGCGTTACATGAAAGGAAATACTGAAAAGGGAAATAATACTGTAAAAGAACATCCAGAGCTCCTTATTGATCCCATGGTCTCCTCTTCTCAGTACGGATGTAAGCATTCAAGACTCTCTCATTCTCCAACTGCTTTGTCAGCTTCTGGATCTTTAATTCCTGCTCGTTGAACTTTTCCCGGTAAGAATCCCGCTCTTCTCGCAGTTGCGACCAAGATCTCTTCAATGTCTCATAATCAGTAGGTATCTGAGGAGGAAGGACAGTTGGAGGAACACCATCTTTGTCAGGACACTCAAGAATGACGGGTCTGACGGCTTCATATGGCATACCTAACTTCTGAGCACGGATGCGAACCCATTTGTAGTAGGCTTCCATAGGTAAAGAAGTCTTTGGCCCTAGCTCTTGTGGGTCAGCTTTATGAACCTTGTCCCAAGCCTTGATGAACCTACGACGCAGCTCGTCGCTATCCACTTGAAACTCAAAACTGATGTGAGGCACCAACATCTCATGGGGGCCCGCTCTTCTGGCTCTTCCAAACTGACGGAGTGCTAGACATGGATTATAAGAGATCCCTCCTTGGGTACCAATCAGAGGAACATTGGGGTATTCCCCACATCGATCAATGATAGCTATCTCATCCAAACCTCTGCAAGTCCAAATGATGTCTTTGTCGGTGAGAGACATTAACCTATGAGCCCAACCTCTTCCTTTTTGGTTCTTGAGTACGAACTTGGGGAGGTGCGAAATAAACCACCTCACCAACAAAGGGATACAACACCATAGGGTTCCTCGTCTTCGGGTAGTACGAGCATGAAGTTGTTGCAAGATGTCACCCGAGAGAGTGGGTACGGGATTCTGAGACATAAAGATCCTTATGGAAGTGACATTAATGAAGTTATCAGGATTAGGAAATAGGACTAACCCATATATTAAGAGAGCCAAGATGTCTTCATATGCCCTAAAGTCCAGGTCATTCCAGAAACTGTTAGCTTTACCAATCAGAAACTTGGCCAAGAAACCCTTAACTCCGCTTCTAGTCACCCAGTTGTCCATTACCTCTTGATGTGTCAGGGGAAGAGCTGCAGCAACATCCTCAAGCCTGAGGGTCTTTTCCCAACCAGTAAAGGGAGTCTGATCCAAGATAGGGATACCAAGCAAATCAGAGAACTCTTCCAGGGTAGGGACCAGCTGGAAGTCTTGAAAGGTGAAGCACTGGTACAGAGGGTCATAGAACTGGGTCAGAACGCTCATCAACTGTTGATCCCGCTTTGCAGTGACTAAACTGAGAAGAGAACCATGCCTCTGAATGAAGGAAGTGGTATTTGGAATTATGTTAACCAACTCATCAAGCAACTCAGGTGAACGAACAAAGTTGAACCGGATAGTATTCCTTCGCACAGGCATCATGATGTCCTACAAAACAGAGCAAAGGTGAAACCCTCTTGTCTTTGAAATGGTCAGTCCTTATGCAGGATGCATGCAATGCTCATGATGTTATGATGTTATGATAAAGCACACCACAAATAGATACAAAGGCAAACATGGTAAGGCACACAAGTCACACAAGGCAAGCCCCTAAAGTTTAGGCCAGCATGAGGTCTAGGTACTACCCTCTTTCAGTTTGTTGGTTCATACCTGTCCTAATAAAAAATAACCGGGTTCTTAGAGGATCCCAATATCATTGACTACCCTCAATCGGTCATAACTCCAACATCGCAATCTTTACTTGCAGCCAGAACCATCACGAGAGTTTAGCCTCAATGGGCGTAGCATACTGCTACAATTATAAAGGCCAAGTTGTGTCAATTAAGGTTCCTAAGGTCTGTTGATGCTTCACGACACCACGCGGAGGCCCCGTACTCTCCTTGACTGAACTCAAGGGTTACCGGTACACACCAAAGTGCCACATCAACGTAGCAGACTGTTTCAACCATGTCAGTATACCCCGCACAGTTCCCTTACAGCCCTGTTGCTACTTTCTAAGAAGGTATCCCCCAGATCCGGGTTAGGATCTATAGAACTCCCAAGACAGTCCCACAATAATAAAGCAAGCAAGTCAATACAATTGAAAACACAGTTATGAACTAACCCTAAGGTACACCTCACTTTAAGTTTAGTCCCCAGCAGAGTCGCCAGTTCTGTGATCGGTGGATCTAGAACTGACTGTTTAACGCTGGTTCGCGAAATGTCGCGGAAGCAAGAGTCGCCACTGTCTTTTATTTTCTCCAAATGGAAAGGACAAAAGCACAGAAAAATTCCTTAAAGAGATTGCTCTCGGTTCGGGAGGTAGGTTATAGAAAGGGAAGGTGTTAGCACCATTTCTATCCATGGTTATCCATGGGCTCTTAGATACTTGCTCATTGTGTTTTCAAAAATGGTTTGTTTGCTTTTCAATGTGGGTTTTTAAAAAGTTTCTTTGAAAATTCCAGTTCGACTCTTGTATCGGTCCTCAAGAGTGTTTGAAAAAATGCTTTCAAAAGCTTTTTGAAAATGTGTTGGTGTGAAAAGTATTTTTGAATTTGTTTTGAAATTAGAGAAAGTATCTAGAGTCGTCTACCTACCCTAAGGAATTCGTCTGTGTAAATGTCCTTTAAAGTAGTGCCATCCCACCATTGAGAGGTAGGTAGCACCACCGTTGGAGGTGTTCGGGTCAATTCGAGGTTCGGGACATGGTGATCACCAGAGCAATGGGAAGACACCTTAGAAGCTACCCTCATGCCAGGTTCCCGGATCATGAGGACTTACTAAGACATCCTCTACTCGACGATCACCTTTCGAGGCAAGGCAACAGTGAGGCGTACCCTAGGGGTGGTGTGTGATTTGTGTGTCGTTTTCATTTGCATTTATCTTGTCATGGTATAGGTGATCTAGCGTTTGTTTTTATTTATGTCCATTCATTCTTGCATGCCTTGATTAACAGTTAAAAGTGCGAGAAGTAAAGTTCTAAACTATTACAAAAGGCGCGGGTCCACATCGCCAAAATTTCTTGAACCCGATTTGACAGAAAAATAAAGAATTAATGAAAAGTAAAGTGCGAGAAATTAATTACACGGCTTTGGGAGAGGTACATAAATATTAAAAGAAAAAGAAAATAAATATGTGAATTAAATAAGAATTAAAAACGAGGGCGTTGGACCCTTTTTGCAAAATTAAATTAAATGATGAAATTAATTAATTAAAAAAAGAAAAGAAATTGTTTTTTGGTATTTTTTGGTATTTTATGATTTTAATGAAAAAGAATTAATTAAAATAACAATGTAACCCTAATTCTAGTTGTTTTTAGTTCATTAAGAGAAGATTAAATTTTAACCTAATATTTAACCTACTTATTTACATGCCATTTAATTATAAAAATAAATAATGTTTTAATAATTAATTACTGTGGAATAAAAGAAAAAAGGATAAAAATTATTATAAACCCTAATTCTACCAATTTTAGATTTTTTATTGAAAAAATGTTAACATTAAAACCTAAATTTAAAACTAAGTGAATTAATGAATTTATTTACAAAAATACTAAAATAAAAATATTTATTATTTTTTTTATCTTTTTTTTCTTTTCTGATTTTTTATTGTTTTGGTGTTTTTATGAGAAATAATTAAATTAACAGAATTAATTAAAAGTAATAATTGAAAGTAAAAAAAAGAATGATAAAAAAGAAAAATATTGCAAACCTCAGGGGGGTGTTGTCCCCAGTTGTGAGGTAAATGGTTAGCAATTTAAGCCCAATAGCTTTGCCCTGGTGGACCTTTCCAACTAGCATGCATACGCGTTGACTAGAGTGCATCATGTTCCCCAGATCCTGGCCTTTGATTGAATGCCCTGGTACGCGTGGACAACTTGATTTTGAAGGTACATGGTGTGCTTTAGTATTGAAGCTGCATGGGAACGTTAATTGAAAAATAGTATTGAAAGGGGTGGGGACCTGGGATCGAACCCAGGTCCTGAATGTCACCACACACATGCCTAACCAACCAAGCCAAACGCGCGTCTTGTACATTAAACAACAAACAATGAATATAAAATAAACAATGGTTAGTGGGGCCTCTGCGCGCGAAAATTCGAACCAACCATTCACAGCCTGCCACCGAGTCATCTTCCTCATTGTTTTGTTTTCCTGAAAATATAAAAGCATTGGCAACGGTTTTTACACCGTTCCAGAAAGTACCTTTACAAAAAATAGCGAACAGGCCGTCCGGCCACATAAATTAGGCGCGATGGTCTCATTCTCTTCGTCCAAGCGTGCTGAATTGAATGGCCTAGGTTTCAAGCTCCAATTTTTCCATATTCAAAAACCCCTAATTCGAAAACTTAAGAACCCTAAAAAGCAACAATGGTAGATTCGCATACAGTGTATAAAAACGCAATTAATCCATGTGGTTAGCTTCAGAATGCATCATTTAGTAAGAATACATAAACAAAATGCCATGAAAATGCCTCAAAATTAAAATACGAATGTGAATTTTTATGAGAAAAATTTGATTTCTGTACAATGATTTGAGGCGTTAGGGTTGGTGTTCTTGATCCAGGCACGTTGCTTGATGTCCCAGGGATGCAATGGAATGAGTTTCTTGGCTTCAATCGACCTGCAAATGTATTTTCAGTTTTGAGTTTTCAAGCCAAAATTTCAAGTTCTTTCTTCAGGTTCTTGCGCAGTTGACGGGTCAAAAGCATGAGGGTTTGCATCCTTATTTGTGTATGAATGATTAGGTCAAAGAAAACTGATCCCAAATCCATGAATTAATGAATATGATATTTGATTTTTAAACCATGATTTTCAAATCTTTTTCACATGCTTTTGCTACCAAATCATGACAAAACCTTCCAAAAATGATTATGCACGAATCTTGAGTGTCCAATGAGAGTATTTTCTGCACAAAAAGATTTGATTTCATTAGTTTAGTATTTTTTTCATATTTTATTTAGTTTAAATGAATTAATTGTAATAAAAAATTCAAATAAATAATAAAAAACTTCCCTTTGGGCCAAATGGTCGTGTGCATGTCTTGGATGATGAATTGTGGAAGAAAAAGAGGCCCATTAGCAATTTTAGGTCATTTGAATCAATGTTGACTTTTCAAAATATCCAAAAATTTCCCAACTTCCACAAGGCATAACTTGCTCAATCATTAAGCTTTGCTCATGTTCTTGGACATTTTGGAAAGGTCTTTGAGTCCTCTAACCAATGCCTTTGGTACCATGTCATTTTGATTTACCAATCTCAAGTTATGGCCTTTGACTTAAAGTCCCTTTTTGTTGACTTTTGAAAATGACCTATAATGTTGAAATTGATAACTTTTTGTGAGAGCATTTCTTGGACTTGAAGTGTGAAGAGGAGTTGTTGGAAATGTCTTTCTCTTCAAAATGAGCTTTGGATGGAATTTTTCTGATAATCCATGTGAAAGTTATGCCCTGGTCAATTTACAGTTGACTTTTTCAACTGTCCAAATAAGGAAACTTTTGCATCTTGATGATTTTTGAGCCAAGCTTTGAGAATCATGATCAAGCATTGATCAAATGATGTTTGTGGCTTCAAAATGAGATGTTGACCAAAAATTTGAACTTTTGACTGTCAAATGACCATTTTGCCCCTGCAGTTGACTGTAGGGCAATTAGGGCTTCTGACTGTGCAATTTTGTGCTGTAAGTCTTGAAACTTGGTATGAGGATGCTTGACCATATTTATAGGCATGTGGGACTTGATTGGACCCTTGGAAACTTCATTTTCTTGATCAGAACCAAAACCCTAATCTTGATTGTTAGGAGGCCCTTGAACTGTGCAACCCCTTGGGGAATTTTGAAGCATGACTTGGCAATTTCTTGAAGAATATGGGAGGGCAAATTTTGCAGTACAACACAAGAACTTAGTCAAATCTTGTATGAAGATACCTTTTGGCTCAAACGAAGCTTGTATGAAGCAAAGTATGCAAAAGGCCCTTGGTGCAAGTGGATTCGAAGGATGCATAGAGATGGTTACTTTGTCCCATCGAAACTTGTCCAAATGAAGCAAGCATGCAGGAAGCAAACTTGTCCAGTCGAAGCAGGTTTGTAGGCAGTAAACTTGTTCAAATCGAAGTAGGCTTGCAGGCAGCAAACTTTTCCAGTTGAAGCAGGTTTATAGGCAGTAAACTTATCCAAATCGAAGTAGGCTTGCAGGCAGAAAACTTGTCCAGTCGAAGCAGGTTTGTAGGCAGTAAACTTGTCCAAATCAAAGTAGGCTTGCAGGCAGCACGCTTGGTGAATCGAAAAGGTTTCCTTGCAGGGGGCATGTGTGGCCAACATGTCATGGCCTGTTATTACAAGCAGGTAGGCAGCACACTTGTCCAATCGAAAGGCTGAATCAAAGGAGGTTTCAAATCCAAATGAAAGATGTACCTAAACTTGCATTGGAAGGACGCTTTAAGTTCAAAATGAAGGACATGCCCAAGTTGCATTCGAAGGAGGCTAAGATTCAATCGAAGGATGTAATCCAAGTTGCATTCGAAGGAGGCAAGAGTCAATTGAAGGGTGTAATTCCAAGTTGCATTCGAAGGAGGCTAAGAGTCAATCGAAGGGTGATGAATCGAAGGAGACCTGTTTTCCTCCAAATTTGTCAAAATAATATTTTTATCTGTTTTCTCTCTTTTTGACAGTTTCCTTTTAATTTTGGTATTGGAAGATCCCAATGCACTTGTGCAAACTTAAACCCTGAGAATCCTTGTGAGAAAGGCCTAATACATTGAGCTTTGAGCCACCCTCGAGGCAGGCGACAGAAAAATCTTCACAGAAACCAAAAACTAGAAACCCTAGCATCTTGACCAGCACACATAGGGAAATAAACCCTAATCCAGGCTCTGACAAAATTGAGCGAGAACCAACCTTGTAACGTGATGACAAAATTCGTTCCATGATCCACTAATCGAGAACCAGATGCGCTTCCTTTTTACCTGATAAGAAAACCTCAAAACAAGATTAAACAAAAAGAGGGCGTAGCCCTAATACTTCAAACCAAAGCGCCTGATTCCCTGAGATGCGAGATATGCAAATGACTGAATGATAAAATGATGCAAATGGAATGCAAAGTCTGAAGCCAGACAAGAATAAAAGAGATAGGGAAAATTTGGGGTACGACAACTGCCCCTATTTAATCGTCTTAAACCTGAAGGCGAGATTGGCGTCAGCCTTTCGAGAGTTCAAGGTGGAAGATGATTAAATACCAGGACCCGGAATTTGCCCTGGAGAGATGGTGTAAGTGTTATTCACTGGTGTGAATGTTTGCTTGGGGAAAGACAAACTTGTCTTCTGGTTGACTGATCATGATGGATAAAACATGGTTGGAAAAAGGTAACTTATACTGGGGTAACGGTACCAATACAAGGTTCTCGAGGGAGGGAGTGGTAGAGTGACTGAAAGGATATGGTTGACGATGTCGTGATGACTGAAAGTAGAATTACTTGACAAAATGATAACTTAAATGCAATGAGTAGAACTTGATGACGACAGAGAATCTATCAAGCGGTATTTCACGACCCAAAAAGAAAGGTAAAGATAATGGGTAAAGATCGGCGTATAATCTATGACCCAAGAGAAAGGTAAAGACAACGGGTAAAGATAGACGTATGATCTATGACCCCAGAGAAAGGTAAAGTGAGGGTAAGACCTACGGGCGACCTACAACCCTAAAAAAGATAAAGTGAGGGTAAGACCTACGAGCGACCTACAACCCTATGAAAGATAACGTGAGGGTAAGACCTACGACCCTAGTAAATATAACGTGAGGGTAAGACCTACGAGCGACCTACGACGCTATGAAAGATAATGTGAGGGTAAGACCGACGAGCGACCTATGACCCTAGCAAAGATAACGTGAGGGTAAAACCTATGAGCGACCTACGACCCTATGAACGATAATGTGAGGGTAAGACCTACGAGTGACCTACGACCCTATGAAAGATAACGTGAGGGTAAGACCTACGAGCGACCTACGACCCTATGAAAGATAATGTGAGGGTAAGACCTATGAGCGACCTACGACCCTAGCAAAGATAACGTGAGGGTAAGACCTACGAGTGACCTACGACCCTATGAAGGATAACGTGAGGGTAAAACCTACGACCCTAGTAAATATAACGTGAGGGTAAGACCTACGAGCGACCTACGACCCTATGAAAGATAATGTGAGGGTAAGACCTACGAGCGACCTACGACCCTAGCAAAGATAACGTGAGGGTAAGACATACGAGTGACCTATGACCCTAGTAAAGATAACGTGAGGGTAAGACCTACGAGCGACCTACGACCCTAGCAAAGATAACGTGAGGGTAAGACCTAAGAGCGACCTACGACCCTATGAAAGATAACGTGAACATTGAGAGTTGGGGAGAAGTACGACGTACTGGCACCATGGTTTATTTTAGTTGGTAGTGTAATAACAGATGTTAACGGGGAATTATGAGGATGAAATTTTTGTGAGGATGTTTTGTTGATTTGGGATTGATCTGGCTCATGCTTCATATGTATTTGAAGTGTGACATGATGATCCATGGATATGATGTGCGTTTGAGGATGCAATGCAATATGTCATGATGATTGTTGTATGCAAAATGCCAAAAACTCATTGGGATCCATTGCTCGTCCTCTTGAGGTACCAATATGGACTGGTTCTTGAAATTTGAGAGAAAAGAGTTAGCCCCGCCGGGTTCACTGGGGAATAAATCTTGTTAAGGAGAAATGACTTGATATGACTTCCTTCACCTGCTGGACTGCTTGTGAATGACTAAATAGAGACATGGATCTCATTAAATGCCCCAAGTTTTCTCTATTGCCAGGGAGGAAAGGGGCCCGTATGACTTTCCTTACTTCACGAACCACTTGGGGATTAGGAAATGGAAATTAGTGCCTTCAAATGCCCCGAGTTCACTTCATTGCTAGGGAGTTGCGTGTTTAAACATCTGCAGGGAATGACGATGATTCTGAGGATGTAAACTGAACCAAAGTGAACGTCATGACTCTCTTAGCTTGATTGAATTTGTACGGATGACAGGAATTTGCTTGAGTATCTCCATAAGAGGGGAGGAGGAATGCCCCTGTCTGCAAGGATCTCTTCGAGTGGAATGCTGGGAGATTCGTGTCATAATACGGTGCAAAGTGGCATGCCCCAATATCTTCCTCTGATCATGGATTCTTGTAGATATTTGTCGAATCTCGACGTAACTACCCCGGGTTGCACCAATTTTGAATAGGTTACTCAGCCTGATTTCCCCAGTTTGAAGTTTAAAGAGATTTATCGACATGGTTGCTTCTGATTGACTGGAAAAATATGGAGGAGATTCATCGACGTGATAGCCTCTGATCGGAAGCTTGAGGGAATGCCCCAGAATAAGATCAATCTTTGTTTTTTTGACAAGTTTCTGCAACAATCGTCCTTCGAGATGACCATGTTTTCAAATGATGCTCATCACGCAAGCTTACTTGATGTTCAAAAACTTATTTATATGCAACGGATTTTTGTCTAAGAATGATGATTCTAATGCAAATTCTATGCTTGTCTTGAAGTTCAAAAACTTTTATTGAAATGATGTCGAAGCATCAGTTTTTTTGTTTTTAAGAATAAGTGACGTGTTACCAAATCAAATTTTAGTACATCTCCGAGGAGTCAGGTTACCGTACTCTCGCTACAGTATTGCTTTCGAATTAACCCATGCTTCAGTTAGGACTTTTAAGGGTTGTAACGTGGCCTGGTTCACGGTTTTAGAAAAAAGGATTTAAGGCTCAAAATTATTTGGTGCCCACCCATTATCCATGATGTTCTCCATTCCTATGTTCAGTTAACACAATACGAGCACTCATCTCCCGAGAAGAGAGTTTGTGATGATTAAGGAACCACAGGGGTTTCCAAGACCTGACAATCACTCGCTTCTTGGCGTTTGATCACTCGATCTTGTTCTTTGCTGAGGATTTTTTTTTTTTATTTCACTTTCTCTAATTTTTTCCTGGACAATTTCTTGATTTTGAAGTTGCAGTCCAGCGGGATGCCCTGACTTTTGCCTAAGTCTCTTGTTTTTTAAGTTATGACTTAACGGGGCTTTTTGTCTCTTTCTTTTTGAACAAGTTATTGATCTTCACGCCATCTTCGATTTGTTGGAAACGGTTGTGGTTGTCTGAGTCCTGGATAGATGATGAATAACTGTTGCGGTATTGTCATCTGTTGACCTCCTGATTGTGCAAGAGATACCCATCGGGATATCGTTCTTTTCGATGCATGTTGCTGGTAGGTGAAGGTTTATCATTGTGGTGTTGACTTCTCCTAGATCTTTGATGGATAACCATTGTTGTATCGCTAGGAACTCCCTCTTGACGAGTTCTGGATGCTCGATCGGATTAACTGAAATCTACCCGCCCCGGGGTTAAAAATGAGGGTTTTTTCTGTGTAAAAGAAACTCCTACTTCAAAGCTCGAAAGGGTTGACAAGGGTCTATCTTCCTTATAACTCCGGTGTTTGGGGATTTGAAACAATGCCTGTACATCGTCAGCAAGGTTTTATTCAAAAGCATACCGTTTGAGAATCTAAGTATCAGATCTTCATCATCCTCCCTCAAGAGTTGTTTTTTTTTCTTTCTTTAAATTAAATTAAAAAGAGTTAAGCATCAAAAGCAAGTACAATAACAAAACGTAAATGAGTGAATACAAATGGATTAGGTCAAGACAAACACAGTCAATGCATGGTAATTCAATATAAAAAGACAAACAATTTTGCATACAACGGGTACTGAACAAAACAAGAAAGGTTACAAAATGATAATGCAAAATGAAATTAGAAATTGCCATGCTCAGGAGACTTCTTTAGCCCTGGCTCAATTGAGGAGACGCTCTTGCAGTCTTGACACCTATCTCAGCAAGGGGATTCAATCCATTATCAGACCCTTTGGAGTGAACGTGATAACTTTGGCATCAAGGAGGTCTTGAACGTTGTTTTTCAATGCCCTACAATTCTCAATTGTGTGGCCTGGAGCCCCTGAATGGAATTCAAAACGAGCACTGGCATCATACCCTCGTGGGAGAGGATTTGGTGTTGGACCTAGTTCACGCAGTTGAACCAACTGATTGGCAAACAACTGAGGGAGAAGTTAAGCATAAGACATGGGAATGGGATCCACCCTCCTTTCAATAACTTTCTTCCTCTTTCTTCCTTGTTGCCCCTGGGGTTGATGACTCAGCTGAAAAGACCCAGATCGTGCTCGTTGAACATACAGTTGTCTCTGTGTGTACTGATGTTGATGAGTCGTCTTTGCTGTTTACTGGATTCTGAGAAAGGGGACCCCAATGAGTTTTTGTTGTGAAAAAAATGAATGCATGGTAATATGGATGAATGCTTTATCTTCATTTCTAATGAGACCCAAAGACTCATCTATCTTTTTTTAAAATTTCCCTTTTGAAAAGTTATATCAACAAGACTTGTCTTTGGATTTCTCTAGATATGAGATATATATACATGATGATATGATGTCATGATATGCTATGGCATGAAGTCTCAGCTTCACATATTCTGGATAACCACTGCGTAGTCTGTTGCACAGGCTGAAAGTAACAGGATTAAAAGTTCGACGTCACAGGCATGGAGTCAGAGTAACCACCCACAAGGTATGTAGTAAGGGTTTATCACCTGCCGAACAAGGTTCTAAAGAGTTATCGAAGTCTACGTCCTTCCTTTGGATATTACCGACGTCTAAATTACTTGGTAATCGGTAATATTCGCAGGAAAAACTCGTCCGAGTGCAATATCGCGTGACGACTACTTCCGGATTACTCCGTTATAGTCTCCGCATTGCACCTAAAAGGCCAAGATGGGTTAATGGTTCTACGGCCCTCAGCTTCTCGAGCTCCCAGGTCGAAAGCAACGACGTCTTCCCGATTACTCGGTAAACATCATTACTTTCAAGGGGACCTCCACTGAGTGGGGGATTCTCATGCCTCCTTCTTCGGGATTATTCCCTCAAAGTTAACATGACTATACCGCCCGTCCTAATCCTATGTGTAACCCAAGTCTGGGTAGAGGACTTATCAAAAGTAACCACCAAACCCAAACACAATGTATCCAGAATATGTGAGTAGCAACAATATATGCAATATATACAAAAGAATAAATAAAGAAATAAAAAAGTAAAGCAAGATAAAGCAAATAAATAAACACCCAATAAGACAAATAAACAAAACTAGGAGAGACCCGCTAAAACTCCCCAGCAGAGTCGCCATCTAAAACCACCGGCAGAAAACACAGAGCCGCCACCGAACTTTATTTATCCCGAAGGAAGGGGAAATATCGATAAAACCACAAGGGAATGCATAAGATGATCTTGCAACCAAGAGAAAGGGTAAGGGAGTCGGTTATGCGAGGGGAAGGTATTAGCACCCCCCACATCTGTTGTACTCAACGGGATCCATTTTACTTGTTTGTCTTAAAGGGTGTGTTTATCTACAACTATGCTTGCTTAAGGGGAAATGAAAGGTTTTCGATTATTGCGTTCGTGAGGGTTTCGCGACCCTTTGCCTACGTATCCAATGAAGGAATCATAACACCATAGTTCCTCTAGAAAAAGGTTGATTTGTTTGTGTTTTTTAGTGGGCGACATTAACGCACGCATTCTAGCAATAGGCACGGCCGGTATCGCGGTAGAACGAAGATAACATGCCCTTGGGGGGAGTTTTGATTTGTTGAGTGTTTTGCAGGTTTTAAGATATATTCAAGTAATGATTAAAGAGTGTTTTTGGATTTTTGGTTTGTTTACTTGTGGATTTTATCTTGCCATACACGCCTAATTACTAGCATTTGTACAAAGTAAATAAAATGCAGAAAGATAAAATCCTACGCTATTACAACCATATCAAAAGGCATAAAAAATATGAAGGAAAAAAATAAGATAAAAGTAAGAAAAATGAGTGTCTTTCGACCCAGGCAGTAACACCCTTCGACTTGCATTTTGTTGGCCTCCTTCGATTGGGGCTAGCACCAGTGAGGTCATGACCTTCGATTTGGGGCTAGCACCAGTGAGGTCATGGCCTTCGATTGGCCTGGAAGTCAGTGTATGGCGAAGCCTTCTGGTTCTGCCTTGTTGCCTTGTTGTCCTCTTCGACTGGAGGTTGGAAGCAGTGAGGGAATGCCTTTCGACTGAGCCTGGAAGTCAGTGAAGGCATGCTTTTCGTTTGGGCTTAGAAGTCAACATGGTTTTCCTCCTGGTTGTCTCTTTCATTCGACCTGGAGAAAGAGGATAGAAGCCAGAAGCTTCGTTTCCTATTTCATGTTTCCTGTTTCTTTCATTTAAAGCATTAAATGGAAACATGGCTTGAGGCCATGCTAGTATTTGTTTGGTAAACAGTTTAATAATTAAAGCAAGTTCAGGTAAACAGAAAGCAAAAACGAAAGGGTTAGCTCTGAAAAATATGTTAAAAGGGTGGAAACGAAAGGAACAATGGTATATACATGTTTCAAACGAAAGGGAAAATTACTATGCCATGGAACGAAAAGTTCAAAGGTAAGAATAACTTACCTTGCTTCAGGCCTTGAATGGATGTGGGTTTCGAACTTGAACTGCTACCTGGACGTTTCTGGAATTCGAAGAGTAGTCACAGGGGGTTCGCTTTTGGTTCAAAGAGTTGTCACAGAAGGTTGTCTTTGAGTTTGAGCAAACTTTTATGTGTGGGGTGTTCTTCAGAATCGAAAGAGGCGAGTGTTTGGGATTCTGGGTTTTTTTTTATTTCTCAAGTGTTGATGAACTTGAGAGTTTTGTTGTGTTTGATAAAATTTGGGGGATTCGTTCCTCTGGTCCAAAGATCCTCCCTTAAACATGTGTTGGAGCCTCTTATTTATAGGCAAAGTTGGCTGAAGTTTTTGGAGGGAAAACAAAATAATTTGAACAATTTGAGTAAACTGCTCTTTATAGCCTTCGAGGGACAGTGCTTGTATGCTATTTCGGTGCAAGAATGGGGCAGTGTTTCAGGACTGCTGTGCAGCAGTTTTGGCCAGTTTTGTAGCAGGTTTTTGTGTGTTGTTTTGGCATCTTACAGCAGGCATTGGAGCAGCAACAACAAATTTTTGGAGTGTTGTATTTGGCTATTTTGGACTGAAGTACCTTTTATTGAGAAAAAAAAAAGGGTACATAGTTTTTTTGCCAATTTATCCAAGAATGATATTATCCAATGAATAAACCTTCGAACCCTTAGGAAATGTATCACAAACTTGTGTAAGCCTCGAAGGATGTAATCAAAGTTGCATTCGAAGGAGGCTAAGAGTCAATCGAAGGGTGTAATTCCAAGTTGCATTCGAAGGAGGCTAAGAGTCAATCGAAGGGTGTTGAATCGAAGGAGACCTGTTTTCCTCCAAATTTGTCAAAATAATATTTTTATCTGTTTTCTCTCTTTTGACAGTTTCCTTTTAATTTTGGTACTGGAAGATCCCAATGCACTTGTGCAAACTTAAACCCTGAGAGTCCTTGTGAGAAAGGCCTAATACACTGAGCTTTGAGCCACCCTCGAGGAAGGCGACAGAAAAATCTTCACAGAAACCAAAAACTCGAAACCCTAACATCTTGACCAGCACACATAGGGAAATAAACCCTAATCCAGGCTCTGACAAAATTGAGCGAGAACCAACCTTGTAATGTGATGACAAAATCCGTTCCATGATCCACTAATCTAGAACCAGATGCGCTTCCTTTTTACCAGATAAGAAAACCTCAAAACAAGATTAAACAAAAAGAGGGTGTATCCCTAATACTTCAAACCAAAGCGCCTGATTCCCTGAGATGCGGGATATGCAAATGACTGAATGATAAAATGATGCAAATGGAATGCAAAGTTTGAAGCCAGACAAGAATAAAAGAGATAGGGCAAATTTGGGGTACGACAAGGGCCATTTTTGATTAAGAATATATTTTATGGCGGTGCTATGATACATACCACCAAGGACGGTGTAGACTTTCTGCACCCTGTGAACACGGACGTATTCAAAAATTACTACGCATGAAAGAGACCTTCTAGGTTGACTGGCCTAGGCAAAAATAAGGGCATCCCGGTGAACCAAAAGGGTTCGGGAAAATATCAGGGATATATATAAATATTGTACACCCGACATGTCGAAAACCTGAAAAGGCGACTTGGGAAAAAAAGGGTATCCCGGTGGACTGAAAACCCAAATGGGCGGTCTGGGAAAAAGTTAGGGATTAAAGCGTAAGACCATGTCCCATTGGATCATCTACTTACAACAATCTTTGTTACCGACGTCCAGTCCAAACGGTACAAATCAATTCAGTCAACTTTTTCCGGTAATGAGGGATGAGATACTTGAAGACATAAAGGCAATAGCAAAGTTGAAACTCGATGGGATCGTTTACACGTAGTTATATGTTTTGTTTTTACTTTTTGAAATTCTGGTATCAGATATGTAATGTCGAAAGAGATGTCACGACACAAATATCTGTTTGCAAGTAAGGTGCAGTAAAATCAAAAGCAGTAAAAACACAAGAGATTGTTCACCCAGTTCATTATATAACAACACCTACTATGGGGGCTATCAATCTAGGGACAAGTTCACTAAATAGTATCAATTTATAGACCCTCAGTAAACAACCAGTTTATGATCTAATCATTTAACCACTACCCAAGCTAAACTTCTACCTAAGACTCACCTAGGTATGAGGCCATCCTAAAATCCCTTCAATCACTTAAAGTGAAGAACTTAACAGAATTAATAAGTTTGAAACACTTCAATCATTCAATGCTTAAAAGCTTATGAATGA
Organism: Vicia faba; assembly: GCA_948472305.1. NCBI lineage: Eukaryota > Viridiplantae > Streptophyta > Magnoliopsida > Fabales > Fabaceae > Vicia > Vicia faba. The sequence goes on along the minus strand of OX451741.1, from coordinate 775,160,631 downwards.
TACACAATTAATAACCCAAATAACAACACAAGTACTTAAACTAATACTTAGAGTGAATTATAAATAAAAAGCTTAAACTTCTAATCAGAAAGAAAGTATTCTTCTACAAAAATTGATTGTCTTTGAATAAGGAAGCAAGTCCTTATATATGCGCAACTTTGGGCTTGGGCTTGAAAACAAATATTCAAATCTTTTGAATATTTTCATAAAAATAGGCCAAGATAAAATTATGCAATTTGAAAAATATTCCTCCATATTTTTCGCATCTTGTAGATCACAAATCCTGAATTATAGAATGTTGGAAATCAGGAAACAAAATACTTAACTGATTTTGGGCTGAGATCAGTTCAGTAGGCAGATGTCAAGACATCTACTTTGACATCATTCCAAATAGTTTTGCTCCAAATATTAAGAAATTTAGAAAAACATTAACAAGTCATTGTTTTACCAAAATTGCTGCCAACAAACACTTAAAAACTCCCCCTTTGGCAAATTTTGGCTAAAACATTATTAGAGCATATTATCAGAGCAACAACATAATTATTAGAGCATTAACAGGGCAGCAGCAAAGCAATCAAAACATACATTTAGTTATTAATTAGCTGTTACCATAGGAAGATGTCAAAACATCTTTTAAGACATGAGTATCTTCTGAGACATGAGTCTCCCCCTCAAGTATTGACCTCCCCCTCAATCAATGGTCTATGGTCAGTCAGAGGTTAGTCAGTTACTAGTTAGTCAGTCACTCACTCACTTTCTCTCCCCCTTTTTAGTCATAATATGCCAAATAAATGGATGCATTCAAAGAAATATCAGTATTAGGGTACATACCATAAAATTCAAATGTCAAGCACATGCAAGTGCCAAAAAAAGAGACAAAGTGTTCAGAGAAACATCAAATAGTCTAACAGTCATCCTAACCAGCTGACTTGGTTAAACCAGAACAACTTTCCTCACTGGAGTCTTCACCTTTAGAGGTCACTGCAACAACAAGGTTGCTATCCTTTTGTAGGTCCTTGATAATCTTTTCAAAGATTAGCTTCCTAGATGAGCTCACTCTGATCACGTCATCTAATTCCTTGCAAGCTTCCCTTAATTCATTGATCATATAATCCTTTGTGGAGGTATTTTTAGCAGAAGAAGATGTTAAAACAATGTCTGGGACATGTTTTCTTGAAAAGAGCTTAAAATGGAGGGTCAAGGAAGACTCCCTCTTGCACACAACATCATTTCCACTTAGGATTCTAGGATGCTGATTTAGGATAATTCCACAGAGGAGAGAAGGAAAAGCAATTGGCATCTTAATGGCCCAAGTTCCTACATGATTGATGGTCTGATCAAAGATATAAGTTCCATAATCAAAAAGTTTCTGGTTTCCTACAACATAAATGAACTTTCCTAAACCAATGGAGATGGTTGAAGTGTGATTAGTGGGAACCCAATTTACAGCTCCAATCCTGTGTAAAATAGCATATTTCAAACTCAGTTTGCTGACAGGAAGCTTATTTTTCATTGGCCACTCACTTACTTGATTAGCTGTAATGGCTTTACACACTTGATTGTCTACTACTTCCAGCTCACAACAGACATCTTCAGACTTATCTAGAAATTTGTTTATAATGGCAGGAGAAAATTCTATACACTTTCCTCTAACAAAAACCTTTCTATAATCCTTACACTTATGGTCAGCACAGTCAACAGGAATATTAACAATAAACTCCTTAACAAGAGTTTCATAGCAATTGGTAAACCTGGTAACTATTTTCATCAATCCAATATAGGAGATCAGCTCCATGATTTCCTTACATTCCAAAGCTCCAGCTCCTAGTTATCTCTCCAGGGAAATCCTTCTTTGATACACATACTTCCACTTTTCAGCATTCCCAACAGAGTGAAAGGAGATTTTGTCAAGTGGGGCATCAGGAACCCTAACAGACAATTTCTTACTTGAAGATTTCTTGATAGGAGACATGTCCTGGACATCTTTCTCGACATCATACTCAGAGTCTGTCTCTTCAACTAGGGCAACTTTCTTCTTACTCTTGGACCTTTTTACAGCATCCTCATCATCATCCGTAGAGTTAACAGGTCTAGCCTTTCTTTTGCTAGATGGAGGGACCACTTTACTTCCTGCTTTTGGGGGTCCATACATGATTTTCTTCTTGACTTCTTTGGGAGGGGGTGTGACACTTGCATCTTTCACTTTCCTGGACTTTAGCCTTCTTGCAATACCGGGTACAACATTAGTGATGAGCTCATTGTCAGAGAGCTCTTCTACATTGATTGCATTGTGTGATACGGTGGCAGAACCGACTATTTTGGAAAATGATGGTTTGTGTTTTGCGTTTTTATCCGCAAAATGTCGCGGTAAGCAAGAGTCGCCACCGACTTTTATTTTATCCAATTGGAAAGGAAAAAAGCACAGAAAAATTCCTTTTTCGAGATTTTGAGTCTGGGGGGTAGATTATAGAAAGGGAAGGTGTTAGCACCCTTTCTATCCATGGTTTTCCATGGGCTCTTAGGTACTTGCTCATCTTTTAAAAAATTTCTTGTGTGTGTTTGTTTTGAAAAGTTTTGTTTTACTTCGTTTTAACCCTTGTTTCTGTCCTCAAGAGTGTTACGATGTTGTTTTTGAAAACTTTGTTTGAAAAGTGTTTGGTGTGAAAAAGTTTAATTTGAGAAAGTACCTAACAGTTATCTACCTACTCGAAAAAAAGATTATTTATGTTCTTGTTTCCTTTGGATAATGCTATCCTACTATTGAGAAATAGGTAGCACCGTCGTCGGAGTTTGTAAGGGTCAATTCAAAAGGGACATATGATCACTAAAGCAATGTTAGGACGTGTGATACAGTGGAAAGAACTGACTATTTTTTGGAATGTTGGTTTGCGTTTTGCGTTTGTTTTTGCAAAATGTCGCGGTAAGCAAGAGTCGCCATTGACTTTTATTTTATCCAACAAGGAAAGGAAAAAAGCACAGAAAAATTCCTTTTTTGAGATATTTCTCGGGTTCGGGGGGTAGATTATAGAAAGGGAAGGTATTAGCACCTTTTCTATCTATGGTTATCCACAGGCTCTTAGGTACTTTCTCATTGTTTTCAAAATTGTTTTCTTTGTGCTTGTGGGTTTGAGAAACTTTTTTGTTTTGAAACTTCGATTTAACTCTTGCTTCTGTCCTCAAGAGTGTAATGAAGTGTTTTGAAAAAAACTTTGTTTGAAAAGGAGTGTAAGTGTGAAAAGTTTTGTTTTTTGAAAGAGCAAGTATCTAAGAACCATCTACCTACTTGAAAAAAGGAATCGTTCTATGCTATTTTCCTTTAGACAATGTTATCCCACTATTAGTGAGTGGGTAGCACTGTCGTTGGAGTTTAAGGGTCAATTCGAATGAGAGACTTACGATCACTAAAGCAATGTTAGGACGCCTTAGCGGTAACCCTAATGTCTTATATCATTTGTGTGAGGCAACAATATCCGAGGCAACCATTTCGAGGCGACTATGATCTTTTAGACAAGAGGGTGACCTCTAAAACGACCTATACTCAATGGCCGTGTATGAAGGCAACCAAGTGGGGTGTACCCTAAGAGTGCGCATGTGCGAGTGTGTCGTTTTTAGTTATTTTATCTTTGTACATGTTAAGGGTGATCTAATAGTTTTAAGATTAAACATTCATTCTTGTCATGCAAACCCTATTATCAAACATCTAGCAGTTATAATTTGCGGAAAATAAAATGCGGAATTTAAATTACAAGACGTCGGGTATTTACATCGCCAAAGACAAACCCTTTTGAAAAATAAAATAAAGCGATAAAAAATAATTAAAAGTTATATTAACTATTACAATCCGGAAGCAAGTACATTATTGGATAAAAGAAAGTAAATCGCAGTACAAAATTACGTCGGACGCATGATTAGGGTTTTGACCCTTTTGGTTAAAGAAAATATATTTTTGTTGTTTTTTATTTTAAGAAAGAAATAACCTAAATTAAATACTAAAATAAATTAAATAAATAAAAATAAAAATAAATTATTTTTGGAGTTTTTTTATTGTTTAGGAAAGAAATTATAATAATTAAATTAATGGTTAAAAACTAGTTAAGTCTAATTGATTTTATTTATTTACAAAAATAAGTTAAAGTTTTCTAATTAAAATCCTAGTTAATTGATTAATTTATTGAGAAAAATAAAAGATTAAAATTTGATTTGCAAAATGTTTTTTGTGATTTTATTTGATAAAAGACTGAATTTTAATTGGTTAGAAATTAAAAAATAATAAAACAAATAATAAATTTAAATAAATAAAAGTAGAAGAGAGAGGGGTTTGGGATCTGAATTTGGGAGTATGAATAGCAATTGGAAGGCCCATTAGTGCTGGCCTCTTTGACTTTTTGAATCTGGTGCTTATGCATTGACTGGCGCCTTGGTGGACTATCAGCTTTGAACCACCAGATCTGGCCTTTAGCCATCTGGAATTTGAGTGGATGAAGGACCATGGTGGGCTGTACGCTTGAGTATGCATATGATCATCTGAAAAACAAAATTATTAAGGAAGTGGGGGACCTGGGATTCGAACCCAAGTCCTGAGGCAGTTTACCCTTGCACGCTTGCCATTATGCTATGCTGATTCATTTGTTAATAAAATGCAAAGAATACATAATATAACAAAAACAAATCATATGCCAGCAATTAAAAAAAATGCGCGCGTTGTTTGAAAGGGCCAATAGGCAGGGGACACCTCATCGTCCCTGTCCTGGAACCTGTAAAAGAATACCTGCGGATTTGAATCCGCAACTAAAAACGCAGGCCTATCCGGAAATCTTCTCTAGGTCATATAAATCCATTCCAAGAACATGGTTTGACTCGTCCTGGCTTCCTGATCAAAACCATGCCCTTCTTGTGGATCAATTGTTCCTGAAATAGAAAACCCCAAAAACACTCCAAGAACCCTAGCTATGGTGTTTTGCATTACAGGTTAGATAAACGAAATTAAATGATGCCAAAAGTTTACAAATGATGTGAGAATTACAAATATGCAGTTATTTCATTCAATGGATGCAAGAATGGTGAGTTTCGATTTCAAGAAAAGAGGTATGTTTCGTGACACTTACAGCGCGTTATGGAGTCTGAAGATGCTTTGTTTTGATCCAGGTAGCTTGAGTAAATGCTCAGGAAATGATTGGGACAAGTCTTGGCCTCTGAAAATGCCTCTAACCTGGATTTCGACTTCTCACTTTTTTGTGAATTTTCAAACTTTTGTTCTGCCTCTCTCTGCCCTTTTCAACCCTAATTTTCGTGTGCTTTTCTTCCTTATGTAATGCTCAATGTATTAGGGTCAGAAACATGGACTAAATCTTTCCCTATCAATGCATATGAATTTGATTTGATCTCTCCTTTAAAACCTTCCAAATTTGTCCAATTTCAATCTTTTTGCACATGATTTAGTTTGATTCTAATTTGATGATGATAATGATTGTAATCAAAGCCTGAAATAGCCAAAAAAATCTTGTGTTATCAAAGTTTTGGATTTTATATGATTTTATTTGATTTAAAATGAATAAATTCAATTAAAAATAAAATTAAATAATAAAAATGAAATATGGGCTCATGGATGAAGCTAGGACACGTGGGAAACTATGCAAGCTCAAATCAAGTGGAAAAGAATGGGCCCATTTGACAAAATTTGAAGTTTTGGGGATAGTTGACTTTTGGTAATTTTGCAAAAAAGTCCAACTTCAACAATGCATAACTTCTTCAATTTTGCACTTTTGGAGGTGTTCTTGGACTTTTTAGAAAGCTTGAGATGTCCTCTACCCAAGCCTTTTGGTCTTATATCATTTTGATATTCCATTCTCAAGTTATAAGCTTTGGGAAAAAATGTGTTTTTGTTTACTTTCAAAAATGACCTATAATGTCCAAATTTATAACTTCTTATGAGTGCATTTTTTGATCTTGGGGTGTGAAGATGGATTGTAGGAAATTCAATGCTCTTCAAGATGAGATTTTTATGGGTCATTTCTCATAAAGTATGAGAAAGTTATGCTTTGTCAAAGTTGAGTTGACTTTTCCTACAAAACCCTAATTTAGCAACTTTTGAATCTTGATGAATTTTGAGAAATCCTTGATGAATCATGATCAACCCTTGATCATATGATGAAATATCCTTAAAAATGATAATATTGACAAAAAATCTTGAAGTTTGACTGTATTTGGGTCACAGTTGACTTTTGCCCTAGCACAGTCGATTTTTGGACCTTTGAGTATTTGACTGAGCAAACTTCCTCTGCAAGGCTTGAAATTTCACATGGATGATCTTGATAGCATATAAGGACATTGGGGAGAACTTGAGGTCATTTGGATTCAAGGATCTTGATGCAACACAAAACCCTAATTTGGGGTAGACTGCCTTAGGAGAGAGTTTGTCTGGTCAATCCTTGAGCAATCTTGAGCCACTTGGAGATTTTCTTTGCAATGTTTTGAGAAATATGGGAGGGAAAATTTTGGGGTACAACATCTGCCTCTGTTTAATCTTCTTAAAACTGAGGATGTAGACTGTCTTTCATGCATTTCGTGATCTGAAGGTGGAAGATGATTGAACACTAGAGTGCCCAGAAATTTGCACTCGCATGAAGTGGTGTCAGCCTTGTGATGTCGGGAATGGGCTTACAGATGCTATTTGGAGATTGCTGACGGGAGGATGGGCTTAAAGATGCCATCTGCAGGAGTGTCGATCGCATAAGAAATTCCTTAGCGAGAACTTGCATACCTGTTGTTGTAGAAGATTCCGCTGGGGAAGTCTGATCTTTGTTGAGATTTAGGAACTTGCCTGTACTTCAGCTGAGAGAACATCTCTGCTGAGTTTTAAGGACTTGTCCGTAATTCAACTGGGGGGAAAAATCTTCATCGAGATTTAAGAACTTTCCCGTAATTCAACTGAGAAAACTCTGCTGAGATTTAAGAACTGTCAGTACTTCGACGGAGGAGAATTGTCGAGATTTAGAACCTTATCTGTAATTCAACCGACAATAATTCTGTTGAGATTTAAGAACCGGTCAGTACTTCGATGGAGGAGAATATCTTCATCGAGATCTAGGAACTTGTCTGTAATTCAACCGAGGATAATTCTGTTGAGATTTAAGAACTCGTCCACACTTCGACGGAGGAAAATTGTCGAGATTTAGAACCTTATCTGTAATTCAACCGAGAATAATTCAGTTGAGATTTAAGAACCGGCCAGTACTTTGACTGAGGGAAACATCTTCATCGAGATCTAGGAACTTGTCTATAATTCAACCGAGGATAATTCTGTTGAGATTTAAGAACTCGTCCACACTTCGATGAAGGAAAATTGTCGAGATTTATAACCTTATCTGTAATTCAACCGAGAATAATTCAGTTGAGATTTAAGAACCGGTCAGTACTTCGACTGAGGGAAACATCTTCATCGAGATCTAGGATTGTCTGTACTTCAACGGAGGATAATTCTGTTGAGATTTAAGAACTCGTCCACACTTCGACGGAGGAAAATTGTCGAGATTTAGAACCTTATCTGTAATTCAACCTAGAATAATTCAGTTGAGATTTAAGAACTGGTCAGTACTTTGACTGAGGGAAAGCTTCATAGCTGAGAACTTAACTGCATCCTTCCTGAAAGGTAAAGGTCAGTCGTATGCAATGCTTGATATATATCAAGCAATGATGTTCTCAAAATAAATGAGATTGTGTTGTATGATGCGTATATGCATGTGTCATGATGTATGGGAATGTAATGTTTTTAGCTGGGGAAAATAAATCTCGGATAGCTGCTGGAGAAAAGAGTTGAATTCTTTGTTTCTGCTGGGGATGGAAAACGAAGATGATTGCGAGAATAAACATGCAGGAGAGGATAACTCCGTTGGGGAATAAACTGATGAGGAGATTACTCTGGGGAAGAGATGCTCTGCTGAGGATTCCGCCGATAAATTCTGCTGGGGACAAATTACCGTTGTTGGTGATACTGAATCCTATTGGGGATTGACTTCTTGTTTGTGAAGGGAAAGGACTCCGCTGGGGGATGATCTTTCAATTGCGTCATCACTGGGGATAACCTTTTAGACTCTTATGGGGATAATCCTTTGAGTTCTGCTGGGAACAATCTTCCAAAGTCTACAGGGGATGACTCTCCAAATTCCATTGGGGAAGCTTTTGCAGACTACGCTGGGAAAAATTTCAAACTCCACTGGAGATATTTTGTATTCTGCCGGGGAATGTTCTTATACTCCGCTGGGGAATCTTAAGATTTTTTTACGCTTATGGTAGATAAACTCTGTTTGGGGAGAATATTGCCGATTCATTCACAATTGCAAGTCTCAGTTGGGGAGAGTTAACATTACTGTCTTACTCAGCGGGGAGTGAACGCATCTCAACCATGTTCTTCAGCTGAATTTACCTTGTAGTGGGTGGACAGAGCAACTGTACAGTTAGGACAATTCTTATTTTCCCCTGTTTCTGATATTATAAGTAATCGTCTTTTGTTTCATATGTAAATATTCATGAGCAGCAATTAATGTCAAATGCATATATCAAAAATGAACATTGGACGTTTTTTTGCAAAACAAAACAGATAAAGGAAAAACAGTTTGAAATTTCTCTAAAAATGAATTGTATTGATTTTGAAGTTTGGCCTGTGAATAGGCGTTTTTGTACAAGAGGCTGACGTCCTAGTAAGAGAACACCGCCGAACAAATAGAGTTTATACAATTTGTGAAAAAATAAACAAAACAACTATGTGAATAATCCCACTGGGTTCCAACTCTGCTATTGCCTTTATGTCCTCGAGCATCTCATCACCTTGCTACTTGGTTGAAGGTAAATCAGATTGATTAGCGCTGTCCGAGCTTGATAGTCGATACCGAAGTCTGGTTGCAAGGTGATCCAATGAGACATAGTGTTACGCTTTGATCCCTAATTTTTGCCTGGACCTCCCTTTCGGGTTTTCAGTCCATCGGGATACCCTTTTTTGTCCAATCCGCCTTTTCAGGTTTTCGACTTGTCGGGTGTACAAATTTTTTCATTTTCATCCCTTATTTTTGCCTGAACACTTTTGGTTCGCCGAGAAGCCCTTATTTTTTCCTAGGCCAGTCGACCTAGCGGATCGTTAATTATGCGTAGTATCTTTTCACTATGTCTGCATTGACGGGGTGAGGAAGGTCATCACCATCCATGGTGATTAGAATCATAGCTTCTCTTGAGAAAATGTTCTTAACCACGAATGGCCCTTCGTAGGTAGGGGTCCATTTGCCCCTGGGATCACCTTGTGGTAGTATGATGCGCTTGATCACCAGATCCCCAACTTGATACTCTTGTCGTCTAACTTTCCTGTTAAATGCCTTGATCATCCGTTTTTGGTACGTATGACCATGACAAATAGCAGTAAGTCTCTTTTCGTCGATTAGGTTCAGCTGATCAAGTCGGGTCTGAATCCAGTCATCCTCGCTCAAACCTGCATCCTTCATGATCCGAAGAGAGGGTATCTGAACTTCAATGGGCAAGACTACCTCCATATCATATACCAAGGAATAGGGGGTTTCCCCTGTTGACGTCCGCGCTGAGGTACGGTACCCATGAAGAGCAAACGGTAACATCTCGTGCCAGTCTTTGTATGTCACCGTCATCTTCTGCACAATCTTCTTGATGTTCTTATTAGCCGCTTCTACAACCCCATTCATCTTCGGCCGGTAAGGAGAAGAGTTGTGATGCTGTATCTTAAACTGCTTGTAGAGTTCCGTGATCATCTTATTGTTGAGATTTGTACCATTGTCTGTAATGATCCTCTCTGGTACACCATACCGACAGATCAAGTTGTGTCGAATGAACCGTGCCACAACGTTCTTGGTTACAGTAGCAAAGGAAGCTACTACAACCCACTTTGTAAAGTAATCAATGGCTACCAAGATGAAATGATGGCCGTTAGATGCTGTAGGTCTGATCTCGCCGATTATGTCGATCCCCCACATTGCAAAAGGCCAAGGAGCCGTCAAGATGTTCAGAGGTACTGGAGGTATGTGCACCTTATAAGCATAGACTTGGCACTTGTGACAGGTCCGAGAATGCTGATAACAGTCGGCTTCCATTGTGGACGAATAATATCCTGCCCGGAGGATTTTCTTTGCCACGGTGTGTCCGCTGGAATGAGTTCCGAAAGTACCTTCATGTAACTCTGTCATGATCCTTTCTGCTTCGTCCTTATTCACATATCGCTGTAAGGTTAAATCATGGTTACGCTTGTAAAGAATGCCATTGCTGATGAAGAACTTCGTTGGGAATCTCCTCAGAAACTTCTTATCATTAACAGATGCACCCTCGGGGTACTCCTGAGCCTCGAGATACCTCTTCACCTCATGGAACCAGGGTTTATCCGTTGCCTCTTTAGTCTCAATATCATAGCAATGTGCAGGTTCGTCTAACCTCTCAATGGTAATCTGGGGAGCCTCATTGTCCCATCTGACTTGAACATAGAAGACATCGTAGCTAGCGCGTCCGCTAACTGATTCTCCTCTCTGGGGAAGTGTTCAAAGGTTATCTCCTCGAAATGTGGAAGCAACATCAACACATACTCCTTGTAAGGAATAAGATTTGGGTGTTTCGTATCCAACTCGCCTTTGATCTGACTGATCACGAGAGCGGAATCTCCGAAAACACTTAAGAACTTAATCCTTAGGTCAATAGCTGCTCGAAGACCCATAATGCACGCTTCATACTCCGCCATGTTGTTGGTGCAGTTGAAACATAGTCGGGCGGTGAACGGAGTATGAGAGCCTTCAAGAGATATGATCACGGCGCCAATGCCATTACCCAAAGCATTCGAAGCTCCATCAAAGTACATAGACCATCGGGATCTCTCCTCAGGTCCTTCATCCGGTCCAGGTGTCTCACAGTCAACTACTATCATGATATTCTCATCCGGGAATTCAAAGTTCATAGACTGGTAATCATCCACTGCCTGATGTGCCAGATGATCTACCAACGCACTTCCCTTAATTGCCTTTTGGGTTGTGTACTGGACGTCATACTCAATCAATATCATCTGCCATCTTACTATTCTTCCAGATAAGGCAGGCTTCTCGAAGATATACTTGATTGGATCCATCTTTGATATCAATAAAGTGGTGTGATTCAGCATATACTGTCTCAGCCGGCGAGCAGCCCATGCCAAAGCGCAACAAGTTTTCTTGAGAAACGAGTATTGGGTCTCGCAGTCGGTAAACTTTTTGCTAAGGTAATAAATAACATGCTCTTTTTGGCCAGACTCATCATGCTGACCTAGCACACACCCCATCGAATTATCGAGTACTGTCAAGTATAAGATCAAAGGTCTCCCTTCAACTGGAGGCATCAGAATGGGTGGCTCTTGGAGATATTCTTTGATCCTTTCGAAAGCGGCCTGACATTCATCATTCCATCTTACCACTTGATCTTTCTTCTGTAACTTGAAGATCGGCTCACAAGTAGCAGTCAAGTGCGAGATGAATCGGGCAATGTAATTCAAATGTACCAGAAATCCTCTGACTTCTTTTTCTGTTCGGGGAGCTGGCATTTCCTGTATAGCCTTCACCTTTGCAGGATCCACTTGAATACCTTTATCACTTACGACGAAACCCAGCAGCTTACCAGATCTTACTCCGAAGGTGCACTTTTTCGGGTTTAAGCTCAGCTTGTATAACTTTAACCTGTCAAATAGCTTCTGAAGGTGGTCAAGATGCTCTTCTTCAGTCTGGGATCTTGCAATCATGTCATCGACGTATACCTCAATCTCATGACGGATCATGTCATGGAACAAAGCGACCATGGCACGCTGATATGTTGCCCCAGCATTTTTCAATCCAAAAGGCATGACCTTGTAGCAAAAGGTACCCCATTGAGTAACAAAGGTTGTCTTCTCCATATCCTCAGGAGCCATTTTAATCTGATTATAACCGGAGAAACCATCCATAAAGGAGAATACCTTATGTTGTGTGGTGTTATCAACCAGAACGTCAATATGAGGCAGAGGGAAATCATCCTTGGGACTTACCCTGTTCAAATCCCTATAGTCAACACACATCCGAACTTTACCATCCTTTTTCGGCACAGGAACCACGTTGGCCACCCACTGCGGGTAAGAAGTCACTGCTAGAAAACCGGTGTCAAACTGCTTCATCACCTCAGCCTTGATTTTCTCAGACATCTCTGGGCGCATTCAGCGGACTTTCTGTTTCACTGGAGGACAGTCTTCCTTGGTAGGCAGGCAGTGAACCACAATATCAGTATCCAACCCAGGCATATCTTCATAAGACCAGGCAAATATCTCAACATAGTCACGCAGCATCTGAATCAACCGTTGCTTAACACTAGCTTCTAGATTCGCACCGATCTTGACCTCTTTCTTGTCTACCTCCGTACCCAGATTCACTATTTCCACCGGCTCTTCATGCGGCTGTGTGGCCCTCTCTTCCTGAAGTAACAGTCTAGCAAGTTCACCAGGCACTTCACAATCATCTTCACCTTCGTCTTCGGCTAAGTTGATCGGACTTTCGAAGTCATAACCGGCAGTAGCAGAGTCGTTATCAGTGGGATCCAGAGTGGATGTAGACCTGTATATGTGAGTATATGTAAAATAGTTGTTTTTCAATATATAAAAAGAAAAACAAGGAGCGCAAAATTTGAAATGCAAGAAACGTCCAATGCTTTTATTAATGATATATGTAGATGACACACATAAAGCCCTCATAAACAAAACCACGGTGTCCCGGGTAAGACACCGAGCCATAAAGTTTAAAACATTGTCTGTTACAAATACAAAACAAAAGTCTCATTACTGGGTAACAAAAGAAATTGGGATGTAGTCCTTTGATGTCCAGTTGCTTAGTTCACCATCAGTAGTAGGATAGATCCAACTGTCAAACTCAGATTCTTCAACATCGTCTTCAATGGCATTCACTCATGAATTGCTGATAAATAGGGGAGGTCTTCCGATTCGTGCACTCCGAACAACCCTTTGAGCTTCTGTAGTGAAACCCAAACCAAACTTGTTAGTTTTATGTGCAAAGTCGGGGAGTTGGCCCCAATTTGCACACCCACCTTTCTCGACAACAGCCCGAGCATCCTTAAAGGAAGCCATCTTAATAGGAGGATCTTCATTGACAGTTTCAGCTGATGCCAGTGTTTGGGGAACCTCTTCAAAATGTTGAAACGGGGTCTCATGAACTCCCCATCCATCTCTACATACCGGAAAGAGTTAAGGTGGCTCACCATGTACTCCTCTTCCCCTCGTACCGTAACAATTTTCCCTTTGACTGGGTATTTCAGCATCTGGTGGAGCGTAGACGTCACTGCCCCAACTTTGTGGATCCATGGGCGACCCAGCAAACAAGAATAGGATGGCGAAATGTCCATCACGTAAAAAGTAGACCCAAATATCTGAGAACCAACCTTCACTGGAATATCAACTTCTCCATGTACCATTCTCTTTGACCCATCAAAGGCCCTAACAATAATGTTACTTGGCTTCAAATCTAAACCTTCACAGTCCAATTGGTCTAGAGCTTTCTTAGGTAAAACGTTCAATGAGGAACCAGTATCCACCAATACATGGGCTAGAGTGGTGCCCCTGCATTATATGGAGACATGCAGGGCATCATTGTGATTCCTCCCCTTAGTAGGCAAGTCTGCGTCAGAGAAACCTAACCCATTATCCGCTGTCAGACTAGCCACACAATCTTTAAATTAATCAGCTGACGTCTCCTGCGGCACATGCGCAGTCTTTAGGAAAGCAATCAGAGCCTTGGCATGGGCTTCTGAGCATAGAAACAGAGACAACATAGAGATTTTGGATGGGGTTTGCCCCAGTTGCTCGACTACATTGTAGTCGCTCTTTTTGATAATCTTCAAAATTTCCTCCATCTCTTGTCTAAAGGCTTCCATAATAATTGTCTTTGGTGCCTCCGTCCGGGCAGGCTCGTTAGTGGTCCCTTTCCCCCGAGTGTCAGATGACTCGACAACAGGGGTAAGAATGGGAACTTGAACAGGAATAGTAGCAGGTACACTGGCAGGTGTAATGACAACAGGCGTCCGAACAACTGGCGGCGAGATCTCAGGGGAGAAAAGTCTTCCGCTGCGAGTGACTTTGGCAGGTCCAACAATATTTTTGACGTCAGTATCAGCCTCTTCAGCATTCAAGTCTTTCTTAACTCCGTGATAATATACGTCAGCCCCATAATGCCACGGGACAACTTTATCGGATGTATAGGGGATAGGCCCAGGAACAATGATGATCAAAGGAGCGATTCTTGGAACAGATGTAATTCTAACTGGCTTTCTCGAGGAAGCCTTGGAAGAATTGTCGAAAATGGTGATTATAGAAACTTCTTCAGTAGGAACCAAAGGAATAAAAGTCTTCTCAAACAGAATTTATTTATTATCCATCAGGCGTTGGACACCTGACTTCAAAAGATGGCAACCGGTAGGTAGGACGGAACACATACGGTAATCTTCGTCACAGCCCGGAAATAAACCGGCTAACAGAAGGTTCTTCTTCACAGTCATCAATGGAGTAACAATGTCTTTCACAGAAACCACAAACAAGTATTCATTTATAGCATTCACCCCATGTTTGGGCATAGGAGCAGTCACAACATTAGGTCTTTCAGGTGCTTCTAATTCAATCTCCTTCGCATCAATCAAGTCCTGTACCTTGTTCTTCAAGACCCAGCAGTTATCCGTATCATGCCCCGGGCTATCAGAATGAAAAGCACAGCGGGCATTCGGATCGTACATTGGTGATGTTGTATTAGGGCTCTTCGGGGCCTCCTTCGGAATCAACAAGTTGGTCTTCAACAACTGCGGAAAAATTTGGGATAAGGTCATGTTGAGCTGAGTGAATTGTCTTTGCGGACTCTCGTCCCTTGGCTGATTGTTGCGCTGAGGAGCAACATCAGGTCTTGATATAACAACCGCATTAACAGCTTGGTGGCGTTCAGGTCTATTATGGCTTTTTGTGTTGTAAACAGCACTCGACTCCTTCTTAAAGGGCTTCTTCTTGGTGCTTGACGAAGCACCCTTCTGTATTTTACCGGATTTGATATCGGCCTCAATCCTTTCCCCGGTCATAATCAGCTCTGTAAACCCGGACGATGAACTTCCAATCAGATGGTTGAAATACGGACCAGACAAGGTCCCCAGAAACATATCCACTAGCTCCCTATCAGCCAAGGGAGGTTGAACTCTACCAGCAAGGTCCCTCCACTTCTGAGCATAATCTTTGAAACCTTCACCCGCACCCATAGACATACCCTGGAGTTGGGTACGCGTGGGAGCAAGGTCGGTATTGTATTGGTACTTCTTGTAGAAAGTAGCAACCAAATCTTCCCAATTACGGATACTAGCTCATTCCAGCTGGTAAAACCATTCAAGTTGAGTCCCTGAGAGACTGTCTTGAAAGAAGTGGATCCAGAGATTCTTGTCAGCGGTGTATGGCTGAATATTTCTAACATACGACCGAAGATGAAGCTTCGGACAAGAAACTCCGTCGTATTTAGAAAAAGCTGGTGCTTTGAATTTGTGGGAAACACCACCCCAGACGACAAACCTAGATCACCAAAATCCAACCCAGGGACCTTTTGGATCTCCATGGCACTTAAACGGTCTTC
Source organism: Vicia faba (assembly GCA_948472305.1). Lineage (NCBI taxonomy): Eukaryota > Viridiplantae > Streptophyta > Magnoliopsida > Fabales > Fabaceae > Vicia > Vicia faba. The sequence goes on along the minus strand of OX451741.1, from coordinate 775,144,972 downwards.
AAGCTGTTTATATCTATCCTCGGCAAGAGGATACTGGTCTTCGTCAAAGTTAGTCTCGTGGTCAGATACCACAGGGCTAGGAACCCTCCTTTCTTCTTGGTTTTCTCCCCCTCCATATGATTGGGATAGATTGACTTCATCTCGCAGCCTGTTTCCAAACCTGTGACCCATGTTCAGGAGGACTGTCTTCTTCTTCTTCTTCTTCTTTTTCTCTTTCAAGATAAGGGTCTTCAGATCTTGCTGACCCTTAGCCAAGTTCATGAACAATTCCTGGAACTGGGCGTTTTGAGCTTGTAGAGCCTTGATTGTTTGTTCAGTTGATGTTTCAGAAGACATGATGCTGAAATAAACAGGGAAGAAGATGAGAAAAACCTGTAAGGGTACCTGTTATGAGGTGCATGAAATGAAATGCGTATGATATGATTTCAAAGACTTTAGAGATTCAAATTCGTAAACCAAAATGAAACACGCTTTTATTAGATAAACTTTGAATTCAAATGTTCAACAGATGCCTTTAAGGCGTTACAAGAAAGAAAAACTGAAAAATAAACCAAAACTAGAAACAATCAAAAGACATAAGCGCTCCCATGGTCGTTTGCCTTTGGTGCTGACATAATCGTTGAGGATCTGCTCATTCTCCAACTGCCTTGTCAACTTTTGGATCTTTCGCTCTTGCTCGTGATACTTTTCTCTATAAGTATCCTGCTCTTCCCTTAGCTGCATCCAGGACCTCTTTAATGCCCCAATGTCAGTAGGCATGTATGGATGGAGGATGGTAGGAGGAACCCCTTCTTCATCAGCAACCTCAACAATTATAGGCAAGACGGCTTTGTACGACATTCCCAGCTTTTGGGCACGGATACGAACCCACCGAAGATATGGTTCCATTGGAAGAGAAGTCTTCGCACCCAGCTCGTGTGGATCAGACCTGTGTACTCTATCCCAAACTTATATGAACCTGCGGTGTTGCTCGTCACTATCCCCTTGGAAATCAAAGACAATACTTGGCATTAGAAACTCATGAGGTCCTTCTCTTCTAGCTCGCCCAAACTGACGTAAGGCCAAACATGGATTATAGGTGATCCCTCCATGGGTTCCTATCAGTGGAAAATTTGGTTATTCCCCACAGCGATCAATAATAGCCACATCTTCCATACCCTTGATAGTCCAAATGATGTCATTATGAGAGAGAGACATAACCCTGTAGGCCCAACCCATGCCTTCCTTGTTCTTCAAAACTGATTTGGGGAGGTGAGAAATAAACCACCTCGCCAGCAATGATGCACAACTCATAAGGGTTCCCCGCTTTCGAGCAGTACGGGAATAAAGAGAGTGCAAAATGTCACCCAAGAGAGTGCGCACAGGATTACCGGATATGAAAATCTTCACTGCATTCACGTTGTGATACGGTGGGAGAACTGACTTGAGGTTTTGCATTTGTTTTCACAAATGTTTCGGTTGAGCAAGAGTCTCCACCGACTTTTTATTTTATCCTAAGGAAAGGTTAAAAGGCACAGCAAAAACCTTTGAGATGTTTTCTTGGGTTCGGGGGGTAGATTATAGAAAGGGAAGGTATTAGCACCCTTTCTATCCATGGTTATCCATGGGCTCTTAGTTACTTGCTTAGATCACTTTCCTTTGATTTTCAATTGTTTGAAATGGTGCTTTGTGTGTGGGTTTGAAAATGTTTTGAAAAGAGGCCATTGTTGTGGCAACCTTTGTAATGATCCATGTTTGAATGTATACAAAGGTGTACTTGTCTTTTGAAAAGTTCTCAATGTTTTTGAAAGTTGTTTTGAAAGTGTGTTGTGATGTGTGTTTTGAAAAGTAGGCAAGTGTGTTTTGCAAGTTTGATCAAGTAACTAAGAGTTGTCTACCCCTAAATTTACTCAAAGGCTTTTCCTATGTTTTAACCCTTTTAACAATATTGTTCCACCATTGCATTTGGTGGATAATCTTGTGTTAGGATGTTAACGGGACAGGCGCGGGTCATCGTTTAGACCATGATTGCAATGGTGCCAAGTGTCTTTGGCAACTTTTCCTTTAAGAGACTTGATCATTTTTAGGCAACTTTCGAAAGCGTCATCGAGGGATTATGATCATTTGAATTGTTTTGTTTTGCCAAAGAAACTCAACATGCAACATGGCCCATTATTGAAGGCAACAAGTGGAGTAACCCTAAGGGGTGCAAGTGTGATTGGTGTTGTCCATTTTCATGCTTTTTTGTCTTTGAATTAGGTCAAGCTATTTGTTATTTTTGATTTGCATACAAAACCCTAAGTCTATCATGGTATAATTAGAAAGCTTTAAAATGCGGAATTTAAAGTCTTAAATTATTACAAAATAATCATGGGGATGGGGGTACAAATGTTCAAATGGGGATGAGACTTAATAGGAGAGTAGTGTCCAAATAATTTACAACCAAATCGAATCAATCGCCAATGTAATATGTATCAATGTATAGGAATAAGCAAATGTGTATGTGTAAATGTATTTGTGTAAGTGTATGTGATTTATTTACAAGTGAAATAAAAATAATTAAAAAAAGGTTAATTTTGGATATTTTCATGTTTAGGGCAAAACCCTAATTTTGTAAATAAATAATATTTATTATTTATATCATATACAATATTTATTAATTATATACAAAAAATAAATAAAAGGGAAGTATATTGTAAAAAAGTAATTTTTGAGGTTAAATATTAATAAAAATGAAAAATGTATTATTTTTTATTTTTATCCTAAATATTCTAATAAATATATAAGTATTTATATTATATATTAACTATACTAAATATATACAAAAAATAAAATATTTATTATTTATCAAAAAAAAGTGTATTTTAAGAAAATGTTTTCAAAAGGTAAAATAAAATAAAAGCTGAAAATAAATATTATTTTGTATTATTTTTTAGTATTTTAAATAAAAGTAAATGTATTATTTATAATGTACAAGTTTAAATAAAGCAAATAAAAATCCAAATAAAAATGCAAAAATGGGGGGAAAATGTTTTTAATATTTTTTATATTTTGACAAAAAATGATGAGTCAGAATTAAAAAGAAAAAATCAAAAATAATTAAAAAAAACACACAATGGGCCAAGGGGGTGTATGGGAAATAATGGTGCAAACAGAAAAATAAGGTCAGGCCCAGCCCAAGGAGGCTTCTTCAACCTCCAGCCATTGTTTGAAACAAAGAAAAACGCGCGTCCTTGCTCAACCTGCTAACTTCTGATTCCTTGATTTTCAACAAAAACTCACAACATCAAAAGTGTAGAGCATCTTGTCACGATTCTAAACATATAAAGAAGTCGTTCTAACTCTCAGAAAGGAGAGAGAATTTCTCCTCCCCCAATTCCTGACCTAACTTTCTTCCTATGTTCAGGTTCAAAATTCTCTCAGTACACACAACATAAATGAAAAGTAATGATATGGGTAGCTTCAGGGCCATGAGTAGGACATAACTTCTTCACAAACCTATGCCTAGATATGCTTGGATAGAGAGATAGAAGTTCAAACTTTTACCTGTTCAGCTTGAATCGTGTGCAACAATGGAGGCACTTTCAATGGAATTTAAGGATTTGTACAGCTTGCCTGAGGTCCGAGGATACTTCCTCTATGCTTGGTGTGCCTTGAATTCTTCTGAATCACTCCATGGAAGTCAACCTGCAAGAGAGAAAAGTGAAAATAGCACACTTGGCTATGGCTGTTACAGTCTGTTTCCAAGGCTTGGGATAGTTTGTATGGATGGTAGGGAATGTGTTTGAACTGGTTTGGATGAAAACGCACGAGGGAAATGAACTGTGGAGGTCAATCTGCAACAGGGACTCTGTTTTGCAGAAAAAATGTGCTTTGATGGATGAGGAGGTATTCAGGGTTAAGGGCTCGTGTTCTAGGTCAGTTATGGAGTATCAAATGTGAAACAATCCCACTGGGTTCCAACTCTACTATTGCCCTTATATCTTCGAGCGTCTCATCACTTTGCTACTTGGTCGAAGGTAGATCAGATTGAATGGCGTCGTCTGAGCTTGATAGTCGATACCGAAGTCTGATTGCAGGATGATCCAACGAGACATAGTGTTACGCTTTGATCCCTAATTTTTGCCCAGACCGCCCTTTCGGGTTTTCAGTCCACTGGGATACCCTTTTTTGCCCAAGTCACCTTTTCAGATTTTCGACTTGCCGGGTGTACAGTTTTCTTTTCCATTTTCATCCCTTACTTTTTCCCGAACCCTTTTGGTTCGCCGGGAAGCCCTTATTTTTGCCTAGGCTAGTCAACCTAGCGGGTCTTTGATTATGCGTAGTATTTTTTCATTATGTCTGCATTGACGGGGTGATGAAGGTCATCACCATCCATGGTGGTTAGAATCATAGCTCCTCCCGAGAAAATGTTCTTAACCACAAATGGCCCTTCGTATGTGGGGGTCCATTTTCCCCTGGGATCACCTTGCGGTAGTATGATGTGTTTGATCACCAGATCCCCGACTTAATACTCTTGGCGTCTGAATTTCTTGTTAAAAGCCTTGATCATTCGCTTTTGATACGTCTGACCATGACAGATAGTAGTAAGTCTCTTTTCATCGATTAAATTCAACTTGTCAAGTCGGGTCTGGATCCAATCATCTTCGCTCAAACTTGCATCCTTCATAATCCTGAGAGAGGGTATCTGGACCTCAATGGGTAGGACCGCCTCTATGCCATACACCAGAGAGTAGGGTATTGCCCCTGTTGATGTCCGTGCTGAGGTGCGGTACCCATGAAGAGCGAATGGTAACATCTCATGCCAGTTTTTGTATGTCACTGTCATCTTCTACACAATCTTCTTGATGTTCTTATTAGCCGCTTCAACAACCCCATTCAGCTTCGGCCGGTAGGGAGAAGAGTTGTGATGCTGTATCTTGAACTGTTTGCAGAGCTCGGTGATCATTGTATTGTTGAGATTTGTACCATTGTCCCTAATGATCCTCTCTGGTACACCGTATTGACAGATCAGATTCTGTCGGATAAACCACGCCACGATGTTCTTGGTTACTGTAGCAAAGGAAGTCGCCTCAACCCACTTTGGGAAATAATCAATAGCTATCAGGATGAAACGATGCTCGTTAGACGCAGTAAATCTGATCTCACATATCATATCGATGCCCCACATTGCAAAGGGCCAAGGAGCTGTCAAAACATTCATGGGAACTGGAGGTACATGCACCTTATCCGCATAGACTTGGCACTTATGACAGGTTCGAGAATGCTGATAGCAGTCGGCTTCCATAGTGGACCAATAATATCCTTCCCGTAGGATTTTCTTTTCCATGGTATGTCCATTGGAATGAGTTCAGAAGGTACCTTCATGTAACTCTGCCATGATCCTTTCTTCCTCGCTCTTATCCCCACATTGCAGTAAACTTGAATCATGGTTACGCTTATAGAGGATCCAATTAATGATGAATAACTTCACAGCGAACCTTCTTAAGAAGTTCTTATCATTAACAGATGCACCCTCGGGGTATTCTTGGGCCTCAAGATACCTCTTTACCTCGTGAAACCATGGTTTATCGGCTACCTCTTCAGTCTCGATGTCACAGCAATGTGTGGGTTCGTCCAACCTCTCAATGGTAATATGGGGAGCTTCATTGTCCCACCTGACCTTGAACATAGAAGACATGGCAGCTAGCGCATCCGCTAACTGATTCTCTTCTCCGGGGAAGCGTTCAAAGGTTATCTCCTCAAAGTATGGGAGAAATATCAGTACATATTCTTTGTAAGGAATAAGATTTTGGTGCTTTGTATCCCACTCGCCTTTGATCTGACTGATCACTAGAGCAGAATCTCCGAATACACTCAAGCACTTAATCCTCAGGTCAATAGCAGCTCGAAGTCCCATGATACAGGCTTCATACTCCGCCATATTGTTGGTGCAGTTGAAACATAATCGGGCGGTGAATCGAGTATGACAACCCTCAGGAGATATAATTACAGCCCCAATGCCATTACCTAATGCGTTCAAGGCTCCATCAAAATACATAGACCATCAGGATCCTTCCTCAGGTCCTTCATCCGGTCCAGGTTCTTCACAGTCGGTCACCAACATGATGTTCTCATCCGGGAATTCGAAATTCATGGATTGGTAGTCATCCAGGCCTGATGCGCCAAATGATCCGCCAATAAACTCCCCTTTATTGCTTTTTGGGTTGTGTATTGGATGTCATATTCAGTTAAGATCATCTTCCATCTTGCTATTCTTCCGGACAAGGCAGGCTTTTCGAAGATATACTTGATTGGATCTATTTTTTATATCAATAAGGTTGTGTGAGTCAGCATATACTGTGTCAGCCGGCGAGAATCCCATGCCAAAGCGCAGCAAGTTTTCTCGAGCAGCAAGTATCGGGTCTCATAGTCGGTAAACTTTTTGCTAAGGTAGTAAATAGCGTGCTCTTTTCGGTCAGACTCGTCATGCTGCCCCAGCATGCACCCCATTGAATTTTCTAGTACTGTCAAGTATAAGATTAAAGGTCTTCCTTCAACAGGAGGCATCAGAATAGGTGGCTCTTGGAGGTATTCTTTGATTCTTTTGAAAGCGGTCTGAAATTCATCATTCCATTTTACAACTTGATCCTTCTTCAGCAGCTGGAAGATTGGCTCACAAGTAGCGGTCATATGTGAAATGAACCGGGCGATGTAATTCAAACGTCCCAAAAAGCCTCTGACTTCCTTTTCTGTGCAAGGAGCTGACATCTCCTGTATGGCCTTCACCTTTGCAGGATCCAACTGAATACCTTTATCACTGACGATGAAACCCAGCAGCTTACCAGACCTTACCCCGAAGGTGCACTTGTTCGGGTTTAACCTCAGCTTGTACGTCTCTAACCTGTCAAATAGTTTCTGGAGATGATCTAGGTGCTCTTCCTCAGTTTGGGACCTAGATATCATACCATCAACATAAACCTCAATCTCATGGTGAATCATGTCATGGAATAGAGCGACCATGGCGCGCTGATAAGTTGCCCCAGCATTCTTCAATCTGAACGACATGACCTTGTAGTAAAAGGTGCCCCACTGTGTAACGAAGGTAGTCTTCTCCATGTCCTCGGGAGCCATTTTGATCTGGTTGTAGCCAGAAAAACCATCCATGAAGGAGAAGATCTTATGATGTGCGGTGTTGTCGACCAAAACATCGATGTGAGGAAGTGGGAAATCATCTTCGGGGCTTGCCCTATTCAGATCTCTATAGTCCACACACATTCGTACCTTACCATATTTCTTAGGCACCGGAACAACATTGGCAACCCACTGCAGATAAGAAGTGACAGCTAAAAATCCGGCGTCAAACTATTTCATGACCTCAGCTTTGATTTTCTCAGACATCTCAGGGCACATGCGGTGAACCTTCTGCTTTACCGGGGGAAAGTCTTCTTTGGTTGGCAGGCGGTGTACCATAATATCAGTGTCCAAACCAGGCATGTCTTTGTAGGACCAACCGAAGATCTCAACAAATTCGTGTAGCATCTGTATTAATCGTTGCTTGACACTAGACTCCAGGTTCGCACCTATCTTAACCTCTTTCATGTCTTCCTCTGCACCTAAATTTACTGATTCCACTAGTTCTTCATGAGGTTGTATGACCCTTTCTTCCTGTAGTAACAGTCTAGCAAGTTCTCCAGGCACCTCACAATCATCCTCACCTTCGTCCTCAGCTTGGTTGATTGGATTTTCGAAGTCATAACTGGCAGTAGCAGAGTTGTTATCAATGGGATCCAGAGTGGATATGGATCTGCATTATGATACGTGAGTGTGTGTAAGCGAATAACTGTTTTGATAAAGTGTGAGATAGAAAAGAAAAACAAAGAGCTCAAAATTTGTAATGCAAGAAAATGTCCAATGTTTTATTAATGATATATGAAAATGACAAATAATAAGCCCTCACAAGCAAAGCCAAAGTGCCCTGGGCAAGGCACCGGGCCGCAAAGTTTCAAACTGTTTATTACAACTCTTACAACAAAAGTCAATTACTGTGGAATAAAAGAAACAGGTATGAAGTCCTTCGTCGTCCAGTTGTTCAATCCACCATTTGTTGTAGGATAGATCCAGCTGTCAATGTCTGAATCTTCTTCACCATCTTCAATTGCAATAACTCCCTGATTGCTGATGTGCAGGGGAGGTCTTCCAATATGTGCGTGCCTAACAGCCCTTTGAGCCCCTGTAGTAAAGCCAAAACCAAATTTGTCAGTTTTGTGTGCGAAATCAGGGAGTTGACCCCAATTTTTACACCCACCTTCTTCAATTACAGCCTCGGCATCCTTGAGAGAGGCCATCTTTATCGGAGGTTTGTCAGTAGCAACTTTAGTTGACGCCAAAGTCTGGGGGACCTCTTCAAAGTTCTGACAAGGGGTTTCGATGAACTCCCCATCCATCTCCATGTAGCGGAAGTAATTGAGATGACTCACCATATACTCCTCCTCACCTTGCACCGTGACGATCTTCCGTTTTACCGGATATTTCAGCATTTGATGGAGCGTGGAAGTCACTGCCCCAGCCTTATGAATCCACGGGAGACCCGGCAAGCAAGAATATGATGGTCTAATATCCATCACATAAAAGGTGGATGCAAAAGTCTGAGAGCCAACTTTAACAGGGACGTCTACCTCCCCGTGCACCATCCTTTTTGACCCGTCGAAAGCCTTGACCATAATATTGCTCGGCTTTAGAATCAAGCCTTCACAGTCTAGACGGTCTAATGCTTTCTTTGGCAGCACATTTAATAAAGACCCGGTATCCACCAGTGTGTGGGCCATAGTGGTGCCCCTGCACTCAATTGAGACGTGCAGAGCATCATTATGATTCCTTCCTTTAGCAGTTAGATCTGCATCTGAGAAACCCAACCCGTTGTCGACAGTCAAGCTAGCTACACAATCTTTGAATTGATCGGCTGAAGTTTCCTGCGGCACATGCGCAGTCTTGAGGAATGCAATTAAAGCCTTTGCATGGGCTTCAGAACATAATAACAAGGACAGCATGGAAATTTTTGACGGGGTCTGCCCCAGCTGCTCGACTATGTTGTAGTCGCTCTTCTTGACAATCTTCAGAATCTCCTCTATCTCCTTCTTAGAGGTTTCCACAATGATCTTCTTAGGTGTCTCCGTCCGGGCAGGCTCACCTATGATTTATATGCCCCGAATTCCAGATGGCTCGGCGACAGGGGTGATAATTGGAGTAGAAACTGGGACAGTAGCTGATGTACTAGCAGATGGAATGACAACAGGTTTGTGAATAGTCAGAGGGGAAATCTCGGGAGAAAAGAGTCTTCCACTTCTGGTGACCTTGCTATCCCCGATGATATTGCTGACATCAACATCAACTTCTTCACTCTTTGAGTCTTGTTTAACTCCATGGTAATACACGTCAGCACCGTAGTGCCAAGGGACAGCCTTATCCGAAGTGTATGGGATAGGACCGGAGATAGTAATTATTAATGGAGCAATTCTTGGGACGGATGTAATCCTAATAGGTTTTCTCGAGGAAACCTTGGAAGGATTGGTGAAAATGGTTATAATGGCGACATCTTCAATTGGAACCAAAGGAATCATAGTCTTTTCGAACAGGATCTCTCTGTTATCCATCAGGCGCTGAATACCTGATTTCAATAAGTGGCAACCAGCAGGCAGGATTGAACATATGTGGCAACCTTCACCATAGCCCGAAAATAAACCAGCTAACAACAAATTCTTCTTAACCGTCATCAAAGGAGTAGAAATTTCTTCCACGGAGGTCACAAATAAATCATCACCTACAGCATTTACTCCATGACCATGTTTGGGCATGGGAGCAGTTATGACGTTGGGCTTCTCAGACGCGTCAAACTCAATCTCTTTGGCTTCGATCAAGTCTTGTACCTTGTTTTTCAAAGCCCAACAATTTTTTGTATCATGACCTGGACTTTCGGAGTGATAGGCGCAGCGGGAATTCGGATTATAGTGGGGAGATGTGGTGTTGGGGTTCTTCGGGGCTTCCCTCAGAGTTACCAGATTTGTCTTCAATAATTGTGGTAGAATTTGAGACAATGTCATATTGAGCCGAGTGTACTGCCTTTGTGGTCTTTCCACCCTTTATTGATTGTTGCATTTTTGAGCAACTGTGGGTCTTGATATCACTACCGCATTTACTGCTTGATGGTGTTCAGGTCTGCTTTGGCCCCTCAGGCCGTAGACTGCACTAGCTTTTTTCTTACCAGTGAAAGGCTTCTTTGTTGTACTTGATGAAGTGTCTTTCTGTATCTTACCACTCCGGATACCAGCTTCTATTCTCTCTCCAATCAAGATCAACTCAGTAAACCCAGATGACGAACTGTCGATCAGATGATTGAAAAATGGACCGGATAGTGTCCCTAGAAACATGTCAACCAACTCCCTATCAGACAAAAGGGGTTGGACTCTTATGGCTAAGTCTCTCCACTTTTGAGCATATTCCTTAAAACCTTTACTTGCATCCATAGACATACCCTGAAGTTGGGTATGAGTGGGAGCAAGGTCGGCGTTATACTGATACTGCCTATAAAAAGCAGCAGCAAGGTCTTCCCAGTTTCGAACACTGGCTCCTTCCAACTGATAAAACCATTCAAGCTGAGTCCCTGAGATACTATCTTGAAAGAAGTGTACCCACAAATTTCTATCAGCGGTGTGGGGTTGAATTTTCCTGACATACGAGCGGAGATGGAGTTTTGGACAGGATACTCCATCGTATTTGGCAAAAACCAGAGCTTTAAACTTATGAGGGATCACCACTCCTGATACCAGTCCCAGCTCTCCAAAATCCAAACCAGGGATCTTTTGAATCTCCATAGCACTCAGACGGTCTTCTAGCTACTTGTACATATCCTCGGCAGAAGGATATTGCTCATCATCAAAATCAGTATCATTATCAGAGTTGGCAGGACTGGGGCCTTTTTCTTCTTCTTGGTTCTCCCCTTCCTTGGATGAAGAGGTCAGATCAGCTTATTGTTTCAACCTATCCCCAAACCTTTTGCCCATATTCAGAAGGATGACCTTCTTCTTCTTCTTCTTCTCTTTCAGGATGAGAGTTTTTAGATCCTCTTACCCTTTAGCCAAACTTAAGAACATCTGCTGGAATTGGGCGTTTTGTGCCTGAAGATCTTTGATGGCTTGATCAGAAGACATTTCTGCTGAAATAAACATTGAAGAAGATGAGAAACTTGTAATGGTACTTGTAATGGTGTGCATGATAATGGGATGCATATGTAATGATTTCAAAGACTTTGGGAGATTTAAATTTGAAAACCAAAAATAAACAAACTTTATTAGATTAACTTGTAAAAAGGTTCAATAATGCCTTTAAGGCGTTACAAATAAGTAAATAGAAAACAAACCTAAAACTAGAAAAGCAAAATCAAAAGTCCCATGGACGATTCCTCTTTGTGCTGACGTAGTCATTGATCACTCTTTCCTCCTCGAGATGCCTTGTGAGCTTCAAAATCTTCCTTTCTTGCTCATGGTACTTTTCCCGGTAAGTATCCCTTTCCTCTTTCAGCTGAATCCAAGATCTCTGCAATGCCCCAAGATCATTGGGCATGTAAGGATAAAGAACTGTGTAAGGAACACCTTCTTCATTGGTGGGCTCCACAATCACTGGCAATACGGCTTCATAGGGTATCCCGATCTTCTGAGCACGAGCTCGGACCCATTGGAGGTAAGGTTGCATCGGAAGGGAAGTCTTTGGTCCCAGCTCTTGGGGGTCAGATCTGTTCACCATTCCCCAAGCTCGTATAAACCTCTGGCTGTGCTCGTTAATGTCCTCCTTGTAGTCAAATGCAATATCCCCAAGAAGTAGCTCATGGGGACCATCTCTCCGAGCACGACCAAATTGTCGTAAAGCTAGACAAGGATTGTAGGTTATACCCCCTTTGATTCCAAGCAATGGGAAATTAGGGTATCCCCCATAACGATCAATGACAGTAGTGTCCTCCATAGCCCGGGAGCTCCAAAGAATATCTGTATGGGCAAGTGACATTATCCTGTAGGACCAACCCAAACCTTCTTCATTCTTCAACACAGACTTGGGGAGGTGCGAAATAAACCACCTTGACAGCAATGGCATGCAACACATGAGAGTCCCCCTTCTTCGCACAGTATGAGTGTAGAGGGCATGCAAGATGTCACCTAGTAGGGTAGGCACATGATTGCGAGAAAGGAAAATTTTGACTGCATTCACATCCACAAAGGCATCCGGATTTGGGAAGAGAACCAAACCGTAGATAAGGAGAGCCAAGATGTCTTCAAAAGCCTGAAAATCCAAACTGTCCCAGAATAGCTGAGCCTGGTCTATCAGAAATTTGGCTAAGAAACCTTCGACTCCGCTTCGTGTTTCCCAATTGGATACTATATTAGCCCGTTTTAGATGCAGAGTTGAGGCAATATCTTGTGGTCTAGGAGTCTCTTCCATACCTGTGAAGGGCACCTGCTCAAGGATGGATATGCCAAATAAGTGAGAGAACTCTTCCAAAGTGAGAATCAGTTGATAATCTGGAAAGGAGAAGCAATGATGCACAGGATAGAAGAACTGGAAAAGCACACTCATCATCTGCTCATCAAGCTTTGAGGTAACCAGGCTAAGGAGCTGACCATGTCTCTTAATGAACATAGAAGTCTCAGAAACTCTTGAGGCTAACTCTTTAAGTTGAGCAGGTATTTGCACAAAGTTAACTCAGATGGTATTTCTGCGCACGGAAGCCATAATCTACAAAATAGAACAAATATAAATTCCCTTGGTCTTTGAAATGGTTAGTGTAATAAAGCATGTATTCTATGTTATGATGCATGATGTCATGATAAAACAACAATAGGTATAGCAGATAATAGACATGGAAAAGGCAAACAAGTCACACAAAGCCCTTAAGTTTAAGGCTTGCATGAGGTTAAAGGCAATACCCTCTTGATGTTTAGTTGGTTTCAACCTGTCCTAGCAAAAGTAACTGGGTTCTAAAGGTTCTCAATATCACTGACCATCCTCCATCGGTCATGGTTTCAGCTCACGCAATCTTTTCTTGCGGCCAGAACTATCTCGAGAGTATGGTCTCAATGAGTGTAGCATCGAGTACCACCAGTTCTCAGCTTTACACCGAGGCCGGTTATCTCACTACTTTCTATTGGCCAAGTTGGTCGATTAAGGGTTCTAAGGTCAGTTGATTCTTAACGACACACGTAGCGGCCCCGTATTCTCCTCGTTTCTCCACAAGGGATACCGGTACCAACCAATGTACCACATCAACGTAGCTACTGCTTCAACCGTATCGATCTACGTCGTACAGTTCCCTCACAATTTATTGCTACTTACCTAAAAGGTGTCCCCAGATCCGGTTTAGGATCTATAGTAACTCCCAAACAAACCCTCAAAAGTAAAGCAACCAAAACAAACAAGAGAAGCAAATATGATGAACTAAATCCTAAGGTATACCCCACTTATTAATCCCCAGCAGAGTCTCCAGTTTTGTGATACGGTGGCAGAACCGACTGTTTTGGAAAATGCTGGTTTGCGTTTTTCATTCGCAAAATGTCGCGGTAAGCAAGAGTCGCCACCGACTTTTATTTTATCCAATTGGAAAGGAAAAAAGCACAGAAAAATTCCTTTTTCGAGATTTTGAGTCGGGGGGTAGATTATAGAAAGGGAAGGTGTTAGCACCCTTTCTATCCATGGTTTTCCATGGGCTCTTAGGTACTTGCTCATCTTTTAAAACATTTCTTGTGTGTGTTTGTTTTGAAAAGTTTTGTTTTACTTTATTTTAACCCTTGTTTTTGTCCTCAAGAGTGTTACGAAGTTGTTTTTGAAAACTTTGTTTAAAAAGTGTTTGGTGTGAAAAAGTTTAATTTGAGCAAGTACCTAACAGTTATCTACCTACTCGGAAAAAAAGATTATTTCTGTTCTTGTTTCCTTTGGACAATGCTATCCTACTATTGAGAAATAGGTAGCACCGTCGACGGAGTTTGTAAGGGTCAATTCGAAAGGGACATACGATCACTAAAACAATGTTAGGACGTCTTAGTAATAACCCTAAAGTCTTAAGATCATATTCGAGGCAACATTTTCGAGGCAACATTTTCGAGGCGACGTTTCCGAGGCAACATTTTCGAACGGGACTTTTGATCTTTGTTTAGACAAGAGGGCAATCACTAAGACACCCTATACTTGATGATCGTTTACCGAAGGCAACCGAAGTGAGAGTATACCCTAGGAGTGCGCATGTGTGAGTGATTTGATTTCAGTTATTATCTTTGCACATTAGGGTTTTCTAGCTGTTTTAAATTATCATGCAATCTTGTCATACAATCTTATTATCATACATCTAATAGTTAATATTTGCGAGAATTAAAATGCGAGAAATAAAACCTACACTATTACAAGGCTTCGGGGGAGGGATTAATTTACATAGCGAAAAACCCGTAAAACGATAAATAAAGAAGAACCCTAATTTAAACTATTATATACCGTGAGCAGTTACATTAATATTACAAAAATAATAAAACACGCGCGATGAATCGAGAACGAGAGATTTAGGGTTTTGACCCCAACTACCTAATTGAAAGGAAAATCATTTTTTTGTCGTTTTTGTGTTATTTTAAGAAAATAAGGTATAATTAAATAAAAACCTAATTACTAATTAATTGAAATTAAGAAGAATAATTAAATTAACTTATTTTTCTATTTTTCTATTTTATTTGAGAAAGAAATAAAAATTAAATCACAAGCTAACCCTAATTGTTTTCTAATTGATTTTAAATATATAAAAAAGTTAGAATTAACCTAAATTAAAATTAAACTAATATTGAATTAATTTTGATAAAATAAAAAAACCTAATTCTAAATTTGTGAAACTTGATTTTATGATTTTTTTTGTGAAAAAAAAGAAATTAATTGTGTTAGAAAATAATTAAACTAATTAAATAAATTAAAAGAGTTAAAATAAATAGAAAGAAAGAAAGATGGGCCTGGTTTCCTTGCAAGAAGGGGGTGTTGTTTGCAATTTTGGCCTAATAACTCCTGGCCTTTGTTGACTTTGCCAGATCCCATGTGCTTGCTTGACTGGGCGTATGGTGGACCCTCAGGGATAAGGCGTTGGATCTGCAGCCTTGATGATATGATGATGGGATATTGATGATGCATGGTAGACTTGTGGGACACTAGTACATCTGAATATGTGAGAAAAAATAACATGAAGCATTGTTGGGACCTGGGGATCGAACCCAAGTCCTTGAGCCCTCCCTCACTGCGCGCTTGCCAGCTGAGCTGGTTGTATTAGTTGTACAAATAACAACAAACAAACATTATATGATAAAACAAATGGTTAAACTCAAACAACGCGCGAAATTCAAAACTGGCCATTCACCACCTGCCACGCCATCATCTTCCTCGTGGCTTCTGTTGTTTTAGATCACATACTTTTACCTACGGACACTGGGTGTAGGTACAACCCTTGTCCACTCCAAAATCCTGTGAAAGCATGATAAATTACAACCAATGGTGCCAATCAACTCGTTGCAACCTCACGAGCATCATGGTACCATTATTGATTGCTAATTGTTCCTGTACAGTAAATCCCTAAAAATGAAGAAAAAACCCTAGCTATGGCATTTTCATGTTTAGTCAGTAAAAACGAAATTGGATATAATCAATAGCTTGCAATCAACTCAAGGATCATGAATATATCAATTCATCATGCTAAATGTGTCAGAATGATGGTATTCGATTTCAAGAAAATATGGAAACTGTGTGAAACTTACAACGCGATTCTGAGTGTGAGGAAGCTTGTTACTGGTTGCAATATGATCCAGGGGTATCCAGCAAATGATTGGGATGGTTAGAATGGCTTGAGAAGGCCTGAAACCTGGAAATTGATTTGCAACTTTTTCTTGAATTTTTGAAACTTGTTTTCTCTCTTGCATGCCTCTAGCCTCTTTGTTTTTGGTCTGCAATTGTTCCTTATGTATCCAAGAATGTATTAGGGTTACAAACTTGTATCAAATCTTTTCCAATTATGATTATTGATTCATGATTTGATCCTTGTGCAAATCTTTCCAAATCAAGCAAAATGCAATCTTTTTGTATCCATATGAGCCTTGCACGATTTGATCTTGTTTCCAGTTGTATAGTGAACCTAAACATGCACAAAATCTCAAGATTTAATTAGTTTTTGATATTTTCATTATTTTATTTTGATTTTATTTGATTTAAATGAAATAAAATCAAAATAAATGACAAAAATAAAAGAATGACAAATGGAAGGGATCATGGGTCGTGGGTCACATTACAAACTCAGTGCAAGCATAAAAAGTTGGGCCCATTTGACAAAAATTGGAATTTTGGACACTTTTGACTTTTGACAATTTTGCAAAAAGGGCCAACTTTGCCAATGTATAACTCCCTCAATTTTGACCCTAGAGAGGTGTTCTTGGACTTCTTAAAAATCTTAAGATGTCCTCTAAGCAACCCTTTTGGTCTCATCTCAATTGAGTCTTCCATGTTCATGTATGAAGCTTTGACCCAAAAGGTGTTTTTGTTGACTTTTCAAAATGACCTATGATGTCCAAATTCATATCTTCTTGTGAGTGAATATTTTGAACTTGGGAGATGAATATGAATTGTAGGGAATTACATCCTCTTCAAAATGAGATTTGGATGGGTCATTTTTGATAAAGTATGAGAAAGTTATGCTTGGTCAAAGTTGAGTTGACTTTTCCTGCAAAACCATAATTTAGCAACTTTTGGGTTTTGATGAATTGTGAGCAACCCTTGAGGAATAATGATCAACCCTTGATCAAATGATGAATAATACTTCTAAATGAGAATGTTGACCAAAAATCTTGAAGTTTGACTGTATGTGGGCCATAGTTGACTTTTGCCCTAACATGGTCGATTTTCAGGCCTTTGAGCAATTGGCTGAGCAAATTTCCTCTGCAAGGCTTGAAACTTGACATGGATGATCTTGAGAACATATTAGGAAATGTTGAGCATTTGGGATCCTTTGGACTGAAACATCTTGATGCAAAATGAAACCCTAATTTGGGGTAGACTGTCTTAGGAGATAGTTTGTCTGGTCAACCCTTGGATTTCCTTGAGCAATTTGAGGACCTCACTTGAAATGTATTGAGAAATATGGGAGGGAAAATTTTGGGGTACAACACATTGTCATCATTTTGATTTTCTCCGTCCTTGGAGGCAGTAGCATATTCTTTAGAGGGAGATTTTTCTTCAACATTTTGGTCAACATCTTTATCAACAACTTCTTCCACTTCTTTTAGGGCAGAGGTAGCAAGCTTCTCAAGTTTGCTATCAGTAGCATCTTTCTTGGATGACTCAGCAGCATCATTTTTAGCATTACTTCCTTTGTCAGCAGGAGGAGACATGCGAGCAAGGGGAGTTGAAATCCCAGGCACAACAAATCTTTCATTTAAAACTCTGTCCACAAGCCTTCTGATGCTTCTATCAACATTGAAAATTTCTTCTTCAGTTCTATTATCAATAGTAGAAGAGGAGTTACCTTTATCATCTTTAGATTTCTTAGCTAGTGATGATATAGGTTTCTTGACCTTTTTATCAAGCAAGGTGGTCGTTGATAGAGGAGTAACATCTAATACTCTGTCAAGAGAAAGATTTTCATTTTTAGATTTTGAGAAAGATGATGTATGATGTTGAGACATGTTTGATGAATTTCTGGCAAGGAGATGAGGAATGGAAAGGGTTTTTCTTCTATTAAGGAGAATGAAGAGTTTGTGAAAGTAAAGAGAAGAAATGTAGTAGCGTGTGGGAAACAATTTTAAGCAGTCTTGTAATGATTGTTTTCTAAAATTTATTTATTGGAAACACAAATAATATAATATCACTTTAATGATATTCCCACACACTTTTAATTGCTACAAACCCTCATATAAACATATCCCTAATTTTCCTCTTAAATTCTCAAATTGATTAGCATCCAAAGCCTTTGTGAAGATGTCAGCCAGTTGCAATTCAATGGCTACATGTTCTAAGGCCACAATCTTTTCTTCAACAAGCTCTCTTATGAAGTGATGATGAATGTCAATATGCTTGGTCCTGCTATGTTGAATAGGATTCTTTGAAATGTTTATGGCGCTTAAATTGTCACTGAATAATGTCATGACATCTTGTTTTAAATTGTATTCTGTTAACATTTATTCCATCTACACCAATTGAGAACAACTGCTTCCTGCAGCAATGTACTCAGCCTCGGCAGTGGATAGAGACATACAATTTTGCTTCTTGCTGAACCAAGATATGAGGTTATCTCCCAGAAAGAAGCATCCTCCTGATGTAATCTTTCTATCATCAGCACTCCCTGCCCAATCAGCATCACAAAATCCAGTTAAGGAAGAATTTGATCCATGAGAGTACAGCATACCATACTCACTTGTCCCATTCACATATTTGAGAATCCTCTTTACATGGTTTGCATGACTAACTTTGGGAATAACTTGATATCTTGCACACACCCCTACAACAAAGGCAATGTCTTGTATGCTAGCTGTGAGATATCGAAGACTTCCTATCATGCTTCTGTAGAGACTTTGATCTACACTTACTCCTTTTTCATCTTTAGTCAACTTCAGATGTGTGGGAGCAGGGGTTCTTTTGTGACATGCATTCTCCATCCAAAACTTCTTTACTATATTCCTGTCATACTTGCTCTGAGATGAAAATATGGAGTCTCCCATTTGTTTACCTTGCAGACCAAGAAAATAGGTTAATCCCACCAAATACAATATTATCAACATAAATTTGAGCAATCATAATCTTTCCTCCTTCTTCTTTGACAAAGAGAGTCTTGTCTATACCACCTTTCCTATATCCATTCTCCCCAAGGAATACTGCCAGTCTCTCATACCAAGCTCTTGGAGCTTGCTTCAATCCATACAGAGCTTTCTTCAGTTTATAGACATGTTTAGGAAAACTTGGATCAACAAATCCTTTTGGTTGTTCAACAAAAACTTCTTCATTCAGGTATCCATTCAAGAAGGCACTTTTTACATCCATTTGAAATAATTTAAATTTCAAAATGCATGCAACTCCTAACAGTAGTCTGATTGATTCAAGTCTAACCACAGGAGCAAAGGTTTCATCAAAGTCCACTCCTTCAATTTGAGTGTATCCTTGAGCAACTAACCTTTCCTATTTCTAGTGACCACCCCTTTTTCATCAGATTTATTCTTGTATACCCATTTAGTGTCAATCATACTTGTCCCTTCGGGTCTTGGAACCAGATCTCAAACTTCATTCCTACTGAATTATTCCAGCTCCTCTTGCATAGCATTAATCCATAACTCATCAGTTAGGGCCTCTTTTACGTTCTTAGGCTCAATTTTTTATACAAAGGAAGAGTTTTAAATCCCTTCTCTTGATCTGGTAGTAACTCCTTTGTTTGGATCTCCTATGATAAGCTCCTTAGGATGATCATTTTGAGTTTTGATTGAAGGTCCTTTATTGAGTTGACTAGGATGAGGATCTTCTTGAGGAGTATTAGAACCAATACTTGTGTCATTTGATTTAATTGGACTATCATGCAAATATGTCCCAACATCTTCTTCAACATTCCATCCTCTATCATCAATAGTAACATTTATTGACTCCATCATTACTTTGGTTCTGGAGTTAAATACTTTGTATGCTCTATTGTTTGTAGAGTATCCCAGGAATATTCCTTCATGACTCTTAGGATCCATCTTCCTCCTTTGTTCGCGATCAACTAAGATGTAACATTTACTTCCAAAAACATGAAAGTATTTTACAGTTGGTTTTCTTCCCTTCCATATTTCATATAAAGTGGCTGAAGTGCCTTTCCTTAGATTGACTTTGTTATGAATATATCATGCAGTATTCATAGCTTCATCCTAAAAGTGGTAGGGTAGTTTCTTAGCATGAATCATCATTCTGGCAGATTCTTGGAGAGTTATATTCTTGCATTCTACAATCCCATTATGTTGAGGAGTAATGGGAGAAGAGAATTCATGGTTCATTCCTTCAGAGGAGAAAAACTCAACAAGCTTGTTGTTCTCAAATTCTTTTCCATGATAACTCCTTATTCTTATGACATGACTTTCCTTTTCCCTTTGAAGTCTTTGACGAATATCTTTGAACACTTCAAAAGTTTCTGATTTTTCTCTAATAAAGCTTACCCATGTGTATCTAGAAAAGTCATCTACAACAACATAAGCATACTTCTTACCACCAAGACTTTCAACCTGCATAGGTCCCATCAAGTCCATGTGAAGAAGTTCCAATACTTTTGATGTAGTAAGATGTTGAATCTTCTGATGTGACATCTTAGTCTGCTTTCTAATTTCACAGTCACCACATACCCTTCTTCTTCTATCTTGAGCTTAGGAATCCCTTTCACTGCCTTCAGATATAATTTTCTTCATACCTTTCAGATGCAAGTTCCCCAATTTTTGATTCCATAGTTTAACCTCATTCTCTTTGGCTGAAACACGTGTTATGGAGAGGTTTAACTCTTGAGGAACCCATAGATAACAGTTGTCTTTAGATTTGATTACTTTCATGATAACTTCATTCTTTTCATTGCACACAAGACATTCTTCTTTGGAGAAGTTAACTTTGAATCCTTGATCACATAGTTGGCTTATACTTATCAGGTTAGTTGTTAACCCTTTTACAAGTAACACATTATCAAGATTAGTGTGATACGGTGGGAGAACTGACTTGGGATTTTGCGTTTGTATTCGCACTTGTTCGGTTTAGCAAGAGTCGCCACCGACTTTTTATTTTATCCTAAAGGAAAGGTTAAAAAGCACAGGAAAAACCTTTTGAGATGTTTCGTGGGTTCGGGGGGTAGATTATGAAAAGGGAAGGTATTAGCACCCTTTTCATCCATGGTTATCCATGGGCTCTTAGTTACTTGGTTTTAGATCACTTGCCTTTGATTGCTTGAAATTGTGGTGTGCGTGTGTGTTTTTGAAAATGTTTTTGAAGAAGATGCCTTGTCTTAGGCAACCAATGTAATGACTCGTGTTTGAGTGTTTCACAAAGGTGTGTACCCTTTTCGAAAAGATGTTTCAAATGTTTTTGAGAGTTTGTTTTTAAAGTGTTTGTGGAATGTGGTTTGAAAAGTAGGCAAGTGTTTTTGCAAGTTGATCAAGTAACTAAGAGTTTTGTCTACCCCTAATGTACTCAAAGGTTTTTCTCATGTTTTTAACCCTTTTTAACAATTTTGTTCCACCATTGTATTTGGTGGATAATCTTGCGTTTAGGATGTTTAACGGGACGGGCGCGGGTCATCGTATGGACCATGAATGCAATGGTGCCAAGTGTCTTTGGCAATTTGCTTGAAGGGACTATGATCATTCCGTTTAGGCAACTTTCAAAAGCGTCATCGAGGGACTTATGATCATTTGAACTGTTTTGCCAAAGAAACTCGACGTGCAAGCATGGCCCATTTTGGAAGGCAACATGTGGGATTACCATAGGGGTGCAAGTGTGATTGTGTATTGATTTCATGTATTTGTCTTGTATTAGGTTATCTAGCATTCGATTTTATGTACATACAAACCCTAGGTGTAACCATGGTATATTTGAAAGCAATAAATTGCGGGAATTTAAAGTCTACGCTATTACAAAATAGTATCCGGGAGTGAGGGTACAAATTTACAAATGGGGATGAGACTTATAGGGGGATAGTGTCCAATAATTACAACCAAATCGAATTACGATCAAATGTAATATGTAATCGAATGTACAACAATGTATAAGAATAAAGTAAATGTGAATGTGTCAATGTATGTGTGTATTGTAAGTGTGTAAGTGTAAGTGTATATGTAATTTATTCACAAGTTGAGAAATGTTAATGTATTAAGTATCATTAACTTAATGAGAAATTTGAATATTTCATTTATATTGTTATCATTTTGCATTTTATTAGATATGTACAAAGTTTTAATTGAAGAAAAGGGAAAGTATTTCAAATTTAAGAAAATTATGTATTATTGTATTTATGTACAAATAAGAAAATTTAATAAAAGAAAAGAAAGAGTTTTAAGAAAAAGTATTTAACTTTAAAAATCTATTTTTCTTATGTATTAACACTCATGTATTTTAATAAAGTATTTTTATGTACAAATAAAGTATTTTAAGAAAATAAAAGTATAAACTTAAGAAAATTAACATTTCATGTATAAAAATTTTAATTAAAGAAAGTAAAAGTTTCAAGTTTAAAGAAAAATATTATTTCTATTAGTTTCTATATAAAATTTAATTATGTTATATACATATATAAAAAAAGTATTGTTAATGTAAAATTAAAATTAGTATCAAGTAAGTTATAAAAAGTATGGTTAATTAATGTAAAATAAAATTAGTGTATTTATTTAACAAAGCAAAAATTAATATAAAATCAATTTAAAAAATCAATAGTTTTTGTTAAAAAAGAATGGAATGGGCTCAAAGGTGTAAGAGGGGAGGCAGGCCCAGGTTTAAACAATCAGAAGGAGAAAATGGGGGGTGTGGCGTGCATTTGTGATTGGACTTAGGCTGATTTTGTGGAGTGGTTTGTGGCCCAAGGCTTGAGACAAATTGTTTTAGGGTTGCAAGGCTTTGCAACATTTGGGATTAGGGTTTCAAAGTGAGAACAGAGGCGCGCCGTTTTGGGTTTCATCTTCGTCTTCTCCGGCCAGTTTCTGAATAAACTTCCCCTTGCCTAGCCACCAGCTGCTTCCTTCATCCTCTTCCCTCCTTGGTCCAGCGAAACAAATTGAAAGGTGATTGTTTCTATTTTCCTTTTTAAAACGCGTTTAGGGTTTTCGTTATTTCTCTTGACTTTGTGTTTTGATTATGTGTTATTATTGTTTGTTATTGAGGTTGTGGAGAGGAAAGAAAAGAAGAAAAATGCTACCTCTTGGAGACGGAGGAGGAGGGACGTGGAGGCGCTCAGGCGGCTTGACGGCGAGGGGATGATGATGAGCGTTTTAGCTAGCTTGCTGGAAACTGGTATCTTCGCTTTGCCTCTTAAAATTGTTGGTTCAGTGATGATGTTTGAGAGCCTTAGTTTTTACCCCCTCTTTTCTCTTCTGGTTGCCTTTACGCGCTTCTCTTCTTCTTCTCTTGTTAGCCTCTGTATGCTTATGTTTCCTTTGTTGATTCTGAGATGATGATTACTGACATGCTTGCTTGTTAATGTTGGTTATACTAAATATGCTTGTGAGTGTTGTATTATTGTTCAAAACCCTATGATGACAGTTGTCTGAGGCTTTGATTGCCTTACTCTGTATCTTTGATCTTGAATATTGCTATACTGAGTTGTTGCTTTGTGTGCTTGCCCCCTGAATGCTTCTTTATCTTCTTCTTCTTGTCGCCTTGATGCCTGCCCTGTGATGAGGCTTCCTCTGAGGTCCTCTTTGTGTTGCCTTGGAATGCTTAGAAAACAGGTTATGGGTGTGAGGCTTATGCAGCTTAGAGGTTTGTAAGCTTTGACATGATTTGGCGTTTTTAATCAGGTAAGATTTAAGGCTTGACAGGTTAATGCAAGTTTTACTGGTTTAAGGCTTGATGAGGCTCGCTTCAGGCTTGCATCAGTTTGAGCTTTGGTTCAAGGTTTGACAGGTTTTAGGATGGACAGTTTGAGGTTACAGGTCTTGGTTTATGCAGATTTGGACATTGGTTGAAAGGTTTGTGTTGTTATGATATCAGTTTAGGCTTTGGCTTTACTTGCTATTTGTTTCAGTAGGTTATTAGCTTGGTTCCTCTTTGAGGCTTCAGCAGGTTTGGGCTTTATGTTCTGAGGCTCGAAACAGGTTGGTGTTGGAGGCTTGGACTTCAACAGGTTGTAAGGTTTTTATGCAGGGTGTTTTATGAGAAACAGGTTTTTGAGAGCTTCACTGTGTTTTTCAAAGTTACCGTTTTGCTTATGTTTTTTTTGATATCTTATGCTGCCCCCTGCTACTGTGTTAGCAGTTTTGTTTTATATATTTGGTTCCTCAAGCCTAAGCCTGTAAACCTATCTTCTTTCTCTCTTCTTCTCTCTCCAGTACAAATTTAAAGCATTTTTTATTGCTTATGATTTGTCTTTTACTGAAAAGATAACTGGCCAGGAAATGATGAAATGAACTTTGCTTGCTTGCAACATGTTTTCTCTGCATACTTTATGTCTTCTTGATATCTTTCCATATCTTCTTTTGACAGCATTTTGTACTTGTATCTGAATAGCCTTTTGGACAGCTTTTAGTTTAGTTTGACATTGGAACTTAGTTTGGACTTTGTAGTTCTAGTTCAGTTTACCTTTGGATTTTGTACTTGCTCATGCTGTTTGAGACTTTTGAAATTATGCAGCTTTGACAAATTTGAATTTGTGCAATTAAAACTTTTGTGCATTTCAATACTTTTGTTGCAAGCATTTTTCATCCCTCTCTGTGAACCGGGAGAAATCTCGTGATTTGCAGAGAGGGCGAACTGATTCCGGCCAGTTGCCTTTAATGATGAGCCCAAATTAACTGTTTGCCTTTCAATTATTTTGACTGCATTTGACTTTTTCTTCTTTCTTTATTTTGCAGATTAAAAATAATTAAGCGACAAAGGAGCATTGGATAGAAGATGAAGACTAGGAAACTTAGAAAAATTAGGATAGTTTTATTCCAAATTTAATTATTTGTAAACATTTATTATTATGAATAATTTGTAAATAAATACTGTATTCAAACAACAATTGTAACGAATAATTAAAAGATGAATGAAAATCCATTTTTTTATCAGTCAATTCCTTTTCTTCTTTTCAATTATTTATTTTATTATTTATAATTCTTAAATTATAATAAATGGAAATAAATTCCAATTATCTTAACTTAGAATAAATAAACAATTAAATAAACATTATGGTTTTAGCATCGATCAATTAATAAACCTGGCGCTTCAAAAATCCAAAGCAAAGCACAGTCAATCACAACAACTGCCCAAATGTCTTTCCTCTTAATGATTCAATCAAACACTGCAAACTCAATCCAAATGACTCTTTTCACTGATTTAGTCAAACATTGCAAACTCAATCCAAATGCCTCAGTCCATATCTCGGAATAACTTGAAAAGCACTGTGGGATTAATTCTTTCTGAGAATGCGCGCACAAAACCCTAGTTCCTGATCAAATGCCAAAGAAGCGTTCGCTTGATCAAAGCTGAGCCAAAATCAACCAAACCCTAAGCAAACTGTTTGAATTGTTCCAGAGCCATGAAAATCAATGAAAACCCTAATTTCGTCTGACTGACGAGAAAAGTCTGTTTGACCGATTCTTGAGCCCGTCTGAAAAATCAGGAAAAGCCTGAAGCTGTGATTTCTTGTGGAAAAATACGAGGGCAAATTTTGGGGTATAACAGTTGCCCCTGTTCAATCTTCTTGGACCTGGAGAGTTAGATTGACAAGTTTGCCTTTCGCGACTCGAGGGTAAAAGGAGATTGGACACTAGAGTGCCTAGAAAATTTGCCCTCGGTGATGTGATGGTAGAGGGAATGGGCTTACAGATGCCATTTGGCGATGGGCTTAACGATGCCATCTAGGGATGTGATAGAATCTTGTCGGGGGATGGGCTTAGAGATGCCATCTGGAAATGGGCTTAAAGATGCCATTTGGAAATGTCTGGAGGAGGATGGGCTTACAGATGCCATTTGGAAATGTTGAACTGCATGTCCTTGGTGAGTGCACGAGTATCAGAAAGGTATCCATGTTTTGGAACATCTCTGAACTGGGGATCTGAGCAAGCAATAGATTGACATCCGTGTTTGGAGAATCCGTAAACTGTTTTCAGGAGTTTGAAGTTGAATAAGCAATAGAGCAGTATCCGTTGTTGGGAAGCGTCCGTAAAGAAGTTGCATCTGAACAAGTGATAAATTAACATCCGGTGTTGGGAAGAATCTGTAAACTGTTTTCGAAAGTCTCGAAGTGAAGAAGGAACCGATGTATGGTTTCCTGGTGATGCGTCCGTGTAAAACTGCATCTGATGAATCTGGAATAAGTATCAGAATGTCGCCGTGTCTGGGTCACATCTGAACTATCTCTGAGTGAATCTGGAATAAGTATCAGAATGTCGCCGTGTCTGGGTCACATCTGAACTATCTCTGAGTGAATCTGGAATAAGTATCAGAATGTCGCCGTGTCTGGGTCACCTCTGAACTATCTCTGGATGAATCTCGGAAGATGATGATCTTTGTCTGTCGACTGATCTTACCTGAAAAGGTAAAGAGTTAGCTGTATGCAATGTCATGATGCGTGATGCAATGTATGTTATATCAATGTTTATGATATGAATGCGATGAATGAGCATGTAAGCTGATGAGCTATCTTGCTGAGGATAGATAAATCCCGGATGGCTGAAGATGAAGGAATATTGACTGCTGCCGGGGAGAACAATTCCTTGGCTGCTGCTGCGGAGGGCAAGAATCTTCTGATCGTTAAAAATGAGAAGTCCTGGGACCACTGCTGGGGAATCAGAAGCTTGGGTTGTATGCCAATCTACTGGGGATTCCTGTCTCGAGGAGATTCTGATATTTGACATATTTTCCTATCAATGCTTTCACATATTTGGCAGATTCTTCAAGATCACTCTCTGAGTCCTCTTCAGACCAAGTAACAGATAGATTCTTCTTCTATTTCTTTGGATGTGTAGGACATTCAGTTTTAATGTGACCAAAACCTTCACATTCATATTGTATTCCCTTCCCCTGAGAAGATGTTGCCTACGAATATACGATGACAGTCCCTTCGAATTACTAAGGTATCCCTATATGTTTCCTTCTATCACCATAACGATGACCCTACGCATGTACCTTCACATCCACCGATATGAATTCCTACTAATTAATGGTAGGATAGCACTATCTAAAGGAGGAGGAATATAACATGAAAGACCTTTGAGTAAGGGTAGAATATTGTTAATCACTTGCTCACACTTTTAAAAACATCTTTTTTCACAAACACTTTTCTGAAATATTTTCAAAAGCAAACACTTTGTATGCATTCTTAACTAATACAAGAATCATTACAAAGTTGCCATACTTAGGCATTTTTCAAAATATTTTCGAACACAAACACAAAGAATTTTCAAAGTGAGCTAGAATTTAAGAGCCCGTAGATAAATACGGATGAAAAGAATGCTAACACCTTCCCTTTTCATAACCTACCCCCCGAACTCTGAAAATCTCAGAGGTCTTTCCTGTTCTTTTCACCCTTTCCTTATTGGATAAAAGAAAAGTCGGTGGCGACTCTTGCTACCCGCATCATTTGCGATAAAACTCAAAACCAAGTCAGTTCTCCCACCATATTACATAAAGCTTATTGATTCATCAGGAATCATAGGAATTCTTGATATATAAATTCTTGCATGGAAAATTCTTTAAAAGATGCAAAGACAAAAGTTATTCACTCTAAAGCTGGTATGCCTACAAGCCTTGATAGAGTAACTCTAAACAAGTTAGCTCAGCATTGCAAGAACAAGATTTTCTATCAAAATCATCAAAGTTTGATGATATTAGGACAAATTCTGCAATTTGTTCAAAGAATCAAAAATTTAGAAGACGCTGGGAAATGACAGGTAACTTTCTCTCAAGCACATAACTTCTCAGAAGTTCATGAAATATTGACATTCTGAAAAATAAGCTTCTATTCAAAGTAAGTTTGACAAACAGATGGATGTTCTGATAATAAAGGATCAAAATATATGTACTCTAAGGATTACTATCAATAAGTCAGACGGGCGATTCTAAACAGAAGAATGAAGAGATCATCTGAAGAGAAGAATGGTTCTATCTCTCGATTAGAGATTAGAGTTCAGAAGAAGATTATTCTTATCAAATTAGAAAACTAAGTATATTAAAAGAAATAAGAGGAATCAATATGAAGATAATTTAAAATCTCTGAAAGATCACTTTGAAGGAAGTAGATGCAGAACGAAGCTGATCAGAAGCTCTATCAAGGACAAGCTGAAGTCAAAACTAGAATATAGAGCACTCAGATAAAAGAATCACGGTGAAGATTTCAAAATCTCAAAGGTATATTTTCTTTTATCCATAATTTATTAGAACTTCTAATAAAAATACTTCTACAATTTAGAAGATGCTTTAAATAGAAGCATTCCAAATGTTAGTGCAACTCTAAGTTGTGAATTTTCTGGTTAAGTGAAAATCTCATGATCTGGAACATTCTCTCTTTCCAAGAGAAAAATCATTGAATCAATTCTATGGATAATTTTAACACGTAAGTTCGCTTGACAAATGAGCCAAAAATTTATGTATGATGTATGTGATGATAGCTTCTCATTTAAGAAACTATGTTTAATATTTTGCTATATCAGTTTTCGGTCTGCCACCTCTAAATGCTGATTCACTCAAAGTTCTTATTTGGAACATATATGGTACTTTGTTCTTTATGAAGACTGGTTCACTCCATTCCTTTTCTTTGAAATTCTTGTTACGTGTTATGTCAGTGATCTATGTCATTCTTACAGTTTGGTACAACCTTTTTCACCCACTTGAGTGTGTGTGTATATATATATATATATATATATATATATATATATATATATATATATATATATATATATATATATATATATATATATATATATATATATATATATATATATATATATATATATATATATATATATATATATATATATATATATATATATATATATATATATATATATATAATGATTTACCATAATTGTCTTTTCTCCTCATAAACCAATCTCAATCAAGATCCTTCCTCTCATCCGTCTATCATGCCTCAACCAACCTTTCTTGGTAACAAAGATCTACTTGAAATTATCATTGAAATTGTTCCTCTTTAAAGTAACATTGCTCATAGCATCACAAATGTGCCATACTTTCAACAATGGACAAGATACTTCACTATGCTAAAGAAACATGTCTATGTGAATCTTGTTAAATAATTTTGGAAGCATGCTTATCTTGGCTATGAGAATTGTTCTATCATCTCTTATATCTTTGAAATTCCCATCACCATTACTCCCTTTTCAATACTTTTGCCACTGGATGTGAAAATGTAGGTGTCACAGTTGACTATGTCAAGTCTAGGTTTGTGATGTTTGATAAATTTGATTCTCTTCATGACATATCATTAGGATATGAACCTATCAACTCTAAAAATCTCCTACTTATTCCCAAAGCTTGGTTCAAGCTTGTGTTGTCCAAATTTCTTCCCAGAGGGGATAATCAATACCTTCTAAGGTATGATGACCAAGCACTCATTTATCTTCTGATGAATAATACTCGTGTAAGCTTGCAACAGTCCATCTTCATATGCATTTGGAAGTCTATTTCTGAGTCCAGAAATCACATAAAGTCTTACATTCCTTATGGATGATTTTTGTCTGAAAATATTTTCCAAGAGGGAATAATGGATATGTTCAAAGAAATGTTAGCAGAATTTGGTCTAGAAAATTATCCTGAAGATTGCTTGTTAAAATCTAAGTGCGAGATTTTCATTAGCTAGGAAAATATGACTTGTCTCTTCAAAAGTATGATTGTTTTTATTGATTGATCATTTCAATCTGATTAGTTCTTCACTTTTGAACATGTATTTGTTGAATTGTCTTAATTAATGAAGTCTTTATTTTATGATAAATTGTTGTTTGTTAATTTTGCACTATTATGAAATGACAATTAACAAGACAATATATTTTCTTATAAGTATATGAGTAATAGGTCTAAAATATTTGGCGTGTGTTAGTTACTTTCCCCTCAGATTAAAGTTTAACTGTCAAACTTCTTTTCATTTAATATTCTCTTCATAAATATGATTAATTACTCTTTGTCCTTCCCAATATATATATATATATATATATATATATATATATATATATATATATATATATATATATATATATATATATATATATATATATATATATATATATATACATATATATGTTGTACCCCAAAATTTGCCCTCCCATATTCTTCAAGAAATTGCTAAGCCATGCTTCAAAATTCCCCAAGGGTTGCACAGTGTAAGAGCCTCCTGAACAGTCAAAATTAGGGTTTTGGTTCGGATCAAGAAAATGAAGTTTCCAAGGGTCCAATCAAGTCCCACATGCCTATAAATATGGTCAAGCATCCTCATATCAAGTTTCAAGACCTACAGCATAAAATTGCACAGTCAAAAACCCTAATTGCACTACAGTCAACTGTAGGGGCAAAATGGTCATTTGACAGTCAAAAGTTCAAATTTTTGGTCAACATCTCATTTTGAAGCCACAAACATCATTGGATCAATGCTTGATCTTGATTCTCAAAGCTCGGCTCAAAAATCATCAAGATGCAAAAGTTTCCTTATTTGGACAGTTGAAAAAGTCAACTGTAAATTGACCAGGGCATAACTTTCACATGGATTATCAGAAAAATTCCATCCAAAGCTCATTTTGAAGAGAAAGACATTTCCTACAACTCATCTTCATACTTCAAGTCCAAGAAATGCTCTCACAAAAAGTTATCAATTTCAACATTATAGGTCATTTTCAAAAGTTAACAAAAAGGGACTTTAAGTCAAAGGACATAACTTGAGATTGGTAAATCAAAATGACATGGGACCAAAGACATTGGTTAGAGGACTAAAAGACCTTTCCAAAATGTCCAAGAACATGAGCAAAGCTTAAACATTGAGCAAGTTATGCCTTGTGGAAGTTGGGAAATTTTTGGATATTTTGAAAAGTCAACTTTGCTTCAAATGACCTAAAATTGCTAATGGGCCTATTTTTCTTCCATAATTCATCATCCAAGACATGTGCACGACCACTTGGCCCAAAGGGAAGTTTTTCTTCACTATTTATTTATTTATTTGGATTTTTATTATTAATAATTCATTTTAATTAAATAAATACATGAAAAATGCTAGACCTAGGTTTTAAATCTTTTTATGCACATAATATACTCAAGATTTCGTGCCTAACCAAATATAGAAAGAATCATTTGAATTGGTCATGATTTGGTAGCAAAAGCATGTGAAAAAGATTTGAAAATCATGGTTAAAAAATCAAATATCATATTCATTAATGCATGGATTTTGATCAAATTTCTTTAACCCTAATCATTCACAGGTACATATAGAGGCAAAACCTAATCCTAAAAACCGAGAAGCTGCGCTAGAGACTAAGACACAAACTTGAAAATTTTGCTTAAAAACACAAAACTGAAAACAGGGTTGGAGGTCGTTTCAAGCCACAAAACTCATCCTATTGCCTTCCAAGGACATCAAGCAACCTTCCTGGATCAAAAACATCAATCCTAACACCTTGAAACGGTATACAGAATTCAAGCTTTTTCCACTTTTTCTCATAATCGTATTTTGCATTCTATGCACATTCATGGCATTTTGCTTATAGATTCATGATCAGTGATGTGTTTTAAAGCTAACCATATGATTTGATTGGATTTTTATGCGCTATACAAGAAATTGCCATGGTCGTATTTTAGGGTTTTCAGAACCTCAAATTGGGGGTTTTAAAATAAGGAAAAATTGGAGCACAAGACTTGGACCACTGAAACAAACACGATGAGACGATCATGAATCTCCCCTCGCGCTCAATTTATGAGCATCCAATGCCTATTCGCTATTTTCTCTAATGATAGGTTTTAGAACGGTTCAAAACCGTTGCTTATTATGTTTGTGTTTCAGAAAATAATAAAACAATGGAGAAGACGACTAGGTGGCAGGCGATGGTTGGCTGGTTTGAAAGTTCGCGCGAAAAGTAGCACTAACGCATTGTTTTGTTTATTATATTCATTTGTTATTTAATTTACAGATAAACAAAATAGCTCAGTGGCAGGCGTACACGCTAGTAACGTTCAGGACCTGGGTTCGAGCCCCAGGTCCTCACCCCCTTCATATTATTTTTCATTTAGTGGTTCCATGCAGGTTCAGTGTAAAGACGCACCGTGCACCCATACAATCAAACATGCCACGCGTTTAATCTCATCAACTCAAGGGCCAGGATTTGTGGAATATGGTAGGCTCTAGTCAACGCTTGGGTACGTGTCCTGAAAAGTCAAAAAGGCCAAGGTTAATGGGCCTGAATCACTACAAAATACCCCCTATTTGGGGTCTGAACCCCCTAGGTTTGCAAGACCTTTTTTATTATTCTTTTTACTTTCTTTATTTTTTTTTACTTCCTTTTAATCATTGTTTTTTTATTAAATTTAATATTTTCATAATATAAAAAACACATAAAAAAAATCAGAAAAGATAAAAAAAATTAAATATATTTATTTAATAGTATTTTTTGTAAATAAATTCATAAATTAACTAGTTTTAAATTAGGTTTTAATTTTAACTCTTTTAATAAAAATCTAAAAAAATATAGAATTAGGGTTTATGATAATTTTATTCTTTTTTTATTTTTCTTCCATAATAATTAAAATATTAAATATTTATTTTTGTAATTAAATTGCATGTAAATTAATTAGGGTTAGCATATTATTTTAATTAATTCTTTTTCATTAAAACCAAAAAAAATATATCAAAAAAACAATTTCTTTTCTCTCTTAATTAATCAATTTCATCATTTAATTTAATTTTGCAAAAAGGGTCCAACGCCCTCGTTTTTAATTCTTATTTGATTCGCATATTTATTTTATTTCGTACAATATTTATGTATCTCTCCCGAAGCCATGTAATTAATCTGTCGCACTTTTAATTCTTTATTTTCTTTACTTTCTTTATTTTTCTGTCAAATCGGGTTCAAGAAATTTTGGCGATGTGGACCCGCGCCTTTTGTAATAGCTTAGAATCTTTTACTTTTCGCAATTTTTAACTGTTAATCAAGGCATGAAAGAATGTATGGACAAAAAGAAAAACAAACGCTAGATCACCAATAACATGACAAAAGACAAAAATAACTGAAAACGATACACAAATCGCACACACCACCCCTAGGGTACGCCTCACTGTTGCCTTGCCTCGAAATGTGATCGTCGAGTAGAGGATGTCTTAGTAAGTCCTCATGATCCGGGAACCTGGCATGAGGGTAGCTTCTAAGGTGTCTTCCCATTGCTCTGGTGATCACCATGTCCCGAACCTCGAATTGACCCGAACACCTCCAACGGTGGTGCTACCTACCTCTCAATGGTGGGATGGCACTACTTTTAAGGACATCTACACAGACGAATTCCTTAGGGTAGGTAGACGACTCTAGATACTTGCTCTAAATTTCAAAACAAATTCAAAAATACTTTTCACACCGACACCTTTTCAAAAAAGCTTTCGAAAGCAATTTTTCAAACACTCTTGAGGACTGATACAAGAGTCGAACTGGAATTTTCAAAGAAACTTTTTTAAACCCACATTGAAAAGAAAACAAACCATTTTTGAAAACACAAATGAGCAAGTATCTAAGAGCCCATGGATAACCATGGATAGAAAGGGTGCTAACACCTTCCCTTTCTATAACCTACCTCCCGAACCGAGAGCAATCTCTTTAAGGAATTTTTCTGTGCTTTTGTCCTTTCCATTTGGAGAAAATAAAAGACGGTGGCGACTCTTGCTTCTGCGGCATTTTGCGAACCAGCGTTAAACAGTCAGTTCCAGATCCACCGATCACAGAACTGGCGACTCTGCTGAGGAATTAAACTGAAAGTGAGGTGTACCTTAGGGATAGTTCATAACTGTGTTTTCAATTGCTTTCTTTACTTGCTTTAAATTGTGGGACTGTCTTGGGAGTTCTATAGATCCTAACCCGGATCTGGGGATACCTTCTTAGAAAGTAGCAACAAGACTGTGAGGGAACTGTGTGGGGTATACCGACATGGTTGAAACAGTCTGCTACGTTGATGTGGCACTTTGGTGTGTACCGGTAACCCTTGAGTTCAGTCAAGGAGAGTACGGGGCCTCCGCGTGGTGTCGTGAAGCATCAACAGACCTTAGGAACCTTAATTGAACTATCTTGGCCTCTTTAGGGTAGTGAGATAACTGACTTTGGTGCAGTCCGAGGTTGGTTGATACTCGATACTACACTCAATTGAGGGTTGCTTTCCTGGAATATTTCGGTCGCCAGTTCAGTGGCTAAATCGAAACGATGAACAATGAAAGCAATCCCGTGATATTGGGACCCTTAGAACCCGGTTACTTCTAATAGGACAGGTTGAGCCCATCAACTTCAAGAGGGTAATACCCAGACCCCATGCTGGCCTAAACTTTAAGGGCTTCTCTTATGTGACTTGTGTGCCTTCGTACTTGACTACTTGCATGCTTGTTATCTAACACATGAACTACTTGCAGGTTTTGTTTACAGTCCTTAATTAGGACTCCTAACAGGGTTTACTAAGTTTCTTGCGGGTTTTGGTCTGCAGTCCTTAATTGGGACTCATAACAGGGTTTACCTACATTACCCCATGCATAGCATAACATCATACCATCATACCATTGCATACATCCTGCATAAGGACTAATCCATTTCAAGGATCTCAAGGGCTTGTGATGCAGGTCATGGTGAATCAACTATCCCAGCAAGGGGCAAAGAGGATTTATTTTCCTCTAGACAAAGTTGTCAGGGGCTATGACCCACTTGATATGGTGAGCGCTGACTCTTGAAGAAGGTTCCCCTAACCAAGGTTGTTTGGAAATCAAAACCAGACATGATGACTAAAGTCAGGGGCTATGACCCACTAGATATGGTGAGCCTTTGACCCTTGAAGAAGGGCTCTCAGCAAACATGAAGTTCCCTCAATTAAGCTACCTAGTTCTAACAATTTTTGTTTACCCCGCGAGATCCTTGAAAACATTGCACATATATCATACATATCATTGCATTACAGGTACCCTTGTTGCAGGTCATTTACCCTTGTTCGCTGTTTATTTCAGCAATGGCTCCCCAACCAGATAACCAGGACCTTCACACTCAAGAGACTCAGTTCAAGGAGATCTTCCTAAGCCTATCCAAGGGGCAGGAAGAGTTGAGGACACTCCTCATGGGGAATCTGATCAGAAAGAGTCCTGAAGATGACAAGGACGAACAGCTGAAACGTCTACAAGCTGAGGTAGACACATTGAAAACCCAGATGCTGGGGCAAAGGGCCCTCATTCAAGGTTTAGCTCAGGAGCAAGGAGAGCTGAGGGCCATGATCAGTCAGCTTCCTCAAGGCATGAAGCAACCAGCCCAAATCAGGGACCAGGTCATGGAACAGCTTCCAAGAGGGCAAAGGTCGGGTCCAATGAATAGACCTCTCCGAGTTGCTACTACTTCACAGGTCCCACAACGACCTCGCCCAGAACAACGGACTGATCAGAGCAAACCAGACAAGCCTAAAAGGCAGTTCACCAAGCTCAACGTGTCACCGTCTCAAGCTTTACAACAATTGTTGAGGTTGAATCTGGTGACGTTAAGGGACCCTCCTAAGAATCTCAACACAGCCTCCCCAAAATATAAGTCTAAGGAAAGATGTGCATACCACTCTGGAAGTCCAGGCCATGACACCGACGACTGCTGGGCTCTGAAGAATAAGATCCAAGACCTGATTGAGGAAGGAGTTGTGGATTTCACCCAGATGAGCCAAGTTGAATGCTCCTGCCATCCCTATCGGATGCACCAGTTGAAGTAACAAGTCTTGAGATGAAAAGACTTTTTGTTCATTAGGATTTTCAAGTTGTAATTTTCTTTTGTTCAAACATTTGCATGTTAAACGTTGTTATTTCATTAATGCATCGCATATGTCTGTTCTGAAACAATATATTCGTATTCACTAAATGCAAATTATTTTCATGTTTTTTCTGATGATTAACTCTTAATTAATAATTCTAAGCCTCTTGAGGGAGGATGACGAAAACGATACCATAATCCACATTATGCTTTTGAACAGACCCCGCTGATGAGGTACAGGCATTGTTTCAACCCCTAAACACTGGAGTTATAAGGATGATAATCCCTCGTCAACCCCTCTGAGCCAAAGAAGTAGGAGTTTTTCTTTTCGAAATTTAAAACCCTTAATCATAACCTGGGGCAGGGTAGTCTCTCAGTTGATCCAAGTGCATAACGAATGGCGCCAAAGAGGTCCTTACAAAACAAAAAAAGACAGTGATGGTTCCGAATGATCAATAAAGAAAGGCAGTCATTATCTTTCAAAATAAAAAAAAAACCCATTAAGTCAAAACCCATGAAGGAGACTTACAAAACTGGGGCATCCCGCTGACTGTAATTCCAAAAAAGGAAACAGTTCAGGCAAAAAAAGAAAGGGATAACAAAAAAAAAATCAGACAAGAAAGAGGTCTTACCAACCCTCAACAAGAAAGGAATGACTGTCTATTCAAAATAAGTTATCAACATCCGAATCACCACCGGAAAATCAGAGCAAAGACTCAAACAAGGTCTAACTTATGATCAACTGAGTTTAGGTTTGGAGAACATCACGAAGAGCGGGTGGGTACAAATAATTTGAGCCTTTATCCTTTGTTTCTTAAACCGTGAACCAAGCCACGTTATAACCCTTAAAAGTCCTAGCTGAAGCATGGGTTAATTCGAAAGCATACTGTTACGAAAGGTATCCTGACTCCTTAAGGCCTATGGTAAATATGGAGTTGACATCACGTTTTACAAACATTCACTTGTTTTATGAAAAAGAATGCATTTTCAAAATCTTCAAGACAGACATAAGCTTTGCATTTTTGATATAACCTTGTTTGCATATGACTATTTGTTTGAACATCAGGGAAATTCGCACGATGAATACCTAGTGAACAAAAGCATTTCCAATCAAGGGGCATGGCCTAATCATTGTCCATCATCTGGGGCAGTCCAGTCAAGATTCGAAGAATCTCTCAAAATGCCAAGATAACCAGGGGCAAATCTCCGCCTAAGTCACTTGGGGCATTGGACAGGAATTCCAGCAACAAATCTTGCACGATCAGACATCTTCTGGTAATATGGCTACACAATGCTACTGACAGGGGCACCTCCCTACATCCTGAGAGTGTGGACATAGTCGAAAAAAATACTACGCAAAATCAAAGACCCTCTAGGTTGACATACCTAGGCAAAAGAAGGGCTTCCCGGCGAACCAAAAGGGTTCGGGCAAAATGAGGGATGAAATGAAAAATAAGTTGTACACCCGGCAAGTCGAAAACCTGAAAAGGCGGCTTGGGCAAAAATGGGTATCCCGGTGGACTGAAAACCCGAAAGGGCAGTCCAGGCAAAAGTTAGGGATTAAAGCGTACGACTATGTCCTGTCATCTCACCATTGGCCTACCAGAAGAAGGTTTGTCCACCAACAACTATCAGCACCTCACAGGTCTTCATCTCCCACCTTAGAAACAGGGGCAATCAAGAGTTGTCTAAGCAATCTAATTATTATGTCCTCTAAGGTATCAAAGTGGGTTCAGCTAAAGAACATAACCAGTACATCCCAATTCCCCAGAGAGTGAGCCAGCAAGTCAGTACATTCTCCTCAAGCAAAGCTACTATCAAACTTAAGGAAGTTAGGTATCCTCCCGCAGATCTCAACATTCCCCAGCAGCATATATGCACTCTTAACAGGCATCCCCGGCAGTCTTGGTCTAAAGATTGTTCCCCGGCGGTATATCAAACATTCAAAGGAATCACTTCCCCCGTAGTTCAAAACTTCCCCAGGAAAGTCCAATCCAGTTTCCCCAGGAAAATTGGAATCCATCTCTCCAAGCAGTAAGCTTATCCCCAGTAGATTCTGGAAGCTTATCCTCGCAGAGCACGAACGCGTCGTCCGGGTTTATTCAAAGAGTTATTTCCTTACCAGGATATAACTGGGTTATCCTCAGCCAAAAGCCACGGAAAGAGCGTCCTCGACGAAGTTCTCTTACCCCTAGCGAAGTCTATAAATACTTCCAACACAACAAAGATATCCCCAGCCAGTCGTTATCAACAACTCAACAAAGTACCTCTCTCTCCACAGAGTTTTGCTTCCCAGCAAAGTCGTTAGAGTACTTTCCTCCCTGCAGAGTTATTCCATTCGCCAAGTTTATTCCCCAACGGAGTTATCTTCTCCTATCGGTATTCTTGCAGCTATCATCCCCAGCGGAAGCGAAATCTATTCTTCAACATCAGCCCAAGATATGACTTCCCGGCACCCGTCAAGGATTTACTTTCCTAAGACGAAAACATAATATTCATAAACATCCCATACATCATTATAGCATGCATAGACGCATCTTACAAATCTCATTTATGTTGAGAACATCATTGCTTGATCCATGTCATGCATTGCATATGACTGACCTTTACCTTTCAGGAAGGATCCAGCTAAATTCTCAATCATATTTCAAGACTCTAAGACCTTATCCGGTTCAGTTAATCGACTCCAAAGATTTCTTATCCAGTCCAAGGCCTTCTCTAGTCCAGCTAAATCGACCCCAAACAGATTTTTCTAATGAAGACTCAGTAGAAGTTATCAAAGGTTTTTCTCAAACGTCCGCTTTTGAGATTATAATTTCCTATGGTTCTCTCCCCAATGCTGCGGAGATGATAATTCCATTCCAGGTTTTTCTCAAACGTCCGCTTTTGAGATTATAATTGCCTATGGTTCTCTCCCCGATCCTGCGGAGACAATAATTCCATTCCAGGTTTTTCTCAAACGTCCGCTTTTGAGATTATAATTTCCTATGGTTCTCTCCCCAAAGCTGCGGAGACGATAATTCCATTCCAGGTTTTTCTCAAACGTCCGCTTTTGAGATTATAATTTCCTATGGTTCTCTCCCCGATGTTGCGGAGACGATAATTCCATTCCAGGTTTTTCTCAAACGCCCGCTTTTGAGATTATAATTTCCTATGGTTCTCTCCCCAATGCTGCGGAGACGATAATTCCATTCCAGGTTTTTCTCAAACGTCCGCTTTTGAGATTATAATTGCCTATGGTTCTCTCCCCGATCCTGCGGAGACAATAATTCCATTCCAGGTTTTTCTCAAACGTCCGCTTTTGAGATTATAATTTCCTATGGTTCTCTCCCCGATCCTGCGGAGACGATAATTCCATTCCAGGTTTTTCTCAAACGTCTGCTTTTGAGATTATAATTTCCTATGGTTCTCTCCCCGATGCTGCGGAGACGATAATTCCATTCCAGGTTTTTCTCAAACGCCCGCTTTTGAGATTATAATTTCCTATGGTTCTCTCCCCAATGCTGCGGAGACGATAATTCCATTCCAGGTTTTTCTCAAACGTCCGCTTTTGAGATTATAATTGCCTATGGTTCTCTCCCCGATCCTGCGGAGACGATAATTCCATTCTAGGTTTTTCTCAAACGTCCGCTTTTAAGATTATAATTTCCTATGGTTCTCTCCCCGATCCTGCGGAGACGATAATTCCATTCCAGGTTTTTCTCAAACGTCCTCTTTTGAGATTATAATTTCCTATGGTTCTCTTCCCGATGCTGCGGAGATGGTAATTCCCACCAAGATTCTCTCAACAACTGCTGTCGAAGCTGAAGTTATCCAAGGTTCTCTCACCGTTCCTGCTGAGGTAGTAACCACCCCTGGTTTATTCATCATCTTTTGAAGCTCCAGATTCAGCTCCTGTAACCAGTCAGGACACATTTACACAAAGCATCTAAAGACCAGCTCCTGCAACATGTCAGGTACTCATTTTCTTTTGCAGGTACGCAAGTTCTCGCTAAGGAATCTCTTACGCGATCAACATCCAGATGGCATCTATAAGCCCATCATCCTATTCATCAACCTCTAAATGGCATCTATAAGCCCATTCCCATCATCACACTGCTACTATGTGAGCGCAAATTTCTGGGCACTCTAGTGTTCAATCATCTTCTACCCTCGGATTACGAAAGGCACGTCAGCCAATCTGCATCCTCAGGTCTAAGAAGATTGAACAGGGGCAACTGTTGTACCCCAAAATTTGCCCTCCCATATTCTTCAAGAAATTGCTAAGCCATGCTTCAAAATTCCCCAAGGGTTGCACAGTGTAAGAGCCTCCTGAACAGTCAAAATTAGGGTTTTGGTTCTGATCAAGAAAATGAAGTTTCCAAGGGTCCAATCAAGTCCCACATGCCTATAAATATGGTCAAGCATCCTCATATCAAGTTTCAAGACCTACAGCACAAAATTGCACAGTCAAAAACCCTAATTGCACTACAGTCAACTGTAGGGGCAAAATGGTCATTTGACAGTCAAAAGTTCAAATTTTTGGTCAACATCTCATTTTGAAGCCACAAACATCATTGGATCAATGCTTGATCATGATTCTCAAAGCTCGGCTCAAAAATCATCAAGATGCAAAAGTTTCCTTATTTGGACAGCTGAAAAAGTCAACTGTAAATTGACCAGGGCATAACTTTCACATGGATTATCAGAAAAATTCCATCCAAAGCTCATTTTGAAGAGAAAGACATTTCCTACAACTCATCTTCATACTTCAAGTCCAAGAAATGCTCTCACAAAAAGTTATCAATTTCAACATTATAGGTCATTTTCAAAAGTCAACAAAAAGGGACTTTAAGTCAAAGGCCATAACTTGAGATTGGTAAATCAAAATGACATGGGACCAAAAACATTGGTTAGAGGACTCAAAGACCTTTCCAAAATGTCCAAGAACATGAGCAAAGCTTAAACATTGAGCAAGTTATGCCTTGTGGAAGTTGGGAAATTTTTGGATATTTTGAAAAGTCAACTTTGCTTCAAATGACCTAAAATTGCTAATGGGCCTATTTTTCTTCCATAATTCATCATCCAAGACATGTGCACGACCACTTGGCCCAAAGGGAAGTTTTTCTTCACTATTTATTTATTTATTTGGATTTTTATTATTAATAATTCATTTTAATTAAATAAATACATGAAAAATGCTAGACCTAGGTTTTAAATCTTTTTATGCACATAATATACTCAAGATTTCGTGCCTAACCAAATA
Source organism: Vicia faba (assembly GCA_948472305.1). Taxonomy (NCBI): domain Eukaryota; kingdom Viridiplantae; phylum Streptophyta; class Magnoliopsida; order Fabales; family Fabaceae; genus Vicia; species Vicia faba. The sequence continues at coordinate 775,104,073 of OX451741.1, read as the reverse complement.
TAGAAAGAATCATTTGAATTGGTCATGATTTGGTAGCAAAAGCATGTGAAAAAGATTTGAAAATCATGGTTAAAAAATCAAATATCATATTCATTAATGCATGGATTTTGATCAAATTTCTTTAACCCTAATCATTCACAGGTACATATAGAGGCAAAACCTAATCCTAAAAACCGAGAAGCTGCGCTAGAGACTAAGACACAAACTTGAAAATTTTTCTTAAAAACACAAAACTGAAAACAGGGTTGGAGGTCGTTTCAAGCCACAAAACTCATCCTATTGCCTTCCAAGGACATCAAGCAACCTTCCTGGATCAAAAACATCAATCCTAACACCTTGAAACGGTATACAGAATTCAAGCTTTTTCCACTTTTTCTCATAATCGTATTTTGCATTCTATGCACATTCATGGCATTTTGCTTATAGATTCATGATCAGTGATGTGTTTTAAAGCTAACCATATGATTTGATTGGATTTTTATGCGCTATACAAGAAATTGCCATGGTCGTATTTTAGGGTTTTCAGAACCTCAAATTGGGGGTTTTAAAATAAGGAAAAATTGGAGCACAAGACTTGGACCACTGAAACAAACACGATGAGACGATCATGAATCTCCCCTCGCGCTCAATTTATGAGCATCCAATGCCTATTCGCTATTTTCTCTAATGATAGGTTTTAGAACGGTTCAAAACCGTTGCTTATTATGTTTGTGTTTCAGAAAATAATAAAACAATGGAGAAGACGACTAGGTGGCAGGCGATGGTTGGCTGGTTTGAAAGTTCGCGCGAAAAGTAGCACTAACGCATTGTTTTGTTTATTATATTCATTTGTTATTTAATTTATAGATAAACAAAATAGCTCAGTGGCAGGCGTACACGCTGGTAACGTTCAGGACCTGGGTTCGAGCCCCAGGTCCTCACCCCCTTCATATTATTTTTCATTTAGTGGTTCCATGCAGGTTCAGTGTAAAGACGCACCGTGCACCCATACAATCAAACATGCCACGCGTTTAATCTCATCAATTCAAGGGCCAGGATTTGTGGAATATGGTAGGCTCTAGTCAACGCTTGGGTACGTGTCCTGAAAAGTCAAAAAGGCCAAGGTTAATGGGCCTGAATCACTACAAAAAACCTCCTATTTGGGGTCTGAACCCCCTAGGTTTGCAAGACCTGTTTTATTATTCTTTTTACTTTCTTTATTTTTTTTTACTTCCTTTTAATCATTGTTTTTTTATTAAATTTAATATTTTCATAATATGAAAAACACATAAAAAAAATCAGAAAAGATAAAAAAAAATTAAATATATTTATTTAATAGTATTTTTTGTAAATAAATTCATAAATTAACTAGTTTTAAATTAGGTTTTAATTTTAACTCTTTTAATAAAAATCTAAAAAAATATAGAATTAGGGTTTATGATAATTTTATTCTTTTTTTATTTTTCTTCCATAATAATTAAAATATTAAATATTTATTTTTGTAATTAAATTGCATGTAAATTAATTAGGGTTAGCATATTATTTTAATTAATTCTTTTTCATTAAAACCCAAAAAAATATATCAAAAAAACAATTTCTTTTCTCTCTTAATTAATCAATTTCATCATTTAATTTAATTTTGCAAAAAGGGTCCAACGCCCTCGTTTTTAATTCTTATTTGATTCGCATATTTATTTTATTTCGTACAATATTTATGTATCTCTCCCGAAGCCATGTAATTAATCTGTCGCACTTTTAATTCTTTATTTTCTTTACTTTCTTTATTTTTTCTGTCAAATCGGGTTCAAGAAATTTTGGCGATGTGGACCCGCGCCTTTTGTAATAGCTTAGAATCTTTTACTTTTCGCAATTTTTAACTGTTAATCAAGGCATGAAAGAATGTATGGACAAAAATAAAAACAAACGCTAGATCACCAATAACATGACAAAAGACAAAAATAACTGAAAACGATACACAAATCGCACACACCACCCCTAGGGTACGCCTCACTGTTGCCTTGCCTCGAAATGTGATCGTCGAGTAGAGGATGTCTTAGTAAGTCCTCATGATCCGGGAACCTGGCATGAGGGTAGCTTCTAAGGTGTCTTCCCATTGCTCTGGTGATCACCATGTCCCGAACCTCGAATTGACCCGAACACCTCCAACGGTGGTGCTACCTACCTCTCAATGGTGGGATGGAACTACTTTTAAGGACATCTACACAGACGAATTCCTTAGGGTAGGTAGACGACTCTAGATACTTGCTCTAAATTTCAAAACAAATTCAAAAATACTTTTCACACCGACACCTTTTCAAAAAAGCTTTCGAAAGCAATTTTTCAAACACTCTTGAGGACTGATACAAGAGTCGAACTGGAATTTTCAAAGAAACTTTTTTAAACCCACATTGAAAAGCAAACAAACCATTTTTGAAAACACAAATGAGCAAGTATCTAAGAGCCCATGGATAACCATGGATAGAAAGGGTGCTAACACCTTCCCTTTCTATAACCTACCTCCCGAACCGAGAGCAATCTATTTAAGGAATTTTTCTGTGCTTTTGTCCTTTCCATTTGGAGAAAATAAAAGACGGTGGTGACTCTTGCTTCCGCGACATTTCGCGAACCAGCGTTAAACAGTTAGTTCCAGATCCACCGATCACAATATATATATATATATATATATAGGTTCTCTAGTCTTCACTAAGATAATCATAGCCTATCTAATAGATGTAAGACCTAGGTTCACTATCAGTCTCTATAAATAGTTGATGTCTCCTTCTCACCATTCATCATCCTCAGTTCAAATAGAAAACCCTTTAAATCTTTCTTCACCTGATTTAACAATGTTTGCTATAACTTTTCATGGAAATGAGGAAACTCTTGAAATCATTCAAGAAAAATGACCCAATCTTCCCAGACTCAAACACCATGGATTGGACCTAATAAGAAGTATGCAACTTCAATCTTGGATAAACTACTTTACTCTGCTTAGATGTCCCATCTTCCCTGTCCTTGTGAAGGAATTATTGAAGTATGCCAAAATTAGTGATGATGGTAACACTATTCTATCTGAAATCTTCAGACTTCCCATTGTTGTCACCATCTCTTCCATAGTAAGAGTCACTGGGTGTGTCTCATTTGGAGTCACCATTGATGACTATCAACCCGACCTAAGTATTGTTGAAAGGTTTAGGGTTCTTCATGATAGTTCAGTACCATATGAACCAAATAATCCTAAAACCCTTCTTCCTTCAGCCAAGAATTGGTTCAGGTTCTCCCTTTCCAACCTCCCTCCTCGAGCTACAACAAGAAGCACGTTGTCTCATGATGACACAAATTTTGTTTTCCTCTTGATCCATAACTACAAGATCAACCTTCCCAAAACAATATTCAATCATCTGAAACACTTCATTGAAATATCAAGAACATAGACTCAATCTTATATTCCTTATGGAAGGATACTATCTGAGATAATATTCCAAGACAAGACGTGGGAGTTAATAAAGAAGAATGGACCGGATAATGCATTGGTTGAAGAAAGGTGTGTTAGAGTTGATAAAATTCAAGACTTTGATGATTGAAATATTGTCTGTAATGATTTTAGAAAATCTTGATGTACTCTTAAATTCCTTGAATGAAATATTAGGTTAAAAGCCCTTTAACATTTAATGTTTTTCACGTACAATAGCCTTTTTGATGATGTCAAAAGGGGGATAAGTATAATAATTTTGATGGACCTGATGAATCGTAAAAGAAATTATATAAAATGTGCATTTACCGCTAACACTTTTTGGATTGTTTGATTATTAATCGACGAACTCTGGACAAGTTCAATAGGCATTCTAAGAGAAGTTAAAATGAAAGAAATTTGTTTAATCTCTAAAAGACTGATTGTTCATATAATCAAAGATGTATACTTTGTAAACATATATTTAAATATCAGATAGACCCAATACTGTTCAAAAGTTGATAACTTTCTGAAAGTGAAAGTCATCTTGATCTTGGTATCATAATATGAAATTCAGAACATAAGAAATAGAAGAAGATGCCTCCCAGAAGAACTGAGCAAATCAGAAGTTGAAGACTGTCTGAAATATCAAGATCTCAATTATTGGCATCCAGTGTCAAGACTCTCAAGATCTCGATATTTGATATATCAGAACCAGGGGAGTTTTACCCAAATGGTTCAGAGTCAGAATATTCGATCAGGGGTAGTATCATAAAAAGGATAAGTATTTCTTACCTTTCTATTTTCACTTTTTCTGATTATAAGAACAAAATTGTGTCATCAAAATACATAGCTTTATCATTATAATAAAGGGGGAGATTGTACGAACAAGATTTGGTTCTACAATATTATCTATAAGTTTTGATGATAACAAATGAGTATGTTTGTATGAACAATTTTGATACTCTAATGTTTGTTATTGTTGAGTACTTAGAAATCAGGTTTTGCTTCTGATGTGTGGCGTGGCCAAGACATTAGAAAAGAATTAGTTTCACTTTTACGCTACACAAGTTTTGTTGAACAGTAGCAAGACACTTAAAAATGCTTTGAAGTGTGAGCTCTGATGTTTGTCTAAAGATACCAGTCAGAAGATCTGAAGATAGAAGTTTTTACTTATGTCCAGATACTGAAGACTCGTGCTTCTAAATAAAATGTGTTCTAAAGAAATCAGTCAGAAGATCTGAAGACAGAAGTTTCTACTTAATTCCATATGCTAAAGAATCAAGTTTCTAAAGAAAATATGTTCCAAATAAGCAAAGTTAGAAGGTCTGGAGACAAAGTTTCTACTGAAGTCCAGATTCTAAAAACTTAGTTTCTAAAGAGACAACATGTTTCAAGAAGACAAAGTTAAAAGATCTGAAGACAAAATTTCTACTAAAATCCAGATGCTCAAGACTTGTGTTTCTAATAATAAGGTTCTTAAAAGGATATTTACAGAACCAAGTGCTAAAGATTATAAAGACAGAAGTTCTGAAGATTCTGAAGACTTTAAGCTCTTCTGATCCAAGGATCTCTACAACGGGTTCTCAAGACCAAGTGCTGAAGACTCTAAACACGCAGTTCTTAAGACTTTGAAGACTTGAAGCTCTTATAAGGTTCTCTACAATGGATTCTCATGACCAAGTGTTGAAGACTCTGAAGACGCAAGTCTGATGACTTGAAGTTCTGAAGACCTTATGTTATATTCTCACTTTTAAAATCATGCTCGTAGAAGCCTCTGAAGTTAAAAAGGAAAGGATATAACATTAACATGGTACAATAGTACACCGTATGAAAAATCCTTATTCCACTACCTATCCACTAGCTTGAATTATAGAAAAGAAAAGGACGTAGCAGTACTATTTGTAAATACTCTTTTTCAAATAGCCAACGACTCTATTTTTCTTGGCTATATAAGAAAAGAATCGTATGTTTAAATAGTTTTTGGTGTTCAATGTTAAAAATGAAAGTTGTCATTATTGGAACACAACCAAAAAGCTATCGACCACTATAACAACAACAAGGACAATTGTTATCAAAATGATTCTTTAATCATGCTGATAATGATTACAATGAAATCATTGATTCATAATATGCTTAATTTCATATGTTACACAAAGCTTTCTAAGTCACAGACGATAATGAAGATGATCATGAAAGCTCCAGCTACAAATCCATAACACAAATGTTGTGCTCTAAAGTAATCATAGAAGAAAATGGAAGAAGGGCTTTTGTCCAGAATGTTCTAAGATGAATTAAGATGAAGAAGTTCTTTTCTTTACTAAATCAAGATCAACAAAGCTTCTAGAATCTTATGAAAAAGAAGACTTCAACAATTCAATTGCTTTGGTTTGTTGTCCGAGAAGAAGCTACTTGAAGAAAATAAGACCACACATCAAGTTGCAATACAATATAATATGTTTAGTGTGTATTAGGATCTTCTGATGTATGCTTAAATTATGTTTACATCCAGCTTGTGTAGAAGCATATTATTATAAACAAATGTAAATCAAACAGTTGTTTGATGATACCTTGAGAGGCTGAGTGGAGGTCTATGCTCAAGAAGATAGTGACTGAAGGTCATTATGAAATCCTGGTAGTGGGTTCTATTAGGTCAATGGTAGTCATATCTCAAAGGGGACTGAGTGAAGGTCAACCTTGTGAAATCACTGATGGATATCATTGGAAGGAAATCCTTGTAGGAGATTTTGAGGGATCAGATTCTATTGGGTCAATGAATATTATATCTAGTTTGGATCCCTAAACGTGTCATTGGATGTTAGTCAGGGCGGTTTCCTATGCGATTGTAATTAGATTGGTTATAGCGGATTAAGTCCTTGATTTCAAGGCGAAATCACCTTGGTTGGATGGACTGAACTAGCTTGGGAGTTTCTCAAGTGAACCATGATATATCACATGTTCTTTAATTTTTCTTATGCTTTAGAGTTTATGTTTTTTTTAATTTAATTAGAAGCATTACTTAGAAGTTACACTCAGAAGCTAAGTAACACTCAAAAGTATTCTTCAACTAATAATGCTTAGAAGCGAAAGTTATTCAAGAATGGAAAACCCAATTCAATCCCCCCCCCCCCTTCTTGCGTTTTCTTCACACCTTCAGGTGCCACCTTAAAATCCATAACAAAATGGAACTGAAAAAAGGAAGAATTGAGTAATCATGAATATGGTGAAAAGTATGTTAAAAGGAAATCATTTACCTAAAGATTTTTGGGGTGAAGTTATGTCGACTGCAACATACATCATAAACAGATGTCTGTTGAAGAAGCTAAGAGGAACTACGCAGAAGAATGTTAGTCAGGTGTCAAGCCTAGTTTGAGTCATCTGAAAGTAATTGGATCTATAGCATATAGACATATGCCACATTAATTGAGAAGAAAAATTAATGACAAGTCGAGTCAAATGATCCTAATAGGACATCTTTCGACTACAGGATACATGTTATTTGCCCTAGTGAATAAGCAAGTAGTGATCAATAGGGAGGTGATCATAGATGATCTTAAAGGTTGTGATTGAACTGCAAATATAAACAAATATTCGGTGAGAATCTTATATGAAGAACCAGCCATAAAAGTAGAAATAGAAGAAGTTTAACAGGAAGAAGTCAGAGATGAAATAGGCCCAAGAAGACCTCAAAGAATAAGAAGCAAGCCTGCAAAGTTACATGATTATGTGATTACATTAGATGATGTGGTTGATAGTGAAGGTAAGCTGGTACCTTATGCTTTCTATGTAGATGTCGAACCATTAAATGCAGCTGAGGCATTGAAGGATTCAAAGTGTGTGAAAGCTATGAATGAGGAAATGAATTCCATCGAACTCAACAACACTTGGTCACTTGTCAAATTTCCTCAAGGCAAGAAAGAAATCAATGTGAAGTGGGTATACAAGATGAAGTTTAATCCCAAAGGGGAGGTAACTCGAAACAAGGCAAGACTTGTGGATAAAGGATTTCTTCATAAGGAATTAATCGCTTTGATGAAGTCTTTGCACCTGTTGCTAGAATCAAAACAATCAGGTTGGTTGTTAGTCTAGAAAAAATGAACAGTTGGATCATATGTCAGATGGAAGTGAAATATGCATTCCTAAATAGACCCTTAGACGAAGCAATTTATGTTGCACAACCAGTTGATTTTGTGAAGCATGGAAAAGAAAGAAAGGTGTGCAGGTTTCATAAATCCCTGTATGGACTTAAACTATCTCCAAGAGCTTGAAATGAGAAGATTGACAATTTCTTAAGGGAGAAGTAATTCGTGAAGTGCAGATCTGAACATGGAGTATATGTAAGAAGAAGCAACAATGAATTTCTTATAATATGTCTCTATGTCGATGACTTGTTAATAACAGGTAGCTGCAAGACGGAGATCAAAGACTTCAAAGGTGATCTCAGCAAGGAATTTGAAATGTCAGATCTGGGAGACATTTCATATTTCCTTGGCTTTGAATTCTTCAAAAGTAGTAGAGGTTTGATGATACATAAAAGAAGATATGCAAGTGAATTACTCAAGATATATGAGATGGAAGAATGTAACTTGACTTTGACACCTGCTGAACCAATATAGCAAATGTCGAAAGGTGATGTAGACCCAACCCAGTACATAAGACTTATTGGGTCATTAAGGTACATTTATCACATAAGGCCTGACTTAGCATACAATATAGGTATGGTGAGTAGATTCATGCAGAAGCCAAATGTATCACATATAGAAGCGAAGAAGAGGATACTAAGGTATTTAAAAGGAACTCTTGACTATAACATTTTGTTTCTTATAGTTGATGAAGGAAAATAATTCAAGTAAGTGGGTTACACCGACCTAAGTTGGTGTAGTGATATTGAGCATAAAAAATCCATAATTGGTTATGTGTTTATGCTACGTGGTGCAACAGTTTCTTGGAGTTCAAGAAAAGAATCAGTAGTAGCACTATCATCATGTGAACCTAAATACATAGTTTCTTCTCTTGGTGCATGTCAAGCAACATGGATGGTGAACTTGGTCTAAGATTACAAAGAATGATCATGGAGCAATTACCATGAAGATCGATAACATGTCAGCTATCAATCTGGCGAAGAATATGATAGCACAAAGAAGAAGAATCACATCAAAATAAGGTTCGATTATATTCGAGAACCGGTAGAAAATAGGAAGTTGAACATAGAACATTGCAAAACTGAGAATTAGATTCCAAACATCATGACGAAATAAGTACAAGTCGAAGTATTTAGAAGACTAAGAGCAATGGTGATTGTAGATAGTTTAGACACAATGAATTATATGGTGTGTTAAGAATGTAATCTTTTGTGTCAAAACTATGTGTATGTAGAAATTGTTGTATGCGCATCGAGTTGTTTAAGCAATCGAAGTGTCGAAGGAGGTAGCCTCGACATAGGATTTTTACTTAGACTAAAATAGATATTTTGGGATTTTCTATTTTAAGTTTTGGCTAGGGAGAAAGTTAACCTAAGACTATAAATAGAGAGTAACTCCTATTTTTTAATACAGTGAATAATATTGCAATTTACATCATAAAGAGCAGAGAGTTTACTCTGCAGAATTCACAAACTCTTCTTCTTCTTTTGTTCAAACTCTAACTTCTTCTTCTTCCCCAATTTTATTTTCTTTCTTTCTCCACTGTTAATTGTTGTGTTGAATAATCTTGCAATCAAGGTTGATTTATTCACTCAAATGAAGAGTGAGGAACAAGAGATTTCGGTCGAGTTGATTGAATCTTGTTCATCAAGATTGATTCGTAATTACTCAAAGTTTTGAGTTTAATTCCAACTGATTGAACATCATTACAAGAGTTTGAACCATAAACTTAACTAGTAGAAGACTCGTGCGTCTGCACGTATTCAATAATTTTAATCGGTATATAATTTATTTAAATGCATTTGTAAATATGAAATTATAAATTTAATTTTGTAATGCACATTGATACAAATTTCGATTAATGATTTTTCATGATTACTGATTTAGCATGGATAAATTTATTTAATACAATATAGATTTATATATATATATATATATATATATATATATATATATATATATATATATATATATATATATATATATATATATATATATATATATATATTTGAAATGAGTTATTAAATTATTAAATTAATAATAATAATAATAATAATAATAATAATAATAATAATAATAATATAAATTCAATTTTAATATTTGAAGATGATAATTTTGTGTTTAAAAAAAAAAGACAATTGTTAATTAAAATAAAATAGATATTTTTATGATAATGACCCATGAAAAAAATAAAAAAAAATTGCGACTCAAATGAAGACGATTGTTATATTTGAGAATCATATGTTTTTATCAATTGGACAGCCACTAATTAGACACCATGTGATGTCCTTTGCAAATTTTGGTGTATAAATATACTCTTAGGATTTACAAAAATATATATAATTAAAAGTAGTTAAACCATAGAGGAGAGAGAAAACTAAGGTGTTGTTACGATGTTCAAATTTTGTAGTGTTCACATATCATTACTCTTTTATGAATCAATGCCTTACATGTATTCCTTTCTTTTTCAAGTTTGTTTCCATATATAAAATGGAAAGAGTAAAAGCAAGTTTTTCATTAAACAAATATTAGACTAAATAAAATTTAGAAAATACTAAATATGATTAAGGTATAGTAGTTATGAGTAATAGTAAATAGAACTTTTTATATTTCTTAACTCGTAAACTTTGTGTATTTTTAATATCCTATAAATAAGATGTACATTGAAATGTAAAGTAGACTTGAAGAATATAATATAATATTATTTTATTTTTTCTCTTTTTCTTCTACATTTTTATATTATTTTTCATCTCTCATTCATCTCTATATTATTTTGGAGAATTTCATAACACATTGTAATAGGGTGGGAGAACTAACTTTGGTATTTTGCGTTTGATCGCAATTGTTGTGGATAACAAGAGTCGCCACCGACTTTTCTTTTATCCAATAAGGAAAAGGGTGAAAAGAACAGGAAAGACTTTTTGAGATATTTTCTTGAGTTCGAGGGGTAGGTTATGAAAAGGGAAGGTGTTGGCACCCTTTTCATCTATAGTTATCTATGGGCTCTTAGTTGCTAGCTCACTTTGAAATGCTTTTATAAATATTTATTTGTGTTTTGTGTAAGTTTGAAAATATTTTGAAAAACGCCTTTGTTTCGGTAAACTTTGCAATGATTCTCGTCTCTATTAGAATTTATACAAAGTGTTCATTTTGAAAATAGTTCAAAGAGATGTTTGTTTTTGGAACGATGTTTTTAAAGTGTAAGTGTGAAGATGGTTTTATTTGTGAGCAAGAAACTATGAGCGTTCTACCTACTCAAAAAGTCTTAGTTCTTTTCCTCCTCCTTTAGATAGTGTTATCTTACCATTAGTTAGTAAGCAACCATATCATTAGATGTGAAGGGACAGACGTGAGTCATCGTACAGTCATAGAAGGCAACATTGTAGGATACCTTAGCAATTTGTCGTAAGGGTCTAAGATCGTTTATCGAAGGTAACATAGAAGGTACATCGAGGGACTACAATCTTGTATTTGAGGGTCTTTGCTAAAGTATCCCACATTCGAGGGACATGACTTTTTATTCTAAGGCAACAAGTGTGGGTTAACCCTAGAGATGCAAGTGTGTAAAGTGTTTTTGTTTTCATGCATTTATCTTGAATTATAGTTTTCTACTTGTTGATTTTAAGTTTTGTCATACAAGCCCTAATTACTAGCAATACTAGTGAAAGCGATAAATTGCAGAAATTTAAAGTTCTACGCTATTACATCATTTAAGGGATGAGGGTACAATATTACAAATGGGGAAATATAAAGCAATAAAGTTCTAATTTTTATTACAACCCAATTGAATAATGCATAAAATGTACAAGAATAATAGATGATATAAAAGAAAAGGAAATTGTTTTCTTTTTATGGTTTTGTTATGAAAAAGTTTTAAAGTTAACCTAATTAACTAAATAAAGAAATAAATTAATTAAATTTCAAGTTAATTTAAAAGATAAAATCAAAACCTAACTCTAAATTAATTAATTATTTAAGAAAGAAAAATGTATTTTTTAGAGTTTTTGTTTAAGTGAAATAAAAAACATGAAAATATTTAGTCTAAGTATTTATTAAAATATATATTTTTTGTATTTTTGTAATAAAATAATAATAAGAAATAAAATAATAAAAGAGAGGAAAATAAAATAAAATAAAAATATAAAAATGGATGTTTGAGAATAACAAAAATGTTTTAGGCCCAAAACTGTTTTTTTTTTGTAATCAGAAAATAAAAATAAAAATAAAAATAAGTGTAAAGGGCTGCGTGGTGTAAAGTAGACAGGGGGAGAGAAAGAAAAAAAAAGGAAAGGCCCAATGCTGGAAGAGCCCAAACACGTAAACAAAAAAAAAAGAAATAAGAGAAAATGTTAGAAAACAAAACAAAAGGTCCATGGGGTTCGAACCCAGGACCTTATAGGGTAATGCCTTACGCGCGCGCTCTCTGCCACTAGAGTGGCTATACATCCGTTCATTTATACACTATCAATACATTATATTACAAACTCAATCCTGAATGTGTCATCTTCTTCTTCCTCACGCCTGCTTCCATGGACAAGCTTTTTGAATTTGTAACTTCTTCATTTCTCAATCATTTGCAAAAGTATAAACATGAAACTTGCTCCATTTTTTATCATGATTCCAACCATATAAATTTCATAAACTATAAATCAAAGATGAGTAAGAATTTTGTTTGGCCCCAAAATAAAACCTAACTTTTCTGGATTTTCAGTTCTAAAATTCTCAACACATGCTTAATAAAAATGAAATGTAAGCATATGGTTAGCTTCATAGCAATGAGATCTACATTTTATCTTTACAAATGAACCACTAATGATGCTTGTATGAAGAGTTCAAAGCGAAGAAAACTTACCTTGAAACAAAAATTCGTGTTTTGATTTATAGCACCTTTCAAGGTGTTGTGATGATCAAAATAGCTTCAATGAACCTCCAGGAAGCTAATGCAATGATTAGTTTGGATTGAGGATGGTTGAATCATGTTGGAGAAGTCAATATGCAGCACCCTGTTTTTAGTTATGGAGGATGGTGATGGAGGTGTTACAGTTCTAAAATAGGGACAGGGATGAGTTATATTTGATGTAAAGAAGCTTTAGGATTGATTTAGAGAAGAAATGCACGAGTGAATTATGAGATGGAAGTTTTTGGGCAGAAATGATAAGTTATGGAGGTTTGAATGCAATTATGAGTTTGAGGGAGTTTCGGGGCTTGTAATTTCGTGTCCTAAGTTGCATAATAGTGTCTCAGTTTATAGGAGAAGGTTTGAAGGCTTGGAGAGGTCTGAAACAAAAGTTCACATGTTATGGATTTTTGCCTTGTTTTTGAAGCAACTTGAAAAATATAGTTTCAATGTATAGTACAAGCATGGTCTGAGTAGTTAGAGGCTCTAGACAAATTTCTTATGAATTTGAGATTGTGTGTGATCAAAAGGAACAAGTGCAAAACTCAATGAGAGTGGACTTTGTGATTAAAGCCACTTTACTAGAATGGCAATGTTACTTTGTGCCATTAATGGAAATGTAACTTGGATAAGAGCTCAAATGCTTGGACAATGGCTCTATCAGTTGTGTAATTAATTAATTATGGAGTGAAACATAAGTTAGAAGCCTGAAAAGAAAGATTATGCAGCATGGTTGGAGATTGGATCAAATGTTCATCAAGAAAATAACGTATAATTCAACTTTATGAGGCCATCTTCATCTCTTCTAAACTTAAATTTCAAGCATGACCTCTCCATATTCTTTGACATTTTGGAAAGCTTGAAAAATTCTCTACAACCTTCATGTTGACCATTTTGATAAAATCATCTTGGAGCTTGATGAAAATTGGCCAAGAAGTTAGGACAAATATCTGCCTAAACTAGGTCAAATTTTCATTGTGTTTTAGAAAAAGTGCATGACTTCATGGATTCATGATTCAAAATCCAATCATTTCTAGGACTTGATCAGTAAAGAAAAGTTGTAAATCTCATCAAGATCTACAACTTTCATGATAAAAAATTTCTTTGAATCATCTTGCATCTTGGTGAAAAAATGTCATGAAGTAGTGAAATTATCATGTTTAAAGCACTTAGAAAAATTTCTTAAGTCTTGAAAAGTTTGACTTTTCAAATTGACTTTTGACTTTCTTAATTTCTTGATGATCAAGCTTCATATTTTTGAATGTCTTGATGAATTGTAATCTTTGAAACTCAAATTTGATCAAAAAGTCAAAGTTTGACTTTTTGTGTATCAATTGACTTTTCATCAGTTGACCAAAAATTCAACTATCAATCCATTGATCTTGAGGAATGTTTTGAACCATAAAATTAGGTAAACATGTTGTACTTGAAACCTTGATATTATGCTTCAAGCCATTAGATCATGCATTAGGTCAAAAGTCACTGATAAGTCAATTATAATCAAAATCATAATTTGACCATTTTGCCCTTTAGGTAAATTGAGTGCTTTTCTTAAGGGATTGTGATCAATACTTGATCAAATGATACATAGGACTTTAAGATGTCAGTGTTGGCAAAAAATCATGAAGTTTGACTGTAGATTAACTATAGTTGACTTTTTACCCAATATAGTTGGTTTTCAGTCATCTGGTCAATTGACTGGGTAAATTTGTGATTCAAGACTTGAAACTTGACATGAGTATTCTTGGAGGTCTATATTGATCCAATAAGGTCATTTTAGGCATTATAAGTCCAATTATCCCTGTGAAAATCAAAACCCTAATTTGAGGCATCAGTGTTTAGGAGATGGTTTGACCTAGTCAACACTTGTGCAAGCTTGAGTTATTGGAGATCTTGTGTGAAATGTCTTGAGAAAAGAGAGGGAAAATTTTGGGGTACAACAGCTGCCCCTGTTCAATATTCTTAAACCTGAAGAGGTAGATCGGAGAGTCTGCCATTCGTGACTGGAAGGTCGAAGATGATTGAACACTAGAGTACCCAGAAATTTTCACTCGCTGATGCACGAAGTAATGTATTAGTTGATTATATCGGACATGGGTCTTAAGATGCCATATGGAGAGGTGATTAAAAGTTGTCGGAGATGGGCTTATAGATGCCATCTAAGGTGGTCGTTGATAGGGATTGGAAGAAGTATCAGAATAAATCTTTGATCAATTTATAATGAACCGAGTAAAGGTCTTAAATAATCTTCAACTAGATAACGAATTAATATAAATCTTCGGAGCAATTTAACTAACCCATAGAAAGTGTCTATTGGAACAGAATCAAGATAAATCATTGGTCGATTTAAACCGAATTAACAGAGGTCTTGAATAATATTTAACTAGACAACGAATCAGTATAAATCTTAGGAGTGATTTAACTGAACCAAAAGAGGTCTTAAATAATCTTTAATTGGATAATGAATCAGTATAAATCTTCGAAGAAATTTAACTGAAGCAGAGAATGTGACTATCGAAATGGAATCAGGATAAATCATTGGTTGATTTAAACTGAACCAGCAGAGGTCTTGAATAACCTTTAACTGTATAATGATTTGGAGCGATTTAACTAAACCAGAAGAGGTCTTGAATAATCTTTAACAGGATAACGAATCAGTATAAATATTCGGAGCGATTTAACTAAACTAGAGAAAGTGTCTACCGAAACAGAATCAGGATAAATCATTGGTCGATTTAAACTAAACCAACAGAGATCTTGAATGATCTTTAACTGGATAACGAATCAGTATAAATATTAGGAATGATTTAACTGAACCAGAAGAGGTCTTGAATAATCTTTAACTGGATAACAAATTAGTATAAATCTTTAGAGCCATTTAACTGAACCAGAGAAAGTGTCTACCGGAATAGAATCAGGATAAATCATTGGTCGATTTAAATTGAACCAGTAGATAAAATGTTTGCCGCTGATGGTATTCATCTGGTGACTGATCTTTCCTAAAAAGGTAAAGAATTAGTTGTAATGCAATGTCATGATGTATGCATTGTGTAATGATGTTCTCAAAATAAATGAGATTGTGCTATATGCATTTTGTATGCATATGTCATGATGTATGGATGTGAAATGTTATTTGAAGTGTATCTTTGTCTAGGAAAATAAATCTTTGACAACTGTTGGTGAGTTTTTTGGGAAGCTAAATCCCGAACTACTGTTGGAGATGAAGAGCATGTATCTCTTCAACCTTGTTTAGAATGTTTCCGTTGGGAATTCCAATCTAATGTTTGAGGAAACTCTGCAGGGAGTGTTGATTTATGTTTGGGGAGTAGAGTTTAAGAACCTTGGTTATCGCTCTACTGGGGAATTTAATTCTCATATTCCCTGACTAGGGATAAAAGAGATGATAAGACTTCTGATCATCTGGGGAAGATGAAGTTAACTGGTATCTGGTCGGGTTCCAAGCTTCGCAACAACTTTTTGGTGATAGTATCAACTCTGTTAGGGACAAGGGGTGTTGTCCGTTGAGAAGTAAACTCAAGCTAGGGGATTGTAGTCCATTGGGGAAATAAACCGTGTCGAGGAAGGTATTTTGAAGACTTTACTGGGGAAATGTATTCATCTGAGGAAGAATTTTTGCAGGGTTTCTTTCTCAGCTTTGGAAAACTCGGAAGAGAATTTCCAAGAGATATATGATTGGCACTCTCGATGGAGAATGTATGAATTCACTCTGTGGGAATAATTTTATTGAAGTAACTCTGTGGGGATATACCAAATCCTTGAGTAAATGCTTATTACCGTTCTTGTACGTACATTTATTAACAGTTAATCATGTTCATATGCATATGTTCATTCAATTTTAGTCATTGGACGTTTTTGCACTCAAAACAGAAGAAAAAAAACAAAAAGTTTGCCCTTTAAAGTATATTTGTATTGATAATTTGCCTAAAAACAGGCTTTTTTGTACAGGGACACGGAAATTCTAGTAAGAGGAATTCGTCGAAAAATGAAAAGAATACAAAGTGAAAACAAAAATTGTATAGCCATTTGGAATTGATCTCATTGGGTTCCAACTCCGTTATTGCTGCTATGTCTTCAAACATCATCCCTTACCATTGAAAGAAGTTGATTGAGTTGATCTCGTACCATTTGAACTTTTGATTTTGGTAATAAAGCTGACTGTAGTGATCCAATGGGACATAATCCTATGCTTTTTATCCTTAACTTTTTCCTAGACCGCTCTTTCGGGTTTTCAATCCACCAGGATACCCTTTTTTGCCCAAGCCGCTCTTACGGGTTTTCGACTTTCCAGGTGTACAATCTTTTGTATATATCCCTAATTTTTGCCCGAACCCTTTTGGTTCGCCCGGATGCCCTTATTTTCTCCTAGGTATGTCAACCTAGCGGGTCATTTTTTATGCGTAGTATTTTTTGACTATGTCTGCATTCATAGGATGCAGGAAATCTTCGTTGCCCATAGTTATTAGCATCATAGCACCTCCAGAGAATATTTTCTTGACAACAAATGGCCCTTCGTAAGTGGGAGTCCATTTTCCTATGGGATCTCCTTGTGGTAAAATGATTCGCTTTATTACCAAGTCGTCAGTCTAATATACTTGAGGTTTGATCTTTTTGTTGAATGTCTTGATCATACGCTTTTGATACATTTGACCATGACATACAGCAGCCAATTTCTTCTCATCGATCAAATTCAATTGATCCAATCTTGTCTAAATCCATTCATCTTCGCCTAAACCTGCTTCTTTCATAATCCTCAGAGAAGGAATCTGAACTTCAATAGGCAGGACAACTTCCATGCCATAGACTAAAGAGAATGGGGTTGCCCCAGTTGATGTTCGTGCCGAAGTACGGAAGACATGGAGAGAAAAAGGTAACATTTCATGCCAGTCATTATAGGTCACCACCATCTTTTACACAATCTTCTTTATGTTTTTTATGGTGGCTTCCACTATGCCATTCATCTTAGGT
This sequence comes from Vicia faba, assembly GCA_948472305.1. Classification (NCBI taxonomy): domain Eukaryota; kingdom Viridiplantae; phylum Streptophyta; class Magnoliopsida; order Fabales; family Fabaceae; genus Vicia; species Vicia faba. Next base: position 775,086,618 of record OX451741.1, on the reverse strand, counting down.
CTGTATGGAGAAGAATTATGGTGCTTAATCTTGAACTGCGTGTAGAGTTCAGTGATCATAGCATTATTGAGGTTAGTTCCATTATCGGTGATGATCCTTTCAGGGATGTCGTACCGGTAGATGAGGTTATGCTTGATAAATTGGGCTACAATGTTCTTAGCAACTGAGGCAAATGAAGCAGCTTCGACCCATTTGGTGAAGTAGTCAATGGCGACGAGGATGAAACGATGTCTGTTAGAGGCAGTAGGCTTGATCTCTCCAATCATATCAATGCCCCACATTGCAAATGACCACGGAGCAGTCATGACATTTAAAGGTATTGGAGACACATGAATTTTATCGCCATAGATCTGACATTTATGGCAAGTTCTCGAGTGTTAATGATAATCAGTTTCCATGGTCGACCAATAATAACCAGCCCTCAGAATCTTCTTGGCCATAGTGTGTCCGCTAGAGTGAGTTCCGAAGATATCGTCATACATATCCTTCACAATTTCCTCTGCTTCCTTCTTGTCCACACAATGGAGCAGAGTTGAATCATGGTTGCGCTTATATAAAATCCCATTGCTTAGGAAGAACTTGGCTGAGAACCTTCACATAAATTTCTTATCGTTGATTGAGGCTCCCTCTAGGTACTCTTGTGCTTCAAGATATCTTTTAACTTCATGAAACCAAGGCTTTTCCTTGTCAGTGTCAATCTCACAACAGTTCGCCAGTTCACTAAATCTTTCTATAGTATTTATGGGAGCTTCGTTGTCCCAATTGACCTTGAACATAGACGACATAGTTGCTAAAGCATCTACCATCTAGTTTTCTTCTCTTGGGATATGTTCTAAGATGACCTCCTCAAATTATGGGATCAAGGTTAGCACAATCCCTTTGTAGTGGATTGAATTTGGATGTTTTGGTATCCCACTCTCCTTTAGCATGACTAATTACTAGGGCTGAATCTCCGTATATGCTTAAGAATTTGATTCTTAGGTCAATGGCAGCCTTTAGACCCAAGATGCACGCTTCATACTCGTCCATGTTGTTTGTACAGTTGAAGATAAGTCTGGCAGTGAAAGGTGTATGGCAACCTTCGGGAGAAATAATCACAACACCAATTCTATTACCCAATGCATTGGAAGCTCCGTCAAAGACCATAGTCAATCAGGATTCTTGTTTAGGTCCTTCATACGGTCCAGGCTTTTCAAAGTCAGTAATCAACATGATATTCTCGTCCGAGAATTCAAAGTTCATAGTTTGGTAATCATTAACAGCTTGATGCGCCAAATGATCCGCCAGTACACTCCCTTTTATAGCTTTTTGTGTAGTATATTGGATGTCATATTCAGTCAAAATCATTTTCCATCTTGCTATTCTTTCGGAGAGAGCTGGCTTCTTGAAGATGTACTTAATGGGATCCATCTTAGAAATAAATAAAGTGGTATGAGTCAACATATATTGTCTTATCCAGCGAGTAGCCCATGCCAAAGCGTAGCAAGTTTTCTTGAGCAGTGAATATTTAGTTTTGCAGTCGGTAAACTTTTTGCTAAGGTAGTATATTACATGCTCTTTTGACCAGTCTCGTCATGTTGTCCCAGCACACACCCCATTAAGTTCTCTAATACATTCAAGTACATAATCAGAGGTATTCCTTCAACTAGAGGCATCAGGAGTGGAGGTTCTTGTAAGTACTCTTTGATCTTGTCAAAAGCTGCTTGGCAGTCGTTGTTCCATCTGACTACTTGATCTTTCTTCGACAGTTTGAAAATCGGCTAACAGGTAGCAGTTAAGTGAGAGATGAATTGAGCAATATAGTTAGGTCGACCTAAGAAACCCCTGGCCTCCTTCTCAATACAGGGCGCTGGCATTTCTTGTATGGCTTTGACTTTCGCTAGATCAACCTCAATACCTTTGCCACTGATGACAAACCCTAGAAGTTTTCTAGACCTCACCTCGGAGGTGCATTTGTTGTGGTTTAGTCTCAACTTGTATTTCTTTAACCTTTCAAATAGCTTGTGTAAATGATCAAGGTGTTCTTCCTCAGTCTGTGACCTTGCAATCATATCATCCACATAGACTTTTATCTCATGATGGATCATGTCAATAAATAAATCTACCATATCCTATTGATAGGTTGCGCTTGCATTCTTCAAACCGAAAGGCATGACCTTATAACAAAAGGTGCCTCACTGTGTAACAAAAGTTATTTTATCCATGTCTTCGGGTGCCATTTTGATTTGATTGTATCCGGAGAATCCATCTATGAACGAGAAAACTTTGTGTTGAGCAGTGTTGTCAACCAATACATCGATATGAGGTAGTGGGAAATCATCTTTGGGGCTTGCCCTATTCAAATCCCTGTAGTATATGCACATACGGACTTTATCGTCTTTCTTCGATACTAGAACAATATTTTCCACCCATTGAGGGTATGATGTCACTATCAGGAAACCTGCATCGAACTGTTTCATTACCTCAACTTTTATTTTCTCGGACATGTATGGCCGTATGCGACGAACCTTTTGCTTGAATGGAGGATAATCTTCCTTCATTGGCAGACGATGAACTATGATATCAGTATCAATCCCCGACATATATTCATATGACTAAGTGGACACTTCAACATAGTCGTGTAACATTTAGTTCAATCTTCTCTTGACACAGTCTATCAAGTTGGCGCCGATCTTAACCTCTTTCTTATCTGCCTCAGTACCTAGGTTTATCACTTAAACTGACTCCTCGCATGGTTGAATGACCTTCTCCTCTTGTAACAGATGTCTGGAGAGTTCCCCAAGTATTTCATAATCTTCATCAACTTTGTATTCGGCTTGATAGATTGGATTTTCAAAGTCATAGATGGTAATAGCAGAGTCGTTGTCCATGAGATCCGAAGTGGATGTGGATCTGCAAATGTGGGTGCGTGTACATGTAAGGTCACATGACTATTTTTGAAAATGCAATAAAGTAAAGAAAGGCAAAGAGGGAAAAATTTGAATGCAAAATAGTCCAAAGTTTTCCATTAAAATGAGCATATGGCATATGATAATGACAAACCCTTAACAAATGGACCACTATGCCTCGGGCAAGGCACATGGCTTAAAGTCATTATTTTAATGGAAATTACAAACAAAAATTCTCAAAGTAATAAAACAGGAAATGGAAATTAATTCTAGCTGTAGGAGATTGGAATGAAGTTCTTGGTCTTCTAGTTATTAAGCCCTCCATCAGCAGTCAGGTAGATCCAGTCATCAAAGTCACAAACGGCATCAGAGTCTTCCAGGGCATTAATCTCATGGTTACTAATACGGAGAGGTGGTTTCCCTGCACGAGCATGTCGAACCTCCTTTTGAGCTTTGGAAGTGAAGCCTAGTCCAAATTTGTCTGACTTGAAAGGGAAATCAGGAAGTTTTCCCCAAATGGTGCAACCTCCTTCTTCAATAACAGCACGGGCATCTTTGAGAGAAGCCATCCTTGGTGTATCTTTAGAAACTTCGAGAGTGTCAGGAGTGGTCTTGGAAACAGCAACCATGATAGAAACCACTTCAAAGGCTTGACAAGGAGTTTTAATGAACTCGCCATCCATTTCAACATATTTGAATGAATTTAGATGACTAATCATAAACTATTCTTCACCACAGATGGTAACAATTTTCCCCTTGACTGGATATTTCAACTTTTGATGTAGTGTGGAAGTCATCGCACCTGCCCCATGTATCCATGGGCGTCCAAACAGGCAAGAATAAGCAGGACGAATATCCATCACTTAGAATGTTGAGTTGAAGACTTGAGACCCAACCTATATAAGGAGGTCAACCTCTCCATGGACCATCCTCTTAGAACCATCAGAAGCTCTTACTATAATGTCGCTAGGTTTCAACACCAGTCTATCACAGTCTAGTCTATCCAAAGCTCCTTTAGGTAAGACATTGATAGAAGATCCAATATCCACTAATACATGTGTCGTGGTAGTGCCCTTGCATTCTATGGAGATATGGAGAGCTTTATTGTGATTCTTCCCCCATCGGGGTCAAATATGTGTCATAGAATCCTAAACCATTGTTGGTAGTCAAGCTTGCTACATAGTTTTCAAATTGGTCGGCCGTAGTTTCTGGTGGGACATGTACATTTTTTCAGGAACTTTATCAGTGCTTGGGCATGTGCCTCAGAACATAGCAACAAAGACAACATATAAATCTTCGAGGGTGTTTGCCCCAACTGTTCCACTATCTTGTAATCACTTTTTCTGATGATTTTTAGAATCTCTTCCATCTCTTGGTAGATGGGTCCTCAATGGTAATATCTTTTGCGGGTGCCTCCATCAGGGCAGGCTCATACATTTTTTCCTTTCCTCGAGTAGCAGAAACAGGTTTAACAACAGTAATACGAATGGGTGTAGTAGTGTTTTTCGAAGGTGAAATTTTTGGAGAGAAGATCCTCCTCATCCTAGTAACTTTACTTGATCCAGAAATGTTTGTAATGTCAGCAGTTTCATCTTCATCAATCCAAGAATATTGTTTGATACCATGGTAATAAACTTCCGCCTCATAATTCCAGGGTACAGCCTTATCAGAAGAGTAGGGGGTTGGCCCCGGTGTGGTGATAATTAGTGGAGTTATTTTGGGTTCAATGGGAATTCTAATAGGACCTTTGGAGGTGATCCTAATAGGTTTGTTTGAGATAGTAATGATGGATATGTCTTCAACTTCTTGAGATACAACTTTGGTCAAAACTTGCACAGATGGAGTTCTTTCAAATAGAATCTCATGGCTACCCATCAGGTGTTGGACACCTTTCTTCAGCCATTCACAACCATTAATTTATACAGCACAATAGCAACAGTTTTCAAGGCAACTAGGGAATACCACGTCTTTCAACAAATTCTCTTTAATAGTCTTCAAAGGAGTGGTCAAGTCATTGATGGAGGCAACAAAAGAGGCATCTTCAATAGCATTGACACCCTTACCATGATTTGGCAAGGGTGTGGTGATTACGTTGAGAGTTGGAGGAGGGTTGAATTAAATTGTCTTGTTATCAATTAGGTCTTGGATTTTATTCTTTAGAGACCAACAATCATTGGTATCATGTCCAGAACTGTTTGAGTGGTAAGTGCATTTGGCATTAGGGTTGTATTTTGGAGAAGTAGTGTTAGGGTTGGAAGGGGGATCTCGCAAGGTCACCAAATCAGCTTTCAATAGATGTTGCAGAGCTTGAGATAGTTGCATATTGATTTTAGTAAATTGTCTTCTTTGGACATCCGGTCTTTGTTGATTATTTTGTTGACGCGATCGTTGAGTTGGAGTTGGAGTTGGATTGGAAATCAGTACAGCCCCCACTGAATAATGACGGTCATTCTTAGCACGACTTCTTGACCCATACACATCATTAGTCTCTTTTTTACTAGTAAATTGTTTTTTCACAGCATTTGAGGTGGAGGCCATGGGTATCTTCCCGTTTTTAATCCCGCTTTCAACCCTCTCACCAGTCAAGATCAATTCAGTGAATTCGTATGATGAACTTCCAATTAGCAAGTTGAAAAATGGTCCAGTAAATATTCCCATAAACATATCTACCAACTCTCTACCAGTTAAAGGTGGTTGCACCCTACCAACTAAGTCTCTCCATTTTTTAGCGTATTCTTTGAAGCCCTCATTTGATCCCATGGTCATTCCTTACAATAGCACCCTAGTTGGCGCAAGATCAACATTATATTGATATTGCCGGTAAAAGGCAGCGGCCAAATCCTCCCAAGTATGGATGTTAGTCCCTTCCAATTGGTAAAACCACTCCAACTGAGTCCCAGATATACTTTCTTGAAAAAGTGCACCCACTGTTTCTTATCAGCGGTGTGCGGCTGAATTTTACGGGCTTAGGATCTTAGGTAAAGTTTTGGGCATGAGACACCATCGTACTTGGAAAAAACAGGGATCTTGAATTTGTGGGGAATGACTACCCCAGGAACCAAACCCAAGTCACCAAAGTCCAAGCCAGGCACAACTTGTATTTCTACAGCCTTCAATTTGTCTTCTAGTTGCTTGTATTTGTCGTCAGCTGCTGGATATTGCTCGTCAAAATAGTCCTCGTCTTCAGAGATTTGATTATTTCCACCCCTAGCACGGGTGCCCCTAGCATCTTCATCTTGATTCTCATCCTCCTAGGAGGAGCCCTCTTCAATTTGAATTTGTCAGACGGGACCCTTGAATCTCTTCCCCACGTTGATTACAGCTTTCTTCTTGGTCTTCTTCTTCGTAACTAGAAGTAACATCATTTCTTTCTACCCCTTTTCTAAGTTGAGCAGAGTCTCTTGAAACTGGGAGTTTTGTGCCTGCAGGTCCTTGACAATTTTCTCGAGATCCATCTTATACTGAAATAATAAAAGCTGAGAAAACCAGTGTCGGAAAACCTGCTTATGATATGATGCATGTTATGCGAATGCAATGTTTTCAAGGATTCTATGGAATTTAAATTTGATAGACAAAGAGAAAATAACAAGCATTAATTGAATTAATAAATTTAGGAATTAAAAATGCCTCTCGTGCTTATAATGGAAGAAACAAAAGGTTTCAAAATGATACAATATAAATTCCTAAAACAAAAGGACTCAAGCTTCCCATGGGCTCATCCTCTTTGGTGCAATGCATGCATTCAAACTTTGCTCTTCATGAAGTTGTCTCGTGAGCTCCAAAACCTTCTTCTCGCCTGCGTAAAATTATGCTTCAGAGGTGTCTCGTTCCCCTTTGAGTTGAATCCACGATCTTTGAGATTCCTCGAAGTCGGTAGGCATGTCAGGATGAAGAAGAGTGTAAGGGGTGTCTCCCTTAGCACCAGGCTCCATAGTCACAGGTAGGATGGTTTGGTAAGGCATCATGAGATTTTGAGCACGATTTTATACCCACTTGAGGTAAGGCTCAAGAGGGATGGAATTTTTATGCCTCAAAGTTTTTCTATCCACTTTATTTACCATTCTCTGAGCTCGCATGAATATTTGACAATAGCCTTGGATGTCTCTTTCGTAGTCGAATACCAAACCTTGGATGAGCGCATCATGGGGTCCATCTCTTCGCGCATACCCAAACTTTCTTAATGCAAGAGAAGGGTTATAGGTGATACCTCCCCTAATTCCCAAGAGTGGAACATTAGGGAATTCCCCATAATGATAAATGATGGTAACATCCTCCAAAGATCGGGAACACCGAATATTTGAGTGTGAGAGTGACATCATCCTTTGAGACCATGTCATGCCTTGCTCATTCTTCAATGTTGATCTAGGTAGGTGCGAAATAAACCACCTAGACAGCAATGGAATACAACACAAAATATTCCCTCTCTTCTTCATGGTGCGAGTGTGGAAACAATGTAGAATGTCTCCAAGAAAAGTAGGTACGGGATTACGAGAGAGAAAAACCTTGACGGCATTCACATCTATGAGTTGGTCCAGATTGGAGAATAGAACCAAACCATAGATTATAAGGGCCAAGATATCTTCAATAGCTTTAAAATCTATATCTTCCCACAATAATCGAGCCTTCTCCAATAAGAACTTGGCTAAGAAACCCTTAACTCCACTCCTTGCTTCCCAATTTGCCATAATGTCAGATCTCTTCAAATGCAAGGCTTTGGCAATAACCTTAGGCTTTGGAGTTTTCTCTAAACTGGTGAATGGTATTTGATCAAGCACATGCACTCCTAGCAGTTGAGAGAATTCTTCTAATGTAGGCACCAATTGGTAGTCGGGAAACGTGAAGCAATGATGCACAGGATCAAAGAATTGGAAGAGCACACACATCATTTCTTCTTGGAAGTTTGAGGTAGCCAAGATGAGAAGTCGACCATATTTCTTGGTGAAGGGAGAATCTCCAGGCACTCTTGATGCTAACTCTTGAAGTTGAGGAAGCACTTTCACGAAGTTGACTCGGATGGTATTTTTATGAGTGGAAGCCATGTCCTACAAAACAGAACAAAGATTAATTTGCTAAATCCTTGAAATGGTTAGTGAGAATTCTTATGATGTTATGATGTCATGAATAATTAATCACAAATAAAGCACACAAAAACCTTAGGTTTAGACTTGCATCGGTTTCATGGGTAAGTATCCTCTTGATGTTTAGTTGGTTCAACTTGTCCTAGAAAGTAAACGGGTTCTAGGGAATCTCAATATCATTGATCTTTCTTCATTGGGCATTGTTTTAGCATAATCAATCTTTTCTTGCGGCCAAAATATCCCAAAATTTTGATCTCAATGAGTGTAGTATCGAGTATCAAACAATCTTCAGCTTTGCACCAAAGTCCGCTATCTCACTACTTCCTAATGACCAAGTTGTTCAACTAAAGATTCTATGGTCAGTTAGTGCTTCATGACACTATACAGCGGCCCTGTATTCTCCTCAATTCAACATAAGAGATACCGGTACCAAAAAATGTGTCACACCAATGTAGCCATTGTTTCAACCATATCGGTCTATACCATATAGTTTCCATAATTTATTGCTACTTACCTAATAATGTTCCCAGATACGGGTAGAGGATCTATACAAAATCCAAACACCCTTTTAAGAGTAAAGCAAGCAAGTCAAACAATGAAAGCATTTAAAGGTGGTCTAGTCTCTAAGGTAAGCCCACTTTTAAGACATTTCTCAGTAGAGTTGCCAGTTCTGTAATACGGTGAGAGAACTGACTTGGGTGTTTTGCATTTGATTGCAATTGTTGAGGATAGCAAGAGTCGCCATTGACTTTTATTTTATCCAATAAAGGAAAGGGTGAAAAGAACAGGAAATACCTTTTGAGATATTTTCTTGAGTTCGGGGGGTAGATTATGAAAAGGGAAAGTGTTAGCACCCTTTTCATCTGTGGTTATCTACGGGCTCTTAGTTGCTACCTCACTTTGAAATGCTTTTATAAATGTTTTTTTGTGTTTTGTGTAAGTTTGAAAATATTTTGGAAACGCCTTTGTTTCGGTAAACTTTGTAATAATTCTCGTCTCTATAAAAATGTATACAAAGTGTTGGTTTTAAAAATAGTTCAAAGAGATGTTTGTTTTTGGAATGATGTTTTGAAAGTGTAAGTATGAAGATGGTTTTATTTATGAGAAAGCAACTACGAGAATTATACCTACTAAAAAGTTTTAGTTCTTTTCCTCCTCCTTTAGATAGTGTTATCTTACCATTAGTTAGTAATTAAACATATCATTGGATGTGAAGGGACAGGCGTGGGTCATCGTACAGTTATAGAAGGAAACATTGTAGGATACCTTATCAATTTGTTGTAAGGGTCTAAGATCGTTTATTGAAGGCAATATCGAAGGGTCGTTGAGGGACTATGATCTTGTATTTGAGGGTCTTTGCTAAAGTATCCCACGTTCGAGGGATATGCCTGTTTATTTTAAGGAAACAAGTGTGGGTTAACCCTAGAGGTGCAAGTGTGTAAAGTGTTTTTGTTTTCATGCATTTATCTTGAATTAGGGTTGTATACTTGTTGATTTTAAGTTTTACCGTACAAACCCTAATTACTAGCAATACTATTGAAAGCGATAAATTGCAGAAATTTAAAGTTCTACGCTATTACATCATTTAGGGGATGGGGGTACAATTTTATAAATGGGGAATATAAAGCAATAAAGTTCTAATTTTTATTACAATGCAATTTAATAATGCATAAAATGTACAAGAATAATAGATGATATAAAAGAAAAGGAAATTGTTTTCTTTTTATGGTTTTGTTATGAAAAGGTTTTAAAGTTAACCTAAATAACTAAAGAAAGAAATAAATTAATTAAATTCCAAGTTAATTTAAAATATAAAATCAAAACCTAACTCTAAATTAATTAATTAATTTTAAGAAACAAAAATTTATTTTTTAGGGTTTTTGTTTAAATGAAATAAAAAACATGAAAATATTTAGTCTAAGTATTTAGTAAAATATACATTTTTTGTATTTTTGTAATAAAACAATAATAAGAAATAAAATAATAAAAGAGAGGAAAATAAAATAAAATAAAAATATAAAAGTTGGGTTAGGGGGTTTGAAAGTGAAAAGGATGTTTGAGAATAACAAAAATGTGTTAGGCCCAAAAATAATTTTTTTTAATCAGAAAATAAAAAAATAAAGAAGTGTAAAGGGCTGCCTGGTGTAAAGTAAATATGGGGGAGAGAAAGAAAAAAAAGAGAAGGCCCAATGCGGGAAGATCCCAAACACGTTGTAAACAAAAAAAAAAGAAACAACAGAAAATGTTAGAAAACAAAACAAAAGGTCCCTGGGGTTTGAACTCATGACCTTATAGGGTAATGCCTTAGACGCATACTCTCTACCACTGGGGTGGCTATACATCTGTTCATTTATACACAACTGTTGTAACCCAAAATTTTCCCTCCCATTTTACTCAACATATGTTCATTAAGATACTCAACTTGCTCAAAGATGCCCAAGAGTTGACCAGACAAACTCTCTCCTAAAGCAATGAACCTCCAACTAGGGTTTCCATTTTCACTAAGATGGTTGAGTCCCAAGGGCCTCATATGCTCTCCATAGTCTTAATATTTTCTCAAGATCATCCATGTAAAGTTTCATGCCTTGCACAAGAAGTTTGCTCAGTCAACTGCTTAGATGCTTGAAAATCAACTGTATTAGGTCAAAAGTCAACTGTGACTCACATACAGCCAAACTTCAATATTTTTGGTCAACATCAACAATTTGAAGTTATATCCATCATTTTATTAAGGGTTGATCATTATTTCCCAAGAAATGCTCCTAATTCATCAAAACTCAAAAGTTACTAAATTAGGGTTTCTTAGGAAAAGTCAACCAAACTTTTACCAGGCATAACTTTCTCATACTTTATCATAAATTTCCCATCCAAGGCTCATTTTGAAGAGAATCCAATTCCCTACAACTCATATTCAATCCACAATCTCAAAACATGCACTCATGGAAAGATATGAATTCAGACATTATAGGTCATTCCAAAAAGTCAACAAAAACACCTTTTGGGTCAAAGCTCCTTACATGAACATGGAAGATCCAATTGATATGAAACAAATTAGGTTGCTTAGGGGATATCCCAAGATTTCTAAAAAGTCAAAGAACACCCTCTTAAGGTAAAAATTGAGAGAGATATGCATTGTCAAAGTTGTCCATTTTTTGAAATTTACACAAAGTCAACAATGCCCAAAATTACATTTTTTTTCCACATGGGCCCATCTTTTCAAGATTGAATCTCAGTCCTAGCATGGTCCATGACCTATGGAACCCTCCATGATTTATTTATTTGTTTATTTAATTTATTTTGATTTTTATTCATTTAAAAATCAAATAAATCATATAATTTGTTTTAGGAATGATTTTTGTATTTGTTGTACCCCAAAATTTGCCCTCCCATATTCTTCAAGGTTTGTCAAGAATCATCTTCAAATGGTTCAAGATTCCTCAAGGGTTGCACAATCTAAATGCCTCCTAAGCCAGCTGAAATTAGGGTTTTGGTTCTTTCAAGGAATTTGTGGTTTTCAATGCTTCAATCAAGCCTCAATGGCCTATATACATTCTCAAGCATCTACATGCCAAGTTGCAAGACTCGCAGGGTCAAAATCCACAGTCAAAAGCTCCAATTGCTTCACAATCAACTGCAGGGGTAAAATGGTCATTTTGCAGTCAAAAGTCAGAATTTTTGGTTAACATCTTACTTTGAGCTCACAATCATCATTTGATCAAGTCTTGATCATGATTCCACAAGGATAGCTCAAAAATCATCAAGATGCCAAAGTTACTATTTTTGGACAGCAGAAAAGTCAATTGTATCTTGACCAGGGCATAACGTTTTCATGGTTCATCAGAAAAATCCCATCCAATGCTCATTTTGAAGGGGATGACATTTCCTACAAACAATCTTCACACTCCAAGTCCAAGAAATGCTCTCACAAAAAGTTATCAATTTCTACATTATAGGTCAAATTCAAAAGTCAACAAAAATGCACTTTAAGTCAAAGACCATAACTTGAGATTGGTAAATCCAAATGACATGGGACCAAAGGCATTGGTTAGAGGACTTCAAGACCTTTCCAAAATGTCCAAGAACATGTTCATATGATCAAAATTGAGCAAGATATGCATTGGAGAAGTTGGGAAATTTTTGTGAATTTGCAAAAGTCAACTTTGCCCAAAACACCTTGTTTTTGCTAATGGGTCTCAAATTCCTTCTTGAAACTTTATTCAAAGCTTATGCACGACCCATTGAGATTATTTGAATTTATTTTCTTATTTTTTATTAATTAATTGGATTTTTAATTGATTTTAATTCATTTAATTAATTTAAAATGTAGGAAATACAAAGATTTGATTTTTTCAATCTTTTTGTGAAGCAAACAAGCTCAAGATATGCTGGCAATTCGTGTGCAAATCAAAGGGACAAGAATCTCCAAGTTTGGCAAGTTTTTCCAATCAAAAAGATTCAAAAATATATGATTGCAAATCAAATATACAAACATCAATTCCATGGATCTTTGCTCAAGGATTTAACCTAAATTCAGTCCTCTATAAATACACAACCTAACCCTATTCATGCACACGTGAAACCTCTGCATACAAAGCCATAGCAACATTCAAAAAAATCCAAGAAAAGTCAAAATTGTTTTCTATATTTCAAGCCAATTCAAAGGCTTTTATGGATTCAAACACGTTGTTGGGAGTGTGAGGAACGTTTTGCAATCAAAACCACACGCTAAGGCTCAAGAAATCACCAAGAACAGTCTCACGGTTTGCTTGATTTTTTCAGAATCGTAACTCATATTTCATGCATAATTAACATGTTCTAATCATTGTTTTGTGTTGCTTGAATTCATATAAAGCTAATGGTATTAGTTAATCGCATTATAACACGCAGAATCACAAGTTACCATTGAAGAAATCTAGGGTTCTTGAGTTCTCAAATTGGGGCTTTACAGTCCAGGAAAAATTAGCACCTCTAATGCCTATGGTTGGAATCGTTGAGACAGGACGAATCAAAAGCCACCATCGCGAAATATTTCTGTAGCCCGTAGGGCTAATCGCTATTATTCCTCATCATGTTTTGTGGGGGTTAAAAACCCCCGCTATCTAATGTGTTATTTTGCAGAACAGCGAAGAAGATGACTAGGTGTTAATCTCCTATTGGGTAATTCAAAAAAGGCGCGCGTTTGTTTTTTTTACAGCCTAGTGGGTTGTTTCTTAATATGTTAATTGTTAGTTATTTTATTAACGAATGGACGCGTTGGTTGGAGTGGTTAAGGCAAGCAGCATATGATCATTGGGACCTGGGTTCGAGTCCCAGGTCCCCCAAAAGCTTATATTATTTTTCTTAACGTGATTTCATGCAGGCTTCACAAAGTGGTTTACCATGTGCCTCAATCACCCACGTGCCATGTGGCTGCCAGCATAGATCCAATGGCCAGGAGATGAAGAACACCATACTCCCAGTCAACCATGCGCATGAGGGATCTCCAAAGTCAAACAGGCTTGTGAAACAAATGGGCCAGAAATTCCAGAACAAACCTCCTCTTTGGGCCAGCACCCCCTGGGTTCTTTTTCTTTTTTCTCTTTATATTTTTGTTTCCTTTAATTATTTTATTTTTAATAACTATTATTATTATTATTATTTAATTAACTCATAATTAATTTTTCACAATAAAAATTCAGAAAACTAAAAATGTAAATATTTTTATTATTATTATTATTAATTATTAATTTCACCTTAATTTATTATTTTTGTAAATAAATATAATTAATTAATTTAGTCTTTTTTTAATTAGGTCAACTTTAATTTTTTCTCAATAATAAAATAAATTAGAATTAGGGTTTTTACTAACTTTTGACTTTATTTTATTTTGTTTTCATTAAAACATAAAAAACATAAAAAATACTTTTTTTCTTTTAATTAATTAATTAATTAGTTTTAGATTTAATTTAATTTAATTCAAAATAACCAAAAACTCATTCTTTCTAAAAAAGGGTCAAAACCCTAAGACTTTTCCCGATTCAATTTTCTTTCGCGCATTATTATTATTATTTTGATCATATTTATGTAATTTCTCCGAGAATGTAATAGGTAATTAGGATTTTTATCGCTTTCTTTATTTTCTCGCATGCACTTTTCAAGGGTTGTTTTTGGCGATGTAAATACCCGACGCCTTGTAATAGCGTAGATTTACTTTCCGCAATTTACTTTCCGCAATTTTCTTTCCGCAAATTATTAACTGTTAACTATGCATGACAAGACTTGCCTGAAAAAATAAAATCAAAACGTAGCTCACCATGAAATGTGCAAAGATAATATAAATGAATCCTGACACACTCGCACATGCCACTCCTAGGGTACGCCTCACTTGGTTGCCTCGAGGTGGTCATTGAGTATAGGGTGTTTTAGAGGTCGCCCTCCTATTTAAAGATCCAAGTTACCTAGAAACGGTTGCCTCGGATAAAAAGGATTTAGGACATTAGGGTTACCGCTAAGGCGTCCTACTATTGCTTTGGTGACCATACATGTCCCTATAATCGAATTGACCCGAATAACTCCAACAACGGTGCTACCTACTTCTCAATAGTGTGATAGTACTGTTAAAAGGACATTTACACAGCTTAATTCCTTAGAGTAGGTAGATTTCTCCTGGGTACTTGCTCTTTCAAAACAAAAACAACTTTTCGCACTCACACTTTCAAACAAAAGTTTTCAAACAAACACTCCATACACTCTTGAGGACTGATACAAGAGTTACCTAGAAGTTTTCAAAACGAAACTTTTTCAAAACCCACAAACACAAGAAAAGCAAACTCTTTTGAAAACATAGTGAGCAAGTACCTAAGAGCCCGTGGATAACCACAGATAGAAAGGGTGCTAACACCTTCCCTTTCTATAATCTACCTCCCGAACCGAGAAACATCTCGAAAAGGAATTTTGCTGTGATTTTGTCCTTTCCTTGTTGGAGAACATAAAAGACGGTGGCGACTCTTGCTCACCGCGACATTTCGCGAACCAGCATTTCAAAACAGTCAGTTCTATTTCCACCGATCACAGAACTGGCGACTCTGCTGGGGATACTATAAGTGAGGTGTACCTTAGGATTAGACCATTCTTATGTTTTCAATTGTATGCCTTGTTTGCTTTAATATTGTGGGCTTGCATCGGAGTTTTATAGATCCTAACCCGGATCTGGGGATACCCTTTTAGAAGTAGCAACAAACTGTGAGGGAACTGTGTGGGGTATACCGACATGGTTGAAGCAGTTTCTATGTTGATGTGGCACTTTGGTGAGTACCGGTAACCCTTGAGTCAAGTCATGGAGAGTACGGGGCCGCCGCGTGGTGTCCTGAAGCATCAACTGACCTAGAACCTTACTTGACCATCCTGGCCTCTTTAGGGGTAGTGAGATGACCGACTTTGGTGCAGTCCGAAGTTGGTAGATACTCGATACTACACTCATTGAGGGTTTTTTTCTTAGAATATTTTGGTTGCCAGTTAATTGGCTAAATCAAAACAATGAACATAGAAAACAATCCAATGATATTGAGCTCCTTAGAACCCGATTACTTTTGATAGGACAGGTTTTGAGCCCACCAACTTCAAGAGGGTAGTACCTAAACTTCATGCTGGCCTAAACTCTAAGGGTTGTCTGGTGTGACTTGTGTGCCTTATCATGTTTGCTTTTTGTGAATACTTGTGGTGTGTCCCTATCATAACATCATAACATCATAAAGCATCATATGCATTCACTAACCACTTCAAGGGTTCGAATCTTAATCTTTGTTCTTGTTTTGTAGAACATGGAGACTATCCGCAGGAAAACAATTCAGGACAACCTTGTAAGGATCCCTCCTCAGCTTAAGGAGCTTACATCCAGGATTCCCGAGAACTCTTCCTTCAGTGAAAGGCATGGTAGACTACTCAGCTTGGTCAAAACCAACATTGAAGAAGATATGATAAAAGTTCTCTTCCAGTTCTTTGACCCCCTGCATCACTGTTTTACTTTCCCTGATTATCAATTGGTGCCTACTTTGGAAGAGTTTTCTCAACTTCTGAAAATTCCTATTCTTAGTCAACTACCCTACAACGGTACGGAAAAGGAACCAAAACTTGAAGAGGTTGCTCAAGCACTACGTCTGCAACCATCTGATATCAAGGGGCATTGGGAAATCAGAAGTGGTATCAAAGGATTCTTGGCAAAATTCCTGTTTGAGAAGGCACAAGAATGTTGGAATTCTCTTGATCTACAAGCCTTTGAAGAGATTGTGGCACTCCTTATCTATGGGTTGGTGTTGTTCCCAAATCTGGATCAACTTATGGATATAAATGCTGCAAGATTTTTATGTCCAGGAATCCTATACCTACATTGCTTGGGGACATCCTCCACTCATTTTACACTCGAACAATGAGAAAAAGAGGTGTTCTCATGTGCTGCACTCCTCTCCTGGCAAGGTGGTTTATTTTGCACCTTCCACAATCAGTTTTGAAGAACGAGCGGGGTCTAAGGTGGTCACAACGATTGATGACTCTTACACATGCTGATATACATTGGTGTTCTCGGTCCAGAGAAAATGTCACTATCATTGATCATTGCGGAGAATTTCCCAATGTTCCTTTACTTGGAATTAGAGGAGGCATCACTTACAACCCCTGTTTGGCCTTGAGATAATTTGCATATGCTCGGAGGGATGGCCCTTATGACATGCTGGTTCCTGACATAGTTTTTGACTACGACAATGATGCACAAGGACTTCGCCAAAGGTTCATCAGAGCTTGGAGGATGCCTAATAAGGTGGATAGTAAGACACTGGGGCACAAGAATTCCATCCCCCTTGAGCCTTACCTCAAGTGGGTACGAGCCCACTCCCAGAAGCTTATGATGCCATATCCTCATATTCTCCCCGTGATCAAAGAGCCAGTTATGGAAGGAAAGGTCCCATACACCATTCAACATCCTGGCATGCCAACATCTTGGGAAGAAATGCAGAAGAGCTGGATCCAACTCAAGGAAGAGCAGAATTCTCTTGAAGCCAGTTTACATGCCAGTGAGAAGAAGGTCTTGGAGCTCACCCGCCTACTTAACGAGGAAAAGACCCTCAACACTTACATCACTCCAAAGAGGATGTGCAGTGTCTTTTGGCATTACGTTTTGTAATGTTTTGCCCATGAGGCCCTGATGTACTAAACAGATTACTTCTTAATATGACGTGTGTTCCTTTTTTTGTCTACAACGAATTTGAATTTTCGAACCCTTGAATGCATTGCATAAATAGCATACCGTGCATCATGTGCATAACAGGTACTCTTTTTTACAGGTCACTTATCTTCTTCCGCTGTTTATTTCAGCAATCATCATGGCTTCTGAACCATCTACCGAACAAGCTATCAGGGCCCTCCAGACCCAGAACGCCCAGTTCCAAGAGTTGGTCATGAGCTTAGCCCAGGGTCAACAGGAGTTGAAGACTCTGATTCTGAAGAAGAAGAAGAAGACGACTGTATTGTTCAACACTGGACGGAGGTTTAGAAATGGATTACAAAATGAGGTGGATCTGACTACTTCCTCTGTAGGGAAGGATAGTCCCCAAGAGAGAAGGGTTCCTAGTCCCGTGGTCTTCGACAACGAGACAGATTATAATGATGAGCAGTACCCTCCTGCTGAGGACAGGTACAAACAGCTGGAGGACCGCCTAAGTGCTATGGAGATTCAACATGTGCCCGGGTTGGACTTTGGAGACCTAGGCTTATCCTCTGGGGTGATGATCCCCCGTAAGTTCAAAGCACCTGCTTTTTCAAAGTACGATGGAGCGTCCTGTCCTAAGCTGCATCTCAGATCATATGTAAGGAAGATCCAACCTTACACTGCTGACAAGAATTTATGGATCCATTTCTTCCAGGATAGTCTTTCAGGGACTCAACTCGAATGGTTCTATCAGCTGGATGGAGCCAGCATTCGTAACTGGGAGGACTTGGCTACTGTGTTTTATAAGCAGTATCAGTATAATTCCGACCTCGCTCCTATGCATACCCAACTCCAGGGTATGTCACTAGGGACAGGTGAAGGATTTAAGGAATATGCCCAAAAGTGGAGAGACCTGGCTGGAAGGGTGCAGCCACCTTTGACGGACCGTGAGCTTGTTGATATGTTCCTGGGGACCCTGTCTGGTCCGTTCTTCAACCATCTGATTGGAAATTCTTCTGCGGGGTTTACAGATCTGATCTTGACTGTGAGAGAATAGATGATGGTATCGAGTCTGGGAAGATACAAAAAGGTGCCTCCTCGAGCACTGAAAAGAAGCCCTTCAAGAAAGAATCTAGTGTTGTTTATGGTTCAAGGAGACAGAATAAACCGGAACGCCGCCAAGCTGTCAACGCGGTGGTAATCTCAAAGCCTGCTGCTGCTACTCAGCAATACAACCAGCCAAGGGGTGAGAGACCTAAAAGGCAGTTCACTCGACTCAGTATGACCTTGTCCCAGATATTGCCGCAACTACTGTCAACCAATCTGGTAACTATAAAAGAAGCTCCAAAGGTTTTAAACACAACATCTCCAAAGTATAATCCTAACGCCCGTTGCGCTTATCACTCTGATAGCCCGGGGCATACTACAGATGACTGTTGGGCTCTGAAGAATAAGATTCAGGACCTTATTGATGCTAAAGAAGTTGAGTTCGAGACGCCCGAAAGGCCCAATGTTGTGACTGCTCCCATGCCCGATCATGGAGTAAATGCTATCAGGGTTGAAGATGACGTGGAGGAATCTGAATTCGACAGCTGGATCTACCCAGCGACCAACGGTGGACCAAGCAACTGGACTGCGAAAGACTTCATACCTATTACCTTTGTCACTCAGTAATGAACTCCTTTGTTTTGAATTTGTAAACAGACAATAATTTGAAACTTTATGGCCCGGTGTCTTACCCGGGGCACCGTGGCTTCATTTGTGAGGGTTTTTGTGTGTCATTTTCATATATCATTAATAAAAGCATTGGACGTTTTTTGCATTTCAAATCTTGTGCTCCTTGTCTTTCTTTATTATATATTGCAAAACAGCTATATTTACACACACTCACATATACAGGTTCCAATCCACTCTGGATCTCACTGGTAACGACTCTGCTACTGCCAGTTATGACTTTGAAAATCCGATCAACTTAGCCGAAGACGAAGGTGAAGATGATTGAGAAGTGCCTGGTGAACTTGCAAGACTGTTACTCCAGGAAGAGAGGGCCATTCATCCACATGAAGAGCTAGTGGAAACGGTAAATCTGGGTACTGAGACAGACAGAAAGGAAGTCAAGATTGGTGCCAATCTGGAGTCTAGTGTGAAACAACGGTTGATTCAGATGCTGCATGACTACGTGGAAATCTTTGCCTGGTCTTACGAGGATATGCCTGGGTTGGATACTGACATTGTGGTTCATCACTTGCCTACCAAGGAAGAATACCCTCCGGTAAAACAGAAGGTCCGCCGTATGCGTCCAGAGATGTCCGAGAAAATCAAAGCTGAGGTTATGAAACAATTTGACGCCGGTTTTATAGCAGTGACTTCTTACCCTCAGTGGGTCGCCAATGTAGTTCCAGTGCCGAAGAAAGATGGTAAGGTTCGGATGTGTGTTGATTACAGGGATTTGAACAGGGCGAGCCCTAAGGATGACTTCCCTCTACCTCACATCGACGTTCTGGTTGACAACACCGCTCAGCATAAGGTATTCTCCTTCATGGACGGTCTCTCCGGTTATAATCAAATCAAGATGGCTCCTGAAGACATGGAGAAGACCACTTTTGTTACTCAGTGGGGCACCTTTTGCTACAAGGTCATTCTGTTTGGGTTAAAGAATGCTGGGGCAACCTACCAACGTGCCATGGTTGCTTTATTTCATCACATGATCCATCATGAGATTGAAGTATACGTCGATGATATGATTGCAAGGTCCCAAACTGAGGAGGAACATCTTGACCATCTACAGAAGCTATTTGACCGTCTGAAGTTGTACAAGCTGAGGTTGAACCCGAACAAGTGCACCTTTGGGGTGAGATCTGGAAAACTGCTAGGCTTCGTCGTGAGCGACAAAGGTATTCAAGTGGACCCTGCCAAGGTGAAAGCCATACAAGAGATGCCAGTTCCCAAGACAGAGAAAGAAGTCAGAGGCTTTCTAGGACGTCTGAACTACATTGCCCGATTCATCTCACATCTGACTGCTACCTGTGAACCAATCTTCAAGCTGCTGAAGAAAGATCAAGTAGTACATTGGAACGATGAATGTCAGGTCGCTTTCAAAAGAATCAAAGAGTATCTCCAAGAGCCACCCATTCTTATGCCACCGGTTGAAGGGAGACCTCTAATCTTATACTTGTCAGTACTTGACAGCTCAATGGGGTGTGTGCTGGGGCAGCATGACGAGTCTGGCCGAAAAGAGCACGCCATTTATTACCTTAGCAAAAATTTTACCGACTGTGAGACCCGATACTCACTGCTCGAGAAAACTTGTTACGCTTTGGTATGGGCTGCTCGCCGGCTGAGACAGTATATGTTGACTCACACTACTCTGTTGATTTCAAAAATGGATCCAATCAAGTACATCTTCGATAAGCCCGCCTTGTCCGGAAGAATAGCAAGATGGCAGATGATCTTGACAGAATATGACATCCAGTACACGACTCAAAAGGCAATCAAGGGAAGTGTGTTGGCAGACCATTTGGCACACCAGGCAGTGGATGACTACCAATCGATGAACTTTGAATTTTCAGACGAGAATATCATGGTAGTAACTGATTGTGAAGTACCTGGACCGGATGAAGGACCTGAGGAAGGATCCCGATGGTCTATGCACTTTGATGGAGCCTTAAACGCTTTGGGTAACGGCATTGGCACTATGATCATATCTCCTAAAGGCACTCATACTCCACTTACCGCCCGACTATGTTTCAACTGCACCAACAACATGGCGGAGTATGAAGCATGCATCATGGGTCTTCGAGCTGCAATTGACCTAAGGATCAAGTTTTTGAGTGTCTTCGAAGATTCCGCTCTCGTGATCATTCAGATCAAAGGCGAGTGGGATACGAAACACCCAAATCTTATTCCCTACAAGGAGTATCTGTCGACGTTGATTCCCCATTTCGAGGAGATAACCTTTGAACACTTCCCAAGAGAGGAGAATCAGTTGGCGGACGCGCTAGCTACAATGTCTTCTATGTTCAAAGTAAAATGGGACAACGAAGCTCCCCGGATCATCATTTGGAAATTGGATGAACCTTCACATTGCTGTGATCTTGAGACCGAAGAGGTAACAGAAAAACCTTGGTATCATGAAGTAAATAGGTACTTGGAAGCTCAAGAATACCCTGAGGGTGCATTTGTTAATGACAAAAAGTTTCTGAGAAGGTTCGCTGCAAAATTCTTCCTCAGCAATGGCATTCTCTACAAGCGAAACCATGATTCAACCTTACTGTGTTGTGTGGATAAGACTGAAGCAAAACGGATCATGGTAGAGCTGCATGAAGGTACCTTCAGAATGCATTCCAGTGGACATACCATGGCAAAGAAAATCCTTCGGGCAGGATATTACTGGTCCACAATGGAAGCTGACTGTTACCAACATTCTCGGACATGTCACAAATGCCAGATTTACGTTGATAAGGTGCACGTTCCTCCAGTTCCTCTGAACGTCTTGACAGCACCTTGGCCTTTTGCAATGTGGGGCATTGATATGATCGGCGAGAACATACCTACGGCATCCAACGGGCATTGTTTCATCCTGGTAGCAATTGATTACTTTATGAAGTGGGTTAAAGCAGCTTCCTTTGCCACCGTAACCAAGAACGTCGTGGCACGGTTCATTCGGCACAACTTGATCTGTCGATACGGTGTACCAGAGAGGATCATTACGGACAATGGTACCAATCTTAACAACAAGATGATTGTTGTACCCCAAAATTTTCCCTCCCATATTCTTCAAAGTTTGTCAAGAATCATCTTCAAATGGTTCAAGACTACTCAAGGATTGCACAGTCCAAATACCTCATAAGCTAGTCAAAATTAGGGTTTTGATTCTTACAAGGAATTTGAGGTTTTCAATGGCTCAATCAAGTCTCATAGGCCTCTACACATTCTCAAGAACCTACATGCCAAGTCTCAAGTCTCACAATGCCAGTTTGCACAGTCAAAAGCCCTATTTGATCCACAGTCAACTGCAGGGGCAAAATGGTCATTTTGCAGTCAAAAGTCCAAATTTTTGGTCAACATCTTATTTTGAGCACACAATCATCATTTGATCAAGTCTTGATCATGATTCCACAAGGATAGCTCAAAAATCATCAAGATGCAAGAAGTTACTATTTTTGGACAGCAGAAAAGTCAACTGTATCTTGACCAAGGCATAACTTTTTCATGGTTCATCAGAAAAATCCCATCCAATGCTCATTTTGAAGGGGATGACATTTCCTACAATTCATCTTCACATTCCAAGTCCAAGAAATGCTCTCACAAAAAGTTGTCAATTTCTACATTATAGGTCAATTTCAAAAGTCAACAAAAATGCACTTTAAGTCAAAGACCATAACTTGATATTGGTAAATCCAAATGACATGGGACCAAAGGCATTGGTTATAGGACTTCAAGACCTTTCCAAAATGTCCAAGAACATGTTCATATGATCAAAATTGAGCAAGATATGCATTGGAGAAGTTGGGAAATTTTTGGGAATTTGCAAAAGTCAACTTTGCTCAAAACACTTTGTTTTTGCTAATGGGCCTCAAATTCCTTCTTGAAACTTTGTCCAAGGCCTATGCACGACCCATCAAGCTTACATTGAATTATTTTCTTATTTTTATTAATTAATTGGATTTTTAATTGATTTTAATTCATTTAATTAATTTAAAATGTAGGAAATTCAAAGATTTGATTTTTCAATCTTTTGGTGAAGCAAACAAGCTCAAGACAAGCTGGAAAATTCGTGTGCACATCAAGGGGACAAAAATCTCCAAGTTTGGCAAGTTTTCTCAATCAAAAAGATTGAAAAATATTTGATTTTCAATCAAATATACAAACCATTATTCCATGGATTTCTTGTCAAGAATTTAACCTAATTCCATTCTACTATAAGTACTGAAGCTAAACCTAATGCATTACACGTGAGAATTGTTGCAGAAAGCCATAGCCAATATTGAAAAAAATCAAAGAAAACTCAAAATTGTTTTCTGTGTTCTAGGGAAAATTAAGGACTTTTGTGGATCCAAATACATTGCTGGAGGTTCCCAAGACGATTTGCAATCAGTTTCCAGCTTCATAGCTCCAAGAATCGCTAGTTTCAGAACCACGGTTTGCATATTTCTTTCATAATCGTAATTCATTATTCATGCATCATTAACGTAATTTTTTGTGTGTTTTGCATTGCTAGAACTCCTCTGAAGCTAATGGTACATGTTAATTGCATTATAATGTCCAGGATCATAAAACTCCATTGATGAATTCTAGGTTTTTTGAGTTCTCAAATTGGGGCTTTCCCATACAGGCAAAATTAGAACCCCTAATGCACATGGTTGAACTTGTTGCATTCAGACGAACCTAGTGGAATCCTCGCGAAATATTTATATAGCCTAGGATTCTATTCGCTATTTTTCCTCATGCCAAATTGTGGGGGTTAAAAACCCCCGCTATCCATTTGTTCTTTTTGCAGGCAAACGAGGAAGACGACTGCGTGTTGGTTTATGATTGGAACATTTGAAAATAGCGCGCGTTTTGTTTATTTTTCAGGATGTTACTTATTTTCCATATATTATTTTCATTGCTTATTATAATAACAAAGCGTGCAAGATGGCTCAGTGGTGGATGCGTTGTCCAAGAATCATTGGGACCTGGGTTCGATCCCCAGGTCCCCCAAAACAATTGTTTCTATTTTTTCTTAGGTAATCCCATGCAGGCTTTCAAAGGGGTTTTATCATGCACCTCTCACGTCCAAACGCCAAGTGGCCACATGCACTAATCAGAAGATCATAAGTGGAAGACCACCATGCTCCCAGTCAACCGTGCCATGGGGAATTATTAAAGTCAACGCAAGCTAGAGCTTAGTGGGCCTCAGAAATTCCAGACTAACCTCCTCTTTGGGCCAACACACCCCCCTGGTTTATTATTTTCTTATTTTCTTTCTTTTTATTTTCTTTTAATAACTATTATTATTATTATTATTTAATTAATTCACAAATAGTTATTTTTCATAATAGATTCAGACAATTAAAAAATGTAAATATTTTTATTATTATTATTGTTTAGTAATTTCACTATTAATTATTTTTTGTAAATAAATGTAAATTAATTAATTTAGTCTTTTAATTAATTAGGTTTAATTTTAATCTTTTTTTTCATAATAAATAAAATTAACATAGAATTAGGGTTTTTCTTTTGACAATTTTAATTCCTTTTACTTTATTTTCATTAAGACATAAAAAACATAAAAAATAATTTTTCTTTTAATTAATTAGTTAATTAGAATTAGGTTTAATTAAATGCAAAAAAGGACCAAATCTCATTCTTTTCTCAAAAAGGGTCAAAACCCCAAGGACGTCCCGATTCAATTTCTTTTTGCGCATTATTATTTTTCGATCATATTTATGTATCTGCTTCGAGAATGTAATAGATAATTAGGGATTTTATCGCTTTCTTTTATTTTCTCGCATTTATTTTCAAGGGTTTGTTTTTGGCGATGTAAATACCCGACGCCTTGTAATAGCGTAGATTCACTTTCTGCAATTTATTTTCCGCACACTTATTAAATGTTAAATATGCATGACAAGACTTGCCTGACAAATAAAACCAACTTGTAGCTCACAATAATACTTGTGCAAAGATAATATAAACTGAACCTGACACACTCGCACATGCCACTCCTAGGGTACGCCTCACTTGGTTGCCTCGAGGTGGTCATTGAGTATAGGGTGTTTTAGAGGTCGCCCTCCTGTCTAAAGATCCAGTTGCCTCGAAACGGTTGCCTCGGATGAAAAAGGATCTAGGACATTAGGGTTACCGCTAAGGCTTCCTACTATTACTTTGGTGACCATATGTCCCATATAATCGAATTGACCCGAAAAACTCCAACGACGGTGCTTCCTACTTCTCAATAGTGGGATAGTACTGTCTAAAGGACATTTACACAGCTTAATTCCTTAGAGTAGGTAGATTTCTCCTGGGTACTTGCTCTTTCAAAAAACAAAAACAACTTTTCGCACCTACACTTTCAAAAAGTTTTCAAACAAATACTTCATACACTCTTGAGGACAGATACAAGAGTTACCTAGAAGTTTTCAAACTAAACTTTTTTCAAAACCCACAAACACAAGAAAAGCAAAAAAAAATTGAAAACATAGTGAGCAAGTATCTAAGAGCCCGTGGATAACCACGGATAGAAAGGGTGCTAACACCTTCCCTTTCTATAATCTACCTCCCGAACCGAGAAACATCTCGAAAAGGAATTTTGATGTGCTTTTGTCCTTTCCATGTTGGAGAAAATAAAAGACGATGGCGAATCTTGCTTACCGCGACATTTCGCGAACCAGCATTCCAAAACAGTCAGTTCTATTTCCACCGATCACAGAACTGGCGACTCTGATGGGGACTTTATAATAAGTGAGGTGTACCTTAGGATTAGATCACCATGTTTTCAATTGTATGCCTTGAATGCTTTAATATTGTGGGCTTGCATCGGAGTTTCATAGATCCTAACCCGGATCTGGGGAATACCCTTTAGGTAAGTAGCAATAAACTGTGAGGGACTTGTCCGGCATAGACCGACACGGGTGAAGCAGTAGCTACGTTGGTGTGACACCTTGGTCTGTACCGATATCCCTTGTGTTGGAACGAGGAGAATATGGGTCTTCTGAGGAGTCATTAAGCACCAACTGACCTTAGAACCTTAAATTGACCAACTTGGCCATAGAACAGTAGCAGTATGCTACACTCATTGAGACTAAACTATCGCGATGGTTCCGGCTGCAAGAAAAGGTTGCGAAGCTAGAGTTATGACCGATTGAGGGTAGTCAGTGATATTGAGATCCTCTAGAACCCGGTTACTATTTCTAGGACAGGTCTTAAACAACTGAAACTGAAAGAGGGTAGTACCTAAACTTCATGCCGGCTTGAAATCTAAGGGCTCTTTTGTGTGACTTGTGTGCCTTATCATGTTTGCTTTTTATGAATACTTGTGGTGTGCTTTATCATAACATCATACCATCATAACATTGCATGCATCCTGCATAAGGACTAACCTGCATACATCTTGCATAAGGACTAACCCATTTCAAGGATCTCAAGGGTCTGTGATGCAGGTCATGATGAACCAACTGTCTAGCAAGGGGCAAAGGGGATTTATTTTCCTCTAGCCAAGATTGATAACTTGAGTCAGGGGCTATGACCCACTCGATATGGTGAGCTTTGACTCTTGAAGAAGGACTCTCAGCAACATGAAGTTCCTTCAATCAAGCCGCAAAATTCAACTTCTAACAAGTTTCTCTGTTTACCCCACGAGATCCTTGAAAACATTGCATGCATAAATCATACGCATTTCATGTCATCATGTGCATAACAGGTGCCCTTTTTTACAGGTCACTCATCTTCTTCGTTGTTTATTTCAGCAATCATCATGTCTTTTGAGCCTACTACTGAACAAGCTATCAAGGCCCTCCAGGCCCAAAACACCCAGTTCCAAGAGTTGGTCATGAGCTTAGCCCAGGGTCAACAGGAGTTAAAGACTCTGATTCTGAAGAAGAAGAAGAAGAGGACTGTATTGTTCAACACTGGACGGAGGTTCGGAAATGGACTACAAAATGAAGCTGAGCTGACTACTTCCTCTGTGGGGAAGGACAGTCCCCAAGAGAGAAGGGTTCCTAGTCCCGTGGTCTCCGACAACCTGTCAACGCGGTAGTTATTTCAAAACCGGCCAGTGATCCTCAACATCGCAACCAACAAAGGGAAGAGAGACCTAGAAGGCAATTCACTCCCCTCAGCATGACCTTGTCCCAGATATTGCCACAGTTGCTGAAGACCAATTTGGTAACTCTAAGGGACCCTCCTAAGAATCCCAACAAGACACCTTCAAGGTATAACCCCAACGCCCGCTGCGCTTATCATTTTGATAGCCCGGGGCATGCTATAGATGATTGTTGGACTTTGAGGAACAAGGTTCAGGACCTAATCGATGCAAAGGAGGTCGAGTTCGAAGCGCCCGAGACTCCCAATGTGACCACTGATCCCTTGCCAAAACATGGCTAGGATTGAAAAAACTTTTGTTCATTCGAATGTTCAAGTTGTATTTTTCTTTGATTGTTCAAACATTTATTCATGTCAAACATTGTTATTTCATTAATGCATTACACGTGTCTGTTTTGAAGTAATTATGTTCACTATGCTTAAAACTGCTTTCATTTTTTGATGTTCAACTCTCGATTAGAAAACTCTAAGCCTTTTGAGGGAGGATGACGAAAACGATACCACGATCTTTACAGTATGCTTTGAACAAACCCCGCTGATGAGGTACAGGCATTGTTTCAAATCCTAAACAGTGGAGTTATAAGGAAGATAATCCCTCGTCAACCCCTTTGAGCCAAAGAAGTCGGAGTTTTTTCTTTTCAAAAATTAAAACCCTTAATCATAACCTGGGGCAGGGTAGTTCTCTCAGTTGATCCAGGTGCACAATGAATGGCATCAAATGAGTCCTTCCAAAACAAAAGAACAGTGATGGTTCCGAATAATCATAAAGACAGGCAGTCATTATCTCTCAGAAAACAAAAGCCCAATAAGTCAAAACCTCTGAAGGAGACTTACAAAAACTGGGGCATCCCGCTGACTGTAAATTCAAAAAAGAAACAGTTCAGGCAAAAAACAGGGATAACTAAATCCAAAAAAAAAGAAAGAGGTCCTACAAACCCTCCACAAAAAAGAAATGACTGCCTACTCAAAATAAGCTATCAATGTCTGAACCATCACCGGAATGTCATAGCAAAGACTCAAACAAGATCTAATGCATGATTAGCTGAGTTTAGGATCGAAGAACATCACGAAGAACGAGTGGGTACAAATAAAATTTGAGCCTTTATCTTTTGTTTCTTAAACCGTGAACCAAGGCCACGTTATAACCCATAAAAAGTCCTAGCTGAAGCATGGGTTAGTTCGAAAGCATATTGTTACCAAAGGTATCCTGACTCCTATAGGGCTTGCTGTAAAATCCTGAGTTGACATATGTTTTACAAAAATTT
The DNA here is from genome assembly GCA_948472305.1 of Vicia faba. Classification (NCBI taxonomy): domain Eukaryota; kingdom Viridiplantae; phylum Streptophyta; class Magnoliopsida; order Fabales; family Fabaceae; genus Vicia; species Vicia faba. The sequence goes on along the minus strand of OX451741.1, from coordinate 775,058,408 downwards.
GCTTGTTTTATCGAAAACTGCATTTTCAAAAACTTCAAGACAGACATAAGCTTTGTATTCTTAAAATAACATTGTTTGCATATGACTATTTGTTCGAACAGCAGAGAAATTCGCACGATGAATATCTTGTGAACAAAAATTTTCTCAACAAAAAGGTCACCTCAAGTGGAAAAACACTTCCAATCAAGGGGCACGGCATGATCATTGTCATCATCTGGGGCAGTCAGGTCAAGATTCAGGGAATCTCTCAAAATGCCAAATAGCCAGGGGCAAATCTCCGCCTGAGTCACTTGGGGCATTGGACATGAATTCCAACAATGAATCTTGTATGATCAGACGTCTTCTGGTAGCATGGCAACACGACACTAAAGACAGTGACAACTCCCTGCACTCTGAGAACATGGACAGAGTCGAAAAAATACTACGCATAATCAAAGACCCGTTAGGTCGACTGGCCTAGGCAAAAATAAGGGATTCTCGGCGAACCAAAAGGGTTCGGGCAAAATAAGGGATGAAAATGAAAAAATCTGTACACCCGGCAAGTCAAAAACCTGAAAAGGCGGCTTGGGCAAAAATGGGTATCCCGATGGACTGAAAACCCGAAAGGGCGGTCCAGGCAAAAGTTAGGGATCAAAGCGTACGACTATGTCCCGTCATCTTGTCACTTGCCTACCAGAAGAAGATTTGTCAATCGGCAGTCATCAAGCTCCTCATAGGCCTTCTTCTCCCGCAGAAACTGGGGCAATAAGAATTGTTCGAACTGTACATGATGTTCCGTCCTCCAGGTACCAAGGTATATATTCAGCTAAAGAGTATGACCACGGTACCTTCGCTCCCTGCAGAGTAAGACAAGATTCAGCAATACTCTCCCCAAGCAGAGTTGGTCTCCCATCAGCCCCGAAAAGGCACAGTATCTCCAGCAAATCAGCAACACTCTCCCCCGAGCAGAGTTAGTCTACCATCAAGTTGGGTATCCCCAGAAGATCTCAATATTCCCCAGCGGAGTATACAGATATCCCTCAACAAGCATCCCCGACAGTCTTAATATTCCTAGACTGAAATATAAGATTGTTCCCCGGCGGAATACAGACACCCCAGTGTAGTCCAAAAGTTTCCCCAGGAGAGTTGAATCCATCTCCCCAGTAGATCCTGGAAGCTTGTCCCCTGCAGAGTACAAATATCTCTCCCCGACCATGTTCAGAGGTTATTCCCCACCAGAGCCTATAACTGGGTTATCCTCAGCAAATTAACAACGAATTGATCTTCCTCAGCGAAGTTCTTCCTATCCCCAGCGGAGTTCGTCAAATCCCTCAACAGAGCTTATCAACGGTATCCCCAGCGGAGTTATCGTTAAATTCTCAGCGAAGTATCTCTTCCCCACAGAGTAATTCCCTGCAGAATAATCTCTTCGCCAGGTTTATTCCCCAACGGAGTCATCTTCTCCTACCGGTTTATTCTTGCAATCATCATCCCTAGCAGAAACGAAGAACTCTACTCTTCAACATCAGCCCAGGATTTAACAAGCTCCCGGCATGCGTCAAGGATTTATTTTCCCAGACGAAGATACATTCATAAACATCACATTGTCATACATCATGATACATGCATATACGCATCATATCATACAATCTCATTTATGTTGAGAACATCATTGCTTGATCCATATCATGCATTGCATGTGACTGACCTTTACCTTTCAGGAAAGATGCAGTTAAACTCTAAATCCAGTCAAAGAAGACAAATCCAATCAAAGAAGACAAATCCAGTCAAAGAAGACAAATCCAGTTAAATCGATTCCTAAAGATTTTTCTGATGTAAACCTGTCAATGAAGACAACCCGTCATTGAAGAAAACCTGTCATTAAAGACAACTCGTCGTTGAAGACAACCCGTCATTAAAGACAACCTGTCAATGAAGACAGCACGTCACTGAAGACAACCTGTCAATGAAGACAGCCCGTCACTGAAGACAACCTGTCATTGAAGACAGCCCGTCATTAAAGACAAGCTGTCAATAAAGACAACCTGTCATTGAAGACAGCCCGTCATTAAAGACAACCTGTCAATAAAGACAACCTGTCAATGAAGACAGCCCGTCATTGAAGACAACCTGTCATTGAAGACAACCCGTCATTAAAGACAACTCGTCAGTGAAGACAACCTGTCAATAAAGACAACTCGTCCATGAAAACAACCCGTTAAAAGAGACAACTCGTCAAAGAAGACAAAACCTCCTCTGGATCAGTTAAATCAGTTCCTAAAGATTTTTTTGAGATAACCTGTCAGCAGAGACAACCCATCAACCTTTTGAAGTTCCAGATTCGATACCTGTATCTAGCCAGGGCATATCTGTGGACGACTAATTCCGGATTCGATACCTGTATCTAGCCAGGGCATATCTGTGAGCGATTGTTTGTAAATTCGATACCTGTATCTAGCCAGGGCATATCTGTGAGCGACTGATTAGAGGTCTACGCCTGTATCCAGCCAGGAAAGCTATCTCGATCAACCTTTTGAAGTTCTAGATTTGATACCTGTATCTAGCCAGGGCATATCTGTGAGCGACTGATTAGAGTTCTACGCCTGTATCCAGCCAGGAAAGCTATCTCGATCAACCTTTTGAAGTTCCAGATTCGATACATGTATCTAGCCAGGGCATATTTGTGGACGACTAATTCCGGATTCGATACATGTATCTAGCCAGGGCATATCTGTAAGCGATTATTTGTAGATTCGATACCTGTATCCAGCCAGGGCATATCTGTAAGCGACTGATTAGAGGTCTACGCCTGTATCCAGCCAGGAAAGCTATCTCGATCAACCTTTTGAAGTTCCAGATTTGATACCTGTACCTAGCCAGGGCATATCTGTGAGCATTTGGTTGTAGATTCGACGCCTGTATCCAGCCAGGGCATATCTGTAAGCGACTGATTAGAGGTCTACGCCTGTATCCAGCCAGGAAAGCTATCTCGATCAACCTTTTGAAGTTCCAGATTCGATACCTGTATCTAGCCAGGGCATATCTGTGAGCGACTGATTAGAGGTCTACGCCTGTATCCAGCCAGGAAAGCTATCTCGATCAACCTTTTGAAGTTCCGGATTCGATACCTGTATCTAGCCAGGGCATATCTGTGAGCGATTGATTGTAGATCTATACATGTATCTAGCCAGGAAAGTATTTGCATGAAGATTTTGAAGATCAACACCTGTAACAGGCTAGGAAATTATCTTTCTTTCTCAGGTACGCAAGTTCTTGCTAAGGAATCTCTTACGCGATCGACATCTCCAAATGGCATCCATAAGCCCATTCCCGACAAGATTCTGTCACACTTCCAGATGGCATCTATAAGCCCATCCTCCTATCCATCATCTCTCCAAATGGCATCTATAAGCCCATTCCCTCCATCACCTTGATGATACCACACTATGCGAGTGCAAATTTCTGGGCACTCTAGTGTTCAATCATCTTCCAACTTCGGATCACGAAGGGCACACAAGCCAATCTACATCCTCAGGTTTAAGAAGATTGAACAGGGGCAACTGTTGTACCCCAAAATTTGCCCTCCCATATTCTTCAAAGTTTGTCAAGAATTATCTTCAAATGGTTCAAGACTACTCAAGGATTGCACAGTCCAAATACCTCCTAAGCTAGTCAAAATTAGGGTTTTGATTCTTACAAGGAATTTGAGGTTTTCAATGGCTCAATCAAGTCTCATAGGCCTCTACACATTCTCAAGAACCTACATGCCAAGTCTCAAGTCTCACAATGCCAGTTTGCACAGTCAAAAGCCCTATTTGATCCACAGTCAACTGCATGGGCAAAATGGTCATTTTGCAGTCAAAAGTCCAAATTTTTGGTCAACATCTTATTTTGAGCCCACAATCATCATTTGATCAAGTCTTGATCATGATTCCACAAGGATAGCTCAAAAATCATCAAGATGCAAGAAGTTACTATTTTTGGACAGCAGAAAAGTCAACTGTATCTTGACCAAGGCATAACTTTTTCATGGTTCATCAGAAAAATCCCATCCAATGCTCATTTTGAAGGGGATGACATTTCCTACAATTCATCTTCACATTCCAAGTCCAAGAAATGCTCTCACAAAAAGTTGTCAATTTCTACATTATAGGTCAATTTCAAAAGTCAACAAAAATGCACTTTAAGTCAAAGACCATAACTTGAGATTGGTAAATCCAAATGACATGGGACCAAAGGCATTGGTTATAGGACTTCAAGACCTTTCCAAAATGTCCAAGAACATGTTCATATGATCAAAATTGAGCAAGATATGCATTGGAGAAGTTGGGAAATTTTTGGGAATTTGCAAAAGTCACCTTTGCTCAAAACACTTTGTTTTTGCTAATGGGCCTCAAATTCCTTCTTGAAACTTTTCCAAGGCCTATGCACGACCCATCAAGCTTACATTGAATTATTTTCTTATTTTTATAATTAATTGGATTTTTAATTGATTTTAATTCATTTAATTAATTTAAAATGTAGGAAATTCAAAGATTTGATTTTTCAATCTTTTGGTGAAGCAAACAAGCTCAAGACAAGCTGGCAAATTCGTGTGCACATCAAGGGGACAAAAATCTCCAAGTTTGGCAAGTTTTCTCAATAAAAAAGATTGAAAAATATTTGATTTTCAATCAAATATACAAACCATTATTCCATGGATTTCTTGTCAAGAATTTAACCTAATTCCATTCTACTATAAGTACTGAAGCTAAACCTAATGCATTACACGTGAGAATTGCTGCAGAAAGCCATAGCCAATATTGAAAAAAATCAAAGAAAACTCAAAATTGTTTTCTGTGTTCTAGGGAAAATTAAGGACTTTTGTGGATCCAAATACATTGCTGGAGGTTCCCAAGACGATTTGCAATCAGTTTCCAGCTTCATAGCTCCAAGAATCGCTAGTTTCAGAACCACGGTTTGCATATTTCTTTCATAATCGTAATTCATTATTCATGCATCATTAACGTAATTTTTTGTGTGTTTTACATTGCTAGAACTCCTCTGAAGCTAATGGTACAGGTTAATTGCATTATAATGTCCAGGATCATAAAACGCCATTGATGAATTCTAGGTTTTTTGAGTTCTCAAATTGGGGCTTTCCCATACAGGCAAAATTAGAACCCCTAATGCACATGGTTGAACTTGTTGCATTCAGACGAACCTAGTGGAACCCTCGCGAAATATTTATATAGCCTAGGATTATATTCGCTATTTTTCCTCATGCCAAATTGTGGGGGTTAAAAACCCCCGCTATCCATTTGTTCTTTTTGCAGGCAAACGAGGAAGACGACTGCGTGTTGGTTTATGATTGGAACATTTGAAAATAGCGCGCATTTTGTTTGTTTTTCAGGATGTTACTTATTTTCCATATATTATTTTCATTGCTTATTATAATAACAAAGCGTGCAAGATGGCTCAGTGGTGGATGCGTTGTCCAAGAATCATTGGGACCTGGGTTCGATCCCCGGGTCCCCCAAAACAATTGTTTCTATTTTTTCTTAGGTAATCCCATGCAGGCTTTCAAAGGGGTTCTATCATGCACCCCTCACGTCCAAATGCCAATTGGCCACATGCACTAATCAGAAGATCATAAGTGGAAGACCACCATGCTCCCAGTCAACCGTGCCATGGGGAATTATCAAAGTCAACGCAGGCTAGAGCTTAGTGGGCCTCAGAAATTCCAGACTAACCTCCTCTTTGGGCCAACACCCCCCCTGGCTTATTATTTTCTTATTTTCTTTCTTTTTATTTTCTTTTAATAACTATTATTATTATTATTTAATTAATTCACAAATAATTATTTTTCATAATAGATTCAGACATATAAAAAATGTAAATATTTTTATTATTATTATTGTTTAGTAATTTCACTATTAATTATTTTTTGTAAATAAATGTAAATTAATTAATTTAGTCTTTTTATTAATTAGGTTTAATTTTAATCTTTTTTTCATAATAAATAAAATTAACATATAATTAGGGTTTTTCTTTTGACAATTTTAATTCCTTTTATTTTATTTTCATTAAGACATAAAAAACATAAAAAATACTTTTTCTTTTAATTTATTTGTTAATTAGAATTAGGTTTAATTAAATGCAAAAAAGGACCAAATCTCATTTTTTTCTCAAAAAGGGTCAAAACCCCAAGGACGTCCCGATTCAATTTCTTTTTGCGCATTATTTTTTTTGATCATATTTATGTATCTGCTTCGAGAATGTAATAGATAATTACGGTTTTTGTCGCTTTCTTTTATTTTCTCGCATTTATTTTCAAGGGTTTGTTTTTGGCGATGTAAATACCCGACGCCTTGTAATAGCGTAGATTCACTTTCCGCAATTTATTTTCCGCACACTTATTAACTGTTAAATATGCATGACAAGACTTGCCTGACAAATAAAACCAACTCGTAGCTCACCATAATACTTGTGCAAAGATAATATAAACTGAACCTGACACACTCGCACATGCCACTCCTAGGGTACGCCTCACTTGGTTGCCTCGAGGTGGTCATTGAGTATAGGGTATTTTAGAGGTCGCCCTCCTGTCTAAAGATCCAGTTGCCTCGAAACGGTTGCCTCGGATGAAAAAGGATCTAGGACATTAGGGTTACCGCTAAGGCGTCCTACTATTACTTTGGTGACCACATGTCCCATATAATCGAATTGATCCGAAAAACTCCAACGACGGTGCTTCCTACTTCTCAATAGTGGGATAGTACTGTCTAAAGGACATTTACACAACTTAATTCCTTAGAGTAGGTAGATTTCTCCTGGGTACTTGCTATTTCAAAAAACAAAAACAACTTTTCGCACCTACACTTTCAAAAAGTTTTCAAACAAATACTTCATACACTCTTGAGGACAGATACAAGAGTTACCTAGAAGTTTTCAAACTAAACTTTTTTCAAAACCCACAAACACAAGAAAAGCAAACAATTTTTGAAAACATAGTGAGCAAGTATCTAAGAGCCCGTGGATAACCACGGATAGAAAGGGTGCTAACACCTTCCCTTTCTATAATCTACCTCCCGAACCGAGAAACATCTCGAAAAGGAATTTTGTTGTGCTTTTGTCCTTTCCATGTTGGAGAAAATAAAAGACGGTGGCGGCTCTTGCTTACCGCGACATTTCGCGAACCAGCATTCCAAAACAGTCAGTTCTATTTCCACCGATCACAATTGTTGTACCCCAAAATTTTCCCTCCAATATCCTTCAAGGTTTGTCAAGAATCATCTTCAAATGGTTCAGGACCACTCAAGGGTTGCACAGTCCACATGCCTCCTAAGTCAGCTGAAATTAGGGTTTGATTCTTTCATGGAATTTGAGATTTTCAATGGCTCAATCAAGTCCCACATGCCTATATACATTGTCAAGCATCTACATGTCAAGTCTCAAGACTCACAGGGTCAAAATTGCACAGTCAATAGCTCCATTTGCTTCACAGTCAACTGCAGGGGTAAAATGGTCATTTTGCAGTCAAAAGTCAGAATTTTTGGTCAACATCTTATTTTGAGCTCACAATCATCATTTGATCAAGTCTTGATCATGATTCCACAAGAATGACTCAAAAATCATCAAAGATGCAAAACTTGCTATTTTGTGACAGTAGAAAAGTCAACTGTAACTTGACCAGGGCATAACTTTTTCATGGTTCATCAGAAAAATCCCATCCAAGGCTCATCTTGAAGGGGATTACATTTCCTAAAACTCATCTTCACATTCCAAGTCCAAGAAATTGCCTCACAAAAAGTTATCGATTTCTACATTATAGGTCAATTTCAAAAGTCAACAAAAATGCACTTTAAGTCAAAGACCATAACTTGAGATTGGTAAATCCAAATGACATGGGACCAAAGGCATTGGTTAGAGGACTTCAAGACCTTTCCAAAATGTCCAAGAACATGTTCATATGATCAAAATTGAGCAAGATATGCATTGGAGAAGTTGGGAAATTTTTGTGAATTTGCAAAAGTCAACTTTGCTCAAAACACATCATTTTTGCTAATGGGCCTCAAAATTCTTCTTGAAACTTTGTCCAAGGCCTATGCACGACCCATTGAGATTAAATTGAATTATTTTCTTATTTTTTATTAATTAATTGAATTTTTAATCAATATTAATTCATTTAATTCATTTAATTGTAGGAAAATATCAAGATATGGTTTTGCAATCTTTTCATGAAGCAAATATGACCTACATGTGCTGGCGATTTCGTGTACACATCAAGGGGACAAAGATCTCTCAATTTGGCAAGATTTTTCAATCAAAAAGATGCAAAAAGATATGACTTTCAATCAAATATTGAAACCATAATGCCATGGATTTCTTGTCAAGAATTTAACCTAATTCCATTCTACTATATGTACATGACCTAAACCTAATGCCTGACACGTGAAAAGTTGCTGCAAAAAGCCATAACCAATTCCAAAAAACTCAAGAAAATTTGAAAACAGTTTTCCACATTCCAAGCCAATTCAAAGCATTATAGTGTTTCCAATACATTGCTGGAGGTGTAAGGTACATATTGCAATCAAAACTAAGCCTTAAAGCTATCAAAGCCACCAAGAATAGTCCCACGGTTTGTCAATCTTTTTCAGAATCGTAACTCTAAATTTATGCATCATTAACATGATTTTCTGTGTGTTTTGTGTTGCTAGCAATCATACAAAGCTTTTGGCATAGGTTAATTGGACTGAAACGCCCTGAATCACAAATCACCATTGACAAATATTAGGGTTCCGAAGCTTTGATTTTAGAGCTTTCCCATACAGGAAAAATTGGACCTTCTCATGCATATGGTTGTAATCGTTGCAACCAGACGAATTGAATGCAACCCTCGCGAACAATTTATATAGCTTCTACGCCTATTCGCTATTTTTGGTCGATACAATTTGTAGGGGTTAAAAACCCCCGCTATCTGATTTGTTTTGCAGGTGTTCAGCGAGGAAGATGAAGCCGTGTTGATACATCATTGGGCCATTTCAAAAAGAGCGCGCGTTTTTCTTTTTTCAACATATTTGTTGGTTTTCTTATATAATCATTGTTGTTTATTTCATTAACGATTGAAACACGTTGGCTGAGTGGTTGGGGGAAGCGTGCAAGGTGCCTTGGGACCTGGGTTCGATTCCCAGGTCCACCCAATATTTGTTCATATTTTTCATAACCTAATCATGTGCAGGCTTTCAAGTGATGTCCACCATATTCTTTCCAATCCCAGGCGCCATGTGTCCTCAAGCATTGATCTATGGCCATAAGGTGCTGAACACCATGTTCCCAATCAACCGTGCCATGGGGAATTATCAAAGTCAACGCAGGCTTGAGTTAGTGGGCCAGAAATTCCAGGCTTCACCTCCTAATGGGTCAACACACCCCCCTGGTTTTCTTTTTATTCTTTTATTCTTTTTCCTTTTTATTTTCTTTTATTAACTATTATTATTATTTATTTAACTAACATAATTAATATTATTTTCATAATAAATTCAGACCATTAAAATGTAAATATTATTTATTTTTATTATTTATTATTTTCACTATTAATTATTTTTTGTAAATAAATTCTAAATATAATTAATTTAGTTAATTAGGTTAACTTTGACTTTTTTTCATAATAAATAAAATAAGTCTAGAATTAGGGTTTTGATAATTTTAATTTCTTTTTTATTTTATTTAAAACATAAAAAATACAAAAAATACTTGTTTTTCTTTTAAATCATTAATTAATTAGTTATTAGGTTTAATATTTAATTTAATTGCAAAAAAGGACCAAAATTACTTTCTTTTCTCACAAAAGGGTCAAAACCCTAAGGACGTCCCGATTCAGTTTCCTTCGCGCATTATTCCTATTTTTGATCATATTTATGTAACAGTTCCGAGAACGTAATAGATAATTAGGACTTTATCGCTTTCTTTTATTTTCTCGCATTTATTTTCCAAAGGGTTATGTTTTTGGCGATGTATATACCCGCGCCTTGTAATAGCGTAGATTCACTTTCCACAATTTATTTCCCGCAAATTATTAACTGTTAATTATGCATGACCAGATTTGTATGAAAAATAAAATCAACCCATAGCTCACAATGATGCATGTTCAAAGATAATTTAAACTGAAACAACACACATGCACATGCCACTCATAGGGTACGCCTCACTTGGTTGCCTCGAGGTGGTCATCAAGTATAGGGTGTTTTAGAGGTCGCCCTCCTGTCTAAAGATCCAGTTGCCTCGAAACGGTTGCCTCGGATAAAAAGGATCTAGGACATTAGGGTTACCGCTAAGGCGTCCTACTATTGCTTTGGTGACCACATTGTCCCGATAATCGAATTGACCCGAATAACTCCAACAACGGTGCTACCTACTTCTCAATAATGGGATAGTACTGTCTAAAGGACTCTTACACAACTTAATTCCTTAGAGTAGGTAGATTTCTCCTGGGTACTTGCTCTTTCAAAAAACAAAAAACTACTTTTCGCACTTACACTTTCAAAAAGTTTTCAAACAAATACTTCATACACTCTTGAGGACTGATACAAGAGTTACCTAGAAGTTTTCAAAATGAAACTTTTTCAAAACCCACAAACACTTGAAAAGCAAACAATTTTTGAAAACATAGTGAGCAAGTACCTAAGAGCCCATGGATAACCATGGATAGAAAGGGTGCTAACACCTTCCCTTTCTATAAATCTACCTCCCGAACCGAGAAACATCTCGAAAAGGAATTTTGCTGTGCTTTTGTCCTTTCCATGTTGGAGAACATAAAAGACGGTGGCGACTCTTGCTTACCGTGACATTTCGCGAACCAGCATTTCAAGCAGTCAGTTCTATTTCTACCGATCACAGAACTGGCGACTCTACTGGGGATATTTATAAAGTGAGGTGTACCTTAGGATTAGACCACTCTTATGTTTTCAATTGCTTGCTTTGTTTGCTTTAATATTGTGGGCTTGCCTTGGAGTTTCATATATCCTAACCCGGATCTGGGGGATACCTTTTAGAAGTAGCAACAAACTGTGAGGGAACTGTGCGGGGTATACCGACACGGTTGAAGCAGTTGCTACGTTGATGTGGCACTTTGGTAAGTACCGGTAACCCTTGAGTCAAGTCAAGGAGAGTACGGGGCCGCCGCGTGGTGTCGTGAAGCATCAACTGACCTAGAACCTTACTTGACCATCCTGGCCTCTTTAGGGGTAGTGAGATGACCGACTTTGGTGCAGTCCGAAGTTGGTAGATACTCAATACTACACTCATTAAGGGTTGTTTTCCTGGAATATTTTGGTCTCCAGTTAAGTGGCTAAATCAAAACAATGAACACAGAAAATAATCCAATGATATTGAGCTCCTTAGAACCAGGTTACTTTTGATAGGACAGGTTTTGAGCCAACCAACTTCAAGAGGGTAGTACCTAAACTTCATGCTGGCCTGAACTCTAAGGGCTGTCTTGTGTGACTTGTGTGCCTTATCGTGTTTGCCTTTTGTGAATACTTGTGGTGTGCTTTATCATAACATCATACCATCATAACATTGCATGCATCCTGCATAAGGACTAACCTGCATACATCTTGCATAAGGACTAACCCATTTCAAGGATCTCAAGGGTCTGTGATGCAGGTCATGATGAACCAACTGTCTAGCAAGGGGCAAAGGGGATTTATTTTCCTCTAGCCAAGGTTGATAACTTGAGTCAGGGGCTATGACCCACTGGATATGGTGAGCTTTGACTCTTGAAGAAGGACTCTCAACAACATGAAGTTCCTTCAATCAAGCTACCGTATTCAACTTCTAACAAGTTTCTCTGTTTACCCCGCGAGATCCTTGAAAACATTGCAAACATAAATCATACGCATTTCATGTCATCATATACATTACAGGTACCCTTTTGACAGATCACTTATCTTCTTCGCTATTTATTTCAGCAATCATCATGTCTACTGAACCTTCCGCTGAACAAGCTATCAAGGCCCTCCAGGCCCAGAATGCCCAGTTCCAGGAGTTGGTTATGAGCCTAGCCCAGGGTCAACAGGACTTGAAAACTCTGATTCTGAAAGAGAGGAAGAAGAAGAAGAAGAGGACTGTTTTGTTCAACACTAGACGCAGATCTGGGAATGGACTACAAAATGAGGCTAAGCTGACTACCTCATTTGTAGGCAAAGACAATCCCCAAGAGAGAAGGGTTCCTAGTCCCGTGGTCTCCGACAACGAGACAGATTACAATGATGAACAGTACCCTTCTGCGGAGGATAGGTACAAACAGCTGGAAGACCGGTTAAGCGCTATGGAGATACAAAAAGTGCCCGGCCTGGACTTCGAAGATCTAGGTCTATCCTCTGGGGTGGTAATTCCTCACAAGTTCAAGGCGCCCGCCTTTGCCAAATATGACGGAGCTTCTTGTCCTAAGCTGCATCTCAGATCATATGTAAGGAAGATCCAACCTTACACTGCAGACAAGAATTTATGGATCCACTTCTTCCAGGATAGTCTTTCAGGGACTCAACTCGAATGGTTCTATCAGCTAGATGGAGCCAGCATTCATAACTGGGAGGACTTGGCTACTGCGTTCTACAAGCAGTATCAGTATAATTCCGACCTCGCTCCTACGCGTACCTAACTCCAGGGTATGTTACTAGGGACGGGCGAAGGATTTAAGGAGTATGCACAAAAGTGGAGAGACCTGGCTGGAAGGGTGCAGCCACCCTTAACTGACCGTGAGCTCGTTGATATGTTCCTGGGGACCCTGTCTGTTCCGTTCTTCAACCATCTGATTGGGAATTCTTCTGCTGGGTTTATAGATCTTATCTTGACTGGTGAGAGAATAGAAGCTGGTATCAAGTCTGGGAAGATACAGAAAGGTGACTCCTCGAACACTAAGAAAAAACCATTCAAGAAAGAATCCAGTGTTGTTTATGGTTCAAGAGGGCAGAATAGGTCCGAAAATCGCCAAGCTGTCAACGCGGTAGTTATTTCAAAACCGGCCAGTGATCCTCAACATCGCAACCAACAAAGGGAAGAGAGGCCTAGAAGGCAATTCACTCCCCTCGGCATGACCTTGTCCCAGATATTGCCACAATTGCTGGAGACCAATCTGGTAGCTCTAAGGGACCCTCTTAAGAATCCCAACAAGACACCTTCAAGGTACAACCCTAACGCGCGCTACGCTTATCATTCTGACAGCCCGAGGCATGCTACAGATGATTGTTGGACTTTGAGGAACAAGGTTCAGGACCTAATCGATGCAAAGGAGGTCGAGTTCGAAGCGCCCGATACTCCCAATGTGATCACTTCTCCCTTGCCAAAACATGGCTAGGATTGAGAAAAACTTTTGTTCATTCGAATGTTCAAGTTGTATTTTTCTTTGATTGTTCAAACATTTATTCATGTCAAACGTTGTTATTTCTTTAATGCATCGCATATGTCTGTTTTGAATCAATATATTCGCATTCGCTATATTCAAACTGCTTTCATTTATTGTGATGTTCAAACTCTCGATTAATAACTCTAAGCCTGTTGAGGGAGGATGATGAAAACGATACCACGATCTTTACAGTATGCTTTTTAACAGACCCCGCTGATGAGGTACAGGCATTGTTTCAAATCCTAAACACTGGAGTTATAAGGAAGATAATCCCTAGTCAACCCCTTCGAGCCAAAGAAGTTGGAGTTTTTCTTCACAAAAATTAAAACCCTTAATCATAACCTGGGGCAGGGTAGTTCTCTCAATTAATCCAGGTGCACAATGAAGGGCATCACTCAGTGATCCTAGTGCATAATGAATAGCATCAAAGGAGTCCTTCCAAAACAAAGACAGTGATGGTTCCGAATAATCATAAAGACAGGCAGTCATTACCAAAAAAAAAAAACTAAAGCCCAATAAGTCAAAACCTATGAAGGAGACTTACAAAACTGGGGCATCCCGCTGACTGTAAAAAGAAACAGTTCATGCAAAAACAGGGATAACAAAATCAAAAAGAAAGAGGTCCTGCAAACCCTCAACAAAAAATGACTGTCGATTCAAAATAAATTGTCAGTATCCGAACCATCACCGGAATATCAGAGCAAGGATTCAAACAAGATCTAATGCACGATTAACTGAGTTTAGGTTTGAAGAACATCACGAAGAACGGGTGGGTACAAATAAAATTTGAGCCTTTATCCCTTGTTTCTTAAACCGTGAACCAGGCCACGTTATAACCCTCAAAAGTCCTAGCTGAAGCATGGGTTAGTTCGAAAGCATACTGTTACAAAAGGTATCCTGACTCCTTAAGGCTTGCTGTAAAATATTGAGTTGACATCACATTTTACAAAATTTGCTTGTTTTACTGACAAAATGCATTTTCAAAAAATTTCAAGACAGACATAAGCTTTGCATTTTAAATAACATTGTTTGCATATGACTATTTGTTTAAACAGCAGAGAAATTCGCGCGACGAATATCTAGTGAACAAAAATCTTCTCAAGGATCACCTCAAGTGGAAAAACACTTCCAATCAAGGGGCACGACATGATCATTATCCATCATCTGGGGCAGTCACGTCAAGATTCAAGGAATCTCTCAAAATGCCAAATAGTCAGGGGAAAATCTCCGCCTGAGTCACTTGGGGCATTGGGCGTGAATTCCAGCAACAAAGCTTGCACGATCAAACATCTTTTGGTAGTATGGAAACACAACGCTACTGACAGTGACAACTCCCTACATCCCGAGAGCATGGACATAGTAAAAAAAAATACTACGCATAATCAAAGACCCGCTAGGTCGACTGGCCTAGGCAAAAATAAGGGCTTCCCGGCGAACCAAAAGGGTTTGGGCAAAAATAAGGGATGAAAATGAAAAAATTTGTACACCCGGCAGGTCGAAAACTTGAAAAGGCGGCTTGGGCAAAAATGGGTATCCCGGTGGACTGAAAACCAGAAAGGGCAGTCCAGGCAAAAATTAGGGATCAAAGCGTACGACTATGTCCCGTCATCTCGTCACTCGCCTACCAGAAGAAGATTTGTCAATCGGCAGTCATCAAGCACCTCCACAGGTACCTTCTCCCACAGAAGTTGGGGCAATAAGAATTATCTAAATTGTACAAGTTGCTTGGTCCACCAAGGTACCAAGGTAGGTTCAAATGAAGAATACGACCAAGTTACCTTCACTCCCCGAGAGTAAGACAAGTCAACAATACTCTCCCCAAGCAGAGTTGGGCTCCCATCATCCCTAAAAAGGCACAGTATCCCTAGCAAGTCAGCAATACTCTCCCCCGAGCAAAGTTGGTCTACCCTCAGTCCTGAAAATGTTGGGTATCCCCAGAAGATCTCAATATTCCCCAGCCGAGTATACAGATGTTCCTCAGCAAGCATCCCCGACAGTCTTAATATTCCTCGACATAAATATAAGATTATTCCCCGGCAGAATACAGACACCCCAGTAGAGCCATTCCCCAGTGCAGTCCAAAAGTTTCCCCAGTAGATTCTGGAAGCTTATCCCCAGTAGATTCTGGAAGCTTATCCCCAGTAGATTCTGGAAGCTTGTCCCCTGCAGAGTACGAATATATCTCTCGGCCACATTCAAAGGTTATTCCCCACGAGAGCCTATAACTGGGTTATCCTCAGCTAATTGCAACGGAAAAACCGTCCTCGGCGAAGTTCTTCCTATCCCCAGCGGAGTTCATCAAATCCTCCAACAGGGCTTATCAACGGAATCCCCAGCGGAGTTATCATCAAATTCTCAGCGAAGTATCTCTTCCCACAGAGTAATTCGCCGCAGGGTAATCTCTTCATCAAGTTTATTCCCCAACGGAGTCATCTTCTCCTACCGGTTTATTCTTGCAATCATCATCCCCATCGGAAATGAAGAGCTCTACTCTTCAACATCAGCCCAAGGTTCAACGAACTCCCGGCTTTCGTCGAGGATTTATTTTCCCATACGACAATACATTCATAAACATCACATTGTCATACATCATGATACATGCATATATGCATCATATCATACAATCTCATTTATGTTGAGAACATCATTGCTTGATCCATATCATGCATTGCATATGACTGACCTTTACATTTCAGGAAAGATGCAGTTAAGTCTCAATCCAGTCAAAGAAGACAAATCTAGTCATAGAAGACAAATCCAGTTAAGAAAAGACAAATCCAGTTAAATCGATACAAACCTGTCATTGAAGACAACCTGTCATTGAAGACAACCTGTAATGGAAGACAACCCGTCTTTAAAGACAACTCGTCGTTATAGACAATCTGTCATTAAAGACAACCTGTCATTGTAGACAACCCGTCATTGAAGACAACTCGTCGTTATAGACAATCCGTCATTAAAGACAACCCGTCATTGAAGACAAACCGTCATTGAAGACAACCCGTCGTTAAAGACAATTCGTCGTTATAGACAACTCGTCATTAAAGACAACCCGTCATTAAAGACAACCTGTCATTAAATTCAACTCATCGTTATAGACAACCCGTCGTTGAAGACAACCCGTCATTAAAGACAACTCGTCGTTATAGACAATCCGTCATTAAAGACAATCCGTCATTAAAGACAATCCGTCGTTGAAGATAACACGTCAATAAAGACAACCCGTCATTAAATACTATCTGTCATTGAAGACAATCCGTCATTGAAGACAATCCGTCATTGAAGATAACCCGTCATTAAAGACAATCCGTCATTGAAGACAACCCGCCGTTAAAGACAACTCGTCGTTATAGACAATCCGGCATTAGAGACAACTCATCAACATTTTGAAGTTCCAGATTCGATACATGTATCTAGCCCGGGCATATCTGTAGACGACTAATTCAAGATTCGATACCTGTATCTAGCCAGGGCATATCTGTGAGCGATTGATTATAGATTCGATACCTGTATCTAGCCAGGGCATATCTGCATGAAGATTTTGAAGATCAACCCCTGTAACAGGCCAGGAAATTATCTTTCTTTCTCAAATATACGAGTTCTCGCTAAGGAATCTCTTACGCGATCGACACCCCCGGATGGCATCTTTAAGCCCATCTCCACAACTGTCCATTACATTCCCAAATGGAATCTATAAGCCCATTCCCGACAAGGTTCTGTCACATCTCCAGATGGCATCTATAAACCCATCCTCCTATCCATCATATCTCCAAATGGCATATGTAAGCCCACTCTCGACATCACATTGCTGATACTACACTATGCGAGTGCAAATTTCTGGGCACTTTAGTGTTCAATCATCTTCCACCTTCGGATCACGAAAGGCACGCAAGCCAATCTACATCCTCAAGTATAAGAAGATTGAACAGGGGCAACTGTTGTACCCCAAAATTTGCCCTCCCATATCCTTCAAGGTTTGTCAAGAATCATCTTCAAATGGTTCAGGACCACTCAAGGGTTGCACAGTCCACATGCCTCCTAAGCCAGCTGAAATTAGGGTTTTGATTCTTTCATGGAATTTGAGATTTCCAATGCCTCAATCAAGTCCCACATGCCTATATACATTTTCAAGCATCTACATGTCAAGTCTCAAGACTCACAGGGTCAAAATTGCACAGTCAATAGCTCCATTTGCTTCACAGTCAACTGCAGGGGTAAAATGGTCATTTTGTAGTCAAAAGTCAGAATTCTTGGTCAACATCTTATTTTGATCTCACAATCATCATTTTATCAAGTCTTGATCATGATTCCACAAGAATGACTCAAAAATCATCAAAGATGCAAAACTTGCTATTTTGGGACAGCAGAAAAGTCAACTGTAACTTGACCAGGGCTTAACTTTTTCATGGTTCATCATAAAAATCCCATCCAAGGCTCATCTTGAAGGGGATGACATTTCCTACAACTCATCCTCACATTCCAAGTCCAAGAAATGCTCTCACAAAAAGTTATCGATTTCTACATTATAGGTCAATTTCAAAAGTCAACAAAAATGCACTTTAAGTCAAAGACCATAACTTGAGATTGGTAAATCCAAATGACATGGGACAAAAGGCATTGGTTAGAGGACTTCAAGACCTTTCCAAAATGTCCAAGAAAATGTTCATATGATCAAAATTGAGCAAGATATGCATTGGAGAAGTTGGGAAATTTTTGTGAATTTGCAAAAGTCAACTTTGCTCAAAACACATCATTTTTGCTAATGGGCCTCAAAATTCTTCTTGAAACTTTTTCCAAGGCCTATGCACGACCCATTGAGATTAAATTGAATTATTTTCTTATTTTTTATTAATTAATTGAATTTTTAATCAATATTAATTCATTTAATTCATTTAATTGTAGGAAAATATCAAGATATGGTTATGCAATCTTTTCATGAAGCAAATATGACCTACATGTGCTGGAGATTTCATGTACACATCAAGGGGACAAAGATCTCTCAATTTGGCAAGATTTTTCAATCAAAAAGATGCAAAAAGATATGACTTTCAATCAAATATTGAAACCATAATGCCATGGATTTCTTGTCAAGAATTTAATCTAATTCCATTCTACTATATGTACATGACCTAAACCTAATGCCTGACACGTGAAAAGCTGCTGCAAAAAGCCATAACCAATTCCAAAAAACTCAAGAAAATTTGAAAACAGTTTTCCACATTCCAAGCCAATTCAAAGCATTATAGTGTTTCCAATACATTGCTGGAGGTGTAAGGAACACATTGCAATCAAAACTAAGTCTTAAAGCTATCAAAACCACCAAGAACAGTCCCACGGTTTGTCAATCTTTTTCAGAATCATAACTCTAAATTTATGCATCATTAACATGATTTTCTGTGTGTTTTCTGTTGCTAGCAATCATACAAAGCTTTTGGCATAAGTTAATTGGACTGAAACGCCCTGAATCACAAATCACCATTGACAAATATTAGGGTTCCGAAGCTTTGATTTTGGGGCTTTCCCATACAGGAAAAATTGGACCTTCTCATGCATATGGTTGTAATCGTTGCAACCAGGCGAATTGAATGCAACCCTCCCGAACAATTTATATAGCTTCTACGCCTATTCGCTATTTTTGGTCGATACAATTTGTGGGGGTTAAAAACCCCCACTATCTGATTTGTTTTGCAGGTGTTCAGCGAGGAAGATGAAGCCGTGTTGATACATCATTGGGCCATTTCAAAAAGAGCGCGCGTTTTTCTTTTTTCAACATATTTGTTGGTTTTCTTATATAATCATTGTTGTTTATTTCATTAACGACTGGAACACGTTGGCTGAGTGGTTGGGGGAAGTGTGCAAGGTGCCTTGGGACCTGGGTTCGATTCCCAGGTCCACCCAATATTTGTTCATATTTTTCATAACCTAATCATGTGCAGGCTTTCAAGTGATGTCCACCATATTCTTTCCAATCCCAGGCGCCATGTGTCCTCAAGCATTGATCTAATGGCCATAAGGTGCTGAACACCATCTTCCCAGTCAATCGTGCCATGGGGAATTATCAAAGTCAACGCAGGCTTGAGTTAGTGGGCCAGAAATTCCAGGCTTCACCTCCTAATGGGTCAACACACCCCCCTGGTTTTCTTTTTATTCTTTTATTCTTTTTCCTTTTTATTTTCTTTTATTAACTATTATTATTATTTATTTAACTAACATAATTAATATTATTTTCATAATAAATTCAGACCATTAAAATGTAAATATTATTTATTTTTATTATTTATTATTTTCACTATTAATTATTTTTTGTAAATAAATTCTAAATATAATTAATTTAGTTAATTAGGTTAACTTTGACTTTTTTTCATAATAAATAAAATAAGTCTAGAATTAGGGTTTTGATAATTTTAATTTCTTTTTTATTTTATTTAAAACATAAAAAATACATAAAATACTTCTTTTTCTTTTAAATCATTAATTAATTAGTTGTTAGGTTTAATATTTAATTTAATTGCAAAAAAGGACCAAAATTACTTTCTTTTCTCACAAAAGGGTCAAAACCCTAAGGACGTCCTGATTCAGTTTCCTTCGCGCATTATTCCTATTTTTGATCATATTTATGTAACTGTTCCGAGAATGTAATAGATAATTAGGACTTTATCGCTTTCTTTTATTTTCTCGCATTTATTTTCTAAAGGGTTATGTTTTTGGCGATGTATATACCCGCGCCTTGTAATAGCGTAGATTCACTTTCCGCAATTTATTTCCCGCAAATTATTAAGTGTTAATTATGCATGACCAGATTTGTATGAAAAATAAAATCAACCCGTAGCTCACAATGATGCATGTTCAAAGATAATTTAAACTGAAACAACACACATGCACATGCCACTCATAGGGTACACCTCACTTGGTTGCCTCGAGGTGGTCGTCAAGTATAGGGTGTTTTAGAGGTCGCCCTCATGTCTAAAGATCCAGTTGCCTCGAAACGGTTGCCTCGGATAAAAAGGATCTAGGACATTAGGGTTACCGCTAAGGCATCCTACTATTGCTTTGGTGACCACATTGTCCCGATAATCGAATTGACCCGAATAACTCCAACGACGGGGCTACCTACTTCTCAATAATGGGATAGTACTGTCTAAAGGACTCTTACACAACTTAATTCCTTAGAGTAGGTAGATTTCTCCTGGGTACTTGATCTTTCCAAAAACAAAAAACAACTTTTCGCACTTACACTTTCAAAAAGTTTTCAAACAAATACTTTATACACTCTTGAGGACTGATACAAGAGTTACCTAGAAGTTTTCAAAATGAAACTTTTTCAAAACCCACAAACACTTGAAAAGCAAACAATTTTTGAAAACATAGTGAGCAAGTACCTAAGAGCCCATGGATAACCATGGATAGAAAGGGTGCTAACACCTTCCCTTTCTATAAATCTACCTCCTGAACCGAGAAACATCTCGAAAAGGAATTTTGTTATGCTTTTGTCCTTTCCATGTTGGAGAACATAAAAGACGGTGGCGACTCTTGCTTACCGCGACATTTCGCGAACCAACATTTCAAACAGTCAGTTCTATTTCCACCGATCACAACAATGATCACTGAGCTCTGCGAGAAATTCAAGATACAGCACCACAACTCTTCTCCCTACCAGCCAAAGATGAATGGGGCCGTAGAAGCAGCAAATAAGAATATCAAGAAGATTGTGCAGAAGATGATAGTGACCTACAAAGATTGGCACGAGATGTTACCATTCGCTCTTCATGGGTACCGTACCTCGGCAAGAACGTCAACAGGGGCAACACCCTTTTCCTTGGTCTATGGCATAGAGGCAGTCTTGCCCATCGAAGTTCAGATACCCTCTCTCCGGATAATGAAGGATGCAGGTTTGAGCGAAGATGACTGGATCCAGACCCATCTTGATCAATTAAACCTGATTGACGAAAAGAGACTCACTGCTATTTGTCATGGTCAGACGTACCAAAAACGGATGATCAAGGCTTTTAACAAGAAAGTCAGATGACAAGAGTATCAAGTTGGGGACCTGGTAATCAAACGCATCATTCTACCTCAAGGTGATCCCAGGGGCAAATGGACCCCCACGTACGAAGGGCCATTTGTGGTTAAGAATATCTTCTCAGGAGGAGCTATGATTCTAACCACCATGGATGGTGACGACCTTCCTCACCCCGCCAATGCAGACATAGTAAAAAGATACTACGCATGATTAAGGACCCGCTAGGTCGACTGGCCTAGGAAAAAATAAGGGCTTCCCGGCGAACCAAAAGGGTTCGGGCAAAAATAAGGGATGAAATGAAAAAAAAATTGTACACCCGGCAAGTCGAAAACCTGAAAAGGCGGAATGGGCAAAAATGGGTATCCCGGTGGACTGAAAACCCGAAAGGGCGATCCAGGCAAAAGTTAGGGATAAGCGTAATACTATGTCTCATTGATCACCCTGCATCCAGACTTCGGTATCAACTATCAGGCTCGGACGACACCGATTAATCAGCTTCCTCTTCAACTAAGCAGCAAAGTGACGAGACGCTTGAAGGCATAAAGGCGATAGCAGAGTTGGAACCCAGTGGGATTGTTCACATAGCTGTTTTGTTTTCCTTTTCACAATTTGTATAAAATCTATTTTGTTCGGCGGCGTTCTCTTACTAGGACGTCAGTCTCTTGTACACAACGCCTATTTACAGGTGTGATACGGTGGGAGAACTGACTTGGGTTTTGTGTTTGTATTCGCAAATGTTTCGGTTGAGCAAGAGTCGCCACTGACTTTTTATTTTATCCTAAGGAAAGGTTAAAAAGCACAGCAAAAACCTTTGAGATGTTTTCTTGGGTTCGGGGAGTAGATTATAGAAAGGGAAGGTATTAGCACCCTTTCTATCCATGGTTATCCATGGGCTCTTAGTTACTTGCTTAGATCACTTGCCTTGCATTTTCAATTGTTTGAAATGGTGCTTTCAATTGTTTGAAATGGTGCTTTGTGTGTGTGGATTTGAAAATGTTTTGAAAAGAGGCCATTTGTTGTGGCAACCTTTGTAATGATCCATGTTTGAATGTATACAAAGGTGTGTATCTTTTGAAAAGTTTTCAATGTTTTTGAAAGTTGTTTTGAAAGTGTGTTGTGATGTGTATTTTGAAAAATGGCAAGGATTGTTTTGCAAGATTTGGTCAAGTAACCAAGAGCTATCTACCCTAAATTACTCAAAGGTTTTTCCTATGTTTTAACCCTTTTAACAATTTTGTTCCACCATTGTATTTGGTGGACAATCTTGTGTTAGGATGTTAATGGGACGGGCACGGGTCATCGTTTAGACCATGATTACAATGGTGCCAAGTGTCTTTGGTAATTTTTCCTTTAAGGGACTTGATCATTTTTTAGGTAACTTTCGAAAACGTCATCGAGGGACTATGATCATTTGATATTGTTTTATTTTGCCAAAGACACCTAACATGCAACATGGCTCATTATTGAAGGCAACAAGTGGAGTAACCCTAGGGGTGCAAGTGCGCTTGGTGTTGTCCATTTTCATGCTTTTTTGTCTTTGAATTAGGTCAAGCTATTTGTTATTTTTGATTTGCATACAAACCCTAAGTCTATCATGACATATTTAGAAAGCTTTTAAATGCGAAAAATAAAATCCTAAATTATTACAACACAATTATGGGATGGGGGGTACAAATGTTCAAATGGGGATATTTAGCAAGAAATTAAAATCTAAGCTATTACATCCAAATTGAATATACAAAGATTAATTGTACAATAATCAAGTAAATAAATATGCAAAAATGTATTTATGCACAAAAATGGTTTTTATATGTATGGGAAAGTATTTTTTATGTGAAATATAAACAAAAAATAAAAAGAATCAATTTTTGGATATTTTGTGTTTTTAGGGCAAAACCCTAATTTTTCTAAATAATAATATTTATCAATTATATTATATACAATATTTATTAATTATATACAAAAATAAATAAAATAGAAGTATATTGTAAAAAAGTAATTTTTGAGGCCAAATATTAATAAAAATAAAAATGTATTATTCTTGTATTTTTTATCCTAAATATTCTAAATATATAAATATTTATATTATGTATTAAATATATTAAATATATACAAAAAATAAAAATATTTATTATTTAATAAAAAAAGTATATTTTTTAGAAAATGTTTTCAAAAGATAAAATAAAATAAAATCAGAAAATAAAATGTATTTGTATTATTTTTAGTATTTTAAATAAAAGTATATATGTTTATTTATATGTATAAGTTCAAATAAAACAAATAAAAATCCAAATAAAATGCAAAAATGGTTGAAAAATATTTTTAATATTTTTTATGTTTTGACAAAAAATAAACAAGTCAGAAACAAAAAGAAAAAATCAAAAATGATAAAAATAAAACACAATGGGCCAAGGGGGTGTATGTGAAATAAAGTGGTGCAAACAGAAAAAAGAACCAAGCCCAGCCCAAAAGGAGTTGTCTTCAACCTCCAGCAACTTTGAAACAAAGAAAACGCGCGTTTCCTTCTCAACCTGCTAACTTCTGATTCCTTGATTTTTAACAAAAACTCACAACATCAAAGTTATAGAGCATCATGTCACGATTCTAAACATATAAAGAAGTTGTTCTAACTCTCAGAAATGAGAGAGAATTTCTTCTCCCCCAATTCCTGACCTAGCTTTTTTCTAATGTTCAGGTTCCAAATTCTCTTAACACACACAATATAAATGAAAAGTGAGGATACAGGTAGCTTCAGGGCCATGAGTAGGACATAACTTATTCACAAACCTAAGCCTAGATATGCTTGGATAGAGAGATAGAAGTTCAAAGTTGTACCTGTTCAGCTGGAATCGTGTGCAACAATGGAGGTACTTTCAATGCAATGTGAGGACTTGTACAGCTTGCTTGAAGTTCAGGGATGGTCTTCCAACCTCTAGCTTGCTTTGAAACTAATTGAAACGAGCTATGTAACTCAACCTGCACAACTGAAAAAATGAAAATGGTGAACTTGGTTAGAGGTGTTACAGTCTGCAGCTAGGGCTTGGGATAGCTTGTATGGATGATATAGGATGTGTTTGAACTGGTTTAGATGAAAACGCACGAGGGAAATGAATTGGCCAAGTCAAAATGCAGAAGGTACCCTGTTTTGCCACAAAATTGTGTTTTGATGAATGAGGGAGTTTTAGGGATGGCTTGGTCGTGTTTCAGGTTAGTTAGGGAGTGTGAAATGTGTTCACAAAGTTTGTTTTGGTTAGTTCTTGCAGTAATGTGAGATGATGTTCAATATGCAAGTTTTCTTCTTATCTAAGCTAAAGTTGTCAAGTTGGGTTATAGGCCAAGGCAGGTCCCTCAAGCATGCTGCATAATCTCTCCTTGATCAGTGGAATTAGTTCATGAACTTGTGCCTAAAAGATCTGGCTTGTACCTCTTTGATTTGTGTTTTGACATAAAGTCATGCTTTACAAGAATGGATAAAATGCTTTTTCCAAATATGGATTAAACTTCCATGTAATGACCAAATGAGCAAAATAACATCTTGGCACAAAGGTTTAGCATTGAATTATTGAGTGCAAATGGGATTAGAGGCCTGTAACCTAGCTTGTGCAAGCTGACTTGAAAAATGCAAAGTGTTATGAACATGAAATTGGCTCATGAACAAAGTGACTTTTGCCCATACTGTCAAATTCGATTCTCCCTAACCACAAGGGTGTTTGAGAAGTTATTGGACAATTTGGAAAGCTTGGAATGTGTACTACAATCCATTTTTGTAATGAAAGTTGAAATTCCAAGTGGAAGCATGTGAAAAGTGGCCATGAAGTTAGGCAAAAATCCTGCCTAAAATAGGTCAAAAAATTTCTAAGTTAAGAATGTTTTGCACCTCTATTCCAAAAATCATAACTTGAGCTACAAGCTTCTTTTGAGGAAACTTTGTGAATCAAAGTTGTAGATTTTGCAATGTACTATAACTTTCATGTTTTGAGTTTTGTTTGAATCCAAATGTATCTTGATGAAAAAATGGGACAAAGTTAGGAAAAAATAAGGAAGTTTCATAACTTAGAAAAATTCAAAGTTATGAAATTTTCTCATTCTAAACCCTAATTTGTAATTTTTGATTTCTTGATGAACAAGTTTCATAATTTGACATGTTTTGATGAAAAATGAATCTTGACACTTGATTTTGACCAAAAAGTCAAAGTTTGACTTTTCAGTATACAGTCAAATTTTGATCAGTAGACTAGAAAATTCATCTGTCAATCTTGTGCATTTGGGATATTTTGAACTTGTTGAACATGTCAAGACAATGCCATTGAGTCCTTGAGTCCATATGTGAGCTTGGTTTTCCATTGGCTAGGTCAAACAGTCAAAAATTGCCTTTGTGCAGTCAAAACCCTAAAAATGACCATTTTGCCCTTTTAGTGATCTGATCAAATTTCTTGTGGAATTGTGATCCAAACTTGATCAAATGGTCCATATGAGTTCATAATGTTGATGTGGGTCAAAAATCATGAGGTTTGACTGTCAATTGACCACAGTTGACTTTTTCCCCAATACAGCTGATTTTTAGGTCAACTGTCCAATTGACTGGGCAAAGATTGGAATCAAGGCTTGAAACTTGGTATGGATAAACTTATGAGTCCAACATGAAGCATGAAAGTCATTCTGGGCATTTTAGGTCAAAACATCTTTGTGCAAACTCAAACCCTAATTTGGGTCAACAGTGCAAGGAGGAGTTCTTGAGCAGAGCAAACCCTAACTTGATCTTGAGCTCCAAGGGTCTTGTGATGAGAAAATGTTGATGAAATGGGAGGGAAAATTTTGGGGTACAACAGTTTCCCCTGTTCAATCTTCTTAGACCTGAGGATGTAGATTGGCTTGGGTGCCTTTCGTGATCCGAAGGTGGAAGATGATTGAACACTAAAGTGCCCAGAAATTTGCACTCGCATAGTGGAGTATCAGCAATGTGATGTCGGGAATGGGCTTATAGATGCCATTTGGAGATAGGATGGATAGGAGGATGGGCTTATAGATGCCATCTGGAGGTGTGACAGAAACTTTGTCGGGAATGGGCTTATAGATGCCATTTGGAAGTGTTGATCGCGTAAGAGATTCCTTAGTGAGAACTTGCGTACTTGAGAAAGAAAGATGGTTTCCTGGCTTGCTACAGGTGTTGATCTTCAGTCTCTCATGCAGATATGCCCTGGCTAGATACAGGTATCGAATCTACAATCAAACGATCACAGATATGCCCTGGCTAGATACAGGAATCGAATCTGGAACTTCAAAAGGTTGCTTACAGACGTGCCTTGGCTGGATACAGGTATTGAATCTCTAAACTCTTCATGCAGATATGCCCTGGCTGGATACAGGTATTGAATCTGGAATTTGTCGTCTACAGATATGCCCTGGCTAGATACAGGAATTGAATTTGGAATTTGTCGTCTTCAGATATGCCCCGGTTAGATACAGGAATCGAATCTGGGATTTGTCGTCTACAGATATGCCCTGGCTGGATGCAGGTGTCGAATCTGGAATTTGTCGTCTACGAATATGCCCTGGCTGGATACAGGTATCAAATCTGGAAACTCTTCATGCAGATATGCCCTGGCTGGATACAGGTATCGAATCTACAATCAATCACCCACAGATATGCCCTGGCTAGATACAGGTATCGAATCTGGAATTGCGATAGTTGATAGTAATCATCTTTGGATTGACCTTTTCCTGAAAAGGCAAAACATTAGTTGTATGCAATGTCATGATGTATGAAATGCATGATGTCATGATGTTTTTCAAGAATAAATGAGATTGTGTGATATGATGCGTATATGCATGCGTCATGGTGTATGATAATGTGATGAATGTATTTTTGTCTAGGAAAATAAATCCTTGACGACTGCCAGGAATTTGTGGAATCCTGGGCTGATGTTGAAGAGTAGAGTTCTTCGCTTCCGCTGGGGATGATGGTTGCAAGAATAAACCGGTAGAAGAAGATGACTCTGTCGGGGGATAAACTTGTTGGAGAGATTACTCTGCGGGGAATTACTCTATGGGAAGAGATACTTCGCTGAGGTTTTGATGAGAGCTCCGCTGAGGATTCCACTGATAAGTTATGTTAGGGAATTTTATGAACTCCGCTGGGGATAGGAAGAACTTCGCCGAGGACGATCTTTCCGTGGTAATTAGCTGAGGATAACCCAGTTATACCCTGGTGGGGAAATAACCTTTGAATAAAGTCGGGGAGAGACGTATGTACTCTGCAGGTGATAAGCTTCCAGAATCTACTGGGGATATGGATTCCACTGGGGTGTTTGTATTCCGCCGGGGAACAAATCTTATATTAAGACTGCTGGGGATGCTTGCTGAGGAATGTCTATACTCCGCTGGGGAATGTTGAGATCTTCTGGGGATACCCAACTTCCTTAAGGCTGACAGTAGACTAATTCTGCTTGGGGAGAGTATTGCTGACTTGCTGGAGATACTGTGCCTATTCAGGGCTGATGGGAAACCAACTCTGCTTGAGGAGAGTATTGCTGAAATATGGTCCTACTCTGTAGGGAGTTGAGGTAACTTGGTTACATTCTTCAGCCGAACTCACCTTGGTACCTCGGTGGACAGAGCAACTAGATTGCTTGGCAAATCTTTATTGCCCCTGTTTCTAATGTCACCTGTAATTAGTCCTTTGTTTCGCATGCAAATATTTATGATTAGCAATTAATGTCAAATGCATATATCAAAAATGAACATTGGACGTTCTTTGCAAAACAAAACAGAAAAAGGAAAAATGATGGGTAATTTGTCTGAAAAATTGATCTTGTATTGATTTGAAATTTTCCTGAAAATAGGCGTTTTATGTACAGGAGGATGACGTCCTAGTAAGAGAACTCCGCCGAGCAACATAGAGTTTATACAATTTTGAAAAGGAAACAAAACAGCTATGTGAAAAAATAATCCCGCTGGGTTCCAACTTTGTAATCGCCTTTATGTCTTCAAGCGTCTCATCACTCTGTTGCTTAGTTGAAGATGAAGCTGATTGATTTATGTCGTCTGAGCCCGATAGTTGATGCCGAATTCTGGATGCAAGGTGATCCCATGAGACATAGTATTACGCTTTATTCCTAACTTTTGCCTGGACCGCCCTTTCGGGTTTTCAGTCCACCGGGATACCCATTTTTGTCCAAGCCGCCTTTTCAGGTTTTTGACTTGCCAGGTGTACAGATTTTTTCATTTCATCCCTTATTTTTGCCCGAACCCTTTTGGTTCGCCGGGAAGCCCTTATTTTTGCCTAGGCGTGTCAACCTAGCGGGTCTTTAGTTCATGCGTAGTATCTTTTTACTGTGTCTGCATTGGCAGGGTGAGGGAGGTCGTCACCATCCATTGTGGTTAGAATCATAGCTCCTCCTGAGAAGATATTCTTGACCATAAATGGCCCTTCGTACGTAGGGGTCCATTTGCCCCTGGGATCACTTTGAGGAAGGATGATGCGCTTGATTACCAGGTCCCCAACTTGATACTCTTGCCGTATGACTTTCTTGTTAAATGCCTTGATCATCTGTTTTTGGTACGTCTGACCATGACAAATAGCAGTGAGTCTCTTTTCGTCGATTAGGTTTAATTGATCAAGCCGAGTCTGGATCCAGTCATCTTCGCTCAAATCTGCATCTTTCATTATCCGGAGAGAGGGTATCTGGACTTCAATAGGTAAGACTGCCTCCATGCCATAAACCAAGGAAAAGGGAGTTGCCCCTGTTGACGTCCGTGTTGAGGTACGGTACCCATGAAGATAAAATGGCAACATTTCGTGCCAATCTTTGTAGGTCACTGTCATCTTCTGCACAATCTTCTTGATGTTCTTATTCGCTGCTTCTACAGCCCCATTCATCTTCGGTCGATAGGGAGAAGAGTTGCGATGTTGTATCTTGAATTGCTCGCAGAGCTCAGTGATCGTCTTGTTGTTTAAGATTGGTACCGTTATCCGTAATGATCCTCTCAGGTACACCGTATCGACAGATCAGGTTGTGCCGAATGAACCGTTCTAAGACGTTCTTGGTTACGGTAGCATAGGAAGCTGCTTCAACCCATTTTGTGAAGTAATCAATCGCTACTAAGATGAAGCGATGCCCATTGGATGTCGTAGGTTTGATTTCTCCGATCATATCAATGCCCCACATTGCGAAAGGCCAAGGTGCTGTCAAGACGTTCAGAGGAACCGGAGGAATGTGCACCTTATCAGCATAGATCTGGAATTTATGACAAGTTCGAGAATGCTGATAACAGTCGGCTTCCATTGTGGACTAGAAATAACCTGCCCGAAGGATTTTCTTTGCCATGGTATGTTCGCTGGAATATGTTCCGAAGGTACCTTCATGCAGCTCCGCCACGATTCTTTCTGCTTCAGTCTTATCCACACAATGCAGTAGGGTTGAATCATGGTTTCGCTTGTAGAGAATGTCATTGCTGAGGAAGAACTTTGCCGCAAACCTTCTCAGGAACTTCTTGTCATTAAAAGATGCGCCTTCGGGGTATTCTTGAGCTTCAAGGTACCTCTTCACTTCATGATACCAAGGTTTTTCGGTTACCTCTTCGGTCTCGAGATCGCAGCAATGTGCGGGTTCATCTAACTTCCAAATAATGATCTGGGGCGCCTCGTTGTCCCATTTGACTTTGAACATAGAAGACATCGTAGCCAACGCGTCCGCCAACTGATTCTCCTCTCTTGGGAAGTGTTCAAAGGCTAACTCTTCGAAGTGGGGAATCAATGTCAATACATACTCCTTGTAAGGAATAAGATTTGGGTGTTTCGTATCCCACTCGCCTTTGATCTGATTGATCACGAGAGTGGAATCTCCGAAGACACTCAGAAACTTGATCCTTAAGTCAATTGCATCTTGAAGACCCATGATACATGCTTCATATTCTGCCATGTTGTTGGTGCAGTTGAAACATAGCCGGGCGGTGAGTGGAGTATGAGTGCCTTTAGGGGATATGATCATAGCGCCGATACCATTACCCAAAGCGTTCGAGGCTCCGTCAAAGTGCATAGACCATCGGGAGCCTTCCTCAGGTCCTTCATCCGGTCCAAGTACTTCACAATCAGTTACTACCATGATATCCTCACCTGGAAATTCAAAGTTCATCGACTGGTAATCGTCCACTGCCTGATGTGCCAAATGGTCTGCCAACACACTTCCCTTGATTTCTTTTTGAGTCGTGTACTGGATGTCGTATTCCGTCAAGATCATTTGCCATCTTGCTATTCTTCCAGACAGAGCAGGCTTTTCGAATATGTACTTGATTGGATCCATTTTTGAAATCAACAGAGTAGTGTGAGTCAACATATACTGTCTCAGTCGGCGAGCAGCCCATACCAAAGCGCAGCAAGTTTTCTCGAGCAGTGAGTATCAGGTCTCAAAGTCGGTAAACTTTTTGCTAAGGTAATAAATGGCGTGTTCTTTTCGGCCAGACTCGTCATGCTGCCCCAGCACACACCCCATTGAGTTGTCAAGTACTGTCAAGTATAAGATTAGAGGTCTCCCTTCAACCGGCGGCATAAGAATGGGTGGTTCTTGGAGATACTCTTTGATTCTTTCGAAAGCGGCCTGACATTCATCGTTCCAACATACTACTTGATCTTTCTTCAACAGCTTGAAGATTGGTTCACAGGTAGCAGTTAGATGCGAGATGAATCAGGCAATCTAGTTCAACCATCCTAGAAAGCCTCTGACTTCTTTCTCTGTCTTGGGAGTTGGCATCTCTTGTATGGCTTTCACTTTGGCAGGGTCCACTTGAATGCCTTTGTCGCTTACGACGAAGCCTAGCAATTTTCCAGATCTCACCCCAAAGGTGCACTTGTTTGGGTTCAACCTCAGCTTGTACAACTTCAGACGGTCAAACGGCTTTTGTAGATGGTCAAGGTGTTCCTCCTCAGTTTGGGACCTTGCAATCATATCATCGACATATACTTCGATCTCATGGTGGATCATATCATGAAATAAAGCAACCATGGCACGTTGGTAGGTTGCCCCAGCATTTTTCAACCCAAAAGGCATGACCTTGTAGCAAAAGGTGCCCCACTGAGTAACAAAAGTGGTCTTCTCCATGTCTTCAGAAGCCATCTTGATCTGATTATAACCGAGGAAGCGTCCATAAAGGAGAATACTTTATGCTGAGCAGTGTTGTCAACCAGAACGTCGATATGAGGTAGAGGGAAATCATCCTTAGGGCTCGCCCTGTTCAAATCCCTATAATCAACACACATTCGGACCTTACCATCCTTCTTCGGCACTAGAACCATGTTGGCAACCCACTGAGGGTAAGAAGTCACTGCTAGAAACCCGGCATCAAATTGTTTCATAACCTCAGCTTTGATTTTCTCGGACATTTCTGGACGCATACGGCGGACCTTCTGTTTTACCGGAGGGCATTCTTCCTTGGTAGGCAGGTGATGAACCACAATGTCGGTATCCAACCCTGGCATGTCTTTGTAAGACCAGGCAAAGATTTCCACATAGTCATGCAGCATCTGAATCAACCGTTGTTTCACACTGAGCTCTAGATTGGCACCAATCTTGACTTCCTTTCTGTCTGTCTCAGTACCCAGATTTACCGTTTCCACTGGCTCTTCATGTGGCTGAATGTCCCTCTCTTCCTGGAGTAGCAGTCTTGCAAGCTCACCAGGCACTTCGCAATCATCTTCACCTTCATCTTCGGCTAAGTTGATCGGATTTTCGAAGTCATAACTGGCAGTAGCAGAGTCGTTACCAGTGAGATCCAGAGTGGATTGGAACCTGTATAGGTGAGTGTGTGTAAATATAGCTGTTTTGCAATGTATAATAAAGAAAGAAAAGGAGCGCAAGATTTTGAAATGCAACAAACGTCCAATGTTTTTATTAATGATATATGAAAATGACACACAAAATCCCTCACAAATGAAGCCACGGTGCCTCGGGTAAGACAACGAGCCATAAAAGTTTCAAAATATTGTATGTTACAAATTCAAAACAAAAGAGTTCATTACTGAGTGACAAAAGTAATAGGTGTGAAGTCTTTGGCAGTCCAGTTGCTTGGTCCACCGTCGGTTGTTGGGTAGATCCAACTGTCGAATTCAGATTCCTCCACATCGTCTTCAATAGCATTCACTCCCGGGTTGGTGATGAACACAGGAGGTCTTCCAATCCTTGCCTTACGAGCAGCCCTCTGAGCTTCTGCAGTGAAGCCCAAACCAAACTTGTTGGTCTTTGGAGTGAAATCAGGAAGTCGGCCCTAGTTTGCGCACTCACCCTTCTCAATAACAGCCCGAGCATCCTTTAAGGAAGCCATCTTTAAAGGAGGGTCTTCAATCATAGTTTCAGTTGATGCTAGTGTTTGAGGAACTTCTTCAAAGTGCTGGAATGGAGTCTCAATGAATTCCCCATCCATTTCTATGTACCGGAACGAGTTGAGGTGGCTGACCATGTATTCTTCTTCCCCCTGAACTGTAACAATCTTCCCTCTGACCGGGTACTTAAGCTTCTGATGTAGTGTGGAGGTCACAGATCTAGCCTTGTGGATCCATGGACGACCCAGCAAACAAGAATAGGATGGTCGGATATCCATCACATAGAATGTTGAATCAAAAACTTGAGAACCAACCCTGATTGGAATGTCAACTTCCCCATGTACCATCCTTTTCGAACCGTCAAAGGCTCGGACAATAATGTTACTAGGCTTGAGCTCCAAACCCTCACAATCCAACCTGTCTAGGGCCTTCTTGGGCAATACGTTCAATGAAGAACCAGTGTCTACCAACACATGGGCAAGAGTAGTGCCCCTGCATTCAATGGAGACATGCAGGGCGTCATTATGGTTCTTTCCTTTGGCAGTCAGGTCGGCGTCAGAGAAACCCAACCGATTATCGGCAGTCAAGTTGGCCACACAATCGGTAAATTGATCAGCAGACGTTTCTTGTGGCACATGGGCCGTCTTCAGGAAGGAAATCAGGGCCTTGGCATGGGCCTCTGAACACAACAACAGTGATAGCATAGAAATCTTTGATGGGGTGTTCCCCAGCTGCTCAACTACGTTGAAATCACTCTTCTTAATGATCTTGAGAATCTCTTCCATCTCTTATTGGGAAGCTTCAACATTGGTTGTCTTTGGTGGCTCCGTCAGGGCAGGAAAATCAGTAGCAATCCCTTTGCCTCGAGTGTCAGATGTCTCGGCAGCAGGGGTAGAAATAGGAATTTGATCAGGAAGGGGAGCAGGCACACTTGCAGGTGTGATGATAAGAGGTCTCTGAATAGCTGGTGGCGCAATATCTGGTGAGAACAGCCTACCACTGCGAGTAACTTTGGCAGGCCCGGTGATGTTACTGACGCCGGTACTAGTATCAAACTCTTTCTTTACTCCAAGAACATAAACATTTGCCCCATAGTGCCATGGGACAGCTTTGTCGGATGTATAAGGGAGAGGCCCCGGAACAGTGATGATGATAGGAGCAATCTTCTGAGTGGACATGATTTTGACAGGCTTCTTCAAATGGGCCTTAGGAGGTTTATTGAAAATAGTAACAATAGACACTTCTTCAGCAGGGACAGCAGGAACGGAAATCTTCTCGAACAAGATTTCTTTGCTATCCATCAGGCTTTGGATACCTGATTTCAGTAAAGGACAACCAGTAGGTGAAACAGCACATAGAAGGAAACCTTTACTACATCCTGGAAATAAACCGGCTAGCAACAGGTTCCTTTTGACGGTCAATAACGGAGTAACAACCTCTTCCACGGAGGCTACATACAGGTCTTCTTCCACAACATTCATTCCATGCTGGGGCATTAGAGCAGTCACAACATTGGGTCTTTCGGGCGCCTCAAACTGTATTTCTTTAGCATCAATAAGGTCCTGAACCTTATTCCTCAGAGCCCAATAATCATCCGTAGTATGCCCCGGGCTATCAGAGTGATAAGCGCAACGGGCGTTGGGGTTGTACTTTGGAGAAGCTGTGTTCACTACCTTCGGAGCTTCTTTGACAGTTACCAGATTGGTTGACAGTAGTTGCGGCAAAATCTGAGACAGGGTCATGCTGAGCCGAGTATACTGCCTTTTGGGTCTCTCACCCCTTGGTTGGTTATACTGCTGAGGAGCAGCAGCGGGCTTTGAAATTACCAACGCATTGACAGCTTGGCGGCGTTCCGGCTTAATTTGTCTTCTGGGACCATAAACAGCACTGGCTTCCTTCTTGAAGGGCTTCTTTTCAGTACTCGAGGAGGCACCTTTTTGTATCTTCCCCGACTTGATACCAGCTTCTATCCTCTCACCCGTTAAGATCAGGTCTGTGAACCCAGCAGAAGAATTACCAATCAGGTGGTTGAAGAACGGACTAGACAGGGTCCCTAAGAACATGTCCATAAGCTCACGGTCAGTCAGCGGTGGCTGCACCCTGCCAGCCAGGTCCCTCCATTTTTGCGCATACTCCTTGAATCCTTCGCCTGTCCCCAGTGACATACCCTGGAGTTGGGTACGCGTGGGAGCGAGGTCGGAATTGTATTGATACTGCTTATAAAATGCAGTAGCCAAGTCCTCCCAGTTTCGGATACTGGCTCCATCCAGCTGATAGAACCATTCGAGTTGAGCCCCTGAAAGGCTATCCTAGAAGAAATGGATCCATAGGTTCTTGTCTGCAGTGTATGGTTGGATCTTCCTTACATATGATCTGAGATGCATCTTCGGACAGGACAGCCCGTCATACCTTGCAAAAATTGGCACTTTAAACTTCGGGGGGATCACGATTCCCGCAACTAATCCCAAATCTTCGAAATCTAAATTGGGAACTCTCTGCAGCTCCATAGCTGCCAACCTGTATTCCAAGCCTTTGTACTTATCATCGGCGGGCGGGTATTGTTGCTCTAAGTAGTCTTCGTCTTCTTCAGCCTCTCTTTCTTCAGCTTCAGATTCGGAAGGTACCGCAGCCCCATTCCCTTTACTGGTTCCCTCTTCAGATGTAGGGGGAAATTCAAGAACTCTTCTGGCTTCACCCTCAAACCTTCTTCCCAGGGTAGCCACCCCAACTCTTTTCTTCTTCTTTTTCACTTTCTCTTTGTTCCCCAGCAGGGCTTTTAGATCCTCCTGACCCTTTGCCAAGGTCGTCAGGAGATGTTGAAACTGTGAGTTTTGAGACTGCAAATCCTTGACCGTCTGTTCGAGATCCATCTTACTGAAATAAACAGCAGAAAGATAAGGAAACCTGGTGTGGAGACCTGCTTATGCGCATGATGAATGATATGCTTATTTATGCAATGCATTCAAGGATTTATAAAATTCAAAATTGTTGCAAACAAAAAGAACACACGTCATATTAATAAGAAGAAATTTTGTCACTACATAAATGCCCCATGGGCCAAATATTACAAAAAACTTCTCAAGGTAAAAAGACGTTGCGCATCCTCTTTGGTGCGATGTAGGTGTTAAGGGTCTCTTCCTCGTGGAGTCGGCGGGTAAGCTCCAAAACCTTCTTCTCACTGGCGTAGAAGCTGGCTTCAAAAGTATTATGTTCCTCCTTGAGTTGGATCCAACTCTTCTGCATCTCCCCCCACGATGTTGGCATGTCAGGATATAGGATGGTGTAGGGAACCTCTCCTTCCTTAACGGGCTCTTTAATCACAGGGAGAACATGAGGGTAAGGCATCATTAGACTCTTGGCTCGGGTTCGTACCCACTTGAGATAAGGCTCAAGAGGGATGGAGTTCTTGTGCCCCAGTGTCTTGCTGTCTACCTTGTTAGGCATCCTCCAAGCTCTGATGAACCTTTGGCGAAGTCCTTGCGCATCGTTGTCGAAGTCAAAAACTAGGTCAGGAATCAACATGTCGTGAGGTCCATCCCTCCGTGCATATCCAAATTGTCTCAAAGCTAGACAAGGGTTGTATGTAATGCCTCCTCTAATGCCAAGTAATGGAACATTAAGGAACTCTCCACAACGATCGACGATGATGACATTTTCTCTAGACCGAGAACACCAATGTACATCAGAGTGAGTGAGGGTCATCAACCGTTGTGACCACCTTAAGCCTTGGTCATTCTTTAAGACAGATTGTGGAAGGTGCGAAATAAACCACCTTGCAAGGAGAGGAGTACAGCACATGAGAACACCCCTCTTTCTCATTGTTCGTGTGTAAAATGAGTGGAGGATGTCCCCAAGTAATGTTGGTATTGGATTCCTGGATAAGAAGATCTTGACGGCGTTGACATCTACAAGCTGGTCAGGATTCGGGAACAGGACCAACCCATAAATGAGGAGTGCCACAATTTCTTCAAAGGCTTGTAGATCCAATGAATTCCAACACTCTTGTGCCTTCTCAAACAAGAATTTTTCCAGGAAGCCTTTGACACCGCTTCTAGTTTCCCAATGCCCCTTGATGTCAGATGGTTGCAATTGTAGTGCTTGAGAAACATCTTCAGGCTTTGGTTCTTTTTCCGTACCGTTGTAGGGTAGTTGATTAAGAATAGGAATTCTCAGAAGTTGAGAAAATTCCTCCAAAGTGGGCACCAATTGGTAGTCGGGGAATGTGAAACAGTGGTGAAGGGGGTCAAAGAACTGGAACAACACCTTTACCATGTCCTCTTCAATGCTGGTGTTGACTAGACTGAGCAGTCTACCATGTCTTTCACTGAAGGGAGAGCTTTCCGGAATTCTGGATGTGAGCTCTTTGAGTTGAGGAGGGATTCTCACAAGGTTGACTTGGATAGTTTTCCTGCAAAGAATTTCCATGACCTACAAAACAAGAACAAAGATGAAGATCTAAACCCTTGAAATGGTTAGTGTATGCATATGATGCTTTATGATGTTCATGATGCATGCACAAACATATGTACAAGCAATTCACACAAAACCCTAGTTTTAGGCTTGCATGAGGTTTCATAGGTAAGTACCCTCTTGAGTGAAGTTGGCTTAAAAACCTATCCTATAAATAGTAACCGGGTTCTAAGGAGCTCAATATCATTGGATTGCTTTCCATGTTCATTGTTTTGGTTTAGCCACTTAACTAGCGACCAAAATATTCCAAGAAAACAACCCTTAATGAGTGTAGTATCGAGTATCTACCAACTTCGGACTGCACCAAAGCCGGTCATCTCAATACCCCTAATGAAAGGCCAAGATGGTCAAGTAAGGTTCTAGGTCATTAGTGCTTAGTGACATCACTCAGCGGCCCCGTACTCTCCTTGATTGAACTCAAGGGTTACCGGTACTCACAAATATGTCGCACTAATATAGCTATTGCTTCAACCGTGTCAGTATACCCCGCACAGTTTCCACAATGTATTGCTATCTATGAATGTTTCCCCAAATCCGGGTGTAGGATTTCAAGCCCAAACAAGAGAACCAAAATATAAAGCAATCAAATCAAACAATTAGTCATGCAAAAGGGTGATCTAAGCCCTAAGGTTACTCCACTTTTAAAATACTCCCCATCAGAGTCGCCAGTTCTGTGATACAGTGGGAGAACTGACTTGGGTTTTGCGTTTGTATTCGCAAATGTTTCGATTGAGCAAGAGTCGCCACCGACTTTTTATTTTATCCTAAGGAAAGGTTAAAAAGCACAGCAAAAACCTTTGAGATGTTTTCTTGGGTTCAGGAAGTAGATTATAGAAAGGGAAGGTATTAGCACCCTTTCTATCCATGGTTATCCATGGGCTCTTAGTTACTTGCTTAGATCACTTGCCTTGCATTTTCAATTGTTTGAAATGGTGCTTTCAATTGTTTAAAATGGTGCTTTGTGTGTGTGGATTTGAAAATGTTTTGAAAAGAGGCCATTTGTTGTGGCAACCTTTGTAATGATCCATGTTTGAATGTATACAAAGGTGTGTATCTTTTGAAAAGTTTTCAATGTTTTTGAAAGTTGTTTTGAAAGTGTGTTGTGATGTGTGTTTTGAAAAATGGCAAGGATTGTTTTGCAAGATTTGGTCAAGTAACCAAGAGCTATCTACCCTAAATTACTCAAAGGTTTTTCCTATGTTTTAACCCTTTTAACAATTTTGTTCCACCATTGTATTTGGTGGATAATCTTGTGTTAGGATGTTAACGGGACGGGTGCGGGTCATCGTTTAGACCATGATTGCAATGGTGCCAAGTGTCTTTGGCAATTTTTCCTTTAAGGGACTTGATCATTTTTTAGGCAACTTTTGAAAGCGTCATCGAGGGACTATGATCATTTGATATTGTTTTGTTTTGCCAAAGACACCTAACATGCAACATGACCCATTATTGAAGGCAACAAGTGGAGTAACCCTAGGGGTGCAAGTGCGCTTGGTGTTGTCCATTTTCATGCTTTTTTGTCTTTGAATTAGGTCAAGCTATTTGTTATTTTTGATTTGCATACAAACCCTAAGTCTATCATGGCATATTTAGAAAGCTTTTAAATGTGAAAAATAAAATCCTAAATTATTACAACACAATTATGGGATGGGGGGTACAAATGTTCAAATGGGGATATTTAGCAAGAAATTAAAATCTAAGCTATTACATCCAAATTGAATATACAAAGATTAATTGTACAATAATCAAGTAAATAAATATGCAAAAATGTATTTATGCACAAAAATGGTTTTTATATGTATGGAAAAGTATTTTTTTTATGTGAAATATAAACAAAAAATAAAAGAATCAATTTTTGGATATTTTGTGTTTTTAGGGCAAAACCCTAATTTTTCTAAATAATAATATTTATCAATTATATTATATACGATATTTATTAATTATATTCAAAAATAAATAAAAGAGAAGAATATTGTAAAAAAGTAATTTTTGAGGTCAAATATTAATAAAAATAAAAATGTATTATTCTTGTATTTTTTATCCTAAATATTCTAAATATATAAATATTTATATTATGTATTAAATATATTAAATATATACAAAAAATAAAAATATTTATTATTTACAAAAAAAGTATATTTTTTAGAAAATGTTTTCAAAAGATAAAATAAAATAAAATCAGAAAATAAAATGTATTTGTATTATTTTTAGTATTTTAAATAAAAGTATATATGTTTATTTATATGTATAAGTTCAAATAAAACAAATAAAAATCCAAATAAAATGAAAAAATGGTTGAAAAATATTTTTAATATTTTTTATGTTTTGACAAAAAATAAACAAGTCAGAAACAAAAAGAAAAAATCAAAAATGATAAAAATAAAACACAATGGGCCAAGGGGGTGTATGTGAAATAAAGTGGTGCAAACAGAAAAAAGAACCAAGCCCAGCCCAAAAGGAGTTGTCTTCAACCTCCAGCAACTTTGAAACAAAGAAAATGCGCGTCTCCTTCTCAACCTGCTAACTTCTGATTCCTTGATTTTTAACAAAAACTCTTAACATCAAAGTTATAGAGCATCATGTCACGATTCTAAACATATAAAGAAGTTGTTCTAACTCTCAGAAATGAGAGAGAATTTCTTCTCCCCCAATTCTTGACCTAGCTTTTTTCTAATGTTCAGGTTCCAAATTCTCTTAACACACACAATATAAATGAAAAGTGAGGATACAGGTAGCTTCAGGGCCATGAGTAGGACATAACTTCTTCACAAACCTAAGCCTAGATATGCTTGGATAGAGAGATAGAAGTTCAAAGTTTTACCTGTTCAGCTGGAATCGTGTGCAAAAATGGAGGTACTTT
Source organism: Vicia faba (assembly GCA_948472305.1). NCBI lineage: Eukaryota > Viridiplantae > Streptophyta > Magnoliopsida > Fabales > Fabaceae > Vicia > Vicia faba. The sequence continues at coordinate 775,018,378 of OX451741.1, read as the reverse complement.
CAATGCAATGTGAGGACTTGTACAGCTTGCTTGAAGTTCAGGGATGCTCTTCCAACCTCTAGCTTGCTTTGAAACTAATTGAAACGAGCTATCTAACTCAACCTGCACAACTGAAAAAATGAAAATGGTGAACTTGGTTAGAGGTGTTACAGTCTGCAGCTAGGGCTTGGGATAGCTTGTATGGATGATATAGGATGTGTTTGAACTGGTTTGGATGAAAACGCACGAGGGAAATGAACTGGCCAAGTCAAAATGCAGAAGGTACCCTGTTTTGCCACAAAACTGTGTTTTGATGAATGAGGGAGTTTTAGGGATGGCTTGGTCGTGTTTCAGGTTAGTTAGGGAGTGTGAAATGTGTTCACAAAGTTTGTTTTGGTTAGTTCTTGCAGTAATGTGAGATGATGTTCAATATGCAAGTTTTCTTCTTATATAAGCTAAAGTTGTCAAGTTAGGTTATAGGCCAAGGCAGGTCCCTCAAGCATGCTGCATAATATCTCCTTGATCAGTGGAATTAGTTCATGAACTTGTGCCTAAAAGATCTGGCTTGTACCTCTTTGATTTGTGTTTTGACATAAAGCCATGCTTTACAAGAATGGATAAAATACTTTTTCCAAATATGGATTAAACTTCCATGTAATGACCAAATGAGCAAAATAACATCTTGGCACAAAGGTTTAGCATTTAATTATTGAGTGCAAATGGGATTAGAGGCCTGTAACCTAGCTTGTGCAAGCTGACCTTAAAAATGCAAAGTGTTATGAACATGAAATTAGCTCATGAACAAAGTGACTTTTGCCCATATTGTCAAATTCGATTCTCCCTAACCACAAGGGTGTTTGATAAGTTCTTGGACAATTTGGAAAGCTTGGAATGTGTACTACAATCCATATTTGTAATGAAAGTTGAAATTCCAAGTGGAAGCATGTGAAAAGTGGCCATGAAGTTAGGCAAAAATCCTGCCTAAAATAGGTCAAAAATTTTCTAAGTTAAGAATGTTTTGCACCTCTATTCCAAAAATCATAACTTGAGCTACAAGATTCTTTTGAGGAAACTTTGTGAATCAAAGTTGTAGATTTTGCAATGGACTACAACTTTCTTGTTTTGATTTTTGTTTGAATCCAAATGTATCTTGATGAAAAAATGGGACAAAGTTAGGAAAAAATAAGGAAGTTTCATAACTTAGAAAAATTCTAAGTTATGAAATTTTCTCATTCTAAACCCTAATTTGTAATTTTTGATTTCTTGATGAACAAGTTTCATAATTTGACACGTTTTGATGAAAAATGAATCTTGACACTTGATTTTGACCAAAAAGTCAAAGTTTGACTTTTCAGTATACAGTCAAATTTTGATCAGTAGACTGGAAAATTCATCTGTCAATCTTGTGCATTTGGGATCTTTTGAACTTGTTGAACATGTCAAGACAATGCCATTGAGTCCTTGAGTCCATATGTGAGCTTGGTTTGCCATTGGCTAGGTCAAACAGTCAAAAATTTCCTTTGTGCAGTCAAAACCCTAAAAATGACCATTTTGCCCTTTTGGTGATCTAATCAAATTTCTTGTGGAATTGTGATCCAAACTTGATCAAATGGTCCATATGAGTTCATAATGTTGATGTGGGTTAAAAATCATGAGGTTTGACTGTCAATTGACCACAGTTGACTTTTTCCCCAATACAGCTGATTTCTAGGTCAACTGTCCAATTGACTGGGCAAAGATTGGAATCAAGGCTTGAAACTTGGTATGGATAAACTTGTGAGTCCAACATGAAGCATGAAAGTCATTTCTGGCATTTTAGGTCAAAACATCTTTGTGCAAACTCAAACCCTAATTTGGGTCAACAGTGCAAGGAGGAGTTCTTGAGCAGAGCAAACCCTAACTTGATCTTGAGCTCCAAGGGTCTTGTGATGAGAAAATGTTGATGAAATGGGAGGGAAAATTTTGGGGTACAACAACAGGCAAATCTCAAAATCAATACAAGCTCACTTTTCCAGACAAATTTCCAATTGTTTTTTCTTTATCTGTTTTGTTTTGCAAAGAACGTCC